>OY728120.1:1165598543-1167046668 GCA_963277665.1 Viscum album | reverse complement strand
CGCCACTCTCGAATTTAGCTGGGGACGAGCGGCGCGCAGGTGGTGAATGGGGCCCAGAATAAGCGTGGCGTGGCAATCACCAATACCTCATTACCCACAACTCGTTTGGGGGTTTTGATGATGGCTGATGAGGGGCGGGTTCTTCGTGGTTCTGAGATTGGCGAAAAGGAACCCCTGAATGTTCCTGTTGGTAGGGCTTTCTCTCCGGTTCTTCCTCAAGATCGCATAGGTCATAAGGAGCTCTTTTCTCTCTGTGATCCTCGGCTTCGGGAGCCCTTGCCTCGGGATTCGACTGCGGACCCTCCCAGCTCGCATAAGAGTTTTGCGGAGGCTGTTAAATCCTCTGTCCATCCTTCTTTCACTGATTTCGTATCCCCCTCTCCTGGTAGGGTGATTAGAAAAGGACGGGTTGCTCATGTTGTGGCAAACCAGAATGCTGTTGAGGAACGTGTTAGTCTTTGCAAATTCTCAATTATTGCTAGAGTCATTACTCCGAAAGGTGAAAGGATGTGGAGATTCCAGGAATTGACCAATAAAATTACCTCAGCATGGGGTTTTGAAGAATGGAAGATGACGGCTATGGGCAGGGGCTTCTTTCATATTGTTTTTCCCAATGATGACTTCAAGAGGAGAGCGTGGAGTGTCGGATCCATTGCCCTTAAGCCAGGAATTCTTCGAATTCAAGAATGGGATCGTAATTTTGATCCTTTTAATGTCTCCAACACACATGTTCAGGTTTGGGTTCGTATTTATAAGCTCAATTGGCTATATTGGCATCCGCAGATCCTTTGGGATATTGTATCCTCTGTAGGTAATCCAATTCGCATGGATAGGTAAACTGACAATACAAGATTTGGCCATTTTTCCCGGGTTTTAATAGAGATTGACATGGCTTTCACGCTAGTGGAGGAAGTGATTCTTACCACCAGGGATGATAGTATTACTCTGGGAATTTTCTATGAAAGAAAGCCAAAGTTCTGCAAAGAATGTAATGTTCTAGGACATCTACCTGAGGAATGCAGGAGGACAAACTTTTGTGCTTTCTGCAAAGTGAAGGGACATGATGTGGCTGAATGTAGGAAAGTAACTGAGACTCAGAAGCCTCCCTCTTCTGATAATCACAGTTCACTTCCTGTGCAGGAGGTTTTACAGGATGATATCTTATCTCTTGTAGGAATGGTTGAGCTTGAACAAGCTGCCAAGGAGGTGCTTGCTTCTGAGATCTCTCTGAGCAATGCAATGGCTCCTTGTGATAGTGGTCACATTGCCAATGAAGGAATTGCTCAGGGTGTCCCTCCGGTGATTCCTGCCTCGCTTATTGCAGTGGGTTCTGATGCTCATCAGGTTACTAAGGCCATTGAATATGGTGTTGCTGCCACCCAGGAGTCTCCTCACCTGATCTCTCTTAAGTCTCCTTCAAGGATTTCTGTTTCTTCCCATGAAGGATCTCTGAAGACTGGCTCCGGTGTTGCTGCTTCCCAGGGGTCTCCTCCCCTCTTTCTGGATAAATCTCACTTGCAGGCTTCTGTCTTTCGGGCTCCGGATGGTTTCTCATTAATGCCTCCTGGCTCTGGAGCTGCTGATATCCAGGGATCTTCCCCCCTTACGCTGGATAAGCCTCCATTACAGAATATTGCCCCTCAGGTCCCTGCTGAGGCGATATTTTCTCAAGTCCCAACCGGCAAATCTGCAAAGAGGAGGAATGAACCTGAGCTGATTTTGGGTTTTGATACCTCCATGAATAGGTTCAGTCCTCTTTCTGGTGTGCTTTGGTCAGACTCTACCGAGGAGGATGATGTGGATGTCCATGAGCAGAATTCTGGTGATGCAGCAGCTATTTCTGGGACTATTCATGTGGACTCCATTCCTAAAGGAAAGGGAAAGGCCAAAGGAGAGATCTCTAGGGGTGGGGTCCAAACAAGGGCCATGTCTGCCCTGTATTGATGAAAATCCTTTTCTGGAATTGTCAGGGGCTTGGGAATGCTCCCACGGTCAAGGCCCTTAGACACGTGATCATGACCAATAAGCCTCTTATCTTTGGAATTGCTGAGCCACGAATGAGCTTTAGTAATTGGAAGGCCTTCAAATGGGAATCTCTCGGATACTCCTTTGTTAGTCAGAATGAAGGGAATAGGGAAAGCCTTTGGGTCTTCAAGCATGATTCAATCAGCTTAATTTCTTGTATTCAGGGGAAGCAGATTGTTTCTGTTTCTTTATGCTGAAATGGGCTCTCTTACTTTGTTTCCTGTGTTTATGCCGCCAACTCTTATTTGAAAAGGAGAGATTTATGGAATGATCTGTCTTCTTTATCTACTAATCATCATCCTATCTGGATCATCATTGGTGACTTTAATACAGTCTTAAGACAGGAGGAGAAAACTGGTTCCTGCTTTAACCGGGTTGCTGCCAATGACTTATCACAATGCATTGATTCTTGAAATCTTATTGAAGTCTCTCTAGCTGGTGCTGATTTTACGTGGGGCCGTTACACTCTCAATGGGAGGCAGGCCAGCAAGTTAGATAGGTGTTTTATTCAACTTGATGATAATAATGGTATCATTAGTGCTTCTGGGCTGTTGCTTCCTAAGCTCCACTCTGACCATAATCCCCTGGTGATAGATATTTCAGATAGTGTCTCACGTACGGCTCCCATTCCCTTCAAATTCAATAATGCATGGCTTGTGATTCAGGGGTGTCGAGAGATTGTCACTGATTCCTGGAGTTCTGGGTGTATAGGATCTGCCTCTCATATTCTATCTTCCAAGCTCAAGATTACTAAGATGAGGCTTAGGGAATGGAGTAAGAATTCATTTTCGAAGCTTGATGAGGACATTCATGATGCTGAGATGAATCTTCTGAATTTTCAGAATATTAATCAGTTGAATTCCATGCCATCCAGTGATGAGACTCAGGCTCTTTCAAAGCTGGATGATCTGCTCAATACCAAGGAGAAGCTGGCCAGATCCCTTTACAACGTCAAATGGCTGAAGGAAGGGGACAAAAACTCTAATTTCTTCCACCGTCTTCATAAGGAAAGGAAATTTAGAAGAGGCGTATCTGCTATTAGGACTAATGGAAGACTGTACACTGCAGAATCTGAAATTTCTAATGCGGTTGTGAGTTTTTTTTTTCTGATCTGTATTCTGATAATGGACCGGATCTTTCTCATCTGATTGCCCAGAATATTTTGCCTTCCATTGATGATCAGTTTAATGAGGATCTGGCTAAGACTCCGGGAGGGAAGGAGGTTAGGGATGCATTGTTTTCTCTTAACATTGATAGTGTGGCAGGGCCGGATGGGTTCTCAAACAAGTTTTTCATGTTCAACTGGGATGTTGTCCATGAGGAAGTGGTGAATGCTGTCAGGCAGTTCTTCATTTCTTCTTCCATGAATTATGGTTCCAACTCTAATTTCATTGCTTTGATTCCTAAGAAGGAGAATGCAAGTGACATCAAGGATTTCATACCGGTTGCTATTGGGAACACCATACCTAAGATAATCAGCAAAATCATTGCCACCAGGATGGGTCCAGTGGTCAAAGGTTTCATCACCCCAAACCAATTTGGGTTTGTCCCTGGACGAAATATTCAAACCTGTATTTTTAATGCCTCTGAATGTATCAATGCTATGAGAAGGAGGGTTAAGAAAGGGACCTTCACCATGAAAGTGGATATCTCCAAAGCCTTTGACACTATGAAGTGGAGTTTTCTGCTATCCATTCTCAGGATGTATGGCTTCTCCACAAGATTTATAAATCTGATTCACTCTATCCTTAGGAGTGCTCGGTTATCTGTTTTGGTGAATGGATCTCCCAGGGGTTTTTTCAAATGCTTTAGGGGATTTCGTCAAGGGGATCCTCTATCAGGTCTCTTATTTGCTATTACGGAGGACTATTTAATTCATTGTCTCAATAATCTGGTCCAAGGTGGTTTGTATAATCTGATTCCAGCGGAAAAGGATCTTCATGCCCCTTCTCATCTCCTTTATGCCGATGATATCCTGCTCTTTGGAAGGGATGATTGTAAGACTGTTAATTCTATTAAATCCATATTTAGTCACTATGAAGATGTGGCAAGGCAGGCCATTAGTCCTCAAAAGTCCTTCGTGGTATTTGGGAAGGGAGTTTCTATTAGAAAGCAACACAGAATTTCGAGATCTCTTGGGGTTAGGAAGGGCTCGCTTCCTTTTAATTATCTTTGTGTTCCTATTTTTTGGGGAAGGGTTAAGAGATGTTATCTTGAGTCTCTTTTCTCTCGTATCACTGCTCAAATGGCCCATTGGAAAGGAAAAGCTATGACCCAAGCCGGACGAATCTGTCTTGTTAATTCTGTGATCACTTCTATGTTTGTTTATGCTTTCTCTATCTACCGTTGGCCAAGGAATCTTCTGAAGGAGCTCCAAAGGCTTATTAGGAACTTCATTTGGACTGGTTCTATGTTTGAAAGGAAGCTTGTTGTTGTGTCCTAGAAGGATTGCATCAAGCCCTTTGAAATGGGGGGGCTTGGCATCAAGGATCTGGCCCTTTTCAATGAGGCCCTGATTAGCAAATTTACCTGGAACCTCCTCACATCTTCTGATTATTCCATGGAGTTCATTGCTGGCCGGTTTATCTCACGCCTTTGGGCAGATTATCCTCACTATCTTTTATCCTCTGTCTGGCCTTCTTTGAGGTCTTCCTTTATTGGGTTTTCGGCCTCCACAAAATGGCTGGTCAGTAGGGACTCAATGCTGAATATTTGGACCACTCCTTGGCTTTCCAGACCTATTCAACAGGATGTCCAGATCCCTTCCCACATGTCAACTGCTCGGATTTCTGACCTGCAGGCTGCCAGTCCGGGTTTTTTGGAGCTCATCCCTCCCCATTTTAAATCTGAAATTCTCAATTATCGGTACATGGACCGTGATACCTTTATTTGGGAACCGAGTAGAAATGGCATCCTTACCACACGAGATATGTACAGATTCCTCTATAATGGGAAGACTCCTACTCCTCGGTGGCTACTTGCATACAGGACTATCTTCATTCCGCCTTCCGTTTACTTGCTTTTATGGAAAATCTGGAAACGAAGACTCCCAGTCCACTGCACCCTTCAAAGAGCTGGTTTCCACATGGCCTCGGCTTGTCCCATCTGCCGCGCGGCTGTGGAATCTATTGATCATCTTTTTTTCTCATGCTCCTTTGCTTCCAGGCTTTGGAAATATATTCAAGATATGACTGGGTGTTGTTTGAATGTCACTTCTCTGGATAATCTACTCCAGTCTGCTGCTTCGGGCCGATGCAGTGATCAGGTTAGAAATATTATTATGGTTGCAGTTTCCTCTTTGCTTGAGTTCATTTGGAGGGCTCGAAATGCTCAACTCTTTGAGGACACCACGCCCAATTTTTTTTCTGGTATTAGAGCTATTCACAGGTCTGTTTGTACTGCTTCTAAGATACAAACTGGGTGCATGGAAAATGGTTTGAATGACTTCATTGTCTTGAGGAACTTTGGTGTGAGCGACAGACCTAGGAAACCATTGGTCCTAAAATATATCCGATGGATTCCTCCTATTCCTTCCTGGCTGAAAATCAATGTTGATGGTGCGACAGCTGGATCACCAGGACCTTCGGGTTGTGGAGGCGTCTTTCGCACTTATCGGGGCTTTGTCAAAGGCTGTTTTTATCATTATATTGGGCAGGGCTCTGCCATTGAAGCTGAGTTATGGGCGATGATCAAATCCATTAATTATGCTGTCCATTTTGGCTGGAGATTTATATGGCTGGAATCAGACTCTATGGTGGCTGTGAACATTCTCAAGAAGCGATCCAGGAATGTTCCTTGGGTTTTAATGCCTCATTGGATTGAATGTCTACGTCTTCTTGACTTCATTGTCATTGATGTGACCCATGCTTACAGGGAGGCCAATCAGGTCGCTGATGCTTTATCAAAGAAGGCCATTGAGGAGTCATGCTCGGAATGGTCTTTTGTTGCTCCCGAGTGTTGTGTGCGCTTTGTTGAGGATGACGCGGGTGGGAAGTTGTTCTCCCGTCTTTGCAAACCCCCCTTCTGATGCTTGTATTTGTACTTTATTTTATTTAATAAATTTTGGTAGGGGTGGATCTCTGATTCACTCCTGGGCCTTTTGGTTTATAAATACACCCACACACACAAAAATATAAATGTATTTATAAATATGTGAATAAATTTATATTTATATTTGTAAATATAATTATCTATATATATTTTATATACATAGATAATATATATATATATATATTATAGATAAATATATATTATATATTATATATTATATATATTATAGATAAATATATATTATATATTATATATTATATAAAAATATATTATATGTGCACAAATATATTTTATTATTTATTTTTATATACACAAATATATATATATATATATAATAATAAAAAATTGTGCCTAAATTAATATATTTTATTTTATATATTAATAAAAAATGAATTAGTCAGAGTGGGTTAGGCACTTAAAGAGTTTCGACAGGTCCAATGTTTGAATCCTAGCGGGGGATTATTTTAACTCCCTTAGCCTTGTCAGGAACGTTGTTTAGGCTGGTGGTGGGATGACAGAGAGTTGTCTGTGGGTGGGCCTAGGCCTGGGCATGGGGAGTTGTCCTGGGGGGTTGGGGGAGTAATTTGGGGGTGTGTCAAGGGCGTTCTTATAGAGAGCCTCACTTTTCATACATTAACATTACATAACTTTTGTGCAATACATAAAAAAATTATACAAACAGACACCCAATGAATGTACTAGTCTAGTGCCTTTGGAAACATGGAAAAATAAACACTAATACATAAGTGAGATATATTATCTCCCAATAGGTTCTTCTCAACTATAACCCTTCGTAGACACATCGAACATAATTCATATCTTCATAACCTGGGGAAAGAAACATAAAAAGGGGTGAGCTCATTTGCTCAGAAAGGGTAAAAAAGGGAGATATGTAATCATAATCATGAGAATAAGGGTATGAGAAAATGATCATGAAAATATAGGATCATACCCTTCATATAAAAGATTATATACATGTATCATGGCATAAAGCTTGGTAGTTCACAAGAAATGAATCATAAGGAAATTAAAAACATAATCCATGAAAGAATAACATAGGAATAAAACAGGGAATTATAGACAACAAATAAGAATATATAATGATTTCTATAGTAGTAAAGGCATTGATTCTAAGACCATGTTAGTGGAAAAAGTCCTTTACTATACTAGGTTTAGCCCATATTCCAGCCCTATATTACTGAACCGAGTTCACCCCTCATTCTAGCCCTATATTATTGAACCAAGTTCATTCCACATTCCATCCCTATAATAATGAATTGAGTTTATTTCTCATTCTTGAAATTTCTATCTTATGATATATAAATCATTACCCAATGAATTGGAGGGAGAGATAGGTCCCACCCATCTCAAAGTGAAATCATAAATACATGTGCCTCAAGATCATAAATAATCATATCATAACCCATGAAATGAAATGGGTAATATAAACAGGTAATCATATACTAAACTACCGAAATAGATAGGTTTCATAATCATTTAATCAGGAAAATATCTTGTGAAAAGAAGCATGTTTCAAATTCATATAACCTGTGAAAGATAAATGGGGTTCAAAAGAATATATCTTGTGAAGGAGAAACATGTTTCATTAAAATCATTCCATCAAAACATAATCTATTCAGAGAAATAATATGAATGAAAAAATTGATTAATTTCCTCACAAAGACATGATAAACACCAATTTATGTCATCATAAATGGAAATTAATTCTGAAATATCTTTTAAAACATTTCTTGAGGAACATATCTTTTCTGCATTGAAAACACATTTTAAAACATAAAACCTTTTGGAAAGCTTTTTTCTTTCCAAATAGATTTTAAAACATATAAAGGAAGAATTTAAAACTATAAAACGTTTTTAAAAGCATTTTTACTGGAATTTGGGCTTCAAAGATCAATATAAATCAATTTCGAAAGAATTTTTTATTTTTTTGAAAACATGGTTTTTGAATACAATAGATTTCTTTCCGAAGAGAGAGAGATGGTAAAATTTTACTCAAAAACATTATCTTAAGTACTAAAGAGTGTATAAATGGTACCAATACATGGATATGTCTTCAATAAACATAGTATAATGAAACTCTTTAGTTTTCTTGAGAGATGGATCATATGATTTCATTATAGTATGCATAAACATAAACAATATCGAAAAGCGATTAGATTGTCCCAATAAGCTCTTATAACTTGGTAACATGGGATCATACACTCCATTTAAGAAATAAAAATTAAATGAAGCTTAAAATATCATTAAATAAATTAAAATAAAGATATAAAATGTAAAATGGAAGTATATACACCTTGAAATAGAATTTACATGCATAATAAAATAGGAGTCTCAATGAAGGAAAATCAAGAAAAAACTATTTTTCTAATTTGGTAACATTTGAAACTTAAACCCCATGAATTAAATATCATAATATGGATGTTTTAATACCCATAAATTTAACTATAATATATATATAATATAGTATTGGGAATTACAAACCCTACACAAAAGGGAAGGGTGGAAAACATAGCATGTATCTCATGGAAATAAAAAGTGAGATGAAATCCCCTTACCTTTTGTCATGACTGTCGTTGTAATTATTAAAAAAACTTGTACAATAAATATAAATTAATTATAAATATTATAAATAATAATATTTTTATATATATGTTTTTATTATGACCTCATATTACCCTCCTATTAAGAATCCTATGCTAAGGTTTCACTTTGGGTAATATTCGCTTTCTTCTTCGTATGTGTCTTAATTTCTTATATCTTTGGTATTTAAACTTCATATCATGATTTATAGAATTTAAAACGTGATATAAATATAATTTATATCAATTATATGTGTATTATAATAATCTTTTGAATATATAAGTATGAAACAAAATACACCGTTCATGGAGACAGTATGCCCTACGTACGCATGAACACTATTACCATTTAATTGTCATGTTGAAAGAAAGAAAGTAAAAAATAATATTTGTATATATATATATATAATTATTAAATTTGATTTTTGATATCATATATGTCTTATATATTCACTAAAACAATCCATAATACAATCCATGTAGTGTATGAAAGAATAATATTACTTTGAGGGGGCGGTAGCCCACACTTCCTCAAACAAAATTATTGTGCTAACACCAAATGAAAATTGAAAAGATATGTGTTGTAAAAGGAAAAAAGAAGATTAAATATATTATAAATATATTATATAACATATATAAACATATTTTTCATCATAAGTTCCACCATGAGTGTAGATAAGGAAAACTTGAATATTAATCATTTAGTTTGCCGGTGGTTCACCATACACATAAAATGTATGTTCGGTATCCATTAGATGGATTTGTGCGTATGTTTAGGTTGAAAACATATCACAAAAAAATCATTTTGTACTGAGGATATAAGTGTTATTATTTAGTAATAGAATAAAGAGAGTGGATGTGGTGGAGTAGGAGAATAAATGAAAGGAGGTTGAGAGAATGCACTACCTTTTAATCGAGTAACTCCTTTTGGTTTGTGCCAAAATGATTCCTTGGATTGTATTCCTCATGTGGGAAGGCTTCTAGGATAAAGGGATGATTTTTAGGAAGTTTATTGGGTAGATATTTTCCAAACATAATAGGTTTGAGAGGGGTTAGGAAGTGGGAGAGATGGTGGCCTTTTATAGGGAAGGAAAAGGACCCACTTGGAATTTTTGAACAAAAGTTAGGTGTACATATGTTATTAACTAAAATTAGTCATAAAATACCAAAAAAAACTAATTTAAGGTTTATAACTGAAATATGGCCATAAAATGGGTTTTGGAAAAGTGGATAGGTCATTTGGCCCCCTAAGATTAAGGTTTAGTCTCTAATTAAGCTTAATTTGACCTTAATCACTGTGATTAATTATAATCACTTTTATTGATCATTTTGGTCAAAAATAAACATTATATAATTATTCTAAAAATATTACACTGCTTAAAATGGTGTATTATGCTTTTTTAAATTTCAATTAATCAATGCATAAAAATTAAGAATAATGTTTATCCCATATACGAGATGAAATTACAGGTCTTTAATGTTGAAAGAAGATCAAATGTTTATTATATTTTTATATTAAATTTTAGAGTGTAATTGATTCAAATGAACTAAATTATATTAATAGATGTATAATTGATCTATTTAAACCTTAAACCAAATTTAAAATATAATTTTACATGAATAATTATTTAAACGAAAGGTGGTTTTTAACCTAAAAGCAATATTTTTCACTATTCATGAAAAAATGAACTTTCTTTGAAAAATCCCAAAAATTCACCCCAGGGTATTTTAAAAATTATAAATTAATTTTTTTTTGTTTTTTTATCAAATTCAATTTCAATATTTTTTTAAAATTAATTTTATTATTTTTCACTGAAGGACATTAAAAGCAGTTAATTCTAGTAAATGGTTTTTTTAAACATAAAAGGGCTTTACCAAAAATATTATCATTCATTATCAGAATGTTTTAAAATTTTAATTTTTTTTATAATTATGAATTACTATTAATATTACTAAATTTAACATATTGGCTATAATTATCTCATTTAAATAATTATAATGATAAAATGATGTTTTGTAGAAACATCATTGTTGTGTGTAACGTACACCAAGTCGATATTCTGTGTAACCTATGGAAAGTTGATGTTTCATGTAATGTACGCCATGTTCATGTTCCATGTAACATATTCTAGGTCCGTTCCATGTTAAATGAATGTTTTTATTTGTTCTTTAGGGTAAATAAATGATATTTTAAATTATTAAAAAGAAGGTCCATACAAACTCGGGGTGTTATATTCTACCCCCATTAAAATGAATATCACCCCCACAATTCATTACTCGAGTAAAAAATAATAACGATAGTTTTTCTTCATCATATTATTGAGTTCCCACAAATGTTCCTCAAACTGGTGAGTTCTCCACAAAACCTTGACCAGGTGAGTGGTCTTGTTTTGTGTAACTTTCCTTGATTAGTCCAGAATTACAACTGGTTGTTCTCATAAGAAATAACCTACCCCAATGAAATGAACTCTAATTTTAGTACATGTGAAGGTTCATGTATATACTTCCTTACGAGAGATACATGGAACACATCATGGGATTGAGATAGATTTGGAGGAAGTTCCAAGAGATAAAATGCAATCCTGATACGGTCTTGAATCTCAAAGGGACTAGCATACATTGGGAATAGTTTCCTTTTCTTCTTTAATGTCATTAATTTATTCTAGGGTGCGATTCATAGAAATAAATTTTCACTAACATCAAATTATAGGTCACATAAGAGGTTATCAATTTAACCTTTCAGCGAACTTTGAGATTCCGTGATATGATTCTGTATAGTTTTATCCTTCTCAATGATTTCTTCAGAAATCTCAGGTCCCAATAGATTTCTTTGTCCAACTTCATCCCAATACTTTATAGCTCTATATTTCTTCCCATAGAGAGATTTAGATGGTTCTATATGAGTGCTTGACTGAAATATATTATTATAATAAAATTAACTAGAGGAAGGTGTTGATCCAAACAAACTTTGAAATCAAAATAAAAATATCTCAACATATCCTCTAGGGTTTGAATTGTTCTTTCAGATAGACCATCTTTCTGTGGATGATAAGCAGTGCTGAAACTCAATTCTATATGAAGTTCTTGATGAATACATCACCAAAACATTGAGTTAAACCTAAGATCCTGATCAAATAAAATATAATGTGGTACTCCATGAAACATTTCCACTTACATAATATATATTTTGGAAAGCTAATCTAGAGACAAGTCTTCTCCAATAGCGATGAAGTGTGTATACTTAGTAAGGTGATTGAATACCACCCATATAGAATTAATCCCTTTTGAGGTTTTGGGCTGTCAAAATCCATTGTGTTGTTCTCCCATTTATATTCTAGTATTGGTGATGGATGCAACATCCATTTAGACTTTTTTCCTTTCACCCTTAACTTGTTGGTATACCAAGCACCAAGACACAAACTCTATGATATCTCTCTTTATGCCATCCCACTAGAAGTATTCTTTCAAGTCTCTATACATATTCATAATTACAGGATGAATAGAGGATGGATAACTTTGAGCTTCCTCTACCACCTCCTTCATAAAATATTTTGTGGAAGGAACACATACACGGTTCTGCAACATTATCCTTCAATCCTGATCAATGTTAAACTCCTGAATATCTTTGAATTTCTTTTTCAGTTCTTCATATCCCTTCTATGTCTCCTTAATCTTCAATTGGATAGAGGTTTGAACATTTATTTGAGGAAGATAATATTTTTAACCTTCCTTTAGGATTTAAAGATACATCCTTTACAAATCCATAAATATCAGATCTTTTTTGATCCTCGTCATAGATAAGCTAGCATGATCCTTCCAACTAAAAGAATCAACCACCTTGTTCACTTTACTAGGGTGGTAATGTATTGAGCAGTCATAATCCTTTATCAACTCTAACCATATTATATGGTTCATGTTCAACTCCCTCAATGTGAATATATATTTCAAACTTTTATGATTGTTATATATATCACAATTTTCTCTATAATGAAAATGCCACAAGATCTATAATACAAAAATTACCACTGGAAAATTCAAATCAGGAGTTGGGTAATTTTTCTCATGAATCTTCAACTACTATGAGGTATAAGTGATAACCATGTAATTCTTCATAAAAACACATCCCAATACCTTCTTCGATGCATTACTATAGATTACAAATCATTCTATACTATAGCGTAATGAAAGAATAGGTGCACTGACTAACCTTCTGTTTAGTTCATTGAATTTTTTTTCATATTCATATGTCCATAGGAACTTGACACCCTTCAGAGTTAACTTGGTCAGAGGATTATATAGTCATGAGAAATTATCCACAAACCATCGGTAATGTATAACTAAACCAAGAATGCTACGGACCTTATTCACCATGGTTGGTCTAGGACATCATTCAATAACTTCTGTCATCGATGGATCTACTGTTATACCATCTATGAGATTATGTGAACCAAAAATGAAACATTTTCATCCAAAATTTACACTTTGTAAATTTTTCATATTGTATATCCTTCCTTCAGGTTTTTAGTACAATTATCAAGTAATCCCAATGTTATTCCTTTCTATTTGAAGAGATAAGAATATAATCTATATAAACTACCCCAAAGTTGTTGAGGTAATATCTAAAGACTCTATTAATTAAATATATGAATAGTAAAGGGGAATTAGAATGAAAAAAAATTCATCACTATATATTCATAGTGTCTATACATTGCATGGAATGCCGTCTTGGGTATATCCTTTTTCTTGACCCTCAATTGATGATATCCAGAACGAATTTCAATATTGGAAAAGTATTAACCTCCACACAGTTGACCAAACAAGTCATCAATATAGGGAGGATGATACTTTTTCTTGATTTTTATTTTGTTCAAATCTAGATAATCAATGCAAAGTCACATTGATCCATCTTTCTTTTTCACAAAAAATAACCAGTGCACCCCATAGTGACACACATGGATGAATAAATCCATTATCAAGGGTTTCACAGAGTTTATTCTTCAATTCCTACTACTAAATTGGAAATATTTTATAAGGACTCTTTGAAATTTTTGTGGGACTAGGTTTTTGTTCTATTGAGAACTCAAATTCATGTTTTTATGGGAGAATAGGAAAATCTTCCAAAAAAGACATCCAAAAAATTCCACAAAATAGGCATATCATCGATGCCAATTTTCTCCCAAACCATTTGAGATAAAAAACCCTTCATAATGGGAATGAAGACCCATACATTGGATCTAATCTCCTTAGGAAGTTTATACTTATTATCACATCATTGGATAATCATAATAGGGTTTGAAATATAAAATGTAACTTCCCTTACTCAACAATTGATGTGGGATTTATAAAGTCAAAGTAAATCATGCCTAAGATGACATCAGATTCAACCAATAGAAGAATAATAAGATTTGTTGGAATCACATTCCCACAAAATTCTACCTGGGGGGGATTATAGACTTAAGAAGTAATCATCATACCATTAGGGGTTTGCACTGGAAATTCCACATCTAATTATCTTGGTGTAATCTTAATACCCTTAGAAAATTCTTTAGATATGAAATTTTTGGTAGATCTAGAATAAAATATGACATTAATAGTTCTAGAGTGGATGATAAGTGTACCTTTCATCAGGACATTATCACACCACTCCTTTGAAATAGAGATTTCATGAGATTTTCACTTATCAATCGTCTTAATAGGTTGATGATATCGATCATTATAACCATCCCTTGAGTTTGGTTATTGGTTGGTATAATTCCCATTCTCCTTACACTTATAGCACTAGATCGTGGTAGGTATATTATGTGTGAATTTTTCCACATTATAAATTTGAGCTAACTTATTACCAAAATTTTGACAATAAATTTACTGGTGACCTTCCTTTATAAATATAAAACATTTACTATACCCCTTACAAAAAATTCCTCCATGCTTCTTCCCACACTTAGAGAACAAAGGAAAATTCATCTTATTTTCTTTATGGTTTTTAGATTTTCCTTTAAATTTCATATTCCTCTTCTTGCCAAAACCTTGAGATTGATACATGACTCCAACCTCCATTTCAACCTTGATTTTACAATGCACAAGATCTTCATAGCTATTATGTCACTTATGGAAATAACCCCTCTGATACTTGGTTTTAAACCACTAAAGAACCAATCAAATTTACTTTTGGGTTGGATGATAATTCCTAAAGCATACCTCACAATTCTCATGAAATTTTCCTCATAGGTACCGAAAAATTCATCATCCATTTACTTCAACTGAAGGAACACTTTCTCTATCTTGGTACAATGAATCTGAGGAAATTACTTATTGAAAAATATGTTCCTGAAATCATCCCAATCCCTGGATTCAATATCATCTTGTTGGCTCATATTCTTTATTTGAGTCCACCAATGGTCTGTGTCACCTTTTAACTGATAGAAAACTATAATTTCCATCTCAAGATATGAGTACTGGAGAATATAGAATATCATTTTAGTGGTACTAATCTATTATTCAATAAAAAGTGGATAAAAATAATCTCTGAAAGAAGGTGGACATTTCCATATGAAAGACTCAACAATATTTTGTTCCTGCCTTTTCTCATTTGGAATTCAACCATGATTCATAGCTTGAGAAAGTTGTGTGAGAATAGAAATGAGGTTTTGAATTCCATCTCCTATAACATTCAGTTCCTCCATAGGAAGATCATTTCATTTTCCATCGGAATCACCTTTAATGTAGTTCCTTTGGGTTCCATCCATTGACTAAAACCAAAAGCATTGTGTAATAAATAGTTATGATGTTGAGGAACCACATAATAATGAAAATTAACTTCTACGATGTCTAATTCATGAAAAATTCATTAATCTATGAAACCTTACGATTATCCTAGGCTATTCATAGCCAACTTCTATTTAAATACTTCATGAGTTTTCATGAAGAGTTTGAGAATTTCCAAAGAATATCCTCTAGGAGTGTCAAACCAGGTGCGTAAAATGTTCATTGTAATGTTCTCGATTACCACGAGTTCAGCTGGAAATATATTATTAGAGTTTTTACCCCTAGGTTCATCTATTATAAAGCCACACCCACTTATAGTATCCATCCAAGGATGTATTTCTATGAAACCACTCCCTCCATCCTTCACTAAAATTCCTGGACATCTTCCTATACTTTTCCTTATCCGTAAACTTATCTATAGACATGTACTTAGAGTTATCACTATGTTTTTATCATCCTAGCTTCCAAAGGAAAACTTAATTTTTTCTCTAATACCAACTATAGTGACCCTCACTTTTCATTCATTAAAATTACATAACTTTTGTGGAATACTTAAAACATTATACAAAAAGACACCCAAAGACTGTACTAGTCTAGTTCCTTTGGAAACATGGAAACATAAACACTGATACATAAGTGATCTAAATTATCTTCCACTCAGTTCTTCATGACTAACACCCTTTTTAGACACATCAAATAGAATTCATATCTACATAACTTGGGGAAGGAAACATAAAAATGGTTGGGGTCAAATTCTTAGTAATGGTAAAAAAGTGATATATGTAAAAATAATCATTAAAATAAGGGTATGAAACCCTGATCATGAAAATAGAAGATCAAACCCTATATATCAATGATCATATACATGAACCATAACATAAAGAATGTAGTTTCATAAGACATTAATCATAAAGAAATAAAGAACATAAGCCATGAAAGCATAACATAGGAATAAACCATGGAATTTAGGAAGGCACAAAAGAATATATAATAATTTCCATAGTAGTCAAGAAATTGATTTTGATACCATATTAGTGGAAAAATCCTTTACTAAACTAGGTTCATAGCCCATTCCAACCCTGTATTACTGAACCAAATTCACCCCTCGTTCCCACTCCATATTACTGAACTGAGTTCATTTCCTGTTCCAGCACTATAATACTGAACTCGATTCTTTTCTCATTCTAACCATGTATGTATCATGAGATATAAATCTTTACCTAATTCATTGGAAGGAGATATAGGTCCCACCCATCTCATACTGAAATCATACAAACATGTTTCATAGGATAAAAATAACCATATCATAAGCCATGAAATAAAATGGTTATTATAAAAATAAAAATCATATCATAACCTACCGAAAGAGATAGGTTTCATAATCATTACATCATGAAGCTAACCTGTGAAATTAATTGGGTTTCAAAATCACGTGACCCGTGAGAAATAAAATGGTTTTCAAAAGAATATAACCCGTGAAAGAGAAATAGGTTGTATATACATCATTCCATTAAAACATAATCATTTAAGAGAAATAATATGAATTTAAAAATTGAATAATTTCCTCATAAAGGCATGAATATAGCCATTGGATAAAATATTTTATGGGAAATATGTTTTAAATATATTTTAAAAACAATTCTTAAGGAAAATATCCATTGTGCATTAAAAAAACTTTTTAAAACATAAAAAAATTTTGAAATTTTTTTTTAATGAAAATAGATTTGAAAAATTATAAAGGAAGAATTGAAAAATTTAAAACATTTTCAAAATACTATTTCTTTGAAAATGTGTTGTGAAGATCTTTTGATAATATTTTTGAAAACATTTTTGAAATCATGGTTTTTGAATACAATAATTTTCTAACCAGAGAGAAAGATCTTCATATTTTATATAAAATCCTTATATTAAGTACTAAATATTGGAAAATGTTAATAATACATGGATATATATATTTAATAAATAGAGGATAATGAAACTCATGAGTGTTATTGATAGATTTATAATAACATTTCATCATAGGAATCTTAAAAAAATATCAAAAAGCAATGAGATTATGTTAATAAATTATTATCACTTGGTAACATGGGATCATACTATCCACGTAAGAAATGGAAATTAAATGAAGCTTAAAATATCATGAAATAAAGGAAATTCATTATATAACATGTAAAATGGAATTATATACACCTCAAAAGATAATTTAGGTGCATAACAAAACATGAGTCTCAATGAAGGAAAATTGAAACAAAACTATTTTACCAATTTTGAAACTTTTGAAACTTAAACCCCATGAAAGAAATACAATAAAATGGATATTTTAATACCCATATATTTAATTATAATATACATATAATATAATCATGGTCAGTACATACAACACACAAAAGGAAATAGTTTCATACCTAGCATGTATCTCATGGAAATAAAAAGTGAGAAGAAATCCCCTTACCTTGTGTCTTGACTCTCATCGTACTCACTCAAACCACATGAATAATAAATATAATTTTATTATAAATATTTTCAGAAGAATATTCTTATGTATATGGTTTTATTAAGTCATTATATTACATTCTTTTTAACAATCCTATGTTGAGGTTTCACTTCGGGTAATATTCGCTTTATTCCTTACATGTGTCTTAATTTGTTATATCATTGGTATTTATCTTTATATCATGATTTAAAAAATTAATAAAATTATATAAATATCATTTATATACCTTATATTTTTATTATAATAATCTATAGAATATATAATTATGAAATAGAATACACCGTTCATGGAGATGGCAGGTCGTATGTACGCATGAATGCAATTTCAGTTTAATTATTGTGTTGAATGAAAAAAATGTAAAATACATATATGTATATATAGATATATCATTATTATAGTATATTTATGATATCATATATGTCTTATATATTCACTAAAACCATCCTTAATAAAATCCATGTAGTGTACGATTTATTCATATCGCTTTCTGGTGGAGGTAGTCCACACCTCCTCTAACAAAATTATCCTATTAACATCAAATGGAAAATAAAAAGATTTGTTTTGAAAAGGGAATAAATAAGATTAAATAAGTAATAAATATAATATATAAAATATATAAATATAGTTTCCATCATAATTTCCATCATGATAGATGGTAATAAAAATTGAATAATCATCATTTAATGAGGCTGTAGTTCACTGTACACATAAACAATATGTTTGTTATCCATTAGATGGAGGTGTGTGTAAGTGTAGGTTGAAATAATAGTATAAAAATACGATTATATTTATCATAATGGTGTTTTTATTCAATCTTGGAATAAAGATAATTTTGGGTGTGCGGAAGGAAAATTAAAGAATGGAGTTCGAGAGATGGTATTACCTCTTAATCGGGTAACTCATATTGGTTTGTGCCAAAAGACTTCCTTGGAATAGATTTTTCCCAAGAAAAGTATTCTAGGAGGAATTTAGTATTTATAGAAAGTGTATTGGATAGATAGTGGCCAAATTTATGTGGTTTTAGAGGTTTTAGGAAGTGGTAGAGGTGGTGTCCTTTTATAGGGAAGGAAAAGGACTCACTTGGATTTTTTGAAAAAAAGCTAGGTGTACACGTGTTATTACCTAAAAAATTCATAAAAAACAAAAATAAATTAATTAAGGATGTTTAATTTAAAACATATTTCCGGAAAATGGGTTTTGGAAAATTTTATAGGTCATTTGGGCCCCTAAGATTATGGTTTAATCCATAATTAAGCTTAATTTGACCTTAATCACTATGATTAATTTTAATCACTTTTAATAATCATTTTTGGTCAAAAAAAATGACATAATTAGGCTCAAAATATTATAATGATTAAAATTGTTTATTTCATTTTTTCTAAATTCAATTCACATAAGTGGATAAATTAATATTAATGATAATCCCGTAGACGGGGCAAAATTGCAGGTCTTTAAAGTAGAAAGTTGTACAAAAGTTTATTAAGTTTTTATATTCAATTTCAAAGTGAAATTGATTAAAATGACCTAAATTATATTAATAGATTTATGATTTATCTAATTTTACCTTAGAGAAATTTATAATATATTTTATAATTAATAATTATTTAAACAAAAAGGTAGTTTTTAACCTAAAAGCAATATTTTTCATTATTCATCAAAAAATGAAGTTTCGCAGAAAAATCCAAAAAATTTAATATAAGAAAATTTCAACATTATAAATTCATAAATGAAGTTTATTTTATCAAATTAAATTTATAAATGCGTCTAAAATTAATTTTATTATTTTTCATAGATGGACATTAAAAGTAGTTCATTCGAGAAAACGGTATTTTTAAACATAAAAGGACATTACCAGAAATCATATATTTCCTTATCAATATGTTTTAAAATTATAAACAATATTTGAAAAGAAGTTATTACTATTCATATTACTAAATTTAACATCTAGGTAATAATTATCTCATTTAAATAATTATAAAAATAAAATGATATTTCATAGAAACAATGTTATTGCAAGTAACGTACCCCACATCGATGTTCCATGTAACATACTCCAAGTCGATGTTACATGTAATATACACCAAGTTCATGTTCTATTTTATGTATGCTGAGTATGTTCCGTTTGAAAAAGAATGTTTGAATTCTTTTCTTTGAATGTTTGAATGTTATAAATGAAAATTTTATTTATTAAATAAAAGGTCTATAAAAACATGGGGTTTTATAGTTCTTGTTTTACAGTGGGGGGATGTCTAGGTTTTCAGGGGGTCGGGGGAGTTGTCTAGGGGGTATCTCAATTTTCTAATGGGGGGAATCTGGGTTGTCATGGTGGTTAGGGTATTGTACCATGGGCGTGGCTGGGGGTCCTTTAGGGGGTGGGGGTTATCCATGGGTTTGTATTGGGTGGGAAAATAAAAAAGGGTTTGTTTTGGGTGTAGTTATACTAAAATTTCCCCTAAAAATGGAATTTAAAAGCCAATTTGGGGTAGTTCTAACCACCCATGAACTAATAATTTAATTAAGGGTGGTTAAAACCACCCCTAATTGGCCTATTTATAGTGAATTTTGGATGAAATTATAAGGGGCTAAAACCCATTGTAATTTAACCACATATAAATACAAGATAATTATACTTGCACTTACCCAAACAACCTCTAATCAGAGTAGGCAGCCACTTTAGTGGAGGATATAAGTAACTACCGCTAAGGTGCTTAGAGGTGGTTATAAAAACCACTAAATGAAAAAATAAAATCTTATAATCACACTATTTTTGTATTAAAACCCATAATATGAGAAATATATCTATGAAATATGTATTAGAGTTTGTGATCTAGCACTAATTGTTCATATGTTAGATTTCATATATATATATATATATTCAAAAAGTAAATATTAATAAAATATCATACTAAATATAATTAGTTTTTTTCATGACATTAAAGTCACAATGCCCCAGAGTATCTACACATTGAAGTCATAGTAATTCCCTACAATAATGAACAACTTGAAATTCATTGACAATATTATTAAATAATGATTTATGGAAAAATATCATTATATAATGGGAAACATTTTCTGTTGAATATCAGGTCAATAAATCATAATCAGATGAGACTTTATCTCATGAAGTTTTCACTTAGTAATATCAAAGAGGAGAGTTTATTTGAACAAACATTCCATTAAGAAATCCACTTGTTTTGGTGGAACTATATATTACTATCTTTGAGAGTGTGTATTGATCCCAAGAATTTAATAATATTATTAATTAATGTCCTTAATAATTTAATTCTTTGTATTCCTATAAAATATGAGAGCACATTATCACAATGAAGTTTGGTATGTTGGGTGCATAAATAATGATTTGTTATTAATGATTAAGTCAATAAAGAATTTTCCCATTCCATCACTTTTTATGTTTATATCTTTTCCCTTTTTATTGACATGGAACCATCGTATTAAATTCCATGTCCATGGTGTATAGAATATTTCATTTCATATATTTAAAGAATGATGTGTCAAACATATTGGTTAATGACACTGGTGTGCATCATACTTGATGAGATATCAAGATAAAGAGATTATTTAACACAATGAGCATTCATATTTGGTTTTTATTATTACATATCTTCTTCCTATGTGGGTTCCTTCACCAGTTTCTAGATAGTAATATTAGAATTTAGTCCTTCCCGCCTAATTCCATTAAGGAAGATGCCTATTTGGTCCCAAACAAAGTGTTTCCTTTGATATCATTTAAATATTATTTATATTTAAAAATTGAGATAAATATTATTCTCTAGAATGGGATGTAATATTTATTCATGTTTTTTGATTGACCTCAAATATTAAATAAATATTTATTGATTGGGTAATTATTTATTTACATGAATATATAATATTAATTTATCTCTTGTATTTTCATATGGTAATAAATAACCAATTATTTATTAAGTAAATAATATATTTAATTATGTGAATATTAAATAAATATTTATTCTCTTGAATATGAATAAAATATTTAATTATTGAATGCACGAATAGTTTATATGTATTTATATATTCTAGAATTCAATAAATGTTTAATAGGAAGTGTTTATTAGGTTTTTTATGGTGATAAATATTTATTATTTCAAGGGTTTTCACACATCACAAGTAAAATACTAACAATAATATTTTTTATGGAATGGGGTTTATTGAGTATTAATAAATAGTTGGGGGTATTTGGGTAATTAATTATAATTAATCCGTAATCATCGGTCTATTTATGGACAACTATGTCAATTTATGAAAGATTAATCATTTTGAAAAATAGTCATCTCCATTTATTCCTCCTCATATCTTCCTCTCATGATTAAGAAGAACAAGAGATATTCCTTAAATCCTAGAGGATTATGAAACAATCAATGTAATCAATTGAATACAATAAATCAGCCACACTAACACAAATCATTTCATATGCATTGTTTTGAGATTGATGGAACCTATTTGGATCACTGCTAGTGGGGCACAACTTTGGGTCCTCGTGATGAAAAAACAATAAACTGATTAGGTTTGAATGATCACCACCATCAATGAATAATGATCACAAAAGCAAGGTAATATTTCATTTTATTATTTAAATGAATTATAAATTGACATTAAAAAATATTATCTTTTGGTTTCCACAATTTTTTTTAATATTCACAGGAAAAATATTCATTGGTTATTACGTTCATGTTAGGTATATTGTGGATGATCCATTGAATCTGAAAAAATATTAGTTATCCATAAGACCAATTAGCTTTTATGTTTTTTATAAAACCATAATGTGATATCAAAGCTATGATGTTTACTTTATAATTATTTATTGATTTTTGATACATTATTTTTTTAATATTTAGTTTTAATTGAAATAATTTCATTCTTTAATTTGATTATTAACTAATTTTTTTCCTCTCTTAGTTTTTTCAATCATATAATCCAAATATGGTAAAATATTAATGAATAAAATTTGAAGAATCTATAACTAGGTGCCTAGGTTTTTATTTTGATAACAAAAGAGTACATGATATATAGCCCGAAGGTACAAATAGTGTTCCAATGTTCAATGCACCAGGATAACTCTCGAATTAATTCACATCATTATGAATTACTTACATGAAACATTCTTTAAATTTACACAAATTTCTGATTAGGTCTTGCAGGAACATGGTTAGCTAGAATACATGACATGTAACTCACTCACATGCCATGTAGCCTACATGTTTTTATGGTGAAAACACACAGTTCAAGTTATGTCTTATATTTACTACACAACAGAGGTACTTTCAGCCCTATAATATGGTTGCCACAAGATGTGTACCAACTTTACATCCCATGTATCTTTGAAATGTTCATATAGTAATACATTCCCAATACCTAGATGTGAATCATAGATGAAAATTGAATACGATACATGATATGTAGCAGTATTTATATTCCATATACCCTACCATTTTACATATAAAATAAAAATCTGATTTATTACACCTTCAAAGCATAAAATAAATTATTCAGTTTTCCATTTATTAACTCATACACATCATGTGAGAGGTTATATATATAAACACACACACACACACTAAATTCTTAATTAATTCCTATGTAAAATTATAAACATAATACAATTATAATCATAATATGTCAACTATATGATGCATATTAAAAGTATTAAAAAAGTATTAAATAATATGTCAACTATACGATGCATAAAAAATATAAATTTTGTGTACTTATTTTATTTAATTTTAAATAATATTAAATTATTTAAAACTACAACATATGTCTATATCTATGATAGATTTGTTAGATATTAATATAAAACAAATTAAATGATTAATCAGATTACATTACACACATTTTGTCTTCATAAAATAATGAATCAAAATAAATTTTATCCAATAATTTTAAATATGTGTTCATTGTATAAGTAGATTATCATGAGATTTAAATAACTTATTCATGTGTATGGTTTCTTCTAATTTCTTTATTTCATCAGTTTTTACACCTATTTTTATTAAATTAAATTTATGGCATCTGATTTATCCCTTCCTCCATGTTATATACGAGCCTACATTCCCATGAATTCTTTAAGTGAAACCCCCATCTAGTTTCCTTCACCGATATATTATGTGAATTAATTTTAAGGATGGAGCTCCCAAGATCATGAAGTTGGTTCAAGATGGCTCCAAGGTGAAGCCTAATTAAGAGATAAGTGTGACAGTGGTGGAATGATACAACTAGAGCAAATAATTTCTCAAGTAGTTTCTTTTCCACAAGGGTCAACGATTTGTGTATTTTCTACTCAATAATCAAACCACAATGTAAATATCTGGATAATTCTATATTTTATTTATATTATTTATATTTTATGCATGATTTATATTATGGATTCAATACAATGATCACATAAATAAAGGAATTTATATTAAAATATTGAATTAAAATAAAATTACTATGCATAAATATTTTATTAATATCACGGTTAATCCATTGCGTAAAATCCACTTACTATTAACAAGGAATATGAATTTATAAAATAATAATGTTTATGAATAATAAAGAAAACCCATCAAGAAAATTTTAATTCATTAGGCCTTCCATTGTCTGAATTAATACAAACCATAGTTAATGTGTTGATTTAGGCCATAATTGGTAAAAATTTTAATTATCAAGGAGTCTTAACTAAGATGTTGGGTTGAATTAACTGAACATGTGTTGAATTTAATGGAAAAAGTTTATTTAATACAAATTTGAAGGCAAGGGTGGATGAAATCCTAGTTGGTATTTTTGGATTGCAGATCCCACTCAATGGTATAAGAAACATAAAGATCGTACATGGTAAGACTTGCTACGTAAAGATATTATTATGGTTTTCATGGTCATAATATGGATTATAAAGTGGGAAATATAGATCCTTTCCACTAAAATGTCTAATGGGACATAACATTTTGATTATAATGGAAAGGGTTATTGAGACTTAATAAAATAACGGGAGGCTTAATAAAATTAATATTATTATATCTCATATAAGTAAAGTACTAATAATACACACTTTTATTATTATATAATAATGAAAATTTAATCACCCAAATTAAAATTGTAATAAATTATATAAAATGACTATATTTTAACTTGTATTAAGTTTTAGGAATGATTCACACACTTAAAAGTTGTATTACACCATGAATAGAGGTCTTATATGCTAGAATCTGTAATATATGATCTTCCTGTTAAGGAGGTGAGTGATGAGGAGTTTTCTAATTATGAAAAATAGTATAATTATGTGTTTTATATTCAGTGTTTAATGATTTCATACATGTATAGAGATCTCATGAAGTTCCATGAGAATATGAATACCTATAGCATGCTCCAACATCTCCACGATCTTTTTGAGGAGAGAGATAGACAAGAATGGTTTTAGATATCCAAGGCACTATCCACTAGAAAACTTAGAGAATGTGTTCTAGATAGACCAAATATATCCAAAATAATTGGCTACATTGATAATCTAGAGGATATAATGTTTTTTCTACCTATAAATTTTCACACTAATCTAATTATTTCATCACTCCCCCAGATATTCTCTAGTATTTTTGTTATTTTAAATATAAATAACATAGATAAGTCTTTCCTAGATATTCTCACTTTACATCAACAAGTTGAAACGGATATGATATAAGAAAATCTTTTTTTATTTATGGTGAATAAGAAGAAAGGCCAAGTTAAGAGCTCCATGACTAAATCCAAGTATAATGCTTCGTCATAACACCCTTCCAAGAAGAGGAGGATCAAGGGGAACATAAGGGAACATTACAATATTTCCTCAACATGTGTAATGATGGGTCAATAGATGAAAAATTATACATAGTCAATGAAGAAAGAAGTTACTTTTGGTGTGTTTTTTATCAAGTGAAGTCCATATGTTTCAATAAATTGGTTACTAGGTAAAACATATGGTTTTACCATAGGTATTCAAATACAGGGACCAATTATATTCTATAATATTTCCCATGGTGAGGTGGATCTATGAGTAGCCAACGGAGACAGACTTTGTACTTTGGCCATTAAATACTTCCAAATCATGTTGCGGACTAGAATGATCTATGTTTTTCATGTTTGTTTTATATACTATCATTTTCCAAAAAACCATTTTTGTGTCTATACTAGATACAAATGGACTTATTTTTAAATTTAGGAATAAGTGTTGCTTCTTTTACAAATAATGTATTTATTATTTTAAGGAATATTTGAATAACAGTCTGTATGTGTTTAATTACACGAACCAAGTAACTAAAATCAATAAATAAAATAGTTCACATAACTCCTCCCACACCCAACTATAGCATAACTAGCTAGGTCATGTAAACAAAAATTAGTTCAATGGATTAACCTATGATTGATATTTGGTATCACTTTAACTAAAACATATTTGTGTATTCCATGCATGTTAGTACGAAAAAATGACCAAATCCTTAGTTAGTGGAAAAGGTTAAATGGCCATTTATCTTCTTTATTTCTTTCATACCAATGTGTGTATACCATTTACAATTGAAACTAGTGGTGGTACTCATATTTCATAACTTTACATATGACTTTAGTAGATATGTATATTTCAAATTAATGAGGTATAAGTAAAATTCTTTTTATAGATTCAAGTAATATAAGAATAAATTTTAGAACCATCTTGGTAAGAAGAATAAGAAAATCCACTTACAGCATGTCAAAAAATAACTTAATCACGACTTCAATGATTATTTATAGGATTTTGGGATTTTATCTCAATTGAAACCTCCTTATAAATCATAATGGAATTGTGTAAGAAAAATGAGGAACTAAACCCTATTAGACATGGTGAGATGAACGATGAGCCATGTGAGTATTCCATTATCCTATTGGGGATACACATTACAGAATGTGACACAAATAACAAACCAAGTTCCAAATAAAAAATTTATATTCCATGAAATATTTGGTGTGGAAGGAAACCATCATTTTAAAAAATTTGACTTTGGGGATACAAACCATTTTCTATGGCTATTTATTTCAATAAACATACTCCCTGAATCACTAAGGGTATAATTATAGGGTATCCAATGGAAACTAAATTATGTTAGATATATTACCCTATATATAATAAATTTATGGTTAACATACATTTTAACTTTCTTTAAGGGGATTATATCTCCAAAAATAGATAGTGGGAATGATATGAAATTTAATGAAGATATAGATTTGGATACACATGAGTTATTATATGAAAACCATTTCATAAATCCCCATGAAGTAGGACATTATAGAGACACAAGTACTGTGTAGGATTATCATATATGTTAGAGAGACTAATATATATGGTTTTCTAGTGTCCATGGACAATAAATAATTATTAGTTGATAATAATTATCTTATTACCTACAAAGAATAAGTAATCATCACAAAAGATACTAAATGGAATGAATACCTATATTATGAAATGGATTCCATGTACCAAAACCAAGTATGGATTTTGGTAGAAAATTCAGTGTATATAAACCACATTAGTTATAAATGGGTATTCAAAAGAAACTAGACGTGGATGTAATGGTTTGTACCTATAAGACACAATTGGTTTCAAAAGGATTTAAATACTATCAAGGAATAAAATATGATGATACATTTTCACCATTTTGTGTACTACAATCCACTAGAATTAAATTTAAAATAGAAAATTACCATGATTGTGAGATTTGGATGATAGATTTTAAAACTATTTTCCTCAATGAGAAGTACCCGGAAGATGTCTATATGACACAGATAAAAGGTTTTTTGGATTTAATGGATGATAACAAGGTTTTCAAGTAGTAGAGACCGAGTTATGAATTAAAATAAGCATTCAAGTAACGAAACATTGGATTTCATGAATCCATAAAGGAACTTGGTTTCATAAAGAATAGATGTGAGTCGTGTGTCTATAAGTGATTTATTGGGACTGATTTCATTTTCATAATAGTTCATGTTAATGGCATACTACTTATTATAAATGAAATTAAAATATAAAAGTCTATGAAGGAAAATTAAAACACTTGATTCTTCATGAATGTCTTTGGAAAAGAAGCATATATACTTGGAATCATTATCCATCATGATATATCCAAGAGGATTAATTGAATAAGTCAATATATATTCATTAAAATTATATTGAATATATTTAGTATAAATAATCCAAGATGGTATTATATCCATTGTCACATAGAATCCATATTTCAAGGAAAATGTTTCCATAGACACATGAGGAGAGATACTGAATGGTAAAAACCCCATAAACACCAGTGACTGAGATATTAATATATGGTATGATATGTACTATTATAGATGTATCCTATACCTTATGTGTGGTGGGAAGATATCAATAAACCCTAGGTGTTTGGTATTGGAGAGTAGTGAAGACTATCCTTTTAGTGCCTCATGTTCTTATGAGTGTATGAAATTCAAAAGGTGCATGTTTTTTTCAAATGGTGGATGGTACAAAATTTGGGTCAGACCAAGAATAGAATTTCAAGAGTTTTAGGAACTCAATAAAGGTATTTTTTATGTATAATGTTTCTTAGGTGGTGGACAGAATCTCAAGGAAAAACAATGATTTTAGGGGGTCACTACTACAAATTGTAGTATACCACAAACTCACTGGTGGTCTCTAGTAGGGAAAGTATGCCCTGTCTGTAGTCCCTATATAGTTGGTGGCATCCATTAGCTCTTTGTGTGTGTGTGGGGGGGGGGGGGGTTATAAAATATTATAATTGTTTTTTTGAGGTGATATCCCCCTCTTCCACCATGCATTGATATGCATAAACTCTAGTAGGTCCCTCACTTCTTCTCTATACCTCCTTGGTTTGGGATGATTTTTTTTGGATTTCCTTTAGAATTTTGAGGTTATTATCAAATTCTATCACCCTAATTTAGTGTCCTACTTTATTATTAAAAATTTTATCTTTCTATAGAAATGATTTTTTATGATTATTCTATATGATTATGGTGAATCACTCTATTCATTGGGGATTTTTTATTAATCCTTGTATGATTACATCTCATGGTAGTGTTTTCTATCGATGGATCAATGTTTCTTTACGGTATGCCATATTGTTGAGTTTTATTTGGGTTTACCTATAGTTTTTTAAATTAACCATGGAATTTATACTTCCAATTAGGGATTTAACATAATATATGATCAGGGGTACACCATGGTTTTGTGTGAGTGTTTTTCTAGGATTTGAATTCGATGAGGGCTTCATATAGGTGTTTTATCATTTATAGAATTTAATTTATATGATCAATTAATTATAATTAGTTATAATTATTTTTTTTGTATCATTGTGTGATTTAGGTACTTATTTGATGAATCGAGCCTGGAAATCCTTGTAAATGTTTCTAAACCTTGGAATTAAATATAATGTTTCAAAAAGGAACGTTTTATAAATGATTTCCCATAAATTATATCCCCCATATTGCATATTTATCTTGTGTGATCATGATGAATATTCAAATTTCTGACCTAAATAATTATATTTAATGGTTACATTGACCTATTGATGACATGGAAGATATTCAGACTTAGGATGGTGGGTTGGATTGGGTAGACCCTTGTTCAAATATTAAAGAGGTGAGTTTGTGTTATAACTTTATTCTGGGTGAACCGGTGGGGTAGTTTGGGTTGTGATTAGTGACATAATGTTTTCATATGGGAAGTAGGTTTCCTATGATGAACTATATAACCAACTTATACTTTTGGAAATGGTATAATTAATTTTAAATGTTAATTGAACCTAATGGGTGAACTTTTATTGAAGTGTATAATAGTTTTTCATATGATTTGTTGAGTAATATCATACATTATAGAAATGTAAATTGAACCTAAATGGTGAATTCATATTAAAATTTAATATTTAAGAATTTATTATTATTCTAATGATGAAATGAAGGCCTGATTAATATATTTGGTAATAAATATAAGTGTGTAATTCCTTAAAGGACATCCTTGGATTCCTTATGATGGCATGGCCATGGAATTCCATAAAATATGCTAGGATTATATTGGGGGATGCATGTAAATACTAGGGTGTGAATACCAATTTCCATTCAATGGGACATAGTGCTATAAAATACCTTGATCATTCCCATAGATTCTAAATAGATAAATTACCATTAATTCCATGGGGTGACTAACTCTTGGATTTAGGTAATGTCTATATTTATGGAATGCCATAGGTTAATGTCATGGATTATTTAGGGTGTCTATTTTTGAATGTCATTTAATTAGCTCCCTAAATTATGATTGATTAGTATTGGTCTGTGATACCTTGGGTGTGATATGAGACTCTAATTGGTTTTTACTTATAATTGTAAGGAAAAATCCTTTGTATTTAGTTGTTTCATATTATTATCAAGAATGGTTGGGAGAGAATTCCTATTTGATCCATGTGGATTCCTCTTAGGACACACGATCATGGTTTCCTTGGTAGTGTGACTTGGAAACAAATTGAAACATGATATTTCCACTTAGATCAGAGTTAACAACATTGGATGAAGCTGGTATTTTTGTCACGGGTTATCTCTTTGAGACCCAAGGAGTGAATTTGTAACACCCCGAGACTTTATGAAAAATATTCTTTTTAATTTCGTTAATTTCTTGTGTTGTACGCTACACCAAAAGGAGCTTGTACAACACGCATCCTTGACTTGCCTTGCATTACACGCAATCACGACCTTCCTCGATAGCGTGTGTAGTACGCAATACCGAGTTTCACTAAACAACGATATGCTATTATTAAAACTAGCCGTTATGAATAGTAATAACCACTTTTTGAAATTTTTGAAATTTTATTTTTCAAAATGGACATCATTTTTGGATTCAGAATATCGAAATTAGCTTAGGGTGAAATTTTGGTACTTTTCGGATAACTTTCATATTCTGATGAATAGTGAAAATTACTAAATTTTAATTAAAAACAACTTTTTTAATCGAAATAATTAATAGTGATAAATTATTAATTTGAGTGGTTTTAAAGTATATTTAGAATATATTTTTACAATTTAATACAATTTTGTTCATTGGATGTAATTTCACATTTAAACCAGACATAAACAAGTGTCAATCTTTTGATAGTTATTATCTCTTAAAAACACGCTATTTGTTTTGACGACGGGAATTAATTTTTAAATTAGTTAATGTAACTGATATGTTTTGAATTTGGTAAAATAAACATCATTTTTTAATTCATAATATCAAATATAGCTTATGCCTAAATTTTGGTATTTTTCTGGAAACTTTCATTTTTTGATGAATAGTGAAATCACTAAGTGGTAGTTAAAAAACTGAATTTTTTCATAAAACTTAATTTTACCGCTTCTGTGAGTGGAATTTCAAAAATCCGAGAGACACGGTTGATGTCAGTAAGTAAAATGTGGTTCAATGAGATGAAAATAATTTTTGGTGAATAATAACTTTTTACTTTTTTTTACCACGGTTAAAAGTAAATAGGGTAATTAAGGGTAAAAGTGTTATTATTATTATCCTAACACATGTCCTAATTCTATTGGATAAGTGTAATTCGACCAAAAACAACCTTATAAATAAAATATGACCACTTAGTCCCACATGGATTAGATTAGGACATTTATTATTAATTTATTTAAAAAATGGTTAAAATAGTTAAAATCAAAGTTTAATAAGTAAATCATTTTTAATATAGGGTTATACATAAGATAAATTCGACTATAAATATTAATTAGAAATCTAAAAAGATTTCCTACATAATGATATTTTATTTGTAATTTTTAGACTTTAAATAATTTAATTTATTTATGACACAATGATGATGCAGTAATTATCTTATTAATACAATATTGACATAATTGATGTTATAAATACCCAAATAAATGTAATTTGAGAATTTTTATGAATTACAATAATTTTATATGTTAATATAAAATGTGATTTTTTATTTAATTAACTTTTTTCTAACTAATCATTCTGTTATGATTTTCACAAAAATCAATTATCAAATAGTGTCAAAATTGACATAAAATAAATTTTAAAACAAATATTATATTATTAATTGTTATTATATTCCTAAAAATCTAAGGTTCGGCCAAATTACTTAGATAAGGTTATATATATTAATAATGAACAATTTGGGGTTCGTTTGTCTTCTTATAGTAAGTTTATTAACCTTATAGTGTAAGAACACAAAAAGACACGGTAAAAGTAAAATTATCTAACTTAAAGTTAAATATAAATGATAAGGTTAAAATAGGAACCTAAACTTGTCTAAATTCTATTTTATGAGAGTATTTCGACCCATCCCCACCTTAGCTTCGAAATAAATCAATTTGAAGCTATTTAAAACCGAATTTTTCTTTATAATTAAATAATATTTTTTGTTTTTCCAAAGGTGCCCCTCTCCTCCCTTATAAAAGGGAACCTCCTCCCTCTCTTCCTCACACCACTTTGAGCCTTCAAGCTCGGAAAAACCCTGAAAAATTAACTTCTAAACTTCCCTAGAAACATCATAGAGGTCCCGGTCTTCTTCAAAGACTAGTTTTAGTGCCCTAAGAGGAGGTCTCAAAGAGGCGCTTCAAAGAAGAGGTAATGTCCGTTACCGATTCTTTCACCTTTATTTATTCTTCCACTTCTACTTCTTAGGTTGTTTCATTATGAAGTAATGACATCAGTATCACTCATATACTGATATGTTATTATAATTATGAAACAACCCTATTTCACCATCTATCCATCCTACGGAAAACGAAATCACCGCGCGTGCGTACGTACGGAATACCGTCTCCACGCCGTGGTGTAATCTATTTTCCACCACCACCTTACTTGGATGGGTATAATGGTGTAAATAATAACTATATATGATTATTGTAAAGTTATATTTATTCTTTAATAGTATACATACACTCCAATAAAATTCCACGATCATGGGAACGATATCATCGCTCGTGCGTACGTACGGAATACCGTCTCCACGACGCGATGAGATTCATTCTCAATGATTAACCATTAATAAATGATTATAAAGTATATATAATAAGTAATCATGAAATATATGACATAATAATGATACTGGATTTATGTATATATATATTTATTTCATCCAATTAATTACATTCAATTCAATGAGGAAACAAAAACAACGTTCATGTGTACGTACGGCCTACCGTCTCCATGAACGGTGTATTTCTTTCCATTTATCGATCTATTATATATATGTATATTCTGAATATATATTATATATAAATCATGTTTTATATTCTGGAATTAATTAATCATGATCTAAGTAATCATATGAATAATTACAAGTCAAAACACGGATGACAAATGAAACGATTTTACCCAAAACGCTCTTTAACATGGAATTTACAAAAGAACGGGTAATATAAATTCATAAGTGAACCATATATGATATCATAACAATGAATATGATTATTTAATAAGTCAATGACATTATTTAAATCATTATACAGGAGGTTCGGATACGTACGAAGCATATCGGACCTAAGGTAAGGGATAATTTTGCAAATCTCAATTTTATCCGAGATTGCTTATTCGTAAGTATTTACTGGGGTTATTTCTATCATCCATGTCCATGTTTTATAAAAGTATTTTCATGAATGTTTAAAGTCCTTTTTAACCATTCATGACTTTTACTACATGGTATGCAAGGAATCTTTCTTTTGTTACTAGGTACTTTTTGACTTTTCCGGCAAAAGCACGAGAAGAATTTTTTTTTAAACTTATACGGCACGAACGGATTTTTACGGTTTTATAAAGCCTTATTTTCAAGAAGCTTCCTCCAAAATATTTCATGGCTATTTTCAATAAAATATCTTTCTTTTAAAATTGCATGACTTTTTGTGAAAAGAAATTGATTTTGAAGAAGAAAGGATATATTCCTCAAGAATTCATTTCAAGTGTTTTATCAAAACCATTTTCCATCTAAGATGAAATTATTTCATATGTGTATGTTTCAAGTGTAATATATCTATGATTTACATGGTTTCACTTTTCTTATTATAAAATGATATCCATTTCTTTTATATGGATTATGTGATGATGGGATGATGTTTATGAAACCCATTTTATTCGTTGGGTTATTATGAATGATGTATGTTTTGTGGCACAAGTAAGAATGATTTCATTATGAGATGGGTGGGATCTATATCTCACTCCAATGCAGTGGGTAAAGATTTATATCTCATGAGATAGACATGGCTGGAATGACAAGTTAAACCGGTCAAGTAATACAGGACTGGAACGAGGAGTGAACTCGATTCAGAAAGGGACTTTGTCCACTAAGATGGTCTTGGTAGCAATGCCTTGGCTAATATGGAAATCATATCATGTGCTTAACGGTTGCCACAATTATATGTTTTATTCGCATGCTATTTTATCATTATTAATGTTTCTTTATGATCTATTCCTTACGTACTTCCATGTTTTATGTCATTGCTCAAGCTTTTGGTGTTTAAACATTATGTTCATGTTTTTAAGTTCAAATGTATATGGTATGTTTTACTTTATCCATGCTTACCCTTACTGAGCATTTGAGCTCACCCTTTTTATGTTTTCTTTTCCCCAGGATATAAAGAAAGGTTTTAGGTAAGAAAAAAAAGGGGAGGATATTTATGGGAGATATTGAAGACCTTTCACCATGATTAGAAAATTATATTCTGAGTTTCCAAAGACACTAAACTATTACGGTCCTTGTGTGTGTGTTTTTGTAATGTACTAAGTATTCCGCAAAAGTAATGTAATGTCCATGTACATCAAGATTTGGGTCTTTACAGTTGGTATCAGAGGAAAGGTTTAGTCAACCTTTGGAAACTAGGATGCGAAAACGTTAGTGATATCCCTAGAGATATTTCTAAGGTATGTCTAGGGATGTACCTAAGGATAAGTATACGTATAGGATATAGTCCTAGAACTATGGTAACGATCTTAGAATTTAACCCAAGATTTTAGATATTGAGGGTGCTCCCCTTTACTATGTTTCTTTCCCTAACATGATTTTTGCCTCTCACACTATTCTTTTTGGGTTTTAGAAAATGGCTGGAAACAAGATGATTCATGATAATGGAGGATATAATGGACAATGGAATGATATTATTCATGAGAAACCAAATGAAATGGGATTTGGAAGTCCAAACATCATTATTATGCCGAATCAGCAATCTCATAATATGATCAATAAACTCAAATTTGGTAAGTTTCCTGACTCGGCTAATAAGAGAAAGATGGAGTTTCATGATGATCATAGAGGAAAGAAAGTTCAATTTCCCCTATGTAAATCATGTGGGAAGAGGCATCAAGGAGAATGTTTCGAAGGAACTGGAAGATGCTTTGGGTGTGGAAAAGAAGGGCATAAAGCCAGTAAGTGCAAAGGAAAAGGTTCAGCTAACACCATGGATGAGGATAATGGTATTGCTACGACATCAACAATGGTTAAATGTTTTAAATGTGGAATGTACGGGCATTATGCAAACCAATGCCCTAAAGGAAAGTCTCATAAAGAGAATCAGTATGATCATATGGGTAATATTTTATGTTGATGATGATGAAGAGACTACAAATGATATGTGAGATGAAAGAATTGTTGAAGCTCGGTCAATGGTTTAAGAAGGTAGTGGAATGATTACATGTTTATCAAGTGTAATGTTGTATAAGTAATCTCATGGTACTATGGAATAAAGAGACATCTAAGGATTGTTACACTGTTGTCTTTCCTTGTGTTTTGAAAGTATAAGATGAATGGTACCAGTGACCATGAAAGGTTATTCAGATATTTTTGGAAAGTAGATGATATGCGCATAATTAAGGGATAAGGAGAAAATTAAATGTTTGATAGTATTCATGAGCTCATGACTAATATAAGGAGAAGGTCATGTCATGGTTTGAGTATATAGAATTTTTGGATTTTGGTATATGGAAAGAGTTAACTTTTGACAGAATTCATGTTTTCACTAAGGTTTAATGGGTATTCATTTTTCAAGAGATTACATGATTATGGTATTCACATGACTGGAATGTGACCAACAAGATATATGAGGGATAAATGATGGTATTCACATGCTTGTTATATGACCTTTTTAGTAATCGTTCTCTTTATACAATGAGTTTGGAAAGAAGTATTTTGGATAAGCCTAAAGATTAGAATGGATTATGTTGGACATAAGTTAGTATTGTTTAAGGATATATCTTTTTTTTGATATTATTGGTGGGATGTTATAGTAATGCAGTTTTAGAAAAAGGACAACTTGCAGGACTGGAGACAACCCATCGCGTCGGACAAGGCTGTGGGAATCGAACCCACAACCGAAGTGCGACTGGCCTTTATCACCTACCACTGGCCTACAGGAAGTCCCTGGTTAGTAGAAACTAGTTTTATTTTATTAAGCGATATGATATATGAAGTATAAGTTCATTTTTGGAACCATATACGATTAATCTAACCATAAGATGGACTTATAACTTTTGCTAACCTTTTTTTTGTAAAGAGATGGAATAACCCATCATTCTATCACATGATCTGCTAACACATCACGAATAACAAATTCAACTTCATTTCTTTAAGGTATGAAGTGGAAATTGTTCAATTCACGAACAACAGTGAGATTGTAACAAAATCAAGCAAGTATTTCTTCTAATTCAAAATTTTCAACTTTAGGGAAATGATATTGAAAACCAAAAATGTTGTCCTAGTGCTCTTATATCCGATGAATCAAATTGTACCTTAGATCATCACAAATTTATGGCTTTGTGATTGATGTATTTTTCATAGACATGTTCTCTACCACTCTCCATCAGAACTTGATGGTTAGATTTTTCTTCCATATCCATATTTTCACCTATGTTCTCCTACGTGGAAACCCAGTGATGAGTTAATTTGGGTAATCGTTACATTTCATACTTTAGTTTTTAAAGCCAAGTTTTGGTATTCCTTTTTACGATGTGGGTTTCTATTAAAGAAACTTTCGAGTAGTAAACCATTTATAACCCCGATGAATTTTGAGGGCGAAATTCATTTTAAGGGGGGTAGAATGTAACACCCCGAGATTTTATGAAAAATATTCTTTTTAATTTCATTAATTTCTTGTGTTGTAAGCTACACCAAAAGGAGCTTTCACAACACGCATCCTTGACTTGCCTTGCATTACACGCAATCGCGACCTTCCTCGATAGCGTGTGTAGTACGCAATACCGAGTTTCACTAAACAACGATATGCTATTATTAAAACTAGCCGTTATGAATAGTAATAACCACTTTTTGAAATTTTGTAAATTTTATTTTTCAAAATGGACTTCATTTTTGGATTCGGAATATCGAAATTAGCTTAGGGTGAAATTTTGGTACTTTTCGGATAACTTTCATATTCTGATGAATAGTGAAAATTACTAAATTTTAATTAAAAACAACTTTTTTAATAGAAATAATTAACAGTGATAAATTATTAATTTGAGTGGTTTTAAAGTATATTTAGAATATATTTTTACAATTTAATACAATTTTTTTCATTGGATGTAATTTCACATTTAAACCAGACATAAACAAGTGTCAATCTTTTGATAGTTATTATCTCTTAAAAACACGCTATTTGTTTTGAAGACGGGAATTAATTTTTAAATTAGTTAATTTAACTGATATTTTTTGAATTTGGTAAAATAAAAATCATTTTTGAATTCATAATATCAAATATAGCTTATGCCTAAAGTTTGGTATTTTTCTGGAAACTTTCATTTTTTGATGAATAGTGAAACCACTTAGTGGTAGTTAAAAAACTGAATTTTTTCATAAAACTTAATTTTACCGCTTCTATGAGTGCAATTTCAAAAATCTGAGAGACACGGTTGATGTCAATAAGTAAAATGTGGTTCAATGAGATGAAAATAATTTTTCGTGAATAGTAACTTTTTACTTTTTTTTACCACGGTTAAAAGTAAATAGGGTAATTAAGGGTAAAAGTGTTATTATTATTACCCTAACACATGTCCTAATTCTATTGGATAAGTGTAATTCGACCAAAAACAACCTTAGGAATAAAATATGACCACTTAGGCCCACATGGATTAGATTAGGACATTTATTATTAATTTATTTAAAGAAGGGTTAAAATAGTTAAAATCAATGTTTAATAAGTAAATCATTTTTAATATAGGGTTATACAAAATATAAATTAGACTATAAATATTCATTATAAAGCTAAAAAGATTTCCTACATAATTATATTTTATTTGTAATTTTTAGACTTTAAATAATTTAATTTATTTATGACACAATGATGATGGAGTAATTATCTTATTAATGAAATATTGACATAATTGATGTTATAAATACCCAAATAAATGTAATTTGAGAATTTTTTTGAATTCCAATAATTTTATATGTTAATATGAAATGTTATTGTTGATTTAATTAACTTTTTTAGAACTAAGAATTCTGTTATGATTTTCACAAAAATCAATTACCAAATAGTGTCAAAATTGACATAAAATAATTTTTAAAACAAATATTATATTATTAATTGTTATTATATTCCTAAAATCTAAGGTTCGGAAAAATGACTTAGATAATGTTATATATATTAATAATAAACAACTTGGGGTTCGTTTGGCTTCTTATAGTAAGTTTATTAACCTTATAGTGTAAGAACACAAAAAGACACAGTAAAAGTAAAATTATCTAACTTAAAGTTAAATATAAATGATAAGGTTAAAATAGGAACCTAAACTTGTATAAATTCTATTGTATGAGAGGATTTAGACCCATCCCCACATTAGCTTCGAAATAAATCAATTTTGAGCTATTTAAAACCGAATTTGGCTTTATAATAAAATAATATTTATAGTTTTTCCAAAGGTGCCCCTCTCCTCCCTTATAAAAGGGCACCTCCTCCCTCTCTTCCTCACACCACTTTGAGCCTTCAAGATCGAACAAACCCTGGAAAATTCACTTCTCCACTTCCCTAGAAACATCCTAGAGGTCCTGGTCTTCTTCAAAGACCAGTTTTAGTGCCCTAAGAGGAGGTCTCAAAGAGGCGCTTCAAAGAAGAGGTATTGTCCGTTACCGATTCTTTCACCTTTATTTCTTCTTCCACTTCTACTTATTAGGTTGTTTCATTATGAAGTAATAACATCAGTATCACTCATATACTGAAATTTTATTATAAGTATGAAACAACCCTATTTCACCATCTATCCATCCTACGGAAAACGAAATCACCACGCGTGCGTACGTACGGAATATCGTCTCCACGCCGTGGTGTAATCTATTTTCCACCACCACCTTACTTGGATGGGTATAATGGTGTAAATAATAACTATATATGATTATTTTAAAGTTATATTTATTCTGTAATAGTATACATACACTCCAATAAAATTCCACAATCATGGGAACGATATCATCGCTCGTGCGTACGTACGGAATACCGTCTCCACGACGCGAAGAGATTCATTCTCAATGATTAACCATTCATAAATGATTATAAAGTATATATAATAAGTAATCATGAAATATATGACATAATAATAATACTGGATTTATGTATATATATATATGTATGTCATCCAATTAATTACATTCAATTCAATGAGGAAACGAAAACAACGTTCATGCGTACGTACGGCCTACCGTCTCCATGAACGATGTATTTCTTTCCATTTATCGATCTATTATATATATGTATATTATGAATATATATTATATATAAATCATGTCTTATATTCTGGAATTAAGTAATCATGATCTAAGTAATCATATGAATAATTACAAGTCAAAACACGGACCACAAATGAAATGATTTTACCAAAAACGCACTTTAACATGGAATTTACAAAAGAACGGGTAATATAAAGTCATAAGTGAACCATATATGATATCATAAAAATGAATATGATTCTGTAATAAGTCAATGACATTATTTAAATCATTATACAGGAGGTTAGGATACGTACGAAGCATATCGGACCTAAGGTAAGGGATAATTTTGCAAATCTCAATTTTATCCGAGATTGCTTATTCGTAAGTATTTATTGGGGTTATTTCTATCATCCATGTCCATGTTTTATAAAAGTATTTTCATGAATGTTTAAAGTCCTTTTTACCCATTCATGACTTTTACTACATGGTATGTAAGGAATCTTTCTTTTGTTACGAGGTACTTTTTGACTTTTCCAGCAAAATCACGAGAAGAATGTTTTTTTAAACTTATACGGCACGAACGGATTTTTACGGTTTTATAAAGCCTTATTTTCATGAAGCTTCCTCCAAAATATTTCATGGCTATTTTCAATAAAATCTCTTTCTTTTAAAATTGCATGACTTTTTTTGAAAAGAAATTTATTTTGAAGAAGAAAGGATATATTCCTCAAGAATTCATTTCAAGTGTTTTATCAAAACCATTTTCCATCTAAGATGAAATTATTTCATATGTGTATGTTTCAGGTGTAATGTCTCTATGATTTACATGGTTTCACTTTTCTTATTATGAAATGATATCCATTTCTTTTATATGGATTATGTGATGATGTGATGATGTTTATGAAACCCATTTTATTCGTTGGGTTATTATGAATGATGTATGTTTTGTGGCACAAGTAAGAATGATTTCATTATGAGATGGGTGGGACCTATATCTCCCTCAAATGCATTGGGTAAAGATTTATATATCATGATATAGACATGGATGGAACGACAAGTTAAACCGGTTCAGTAATACAGGACTGGAACAAGGAGTGAACTCGATTCAGAAAGGGACTTTGTCCACTAAGATGGTCTTGGCAGCAATGCCTTGGCTAATATGGAAATCATATCATGTGCTTAATGGTTTCCACTATTACATGTTTTATTCGCATGCTATTTTATCATTCTTAATGTTTCTTTATGATTTATTCCTTACGTACTTCCATGTTTTATGTCATTACTCAAGCTTTTGGTGTTTAAACATTATGTTCATGTTTTTAAGTTCAAATGTATATGGTATGTTTTATTTTATCCATGCTTACCCTTACTGAGAATTTGAGATCACCCTTTTTATGTTTTCTTTTCCCCAGGATATAAAAAAAGGTTTTAGGTAAGAAAAAAAAGGGGAGGATCTTTATGGGAGATGTTGAAGATCTTTCACCATGATTAGAAGATTATATTCCGAGTTTCCAAAGACACTAAACTTTTAAGGTCCTTGTGTGTGTGTTTTTGTAATGTACTAAGTATTCCACAAAAGTAATGTAATGTCCATGTACGTCAAGATTTTGGTCTTTACATAATTCCTTTACTTTTCATAGTTAGTTATTATTCCTAAAATTATATTTATATATTAGAAACCATTATTCATTACATTTAAAAATTGGATTAACATTATAAACCATTAATGGCGGTCTAATGAGTAATACACACAACATTATCAAGTAATTATTGATCTTCAGTACCCGATAAGAAGCTACTTGGCCACAAGTTACAAGTTCAGGGAATAGATTGAGGTGGTTCTTAACTTTGTTATTTATGTAAGATCTTGGGTGTAACGACCCGAAATTTTGAATGAAATTTTGTTTCCTAATTTTGTGTGTTATTTTAGTTTATACTCAACAAAACTATATTATTTAATTAATTATGTGATTATAATTAAAATGAGACCGTTGGGTTTCGACTGTAATATGACCGTTGGTCAATATGACCATTGGAAACTAAATGTTGCGATTGTTGTCTCTAAATACAAGTGATCTTGGTTAATTAATATAGAAAGAAGATTCGATGGCCTCATCCAGTAGTCTCGGGCCGATCGAAGCCCATCTGACAGAACTCGGGAAGGAGGTAGCACCTTTGGGCTTTGCTCTGGACCAAACCCAAGCTGAACTTCATCGTGTGAAGCTGGAACAGAATCACCTTCGCGAGAAGTTCAAGCTGATAGAAATCACTACTCGGGCAATGTTGGTCGAGCCGCCCCAAGATTCTATCTCCCCAGCACACCTTACTCTTAGGCCCTATGCTGGTGTTATAAGGGGCTATGTAATGAGACCGTAACTTCCTTATGTAATCCTTTGATTTAAATAAATATTGTGATTTCTTCTTATGGTGAAGTTTGTGAATTTTCAAATGTCTGGATAAATATAGTATGCATATTATTGATGAATTTTAGGAAAAGGATATTTTAAAAATATTTATGTAAACCTTAAATAATTAATAATGTGTAATGATTTTCGAAAAATGGTCTTTTACAGTTATGTTCAGTAAGAAATTTAGAGTCTAATAAGATCAACTTAATTTTTGATGAATAGTAAATTATGAATAGTGATTTTACACTTATGATTAGTAATTTGATCAAATGGATTAAGTAACCTCACTTGAGAAAGTATTAATATAATTTAGGCACCTTTATTAAGTAATGTGATTTAATAAAATAGGTAAATAACCGTTTCAGAAATTATTAGTCAAGTATTAGTTTTTTCAGGTGAATAGTGTTTTTAATTAAAAATTAAATTAAAAATATTTAGAAAATTATTTTTATAAAATGGAGTTTATTTTCTAATTCCGATCATTCATATTAGGTTAAATTGATTTTTGGGGATTTTTCTGAAAAATATGAATTTTCGGTGAATAGTGAAAATACAGTTTTTAGTTTCATGTGTTTAATGACATAATTAAGGATGTAATAATTATGTAATATTTCTGCTTGACTTATGAATAGTAAGATAAGGTATTAGGTGTATCAAGTGGCCAATACCATGGTCAAATACCATGGGCAAGCCCATGGTTTTTCCAATACCACCGATGAGGTGTCCCTTGGCCATTAATGACTTGTACCCTCACTTCTCCTATAAATACCAAGACTTTCCCTCATTATTTTTATTTAAAAATACTACTCAATGAAGTTATGGTCTCTGTACCTCCCAAGGATTCCTCCCAAGGTGCCCTCATGCCTCCCAAGGTCACGAACATCAATCTTTCAAAGTTACTCAGAGATTCTTTCACCCTCCTCTTTTAAGTCATAACTTCCTTTATGTTGTGTCTTATATTTTCCATCTCATTATTTTGAGGGTATGTTCTTATATGTTCTTATTACTACACATTTCATGTCCAAATGATGAGAGACCCTTTCTTCTCTCATCAATTTGTTTTCTAAATTTTTATGTGACGCTGTTAGGCTGCTGAATTTATCGTAAAAGAAATAGCATCTTCTCTTTTCTTTCATGTTTACTTTTCATGTAGTATGTCATTAAAATATCCATACCATGATTTTATTAAGTACCCATACTGTATTATGAATTATTTATGAGTGGTTGACCCCTGCCCCTCTCTTTTAAATGTTTTCTAAAACCATGTTATATAGCCGTTATGCTGCAGAAATTTCGTCTCAAAATTTCTATTTCTTTCTCTCAAGAAATCCCCTTGTTTATTTATCTGAATACTGAGACCTATTTCATTTATATGGGTGTTCATAAATATATAAATATTATATATTTGATTCTGGAATTGACATACATATAACCCTCACTCCCTTTCCATGGGTTATAAATGATATAATGATCTTATTTTTAAGAGCTTTTAAAACGTCACAATTGTGAAATGAAACCCATTCCTTTTATTATCTATGGGTTATTTATAATTTTTTTATTATGATCTATGTGGCTCACATGTAAGTAAATACATATTAAGGGTGTGACCTGATATCACTCTAATGCATTGGGTAAAGAATTAATCTCTAGAGATGATAAGTTTTACGATACCTTGGTGAATAACCTTGGTAATTTTATGACACCTTGGGGATGGACCTTGGTGATATGTTCATGAATGTCTAAATGAAATGTTGTATCCACATATTCAATTTATGATTAATGTTATTTTCATTATGATTTTCCTATTCTTTAATTTCTCATGTCTTTATGTTTTTATCCAAGTTCTTATTGATATCACAAGTACATTGATTCCATTGTTTACCCTTACTGGGACTTCTTCTCACCCTTTCCTTTGATGTCTATCTAAAGGATATGAGATGCAGTAAATTTACATAGGATGAAACTTTTATGAAGCATTACAAGTGGTTTATAAGAATATTTATGTTGTTTTCATGTATTATGTTCCTGATTTCCAAGACACTAGACTTTAAAGATCCTCTATTTGTAAAATGTAATGAAAAGTTATGTATTAAAAAGGAGGGATGCCATAGTTGGTATCAAAGGATACTTTAGTTATTTATGGAAATTAGGCTATGAAAACTTTAGAAAGAACCCTATAAAAAAGTTTAAATATAGGGAAAACTTCCTGGTATTTTGGTGAGTATTGAGTAAGTGGTTTATCAAACAAATACATCCCGGTCTGGATACGAGCAGGTAAAGGCAGCTCTGGCACAGATGTACATAAGGGTAAAAACCGAAAACACTACATTGAGCTAGACTCAAATGGGAACTGGTGCACGACAATGGGCCCTGCTCACTCTTGGTTACGGCACTCCTGAGGGATATATTTGGTTAATCACAATCTTTTTATGAATCGTTATGAAGGAATTATAGAGAAATATAATTGTTTAAGCATGAAGTTTTAAGACATAGAGTCATTTATAGTTAAAATATTCATAAATGAAACAAGTTTCTCACTAAGGTTTTATTCTTTTATAAAATGGAAGGGAATAGGAGGAATCATGCAAATTGTGACTGCAATGGACCATGTGCTGACGACCCTCTAATGGAAACCGGAATGGAAAAATTCATGCGAATGATGAACCAACTGACTCAAGTTATGAGTAATAACTTGAATCAACCTAAGAGGCCAATCTCACCACGAAGGGAACAAAATTATAATGATTCCTATATGTGCTAGAGACCACCAACCTTCAGTGGATCAACTGACCCATTGATTGCTGAGCAATGGATCGGCTCTATAGAGAAGATATTTTCTGTGATACATTGTTCAGAGTAAGAGAAGGTCACCCTGGCTGTCTACCACTTAGAGGGAGAAGCTGATCAGTGGTGGGAATTGATCAAAAACATGAGTCAAAGAGTGGAAGTCGAAGCTATGGAGTAGGAAGAGTTCAGAGGGATATTTTTCAGTAATTATTTCCCTCATTCCATGAGAACAAGAATGGAGAAGGAGTTTTCGAGCTAAAGAAGAAGGAGAATGAATATGTGAAAAGCTACGAGATGAACTTCACAAGGATTTCACGATATACCTCTAGATTTGTCATGGATCCAAATGGTAAGGTTGAGAGATTCTTTGGTGGACTGAGACCTCATCTGTGGAAGAATCTAGCCAACTGAGATTATGATAGCTATGAGTATATCGTGCAGAGTGCGATGAAAGTCGAGCTAGAGTTTGGTGAGATGCAGTGGTATCATAAATCCAATGATAAGAAGATATCGATGGAGCCCAGATTAGGGAGGAATTTTGATCAGGGAAGAGGTGGAAAGAAAGTGAAACTTCCCATGTGTAATAAATGTGGGAATAATCATTCGGGGAACTACCTTATCGGTAGTGGGAAGTGCTACAAGTGTGGCAGAGATGGACACATTGTGAGGAATTATCATGGTGAAGTGAAACCTCAACTTACAAACACAAATGACAAGGGGAAGATGGTGCAGGGCCTACCTGATGTCCAGTGCTTCAAGTGTGGACAACATGTGCACTTTTCCAATCACTGTCCAAATCCGAGGGCACTGGAGGGGAACCGCCATCAGCCTCAGAAAAGTCCAAGGGATCAAGGCCATGCTTTTTCTATCGTGACAGCTAAAGTCGATGATCCAAATGATGTGGTAGCAGGTACTCCTATTTTCCTCTCAAAGCTATTAAGTACTATGTTTGATTCTGGTTCTACGCATTCCTTTATTTCCTCCTAGTTTTCAAGGAATTTAGAATCAACCCCCGAATTTCTAAAAGTAGAGTTGTCAGTCAAGACTCCTGGTGGGACTATCCAAGGATCGTCAGTGTTTAGAAACTCTAGTATTTACTTTAGTGAGCACAATCTTATTGCAAATCTAGTAGTCATTCCCATGCTGGAATTCGACATTATACTAGGGATGGACTAGATCTCAAAGTATAATGCTAAGATCAATTGAAGAAGAAAGGAAATATCAGTAGTATTAATTGGAAAACCTATAGTTATCTTCCAAGGAGAGATATCTCAACCTCATAATTGTCTAAAATAACCCCTTATATCCTTCTTTATGGAGTTGATCAGTGAATAAGAAGAAGGAGATGAGAGTTTGATGATAGAAAGTGTCCCCATCGTCCAGGAATATGTTGATGCATTTATTGAGGAGTTTCCTGGACCTCCCATTGAAAGAGAGGTAAAGTTATCCATCAAACTCATACCTGGATCTCATCTGATATCAAAGACCCCATATAGGATGGAAAATGTGGAGTTGGATGAATTAAAGAAATAACTCCAAGATCTTTTAGAGAAGGGGTTTATCTGACCAAGAGTGTCTCTTTGGGGAGCACCAGTTCTCTTTGTGAAGAAGGATGATGGATCGATGTGGCTATGCATTGATTATAGAGAACTGAATGGGATCACAGTGAAGAAAAAATACCCTCTAAAAAGAATTGATGACTTATTTGACTAACTTCATGCGGCTCAATTATTCTCTAAGATTGATCTTCGATCTGGTTATCATCAATTGAGGGTGAAGAAAGAAGATATTCCAAAAACTGCCTTCCGATCAAGATATGGGCATTATGAGTTTGTTGTTATGCCCTTCAGACTGACTAATGCACCTTCTATTTTTATGGATTTGATGAATAGAGTCTTTAAGTACTACCTTGATAACTTTGTTGTAGTTTTTATTGATGATATTTTGATATATTACAAAAGTCGCGAGGAGCATGAGGATCATCTAAGGGCTATTTTAAAAACTCTACATAATGAGAGGCTTTTTGGGAAGTTCTGTAAATGTGAATTATGGTTACAACAAGTTGCTTTGTTGGGGCACATTGTTACAAATGAAGGAATCACAGTTGACCCTACAAAGACAAAAGTTATATAGGAGTGGCCTCAACCTACAAAAATAACTGAGATTCATAGTTTTCTTGGATTAGCAGGATATTATAGGAGGTTTTTGAATTTTTTTTTCACAAATTTCTAATCCATTAACCAAGTTAACTCACAAAGGGGTCAAGTTCATCTAGACAAAGGAGTGTGAGGAAAGTTTCCAAGAGCTAAATAAGAGAGTGGTTACTACACCTGTGTTAAATCTGCCCTCATGTGGAGAAGGATTCGTTATTTTTAGTGATTCATCTCTAAAAGGGATTGAGTGTGTCATCATGAAAAATGATAAGGTCATTGCTTATGCATCTCGACAGTTGAAGAATCATGAGCAGAATTATCCTACACATGATCTAGAGCTGGCTTCGGTCATTTTTGCACTGAAGATATGGAGGCACTATCTTTATGGGGAGAAATGGGATATATAAAAAGACCATCAAAGTTTGAAGTATATTTTCAAACATAAGGAATTGAACATGAGATAAAGGATATGGTTAGAACTTCTTAAAGACTATGATTGTTCAATTCATTATCATCCCGGAAGAGCAAACAAAGTTTTTAATGAATTAAGTAGGAAAGACCCAATTTTTCTTTCCATAATGAGGATTCAAAAAGATCTGTTGATCAATGACCTAGTAAAGATGGAAATGGTATTTATAAGGGAAGAGACATCATCAACCCTAACCCAAATGATTTCTCAACCATCATTACTAGAGAAGATCAAGAAATCTCATAAATAAGATAATTTGTTATAGAAGAAGTTTGAAGCTGTGAAGGATGGGAAGTTTCCTGAGTTTAATATTGTTCAAGAAGGTGTACTGAATTTTCATACAAGACTATGTGTTCCATATATTCCGGAAATAAAGGAGATTATGGATGAAGCTCATAGATCTACTTTTTCTATACATCCTGGAAGTACAAAAATTTATAGGGACCTTCGTGATCATTTTTGGTGGGATAATATTAAAAGGGAGATTTCTCACTACACTACAAGGTGCCTAGTCTATAAGAAAGTGAAGGCAAAGCGACAACTTCCTAAAGGGGTGTTGCAACCACTACCCATACCAGCATGGAAGTGGGATAATATCATTATGGACTTCATCACTAGTCTCCTGAGAACTTCCAATTGAAATAATGCGATATGGGTTATTGTGGACTGTATCACCAAGACTACCCATTTTATCTCCATTAAAGAATATTTCTCTCTTGATCAACTTGCTAAAATTTATGTGAAGGAAGTAGTAAGGCTGCATAGAGTTCCACTTTCTATCGTATCTGATCACGATCCAAGGTTCACATCAAAATTCTGGAGAAGTCTTCAACAAGTTCTGAGCACTGAATTGAATTTCAGTACGGCCTATCACCCCCAAACTGATGGCCAATATGAAAGGACTATTCAAACACTCGAGGAAATGCTGAGAACGTGCTCAATGGAATTTAAAGGTGGATGGGAGCAACATCTCTTTTTATTTGAGTTCTCTTACAACAACATCTTCCACTTGAGCATTAAAATGGCACCCTATGAAGATCTATATGGGAAGCGATGTAGAAATCCTAATTTTTGGGATGAAGCTAGTGAGAGAAATCTTTTTGGGCCTAATATTGTGCAAAAGATGACAGAAAAAGTCCTTGCCATCCATCAACACATTAAGGCTGCTCAGAGTCGGAAAAAGGGCTATGCCGACAACCGTCGAAGGGACTTGGAGTTTGATGTCGGTGACAAGGTCTTTCTTCAAATTTCACCATGTAAGAGAGTCATGAGGTTTGGGAAGAAAGGGAAGCTCAGCCCTAGGTACATTGTCCCCTATGAAATCCTTGATCGCGTAGGAGCAGTGGCCTATCGGCTTGCACTTTCTCCAAATCTAGAACAAGTTCATGATGTCTTCCACGTATCTCTCTTGAAGAAGTACATACTTGACCCTTCACATGTACTAAACCAAGAGGTGGTACAACTGGAACACGAACTCTCTTATGAGGACCAGCCGGTGGAGAACTTGGATCATAGAGACAAGGTTCTACGCAATAAGACTACCCACCTTGTTAATGTGTTGTGGAGAAACCACAAATATGAAGAAGCCACGTGGGAACCAGAGGAGTCTATGAGGTAGAAGTACCCAAACCTTTTATTTTCTGAGGATATGAGTTAAAATTTCGGGGATGAAATTTCTTAAGGGGGGAAGAATGTAATGACCTGAAATTGTGAATGAATTTTTGTTTCCTAATTTTGTGTGTTATTTTAGTTTATACTCAACAAAAATATATTCTTTAATTAATGATGTGTGTATAATTAAAATGAGACCGTTGGGTTTTTACTGTTATATGATCGTTGGTCAATATGACCATTGGAAACTAAATGTTGCGATTGTTGTCTCTAAATACAAGTGATCTTGGTTAATTAATACATAAAGAAGATTCAATGGCTTCATCCAGTAGTCTCAGGCTGATCGAAGCCCATCTGACGGAACTCAGGAAGGAGGTAGCACCTTTGGGCTTTGCTCTGGACCAAACCCAAGCTGAACTTCATCGTGTGAAGCTGGAATAGAATCACCTTCGCAAAAAGTTCAAGCTGATAGAAATCACTACTCAGGCAATGTTGGCTGAGCCGCCCCAAGATTCTGTCACGCTAGCACACCTTACTCTTAGATCCTATGCAGGTGTTATAAGGGGATATGTAATGAGACTGTAACTGCCTTGCGTAATCCTTTGATTTAAATAAAATTTGTGATTTCTTCTTATGGTGAAGTTTGTGAATTTTCAAATGTCCGGATAAATATAGTATGCATATTATTGATGAATTTTAGAAAAAGGATATTTTAAAAATATTTATGTAAACCTTAAATAATTAATAATGTGTATTGATTTTCAAAAAATGGTCTTCTATAATTATGTTCAGTAAGAAATTTAGAGTCTAATAAGATCAACTTAATTTTTGATGAATAGTAAATTATGAATAGTGATTTTACACTTATTATTGGTAATGTGATCAAATGGATTAAGTAACCTCACTTAAGAAAGTATTAATATAATTTAGGCACCTTGATTAAGTAATTTGATTCAATAAAATAGGTAAGTAACTGTTTCAGAAATTATTAGTCAAGTATTAGTTTTTTCAGGTGAATAGTGTTTTTTAATTAAAAATTAAATTAAAATTATTTAGAAAATTATTTTTATAAAATGGATTCATTTTTAAATTCAGAGCATCGATATTAGGTTAAGGTGATTTTTTGGGGATTTTTCTGAAAAAATGAATTTTTAGTGAATAGTGAAAATACAATTTTTAGTTTTGGGTGTTTAATGACATGATTAAGGATGTAATAATTATGTAATCTTTCTGGTAGACTTATGAATAGTAATATAAGGTATGAGGTGTCCCAAGTGGCCAATACCATGGGAAAATACCATGGGAAAGCCCATAGTTTTTCCAATACCACCGATGAGGTGTCCCTTGGCCATTACTGATATGTCCCCTCACTTCTCCTATAAATACAAAGCATTTCCCTCATTATTTTCATTTCCAAATCCTTCTCAACGAATTTATGGTCTCCTTGCCTCCTAATGAGTCCTCCCAAGGTTCCCTAAATCCTCAAAAGGTCCCAACCTTCAATATTTTGAAGTTACTCTTCAAGGTAAGGGATTCTTTCACCCTCCTCTTTTGAGTCACAACTTCCTTTATGTTGTGTCTTATATTTTCCATATCATTATGTTGAGGGTATGTTATTATATGTTCTTATTACTGCCCATTTTATTTCCAAATTATGAGAGACCCTTTCTTCTCTCATCAATTTGTTTTCTGAATTTTTATGTGATGCCGTTAGGCTGCTGAATTTCTCATAAAAGAAATCGCATCTTCTCTTTTCTTTCATGTTTTCTTTTTAATGTGGTATGTCATTAAAATATCTATACCATGATCTTATTCAGTACCCATATTTTAATATGAATTATTTATGAGTGGGTGACCCTTTTCCCCTATCTTTTCAATGTTTTCTAAAACCATGTTATATATCCGTTATGCTGCATAAATTTCGTCTCAAAATGTCTATCTCTTTCTCTCAAGAAATCCCATTTTTTATTTATGTGAATACCCAGACCTATTTCATTTCTATGGATGTTCATAAATATATAAAGATGATATATTTTATTCTATAATTGAAATACATATAACCCTCACTCCCTTTCCATGGGTTATAAATGATATAATGATCGTATTTTTAAGAGCTTTTAAAACGTCATGATTTTGAAATTAAACCCATTCCTTTTATTCTCTATGGGTTATTTATGAAATGTTTGATTATGATCTATGTGGATCACATGTATGTAAAGAAATATTAAGGTTGTTCCCTGATAGCTCTCCAATGCATTGGGTAAATAATTAATCTCTAGAGATGACTAGTTTTACGATACCATCGTGAATAACCTTGGTAATTTTATGACACCTTGGGGATGGACCTTGGTGATATGTTCATGAATTTATAAATGAAATGTTGTAGCCACATATTCAAGTTATGATTCAAGTTATTTTAATTATGATTTTCCTATTATTTCATTGCTCATGTCTTTATGTTTTTATCCATGTTCTTATTGATATCACAAGTACGTTAATTCCCTTGTTTACCCTTACTGGGCCTTCTGCTCACCCTTTCCTTTGATGTCTATCTTCAGGATATGAGATGCAGTAAATTTACATAGTATGAACCTTTGATGAAGCCTTAAAAGCGGTTTATAAGAATTTTTATGTTTTTTCATGTATTATGTTCCTGATTTCCAAGACACTAGACTTTAAATATCCTCTGTTTGTAAAATGTAATGAAAAGTTATGTATTAAAAAGGCAGGATGCCATATTGGGACCTGGAACATGGGGTAGATCATGGGATATCTAAGAGTGATTATATATTTGGTTCATTTACCTTTTCTTTATTTTTTAATGTTTTCGTTTCCAGTTTTTATGTTCTTCCCTGTTTGTTTGGTCATTATATCATTATGTGAAAGCCTGGGTTGTGACATGGTATCTTTAGAAAATGAAGATTCATCCTGGATGTGATGTTCATGTAAGTACATTTATTTATAATGTGTTTAACTCAAAACAATTTTTATAGTAAATCCAATACACAAAATATAGACCATTTATACTAGAAGGAACCCTCTGGCGCATATGGAGGCTCAATGGAGGCCTTATGGCACACCAACATGGGGCACTGGTTTAGTGGCTTCTAAGTCATGGCATGAAAAAGTTTTATGAAAAATGTATTTTTATTTTATATTATTTTCAGAGTATTATATATAGGATAATAGGATGTTGTGGGGGCTTGTTAGTGAGATAGATCTTGGGAGTTTTAGACCAACATACAAAGGAAACCCAAGGTTCTAGGGGAGGGAATTTTCATGCCTTCTTTGTGCTTTTACAATTTATAGATTTTCACATTGAGTGGTTGACATGGGTGTGATTTTATTAATTTATGATATTTTTATCACATATCCTTATTCAACATGACTGTGTATGAATTCATGCATTATACTAGGAACTTATGATTTTTATTCCATGAGTAGTTTTCTTGAGATTGTCAGTTTCATGGTATTCTCTTATATGCTAGTGTGTGATTCTTTGTCCCTGGATTATATGTGATAGTGATTTATATCTACCTATAAATTTATATGATTCAAAGTGGATGGTTATTTAATGTTTTTTTAACCATTTATATAGTGATTCCCATATATTTGTTTAGGGTTTCACTTTACTTGGATAACTCCTATACTGAACACTTGTAAATTATGGAAAAATATAAACAAATCATTAAATTTATAGTTTGGTTACATAAGGTTAGAGTAAAAATTTTATAATGTTTTTCCTATTTATATTTTTAATAAAATCCTATCTAACAAAACCAGGGGTTGTGATAACAAAAAAAATGATGAATGGGTTTAACACAGAATCTTCATGGGATATGAAAACACTTAAAATGGGAATGATAATATATGACTTCTTAATTCTGAATTTATATTGGTGAAAATTAAATGCATTGATAAAAAAATTAATGTATGTTTTCTACTATAAATTGTGTTTAAAACTACATATATCGACATAGGGTGATGAGTTTAGAAAATAATAATGAACTAAAATGTGTGATGCTTGAGATATGGACAAATTAAAAGGTGGTCTTGGTAAAATAATGTTTATATAAGAAAATTATATGGAATTTTACCTCATATAATTTCAATGAAACCTAATATAACTAGGTTTTGTAAATTTTTATTTTTATGGGAAAACATCTATGGATTTAAGTAGTTACATGGCTTGGAGGATTGCCAGTATCATGACTCAGTAAGTGTGATTATGACCCTTGTACGGGTGGTTGGACCCCTAAGAGTGGTCTTTCAGAGTGTAGGTTATGGGTTTATGATCTGAGTTGGATTTTAATGATAGAGTGAGACCATGGTTGAGAGACCTTGGGGATGTCTATTGTTGGATAGAGGGGGTGGGGGGTTCATTATGGTTTATGACAATAGTTAGAGTTGTGATCCTTATGGGACATATCGACCTCTAGGATGGGTGGTTGGTGACAACATAATACTTTTTTTGGCCTTGATAAAGAATATAAGAAATTGTTTTAAACCTATGTTAATGTCTATTATGGACCTTGGATAGGATAAAGATACTTTTTTTTCCATATTCGACTAATGGTTTATTGATTTGTCCTTTTTTAAGTTATACATGAGAGGGGTTGACCTAGTCCATTGACACTTTAGATCCGTAAAGAATGGGTAGATGATTTTTATAATGACCCTATCCTTTTTCACATATTAATACATGAATTTAAGAACAATTATCCATCAAATACAAACCATTTATGATAAATTATACTATCATTGGATGATAATGTACAAAAAACAAAAAAAACATTAAAATAAAATAAAACATATTTATATTAATCATACATAATTTTATCCTAACCAAATTGTTTCCCTTACAACTTAATAGGATAACCTGGAGAAAACATAGAAAAAAGGGAAGAGATAAAAATCCCAATAAGGGAATAAATATAGTAATAATGCATGTCACATGGGTTATAAGGCATAACATGATGATATTAAAAGGCATGGAACATTAATAAACATACTGGTGAATAAAATATAGAACATGGGATCATGTAATCATGTTATAATTGGAATTTGGAAACAAAATAAAACATTAAATAAGCATTAGTCAAGTCTAACTTCCAAGACCATTACACATGATGGACAATGTCCCATAATGGAACAAGGTTCACTCCTTATCCCAACATGATTTCTCATGAGACTAAACATTACCCAATGCATTGGAGAGCTATATAGACACAACCATCCTAACATGATCATGCATATGTGTTCCACATGAATAATCAAACATAAGAGGTAAACATAAGGGTTACCCTTGGAAAGAAATGGGTGTTATAATCATTCCATAAGGTAGTAAAATGGGAATATCATATGGTGTCCATGAAATAATGGATTTAATTCCTACATAGACATTAATAAGGGAACACATGCATATATAATGATAAATTATGTAAAAATTAAAAGAAAATATGTAAAAAGAGTGTTTAATAAACATTAGAAATGTGATACTTTACTGCGGTTTAAGGAAAAATATTAAAGAGTCTTTAAAGTGGAAAACGAATAATTGTTTTCATAAAAATAGAAATGATATAAGGTAGTTTCTAATGATGAAATAAGTGATTTAATAAAAATAATGGTGTATTATAATATATTATGTAGTGTACATTAAAATGGGTATGAAATAGGGAAGTTCACTTTAATCGGGCTTACTTATTGGAATAAATCAAGAATGGATCCTTATAAAACACATATTTCACCATAAAAGAGAGAAGAATTTAGCCTGTTAAATCTGTTTTTAAAAAGACACATAGAATTTAGGAAGGTTTATTGATAAGAATTAAAAATTATATTGGGGTAAATAGAGAGAATGTGTAACCCGAAGGAAAAAAGGGGATTCAGAGAGAATCCCCTTTCATTATATCTGAAACTGTTCTTCACTTGTAATTAATGTCAGTGATAATAAAATTAAATCCATTAATTAATTAATTAAGAACATATTATAAATGTTTTATATTTATTATAGATTTATTATTATCATTTATGTCTTATTTTATGGGTTATAAGATTCAATTTCATCATTCTGGTCGAGTTCATTTAATGATTTCTTGATCGGTTCCCTTGAGTTTAATTATAGGAGTTCTTGTAAAATGAAATAAAAACACCATTGGTAGAATTATATGATATTGATGCAGAAAAATATTTAAGTGGTCCCATATATAATTTTATTTTCATATATGATAATGACTCATTAGATAAAAAGTTAATGATGAACATTAGTTTATTTTGGTGATTTTTTTTATCATCACAAACTAGTATTATTTTATTATATATTTTTATGCATATGTATTAGTTTTGTAAAATTAAAAAGATATAGTATACTTGTTTCAATATGTTTTAACTATAATGATGGTTTTTCAACCAGCCTTTAAGGTGGTAAATGAAAATTAAAATTCATCGTCCATGATGGTGGTAAATTAACACATCATAGATGATGTTTTCATTTTTTGAAAAAATGAAGATGGAAGAGAATTGAGGATGGATTATTCTATTATGAAAATAAAATGACAATATATATAAGATAATATATCGATCATGTAACTTTGGGATAGGAAGTTGAGGTGAGGATAAGAAAGTAAATATATTAAAAAGAAATAAAAATAAAACAAAAGTGGATTTTACCTCTTGAAATTCTTCTCCTTGAGAACTTCCTTAGGGAAATTGGGTTTAGTCTTTTGATGAGAAAAAAAGGTTCACATATGTGGGGAAGATAATTGGGAGAGTAATTGGTATGAATGTAAGAAATATCTAATGTATAGAAGGTGTGAGGAGAAGAGGTGGTGATGGGTGGTAATTATAGTGGAGGAGATGGGTGTTTCTCGATTATTATATTCATTTGTTTATTATTTTGGCTTAAGACTATCAATAATGTGGATTATTGTGACTTAATATAGTAAATAGTTTTTTTAGTTGGAACTACTAGTTCTGACATTTTCCATAAATAATTCATGACATAATATTTCATGTATTTAGTTTATATCAAAAATTATTGTATTTCTTTATTCACAAAAAATTTAACTAATTTAGAAAAATTCAAAAAATTCACCCAAACTATTTTTTTGACGATTGGATTTAAAAAATTGAAACAAATTTATGAAAATAATTTTATAAATAATAAAAATTTAAGTTTTAAATAAAATCATCATTTATTCGAAGAATACCGATTTTAAAATTATAATTGAATTTATAACAATTTAAAAACTTTGTTGAGGTCTGACAAAATTATCATACAATAATTAGACAAAAAAATATTTATATATGAACCTATATTATGAAAATTATTATTTTTAAATCATTATATAAAATATAAAATTATATATAAATATTTTTATTTCATAAAAATACCAATACTTAATTTATCATTTTTAAAACATTTATTTACTTCAACTATTACATTATTATATAATTTTTTCATTTATAAGATACCTAAATTATATTTATTCTTACATCGGTGAGGTTACTATTCCATTGGATGGTTTAATATTCCTAATGTTCACATTACTGTTTCAATGGTCAAGTTACTATTCAATCAGTGTAAGTTCCTTAATTTCTAGAAATGTCGCTTATTTCATCCATTATTTATTTATAAAGTTTGTATTGTGTTCTCAATGTGTTTATATATTGTTTATACTATTCAAAAATAATAATAAGAATGGAATTTCCATTGATATAATTATGGTTTATTACATTCTTCCCCCATTATGAGATTTCACCCTTGAAATTTCATTTTTACATTCTATGGTGTAAACATGTGAGGGTAATTCTTCTTCATCACCTCATCCAGATCGCGTGTTGCATATTCATTCTTATGGTTTTACCATAACACTTTGACAAGGTGAGTAGTATTTCTACGTAGAACATTATCTCTATTGTCCAAGATCTACATCATATAATATTCATAAAAGAGGTTGTTCTGAAGTTGTACCACATCCAGATTTTGTACATGTGAGGGATTTTGTATGTAATTCCTCAATAAGGATATTTGGAATACATAATGTACTTGAAATAAGGTAGGTAAAAGTTCTAGTTGATAGGACACAACTCCCAAATGATCAAGAATCTCGATGGGGACAATGTACAAAGGACTCATCTTTACTTTCTTACCAAATATCATGATCCTATTCCATGGAGATATAATGAGGAATAACATATATACAACCTCAAACTCTAGGTCCCATCAATTATTTCATGAATAGATCTTATTTCAAATTTGGGATACCTTGATGTGTTGTTGAATTTTTTACACCTATTTTATAATTTCCTCAAACATTTTAGGTCCTAGAAGCTTACATTCACCAACATAATCCCAATATGTCAATTTTATACATATTTTACCATAAAGGGATTCATATGGAGAAATTTGGTTTATCAAGTGGAAAATATTGTTGTAAGAGAACTCAACCAGAGGTAGATATTTGTCCCATCCTCCTTCGATGTCCATAGAACATGATCTCAACATATATTCCAATGTATGAATATTTTTCTTAGATTGAGAATTATTTTGAGGATAATATGTCATATTAAAGCTCAACATAGTGACAAGAGAATGTTGGAGACTTTTCCAAATCAGGGAGGTAAATATTGGATCTCAATCGGATACAATTGATAGTGGTACTCCATGTAGCCTCACCACTTCTCTGATGTATATCCATGCAAGTTGATTGAGTGATAAGTCCTCTCAAATTTCAATAAAGTGATCTATCTTTATAAGACAATACATAATGAACCAACTATAATTATTTCCTCTGGATGTATTTGGATTTCATGTGATAATATTCATGGTGATTTTTTCCCACATCCATGTTGGTATATGTAATGGTTGCATCATTTACTTAGAATTCATTCTTTCAGCTTTCACATGATGACATAGCAAAAAATTTCATGTATATTTAGAGATTTCCTTATTCATATTGTCCCACTAATAGTTATCTTAGAGATATTGATACATATTTTTTCTCCCTAGGTGAATTGAGAAAGTTCATCTATGTGTGTCACTCAAAAGATATTTCATTATCTATAGATTTTATTGTGCACATAGTCATAACCCAAATATTATGATTCCTTCCTCATTAATTTTAAACTTTTAGGATTACCCATTTCTGATAGCTTTTATCTTTTTCTGAGTTTCTACATCATTTCTTTGAGAATCCTTTATTTTCTCCATAAGGGGTGGTTGAGCGATCATTTGAGAGAAAGGATTGATGATGATGCATCCTTAATTATTCCTATGCCTATCCTTTTTAAATATAATATGATTTCATAAATATCAATTCTCATTATTGATATAGTTATAGGATCCTTTCTACTCAAGGCATATACCACATTATTCACTTTACCAGGATGATAGTGGATTTAGTAATCAAAATATTTGACGAGTTATAACCATCTTTGTGGGAGCATAATATGATCCTTCAATGTGAATATATATTTTAGGTTCTTATGATTAGTATATATCTTAAACTTCTCCCCATAGACATAATGATGATATATTTTTAATGTGAAGATTACAGACACAAACTCCATATCATGTGTGGGATATTTTTTCTCATGAATTTTTAACTACCTTGAGGAGTCTGCTATTTATTTATCATAGTCCATCAGTACATGACCTAATACCATTTTTAAACATCACTATATACTACAAAAAGTTCCCAATTCTTTTTAGTTTGATTACTAGTGTAGTTATAGGCCTCTTTTTCAACTCTTTGAATTAGATTCCACATTCACAGGTCCAAAAAAATTTAGTCTCTTATGAGTTAGCTTAGAAAATGGGTTTTAAAAATTTGATAAGTTCTTCAAAAATCCTCGGTAATAATCATGTAGATCATAGAAACTATGGATATATGTTATAGATGTTTTCTCAGGCCACTCTTCGATTTCATTTTCCTTGAGGGGTTCCACATATATGCCTTTATTGGTGATAAATTTCCTCATTATTGATACTTCATCCTCTAGAACTCACATTTAATATAATTTTCATATTATATATCCATTTTCAAAGTCATTATAATAGTATTCAAATTTTTCTCATGTTCCAACTTTCTCTTGGAGTATATTAGAATATCATTGATAAATAACACAATCAAAATGTCAAGGTAATATCTATTGACTCTACACATTAATTGTATGAAAATTTATAGATAATTAGTAATTCTGAAGGGAATCACTATGAAATCATAATGACCATACCTTATTCAAAATGAAATCTTGTTAATATCATCCTTATTTACCTTTAATTGGTGATATCCAAATAGAAGGTCCACCATAGAGAAAATACTTGGCCCCAAGTAGTTGATCGAACACGTCATCTATTAGTGGTAGGGGATACTTATTTATTGTTATTTTTTGAGCTCATGATAATCAATAAATAGGGGCATTTATTAATCATATTTATTGATGAATAATACTGGAGAACCCTATATTGAAGCACTCAGGCATATAGAACCCTTGTCCAGATTCTCTTATAACCACTTCTTCTCTTCGTCCAACTCAATTGTGTCCATTTTATATGGATTCGTCAATATAGGAAGATATCTGGGAATAAGTTTAATTGAGAACTCAACCTATCAGTTAGGAGGAATACTAAGAAATTATTTAGGGAACACATCAGTGTAGTCCCTCATGATGGGCATTATTCTCTCCTTTGGTTCAATCATTTAATCCAGATTTGCATTCTTATAGGGCATTAATATCCACAATTGAGATGATGATTTTGAAGGATATTCTTACTCCACCTTATAGTAGTATAGAATTGAAGGACTATTCAATATGTGAAGAGTGATCTCCCTTTCCCAGTAGTTAATGTTGTATTTATATAATGATAGCCAATCCATGAACAATATAGCATCAAACTCTACCCAAGGAAGTATGAAAATATTTTATTAAAGGTTCAGTCCACAAAAATTTATCAGGGAGGATTTTTATATTTGGATTCAATAATTTCCCCATTTTTTGTTCTTATACATTACTCAAAATCCATATTGTTATGTGGTGTTTGAATAGTCCTACAAAACTTTCAAGATATAAAAGAATGCATCGAACGAGAATCAAATAGTAAATTCAATATTATTGAATGAATAACCACTGTACCTGTCACCACATCATTGTCATGTTACACCTAATTAGTAATGATAGAATATTCCCTTAATAGTTTCCTTGGAGGTCATTGTTGTTTATTACCTCAAACTACGAGTGTCTTAGTAAATGTGTTCAAAAAATTCCCATGTTCCTTGCAATTGAAACAATACACTATTGGTTGAGTATTAACATGAACCATCCTTTATTACTCCCCATTTGTGGGATTATTCATACCACATAGAAAATTATTAGCTAATACTCCTCTATTCCACATTTTAAGCATCTCACGGTTCCTTTTAGATAGTTCTCGGGATACTTATTCCCAAAAATTTTACATGTGGCATTTTAGGATTTTTTTCCATCATGAGATTTATCTATTGATCCTCACATATTAAACTCCATTTTATTCATTTTATCTCTGACACCACAAGACCTACGAGAGTATTTTAACTCCATTTCAACCTTAAGGTCATAATATAAAATCTACTCATAGATTTCGAAGTCTGAAATTTCCAAAACTTTTCATAGAATTAGCTTTATTCCACTTAAAAAAGGGATTGACCTTGATTTTTGTGTTCATGAAAAAAATGGAGGTTTATCTTCCAAGTCTTGTGTTTTTTCTTCATAAGAATTGATAGAATAATCTTATTTTTTTCTTTAGTCTAAGGTAATCCCTCCCCATCTTAAGATGGAGAGTCCATAGAAAATATTAAATTGAAAAATATTTTCTTGAAATATTCCCATTCCTTGGAATCAATTTCCTACATAGACTTATTGTTCCTGATAAGTGTCCACCACTGATTAGCTTCTCCATCAAAACTATAGACCACTAATACAATATTCTCTTTTTCTGAGCATATAAGGATAGATATTATATTCCCAAAGGAGTTAATTCATTGTTCCATAATGATGGGATCAGGATATCCCCTAAACACGGTAGGCCTTTGTCATATAAAGGATTTGACCAAAAAATTACCTTTATAACGAGAAAGAGGGACTTACACATGATTAAAGTTAATATTCATCACTTGATCTAGTTATCAAAGTACATTCATGATGTTTAGAACTCCTTTCCACATTAGATTTGGTATTTCATTAGGGAAATCATCACATTTCCTATCACATTGGTTTTTGTCTTGAGTTTTCCAATTTCATGCCATTAACTAAGAAAGAAATTACAATTAGGGGGAATTAATACTTAGCTAATAAGAATATAAAAAGAAAAAATTGAACATAGAAGGATAAACTTGTAAATATAAAGTATATAATATCATGGGATACCATAAGTTTCAATATAAGTTATCCATGGTGATATAATTATCCCTAGGATTCTTAGTAAAGTATTCTTGTCCTAATATAAAAAAAACTATACCTTTATCTGATACCTACTATAAATACCCCATAGTTTTACTCATATTAATACTTTAATTTAATCATAATTAACCATTAAATACAAACCAAGGATCATAAATTCTAGTGTCTTTGGATAATTAGGTACATAAAACAAAAAAAAAACAAAAAAAAAACAGAATAAAATATCATTATATTAGTCATCCATAATGCGATCCTAACATCCTTTGATCCCTTACATGTATATAGGATAACCTGGGGAATACCTAGACAAAAGGGATGAGCTAAAAATCCTAGTATGGGAATAAAAAAAGGAATAAAGTATAGCACATGGGTTAAAAGGAATAACATGATGATCTAAAAAGGATTATAATATGAATAAAAATTTGGATGAATAACTTATAGAACATGAGATCTTGTAATCATGGCATCATGGGAATGTGGAAAAAACATACAACATGACATAAGCATGGGTCAAGGATAACTTCCAAGACCATTTCACATGGTGGACAAAGTCCCATAAAGGAATCTAGTTTACTCCCTGTCCCAACAAGAAATATCATGAGACTAAAAATTGCTGAATGCATTGGAGTAATATATTGGAACACCCATTATAACATTTTCTTGAATATATGTTTCACCTAATAAAATAAAACATAAGATATAAACAAAAGGGTTTCCCATTGAATGGAATGGGTATTGTAATCATGTCATTAGAAATAAAAATTAGGCATATCATAATGGAGAACATAAAACAATGGATTTAAATCATAGATGGAAATTTATAATGTAAAATATCCATAGATAATCAAAAATTATGTTCAACCAAAGTGAAAACATATAAAATTGTGTTTAATAAACTTTATAAATGAGCTATTTTAGTGAGGTTTAAGGGGAAAATATTAAAGAGTCTTTAAGGAGGAAAAGGAAAAATTGTTTTCATAAAACAAAAAATGATCTAAGAGAGTTTTAATAATGAAATGAGTGATTTTATAAAAATAATTATGGATTAAAATATATTATTGAGTGTACTTGAATGTGGGAATGAAATATGGAAGTTCACTTTAATCGGGGATTCTTATTGAAATGAATCAAAAGGGAACCTTATAAAAACGTATTTACCCACAATGAAAATAATAATTAAGATTGGTAAATATGTTTGAAACATACACATATATTTTATAAAGAGTACATAATTATATTTAATAATTATATTGGTTTAAAGAGAGGGAAATCGTAACTCGAAGGAAAAATGGGGGATCAGAGATAATTCCTTACCTTATGTCCGAAACTGTTCTACACTTATAGATAATTTCCTGGATTATAAAATTAATTACATTAATTAATTAATTTAAACCTATTATAAATTTATTTTATTTATTATAATTTTATTAATTTCATTTATGGCCTACTCAATGGGTTATGAGAATCAATTTCATCATTCCAGGAGCGCTCGTTTCACAATTTTATGATTGGTTCCCCTGAGTTTAATTGTGGGAATTATTTTAAAATGAAATAAAAACTATAGAGGTTGAATTAATTGATATTTATGAACCTATATAATTTTAAATTATCCCATATATCATTTTATTTTCATATATTAGAATGATTCATTAGATAAAAAGTTTACAATGAAGGTTAGTTTATTTTGGTGAATTTTGGATCATCACAAACTAATTTTGTTTTATTATTTAATTTTATGAATATGTATTAGTTATAGAACATGAAACAAGGTAAAATATACATTTATCAATATTTTTCAACCATAATAATGGTTTTATGACCATCCTTGCAGGTGTTGAAGGGAAATGAAAACTCATCATCCACGATGGTGGTAAATCGACACTTCACAAACGATGTTTTCATTTCTATAATAAAAGGAAGAGGGATGATATTTGATGATGGATTATTCCATTAACACAAAAAAATTAATGTATATAAAAGATATTGAAATTATTGAGTAACATTGGGATTAGGAGGTGATGATAGGATAAGAAATAAATTATATTGAGAAGAAATTAAATGAAAATGAAAGAGGATTTTACCTATTAGACTTCTTCAACTTGGGAAACTCCTTATGGAAAATTGGTTTGGTCTTTTGTTAAGAAAAATGGATCATGGACATAGGGAAGAGACTTGGGATATGAATTGGATATAATGTACGCAATCTCCAAGGCCTAGAAGGTGTGAGGAGAATAGGTTGTGAGTGGTGGTATTTATAGTAGAGGAGATGGGTTCTTTTTGATTATTTTATTCATTTGTTTATTACTTTGGAACAAGTCTATAAATAGTGAGGATTATTGTCACTAAATATATAAACTAGTGGATGTTATTTATAAAAAATGATGCATATATCCTCCATAAATCATTCATGACTTAATAATTCACCTATTTAGTTTATATGGTAAATTATTGTATTTCACTATTCACGAAATATTCAACTATTTTAGAAAAATTCCAAAAATCCACCTTAAGTATTTTTTGATATTTATATTTAAAAATTTAATCCATTTTATGAAAATAATTTTCAAAATAGGTTGAATTTTATTTTTAAATATAATCATCATTTATTTGAAGAGTATTGATTGTAAAATAATAACTAATTTTATAAAACTTTGAAAAAATAGTTAAGGTCCCATAAAATTATCCTATAATCATAGGAAAAAAAATTAATTTATGAACCAATTTTAAGAAAATATATTTTCTTTTAAATCATTATATTAATTCTAAAATTGTAAATAAACTATTTCATTTCAAAAAAATACCAATACTAAATTTAGAATTTTTAAATAATTTATTTACATATACTATGTTATAATTATTTCATATTTTCATTTATAAGACAACAAAATTTTATTTATACATTCATAGGCAAGGTAAATTTTCTCTATTCTGGTTTACTATTTATTATGGTCTCATTACTATTCCAATAGTCAAGTTACTATTCCATCAATATAGTTCTTTAATTTCTATAAATACCTCTTATATCATTCATTCTTTATTGAAAAAGTTTTTATTATGTTCTGAATGTGAATTTTTGTGGTTTATACAATATGAAATAATTATAAGAATTAAATATTCTTTGAATGAATTCTGGGTTGTTACAATTTGGCTTAAAATGATTAATAAATAGGTGGTTCTATTATTTATGTATCTTAAGAATGATAGATGCCTCAGTTTCTATAGTTAGGAACTTCTGTGCAAGTTCTATAGTTTAAAGTTCCTATTTAGAGGGAAGTTTTATTCAGATGGATATCCCTTTTATTACATGGATTGGTTTTCCCATTGTAGCTAGTGTTGATCCTTTGTCGGTGAGCCCATGATTAGTTAAGTAGAGTGAATATTTCTAGGTCAGAGAAAGGACTTGGGGTGTTCTTTGAGGAATACACTTTATGATTGGAGACACCATGAGAGTAATTAGATCATTTGATATGGTTTTGATGAGGTGTTTTGTTTTTTGGATTGAGGTTCCACATGGGTTAGGTTACCCATAGAGAGGATGACAACGATTTGTGAGATTCCTCATCTTTTTGGGCTTTGGATGCCCCAAGTTCTGGTGTTTGTAGCATCTAGGATAGATGTGATGGAAGGGTCTGTGTGATGCCTAGAACATTGGATTCTCATTATGTGAGGGTGTGTGTAAAGTGAGGTTAGAAACTCATTGAAGGAATAAAGACTAGGGAATGAGTTTTATTAAGGTATTCATGGGGTTGAATTTACTCTATTGAGAAATTTCATTCCTGTTGGGTGAAGAATCATAGTTGTCTCAAGCCTAATGGGGCTAATGGGATAAGGGGAAAGCTTAGATGCTTGATTGGGAATTGAAACCTATTTCTAGTAATGCATGACTTATAGAAAACTGAGCCAGATTGTGAAATTCACTTTGGGGGAATGTGTGACCTAGAGGTTTATTGAGGTTAAGGAGTGCGTGAATGATAAAGATGTGCAATGCTTTTCGGTTTATGTGATCCATGGATGGTGAGTAAATGATCATTTCTTTCCAATGAAATAAAGGTGGCATACACTAGCTATGCACATGCCCTATTGAGACTTGGTTTGGTAAAACATACCTTCTTTATTATTTATAGAAATTTTCAAGTCATAAATAAGCTTGTGCAATTTGGTGGTGGTGGTACCATTGAAGAAATTGGTTCAAAAAAACTTAACAGAGATTCATAGGGTCATGTAGGGTCTTGGGTGATGAGTCACTCTTGATGTGGGGTAACTGTGGTTGGATGAAACTCTTGTGGACATGGAGGAATAGTTAATCTAAATTGGATTTTGGAGATTCCATTTCAGTGAAGGGTAACATCATAAGGGATCAGAGTGTAGTGTCATATGTTATTTGGTCTAAACCATATTGATATTCTAGGTGTCGATCGAGTGCATTGAGCATGGATTGGGTGAGTGGAACATGTTTGTTTTAAGGTACAACTATGGAGGATATGGTCGAGGATAAGTATAAGTGAAACCATATGGTGTGGGGTACACAATTAATTGTTTTTGTGTGAAACAATAAATAAGAAATTGATGCGAGGAAATTTCGTGGGTGTTATTATTTAAAGCTAGTAAAATGAGGTTTTTTTAATTCTTCTTAGATGAGAGAATGATGGAAATATCAAATCATTGAGGTTGTTGATAAAATTTTTGTATGACATAGAAGTTGTTAGTTTACTTGGTGTTACAAGGGTAAATATAATCCAATATTGTGTAGTGGAATGCTGGTTACTAGTACATGAACCTTTCACCCAAAGGCTCACACATAGGTGAGACTGATTGTGGGAATGTCAGGGTGGCATGAGGATCACAATAAGGAACTAGTGTGGTGTAGACCAAGCTTCATTAAGGATTACCTAATACAAAACTAGATGTTGTGGGGGGCCTAGATCAAGCATTTACCAAACCTATAGACATTTTTAAGTTGATCCCAGGTTATTGTGTATAGTAGGGAAAAATGAAGGTTGGGATAGTTAAGGGAATAACCAAAGAAACTCACTAGGAGTCAGGTATGGTCTCTGAAATGGCGTTGTAGGTGAACACATGATCCTTCAGGAATAAAGGCATCATAATCAGGTTAGTTGTTGATGCATCGATAGATGGGGTTGAGTGTTCTTATGGAAATACATCCAGAAATGGATAATCTCTTTGGTTTGGGTTGGTTAGGATAAATAAGTTTTCAAACCACATCAAGCATGACTTTTTGGGGATTATGGATGTGATTTATGAATCCAACTTGGAATTTCAAGTAAAATAATACATATTCCTAGATCATGATGGACAATGATTATTCATCTATAATTTTTTAATTTTTAGTGATGTCGACGTGTGATGATGTTTTCACCAACTTTCTTGGGTTTTTTAGGTGTGGTGAGTTGGGAATTTCATTGGGCATTTACTTGGTATGCTCATCCATGTGTTAATAGTATTTTCTAATGGAATAGGTTCTAATGAATATGATTTTGTATTTGTAAGATGAATATTACGGTGGGGAGAACCACTAGTATTTAGATTTTATGGATGGTGACACCATTGGTGTTTAGAATATATGGGACTAGGTAAGTGTTATCTTAGTGTTTTCATATTGATGATGGGAATTTTCATGGGTTTTGGTGGTGGGAGAAATTTAAATTAAAGGTTGTGCCTTGGTAGTGTCATGGGAATTCATAAATGGAATGAGGTAATTTGAACTTTAATTGGTGATCAACATAGGTCCGAGGAGGTAGATGGTAGACCACTGAGACTTCTCTAGGTCTAAAATTATTATGGTGTAGTGTTTTTACCACCATACATTCGTATAAGAATTTGAAATTAAAAAGGATTTTGAGATTTTCAAATGGTGAATGGGATATAATTTTATTCAAACATAAAAGTAAAATTATGATAGTTTGAGGGCCTCAAGAGAGGTGTTTTTGACATGGAGTGGGTTCTAGTTGTTTCCAAAAGCTTAAGGGAGCATCCCAGAATGGCTAAGGTGGTTGTTGTAAATTTTAATAGACCACTAGATGTCCGATGGTGTTTGTAAATTTAAGTATCCATTTCCTAGAGAAATTTCTAGCTAGTGAACCCCACTGGATCACTCGTGGGCCTTTTAAATTGGGAAACTAAAAAATTATCCCCTCCTATTTTGAGGATGTTTCCCCCTCTTACACTATGTTTTGGTGAGCACGAACTCTAGTATCTCTATTACTTCCTCCCTTAAACCCCCCTGTATTGAGGTGAATTTTTGGGTGATAATTTATCATTTTAAGGTTATTATCACTCTATTACACCCTCCATTATTCTCTTACTTTGTTCTTCCATTTTTTTTTTCTAATTTTGGTTCTTGAGGAAGATTCCATAGTAGTATAGTGAAGTCACCTGATTCTTTTATAGTTTTTGGACAAATAGGATATAGGAAATCCCAAAATGGTGTTTTCTAGAGGTGGATCAATGTTTTGTTAATGTATGATGTTGTGGTGTTATTTATTTTGGGTTTCCCCATGTTATTTTTAAGTTAACCATGGAATTAGTATTTGCTATTAGGGATTTTTCTAGGAATGTGGTTTAAGGTGCACTAAAGGTCTATGGTGAGTGTTTGTAAATGGTTTTGATGCGACATAGGATTTTATTATATCTTTCATCATTTATGAAATTGGAGTTAGTATATCAATTAATTATAATTAGTTATAAATATTTTTTGTTTTATCATGGCATAATTTAGGTTCCGGTTTATGAAGGAAGCTCTAAAAGCCTTGAAAAAGTGTCCATCCATTAGAGTTTATGTTTATAGCATCAAAAAATAAAGGTGCTAAAATTATTTTCCCATAAGGTATAGACACTGTATTGTATCATTTCCTTATTAGATTGCACTGAATCTACAGACCCATGAACTAAATAATTAAATTTAGCAGTTAGGTTATATTAATGGTTACATGGAACCACATCAAATATATGATAGTGGGTTGGTTTTTGTAGACCATCATTGGAATATTAAATAATTTAGTTTGTGTTGTGACTTTCTTATGGTAGAATAAATGGAGTTTTTTGGTATTCCCTTAGTGACATAATTTTTTTATATGGGAAGTGGGATGCCAAGGATGACCTCTGGGATCCCATTACACTTGTGGGAACAAAATACTTAATTAGAAACATGAATTGAACATAAGGGGAGAACTTTTATTAAAGTTTAAATTTTTTATCATATGAGTTGTCGAGTAATTTCATGATTAAATGGAAAGGATAATTGAAACTAGTTGGTAAATATTTATTACACTATATTCTTGAATAATTATCTATTATTTGAATTACGTAATAATGACATGATTGAGATCATTGGTAACATTTATAGGTATTAAATTCTTTGGGGGACATCCTTAGATTCATTATGATGGTATGGACATGGAATCCCATGGATGACACTTATATTCCATTAGGGGATTCATTAAAATGTTTGGGTTTCCAGACACCTTGGTATTCAATATGGTCTAATTCTATAGAACACCTTGAGCTATAAAGTGGTTTATACATAGCTTCATTACTATGAATGTCAGGGTAAACCCCTATTGTATTTTTTAATGTCTATATTTACCAAATTTCACAGATTAATTCATGAGATTATGGAGGGAATCCCTATTTTAATTCATCAGGATGAGATCCCAAGTTTCATATTTATTATTATTGATATGGAATGAATTGGGTGTGATATGAGATTTTAATTGAGTTGTGCTTAAAAATTTCATTTGTATCCCCTTGAATTCAAATGAGTTAGATGATTGTTCTTGGGAATGAATGTGAGGGAATTACTATTTAATCCATTTGTATTCCTGTCAAGATACTTGATCATGGTTTACTTGGATGTGTTCCTTGGAACCAGATTGTGACATGATTTTTCCACTGAGATTAGAGTTACTAGTGTTTGATGAAATTGGGTTGTCTCCTTGATACACAAGGCCAAACTGGATTCCATTGTTTTTCATAGTTTATTATAACTCATATTACTTTATTTATATATTCAACCCTATTGTAATTTACAAGTGAAAACTAGATTTTAATTAAATAGTATTGGTGGTGGCATACTCGATTATACTCAAACGATGATCGGGAAACAATGGAACATGGGTACCTGATAAGATGCTAATTCATCATAGGTTTTAGGTTTAGGGTATAGCCTAAGGTAATGCTTGATGGATTTTTTCTATGTAGGATATATAGAGTTGGGAGTTGGGATAGAGTTTAGGATTTCTAGGGGATATACTATCCTTGTATATTTTTATTTTTATTTTTTATTTTGGGCTATCATTATTTTTAGTTGTTATATAATTCCCAAATAGTTTGATTTTTTCACCATTATATTATAGCATGGGTTGTGGCTTGGTATCGTTATCAACTATTTATTCATTGTGGATATGATTAGTATGTTACTACCTTTATTTCTATTGTTTTTAACTTCGACTATATGATGTAATATCCTCAACAAACCACGTATATACCCTCATTAAAAGTTTTAAACCTCTGAAATATGAGGTGGTGTACTTGAGGCCTTGTGATGAACCGAATAGAGGCACTACTTTAGTGAATTCCAAGTCAGGGTGTGATAATCCTTAAGTATTTGAGGTTCCCTAAGTAAATGTTTCTAGTTTATAGAGGATATGACATGTTAGTACTACAGATATATGTAGAAACTAGTTTCTTAATAGATCTATATGATCTAAAATCAATTATAGGATATATATTCACTCTCAATGGAGGTTTCATGAGATATAAGATCTCAAAGCAATCATGATCACCAAATTTACAGCGGATTTTGAGTATATTATATACTATGAGGTAGCTAAAGAATTGTTTTGGATATATAACTTCATCCAAGAACATGAAATGGTTCATATATTTAAAGACCCTATCACTGTCTATTGTGATAATACTACAGTGATGACTCTTTCAAAAGAGACAAGGTTACATTAGTGAACAAAGTGCATAAATAAAAAATATCATATCTTCTGGGATTTGTCTCAATGAAGTGATGTCATATTGAGAAGAGTATCCATGGAAGTCAATGTGGAAGACCCATTAACAAATGACTTAACTATAAAAATACAACATGATTAAATGATAGCTAGTAGACTAAAAGTTATTAGCAATTATATCTATTCCAAGTGGGTGTTTGCTAGAGTTGGTGTACTAGAACCATCCTTTTGTATATTTGATGGGATAATATTTCCAATAAGTAAATATTAATAATATATCTTATTATATATCATTCATTTTTCTTCTTGACATCAATGTAACAATTTTTAGAGTATTTGTTTCATTGAAAACTTCATAGTAGTTCCACTCTATGATGAGAACCTTGAAATTCTAGGATGATATTATTAATTTTTTTTATAGTCAAACAAAATTATGTGATGAGACAAAATAATATGTAGAATTTTAGGTGAGAGTACTCATAATCATGTGAGTATTCATCTCATGAAGTTCAAACATGGTAATCTCTAATATGTGATATTTTTATAACATGCCCACCTGAAGGAAATCAACATGTTCAAGTTTCATTGGATATTTTTATATTTAATTGTTTGTAATGATCCCTAGACATTATTATTATTAATGCATCTCATAACCCACAAAATTTTATGAATTTATATAAATCTTGGTGACATATGATCGTAGTGAAGTTGGGCATGTTGGATGCTTTATGAGTGATATATTATTAATGATTAACACAAGGAATGATTTTTTAATTCCATTTTTATGGAAGTTGGTATCTCATCCCATTAATTGATATAGAACAATCACCTTAAATTATATGGATATAGTGTATAAGTGTGTTTATTTTAGAGATTAAATGTTTATTGTATCGATCATATAGGTTGATGAAATAGTTTTTCATTCTAATTGATATGATACTAATACAATGAGATTATAATATGTAGTGATTGTTTGTATTTGGTTATTATCTTTATGACATGTGTTCTTCCACTGTGTGTTCTTTGAACTATTTCTTGATAGTAATCTTTGAATTTAGGAAATCCCACCTAATTCCACCGAGGAAGATGACTATAGAATAACATACAAAGTTGTTAGTTATATATTATTTATATCTAATAATTGGAATAAATATTATTTTCTAGACCGAGAAGAATTATTTATTCAGGTTTTATTAATCAATCATGATGATTAAATAAATATTTATTCACTAGGTAACTATTCAATTAAATCAATATATAATAATTTTTATCTATTTTTATTCTAATGATAATAAATAAATATTTTTTATTAAGAAAATAATTTATTTAATTATGTGAATATAAAAAAATTATTTATTCTCGAGACTATGAAAAGAAGATTTATTTTATTATTAAATGAATAATATTTATTTAAATTTTATTTATGAATTCAATAAATTTTTAGGAGGATGAGTGTACTAGATTTTTTTTAGGTGATAAATACTTATTTATCAGACTGTTAGATAAGTATTTATTATTTTAGGGGTTTGTGAATGGAAAAAGTAAAATAATATTGACAACATTATTTACATGGAATGAGGGTTATTGGGGAATAATTCATATTTGTTTTCCTTTGGAAAATTAATTGGAATTAGACTCTAAACCTAGTTATATTTATAAACTACTATGTTAATTAGAGAAATCTTAATCACTGTACACAACATTCATCTCTATTTTATTCATCCTAATATCTTCCTGTCAAGACTGAGAAGAAAAATAGGGATTCATTCAATCCTAAATGAATGTGAAATTATCATGTTGTTCAATTCAAGATGATTAATTCATCATTCTAGCACCCAAAATTTCATCCGTTTTGTTTGGAGATCGATGGAACATGTGTGGATCCACAATAGGGGGATATGATTTGGTTCCTCATGATGTAAATACTATACACCAATCATAATAGAATGATCAACACCATCAACAAAGAACGATATCTATACTGAGGACATATTTATTCATATACATTAAATATTTAAAAATTTATGTTAAACGATACTCTCTTTTGGTTCTATATTTTTTTTCAATATTCTTCATAAAAATTTCAATTTCTCATTGCAATCACATCATGTACATTGTGGATGATTAGTTGAATCTAAATAAAGATGATTTGTCCATAGGCCCAATTTTTTGCTTCCACTGCATCTAAAACCATGAAAATGAAGAAGAGGATTCAATATTAACTATTGGTAATTAATGAGAATATATTTTTTAGATTCTTTTAAAATTATGCCCATGGAGAATATGGTTTTTTCAATGATTAATAACTTCTTCATGGATCTCTTGGAGACTTTTACTCTAAAATGATGGATTACATGAAAATATCCCTTTAAATGTTTTCATCTTCTTATTTGAGTTTATCATGTATCAACAAGATAAAAATACTACTTGTATTGGGCAGATAGTTGAAGTATAAACATTTTTATTTTTAAGAAAAATTCATCTATTTGACTTCATAATGTCAAAAAAATGAAGTACAACCAGATAAATAACCCGATGATCCTGTTTGAGAAAGAATAAGTACAAAAATTAAATTAAATTATTACCTTGATTGACTTGATGACAAAAGCATGTTCCACTCATCCATGATGATCTCCATATAATGTAACCCATGTTAGATACCTATATATCATCCACATGTGCTCCAAATACTTAAAAATGAATTTATTATAGATTTTCATGTGTTATCATGGAAATTAGATGAAGATTTTGACATTTGGAAAATCACTTGGGCTCCGTTTCTGTAATACAGGTAGTAATATTCTATTAGGGTACTCATATTATAGGTTACTCTCTCTAGAAAACAAGATATCAGAGAGATACGATTTGAAAATAATGTAGTGAGTATTCAATATGAATAATGGATCTGCTTTCATTAAATAGGTGGTTTTAATTTATGAAAATTTCAATTTCGACATTCTATAAATGAAATTATTTAAATCGAATCACATTAACTATGTCTGATGTAGTGGACATTTCATAATCATCATAAATATTTTATCACTTACTTGAAACATATTAATTTTGTAATGAGATAAAATACGAGTAGTTAACTTGACTCGCCAATCTCTAAAATATTATACATGCCTTGCATAAAAATACTCACTCATGATATATTATTTTTCATATTCACTTAAAACTTATGAATTCTCTGAGAAAATAAAATCAGTTATATTATTTGAAACTAAAATAACAGTGAGATTATTTATTTTTTATGATCATTTAATCCTAGACATATCCCAACCCCTGATATAGATCCCACTATCTTCAAAACTCCAATTCACCTAAATTTTCCAAGTATCTGAATATGATTAAGGTGTGACTCTCTAGACCCTTATCTAAATAATATCAAGTCATAACCATATAATTATAGCTATATCTAGATATAAAACCTATCCTCTTAGGTTTTTTCAAAAAATCATAGTAATGAATACATATCATGTCCCCTAATGAGATAAGATTTTTCATAAAAATGAAAACCAATCCTATGAACACATGTGCTTTATTTCATGATATCTCATAATAAAGGACACACATTTTGTGTGATATTCTATTATTGTTTTTTATTTTATGACCTTACTAGATGGATTTTCTTTCTTCTACTATGACCATGGATTCAATAAAGGTACATAATTCCATTCAAATGGGCCTAAGATATGTCATCCTGTAAAAAAGTGAAAAAAAATATCTAGACCAATTAATAAATTTCATACTTCTAATAATGCAGCCAACACAAGATACCTCACCAAAACCTAAAAATAGAGGTTTTCATCATGCATAAAAGTAGAAGATAAAATGATACACAGTGACAATGATCTCAAGTTGAGAGACCAATAAACATGATCTTAGAAAGGAACAAAAAATGAAACTAGAAACATGTGGTATTACTATTAGTTGGTATGTCCTCATGATCTCATTTACTCGATATCACCAAGTGTATTCTTTTTGAAAAGAATTACCAATTCTTATGATCCCCCCAAAAATGATTGTTATACATAATCTGTGTCCCATCAGTATGATGCATCCATACCATAGTACGTATATTTTAAGATTACAACTATAATATCTTTATATTCTCGTTATAGTTTAAATTTTTTATAAATTTTTTTATAATTAATAATCTAATGAAATTACCCTGTACATAGTGGACACATATGTATCAACACTACTATAGTATGAAAAAATCGTACCCAACTCTCAATATATATGATATGGTAATAGAAAATTATTGCTCAAGTTGGGTCTAGGGAACCCAAATTAATAACACCCCCACTTGAACTAGATCCAACATTATAATAAACTATTATTTTCTTATATTTTTATCACATCTTATTAGAATAATATTCATTACAACACATTAAAATCCATTCCTAAATTATAAAGTTCTAGTGCCTTTGGAAACTTGTAGACATAAAAAAACTGGTTCATAAAAGATCTTCACCATCTCCCACTATGTCCTTCCTAACTATAACCCTTATTAGATATATCATACATAATAAATTTCCTCACAACTAGTGGAAAGGAAACATAAGAAAGTGTGATATTAGATTATCAATAAGGATAAAAATAGAGATATTAATGGTAACATAATCATAACATGTCCATAAGGGTATGAGAACATAGGAATAATATTTTTAATTCACACCCTGGATATCATAGATCATAATCATGAGTCATGGAATAAATATTGGAAATTTATAAGACATGAATCATAAAGGAATCACATAACATGAGCTATAAAACCATAATATTAGAATAATACATATGTTTTTGTCATACACATAAGAATGAAATTTCATTTCCTTAGTATTTACTGATCATTTACAAGGATATCATAGTGAAATTAGTTTACTTACCAATCTATCATAGTAGTCATGGTTCACTAACATGACTATCATAGTGGAAAAAGTCCCTTAATAAACTGGGTTTACACACAAATCTAGTGCTATTTATCTCATGAGATATCAACATTTACCCAATCTATTAGATGGAGATATAGGTCACACCCACCCTTTGTTATAATATGTCCACCATCCTTTTTTTATAACATAACCACCATCCTTGGTTATAACATAACCACTTTCCTTGGTTATAAAGTCACTATCATCTGTGGTTATAAATTAATAACCATAAAACAATGAAAACCATACATATGTGTGCTAGAATAACATAAAAAAATTCAAAATATCAGAAACCATTAAAAAATAGGTTTCATAAAATTTTCATCATCATTATAACTATTGAAATGGAATATGTTTCATATACAATTCATCATGTTATCATAACATAACCCATAGAAAAGGAATGTGTTTCATTAATATTTTTTCATCATAAATTTGAACCATCCAAATAATGAATAAAGAAAGAATAATTTGATCATATCCCTAGTAAATCTTATGTAACATAAAAATATGTCATCTTATATGGAAGATTATTTTGAAAATAGCACATTTGTAAGATTTCACGAGGAAAATTTCATTTTCAAATTGAAATAAACATTTTAAAATATAAAAATTAAAAAAATATTAAGGAAATAATTTTCTTCAAAATAACACTGAGAACCCTTAAGTGAATCTTTGAATCATTGATCGGTCCTAACGGATAGAAATTATATTAATTTAATATAAGATAAAATAGGAAAATCCTTTTACAATTTTATAAAAAAAATAAAGAAGTCCCTCGTTGTGAAAATGAGAAGAAGATTCATTTATTTGTGAAAATTAAATCATGGGAAAAATTACTTTAAAACATAATAGTAGAATAGTGAAAACCTTATCTTAATTTTTTTTCAGAAAAATATAATATAGAATAAAAGTGTTTTTCTACTGAAGAGAGAAATAATGTTGATTTTTCTTAAAAAATATTTTCAATCTCTTGAGTAATTAAGGTAAGAAAATTGAAAGGAAAACCGCTATTTAAAAAAATAAAAATAGGATAAGAAAATTCATGTGATTCTTGAGAGGTAGATCATAATATTTCATCATTAGAAACTTAATTCTGAACAATTCCCATAAACTCTAATATTTTAACATCAAACATTTACCACTTTGGTAATTATTGAATCGTAAGACCCGTGAAAGAAAGGATTTTAGATAGCTATTTATGTCCCAATAATTTTTAAAATAATCCTAATAAAATAATTTAATGGGTAGCATATACAATACACAAAAGAAACAAGTGGTGAATACAGAATGTGTCTAACCAAAATAAAAGTGATATAAAAATACCATACCTAATGTCATACATAATTCATCTACATTGTAACCTCCTATTATTTGGAAAAAATACTTTATATCTCTACTTAAGGCCTCTAGGTTTGGTATTTTTGGAATATGAAAACCTTTAGAATGTGGTTAGGAAAGTTTAGAAGAGAACCTGGTAGTGTTTGGACGATCCAAAAGGCACAAAGTTGTGTAAAGAAATGAAAATAGGGGTGCCATTTTATATTTGAGGAGAGGGGAACTCTTAAAAATTCATAAAATATTAAATTAATATAATTGGATTTTGGCATCAAAATGGATAAAAATTTATAATATTAATAACTATGGTGAGGATGAGTTTAAATCCAATCATTTAATAAAATTTAGACATGTTTGGATCACATTTTTATCCTTATCTTTTTGTTTTATCCCTTTGTTATTACTTTGGATAATTACTATAATATTAAAGTTATCTACCATTTAGGGGTTAATAATGTTACTATAAAATTAAATTAACCCAAGAATAGAACATGGTTTAGGTTTTTAACCATATCCCATTCATTTGGAAGAATATAATATTTTTATGAATTTATATCATTTAATAAAATATTATCTATTATAAATTATCATTAATTTCATTTATAATGCTATTCATTTAATTTGACTTTAAATGAAAAATGATAAAGTTTTTATTAGAATATATTTCTTTAAAACTTCTATAATATTTTTTTATAGATATATAACATTCACAGAACACATTAAAACCCTAAAATTATTTTACATTTAGTAATTCTAAAATTATTTATTATATTTTTTATTAATTGGAGAAACACTGCATTGATGTTATATAAGAATAAATGGACTTATATAATTACTAAAAATTACAAATAAATTCATATCATTAAAATAATTTCATTAATATAAAAATAGACACAAAAATTAATTGAAAAATTTCATTTTTCTCAATGTGGACACAAAAGACATATTTATAACTATGAGCGTGGAATTTTTTACCCTTTTATATTTAAATATTATGTTGGTCATATTCATGGAAAAGTATCTACTAAGAAAACTAACATCAATAGTAAGGTGACTAAGGTTAAATAAACTTCTTCAAATAATAATTAAGATTACAAATTATTGCCTTATCAATTAATTTTAACCTATATTAAAAAGATTTACCCTTTAACAACTTGATAAATTTTACCACGACTAATATTCAAATTGGACAAAACTAAAAAGGTCATATTTACCAAATTTGATCATAAATATTCAAAATATGGAATCATTTTTATCAAAATTAATACCAATAATTGGTATAAAATAATTTTAATACAGGCATGCAACATGTGAAGAAAATCGATTTTTTAAAGAATACATTTATGTAGAAACATGGTTGATTCTTATCCCATGAAAAGAAAATTATTAAATGAATGTTAAGACATTTTATTTATTATATAATATATAATTTTAACTAAAATAATTCATAAAATTGTTTTATTGAATTTATTATTATTAAAATTGATTGTGTGCACAAAAATAGTTTTCTAGAAAAATGTAACTTTTACTTTAAAATATATATTTTTATAATAAATTAGTAACTAATGAATTTATTTTATACACTTATAAAACATAAATTATTCATAATTTACATAGTATTATTGATAACCTCTAATTTAATGGCTAGGAGGTAACTATCACATAATAATATTTTAATTGAATATAACTGTTTGGTAAAACTCAGTGTTGTGTGTAATTCAAGATATCAAAGAAATTAGACTTATTTGAAATTTTTTTCATAAAATAATATGGTGTTGAATAATAGATAAAAATAAAACTTTTATATCTCATATGATATGATTATGATTCTACTAAGTTTTGGATTTAGTTATTGAGCCTACCTTCCTATATAGCCAGTCTTCCATCTGTGATATCACTTGATTGAGTTAAAAAAAATCATATATGATAACACAAAGTAAATACCTTTTATCCAATTTCATAATCATGAAATATTTTCTAATAAATTTGGTAGGATTCCAAAAACTAAAATGAATGGTTACATATTGTATGCAGCATATATAGCTGCTCCAGAAACTTCAACATAATCGATATTTACAAATATGGTAACCACTATCTTTAACGTGCTATCCTAGTTTATTACAATATCCAAACTATAAAATTATATCTAAATAATACTTAATAATACTAGTATATATCCCTATAAAACTAGTGTTTCATCCTATCTTGGTAGATGCTGCATATCCCTTTTAATTTCTCAAGTACAATTTTGGGTAACTACGACTACATCCTATGTAGTTCTCTGGGATGTACTAGATATTTTCCAACGATAATAAATATTTTGGTAGTATCATATATATTAAATAACATAAAATATATAATATATTCATTACTTAAGTGTATAGATCTCTCATCACTTTTATAATCTCTCTATATATCTTATAGATGTCTTCTTGGATATATTTTTTCCATGTGACATTAAAAGAAATTCTCTCTCGAATTTTCCCAATTTCTATGTTCAATAAATTTTCATTATATGTATATAGAGTTTGATTAAGTAACCCATTTGAACTATAATAGTATATATAGTCCCATAATATCCTAGTTACTACTTTAATACAATCTTTATATAGTTACTTCCAATCTAATCTAGGAAAACTATATGACTAATAACTATTTTCCATATATTATCATTATATTTTACTTAGAAATAATGCTCTTCCCACTAACATTTTATTGACACATATAAATATTCATCCCAAGTGAATATTCTACGAACATAATGATTGAATTAATCCATAAATGGATCTCTATAAAAAATTACTTATTATAATTCTATGGTATTACCAAACCATTTTGGTTGTGCATGTAGACATCTTCCAAAAGGCATCCTTCAACTAAGGTGGTCTAAATAACCAAGGATCAATATAATGATAAAAACAATTATCTATATAAATAATAATTCTAATGGATTTAAGAAATATGGGCTGGTATAACTAATAAAGATTCACTGTTACCATGATTTTATCACCCATGTATAGTTTCTATTAAATACATAATGATTACTTTACATCAATTAAAGAATCCTCCAAAATATAGATTGGATTTTGGTATACAGAATGCAGTTTTTGTGTTCATATAAACCTATTAATCACATGTTATTTTTGTTTAATAATTCCTTACAAGAATAATATTCATTATTCTTGTTGAATAATATATCACTTTAATATTGTGATCATGAAACCATCTAACTTTTGTTTTATCTTTCCTTTGCAGTATGTGTCTTTGGAACAATCATTTTTCTATAGGAACTTATAAAACTTATTCCTATAGAAACTATTTTTTGTCTCTATCATTTTATTTATCCATTCTAATATTTCTCTAACAATAATTAATAGAAATGTTCACCCTTTTATATAAATATAGTTTATTACTTAACTATAAATTTTCTTTCTTAGGTATCTGTATGTCATACTAAGAGGCCTTTAGGATAATTACTATGATTCAATTTGTGTTTTATTGAACCATGTTTTTATTGATATATATGTAACCAACACTCTATATTTAAACACATAAATTGTGGAATAATGAATTTATTTTATAAAATATGTGAAAGGATTTACATGTATTATTCTTATTGTCATATAGTTAAGGTTTAACACCATTATTTGTGAATCATGTCTCAAATAGATAATTTTAGACTTGAAAGACCTATAAGACTCATCATTGATCCTCCTTTTACTTCCATAATTGATTTGATGTTTATAAAAATGTTTGTTTTAAAATAAACACACTCTAAATATTCATTATAAATTAAATATTAGTAATGAAATTATTTGTGTCACTAGCCTAAATCATTTCATATCTTCTAACCAAACATATTTATTACATCTCTTTAATATTAAAAAAAATTTTATAATAAAATTTAATGAAGTATAAAAATTTAAATCTTTCTTTTACATGAAATAGTTAACACAGATAATGTTAAACTAGTTATATAAGATTTATAACTTTACCCCCTTTAATATCAAAAGGCATGTCATAAACATAATACAAAATATTTAATCATGTGGTAATTCGTATGATTTTTAGCTCATAAAGAATACCAACACCCTTATCATAATTTCATAGACATTTGATTTTGGAATTTATGGACCAAGTTATATATTCGATTAACTGGGTATTATTGTGTTTTTCCTTTTAATATTCATCCTTAAGTTACATCATAGGAAATCTTTAATTCATTTTTTTGCTGGGATATTAATTATGTATGGTAGACCATTGTAATTTATTTCTAAAAGTAAATAAAATATTTTCTTTTATAAACTCAAAATAATATAATGTTTTTGGAAACACACATCACATAATAATATTATTAAAATACAATAATGTATCTTCTAGGCATTATGAAGTAATGATAACCTCTAGCCGACATCAAAGTTTAGGCTGATTAGTAACTTGAAGATACACTAAAATATTGCGATCTCTCTATACTTCCTTGGTTCATGTATTTGGATATAGTTATTTAAGTCATATATTATATCTAATAACCATGAAGTAAAATAGAATTCTCAAATAAAATTAATATAAATGATTTAGAAGCCTCAATATTATTCTTTTTTAATTTAATGTAATTTCTCATTCAGTGACCTATATTTCCAAATGAAAAGCATATAACCTCACATTTGATTCCCCCCCTTTATCTTTGGTTTTATATAAGGACACTGAAAATGTGTATTATGTAGTGTAATTTCCATTATCCATTTTACTTTTCTTTCTTCATATTCTCTATAAGAATTTAAGATTTACATTTCTTTATATTCTTATATTTTTGGTGAACCTAGCCTAAAATATAATGAAGTTAATTCTATATGCTCTTAATTTAATAAATCTCATTGAAACTGGAGTAACTAAGTAATAATGATGATAAAATGAGATATAACAAAACTTCATTATTTTATTTTAATGTTAAATATTTTAATCATTCAATATATTATATCATCTTGAGTATATGAGGACTATTTAGAATTCAATATTACCAACTATAAGTGATTAAAGTAATAATAATCTCATTAATATCATGATTTAGTTTCTCCTCACATACATCTAATAGATGATAGAACATGGTATAAAATTCCTATTTCAAATGTTTCTTGCATAACTAATCATATACTCATGATAGCATTATGATGTGATGATAAAATTCCTCACCTACTAGTCTCTTAGAAGATTCCTTTTTAGACTCACTTGATTATTATGATGGATCATTGGGTAGTGGGGAATCTAACACACAAAATTTCATTTGACAATGTTGTATTATTCACAAGAACCAATACCACACTTGGATATTGGTGTTGGTAAGGACATGTTTTTGGTTCAATATTTCTCGTAGTGAAATTTATTAAGTACTTTTATTATGATTAATTATTATTAGACATTATAGATTTATTATTCATAAGTGTATCCCATTATTTTTTCAAACCATAGTGGCTCTAAACTTCTAGATCCCAAATACTTAGCTTCTTGAGTATTCTAGTGGAATGAATCCTTAAAATATCTCCTCATAGTACATTATATGACAATGAAACATATAAAATAGTCCCAAGGTGAGAATTTGGATATCCATATTCATAAAATCAAGGATCCTTGCTGTGTTGAGTGGAATACTATCTCCTATAAATAATAACCATGAATTTATGAACATTTTTCCTCTAATGTTTCAAAAATATAAATGTGGCTATTTCTTGGATGAATACTTTAATTAAGTTGACCCAACACTTTTTTAAGAACTCCCAGTAGTAAGAGGTAACCAGGACCAAGGATGAAAAAAAACATAAATATATGATTTTGTTCATAATCATGAAACTGAAGGCATTAGAATTAATATTTAATTGATGAATTTTAATTATTCTTAGAGAATGAAATCCTTTTTATATTTAACATGCTTGTTTTGTGTGATTACACTCACAACCTAACAATTCATAACAAAAAGCATTCACTACACAATAATTATTTTATCTATACATTTTTATTTATTACTATATGTGTTTACATAAAATAAAGATGAAGAAAATAATAAAATACAACACATTAAAAAATAAATAAAGTTGCTGATCATGTGTGTTTACGAATGGTTAATCCATTGAGTAGATAATTGATCAATGAGAGTCCTTAGGTGATACACCATAAATTTTGTCTAAATCGAGTCATAGTTCTCTCCCTCTCCTAATGTATCAATGTATCACATGGGACAACACTATGTCTTAGTGTGGTTAGAATCACATCACATCTTCTTCATTGTACATAAATATTCACACACATGTGATAGGAACTAGGAATGATAAATACACATGAATACAATAAATCATAGACACAACGACCCTTATACATAGAATGAGGGAAAAGGTGATGAATGTATATTTATTTATTAATTAATTATTTTAAATATTCCATGAATTGTAATAAAAAAAATATAATATATACATTGGATAGTATAAATTATGATCATTCAACACACAATATAATTTTAAAATAAAATAAAATGAGTAATTTTAATCCATTGTAGGGAAATAATTATGAAATAAAATAATCAATCTAATTTTAATTCACAATTAATGAGGTGCATGGTCTCAATTTTTTTTATTAACTTCCAAAAAATTTAAATAATATTTAGATTTTTTTTAATATTTTTGGGGACTCATGGGACCAAAATAACCCCAAGAGCTGATTCCTAGTAATGAGATGACTTGAATGGGGAGGGATAGATAGGTGATCAGGGATTCTTCATACAATGTGCATAGGGATGTTTTGGTGGGAAGAATGCATCACACATTTTGAAATAAAATTTTTCTATTTTACTTTTCCAAAGGATATCTTATAAATTTTATTTTTTATATAATTATTTTGCGGACTTGAATCTTGTTACATTGTTCACTATGATGAATGGTAACTATGATTTTATTAATCTAAAATAATATTTATTTGTTTCATTTTTTGGTTTTTTAAATCCTAAATGTTTTAGTCCTTTTTATTTTTACTCTTTGATTCAACACCAGTGTGTAATTCCTTCACCCCGCCCGCAATACTCTATACCTAGCAAGATCCCTAAACATCGATCAGTTGAATCACAGTAGAGGCCAATACAATGTAGAACCACTTCCTGTAATAACTTTATGATGAATATATATATATATATGTGAGTGATTGAGTGTGTTTGTTAATTTTATAAAACCCATAAATCCAATTTTTGATCATCATATGACCATAACATGGCCATATGAACTTGTATTGGAGCACCGTTAGTGGAATTAGAACCATTATGATTCCCTATAATAGAATATTTGAATTTTTTATATTAAAAGAAAAGATTATTTTTTAGATACCACTTATTGGTGTTGTGTGTGTAGTGGAAGTGAAGAAGCCATGAATTTTAAAAATAATAATAACTAGTTTGGATGTTGTGATGTCAAAACCAATGAATCACAACTTGGTAAACAACTTGTGGATCCAATGTGATCAAGAATAAGTAAAATAATGAAATTTAACTTTTAACTCAATCTATTTGATGACATATATGTATTTAACTAATCAATGATGACTTTTGTTTGAAGGAAAAGGCATTATATCCCTCTAGATAATCCACACATGGTCAAAATAATTATGGTCACATCAATAATTTATTTTTGGGTCCAAGTGTATAAATTTTCTAATTATGTCGATGTTATGAAAATAAAAGGATCATTGTTTCTTTAATCCGGGTTGTAAGCTTGGATCGATATGCTCTGATTACTGCTACCTCTCTCTAAAAAGATGGGATAGTAGAGAGAGGGGATCTAAAAATCATGTAGTGAATGGACACCATTAATACTAGAATCAATTTCCTTAAATTGGAGGGTTTAATTTTTTAAAATTTCACTTTGTCCCTTCTATAATCAAAATTGTTTAAATAAAATTATATTTATTTAATATGACTTAGTGAATGTGATGTAAATATTGTAACTATTTAATCATGAACTTGAAATATCTATATTTTGTTATGTGAAAAATATAAATCCATTAACTTGATCTGTCTCCTCTGATAATATTTAATGATCATTAATTAAAAATATTTGTTAGTAAAATATTATTTCTCATACTCACACAACACTTGTGAATAATATGAGAAAATATGTTCATATATATTATTAAAAACATGAAAAATAGTGAATTTATTTATTTCATTCAATTATATATACTAGTATATATGCTGGAACCTGATATGGGGAGTAGCATGTCCAAAACTCTAATTAAATAGAATTAAAAAAACATACAAATATAGATAGTTGGTTAACCTATATTCCCTTATCATGATAGTAGTGAGTCATTCCCATATAGGAAAAGTGATATCTAGTAGCACATATTGGCCCCAAAGGAGATAAGGTTTTGTCATATCAATGATTACCACATTTATGAACACACAATGCATGTCATGATCTATTTTTCCTGTGATATATTATATATAAGGGAATACACTTTGTGTTATCATAATTTATTGCTCTATTATTTTAAGAAATAACTGGATATACATACCTTATTCTACCATGACTAAGGATTTAATAAGGGTACTGCCATCATAGTCAACTGGGATTGAGATATCTCTTCATTTTGAAAAGTTATAAAACATTCTTGATTATTCAATCAATTCCATAGTGACAATGATACACTTAACACAACCAACCATAAAAAAATAGAGTTATTCTTTTCTTAAATCAAGGTACGTGATTAAATGATAAAAAATGATACTGATCACATGTCAAGGGATCAAAAAACATGATCACAAATAGGAACAACCAATGACACCAGAAACAAATGGTGATATAGTTAGTGGTTCAGTCATCATGATCTCATTTATATAAAATCACTATGTATGAACTTCATGAGAACAAGCCTCAATGCTTATGATATCCCAACACATGATATTAAGAAATCATATATGTTCTATAAATATGATGTATCTGTACCATATCAAATATGTTTCAAGATTATTGTCACCGTATCTCAAGGTACTCATTATATTTGATAACCACTATTAACTTTTGATATGAAAAGTAATCTAGGGACATTACCATGTAAATAGTTTATAAAGAAGAATCAACAGTATTATAGTAACAAAAAATCTTGAACAACTGTATGTATACATGGTATGGTAATCAAAAATCACCACTCAATTTGGTTCTAGGGAAACCAACATTAAAAGAAAGATATAATTGGATATGAGACAGATGAGATGGAGATGAAATTAATAGAGAAGGTACTGATGTTTAACAAACTAATAAATGAATATAAATTCAAGTAATAAATTGAATTTTTCTTTAAAGAAAAATATTCTCAGGTTAAAAAAGGGTGAAAATTTAATATAAGAAAATTATAAGATACAGATAGAACGTATTTATAAAATTAGAAGTGAATGTTAAAAAAGGGTGAAAATAATTTATAATAATAAAAATAACCTAAATGAGAAATTTATTTTGTTAGAAGTAAATTTGTGATACAAGGAAGTAGTTCAAGATGAATCTACACAAGTTTCTATGAAATGAGGATATTACATCAAGGTTTCTAGTAAGAGTCTTAATGCTAAAAGTCATCCTTTTATTATCATTAATATATTTAAATAATCATGATATATAATTGTTGCATGAAAAATTAAAATAATTGTAACATATGTTCTAAAAACTTATGTTTTCAATAATGACATCTCAATAAAGAGTACATATTGAAAATTAAATTTTAGATATATATGGTGTGAGAAAATTCATGACAACCACACAAATATATTAACGGTAGATGTGACCATGAGTAGGAAAGTTTTTTTTTCTAATAGATACTAAACTAGAAGAATATTTTTCTAAAGAATACCAAAAATGATAAAGATTTCTACAATATATTCCAAAGATAAAATCAAGAATTATTTTCTATTATTATTTATGGGAAAGTTTTCGTTATAAGGATATTTTTAATGTAATAATATATAAATTTCTAGAAAAATAGAGGAAAATATTAAGGGGAAAAATGTTGAGAAAATGGATTTTACACAAAATAAGAATGGTATGAATCTATCCATCTCTACAAGATTTTAATACTTGTAAAAATTTAGTGGAAACTAAATTTAATGTGGTTATTGTAATGAAGGATGCATGTTTAAATGAACCAAGAATAATCCATGATCTATTGATGAAATAATACTACAAATTTTGAGAAATGAATAACAGAAAAGTGAATGTGAATTCAACATGTGGTATGTATTGAAACAAAGGGTTGAAAAAAGAAACCAAATAAGATTAAAAATTATTATACCCTAAAGAGGAGATAAAATGAAAAATTTTATCTTTTATAAACATTATTTTATGATCTAATAATTAAATATACATAAAATTAAATCCTAAAACACTAATTGAACTAGTTTTTTTTTAAATTTGGTACATAACATAATACTTGAAACAAGGATACAATGGCATTGTTTAAAGAATACTTAACATGAATTTAAATTCCATTGAGTTTATAATACTACATTGGATAACATATATAGGCCCAAGATTTCTTCACATAAATATTTCATATTTTTAGATGAAAATTCATTATATTTCACAATTACATTCTCGAGGACTGTATATATAATATCCTCCAATCCAACACTCTCTCACCTGGCAAAAAAGGGTTGGTTATGGGACCTCAAGAGCACCTCCGCATATGGAAAATGATTTCAACTAGAATAAGGGTGTGATAAGTATAGTGGAGGGACTATACCCCTTGGACTAGAGTAGAAATATAGTAGAAATAAAAAATATAAAAATATCATAGTAATAGAAATAGATAAAACAATAAAATTCAACAGATAATCCAAACAATAAAATCCAACTGAATAATCCAATAAATAATATAGAAATAATGTAATGAAAATATAGAATGTAACTAAATATAATGATGGAATTAATACAGAATAATATACTCGAAGACTCAAATAATGACTCAAAAGTTCTCAGTGCCGAGACCTATGTCAGTCCCATATCCAAACACCACCCCATCAGGGTTGTACATGATCAACAACACAATAATATGTCCTTTCCCAATCATACATCCATGTAATATTCTTGGGTACCAAATGAAGACTTGAGTAGGGTGTGAGTAAAACTCATTAGGTCAACACCATCATGAATAAAAAATATAGTATGATATCATGTGTATGAAATAAGATGATTAAAAAGTGTATTAATTAATCAATTAATACAATACATCAATCAAACTACTTCATCACCATCATGGAATGTCTCTAATCATGTAACACAACCATGCCAACCATATCGATATATCTAAATAACCATTTTCTGTTCCATGCTCGTATGTCTTTGAGCATGTACCAAAACCATTCCAAGAAAAACCATATATCCATGGATATCACAAAAATCTTGGCCAACCTCTATATATAAGAAATGTATTATGTATGAAAGAATAACATGACATATAAGAATTTCATAATGTGTCATTGGGCATAGCCAGATATATAATCATTTCAACATGTGTTAGGGCATAACCTGATATAAAAGCATTTAAACATAAATCTCTAGGAATAGACTTATATATATAAATTTTAGACTGAATCCCTAGGAATATGCTGGTATATAAAAATTTAAGTGTGAATCATTCAAAAAGTCATAATATCATAGATATCGCAATATCACATCATAAGCCTCAACAGTTGATTATAAAAATTATTATTTCTCTATCAATTACACATTCATTTATATATCAAATGATCAAAACTCATGTCAATAATAAAAAAATCCATTACCTAAGGATTTTACATCAAGTAATCACCAAAGGTTTCTTTTTATACTAAATAGACCTTAGACCATTATCTGAGTTTTCATTATATGAGGTTCACTCACCCAAAAGGTTTCTATATGCCAGGTCGCATCAAAATTTGAATCCAAAGGGATCTAACTCATATTCCCATAAATTATTTTAATATTAATCAATGATTAAATTAAATTGAACACATGTTATATCAACTCAATCACAATATTTCATATAATTTATAGTTAAATAGACCATAGGGTTAGGTTTAGATCCCCAACATTAAATCTTCATTTAACGAAAAACATCCAAAGGGTAATTAAAATGAGGATCAAATTTCATAAGATCACAAGAAGAACCTAAATCAAGGCAGGTTAAGACAAAAAAGTGTAGTTTATGGATTTCCACCACAATGACAAAGAAAAATAGAAGATAGAGGAAAACCTAAGAAGATCAACTCACCAGGAATCAGATATGGAAATGGAATGTCCAGAATGGAAGAGAAGGCTATAAATTATCATGGAATCCATCAAGGATCTATATTTGAGGCTTCAATATAAGAATGTAAAATAAATAAAATTCACTACCCACTTAAAAATGATGCTTGTGATAAATACACAGTGTGTAATACATTTATAGATCATGTATTCTAATTTAAAGGGATACACGAAAAACCCATCATGTCAGGTTATTATTTATCCTAATAAAAATTTACATGAAATGTATTGGGTTTATGATGTGAAACCACTTCACATCATGAAAATGTTAATGAAATGTTTCTTGTGGAAGTTTCACATCATGTAACATGTACATGGCATGTAATCATCCAACAAAAAGATTTCATCCCAATTTATGCATAAGGACCCAAACCACCTATAAATTCCTCTAAACTAGAGAAAACCCCATAAAATCATTTAAGAAAATTATAAACAGACTCCATTAATTAAAATTAACATATATCCTTCAACTTTGGTCATTTTCCCCAACATGGCTCTCTATATCCAAACATGTCTCCAACACCTAGGATTAAAGATATGAAAAAACCAATGAAAGATGTTTAATGAAAATCTAAAATAGGGTCCTACCTGAAAAAAAAGCCAGATCTTATAAAATCCCCACCATATAACAACCCAGCCTCAAGATTATCCAATCATCATTTTGGGGTCTCAGTGAACATGTATAGATATTTTGCTTGCATATCAGAATCCCTCTCTCATGTGTCCTCCTAAACACACCCAGATTACACTACACATAAACCAATGTAATATCCCAACCCCGAAGATACTTCTTACTATGGTCCAAAATCCATTTTGGATGCTCCTCATAGGATTCCTTAGAATAAATCTCAACGTCCTCAACATCCAAAACATGAGAATGGCCAGGATAGTATCTCTAAGGATATGACATGTGAAACATTTTTTGAATTGAACTATAGTGCTATAGAAGGGATAATCAGTATGGAACTGGTTTAACTTCATACACTATCTCAAATGGATGGACAAACCCAGGTGATAACTTTACCAATTTCATGACAAGACATGGCCCCAACCAAGGAGATGCCTAAAAGAGAAAACAATGACCAACTTCAACATACATAGGCCCTTTCTGATGGGAATAATAATATTTCTAACTACTCATCTTGTTCAAAAACCACATCGTGATCAACTAAAACATCCCACATCTCTTATATGAGACTAAGACAAAAAATAACTGACTCACCTACCTTAAACTAACCAATAAGAAAATGAAATAACCTACCATACAAGTCCTTGAAAGTTGAAATATGTATTTATTTCTGGAAGGTTTTTTATATAAAAACTATACTAGTTCCATATATTTCTCCCATAAACCACCAAAATCCAAAAAATAGTCTCATAACATATCTTATATAACATAAATAGTCCACTTATATTGATCGTTAGTCTAAGGATGACAGAATGTGCTCAAAAGAACATGTGATCCCAAATCCTTCTCGAGAACCTATTAGAGTTGTGATATGAAATGAGGATCTCAAACCGACACAATAATCCTCAGAAAACTATATATCTAAAATACCTTATACATGTAAATACTGCCCATATCATCAACCATGAAGGTCTCCCTGCTAGGAAGAAATTGGGACACCTTTTTTAGTAGATCCAAAATCACCTATACTACATCATTCTTATGGGTTGTCTTGGGTAATATAGTAAAAAAACATAAGTGAGATCATCCCACATCCAATCTGGGACGGGAAAAGGATGAAAAATCATAGTTGGCATATAATGTTCGACTTTCGCTTATGGTCATGTGAAACTTCTCACCATAAATCCTATTAACACCTTCTTTAATCCTAAACACCAGTAGTCTCTATGGAGATCATGAAATATCGTTATCAATCTTGGATTTACTGCCCATATTATAGCATTAAAATCTCTCATTATCTCCTCACACAATCCTGTCGGAACCAATACTTGGACATATAAAATAAGGGAATTTATGGTTCCAAGAGACCATCCTAATTGTTTCTTCTATTAGAAGATTAATTTTAGAAATAATCCCTTCAGATCTGATAAATTCCTTATCCTATTCCAGTCCAAAATAATGGGTTTAACATATGTCAAAGTCATATATACACATCCCTAAGAATATTGAACATCTAGATGCATGTCTTAAAAGAGTTCAATAATATTCCAGTTGACGCAAGACTCCTAAATTGACTCTATCTATATATTAAGGCTCAAAGAATACGCAATCATGTTTACTGTTCCCATTGTATATGCCAAATCAAAGGTGAAAGACTACAAAAACCTGACCCACCTCTTGTACTGATGGTTCAGGTCCCACTATGAAATAATGTACACGAGGGTCTTGTGGTCTATGTATACCATGAGCCTCTCACCCATTAGATCATTCCTCTAGTATCTCAGGGAATAAACCACCACTTCTAACTATAGATCGTGAGTAGGATAATTCCTCTCACATGGTCTTAGCTATCAGGAGACATTAGGTACCACTAAATCATCCAACATCAGAACTGCTCTGAGTCAAACTCCAGATGCATCATAGTACATAGTATACACCTTACCCAATATAGGTAAAATGAGGATAGGTCCTAAGGTTTTATTTGCTTTCATCTCCTGAAAATATATCTCACAATAAACTCACAAAACAAACTTCACCTCTTTCTTGTTCAACCCCCACATTGGTGCTTCTAGATGGGAGAAGTCCTTTATAAAGTACCAGTTATAAATCTCTAAACCCAAAATCCCCTAATCTTTAAGAAATTATAATTTTTCTTCCATGATAACATGGAAAAAACTTTCTATGGGACCACTTACACCCCTCCCTCTAAGATGACATGGCCCAGGAAGTACACTCAATCAATCCTGAAATAGAATTTGGTTAGTTTGGAATAAAGACGATGCTCTCTTAATGCACTGAAGAATATTTCAGGATATTTGGATTAGTATTCTACTAACTTAGATTACACTAATATTTAATTAATAAAAACCAGGATAAAATGATATAGGAATGGATGAAAAATAAAATCCATCAAGGATATTAATATTATCAGTTTGGATTTCACTCTAAAAGTCATTATTGTAAACTCATATGATCCGTACCTTCTCCTAAAATCAGGTTGAGGTATGTCTGATGGTATCACCCTCAACTAGTTGAATCCAAATCTTAGGTCGATCTTGGAGAAGATATTATAACCTTTAAAATAATCAAAATGATCATCGATATGAAAAATAAGATATCATTTCTTGACCATCATCTGGTTCTATCTCTAATAATCCTCACATAAGTGCAATGTACCATTAGCCTTATTAGAAAATTGAACTGGAGAACCCGATGGATACATACTAGGCTGTATGAAAACTATACCTTCATGATCTTATAAATTAACCTTAAAATATTGAATCTCTATTGATGTCATTAAATATGAAAAAAATACAAAATAGTTCTGATCCTGGAACCAAATTGATCGTGAACTCGACATCTCTATCGGCCAATAATCTTAAGAAATTTTCAGGAAAGACATCATGAAAATGGTTTTGGAATATAGTGACTGAATAATGATATATTCCACCATAATCTATAGAGTGTTTGACTATCTATGATATGAGATAATTCAATCTACACTAAATTGTCCATGCACAACCACCATGAAGATCCCACTCACCCTGGTGAGAATATATTCCTACTTCTTGATATAGAAAGGTAACTAAAATATGGTAAAATTTTATATGTTACTGGTATAAAACTAACCAATCCATACAAAAAATCAAATGCTTCCATTTCCAAGAAAACTGGTTTTCAAAAGAAATGGTAACTAATAAAATCTAAGGAACACGCCTTACAACATTTGAGATTTTTTGATCAGACTCCCAACAATGTTTCTATGATCAAAACACAATCTAATATTTCTACATCCCATCCAAAACCATTTAAAAAATGAGAGTACAAAAAGGAATGTGATTTTATTTATCAAAAAATTAAATCAAGGGTAGATGATACATGAATCATACCTCTGAGAGTAGATGGTCCTATATCCATAATAATTAGAGCAGTCTTCATAGCATGTAGCTAACTAGACCCTCTACTATGGGCTCAGATATAACTACCCTATTATGTTACTTATTTATAGTATTATAATTCCTATACTAGGGTATACAATCCATTTCCTTTTATAGAATGTCCTACATAAATCCAGCTACCTATCTATTGAGTAGTTGTGTCCTTTTGGTACACCGGTACCTGTCCGGATCCCCTGCCATTTCTCTGCTGCAACATGACCCTAAAAAACCTTTATAGGTGGCCCATATTGTCACAAGAAGGATAATCCAAAGTTGGGTACAAACACTAAGGCCACTTGTGTCCCATAATACCACTCTGATAACACTGTAATGGAACATGATCATAAGACACCTACCTACTACCCTCACTGATCTATCTATTGTTTCCTTGTCAAATGTCATAGATATGTTTCTTTCCACTTGAAGAAGAGTTCCCAGTTCATCATTTTGCAATAGCCTGGCCGCTGCTCAGGGCCACTCTCAGATTTACTACCATGATGAGTTCTAGATTCATTACATATAAAAATTTACAAAGATGAAAAACGTTCATATGAGACCTGATCTCCTAGAAAATAATGTAAAAAAAATTTCTCTCCCTGCAGATATCATCGATATCCTAAAATGGAGAAAAGATTTGCAGGTCAGTGGAACATTTTTCTTAGTCTATCACTGACATTCACTATTGTGTTTGGTGCATGAACTCAAGATACATGACATAACTCAACATCTTTAGGTAGAAATGGATTCAGAAATTCACCTCAAAGTCCATCCAAGATAGATACTCTTTCTTCCTAACTTGTTCCAGAATATCCCACCAATACTGGGGATGTCCACAAAGAATATATATAGAAATATTATAGCACCTTTCTGTGGGTGTCACGAGATTCTTAAAGATCATCTAGAATAAATTGATCCAGAACTCACCTACCTGAGGGAATCAATCCCCATTGAACATAGATGGATGCTGTAACTATAACTCTCTTGTCATCTTATTTATCAAAGGCACTATGAGAACAATCTTCATTTCCATGGATCACATGACCCACAAGAAGCTATCACGAAGCTGAACATCCATCTGATTCTCATGAGACAATAGAAGCTTTGGATAATATTTTTTAGGAGAATACTGATTGACACTCTATTGACCCTCAAATTAAATACAATGAGGTGGAAATTTTACTACAAGGTGAAGACTATCTTTATTATAATAACTAAGAAAATAGATTCAACAAAAATAGGTGGAAACAACCCAGAAACACTAACTCATTGTCTCAATAAACATGGATTACAAGTGTTTTATTATAACTTAATAACTCATTTTATTTCATTTACCAAGTATATATGGAATATAATACCAAATATTATATAGGATAGTATATAACACATGAAATAAATATGTCCCTATCATGAAAAATGCATGTAAATATATATACCTATGTTCCCATCATGATGTATTCATACTCATCTCACACCATAACAATACACAAGTATAAATGTCAAGAAACTATGACATTATAAAAGGATAACATCAGGTAACATTTGAATAACCCAAGGTGAAATAACATCAACTGTAATAACAGAAAAACATAAACAATAATCTATTCATGGGGTAATTAGATTTTCCCATGTAAATGGGATAACTAATCCCATTCACTTTCTCATTACCATGTCCCAACACATCATAATCTCCATCACATCTTTCCAAAATAGTAATGAAATTGAAAACAAATCCAGTGTGATGTGATTCCATTTTGTAAGACCCGACATTACCTAGGCCATAAACCTAGTCATATCACCCCATGGGTCTTTGGTAACACTGTGGTTTCCTTCACAGAGAACCACATGATATTACCCACTGGTGTCACTTATCATAATAATGAATGTCCCCATAGGCCAACACATGTTAATTTCAACATGGTGCACCATTATTTTCAGATGCCTTCTTGATTTTAACTCAAAATTTAAGAATTATTGGTCTAGATTAGTGATTAGGATGGGTTACCTTCAAATAATTTCCTAGGGAGTGTGTGAATGAGAAATAAACCATGATAAAACATGTGTTCACCTATAGGGAAAGAAAATAATATGATTAGAAACCTCGGTGGGTAATAGACTATGGTGTTCTATGAAGGAAACCAAGGTATTACCAAAGACCCATGGGGTCATAGGACTAGGTTCATGTATTTGGGATGTTAGGGTAATGATATTAATGGTTTAGCATCTTTGATGAAAAGATACAAAATCATATCATTTCATAAAATATCTTCAACATATCCCACAATGATCTCTACATTTAGTACTCTTTTTTGGAACCGGGCGTGCAACGGAAGCCCCAAACAGGTGGGTTTTTTAAAAATTTTCCACCGCCGTTCGCCGTAAACTTGCCGACATTGGTGCAGAGCAGCCTGGTCAAAGCCAAGGACCACACATGGAGGATTTTAAGCACAAAAATTAAACCATAAAATACCTGGTTTAAATCCAAAGCCGTGCACAATGTCTGCTCATCATTGGCGATCTCTGCTCGAAGAATCCGAAGCCGAATTCCTCTAGATCATCCACACACGCTTCAAGGAATCTACGGGAGCTCCGTTCATCGTAATCCGGGTGATAGCGCGGATTTTCAACGATTCCTTCAATGCTCCAACAACCACCGCATCGCTTCGCTAGCAATGCCCGAGAGAGAGCTTCATCTGAGCTCCTTGGATCCAGAGCATCTCTCTCTAGAATGTGGGAGAGAGGAGAGGAGAGATAAACTCGATGAATAGTGTTTGGAAAATTCCCCTCCTCTTATATTTATAGTGCTCAATTAAAATTCCCGGTATCACCTCACCAGCCCCGAATACTTAACGCACTATAAACGACATTTTATGACTACTAAACTGAGCCATAAATATTATTATCATTCACTTGTAATATATTAAAATATATTACATGATAATAATTAAGTCATTAATTTGACTCGTCACTCCCATAAATATTAATTGAACCTTGAATAATTTAATATTCATCAATTAATATTTTTTTCATGTATTTACTTAAAAATTGTAAATACATTTAATAAATAAATTAAATACTCATTATTCTAAACTCGAATAATATGAATTTATTTATCGCATTGGTGATCGTTTAACTTTGGACAATTCTCAGACCCCTATGGCAGGGCCCACTATGTCCAATACTCCTATTCAACTGAATAGGGCAAATTCTTGAATACGCTATTATGTGTGACCCTCTAGGCCCTTATTTCTACAGCAGTGAATAGTATTCACAGACCAAGAGCGGTATCTAGCAACCCATCATGGCCCTTGAAGAAATAAGGATTGTCACAACAGCGACAACCAACCTATGAACACACACTGTGTAATATAATCTCTTTGTCTATAATATCTCATAAAGCATGATGCACTCTCGTGTCATCGCCCTTTTCATGCTTTATTGTTTGTTGATGTAACTGGATGAATTTACCCTAGACTGCCATGGCCATGGTCTTATAAAGGTACTACCATCCATATCCACATGGCCTGAGATATATTACTTCCATAACCCGGAAGTGACAAATCCTTTCTTGACCATTCAACCAATGAAATGCTACCAATGACGCACCCGACACAAAATACCTCGCCACGACTTCATTGCCATGGTTTTCATCTTGCATCAAAGTACGCAATCAAATGACATACATTAGTAATGATCTCAAGTAAAGAGAGCATTACACATGATCATAGATAGGAACATCCAATGACACCTGAGACATGTGGTGTTCCTATTGGCGGGTCAGTCCTCATGATCTCACTACTAGAGATCACCAAGTGTGAACTTCATGTGAAGAAGTCTCAATGCTTATGAGCCCCCACCACCTGATGGTCAGACATCTACCATGTCTAATTAGTAATATGTATCTAGACCATAGAACATATATATTTAAGATTAATGTCATAGTATCTAGAGGTTCTCATTATAGCCTGGGAACTGCTATAACCTTTCGATACAACAATTAATCTTTGGACATTACCATTTCAATAGTGGATGCAGAAAAGTCTACACTATAATGATAAGATGACATCATCCATACCTTACTGTATACACGATATGGTAATCAAAAGCACATAATAGTTGGGTCTAGGGTACCCACTATTTCAACACTCTTTATAGTCATAACCTACTTAAAACCTTTATTCATGACCTGGAGAAAGAAAACATAGTAAAGGATAAACTTAGAAGCTTAGTAAGTGTAAGTAAGTGAGATAAAAATATATCACAGGCATAATGGTATGAGAACATGAGAATAAAATTTGAAAACCATAACTTGTATATCGTAGATCATAACTAGAGTCAATGAAAAAATCATGGAAGTTCAAAATATATGAATCATAAAGGATTAAAATCACATATGAAATGAGAGAATAACAATGGAATAAGATAAATATTTTTTGAAAACACATAAGCATATCAAATCTCTTGTAAAGGCTACCCAACAAGACATTCATAATAGGTTAGGTTTGGGATAATCAACTATGTAATTACTTCAAGCATGAGATAACCTCCCGTGTACCCTATTTTGGGATTGGGATAACCTCTAGTGTACCCTCATTCAGGATTGGGACTACCTTTTGTGTACCCTCTTTCGGGTTTGGATAACCTTAGGTGTACCTTATTTTAGTCATAGGATAACTTCTTGTGTAGTCTTTGATTTCATAGAACATTAATCATTAACCAGTGCATTTGGGGAAGATATTTGTCCCACTCATCAAAAAATTAAAATCATACATATATATTCCATAAATTCATAAAACATTCACCCTATCTTCACACATTAAAAGGAAATGGTTTTCATTAAATTTTCATCATAATATAACTAGTGGAAAAAAATGAGTTCCAAAAACATTTCATCAATCCATCATAGTATGAACCATAGAAACATGGGGTGCATATAAATCTCAGAATCATAAACCTTAGAGAGAATGAATAAGGAGGTTACTGTTCGATCATATCCTAAAAAAAGATAATCAATAATAAATCTTGTTATCATTTATGAATATAAATTCTATAAAATTATCATTAAAACATTATTAATAAAACTATCCTTTCCATTTTGAAACCACATCATTGATTTCTAAAAATATTGCAGATATTAAAGAAAAAAATTTATTCTAAAATAACCTTTAAAAATTGTAACGGAATCATGAAATTATTAAAACATCATGGAAGTGGGATATACTATTCATATCATACTAGTTAAAACAAATATTCCCTTCACATTTTTGGTGAAAAGTAAAAAGTTCCACATTCAAAAAATGAAAAGAATATTCCATTTAAACCATTTTTAAAAATGTAAAATGAAATGATTTATTCTCCAAAAATAACTAGATTATAAGAATATTCATGATGTTTTTGGGAGATATATCATAATTTTTCTTCATCAGAATCATAATTATAAATAATCTCGATAAATAATGAGACTGTAACATTAAAATGATAACACTTCAGTAAATTTTGAATCCTAATCCCTAATAAATAAAAAACCATATATTGATATTTATATCCTATAATTTTCATGATAATAATCATAAAATTCATTCATGGGTAGTATTTAAACTACACAAATAAAACAATTAGTGAATATGGCATGCATCCCATTGAAATAAAAGTGAGATGAAAATCCCTTACCACCTTTGTAACTTTTGAATAATAATACCAAAGAAATAATAAAACCAAAAGAAAATTTAAATATAATTTAAATAAGGGTATTCAAGATATAACATGACAAAGGTTTATTATATACACCACACAAAATAATAGAGTGCTAAATATGTCAAAGGTCTCTTATAAAAAAAGAGAGACTAGAAATCTCTTACCTGACATATCGAAATTATTCACACACATTAAAAAATCATAAATAAAAAATACTAGTTTATTATAAATATATTATAGAACCATACTCAGATTTATAATAACATATATTATTTAATTATACCTTCTATTACATTTTTATTGACAATTTATAGTTAAAATCGTATTTCAGGTAAAAATTACTTCGTTTTTCATGTATGTTTTGGTTTGGTATTTTTTCCCATTTAAATTTATCATGTATCTTTCATATAAATAATTCTAAACATGATAAAAATATATGATATATTCATTATATATTTATTTTATGTAAACCATACAAGTTAGAGATAAAGAATTTATTACACCATTAATGGAGATGGTAGTCCATTCGTATGCATGAACACTATTTCAATTTTCTTGATGAATGGTATAAAAGGATGTTAAATAATATATCACCTTTATAGATTAATTTTTATGTCATAAATAACATATATATTCATAAATTCTATCCTTATTACCATACATCTCAAAATAAAAATGAAAAATGAATCATATCTGTTTGTGGAGGTGGTGGTCCATGTGTACGAACAAGAAACATTATCATTTTGAAATAGATTGGAAGGTAAGAATGTATATATGTGATTAAAATTAAAAGAGTTTAAATATGTCATAAATATAATATATAATAATTAAATCCATCATTATCTCCACCAATGAGAGGTGGTGATGGAAAATAAATTACATCGGTTCGTGATCCGGTAGTACACTATACCCATGGTCGGTGATTTCATTTCCAATTTACTGAAATAAAATATATATATAGGAGGTTAAATAAACATAAAAAATGTTAGTGTATGGGGATTCTTGTGTTATTATATAGTAATTACTAAAAAAAATTTATACTGTTAAAGAAGAATTGAAAAGAAAGTGTTTAGTGAAGACAATTACTTTCGCTTAGAAAAACCTTCTTTGGATATCTTATTAATAATCCTATGGTTGGGCTTTTGGGAATACCAAAAGTTATAGAACATGGAAAAGGATGCTGAGGAGGAGTGACATTGTTATAAATACCCAAAATTATCCAATTATGGTAAGTCACTCTCAAGACATGTGTATCTAGAATTGATAAATAATGGAGTGGAGGTAATATATGGTTGATCCAAACCTCCAAAATAAAAAATAATCATGTTTTAAAATGATTACTCACATTTAAAATTTTAGTTTTCACCAAGGTAACTACTCAATTTTTATTTTGGTTGCAAATTTATCCTATAAGAAAAAAAAAATTAAACGAGACTTATCAGATAATTTGAACCCACTGATTATAAATATGAAATAATAATTATTAAATAATGATCCATTTTTTTTGGAAAATTAATTTCAATACAATAACATGTAACACAAAAAACCCTATTTAAACCTTAACCACAGTAATTAATTTTTACTATTTTTACAATTCATTATGATTTTTTTTCATTATTATATAATTTTAATTATTTTGATTTGAAATATTAAATTAATTTTACCAAATTTAATTCATAGAATTTATAAAATTAAATTTAAAAGTAAACTTACAGATGTGACAAAAAATGGGTTTTCTGAAGAAAAGTTTTCTTAAGTAAAAAAATATTTTATAAAAAAATCTCATTATAAAATTGATAACGATGATCTAAATTGGATTAAATATAATACAATAGAAATAATTTTAATTTTAAAAAAATTATAAAAAAAATTAATTTTGTAAATAATTTAAACAAAAAAGTCATTTTCAATAAAAATTAGTATCTTTCACTATTAATCAAAAAAATCAATCTTTCTATAAAATTATAAAAAACACTATAATATAATTTTAAAAATTCTATTTCAAAAATGAAGTTTATTTTTCCATATAATTTTTTAATTTTGAAAATTTATTTTTTAAAATAAGTGCATGATGGAAGAACTTTTTAGAAAGATAAATTTTTTGAGTATAAAATTGGATTTATTCTTAGTATAAGATGTGAAAAAATATTAGATGAATGATAATTTCTTTTAATATATAATATATAAATTTAATTAAAATCATTAAAAAATAGTGATTAATTTAAGTTATTAATATAAAAACACATTGCGTTTATAAATTTTTTTTTTTAGAAGAAACATTTATGTTACATTCAAATGATTTCTATTTCTATTTCTAATCAATTGATAAAAAATTAATTAATTTATAAATGTATAAAAAATATAATTTTCATAATTTAGTTAGTCCTGTTCATAACTTTGAATTAAACTAATATATTCTAGCTACCACATTAAATTTAAATATTTTATCGCGATTCATTTATACTCGATGTTGCGTGTGGAAAAATGTATCAAATAAATTAAATTTTTTTAAAGAGAAATATATTCTAAAATTTCATGGCATTATATTCTACCACATTAAATGAATTTTAGCCACTCAATTTTAGTTTGATTGCGGTAATCAAGGTTTTTTCATTTGAAAATTCTTGTCAGAAAACCCATATCCTACAAGGGTTGATAAAATTTCCTCTTTAGAAGAAGGAAAGGGAAATATGATAGACATCTAGAATAAAAAACTTTATTACAAATAGTAGAATATTAAGTGAATACATGAACATGGTGGAGAAAACAAATTCCCATGGAATAATAGTGATTGATAGAGAACATGGACAAGTTAAAGTTAACTCCACCAAACCCATAAATATATGATTGGTGAAAAGTCTAATACTTCACCAGAAATGAAGTTAACAGGATAAAATTTTCATTTCATGATCCTTTTTTTAGATCATAGGTATTAATTTAATATTAGATATAGAAAAGCATAAAATATACTTGATATTTTTTCCATAAGAAAAATTTCATCCTTTGGTTGTGTCTTAATCAATTTCCACACCATATCATACTCAAAGAAATGAATATTAATTGTTCATCCTTGAAGCAATAATGGATTAAAAGATCTAAAAAATAATTATAAGTCACCCATTCTATCTCTAGTTATCATAAAAACCAAAGGGGTTAGAATAAGTTATACAATATTGACAAGTATTTGTATATTAAATAATACATTAATATCTAAAACCAAATCCAAATTTCTCCTAAAACCATTCCAAAAATGGTTTACCTTAAGACCCTTCCAAAATTCCAAACAAATTCAATAGGGTCACTAAATTTCTGAAAAAAACATAACATTAATTACCAAAATATCATAAAGTATATATTAATTGTTACATATAAAATATGTGTATATCTTGGTCATATATTCTCTTGAAACATGGTAATAACCAGAATGATCATAAAACCTCAATGAAAACATATATGATTCCACATTATTTGAAAAAAACCATAGATTATTGAATATATTATATAAATCAAAAAATTATATAAACTCCTTCCATGATAACATAGAGTAGTTTTTCATAAAATCTTTAAACATTTCAAAGGTCATCAATACCTTCTAATTTACTTTTTTTCCATATGAATCATATCTTTATCCAAACTAAACTCCATTATATCGACATAAGGAACATATTAAGGTTAATATTTATCTTAATTATTTTTTTCCCATATAATATCACCTTCCCATTAAATCATTTTTCTTGGACATTAGTACCATTAAATATATTCATGAAAATCCATAATGGAAAATTTATGTAGAACTTAACTTATATATTTTATGATTAATATAACATAATTATTGAGTTCTAATACATAAAAACTTCAATCATTTAACTTTATCCTCAAACAAATAACTATAATTCATCATCTTGTTCCTTAATACCTCAATCATTTAATATGTCATTTGCAGTATCATCATAATCAATAAGAAAACCTTTACTCATTAAACCTTGCTAATCCCCTTCTTTATATTTCCGTTTAGGACATTAGTTTGTATAATGACCACAATTTCAACATTTTAAATATTCATATTTTGATGATATCTTAGGGAAACCATTATTCTCATCCATAATTTTAACTAAACATTTCATTTTCCTTAATAATTACTTCCTCTATGCCCTTATTATTTACTAATAATAAATCTTCTCATTTAAAGGAGATATTAACTTTATTGATTCTTCCAACATTATGAAAATATAGGAAATGAAATATTCATTCATATGAGGTCTACTCTACACAATCTCTTAGAGAACTCTATCCTTTTCTTATTTAGTGAGTCTGAGAGTTGGTAAAGGTGAATATTTTTAATCATATAACATGATAACTAATTAGGAATAATCACAATGTTTCCTATTCCAACTATCATTTCACATAGTTTCTCATAAATACAATCATTCCATTGACAATTAATGTCAAAATTAAAATGATTCCTTCAGGTTCGATCCATTAAGTAAAACAAAAAAATAATGTATATGAAACAAAAATCATAGAAGGAAACTATATAATCATGAAAAAAACAATTATTGGATGTCTAAATCATTTCACCTTCCTTTAAATCTATGACTCCATAGGATTTAACAAAGTCATTAATTATAATTATCTTTTAAATTCCTTCAAGATGGTTCATAAAATGTTTGTGAATTTCCAAAATATATCCCCTAGGAGTTTCAAACCAGGTGTACAACAAGGCCAGTTATCATGCACAAGGTGATGATCAAGTTAATGCCAAATATTCACTTTTGGGAGTTATTAACTGTATGTATAAGTATTCCAAAGCCACATACACTTGAAGCATCCATACATGGATGAAATTACTTTGAATCCACTCCCTATATAATTCACCAAAATTATTAGATATTTTCCTATACAAAGAAATATACTTAGACTTATCCTGAGGGTAATCACTAAATTACTTTAACCATAATCTCAAAAGGTTGACTCAACCTATCATTTGATATGAACAATAGAGACCCAAGATTTCTAAAAATAAATATAATTTTTATGTGAATATTCAATAAATTTCACAAATAAAATCCCAAGTACCATAATGGTTTAGTGTATATAGAGACAAGATGCACAATCTTCCTATTTTATGAAAGTTGTTCAATATCTCCTACAAGTATATACCCATTTAGTAATATTTATAGAAATAATATACTTAAAAACATTCATAATGGGATGGGGAAAAGAAATATAAGAAATGTTGAAAAAATATTTTCTGTAAGGTTAAGTAAGGGAGATATCAACATAACTTGAGAATAATGGTACGAGAACATGAGAATAACATTTTAAAACTAGACCTTGCATATCAAAGATCATAAAATTGACTCAAGTAATAAATCATGGTAGTTCATTAGACATGAATTATTAATGAATAAAATTACATAATCCATGAGATAATAACATTATAATAATATATAAATTTGTTACATACACATAAACAATGAAAATATCATGTTAAGGCTACCCACCAAGACATTCATAAAATGTTAGGATTGGGACTAACCACCGATGTACCAACTTCTAGAAAGATATAACATACTATGTACCCTATTTTGGTATTAGTATAAACTATAGTGTACCCTATTTTGGGATTGGAATAACCTCCTATGTATTCTCTTTCAGCTTTGGGACAACCTCCCATGTACCCTATTTTGGGCCTAGGATAACATCTGGTGTACCCTTTGAGCTCACAAAACTTTAATAATTACCCAATGTATTTAAGGGAGATATTTTTCCAATACATCACATAATTAAAATAATAAAAATGTGTGACACAAGTTCATAAAACCTTCATTATATCTTACCCCATGAAAAAATAGGTTTTATAAACATTTCATTATAACGTAACCTATTGAAAATAAATTGGTTTCACAAAAATTTCATCAATAAATCTTCACAAAAACCATGGAATATAAATAGGTACGATAAATTTGTCATCATAATAATCATAAAACATATATATAAATAATAACCATGGTAACCTTGGATCATATCCCCTATAAAACATAAGCACCACTAATGTATTTTGTCGTTGATGAATCAAAATTTCCTAAAAATATAACTAAAACATTCTTGAGAAAAATATCATTTTCATTATAAAATTACTTAATTAAAATATAAATTATTAAAAAATATGAAAGAAAAATTTTATTCAACTCAAAATTTATAAAATTTTAATGTAAGTCTTAAATCACCGATCATTCACAGTGGCATGAAATACCATTCATGTTTTACTAGTTAAAATAAAAACTCCTTTCACATTTTTGGTAAAAAGTAAAAAATACCTCATTCCAAAAATGATAAGAATATTAATTTTAAACCATTTTAAAAAATAAAAAATGGATAAAAATGACTTTAAAAATTCATATAGTAATATTAAAATCATTATTTAAAATATATTTGGAAAACATGGATATGTAAGAATTTTTTTTCAACCAAATAGCGAAAGAAAGTCGTCTTTTCCATAAAAAAATTATTTTAGTCTATTTTGATCTTAATGTGAGTAAAATGAAAAGAACAAATGTATAATAAATAAATAAATAAAGTATAATAAAATAATTTATGTTCTTTAGAGATATATCATAATATTTTACTATCTTAAGAAAAATAATAAACAATCGTGATAATAGATGAGATTGTAACATAAAAAACTTTATCACTTGGTAACTTTTAGAATAATAAGCCCCATTAAATAAATAAAATTATATGGATATTTATATATTATAATTTTCATTATAATAATCATAAATTTCATTCATGGTATGTATATACACTATACAAACAAAACTAGTGGTGAATAACATGTGTGTCCCACTAAAATAAAAGTGACACCAAAATCCCTTAACTCCTTGGTAGCATTTTACATTTTTGACCAAATAAAGAATAGCATCAATTTAAAATTTAAATATAATATAAATAATAATATTCTTGATATTTAATGTCAAAATTTTAGTATATACACCATAAAAAATGAGTGGTGAATATAAATTATGGCAACCAGAAATAAAAGTGAGACTGGAAAACCCTTACCTGATGTATCAAATTTATTCATACATGTTAAAAAATAATGTATACTAAATATAGGGTTTTTATAAATATATTAAAAAAATCATATTAATAAATATCAAACCATAATTTATTTACTTATGATATTTTATTAGTCATTTATTGACAATTTCTTATTAAAATCACATTTTGAGTAAAAATTGCTTCGTTTTTCAATTATGATTTGGTTTTCTATCTAAGGTCCATTTAAATTGATCATGGTTAAATAAAATATTTTTTTAACATTATATATATATGTTATATATTCATTATATATGTATTTAAAGTAATATATTAAAGTTAGATATATAGAATGAATTACATCGTTCTTGGAGACAGTAAGTCATATATACACATAAATGCTATTTTCATTTTCTCAATTGATGAAAAGAAAGAAATGTAAATAATATATAACCTTTTAAAATCATTTTTATATCATATATATCATATATATTCTTCAAATATATCCTTATTACCATCCATGTCCATATAAAATGAAAAACAGATCACATCGCTTCATAGAGGTGGTAGTCCACTCACACGAACGACCGACATTATCCTTTTCCAATGGATTTGAAGGTAATAAGTGACATGTGATATTATAATTATAGAAAATATTTCCTAAATATCATATATAGACATTACAACCATCATTATCTCTATCCATGAGAGGCTGTGATGGAAAACAATCACATCGGTTTGCAAGGTGGTAGACCACCGTACAGATGATCAATGATTTACTTTACAATTAAATGGAAGAGGAGATGGATATAGTTTATTACATAAACATAAAAATATATAATTATATTTTAGATACTTGTGTTATTATTGTGAAATAATTAAAACATGAATGAATGTGGTAAGTTAAGAAGTGAAAAGAAAGAGCATAGTGAAGATAATTACATTCTATTAGAAAAACCTCATTTGGATATCCTATTAATACCATTGAGGATGATATTTTTCAAATAAAATTATCTAAAAAAAATGTATAAGGATTTTTTGGATAGATTCTGATAGGGTTTGGCAAGACAAATGGCTTAATATGTGTGAATATATTTGGGGAAGAGGGTCCCTTTCATAATTTCCAAAGGGAGACATTTGTGGAAGTACACAAAAATATTCAATAATGGGAAGTAACTATAAAGAAATATTTATCCAAAACTAATAAATATTGGATTGGATAGAAGATATGGTTGATAAACCCCTCCAATAATAGGCACATGTTTTAAACATGTTATTCCCTTAGTCTCTAAGTATACTAACTTTTCCCATTTCAATTTTCACAACGATAACTACTCTCTTTTCATTTACTTAGGTAATTTATACTTCAATAATAAAAATAAAATTACCCTTACTAGATAATTTAGAACCAAATTTTCTAAATATTAAATCCAATTTATTAAATAAATATCCTATGTGTGTGAAAAATTAATTTTAACACAAGAAAATGTAATACACAAAACCATGTTTTAACCTTAATCATGGTAATGAATATTTAATGTCTTTATTATCCATTATGACTAAAAATTTAAAATTACTTATTAAATAATATAAATTATGATGATTAAAAACATATTATCAATTTAATTTAATTTAATTCATTGAAGTGGGATAATATAATTTAAAATTAAACCCACTAATGAGTTAATAAAGTTTGATTTAATCTTATCATAGGCTTAAAAAAATACTACATGAATGATAAAAAAATTTATTTAATATATAATATATAAATATTATTAAAATCATTCAATAATAGTGATTAATTTAATTTATTAATATAAAAACAAATTATGTACATAAAAGTTATTTTTTAGAAAAAAATCATTTCTTTTACTTTGAAATTATTTCTATTTACATTCATAATAAATTGATAACCAATGAATTTATTTATATATGTGAAAAAAATAATTTCCATAATTTTTTTAGTCTTATTTACACCTTACCTTTTAATGAATATGTTATAACTATCACGTTAAATTTAAATCACATATCATGTGTTCGTTTCAACACGGATTTTCATGTAACACAAAATATCAAAGAAATTAAATTTACTTAAAGATAAAAATTTATATAAAATCTTAGGGTGTTACGTAACATTCGTGAAAACCTTAAAAAATGTGAGCTATAAATCCTAGTAAGGAAACAATCACTGAAAAACATAAAGTAAAGTTGTACATAGGTTTAAATAGGAATAAAATGATGACATATAGTGGTGATAATTATAATAATGAACAATAGAGCGTGAAATAAGATAATGAAATCAAGGAATGGTAGGATTGTGGTAACAAAATAAAATTTGACAACATAAGAATAAGTCAAGGACTGCTAACAAGTCATCAGAACATAGTGTTATTAGGCTAACCATCCATGCACCACACATGGTATATTATGAGATAAAAGCATTATCCAATGTATTGGAGGGATATATAATTCTAGTCCCACTTGTCTCATTCATATCATGTACATACTTTTGTACACTACATTGACCATAAAACGTAATATAATACTTAATCACTTTTAATCCCATGATTAATGAATATTTTTTTTCATACATGGATGTTTAAAACCAATGAAGTATAGGTAAAAATTGGTAAATACAATTGAGTGGGAATCAGGAACAATATTCGCAATAGATAATTTTGGCATAGAAAATAATGGAAAATTTTTGGCAGCATAAATAAAAAGTGTCAACACAAAGAAAGTGATTGAATAAGAAGAAAGAGGAAGAGAATCAATTTACTTTATGGGAGATCTAAAATAATTATAGGAGGTTCTTATGTTCATGGGAAAACCTATGAAGGTATTTAGAGAGGTATATAGAGAGGAAATTAATGGTCAATGGGTTTTGAGTAAAACAGAATGGAAGGCTGTGTGGGTATTTATAGAAAAAGAGAGGGGAATTCTTTATTAACTTTTAAAAAGAGGTTTTGGACTCTAATTAAAAAAAATCAAAACACCAATTCCCACCATGTGGTTTCCCATGGTTACTACAAAAAATGAGTGGTTTCTAATATTATATTTTTTTTAATAACTAAACTCATTAAAATAATACCATTTATGATGTGAAAGGGATTCATGTTCATAAATAATTGTTTTTAAAACAATAAAAATATAATATAGGTTTTGGAGGAATCATTATATATTTTTTAAAATAAATCAAATAAATTGAAAAATATATTATTTAAAATAAAAAACCTATTTTTTATTGGATGATTTTTATAATATTTATTACATCACTTTTTGGCCATTATGATGTTATAATGTAACACCCCAAGATTTAATAGTACGTTATTTCTTCAAAGTAATTCAATAACTTGCACTACACGCAACACTGAGTTCTAGCGCACTACGACTTACCAAACAAGCGGTTCAAAAGAGGTTATGAATAGTATTAACTAAATTTTGAACTTTATATAATCCCTATAATTTTAGAATCCATATTATGCATTTCTTAGACATAATTTAGGAACAAATACATTTTTTCAGATAAAAGAAGTATTTTTCAGAAAATTTAATTTTACCGCCATTTAATGGCGAATCCTTTTGGAATAAAATATTTGGAACTTTTATATATTCAATTTGAAAAAACTAAACTTCTTCTTTAGAATCAAGACATAACAATTTAGTTTCGATAAATTTTTTGTGTTTTTCTGATAACTTTCATATTTGGGTGAATAGTGAAAAATACTATATTTTAACAGAAAAAAAATTTTTAAAACAAAATAATTTATATTGGTAAATTATAAATTTTAATGGTTTGGAAGTATAAATAGATTATATTTTTACCATTTAATCCAATTATGGTCATTTTAAGTAATTTCACTTTGAAACTGGACATAAACAAGTGTCAAAGTTTTGGTAGTTACTATTTCTTAAAAATGCGCCTTTTGGTTTTGACAGTGGGAATTAATTTTAAATTAATAAATGAAACTTTTATGTTTTGAGTTTGGTAAAATAGACTTCATTATTGAATTAGGAATATCAAAATTATCTTAGGGTAAATTTGTGGTATTTTTCTGAAAACTTTTAATTTTTGATGAATAGTGAAAAACACAGAGTTATAGTTTAAAACCAAATTTTTAAATAAAAAATTATTTATTTAAATTTATTTTATGTGAAAATAGATACATAATATCTATATAAGTTCAATTTAATTCATTGGATTTGGTTTATAATAATTTTAGATATATAAAAATTTTATTGAACTTTTCACCGTCTTTTACCCACCTCCTAGGAGAATTTGCAAATTCACATAAAACATAATTTTTCCGCTTCTATGAGTGGAATTTCGAAAATCAGAGAGAGACGGTTAATATCAAGGAGTAAAATGTGGTTCAAAAAGTTAAAAATAATTTTTGGTGAATAGTAACCGTTTACTTTTATTTACCACGGTAACAAGTAAATAGGGTAATTAAGGGTAAAAATGATATTAATATTACCCTCACACATATCCTAATTCTATTGGAAAAGTTTAAATCGATAAAAAACAACCTTAGGAATAAAATATTATAATTTAGGTCCACTTGGATTAGATTAGGACATTTATTATTATTTAATTCAAAGAAGAGTAAAAAGAGATAAAATCAAAGTTTAATAACTAAAACATTTTCAATATAGGGTTTTTCTTAAGATAAATTCGATTATAAATATTCATTAGAAAGCTAAAATGATTTCCTACATCATGGTGGTTTATTTATAATTTTTATACATTATATAAATAAATTTATTTATGACTCAATGATGATGAAGTAATTACCTTATTCATGAAAGAATCAAATAAATGGTATTATAAATAATAAAATAAATATAATTTCAAAGTTTTTATGAAATCCACGAATTTTCCAGGTGAATATGACATGTTAGGATTGATTAAATCTATTTTTTTTGATGTAATAATTTTGTTATTATTTTAACGAAAATTCAAATACCAAATAGTGTCAAAATTGACAAAAAATAGTTTTTAAAACAAATATTATATTATAAATTGATATAATGGTCCTAAAATTCTAAGGTTAGACCAAAAGACTTATATAATAATTTATAGGATATTAATGACCCAATTGGGGTTCTATTGGCATTATATAGTAAGTTTATGAACCATATAGTGTAAGAATACAGGAAGACACGATAAAAGTTAAATTATTTAACTTAGAGTTAAATCTAAATGATAAGGTTAAAATGGTAACCTAAACTTGTCTAATATATATTGTATGAGTTGTTTTAGACCTATCCCTACCTTAGAAATTAAATAATCAACTTTTTATCCATTAGAAACCGAATATGAATTTATTTTAAAATAATATTTTATCTTTTTCCTAAGGTGCCCCTCACCCCTCTTATAAAAGGGAACTCACCCTTCTCTCTAATTCACACATTCTAATCCATTTGGCTCGGCAAAACCCTGCCCAAATACCCTTTTAAATATCCTCCCTTAATCCTAGAGGCCTTAGTTTGATCAGAAATCCAACCTACAGAGCCCTTTTGATCAAATAAAAAGGAAGAACCCGAAGAAGAGGTAAAGATTTCACCACCCTCTTTCAAGTTCCTTTGTTCTTCCACTTCCTTTTTCTTTGTTGTTTCAATTATAAAATAATAACTCCAGTATATTATATATAATTTGATGTTATTATAATTATGGTACAACCAAATTCATTATTCTATCCACCCTTTGAATGACATGTCACCATATGTGCGTACGTACGGCTTATCGTCTCCACGTCGTGGTGTAATTGTTATTCAATACATTATTATTTGGATGGGTGTGATAATGATGTTTATTTGATGTAAATAATAAATATAACATGATAAGGATTCTGTATATATTATATTCCATCCAATTATATATTATATTAATATCAAAAGAATTATATTTTTGCTCGTGCGTACGTACGGATTACCGTCTCCACGACACGATGAGATTAATTTCCAAGTTCACCATTCATCGACGATTATAAAAATATATATTACTAATAAGTATGTAATATATGAAATAATAATGCTACTGGAGATATATATATTTATATATATATAAGTATTTATGTACTTACATATATCTTATTCACTTACTTCCGTACAATACTATATGAAAATGGAAACAACGTTTATGCGTACGTACGGACTACCGTCTCTATAAACGACGTTTTCCATTTCATATATACGTCTATTATAAATTTTTATATTATAAATATATATGATAACTAAATCATGTTTTATATTCTGGAATTATTTAAATCATGATCTAAGTGATACAATCAAGAGTAACAAGTTAAAACACGTACGATAAAGAAATCGATTATTATCCAAAATATTAATATAACATGGAAATTATTATTAAATGGGTAGTATAAAGCCATAAATGAATAATGTATGATATAATAAATATTAATATGGTTCTGTTATAATTTAATAACATACTATAGTCTTCATACAGGAGGATAAACGTACCCTCGACTAAAGGAAAGTGCAAGGTAAGGGGTTTCCATCTCACTCCTTATTCCCGTGAGATTCAGGCCATATTTCCACTATTACCTTTTGTGTGGTGTATATACTACCCATAATTATATTCTTTGTGTAATACACTTTAATTTATGTTTATTTACATATTAATTTTATGTTACCTCTTTCATGGGTTGTATGTTTCGTAAGTTACCAAATTGGTAAGAGTTAATTTCACAATCTCTTTATTATCCGAGGTTGTTTTTACATAAGTATCTACTGGGACATATTTATTATCCATGTACATGTTTTATGAAAGACTTTTCAAAGGGATTATTTTAAGGGACTTTTTTTTTACTAAAACATCATTTCAAATGTTTTAAATATTTATTCTTCTAAATTTTTCTCATTAATGTCCATGTCTTCAAAATGGGTTTTAAGGATTTATTTATATGGACATTAATCTTTTTAAAATGTTAATTCCTTTAAAATGTTTCAATGTGGTATGGGAAAATTTGATTCAAAAATGTCTTTAAATTACTTTTTTTCTAAATTGTGTGACTTTTAAATGTTTTCATGAAAAAGGGGTATTTCTCTCAAAGAGTTTTACAAATCATTTTAATCTATGTCAAAATTATTTAATAGATTTTAAACTTGTTTTGAAGTTGATTTATCATGATACAAATATTACATATTGTGTTGAAGGTTTTGTGATATGTTTGACTGTGGATGTGATATTTTTATACCACTCATGGTTTATGGGTAAAGTATTTACATTTCGTATGCTAGTTTTAATACGAATGTTTATGTTATGTTTAGACCTTTTCATATGAGGAATTCATTGGACTTAATAAGTGACAGGTGGAGCCCGTTATAGCTCCTCAATGCATCGATAGGTCTCATGAGACAAACTTTTGTCTTGGCATGAGGCCTTGAAAAAATCTTATTTGTAGTCTTGGCACGAGGCCTTGGCTACGTGGTTATGATAGTCTGGCATTATGCGTTCCATCGTTATGAAAGTGGTTATTGATATTGCATGTGATTATTCGATGAGTAGAATATCCATGTGAATAAGTAAATGGAATTATTTAATTTTATTTCTACCATATTTTGCATAATTTCAAGTTTAAAAGATTTTTTTTAGTTTTATACATTTCCTTAAATGTTTATGCTTATTTTTGAATGTTTCCGCTGTATTGCTTACCCTTACTGAGCGTTTGAGCTCACCCCTTTCTATGTTTTATTTTCCCAGGGTTCCAAGAAGTGTATTATTATTGATATGTAGGGTTAAGAAAAGGTAATAATGGTGTTCATAATGGATTATTTATGTTGTTTTTTATGTTATAAAGTGTAATGTAACATTCATGTATGTAATCTATTTTCCAAGACTGCTAAACCAATTGGTCCTTCAGGACTTGATTCCTTGTAATCATGCCAATATATTAAAATAATGCACCGACTCTGGGTAACTGGGGTTGGGGCATTACAGTTGGTATCAGAGGAAGTTTAGAAATAACCTTGGAAGCTATATTTAGATAAACTCTGATTAGAGCACATAAACCTAAGATAGAGTTTGAGGATTAGTAGAGAAGAACTTTCTAGAATTTTGATATTGTAGAGATTTTGCGAGTTTTCCGAGCAATACATCCCTGTCTGGATATGAGCAGGTAGAGATGGCTCTGGCACAGATGTACCTAGGGGTAAAACCCGAAAACACCGCTTTGAGCTAGACTCGAACGAGAACTGGTGCACAAAAAAGGGCCTTGCTTCACTCTTGTTTACGACACTCCCGGGGGATATGCTTAGGATAATTCTCATTTTCTTTACAAATCATTATGAAGGGTTTATGAGTATATAATTCCTAAATAAAAAAATCCTTATGATTATGGATTATATCCATAGACCATTCAATTTAGGTAAGGTATTTTACATGTTTAGAATTATTCATTGAAATTCATAAACTGACCTAGTTTATGCTATTGTATAGAAATGACGCCCAATAGAAGGAATGTGAACTCCAACAATACGTATGATCCAAAGAGTAATAAGGATCATATCTTTCACAGTATTAAGACAACATTTAGAAGGGAAATAGTCTCCCATGTATTCTCAACATATGAGGAAATAGTATCATGTGTTAATAAGATAAGTAAATAATTCTCCGAGTCCTATGGCTTTGAAGGGAAGCAAGAGAAGAAAATGATGGAAGAGAGAAGGATGGATAAAGGGAAGAGGGAAAAGAATAATTTTCCCATATGTGAGAACTGTGGGAAGAAACACCCTGGAACTTTCCTAAAAGGAATGGGAGTTTGTTATAAGTGTAGAGAAAAAGGACACCATGTACGTAACTGCAAGGGTAAGAAAAAGGTTTCAAATGTACAATGCTTCAAATGCAAGGAGTTGGAACACTACACAAACCAATGTCCAAATCATCAGAGTATGCCCCAAATGATGCTATTGGATAATAATAATGTTATGATACTACCACATATGAGGAGGAATGATTAGAGTTCTTATGTTGTTATTAGAGAATTATTTCATTTGAGTGTTGTATCAACAATGTACTGGTTATAATAATTATGGAGTATATAAGGATTGTATTGTAGTATATTTCATTAAGGAATTGAGATTGTTTGGAACAAAGAAAAGTGACTCAATAACAGGTTAAATTTTTGAAAAATATATGGTTGAGAGAAAGATAAACCATAATATGGTTCTGATACCAAGGAAGTGATTTTGGAATAATAAATGATTGATTTGGATAAATTATATTGGATATTATTGACTACCTTGAAACTGATTAATGATTTGTATATTCCATCATTGTTGGAGTTTACAACATTTTTGGATAGAAGGATTATATCCGGTATTCTATAAGAAATAAGAGATCATGAATGTAATCAATAAGGTTTTATGGTAATTCAGGATGTTGTAGTGTTTTATAAGAATACATGATGAAGGTGTTCACATGTTATTATGTGGCAAAAAGGATCTTAATTGTGTTTACCATCCTTATAAATTTTGGACTGTGAGTTTGGAAAAAAGTATTTTGGATAATTCTAGTTTGAGATTATTTTTGGATTGCCATAAAAGGACAACCCGAAGGTCGGGCGACAACCTGTCGTGTTCGGCAAGGCCGCGAGACTTGAACCCGCAACCGAAGGGCGACAAGGGTGTATCACCTGCCATTGGCCCACCTGATGTGTTGGATTGAATAATATAGTCTTTTTTTAAAAAAATATGGTAGATGAATTATAAATTTATTTTTTTGAACCCTATACGAATAGGATGAATAGAATATTATTTTTAAGTTCTATTATATTTTAGAGTGAAAGATGAGTTTTTGGTAGAAATTAGTTAAAGGATGGGACTCTACTTGTCAAGTATATATTTTTCTTCTTCTCTTATTCTATAAAGAAATTAATTCTAATACTTTAGTGAAGGGATCTTAAAATAAAAAATGTGTTATCCTAATACCATATGTTTTGTTGAACCGATGGTATTTTAAATCATTATAGATTGATGAATTTAGGGCCCTCAATTTTACACTTGTTTGTGATTGATGACCTCAATCACTACTTATAAATATTTACATTTTTACTCCAATTATATGTCTCTAATTACCACCAATGTTCTCCTAATCGAGATCATAATTTGGTGGTAACCCTTTCATTTCCCTTCTCCTTTTTTTAAGACTAAATTTAATTAACTTAATTTCCGATGTGGGTTTTCCCAAAGGTATTTTCTATTTTTAACCTTTTATTTTCTAAAAGTATTTTCAAATTGCGAGAACACAATTTATTGAAGGAGGGAAGAATGTAACACCCCAAGATTTCATAGTATATTATTTATTCAAAGTAATTCAATAACTTGCACTACACGCAACACCGAGTTCTAGCGTACCATGACTTACCAAACAAGCTGTTCAAAAGAGGTTATGAATAGTATAAACTAAATTCTGAACTTTATATAATATTTATAATTTTAGAATCCATATTATGAGTTTCTTAGACATAATTTAAGAACAAATACATTTTTTTCAGATAAAAGAAGTATTTTTCAAAAAATGAAATTTTACCGTCTTTTAATGGTGAAGCCTTTTAAAATCCAATATTTGAAAATTTTATATATTCAATTTTACAAAATAAACTTCTTATTTAGAATCGGGACATAACCATTTAGTTTCGATAAAGTTTTGGTGTTTTTCTAATAACTTTCATATTTGGGTGAATAGTAAAAAATACTATATTTTAACTGAAAACAACTTTTTAAATCAAAATAATTTATATTGTTAAATTATACATTTTAATGGTTTGGAAGTATAAATAGATTATATTTTTACCATTTAATCCAATTATGGTCATTGTAAGTAATTTCACTTTGAAATTGGACATAAACAAGTGTCAAAGTTCTGGTAGTTATTATTTTTAAAAATACGCCTTTTGGTTTTGACAACGGGAATTAATTTTAAATTAAAAAATGCAACTTCTATGTTTTGAGTTTGGTAAAATAGACTTCATTATTGAATTTGGAATATCAAAATTAGCTTAGGGTAAAGTTTTGGTATTTTTCTGAAAACTTTTAATTTTTGATGAATAGTGAAAAACACCGAGTTATAGTTTAAAACCGAATTTTTATTTAAATAATTATTTATTTAAATTTATTTTATGTCAAAATAGATACATAATACTTAAATAAGTTCAATTTAATTCATTGGAGTTGGTTTATAATAATTTTAGATATATAAAATTTTTATTGAACTTTTCACCGTCTTTTTCCCACCTCCTTGGAGAATTTGCAAATTCACATAAAACTTAATATTACCGCTTCTGTGAGTGGAATTTTGAAAATCCGAGAGACATGGTTAATATCAAGGAGTAAAATTTGGTTCAAAAAGATAAAAATACTTTTTGGTGAATAATAAATTTTTACTTTTATTTACCACTGTAAAAAGTAAACAGGGTAATTAAGGGTAAAAATGATATTAATATTACCCTCACACATGTCCTAATTCTATTGGATAAGTTTATCTCGACCAAAAAAAAACTTAGGAATAAAATATTATCATTTAGGTCCACTTGGATTAGATTAGGACATTTATTATTATTTAATTCAAAGAAGAGTTTAAAGAGATAAAATCATTGTTTAATGACTAAAAATTTTTTAATATAGGGGTTTTCATAAGATAAATTAGATTATAAATATTAATTAGAAATATAAAAAGATTTCCTACATCATGGTATTTTATTTATAATTTTTAGACATTATAATAAATAAATTTATTTATGACACAATGGTGATACAGTAATTACCTTATTAATGAAAGAATCAAATAAATGGTATTATAAATATTAAAATAAATATAATTTAAAAGTTTTTATGACATCCAAAAATTTTATAGATTAATATGATATGTTAGGATTGATTCAATGTATTTTTTTTTAAGTAATCATGTTTTTATTATTTTAACAGAAAACAAATACCAAATAGTTTCAAAATTGACATAAAATAGTTTTTAAAACAAATATTATATTATTAATTGATATAATGGTCATAAAAATATAAGGTTCGTCAAAAAGACTTATATAATAATATATATGAAATTAATGAACCAATTGGGGTTCTATTGGCAGTATATAGTAAGTTTATTAACCATATGGTGTAAGAATACACGAAGACACAGTAAAAGTTAAATTATTTAATTTTGAGTTAAATCTAAATGATAAGGTTAAAATGGTTACCAAAACTTGTCTAAAACCTATTGGTTGAGTTGTTTTTGACATATCCCCACCTTAGACTTCAAATTATCAACTTTGGAGCCATTAGAAACTGAATATGAATTTATTATAAAATAATATTTTATGTTTTTCCTAAGGTGCCCCTCACCCCTCTTATAAAAGGGAACTTACCTTTCTCTCTAATTCACACCTTCTAAGCCATTTGGCTCGGCCAAACCCTGACCAAATACCCTCTCAAATATCCTCCCTTAATCATAGATGCCTTAGATTGATCAGAAAGCCATCCTAAGGAGCCCTTTTTATCAAATCAAAAGGAAGAACCCGAAGAAGAGGTAATGATTTCACCACCCTCTTTCAAGTTACTTTCTTCTTCCACTTAGTTTTTCTTTGTTGTTTCCATTATAAAATAATAAATCCAGTATATTATATATACTTTGATGTTATTATAATTATGGTGCAACCAAATTCATTATTCTATCCACAATTTGAATGACATGTCACCATACGTGCGTACGTATGACTTACCGTCTCCACGTCATGGTGTAATTGTTATTCAATACATTATTATTTGGATGGGTATAATAATGATGTGTATTTGATGTAAATAATAAATATAACATGATAAGGATTCTGTATATATTATATACCATCCAATTATATATTATATTAATATCAAAAGAATGATATTTTCACTCGTGCGTACGTACGGATTATCGTCTCCACGACGCGATGAGATTCATTTCCAAGTTCACCATTCATCGACGATTATAAAAATATATATTACTAATTAGTATGTAATATATGAGATAATAATTCTACTGGAGATATATATATTTATATATATATATAAGTATTTATGTACTTACATATATCTTATTCACTTACTTCCTTTCAATACTATATGAAAACAGAAACAACGTTTATGCGTACGTACGGACTACCGTCTCCATAAACGGTGTTTTCCATTTTATATATTCGTCTATTATAAATTTTTATATTCTAAATATATATGATAAATAAATAATATTTTATATTATGGAAGTATTTAAATCATTATATAAGTGATACAATCAAGAGTAACAAGTTAAAACACGTACGATAAAGAAAGCGATTATTACCCGAAATATTAATATAACATGGAAATTATTATTAAATGGGTAGTATAAAGTAATAAATGAATAATGTATGATATCATAAATATTAATATGGTTCTGGTATAATTTAATAATATACTATAGTCTTCATACAAGAGGCTAAACGTACCCTTGACTAAAAGAAAGTGCAAGGTAAGGGGTTTTCATCTCACTCGTTATTCCCGTGAGATTTAGGCCATATTGCCACTACTCCATTTTGTGTGGTGTATGTACTGCAAATAATTGTATTATTTATTTAATACACTTTAATTTATGTTTATTTACATATTCATTGTATGATACCTCTTTCATGGGTTGTATGTTTCGTAAGTTACCAAATTGGTAAGGGTTAATTTCACAATCTCTTTATTATCCAAGGTTGTTTTTACGTAAGTATCTACTGGGACATATTTGTTATCCATGTCCATGTTTTATGAAAGAGTTTTCAAAGGGATTATTTTAAGGGACTTTTTTTTACTAAAACATAATCTCAAATGTTTTAAATATTTATTCTTCTAAATCCTTCTCATTAATTTCCATGTCTTCAAAATGGTTTTTAAGGATTTATTTATATGGACATGAATGTTTTTAAAATGTTAATTCCATTCAAAAGTTTCAAAGTGGTATGGGAAAATTTGATTCAAAAATGTCTTTAAATGACTTATTTTCTAAATTGTGTGACTTTTAAATGTTTTCATGAAAAATGGGTATTTCTCTCAAAGAGTTTTACAAATCATTTTAATCTATGTCAAAATTATTTAATGGATTTTAAAGTTGTTTTGAAGTTGATTTATCATGATACAAATATTAAATATTGTGTTGAATGTTTTGTGATATGTTTGACTGTGGATGTGTTATTTTTATACCATTCATGGTTTATGGGTAAAGTATTGACATTTCGTATGCTAGTTTTAATATGAATATTTATGTTATGTTTAGACCTTTTCATATGAGGAATGTGTTGGACTTAATAAGTGATGGGTGGAGCCTGCTATAGCTCCTCGATTCATCGGGAGGTCTCATGAGACAAACTAGTGTCTTGGAACGAGGCCTTGACAAAATCTTATTTGTAGTCTTGGCACGAGGCCTTGGCTACGTGGTTATGATTGTCTGGCATTATGCATTCCATCGTTATGAAAGTGGTTATTGATATTGCATGTGATTATTCGATTAGTAGAATATCAATGTGAATAATTAAATGAAATTATTTCATTTTATTTCTGCCATATTATGTCAAATTTAAAGTTTAAAAGCTTTTTTTTAGTTTTATACATTTCCTTAAATGTTTATGCTTATTTTTAAAAGTTTCCACTATATTGCTTACCCCTACTAAGCGTTTGAGCTCACCCCTTTATAAGTTTTATTTTCCCAGGGTTCCAAGAAATGTATTGTGATTGATATGTAGGGTTAAGCCAAGGGAATAATGTCATTCATAAAGGATTATTTATGTTGTTTTGTATGTTATAAAGTGTAATTTAACATTCATGTATGTAATCTATTTTCCAAGAATGCTAAACCAATCGGTCCTTCGGGACTTGATTTATTGTAATCATGCCAATGTATTAAAATAATGCACCAACTCTAGGTAACTGGGGTCGGGGCGTTACATATAATACATACTGCATATTTAAACTATTTTTAATTTTAACCCAAAAATTTGACTATGTAATAAAATAAAAAAAATTCACCATTCCATAATTATGAAGTTGTTATTTAAAAAATTGTTTTAATTTTACCAAAATAATTTTATAATGTTTATTAATTACAATTGTAAATAAAAAACCTTATTTATTTAAAAATGCTTATTTTCAGAGGGAAAAAACTTTCTGACCTATATAAAAATTAAAAAAACATTAATTAAATAATATTTAATTTTATATTTAAGTTAATATTATTTATGATGACTATTTCAAGAAAATAACATTTATTTTAAAACTCATGGAATTATCAAAAATTGTTTTTTTAAATGAAACTCTATATTTCTAAAATATACAAATTTTGGTTTTCTTTGTATCAAAATCTATTTTTTATCAAACACATTATATAATCATATATATATAAAGTAATAATAAAAATGGGTCAAAATAATAATTAATTTATTGAAAATAAAAAATATATAAATTCATACTCCTAGGATCTAGATACATAACCCATTATTTCACCAGCATGAACTCTAATGGTAAGGTGTGTTGTAGTAGTAAATTATTGTAGTTTTTATATGAACATGTTTTGAGTAATGATACAAATAATCCTAATAATATCCAATAAATTTTTTTATTGAGTTTTAGTTGTTGAATTTTGGCATTAATTTGGTCATGTAAAAATACCATTGATTCCATATCACTCAGAAGTTTCAATAAATGGGATTTATAGGGCATGATTTCACTAGTCTAGGCCATATCTTATTCCTTTTATGTCCCTTAGATATTTTTATAACTGATAATATAAACTAATATTAATTGTCATTATAGAACAACTATATTAAAAATGTTCATTATTATTAGTTCTCTTTTATGCACGACAAACAAATTATTGCTATTTTTTATAATGATCTAAAATCAAAAATGAAATATATTTCATGTGTTTACTATAACCACATTACATAAAAACATATTTATTAATTTATAAGTGAATATAATATATAAATGTTTGAGTCCTTAAAAAATATGGTTATACTATGGGAGAAATGGACACACCGTGATGTTTTTGAACATATCCATAAGTATAAATGGTGATGGGGAACTACTAGAACATTGAATAAGATATTAATTGCAATAAATAAATTAGAGGAATGGTTTTTTTTTAATAATTTACAAGGTATATTAGAGTCATGATCCTAAATTTATTGAGGTATTTCTAAATGATGAAGTCATAATGAATCTTGAGAAGCTGTGTGAAAGATACAAGTACATTAGACATATTCCAAAAGAATTTATGATAGTAATAGTAGTATAGGAAGAGCTATTGAAGAATATAAACCAAAAAAATAGTTATTCTTGTGTTAGGACATATAAAGTTAAAAATTATGTTCTACATAATAAAAAATCTAAAATGAGAAAAAATACCATGTTTCCCAAGGAGAGTGCTATCTAGGAAACAACTGGAGCAATCATGAAGAGTTATGAAAATTTAAGAGAACATATGAAAGGAGTTCATGGTTTTAGAAACACCTATAAAACATATTTGTCTTACAAATTATTATAAGAGAAACCACCTTGTTTCCATATCATTATGTTTTTTTAGGGAATTAAAGATGATGTGTTTAAGGGGATAATTGGAGTAGTGTGAAAATGTTACAACAATTGAGATATTTCTATCATGAAGTTATATATCTCAATATTTCATGAGTACTTGATGAATAAATATGAATACGATGGTTAAATTTAATTAATCGAATATATCAACCATTATGAATAGTTGATGGTGTTTACCCTAGTGGAGGAATATAGTTCAGAAGATACGAGATATTTTTTGAAGTGATGGGAAATTCTGAAATTGTTAAAAATATTATTGTTGAGGTAAGTTGGTAAATTTTTTCCATCCTTGAATTATAAAACCAATTATAAATTTTATTGGGGAAATTATTTAATTAAATGACTTGAATAGAGACAAGAAGTTTATAAGTACATTAGTGTTGGGGATAATGTTATAAAATTAATTGTTCAGTCTTGTTTTCTAAAACGAGGATTTTTCAGGTTGATAAAATGTTTATTAAATGATAAAATTTTATTTATGACCTTTTTATTAAAATTTAACAAGGGGTATATATAATTAAATTATAATATTGATATTTATTAATTTATGATTCATTGAAAATAAATCTAAATGGGGAGATTGAAGTTCCCAATGAATTGTGATGAAAAATGTTGTATTTGTTTCAATATGTAATAAAATCAATATATATCAAGTGAAGATAAAGTTCCAATGAATTTGATATTTATGAAACCAATGAATGGATACAACTATTTTTTATATTTATTTATTTACTTTGAAATAATGAGTTTCTATCTTTGTTTATGTGCAATGTTGATTATTATTTTTTGATGATTGGCCAGGATGATTTTTTTTTCAATTATGAGGTCATAAGAGTATATGGTGTTGATGTGAAGAATCATAATAATAGATTGATAATATTAATAAGTTCATAATTTTTATGAAATAAGGACCTTTATCCTGGAATATTCAACATAATATGTGAGATATACATGGAATTTTGAGGTTTTAGGTTGTATATGAATTCAAGAAGTTACTAAAAATGATGAAAGGTTATTTTTAATTACTGTGAGAATTTATCCATATGTTTTTTATTGACTTAATTTTAATGGTATAGGAGTTTTACTAGTATTATGATTAATATTTAGATATGAGTTCTTGTTTAATTTAGATATATTCTACATTAGTTGATAATTTATTAATATAATTTCAGTGAAAGTCATGATAAGTTTAAATAAGAACCGAGTGAGGTTGTGGAAGTTAAATTGACGTACTAAAATGAGTTCTTATATACTGAATAATATTTTGGAATAATTGTAATATTATTGAAGAAGGTTTGAAGATGTCTTGAAGTGATTTGTGTTGAGTAAAACTGGCCACTTTTTTTTATAAAGAATAAAATAAGTGTGAGTTTTTTTGTGTAATAAAATATGATTTTATAATAACAATGTATGATTAAAAATGAAATCAGGATACTGATGTATGAATATTCAATAAGAAAAATATGATTATTATATAGTTCCTAAAGGGTATGAATGTTCTCTATGTTTGTGGGAAAATGTTTAAGTGGTTATATATAAATAAATAGAAGAATTTAAATCCTATGTATGAGTAAACTAATGGTTTTAAAGGCTATATAAAATTCATTTGGATATAATTCATGAATAAATAATAGTTCACATAAGATGATAATGATAATTTCAAGGATCACTTATGAGTAATTTTTTCTTATATAATATTATTATGATCACATTTATTCTCAATATAAGATATCCAAGGATACATAAGATTAACATGTTAGTTTAAAAAGATAGATATGAGGAATCTAAATTATCATGTCAAAATAAGTTAGTGTTTTCATAGGGTTTGTAACATTAGTAAAATCATAAAAATTATTTTCCACTTATTTTTTAGGGATGTTTGAATAATTATAAATTTAATTTTTTGGGGAGGAATTAAATGAGAAGTATAATAGAGATTTGAGATGATCCTTTAATGATAATTGTTGACATTCAATAGTTGAGATTCATTTCCATATTTTGAGGATCAAATCTAGAGTCTTCTAAGTTGATTATTCTACTAGTTTCAAATATTGAAGAGCATGTTTCTGAACATCATGGGAGTTTTTATATTTAAATATATAATCTTATAAATGTGGTTGTTATTTATTTATAAATAGGTTGTATTTTAAATAAATAATTAAATAGAGAGTATTGTTTAGAGAAAAAAACATGATATTAATATTGTGAAATATCTTATACATAGAGGTTCTTTAAGAAAGTAAAAAATATTCATCCTGAATATTCTGAAGTATTATAGTAGAGAAATTAATGAGTGATAAATATTGACATGCTATTGCTATTAAAAAATATATTTGAACTATTGAAGTTTATGAAAAAGTGGGATCTTATATTCATATGGAATATTATTAAGGATCAAAATTAAAAAAAAATTGTTGTTGAATTATTCTATAGTTTACTCAAAATCATTTAATTCTTTTTTTCAATACCATTTTTAAGTAGGAGGGATAATTACTGGGATAAGGATGATAGATTACTGTTTCATGATCACTTTATAAAATTAATGGATCACCTTGATGGAGTGGATCCTTTACACTTTCATTATTTTAATATTTACTGATAATTACTATACTATTAAATATTTAATTTATTACACTTCTTGTAGAAGAAAATACTGGTGGTGATTTATTAAAAATTTATTATTCTTTATTATTATGGTTTACTCATATTTTTTTATGGAAATATTTCTAAGTATACAATATTACATATTCTATGAATTTTGAAAAAAATAGTATGAATATTTCAGATATTATTCTATTTCCATAATATTATGTATATATATAAGGTTATTTATAATATAACTTGTTTTTTTTCACATTGAAGATTTTGGCTAAGTGTAAAAACAACCACATTGATTAAAATATTATGTATGGGTTTGAGAATCTTATGTATGGATATTTTTTGGAAAAGGGTAGAATATTTCATATCACTTTAGAGATAAAAGATATATTAGGTATCAAGGTTGTGTAAAATTAAAATATGTTACACATCTCTATGGTCTAAGATAAATATGTTACACAATTATTTGAAGTAGAAATATATATTTTTATGTGAAAGAGTTATATAATTTTACCAAGTCATGAGTTTTATGTAGGAATATTGAGTCTATAAAATAGATTATTCCTCCGTTATATTTCATACACATAAATTTTTGAAAAAGGCATTTATATTATAAAATGTTTTTTACAAAGAGAAAAAAACACATATATGATCTTGAGTGAGGAATTTGGTAATTTTGAAATGTATGGATTGAATGTTAAGGATGTTTCTTTTGTATGTTCTATTGAAATATATTATGTATTAAGTTTAATTTTAGATGATAGATTCTTTTGGATATAATGAATTTTGGGATTTTATTACATTGTGGTCTTGATCAATAAGCTATGGTAGAATAAAAATGTGGAGTCCCAAAATATATTATGGGATTTTTATATTTAATTTCATATATATTTTAATTTCAAAAGATGTTGTTACATGAGATCCATGGAGTAGTTTCAAAATTTTTGATTCCAGAATGAGTGAGATATGTGATCTGGTGGTTTTAATTATATGTTATTATATGAATATCATATTTATAATGTGAACTGAAGCATTATAATGACAACCAATATATTTTATAAAATGGTTCATGTGTTTATGTTTCCTATAGAATACATTAGTAAGTAGTTATGTTAGGTTATGTTAAGGAGCATGCATCTAAAAAAATAAAATGAAGGAATTATTTTATCAAATATGTCTGATATTGAAACAATGGTGGAAATTATATTTTCATGTTTCATATGTTACCATTTTGTGTACATTTTTTGAAAAGTCTTTAGGGAACACCCACATAAATAAGATCATGGACATTGTGTCTATTGAATTAGTAATTTCTAATTGTTCAATAAATAAGAGATTAATATTGACTAACATTGAAATGATTCCATTTTTTAATACTGATGTTCTATAATAATGAGAATATATATTATTCCACTTTTTTTAAATTTATATGAAATGGAAGAATATTTAAAAGAAAATGGGTCCACTACTTTTGTGAATGGCTGATGGTCATTTTACTACATAAGAAATTCTACCAATAAATTTCAAATAACTTTTTATTAGTTATTATTATCTAGAGATATTAATATATCATATTAAAACTTACACTATTATAACTATAATAAAAAGGAACCATTGGTTTATTCTTGACTCAATTGATTCCTTGGTTTTGTCTAATCTTGTTTAAAGGTACTAAATTAGGGTGGCTCATTTTGAAAGCATTGGTTATCTGAAAACCAATTTCAAAAGGATGGTGGTTTGGTTTATCATATGAGTAGTATGTCTTTGTATTACACCTTTTTAAAACACTATATTATAGTGTATAGTGATAATATTTTATTGAGTGTTTGAAGAGCAGATGTAGGATTATTTAGATTTTAAATACGATAAAATCCCTTGTGAAATTTCCTTTATTCCTCACACTTCTCACATGCTGATCTTGAATTTTACACTCCAATAGTTTAGTAATTTTACAAAAAAATTATTATTCATGATTTTTATACTCTTATTATTATTTTTAAGGATAAAAAATTCAACCACTCTTGTCTCTTATCACTCTTGTAGGGACCTAACAATTAGTATCAGAGAAGGATCCTTCAAGGATAGTTACTAATTATTATTTATTATGATATCTCAAAAATTAGTAATAGAACACTATATTTTTAGATATATTTTTATTTTTGTTGGACTCCTCATTTATTAATCATGTTTTAATGATCACAAATCTCATCGATGATCCCAAATCTCATTCAACCTAGTTAACTCCTAAATTATATCCAATCATGTGTATTTATGTTTCAAGTTGACTCATGATTTATAATGGTTAAGCTCAATCCATTTCATGCATATTACTGTTTAAGTCTGAATACTATTATTTGCCTAAGTACAAGACACCGTGAAGCCTAACACAGTAAGCCAGACACCGTGAAGCCTGACATAGTAAGACAAACACCGTGAAGCCAGACACAGTAAGCCAGACACCGTGAATCCAGACACCGTAAGCGAGACACCGTCAGGTGAGACACCATGAAGAAAAGACACCGTAAGCAAGACACCGTGAACAAGACACTGTGATCAAGACACCGTGACCAAGACACCGTGAGCAAGACACCGTAAGAAAAGACACCGTATGTAAGACACCGTGAGAAAGACACTGTAACCAAGACACCGTGAGCAAGAAACCGTGATAAAGACACCGTAAACAAGACACCGTGACACTCAGACCGTGACAGTCAGACACCGTGTGAAGGAGACACCATTTGCATAATATACTGTGACACTGTTTGTTAAACTATTTTTTCGTCTTTCAATTTAATGTTTAACGGTCATATTTGATGACTTTAATGCACTGACATAATTAATGTTTCTTTGTATACATAGTACAAGGCACGAGGTATGAAACACATGAAACCTATCAGCTAAAACACATGTATTCAAAGATAAAGAGTGGAGAGTTCCCAACAACCACAATGCGTGATACTGAACGAAAAACAAGCCTATGAGCACGACCACAAAGAACAAATTTCAAGATTTTCAAAGAAATCATTATCTCATACATGAAATCTGACACTACTGAAGAACATACGAAGTACAATAGAATCGAGAGAACATCTTCGCATTATGAACACTTGTGAATAACACAAGATGAATTAAGACACTCTATTTTTCAAGACAAAAAGTAGAGAAGGGCTCAGAAGCATCTCTGTTTAATCAAAGGAGTCCAGAGCTGCAATTCAAATCACTAGAGCACTCTAAACTCATATCTAATCTCTCTCAGTGATTCTTTTACTTACTTTTGAGAAGTGTGTGTACTCTGTATATTCTATATACACACTGAATCCTGTGCTAAACCGAAGGATTTCTAAATCCTTACACTAAACTCTTTATACTTTTGTTTACCCATGAAAACTGTGGAAGAGGTCCCTGTGTGGCCTGGTTATTATTTTTGTTTACCCATGAAAACTGTGGAAGAGGTCCCTATGTGACCTGGATAGTCTGTTTACTGTTGTTAACCCTGATCCAGGGTGTGGATCAATGTTTATTTTTATAAACTGATTGGTAGTAGGTGATCACCAAGTGGAGTGGATTAGGTCTCGACTTGATACTGAACCACTTGTTTCATATCCGCTGTGCTATTTAAATTTAGTCTTCTCTGTTTTACTGCTTTATTGCATAATCCCAAAAACTCTAATTTCACTTTGATAATTAGTCTTGGAAAGAAGTTATAACTGATTTGTCTTAGTAGGATAACTTCAAAAGTAATATTAATAATTTATATAATGATTACCGAGAATTAATCAATATTCTAAGAAGTTGTTTAAATATTCAAACTCTTATAATAGTATAATCCTGATTAACTGGGCTGTATCTATTTTTGGGGAAAACCATTTCTTTTTAAAAAAATATTTTTGTAACAGAATTTTTTATAGTTACTCAATTCACCCCTCCCCTCTTGAGTAAACTACTCCGACCAACATTTGGTATCAGAGGTTGCTTTATTAGGACTCTGTGTACTCTTATCCAACTGTGATTGTAGTTGTACTTTAAAGATCTTTAAATTTCTGTTAATTCTAAATTTCTAGCTCTTTTAAAACAATTTGTTAGTATAGACAATAGATTGAAAGGTGATGCAACCAACATACCTCCATTCTTTAATGTAACCAATTATGCTCAATGGAAAATTAAAATGAAAATGCATCTAGATAGTATGAGCTTTGAAATTTGGTCATCCATTATAGATGAATACAAACTCCCTGTGACTGATAAAATTACACGGGATGAACCTAAAAAACTTTCTTACAATAAAAATTGCAAAGCCATGAATGCTCTGTACTATTCCTTAGGAGATGAAGAATTTAATAGGATTTCTGCTTGTAAAACTGCCCATGAAATTTGGGATACCTTGTCTGTCTCACATGAAGGCACATCTAGTGTAAAGGAATTGAGAATTAATACTTATACTATAAAATATGATAATTTTAAAATGAAACCCGATGAGCCTATTTCTGACATGTATCTCAGGATCAATGAGATTGTCAACACAATGATTTCTCTTAGAAGAGAAGTCACTGTGAAAGAACAGATCATGAGAATCCTTAGGTGTCTACCTGACAGATGGAGGGGAACCTCTATCTCAATTAGAGAATCATGTGACATCAGCAAGCTACCTGTAAAAGAACTCATTGGGAAACTGATGATCTATGAGAAAGAGCTGAAAGTCAACAAAGAAGAGGAGGATAAACCAAAGAGGAAATCTGTAGCATTCAAGACCACCTTCTCGAAGCACAAAGAAAAAGGGAAACTTGAAGCTTCTGTAGAAAGTTACACCACTGAAAAATCATCACCTGACAGTGATGAGGAGATGGCTCAACTGGCCTGAAGATTCAAACGATTCTATAAAAAGAAGAACTTTTTTAGATAGCCTAACTTCAAGGGAAAGTATTATCTAAAAGGAAGCTGGAAAAAGGACTGGAGAAGAAGTGTAAAAACTGATGAAATTGTATGCTATGAATGTAAGTGCAAAGGGCATATAAAGGATGACTGTCCAAAGCTCAAGTATAAGAGGAAATATGAGGACAAGGATAAGAAGTACAAAATGGAAATGAAGGAAAATTGGAGTGCCTCTAAGGATAGTTCAAGCGACTCAGAGACATCACATGATGAACAGGATAACAAAGACAATATGTGTTTTATGACAAACAAATCTGAGGTAACACTGAACTCTTTTGTACATAATTTATACTATTCTAAAGAGTAAAGTGACTCTGAAAATATGACTAATGAAGAAATGTTTTAATATTATAACATTCTTGAAGAGACATGCAATGAATTAAAAGATAAATATAAATCATTGAAGAAACAACATGCTCTCACTGTAAATGTCATTTCTAAACTTACTACTGAAAAGGAGAAAAATGCTCAGCTTCTCAAAGAAAACAATGAATTAAAAATGTCTAATGAGAAATTAAAAAGTTACTTAGAAAAGTTTACTAATGGGAAAAATACCCTTACCCAAATGATAGAAAAACAAATTGCCCCCAAATATAAAACTGGCACTGGTTATCAACCTGGTAAAAGAAACCTTGGTTGAACGAATTTTGTTTCAAAATATAGGACATATAATTTTGTTCCTAGTTCTGGACACAACTTAACTAGCTCAAGTCATGATACACATTCTACTGTTTCACGTTTTTGCGGACCAAATATAGTTTATTTTTCAAACACTTTACATAATGCTTATAGGAAACCTATGAGACAAATATGGGTTCCTAAAGCACTTATTACTAATGTTACTGGACCCAAACAAGTATGGTTACCAAAATTTATCTTTTCTTGATCATGTTATATAGGAAATCTATTTAAATATATCCTTTAAAAATCTATGGTACTTGGACAATGGATGTTCGAGGCACATGATAGGAGACTTCTCATGCTTCAAGAACCTGATAAATGTATATGGAGGACATGTCACATTTGGTGACAATGCCAAAGGGAAGATCATTGGATTGGGCCAGATTGGTAACTCTGATTCGATTTGAATTTCTAAAGTACTGTTTGTTAATGTCTTAAAATATAATCTTCTTAGTATCTCATAATTATGTGATGATGAATATCATGTTAAATTTGAAAATGATGCCTATAATGACTTTAATTCTAAAGATGAATTAGTATTTTCTGCATCAAGGAATGAGAATGTTTATTCTGTTAATTTAAATTCCTTAGCTTCTCAAAATGATTCATGCTTAAGTGTATTTCATAAAGAATCTTGGCTCTAGAATAGGATACTAGGACACTGTAATGTTCACTCCCTTAGAAATCTAACTAGAAAAGGCCTAGTTAAAGACATACACAAACTTGAGTTTCCAAATGACAAAGTGTGTAATCCTTGTCAAAATGGAAAACAACACAAAAAATATTTCAAATCAAAGAAAGAAGTTTCTACTTCTTAACCTCTCGAATTGGTTCACATGGATTTGTTTGGACCATCTAGAGTTTCTAGTTTAAATGGGAAGCACTATGTTTATGTTCTGGTAGATTATTTTTCTAGATATACCTGGACCTTCTTCATGGCTCAAAAAAGTGAAGCCTACTCTTATTTTACTAAGTATTCCAAGTTTGTAGAAAATCTTAGTGGCCTTAGGCTTAAATATTTAAGAAGTGATCATGGCCATGAATTTGAAAATCAAGGGTTTGAATCATTTTCCTCACAAAATGGTTATAGTCATAATTTATCTGCCTGTAGAACACCTCAGTAGAATGGTGTTGTAGAAAGAAGAAATAGAACCCTGCAAGAAATTGCAAGAACAATGCTTAGTGAATATGACTTACCTATTTACTTTTGGGCTGAATCTATTAATACAACATGCTACATAATCAATAGAGTCTTGATTAGACCAATTCTCAAAAAGGCCCCGTATGAACTCTCGAACAGTAGGAAGCCTAAGGTTAATTACTTTAGAGTTTTTGGTTGAAAATTATTTATTCTAAACACTAAGGATAATGCTGATAAATTTTCATCCAAAAGTGATGCAGGAATTTTCCTAGGTTACTCAATATTAACTAAAGATTATAGAGTATTCAATAAGAGAACTAAATGTGTGGAAGAATCTGTTCATATCAAGTTTGATGAAATGGATCCACATGAGCCTAGAACCATCCTATAAAATCTGGAGGATGATGTATCAAATCTGAACATCAACTCAAAATTCTCAAACTCTTCTATGAAAGAATCTATGAAAACTTCCAATTCTGGAAATTCTCTACAATCGAGTCATAATGAACCAGAATCTGTTGATGAACCTGATATCAAAAGTCCCTCTTTTTCTAGAAAGGTTAGAACCCTTAAAAATCATCCCTTAGATGTTGTTGTAGGATACTTAGATAAAGGAACACAAACTATAGATTCTCTTAGAAATCAGGTTGAACATCGATCCTTCTTGTCACAACTTGAACCTAAAAACATTGATGATGCCATCAATGATGAATTTTGGGTAATGGCTACGCAAGAAGAACTTAATCAGTTTGAAAGAAATAAAGTTTAGAAACTTGTTGAAAGACCCAATGACACTTTCATCATAGAAACTAAATGGGTGTTTAGAAATAAGGTAGATGAAGATGGAAATATAGTTAGGAACAAGGCTATATTAGTTGCACAAGGCTATAGTCAAGAAGAAGGAATTGACTATGAGGAGACCTTTGCTCTAGTAGCTAGACTTGAAGCCATCAGAATCCTACTTGGTTATGCTGCACATCTGAATTTCAAACTATATCAAATGGATGTTAAGAGTACATTATTAAATTGGTATATAGCTGAGGATATCTTTGTTGAAAAACCTCCTGGATTTATAAATCCTCATTTTCCCAATCATATTTTCAAACTATCAAAAGCTTTATATGGTTTAAAACAAACTCCAAGAGCTTGGTATGACAGATTGAGTACTTTTCTTATTTTCAAAGGTTTTAAAAAAGGAATAGCTGATCCTACCCTCTTTATAAAACGAATTTCTTATGATGTTTTAGTTGTTCAAATCTATATAAATGGAATTATTTTTGGATCTTCAAAAAATTCATTATGTATTGATTTTTCTAAAATGATGCAAAACGAATTTGAAATGAGTTTAATGGGTGAACTAAAATTCTTTCTTGGATTTAAAATATTTTAAAATAATGATGGAATTGTTTTAACTCAAAGTAAATACACTAGAGATCTTCTAAAACACTTTGTATTGGATAGCACTAAAAGCAGTGACACTCCCATGAGTACCACCTATAATTTGGATCTTGATGAAGATGGAAAATCTGTTGATCAAAACACTTATAGAGGAATGATTGGAAGTTTACTCTACTTAACTACTATTCGTCTGGACATTATGTTTAATGTGTGTATGTGTGATCATTTTCAAGAAAATCCTAAATAATCTCATTTAAATGTTGTAAAGAGAATTTCCAAATACCTTAAGCATACACCCAATCTAGGACTATTCTATCCTAAAGGAAATTCATTTGAACTAGTTAGTTATTCTGATGCTGACTTCAGTGGCTGTAAGTTAGATAGAAAGAGAACCTCTGGAACATGTCACCTTTTCGGAAAGTCACTAGTATCATGGTGTAGTAAGAAACAAAATTCTGTTGCATTATCTACTGCCGAAGATGAATACATAGCTGCTGGCAGTTGTTGTGCCTAATTTTTTTGGATGAAACACACATTATTAGATTATGGATATCAATTCAGACATGTACCAATAAATTGTGACAACACAAGTGCTATTAACATCTCAAAAAATACTTTTTCACATTCTAGGACAAAACATATTGATGTAAGACATCACCTTTTGAGAGATCATTATCAAAAAGGTGATATCACCTTGGAATTCATTGGTACTGAATATCAACTTGTTGATATATTCACTAAACCATTAAATTCTGAGAGAATAGACTACATCATACATGATCTTGGCATGATAGATCTAAAATAGATATCTTACTTGTCTTACTGTTCAATATTTTACTATGTTTTACTTTACTGTTTCCTAATTACGGTTTCTCAGTTTCTGTATCTCATGTTTACGGTCTCACCGTTAGCACTTTGTACTTATGGTCTGACACTCACTGTCTCACCGTAACGCGCACTGAAAAGTTCACTCATTGTCTCACTGTGATGTTCACTCACTGTCTCACTGTGACGTTCACTCCCTGTGTCACCGTGACGTTCACTTACTGTCTCACTGTGATGTTTACCTACTGTCACACTGTGACGACTGTAACACACCTAGATTTTATGAAAAATATTCTTTTAATTTCATTAATGTCTTGTGTTGTATTCTACACCAAGATTACCTTGCACTATACACAACACCGTATTAGCTTGCAGTATACGCAACACTATTCTTGGATCGTGTTACACACAATTTTGATAATAGTTATTCTATGCAACAATGAGTATATATATATATATATTCAATGTATAAATGAAATATGGTTGGATTCTGTTATACGAAACAACGAAAGATTCTTTCACAACACGCAACCCAGACTTGGCTTGCATTACACGCAATCGCGACCTTCCTCGATAGCGTGTGTTGTACGCAATACCGGGTTTTAATAAACAATGTTATATTATTATAATATTGTCATGAACTAGACGTTATGAATAGTATTAACTAAATTTTGAATTTTATAACATTATTATTCATCTTACACATTTCTAGAACATGGTATAAGAACAAAATAAATTTTTTGGGTAAAATAAGTATTTTTCAAAAAATGCAGTTTTGCCGCCTTTTGATGGTGCACCCACTTTAAATCTAGTTGTTGACATGTTTATAAGTTCAATTTGACAAAATAAAATTCTTCTTTGGAATCAAGAAATAAAAATTTAATTTGGATAAATTTTTCATATTATTCTGGTAACTTTCACATTTTAATGAATAGTAAAAACACGCTATATTTTAATTAAAAACAACTTTTTTCATCGTAATATCTTATGTGGTTAAATTATAATATTTAATGGTTTTAAAGTATAAATAGAATATATTTTTTCCATTTAATATAATGTATGTCATTAGCATTGATTTTACCTTGAATTCGTAGGTTAAATCAATTCAATCTTTTGCAATGTTTTAAACAAAAACCCGTTTTATTCGACAATGGGATTAATTTTAATTTAATTTATGCAACTTCTGTGTATTGAATTTTAAAAAATGGATTCCATATTTGGAATCAGTGGGTCCAAATTATGTTAATAGGATACTTTTTATTTTTGGGAATTATGAATAGTAACTACGGTAAATTTTATTTACCATAGTTAAAGGTAAATCGGGTAATTAAGGGTAAATATAATATTTTAAAATTACCCTAACAAATGTCAAAATACTATTGGATGACTAAAAATAGACCCATATCACCTAAGGGTCGGATTATATTCATTTAATTAAATTTTTTCAATGAAAATAATTTAATTATTATTAAAACCAAAGAATGTGACAACATGTCACTTTCTTAAATCTTATAAGTATAATAATTTTAATCTAGTGATAAACTTCATGAAACTTCGAACATGAATAGTCTCCAGAAATCTAATACAATTATATACTTCATAGGAATTTATTTAGAATTTTTAGGGATTAAATAATTATCATTTGTTATGACACAAAGATGATGCAGTAATTGTCTTATTAATGAAATATTGACATAATTGATGTTATAAATGCCCAAATAAATGTAATTTGAGACTTTTTATGACTTACACTAATTTTCTAGGTTAATATGACATGTTATTGTTGATTTAAGTAACTTGGTTCGAACATATCATTCTGTTATGAATTTCATAAAAATCATGTACCAAATAGTGTCAAAATTGACATAAAATAGTTTTTAAAACAAATATTATATTATTAATTGTTATTTTATTCCTAAAAATCTAAGGTTCGGCCAAATGACTTAGATAATATTTTATATATTAATAATAAACAACTTGGGGTTCTTTTGTCTTGATATAGTAAGTTTATTAACCATATAGTGTAAGAAAACAAAAAGACACGGTAAAAGTTAAATTATTTAACTTAGAGTTAAATCTAATTGATAAGGTTAAAATAATAACCTAAACTTGTCTAAATCCTATTGGATGAGAGGATTTCGACACATACCCACCTTAGCCTAGAAATAAATCAATTTGGATCTATTTAAAACCGAACTTGACTTTATAATAAAATAATATTTTTAGTTATTCCAAAGGTGCCCCTCTCCTCCCTTATAAAAGGGCACCTCCTCCCTCTCTTCCTCACACAACTTTGAGCATTCAAGCTCGGCCAATCCCTGAAAAATTCTATTCTCCACTTCCCTAGAAACATCCTAGAGGTTATGTTCTTCCTCAAAGACAAATTTTAGTGCCCTAAAAGAAGGTCTCAAAGAAGCACTTCAAAGAAGAGGTAATGTCCGTTACCGATTCTTTCATCTTTATTTCTTCTTCCACTTTTTCTTATTTAGTTGTTTCATCATGAATTAATAACATCAGTATCACTAATATAATGATATGTTATTATAAGTATGAAACAACCCTATTTCACCATCTATCCATCGTACGGAAAAATAAATCACCGCGCGTGCATACGTACGGAATACCGTCTCCACGCCGTGGTGTAATCTATTTTTCACCACCACCTTACTTGGATAGGTATAATGGTGTAAATAATGACTATATATAACTATTATAAAGTGATATTGATTCTGAAATAGTATAAATATACTCCAATACAATTCGACGATCATAGGAATGATATCATCACTCGTGCGTACGTACGGAATACCGTCTCCACGATGTGATGCGACTCGTTCTACATGATATTCATTTCATAATGATTATATAAATGAATTGAATGAATGAATATGATATATATTACACTAATACCATTCTGGAAATGAGGTATCTATAACCTAAAGATAAGAATAATAATTTATTCGACAAAATACGCATAAGAACAAAAAGTTATAAACACCCGAATAACAAGTAGCAATGAAATATTACTACTAAGAAGCTAAGAATATGACCATATATGATATCATAAAAATAAGTATGATTCTGGAATAAGTCAATAACATTATTTAAATCATTATACAGGAGGTTCGGACACTTACAAAGAAAGTCAGACCTAAGGTAAGGGAAATATCACAATCTCATTCTTATCCGAGATTGTTTATACTTTAGTATTTACTGGGGTGTATTTTATCATCCACATCCATGTTTCCTCAATATGTAATATTTATATCCTTCTACAACAGTTTATATCCAATTTTACCCTTAGGTGAGTTTTTAGTAAAAGATATGAAAGGAATCTTTTGTCGTTTTTCGTACGAGGTACTTTTTGACTTTTCCGACAAAAGTACGAGAAGAATGTTTTTTTTCACTTAAACTGCACGAACGAATTTTTATGGTTTTATAAAGCCTTATTTTCATGAATCTTCCTCCAAAATATTTCATTACTATTTTCAATAAAATCTATTTCTTTTAAAATTTCATGACGTTTTGTGAAAATAAATTGATTTTGAAGAAGAAAGGATATTTTCCTCAAGAATTCATTTCATGTGTTTTATCAAAATTATTTTCCATCTAAGATAATATAGGGTTCTGTTTCTATACCTATTATTACATTGATTTGATTATGTTTTTATGGAATTATTTTTATGAATCCCTTTATCTTATATGAATTGTTTTATGATGTCATGTTGTTTAAGTATCCCATTTTTATTACATGGGTTATGCAACGATGTATGATTTATGATTTTGTGGCACACATAAGAAAGGTATCATTATGAGATGGGTGGGACCTATATCTCCCTCCAATGCATTGGGTAAAGATTTTATATCTCATGAGATAGACATGGCTGGAACGGTAGGTTATACCGGTTCAGTGAAACAGGACTGAAACGAGGGTGACTCGGTTCAGAAAGGGAATTTGTCCACTAAGATAGTCTTGGCAATGAGTCTTGACTAACAAGAAATGATTCTCTATGATTATGTGTGTATGCCACAATGTTTCATGTTTTAAGTTATGATTATTGTGATTAAATTTCACTGCCCTGATTTATCCCATGTTATGAAATTATGCTCTCTTTTGAAGGTTAAGATTTTCAAAATGTTATGTTCTTATGATGTGATTGATATTTCTTTTGTTTACCCTTACTGATAATTTGAGCTCACCCTTTTATGTTTTCTTTTCCCCAGGATATAAAGAAAGGTTTTAGGTATAAAAAAAAGGAAGATCTTTATGGGAGATGTTGAAGATCTTTCAACAGGATTAGAAGATTATATTCCGAGTTTCCAAAGACACTAAACTATTACGATACTTGTGTGTGTGTTTTTGTTATGTACTAAGTATTCCGAAAATGTAATGTAATGTCAATGTACGTCAAGCTTCGGGTCTCTACAACGACCGATCACTGTCTCACCGTGACAACTAATTACTATCTCACCGTGAAAATTATTTATGATTATCTATAAACTCATATCGCGGTAATTTTTATTTCACCTTTTTACTTTCCCGCGTTTTTTATTTTTGTGATGATTGACATTCCGAAATGATAAAACAAAAAGTTTCACTCGGTTCTTCACCCGGACTTTCTCCAACTCACTCATTTTGAACCCTCTCAACCTTGAAACCCTCTATGTCTATCTCGACCTTCAGTGGATGCCAAGAATGAAATGACCGTATTTATCCACACTTGATAAGCGCTGCTCGAAGAAGAAGAAGATATCACCTAAGCTGATGCTCGAAGGACTGTTGAATCCGAACCTTGTAAATCGAAGTGTTGTTCCTTAGAAAGAATTTTGTCCCGAAAGGATTTTGTTTTGAAAATCTCCAGTCCTGAAAGTGTTAAAAGAACAAGTTTGTTTAGAATGGTTCTCAGGGGAGAATAGACCCATCTATCTAAGGCTAGTAGCTTAGTTCTACGAGTACGCACAGTTCTCTTTTGACTCTGGTGAATGTTTTGTTATGAGGAGCTGGATTAATGGCCAAAGATGCTCATTCTTTTCGAGGTTATGGGATGCATGCCTTAGGACACCTCATGAAGAAATTTGTGATGATTATTAGAGAAAACCTCCACCTACAACTGATTTCTTTGACCTTGAAGATTCTCTGAAAACCCTAACCAGAAATGGCACCAAGAGAAGGGCCATAGCTACTGAACTTGATGGAGAAACAAGGATGCTGTTTAAGTTTGTTCAAAATCTGGTTAGTCCAAGGAAAGATGACTTCGTTGTATTAAAGTGTCAAGATGTGTTCTTAATTTATCTTATGAATAATGGATACAAGATTAACCTATGGAAGTACATCATTCACCATATGTGTGAGTTGATCAAGGTTACATCCAAGTCCACCTATTTGTTCTACTATCGGCTGATATCAGCCATGATTGTTGCAAAAGGTGTAGTTGGACCTAATGAATAAGTGCTTATGGACTGTGAGTACTGTCTCTCTAAATCCACCATCAGGAGAATGAAGATAAATTGTAATCCTTGGAAAAAGGAATGGGTGGAAGACAATGATAAGGTTTATGAGAAGTTTAATCCTGTGGATTATCCATCATGGCCGAAATACATTTCTAATCCTGGTTTGGAACTAGATGAACATGGTGAGTATTCAGAAGAAGAGGAAGAAGAAGCTGAAGTACCTTATAAGGAAGAAGTTTCTGTTGAGGAAGAAAGGATTATTGTTCCTCCTGTTGTTCTTGAAGAAGATGTTCCTACCCCTAGAGATGATGTCAGTCTAGAAATCCAATCCGAGGCTGAAAAAGAATCAGCTGTGAAAGAATCTGAGCAGCAATCCATGGAAGAGTCTATAGTATAAGAACTCCCTGGTGTGCAAGAAGCAAATCTAGAAGAACTCCCTGTTATAGAAGAAGAAAATCTGGAAGAACTCCCTGAGGAACAACCTGTTCCTGAAAAAATACCCTCTGCTAAAGAGAGGATGGAGATAGCCTTTTAGCTGGCTAGACAAGAGATGAATGAGGAACTTAGAGATGAACCTGTGGATTTTGACCAAGCTCCCGAGCCTCTCAATCCTGAAAAGGAATCACCTGTTGAGGGGGAGGAAACCTAAAATCTTGAGTCTAATGACACCTTGCATCCAGTTGAGTCCAGTCATGTGGACACTCAGTACAAATTTCCTAGTTTTTATGATGTGAGTGAGTCTCAACAGGTTACTACAACCAGACTTGATCTCTCTTCCCTGTTTCAGTTTAAGTCAGCTTCTATCTTTGCACCTGAGAAGGAACTAGAACCTAAACCTGCCCCTGTACCAATTCCTACACCTGAACCTTTACCTGAACAACTGTCTTTTGTCAGTAAAGATGATGTGAAGGACTTTGGAGACACTATCTTATCTAGAGTTGAGAAGATTATGAACTCCCAACCTCGTGCTGTGACAAATATGAGTGAGAGAGATGCCTCACTGCTTTTGGAGAAGATCATTTGGCAGATACAACCTAAAATTCTCCATGAGATTCAAGAAGTACGGGTTGAAAATAAATTTCTTAGTAATGAAGTCACAAACCTGAGAATCATGGCGGAATACATACAGAAAGAGCTACATTCGAGATCAGATCCTGCTACTGCTCATCTAGAACCAACTGTTTCTCAAATATCTCAAGATGTTGTGTCTCAGATTCACCCTTACCTGTGATCCTTAGATGAAAATATTGTAGAAAGGCACAAACAGTTGTTGAAGGAAATGAGAGATCTTGTTCTGAACCTGAATAAACTCACTGATGAGTACACTGGTTGTCTTCAAAAGGTACTGAATCAGCTCAAATCTCTGACTATAGCTGTCAAAGTTTCTAATACCTCTGGTGAATCCTCTACACCTTCCTTGGACAGTTGTTTCCTTAGATCTATAGTCAAAGAAGAAATTCAGAATGATTTCAGTGGCTTTAATGTGGCTTCTTTCTCTAAAGTTGTTAAGAACAATGATAGAGTTATTGACCTTATGAAAATTCATTCCAAGATTGCAAATGATGCCCAACATGATATTTCTAAGAAAGTGGATTTCTATTTCAACTGAATTTTCTCCAATACTGATATGACCAAACAAATCAAATACCTTGTAGAGAATTTGTGAATTCTTCATGTAACTCAAGCCTTCAAAAACCAAGTCTAGAAGCTAACCGAGTTTACCAGATTGTTGGACAAGTTCATGGAAAACAAAGATGACTTTGAAAAATCCATGTAGTATGGTGGATAAATTATTGTAGACTTCATCAAACTCCTGAGACCTTATCTTCATGTCTAGAGTACAACAATTGTTGCTCTAGTAGCTGCAGCTCTCAGACCTGGACTGCCTACATTCACCTCTGCCTTAGCCTCAACTACCATATCTGTTGGCCAAGCTCTCAGTCAGATCAGGCCTGTAATTCTTGATCAAAAACTACCTCGATCTTCTACTGCTCCCACCTTGAATCCCTCAGTCTTCAAAGATCTCCCTTTACCCTCTCTATCAACCACCTCTCTAACTTCTTCTACATCAACCAATGCCCCTATGGATTCCTCTTCTGCTACTGATAAAGGCAAAGAGAAGGCCAATCCCTAAAGAAGACCAGTGATTACTCCTATTTTATGGGGATGTCATTATTTTTGTATCTATTTTTATTTTTTACTGAATTGTTTACTCTTAATGGAATGTGCACTGTTTACCCTCTCTTCTTTCCACTTTTTGATAATCTCAAAAGAGGTAGAAGTTTCTGCATAAAGTTTCTATATGTTATTTTATCTATATTTTCATAAAATTTACACTTTAACTGTGCATGATTTGTGATCATCAAAAAGGGGGATATTTTTGGACTCCTCATGTATTAATCATGTTTTAATGATCACAAATATCATCAATGATCACAAATCTCATTCAACCTAGTTAAATCCTAAATTATATCCAATCATGTGTATTTATGTTTCAAGTTCACTCATGCTTTATAATGGTTAAGCTCAATCCATTTCATGCATATTACTATTTATGTCTGAATACTATTATTTTCCTAAGTACAAGACACCATGAAGCCTGACACAGTAAGCCAGACACCATGAAGCCTGACATAGTAAGCTAGACACCGTGAAGCATGACACAATAAGCCAGACACCGTGAAGCTAGAAACTGTAAGAGAGACACCGTAAGGAGATACACCATGAAGAAAAGACAAATTAAGTAAGACACCATGAAAAAGACACCGTGAGAAAGACACTATGAGCAAAACACCATGAGCAAGACACCGTCAGACAAGACACCGTAAGCAAGACACTGTGAGAAAGACACCGTAAGCAAGATATCGTGAACAAGAAACCATGAGAAAGAAACAGTAAAAAAGACACCGTGACACTCAGACTATGACACTCAGACACCATGTGAAGGAGACACCGTTTGCATAATATACTGTGACACTGTTTCTTAAACTATTTTGTCATCTTTCAATTTAATGTTTAACGGTCATATTTGATTCCTTTAATGCACTGAAATAATTAATGATTCTTTGTAGAAATAGTATGAGGTATGAGGTAAGAAACACATGGAACCTTTCGGCTAAAACACATGCATTAAAAGATAAATAATGGAGAGTGCCCAAAAACCATAGCGCACGATACTGAACGAAAAACAAGCCTGTGAGAACGACCACAAAGAAAACATTGCAAGATTTTCAAAGAAAGCATTGTCTTATACATGAAATCTGACACTACTGAAGAACATACGGAGTACACTGGAATCCAGAGAACATCTTCACATTATCAACACTCGTGAAGAACACAAGCTGAATTACGACACTCTGTTTTTCAAGACAAAAACCAGAGAAGGACTCAGAAGAATCTCTGTTTAATCAAAGGAGTCCTGAGTTGCACTTCAAATCACTTGAGCATTCTAAACTCATATCTACTCTCTCTCAGTGATTATTTTACTTACTTTTGAGCAGTGTGTGTACTCGGTATATTCCATACACACACTAACACATGTGCTAAACTGAAGGATTTCTAAATCCTTACACTAAACTCTTTATACTTTTGTTTACCCATGACAACTGTAGAAGAGGTCCCTGTGTGGCCTGGTTATTTTTTTTTTACCCACGAAAACTATGGAAGAGGTCCCTATGTGACCTGGATAGTCTGTGTACTGTTGTTAACCCCGATCTAGGGTGTGGATCAAAGTTTATTTATATAAACTGGTTGGTAGTAGGTGGTCACCAAAGTGGAGTGGATTAGGTCTCAGCTTGAGACTGAACCACTTGTTTTATATTCGCTATGCTATTTAAATTTAGTCTTCTCTGTTTGACTACTTTATTGCATAATCCAGAAAACTCTAATTTCACTTTGATAGTTAGTCTTGGAAAGAAGTTATAACTGATTTGTCTTAGTAGTATAACTTCAAAAGTAATATTAATAATTCATATTAAGATTACTAAGAATTAATCAATCTTCTAAGAATTTGTTTAAACAGTCAAACTCTTATAACAATATAACCTTGATTAACTGGGCTGTATCTATTTTTGGGGAAAACCATTTCTTTTAAAAACAATATTTTTGTAATAGAAATTTTTATAGTTACTCAATTCAACCCTCCCCTCTTGAGTAAATTACTCCGACCAACAATTGTTAATTTTTATACTAGAATCCCCATATGAGGGAATGATATATTTTTTAGTAATTTCTAGTCCGATATTTTAGAATTTAAATTCTCTCAGACTATATCATGTTATTGGCAGTGATTATGGTTATTGAAAGAACAAAATGAATATTTTTCGAAGAATATTGGTATAGGGTATTGGATCCTTGAGGATTAACCTTAAAAATTATTGAAATTTTATCTTTATACTTTGTTTAGTAATTATGTTACTATTTTTTTTAAATTATAAAGTTATGAATTTTATTTATTTTTCTCTTTGTAGAAGCATTTATAGTGAAATTTATTATTTCAAAACAAATTCTTTCATTTGGAAGACTCTAAATTTAAATCATAAAGGTACTAGAAAATTATAAACATTAAATATATCTATTTAAAGGGTTGAACTTATATAGTTTATGATGTTTGAGAATGAAATTATTATTGATATTTAAACCATATTTATGAATATTGTGAACATCTTAACCACTCTGGGCGAGATAATGAAAAATAAAGTATTTTTGAAAGTAATTACTTGATCACTATGTAAGAATTATTATTGTAAGAAAGTTATGATTGATTAAATCAATTACTTTTACTTAATATACCATAGATGAATTTATTAGATCATTATTTCAGTATGAGTTTCAGATGGATAATATTGATAATGAATTCAATGATAAAAATGGGGAGTTCTTTTTAAATCAGTTAAGAATGAGTCTTCTGATTCTTCTGATGATAATGTAGGTTAATCAAGTAATGATAAATGTGATGGTTTAAGTGAGTTTCTGAAATTTATATAAGGAATTATGAAGAAAAGAAGTGGTTTTCAAGAATCAATAGAAGAATAAGTAAAAGAATAATTTTAATAGGAAATGAGAGAAAGGTAATATAGATTTTAATATTAGATGATATGAATTTAAGAAGAAGGGTCATACCAAATATGAATGTTTGAGGTTGAAAAATGAAATAAAATAAATGAAGGAGGAAAAAAAATAAAAATTTAGATGTTCATTGTTGTTTCATAGAATTATCTAATTCGATTTAAAATCCTAGATGATAGAAGAATATAATAAATATTTGTCTCATAGATGTAGTTATTAGCAAGGTTAGTAATGACATATCATATTATAATTATCATTCATCTAAAGATTCTATTTAAAAAAAACCCATTTTTTAAGATTGAAATGATATATGTGATTAGTATTATTAAAAATTGAAAACTATTCAATGATAAAAAAAGTTTGAGTAAGGATCAAAAGAATGTTACAAATGAATAGAAGAATATCATTTTAGAAAATTAAATATTAAGGACATTATTTCTCTATATGATGATGAGAAGAATAAATTAATGGTTATAAATATTTCTAAACTAGAAAATAATAATGATGGTTTGAACATTTTTGTTTCATGTTTTAAAGACAATATCTTTTATGATTTTGAAGCTCACAAAAGGAAAATGGGAATCATAAGGTTGTGGTAGAATGTTTAGAGAAGTATTTTTTTCAAGTTTACTAATGGAATTAATACATTTAATGAGTTTATGATATTAAAAAAGATGTCATTTATGAGATAAAAAATAGGAACAGTCTTGGTTGTTATGGAAGATTGAAATTACCCTTAAAAGTGGTGCAATCAACTGAGCGGGGGGGGGGGGGGTGAATCAGGTGTTGACTAATTTGTACCAAAATCAAAATACTCTTTAATGATTTAACTCCATTTGGTTATAAACCATTATTTTCCATTCTGAAAGTTGGATCAATTTTTGTTTCATAAAGAAATTATACCACATGAAATACAAGTAAATAAAATAGAGTGCACACAATATTTTACAAGGATCATCTTCAAGGATTACTCCATGCCATGATTGGTTATTCACCCCGATCATGGTTTCTCCACTATAATAAATCATTGAATAAAATGTATTTGTTCTTCCCACATTTAAATAGATTCTTATTATGTATACACTTTCTTTCGTCTCATAAGACTTCTCTTTTCAGCTCTGCAATTTAATTCTTTCAAAAAAATTCTCACTATAATAAAAGAGTAGAACTATGATCAACCAACATACCCCTAGTCACAAAAGTTTTATGGATTCACCCCATGTATATGTATGTGTTTTCTATCAACTTCTTTTCTGAAGTAGATCATCAGGTCTACAAAATATGCTTCTTCGACAAAAAGTCTAATCTTCTTCGTATCTCCACTGACTCTTTGAATTCGAGTAGATATTTAATAAAAATTCTTATAAGTCGATCTATGATCAATAATAATATCTATTTATTTAATATAATCAAATTAATGGATACCATACTCAATGAGATCCTATAATATTTTGAAATTACTCATATCCTTAAGATATTAAAGACTCAACACGAATGACCCATACTATGCATAACTCATTTGTCTCTCCTCAACTGCTTATTTTTATTCTTACTCGATTGAATCCATATAGTATAAACCACTATTCATATTCATATTATCTTCTTCTTCTTATAATTATATTTTTTCAAAACACAATAGGTTATATAGTCTTGTATCACTCTATCCTTTCTCATTATAACATGCAAGAAATCCTTCTCCTCCTCTTTTCTTTGAGAGGTTGGTTCTCTCAGATACTCATAGTTGTGCCACCTCAAGTAGAGAATCCCCTTAATACCTTATTTTATCCTATTTATTAATCTTTTCATTATCAAACAAGGATGTTTTTAATTACGTATTTCATTTTTAGTATCCAAAAATGGAATGCCAAGATGAATTAACCACTATTATCCGAACTAACCATTAATAAATACATATTTTTTGTATTCATGTGAATTTATTATTATAATAAAAGGGTATTACAGAAATACCATTAATTATTACAAATCACATGGGAAAATTAATGTAAAATTATTGTATAGAATCCTATACATTATATTATTTCTTAGTATAAATCACAAAGTATTTTTTGACATTTAATCATTAAAGGAACGACACCAAACATCAATAGATCTAATTTTTTATTTACAATTTATCAAAATATGGAAGTCTTTGTATTTTAGTCAAGGAAAATTTTTTATCCTTTCATTTCATCTTGATCTTCTTATCTCAGGAATTAAGATCAACATCTTAACAAATAATACTAGATAATAATGATTTGGACTTCATATAACGACCCAATAATGTATGAAAATTAATTTACATTATTCTTAAAAATATAACAAATTCTTTTCAATATCTTTAATCTCATTGAAATTATCATACACATTAATAATTCTTCATAAAACCTTAAATATCAGTTTTATAATATCAGATCATGGATTTAAAAATCTCCATGATGATTGAATAAGAACACATAACATCAAAAAAATCTTATATTTCATTCTTTAGAATATCATAATTATTTAAATATCTTTTTTTCAATAAGTAAAATATTATACTAGATTTGAAGGATATTTTCCACTTCTAGAGAGAATCTCTCAGTGTAAAGAATTTCAAATAATAAAACTTTATATTCAATATCCCCAAATTATCTCATGCATAGATAAAATTTATTATAATTTAAAAGTATATCATAGGAGATATGACTTCTTTACCTTTCTAAATTCTAGAATAGTAAAATATCATATGATCTTTACCAATGTCTCTTACTGTGGATCACATAGATCAATTCTCTTATATTCAGATTAATTCTCCAACATGCGACATAATTATCTTATGCATAGATAAATTTTCTTACATAGATTTTAGATTTTGTACACATTTTCTATAATCTCTATCATATATGATAAATTTATTTTCCATTTTAAAATTTCTTAAATATTTTTAAAAAGGATTACCCACTAGTTATAATATCTTATGTGTTTGAGAAATTCCATTTCATTTTTTAAGACTCCTTCTTGATAATAGTAACGTAAGAACCCGGGGTTTTGAGCCTGTAAGACTTTGAAATTTTCTTAATGTTATTCCAGAGCAGGTCATTCATCCGGCATGTTATTCCAAGCCCCGGTGTGGCTGGAATTAAATTTCAAGTGCGTTCACATTAGACACGCCAAATAAATAAAATAAATCATAAACGGTTGCTCGTATGGGAAAACCGAGGGCACCGTTGATTTCGGGACATGCCATTTACCCTAGGAGGGGTGTAACTTTTGTGGGCGCGACCCTTCTGTAGAAAACGCCACCATGGGCATTTTCGTAATTTAGTGGCCTCATGCATGAACTTTAAAACTTCTGAATGGAGGCTCAGATTAAAATTCCTAGACTTACATTACGCTCAAAACGTGGATTTTACCCTAGAGGCGGCTTAATCCCGACCCCGCCGAAAGTTCGGGTACGGAGCCTACTGGTGGGTGTTTAAGTGTTTCTCTTCTTAAACACTTCTCCCACCCCTCATCCTTATTCCCCCTTGATTATCCCTAGCAGAATCTATCTCAACAAGCTTCAAGCCTCTCTCCCACCTCTCTAAGGCACATCGGCTACGACGGATAATCGGCGAAGCGACGGGCTACGCCCTGCAAGGTAGGCTCGTATTTTGTTTTCATTTTTAATTTCCGAATATTCCTTGAATTAAATTCATTGCATATAACTGATGTTTTCTTTTCAAGAGAAGCCCATATTTTTGTAATATTCTATCCAAGATTTCTAATGCTCTTCTCGGATCAAAAATTCGAGTCCCAGGGCACCCGGGGTGGCCTGGGGATGTTTTTCAGCCAATGTTTCCCTGTTTTCCGGTGGTTCCGGCAGTTTCTGGCGGGATTTAGGTGGTATGGGATGAAGGCTGACATGGAGGCATCCTAGGTGGAGGAAGTGGGCTCCCAGGTGGTGGCGGAAGGCTCCCAGGCGACGGTGACGGTGGGCTTTAGGCAGTCCGGGCCGGAGGCGTACGAGGGGTGACGCGGGGGGCCAGGCTGGTCGGCTTCGCCGGTCAGCGGGAGGCGTGAGAAACCGAGGTCATCGTGACCCTGGCCATCCAACTGAGACCCGCACTTCGTGGGTCTCATGGAGAACATGCCGGACCTGCTGAGCTGGTCCGAGTGATGCGGGGTGTCCCGCGCGGTGATCGCGGGCCACGGACCGCCGGTCTGAAGGGGTGGGCTGGCCCAGGCCCACCCCGTCTCCGTCCGATGACGTTAAAAATGCCATAACTCGCAAACCAAGTGTCATATTAATTTGAAGTCTACAGAAACGCAATCCTCGGATTGATGTGGAGGTTTTGAGATGGTACCAGGGATTTTTAATTCCCGGGACGGGAGCTCGGTGGCGCGACACGCTTGTTTATCGCCTCACAAGGATCTTTCTTTCGGATGGCGTGAACACATCCGAAGTCCGTTTAAGGCGCCGTCAGTGGCGTTGTGACCCTGGCATCGAGATGAAGTTTTCCAGGGTGGTTTTATGTGTTGAAGCTAGAGTTGAGGTATGGGACCCACGGGTCGTCTTTTAAGCTGTGAACAGTGTTTTGTGACTTTTTCATCAGACTTCTGTTCGAGGCGAATGAGTAGAAGTTTTGGCATGTTTTTTCCAAGAGCATCACAATGGAGTAGTTAACCTGACCTCTTTAGGGACTGAGGTGCGGGACCCACAATACACCGTATGGGCATAAAGCGGTGTTGATAACTTTTTCACCGGGAGTCCGTATCCAGCGAGTAAATAGTCTATCTCATGTATTTTTCTACGAGGATTACAACGGTGTAATCTGTTTGGGCATGTGGAGCCTCTTTCGAGATCTCATGAAATGTGGAAATATGAAAGGACGTTGGTCGTTGGTTCCTTTTACGCACTTCGATACAACGCACGATCGCGATGTTAGCGACACCCAGGGATTGTTCGGGCAGTGCAGAGTTATTAGACCAGTTTAGGGTCTACCCTCTAGCAGAGCTGGGCAGTGGGTTACCCACCGACGTATCAGGGTTTACCCTCCAGAGAGGATGTGCAATGGGTTACCTGTTGACCTTAGGGTTTACCCTCCAGCCGGGCTGGGCAGTGGGTCACCCGACGACCTTTTACGGTTTACCCTCTAGCAGGGTTGGGCAGTGGGTCACCCGACAACCTTTTAGGGTTTACCCTCCAACAGGACTGGGAAGTGGGTCACCCGATGACCTTTTGGGTTTTACCCTCTAGTTGGTCTGGGCAGTGGGTTACCCAACAACTTATTTTAGACTTGGCCCTTTCTATGTGGCTAGTCAGTGACTTCTCTCAGTGATTAATGGAGTGGGACCCTTGGTTATACGGTTTAGCGATGAGATAGCTTTGATGTGAAAGACTGATGAGCATTGGTGATGGATATCCTTAGAACTGTTGGGGACTTTTCTTGGGCTGATCTTGGAGATAGAGACCCCCTTACACACTCTTTCAGGTTTATTATTGAGAATATATATATACATACACCCTACTTTTGTTCCCAATCCTTGGGTTCAGTTACTCTCCTTCTAGGAGGGGTGAAGACAAGTGGGGTATGCCACGTACTTTCCGTGTCTAGCTCCTCTTGGTTGGGAAGAGTATACTTCCTTTCTTTTGTTGGTTTGAGATGCACTCTCTCTACTTTACTCTTACACTGTTCTTTGTTCTGTCTACTGCTATCCTTGGGTGCATGTTTTCCCTTTTTCTGTTCAGTTATCTTGTCAGTACGTTTCATCACTTTACTTTTTCAATTTAGAAGTTTCTGTATTAATGTGGTTGGGTTATAGTTTTTTGTTCTTTAGTTTTCTTTTTTACTCTGCACTCCTGCATTGAGTGGGCTTTGTGTACAGGTACTTAGGCAAAGGCCTCCCAGAGATTGTTATGCCTTCGACGCTTGATGCTAGCCCCTGGCCTATGGAGGTGGGCTTGGGGTAGTTGCGGATCGAGACCGGTAGGGTCAGGTCATGAAAAAGTGGTATAAAAGGTGGTTTATTCCTTGGGTCATTGTTCAGATGTCCCTAAAAAGGAATTGGTTGGGATTTAGGGAAATAGTGTCGATGTGTCCTAAGAGCAGCTCTTAGGACAGGGAGTCCAGTGATGGTATGAGCGGCCAACATATCCATTAACCAGGACCCTGATAAACCGCTTGTCAACTCGGCACACAGAGACACATGTTGTAGGGAACTTTGGAACATGCATCCAGTAGGATTGAGTCTTTGAATATCCTTTTTGAGTCAGCTCCCCTTTTTTATTACTGATATATATGTATATATATGCTCATCTAATCATGGTAATCCTTGATAATTTTCAGGATTCCCCCACGACAGCAGCCATCCAGGTTACCCTCTCCAGTTCGTGCCGAAGACCTGGAGAGTGATGAGGCATCATTTCCGGGACCCTCATGTGATCCCCTTCCGCCCAGTGCTTCTGTAGTATCCCCTCCACCTAGGGAGTGACAGTTAGTACCAGGAGGACATGCCGAGGTTGAGCACCGGCTAAGTGCACTCCGAGACTTCCAGCGTCAGTGGCCGTAGAAGTTCCGCAGAGACCCAGATCCCCAGGCAGCAGAAGACTGGATAGAGTTTGTGGACCAAATTTTTAGGCTGGTACAGACACCAACGGATCAGATAGTAGCCCTAGCTATGAGCCTTTTTCTCGGGATGGCCGGGCGTTGGTGGGGGTTGGTTACGCAAACCCACAACGAGTCGTCTCTCACGTGGGACAGCTTCCAGCAGCTCTTCCGGGAGGAGTACTCCCCCTCTTGTTTATGCTCCATTCGAATTCAGAAGCTTCTAGAGATGAAGCAGGGGGATGACCATGGCACATTACTCGGCTCAGTTTACCAATCTAACATGATACTCGTAGGATATAGTCCGTGATTGTTACTTCTATGTGTGGAAGTTTGAGCAGGGTCTTCACAGGGATATCCGTGCTAGTGTAGTACCCCTGTGAATACCTACTTATGCCGGGGTGCTAGAGTGGGAGCTCATGATGGAGAGATTCTTGGATGAGGGACGCCAGCTGACAGGGCCTAGCAGTGGCCGCTTCGTAGGAGAGTCTTCAATGACAAGCAGGCGACAGAGAGAAGAGCCTCGGTCGAGGAGGGCCTTCCGTGAGCAGACACATGGGTAGGTTCATACACCGTAGTGGCACCGTGGAGAAAAGGGGAAGACAGAAGAGATCCAGTGCTATGCCTGTGAAGGACAGGGTCACCTAGCGCAGGACTGTCCGACCAGGCATACAGGGCAGCCGTGGCAGGCATTGGGCGCACCGCAGCGGCAGAGGCAGCACCGTGACTAGGGATCACCCAGGCGAGGACAGGGTGGCCCTCAGGGAGGCGGTGAAGGTATAGTGGCAGGACCTGGAGGTGGGGGACGATGTTTTGAGGTCCTTCCACTGCCACCACCAGGCAACCCATGCCAGGCTTAGGGAGATGACGGTAGGGGTCGTGGGCAACTTCAGGCTATGGGTGTTCGTGACCCCCAGCAAATGAGATGGTATGAGGTATGCTTTATGTTTACTCTACGCTTGCTTCGGTACTAGTAGACACAGGTGACAACCACTCCTTTATATTTTCACTTTTGTTATGGGAGTTGGAGATTCCAGTAGAGGCGCTGAAACCTGCGCTTAGCCTCAAGGTTCCTACAGGAAGTGCCTTGTTAGTGACCTTTATCTGCAGATAGTGTGAACTGTCGTTCAGAGGAGATATTTTCATGTGGGGCCTACTGGTCATCATGATGGAACCTTACGACGTCATCCTGGGCATGAATTGAATTTCTATGGTTCACGCCCAGATCGATTGTCATCACAGATGAGTTAGAGGCATGCACACTGATGGGACGAGGTTCACCATCCTTGGTGAACAAGACATTGTGGAAAAGTAGAAGGGTACTCTGAGCAGGAGACCATGACCGTTTTCTCACTAGTTGGTGAGCATGTCCATTGGAACAACAGACACTACAGGCACCTAGATCCCTAGCATTGTAGAGGACTACATGGATGCCTTTCCCGAGGATGTCCCGGTACTACCTCTGAGGCAAGATATGGAGTTTTTCATTGACTTGTAGTCGGGTACTACCCCGATATCATGTGAAACATATCAGATGGCACCCACAGAGCATCAGAAGCTATGACTTCAGTTGGAAGACCTTCATGAGAAGGGATTCATCAGGACCTGTGTGTCCACTTGGGAAGCTCCAGTTTTGTTTATAAAGATGGTATATGGGAGCCTATGGCTTTGTGTGGATTATCGTCGCCTGAATCATGCCATGATAAAGAACAAGTACCCTTTGCTGAGGATTGATGACCTCTTCAACCAGTTGAGAGGTGCGAAGTGGTTCTCCCATATTGATCTTCGATCCGGCTACCGCCAGTTGCGGGTTTGTGAGGCTGATATCCTAAAGTTGGCTTTCCATTGTCCTTATAGGTATTATGAGTTTCTGGTGATGTCCTTTGGCGTGATGAATTCCCCTACCGTTTTCATGGCTTTGATGAACAAGATATTCCAGCCGTACTTGGACTGGTTTGTGTTTGTCTTTATTGACGACATACTCATCTACTCTGCGATGGAAGAGGAGCATGTAGAGCATTTGAGGATGGTCCTAGACATACTCTGAGAGCACCAGTTGTATGGGAAGCTCTCAAAGTGTTAGTTCTAGATTCATGAGGTTTACATTCTGGGGAATGTAATTTCGGAACAGGGTTTGGCCGTAGATCCCACAAAGATAGAATTAGTTCTTTCCTAGGATCCACCCAAGAATGTGTCAGAGGTGCGGAGCTTCCTTCATTTGGTAGGGTACTACAGGAGGTTTGTGGAAGATTTATCTTGGATTTCTACTTCTTTGACCGCATTGACGTGGAAGGGACGATCGTTCACCTGGACTGATCAGTGCTAGAAGGCCTTTGAGGAGTTGAGACAGAGGCTGACTAGTGCTCCAGTGTTGAGGCTTCTAGAGGAGGGTGTTGAGTTCGTGGTGTACTGCGACGCTTCAGGAGCTGGTCTCAGGTGCATGCTGATGCAGCATCGGGGAGTGATTTCATATGGGTTGAGGTAGTTGAGGCCCCATGAGTAGAATTATGCTACTCACAATTTGGAGCTGGCAACGGTGGTCTTCGCCTTGAGGTTATGGAGACACTGCCTTCTAGGTGAGCATTTTGTGGTCTACTTAGACCACCAGAGCATCAAGTAAATCTTCATGCAGAGGGATTTAAATCTGAGGTGGAGGCACTAGCTAGAGTTTTTGTAGAACTATGATTTCGAGATATTCTACACTCCAGGGAAGGGAAATATAGTAGCATATTCCCTTAGTTGGAAGTCCCATGCTCATTTAGTATGGGAAACTTCAGAGCAGTTGGCTTCCCTACGACCGACCTTGGTGGAGCAGGAGGGTACGACTTTTTTGCAATCGACGGTGTTGACTCCTTCACTCCTTGAGCGTGTGAGGGAGTCGCAACTGGGGGATGTCGACAGTGAGGTACTGCGTGATCAGATATCCACGGGTGACGCACCCGATGGGTATTCTGAATGATGTAATCATGATATCCCGTTCCAGGGGTGAGCTATAGTACCGGTGGAGATGCGGGAGGAGGTGATGCAGGAGTTCCACAATTCTCCCTTGGATGTACATCCCGATGGGGGGAAAATGTACATAGACCTTCAGTGGCAGTTTTGGTGGTCCGACATGAAGCAGAGCATAGCTGAGTTCATTTCTCGATGTCTTACCTGTCATCAGGTGAAGGCAAAGCATCAGGTTTCAGTAGGGTTGTTGCAGCCTCATGATATCCTGGAGTGGAAGTGGGATGGAATATCTAAATACTTCGTCACAGGACTTCCATGCACAACAAAGGGCCACGATTCCATTTGGGTGATAGTGGACCGACTCACGAAGTCGGCGCACTTCCTTTCCATAAAGGAGCACAATTAGGTGGAGAGTCTAGGGGAGCTGTATGTTTGAGATATCATCCGACTTCATGGAGTACCCTCAAAGATCATCTCCGACCGCGACAAATTGTTTACATTGCGTTTGTGGTGAGGCCTGCAGGAGGAATTCAGGACTCGGCTGTAGATAAGTACAACTTTTCACCCTCAGACGGATGGGCAGACTGAGTGCACTATCCAGGTGTTGGAGGATATTCTCAGGGTGTGCCTGTTAGACTTTGGCCTAAGCTGGTAGGATCACCTTCCCTTGGTAGAGTTCGCATATAACAACAGTTACCACTCTACTATTGGAATGGAACCTTTTGAGGCCCTCTATGGGAGACCCTATAGGTCACCGTTGTGCTGAATGGAGGTTGGGTAGACCTCCCTCTTGGGCCTAGAGTTGGTGCAGGCGATGACAAAGAAGGTTCAGGTCATTCATGATCAGATGGGGACAACCCAGAGAAGATAGAAGTCCCACACAGATCATCATCACAGGCCTTTGGAGTTCGAGCAGGGGGTTCATGTCTTTTTGAGAGTCTCCCCATGGCGTGGAACACAGAGGTTTGGCCAGGGAGGAAAACTGTCCCTGAGGTTCATTGGGCCCTTTGAGATCGTGCGCAGGGTCGGTGAGGTTGCCTACCATCTTTCTCTACCCCCCACAGTTTGAGAGGGTGCATGCCATCTTCCACATGTCGTAGCTGAGGAAATACGTGCACGACCCCACACACTTTATCGACTGGGGAGAGCTAGACATTGAGGATGGAGCCACCTTTGCGGAGCACCCAATGGCGATTGAGGACTGGTAGAAGTAGACACTATGTGGATGGACCATTCCTTTGGTTCGTGTGCTGTGGCAGCACAAGAGGGTGCAAGAGAGCACTTGGGAACGGGAGAGCCAGATGCGGGCTTAGTACCCTGAGTTTTTTTTGTAGTTTTGTTTCTCGAGGACAAAAAACTTGAAGGAGGGAATGATGTAAGAACCAGGGGTTGTGAGCTTGTAATACTTTGAAATTTTCTTAATGTTATTCCAGAGCAAGGCGTTCATCCGGTGTGTGATTTCGAGCCCCGGTGTGGCCGGAATTAAATTTTAAGTGAGTTCACACTAGAAACACCAAATAAATATAATAACTCTTAAATAGTTGCTTGTATGGAAAAAACGAGGGTACCATTGAGTCCAGAATGTGCCGTTTACCCCAGGAGGGGTGTAACTTTCACGGGTGCGACCCTTCTGTGGAAAACGCCACCAGGGGCATTTTTGTAATTTAGTGGCCTCGGGCGTGAACTTTACAACTTCTGAACGGAGGCTCAGATTAAAATTCTGAGACCCCCATTACACTCAAAACATGGATTTTACCCTATAGGTGGCTTAACCCTGACCCCGCTGAAAGTTCAGGTACGAAGCCTACTGGTGGATGTTTAAGTGTTTCTCTACTTAAACACTTCTCCCACCCCTCCTCCATCTTCCCCCTTACTTCTCCTGGGCAGAATCCCTCTCAAAAATCTTCAAGACTCTCTCCCCACCTGTCCAAGGCGTGGCGGCTCCGGCGGATCGTCGGTATAGTGATAGGCTATGCCCTGTGAGGTAGGCTCGTGTTTTTTTTCATTTCTAATTTTCCCATCTTCCTTGAATTAAATTCGTTGCATCAAAATGCTGTTTTCTTATCAAGAAAACCCATAGTTGCGTAGGATTTGATCTGAGTTTTCTAAAACTCTTCACAGATTGAAAATCCAAGTCCTGGGGTGGCCCCGAGAAGTTTTCTGGCCAAAGTTTCCAGGTTTTCCAGCGGTTCCAGGGGTTTCCAGCGGGCTTCAGGCGGTCAGGGACGGCGGCCGGCGCGGCGGGCTCCCAGGCGGCGATGCCGGGCTCCCAGGCTACGACGGCGAGCTTCAGGCTGTCCAGGCCGGCGGCATATGCTGGGTGACGCGGGGGGCCAGGTTGGCCGGCTTCGCCTGTCAGCGGGAGGCATGAGAAACCGGGGTCGTCGCGACCCCGACAAGCCGATCGAGACCCGCCCTTCACGGGTCTTGTGGAGAACGTGCCAGAACGGTTGAGCCAGTCCAGGTGATGCGGGCCGGCCCGCACGGTGAACCGCGGGCCGCGGTGCACCTGGCGGTCCAGGCGGCCCAGCCGCAGACCGCCGGTCTGAAGGGTTGGGCCGACCCAGGCCCACCCCATCTCCGTCCGATACCGTTAAAAACGCCATAACTCGCAAACCAAGCATCAGATTCATGTACTGTCTGCAGAGACACAATCCTCGGATCGAGACAAAGATTTTGAGATGGTCTCGGGGATTTTTCATTCCCAGGACGAGAGCTCGGTGGCGCGACACGCTTGTTTAGTGCCTCACCGAGATCCTTCTTTCGAATAGCGCGAACACATCTGAAGTCCGTTTAAGGCGCCATCAGCGGTGTTGTGACCCTGGTGTCGAGACGAAGTTATCTAGGGTGGTTTCAGGCATTGAAGCTGGAGTTGAGTCGTGGGCCCCATGTGCCATCTTTTAAGCTGCGAGCAGCGTTTTGTGACTTTTTCATCAGACATCCGTTCGGGGCGAATGAGTAGACATTTTGGCATGTTTTTCCGAGAGCATCGTGATGGTGCACTTAACCTGACCTCTTTTGGGACCGAGGTGCGGGACCCATGGGATGCCGTATGGGCATAAAGTAGTGTTGATAACTTTTTTTCCTAGAGTCCGTTTCTAGCGAGTAAATAGTCTATCTCGTGAGTTTTTCCACAAGGATTACAATGGTGTAATCTGTTTGGGCATGCAGAGCCTCTTTCAAGATCTCATTAAATGTGGAAACACGAAAGGGTGTTGTTCGGTGGTTCCTTTGATGCACTCCAACACAATGCACGGTCGCGATGTTAGCGACACCAAGATATGGTTCGGGCAGTGCGGAGTTATCGGACCAGTTTTGGGTTTACCCTCCAGCAGGGCTGGGAAGTGGGTCACCCGACGACCTTTCAGGGTTTACAATCTAGCAAGGCTGGAGAGTGGGTCACCCAACAACATTTTAGGGTTTACCCTATAGTAGGGCTGGGCAGTGGGTCACCCGATGACATTTTGGGGTTTACCCTCTAGTTGGGCTTGGCAGTGGGTTACCTGATGAATTCTTTCAGACTTTTCCCTTTCTATGTGGCTAGTCAGTGACTTCTCTTCGGGATTACTGGAGTGGGACCCTTGTTTGTATGATTTAGCGATGAGACGACATTGATGTGCAAGACTGATGAGCATCAGTGATGGATATCCTTAGAATTGTTGGCAACGTTTTCTGGGCTGAGGCTGGAGATATAGATCCCCTTACACCCTCATTCGGGTTTTTTGTTGAGCATATATATATACATACACCATACTTTTGTTCCCACTACTTGGGTTCAGTTACTCTCCTTCTAGGAGGGGTGAAGACACGCGGGGTATGCCACAAGCTTTCCGTGTCTAGATTCTCTTGGTTGGGATGAGTCTACTTCCTTTATTTTGTTGGGTTGAGCTGCACTCTCTCTATTGTACTCTTACACTGTTCTTTGTTCTGTGTACTTCTCACCCTTTTAGTAATTCCTTTGTTGCTCCCTCTAGCTTTCGAGGCATCCTACTGAGTATATTTATACTCAACCCTTCTTGGGATTTTCCCGCACTTGGTGTGACCTTGCAGATGATGGACAGGTTGATCGAGACTACGAAGGAGCATAGAGAACACATGAGCATGGGATGCGTTCAGTGGTCATAATAGGACTTTCATGTGTGAGACTCACCAGCTCTTTACTTTTTTTACCTGTTGCCGGGTTGTGGAACCTTTCGGATTGGACATCTGTTTTTCCCTTTTTCTGTTCAGTTATCTTGTTATTACTTTTCAGCACTTTACCTTTTCTATTTAGAAGTCGATGCATGACTGTGGTTGGGTTATAGTTGTTCGTTCTTTTGTTTTCTTTTTTACTCTGCACTTCTGCATTGATTGGTCTATGTGTATAGGTACTTAGTCAAAGGCCTCCCCGAGATTGTTACGCCTTTGGCCCTTGTCGCCAGCCCCTGTCCTATGGAGGCAGGCTTGGGGTAGTTGCAGCTCGAGACAGGTAGGGCCGGGTCGTGACAAGTAATTCCAAATCTACGTCAAATAAAATTTGAGAATCATAAAATCATCATTAGGAATTATCAGCATATTAAAATAACTTTAAAACAACTTCAAATAATTACAAAAAATTATTATGTTAATTCAAAACACTTTTTAGATGGTTACAGTTACTTAAAGCAAATAAAATAATCCATATTGATTAATTCCCAAAACTGTTCTTCCTTCTTAAGCATACCATTATTTTTTCCATTATACATTATCATTCAAGAGATATTAAACATTATGATCAATATAATTTTTCATTGATCACTCAAGGATGGATTCTAAAATATTCAACTGAGATTCCTTTACAATATCAAAATTACTTTACACATATTAAACTGAGATGTAAAATCTATCTTGTCTAGTTTCAAAAACCAATACATTTCAAATTTTCCACTTCACTTGAAACTATTAAGGGTAGAACATCTCCATATTTAAAAAAATTATTTTACTTGGGGATCCACTCCATAGGAATATGATATAAAATTCCCATAGAATGTTTCTGACTAGATATGCAAGGGTCAAATCTTTAATTTCATCCTTGGGGTGGATACTCACTCTATAACCAGACACTTTTCATTATCATAAATACATTAATTTTTTTTGTAAAAATTAAACTAATTGAAAAAATACAACTTAAACCCAAGGGAACTTCAATCTCCACATTTTGATTTATTGTCAATTAAAAATTCACACCAATTATTAATGTAATTATTATAACCTTAGTTGATATGAAATTAAAAGTGATGAAAACCCTTCCAACCTTATTGAAACAACAGGGAAGGAATGGAATTTTTGATTCTACACCTTAATATTAGGAAAATTTTAAAGTGGAATCTTTCTCTGATAAACTCTTCTAATTTTATGAATCTCATATTCTCCCCATTTGATTCCATCCACTTTCATGTTCTCTAATGGTTCCATGAGAGAAGGGAGTGACCATATGTTCTTATAAATGTTCCATCAAACAACTAAATCTAAGACTGATTGGGCTAAACTGGTATAAAAAACTAGAGTAACAATATTTAATAATGAAGCTATCTACTTACTCATGTTAATGTGGTACCACATCTAACATTCTTCTATTAGGGTTGTTTAGATATATTTTTAGGAAATATTCATAAAATTTCACTCTTGAATTCACTCATCAAAACGTTTCATGTGCTTGTTTTTCAATAAATTTTGTTATAAAATCACCCCTCCTTGATGAAAATAGTCAATATAATCCAAAAAAGAAGTGGGAAAGTGAAAATAATATCTCAAAATTCAATTATTGAATACTCGATAATTTTTTTAATCATAGGGTCATAATAAAGAATGTTTTTATAAATACAATTTTAGAGTTAGAACATCTATCCCTTTTACAAAATACGTTAAAAAATTTTATCTCTTGAATCTGATTGGACCTAATCTAATATTATTACATAATAATGTATAATTTGATTATCTAACATGAATAAACTTTTATATTTTTTATGATATGGTTTGTTGGCATGAGCTTTAAACTATACGTGATATCATATGGTTAATAAGAATGTGTAGATTTACTTATTATATTTTCTGATCTTGAGGTGATTTGAGAAAAAAACTTAATTATTACATCATTTTAGATGAATATTCAATACATGTCATATTATTACACACCAAGGATCATAAATGATGAAAATATTTTGAGACTAGAAATATTATCAATATTTTTCATAAAATATCTTCAATATCTCCCAAAAAATCTTTTCTCAAAATACCCTTCTTTATACATTTCATACTTAAAAACATTTCTTCATATATTGGTGAAAATAGAAATATAATAAAGAATGGGCTTAGATTACCAATAAGGGTTAACTTGGGAGATATTAATCGATGTTCATATTTATAAGTGTATGATATTATGTTTATAACATAAAAATTTTATATATAGTCAGTCATAGTTCGTAAATCATGGTTCATAGTATAATACTATAGCATTTCAAGATACATGAGTCATAAGGATGAGGAATCATCATTAATTAGTCATGATCTATGAGAAAATGTCATAATAATAAGAGCATGTTATAATAATTATATCACAATCAATAGAATAAAAATAATTTCATTAGTTATGGTTCAATTATAATACTATCATAGTAGAAAAAGTCCCATAGTGGATTGAGTTCACTACCCATTCCATCCCATCCATTGTAAAGGGTTGATGTGATCCAAGCATAACATGTATAAATATTACATCATTACAGGCATATTAAAATTATATATTCTTTAGGACCATAATGGTTTATTTTATTTGGATACTAGATACATAAACTACTTATTTATTAAAATATCTTCAACATCTCCCACAAAGATCTTCATATTATAACCCTTGTAGAAATATCATACATAGAAAATTCTATTAAAATATGGGTAAGGAAAACATAAGAAGGGTGAGATCAGATTCCCAGTTTTGGTAAACATGGGAGATATCGATCATAAGAGAATAAAATGACAATAAGGGTGTTTTAACATAATCAAGTGAATGTTCTCAATGTAAAATATATATACCTAGAAAAGGTTATATGATAAAATAAAAAAACAATTCAAATATATAATCATGATTAATAAGTGTGTCAAAGTAGTAATCATCATTCAAGTGTCACAACCAAGGAATGTGACATTATAAGAATAAGGAACCATAAAATTATGAAAATAACTACCTATAATCTTGTCTATGTATTATCTTATAAGAATATCTAGAAGTAATCATACTAATGTATCAAAATGAGAATGTATACCTTAATAATCATTCCCATGAATATACTTATGAGGATAACATTAAATAATTGTATCACATATGGTTTGTGTTATGAAATTGTGTTATTAATTTTCTATAATATTTAGTGTCTATGGGTTAGTTACTAGAATTTTTATAAAGTGAAAAGTGGGGAAGAACTGAGAATATTGCTACCAGAAATGCTACAGGAAATATTCACATCGTGGATGGTGGTTTCATGACCTGAATTTACCCAATGCATATTCCACAAAATTCCTTGAAAACATAAATTTTTTTCTAGTTGTACGGATAATATAGTTAAATATGTTAAATAGGTTCACAATAAGAATGTGTTTTCTATAAAATAGTACCAAGTAAATGGATTTTCTTTTTTAGTTACCCCTCAAGTAATTCACAAAGTTAATTCCTAATTAACATTAGGAATTAGTTCTAGTCTATATAGTTTTAGTCCATTAACTACTTTTAATTAATCATTTGGTTTCCTATTTCCCCCTCATGACATGTACGACTACCCTAGGTGATCTTTAGTGATCCCCAATGTTTATAATCTGATTCTAAAATATCCTAGATATTTTTATTGTGGAAATTATTGGTTAAGTTCTATTCCTTCCTTCATGACTTGGATCTCCTTGTTTTGTCTAGAATGAAAGAATAAACCAGTATTGTGATACTTGAAACTATGATCATGGATTAGTTTGGAAGATATATTTTTGTTTTTTAATATAATAATGGAAGGAATAGGTGAAATATATGTGATAATCTAAATATAGTGACCCGATACTTTTACACATATTTAGACATGACTTTAAACATAAAAACCTATTAAATAAGAACCAGGGATTGAAAAGACTAGTTTATTTAGAAGAATAAGTACAAAAACAGATAACATGAAACTAAAATAAAACATTTTTTATTCTCCACAATGATCTCTTAGCTTCCTTAGATCTCTTAAATCTACAGAATCTATCCTGAAGAATAAACCGAAAAAAGGGGTGGAAAAAAAGTCTAGTAGGGGAATAAACCTAGAAATGAAGCATACCATATGAGTCATAAGGCATACCATGATGAAATAGAGACAAAGATCATGAATAATATTATATAGGGAAAACATAAATAAAATTGAATTATAAAATCTTGGAAATATAGGAATATTTAAGTAACATATAACATGACATAAATATGACTCAAGGCTAACTTCCAAGACAATATCACATGGTGTACAACATCCCATAATTGATTAGGTTTACTCAAAAATCCTATTCATATAGTCTCATGAGACATAACAATACCCAATGAATGGGAGCACCATCTTAGTGTACAGATCATAAAATTTACATGAATATGTGTTCCAAATAAAGGAATCAAGCATAAGGACTAAATAAAAGTATAACCCTAGGAAATTTGTGGGTTTTATAATCATGTAAAAAGGTGTAACTTACAACATCCTGAAGTCGGTAGCCACTAAATAGGGCTCTAAGCTTGGTGGGTCACAATACCTCAAGCGCATCTCCCAAAATTCCCGAGGATACTAAATAGAAATGAGGGACTAAGTGTGTTAATGGGGATACTATTCCTTCATTACCAAAGTATATCATAGTGTAAATTCAATAAAATACCCATAGTAGAAGCAGATATAACAAGCAGACAACTGGGAGGCCAATAATACAGGAAATATATAAACAATCCAGACATGTCTCATATGTAATGATTATGATGATGATGATACATGTATCTATAATACAACAAAAAACGTACATGGTAGTAAAGTCCAAAATAGATAAAAAACCTCCAAAATACCAAAAGGTTTCCCAGTTTCATTATATGCCTTAGCTTGGTCCCATTTTCCCTTTCTCTAATGAAACAATCAGAAAACTATGTCAGGTCTCTTTCACCCATCAACCACTATAACCATATTATCTATTTGGTTCCCCAATGGAGGCCCAAACCTGTTGTGAGATAACATCCCATTAGGCAATCACCAAAGGTCTATACAATTTTGTGTAGTGATATATAACAATCTAAAGAGATAAACATTAAGCATGAAAGCTGTAAATAAAAGTAAATTTCACTTGGAACATCCTCTACTGATAAAGAATTTCTAACAATCCTCTCATGGCTCCATGAAAAATAAGAGTCAAGTTCCTAACAAGGAAACTTCAAGTACATAAATATGAAACATTGTGGCCTCACCATATATACATAGTACAATTTTAACCATGGTCTCTCCGTATAACTATAAGTGTCAAAAACATCCACAACCTAGCTGTTCAACCAATAATGTCATAATTCTCATGGCCATGTTGTATTTCAAATAGTCAGATCATGAAGGGAAGGATCCATGGTGTTAAGAACCAAGTCATCCGCATCAAGTCCCAGGAGAATCTCGATGGAAACTCGGTTAGGCACTAGTTTAAGTCCTAGGATCATTTCATACTGGACATTTCCTTCATGTTTCCATGAATGTTGAATCCAAGGGTTATCAAGGCCCACAACATCCCATGAAATAAATAACCAAGGATTTTCTCCTTCCTTGGAATCCACTAACAAATTTTAGATCCAAATAATATAACAAGGAATCCAATAATACATTTACCATTAATAACATTCATCATTTCAAACTATGTGAGTATACCAACTCACATTACCATTTAACATTTAATATAAATCTTATGAGTATACCCACTCATAATCTCCAATTCAACTTCAAAAGACAAGGAGTATACCCACTCATTGATTTAAATTCTCATATTGCTTTCAACCATTAAAATAATTAAGATACAATCAAATTATTATACCCACTCATTTATCCATTTAATTAATTCAATTAACCAATTTAAACATTTAATATCAATATAGAAGAATGCAAGTAGGAATCAAATATCCTAAACAAGCTACTAAAATTAAACATTATCCATTTAGTTAATGAATCAACATGATATGGATGCATCCCATATCCTATCAAATAAATCCAATTCATTCTATTCATTAAAGAGCTTCCTCTAAGAAGGCAAGCATCAACACACCCCTTGGGTGATTAAAAAAGGAATAATCAAATAATTTCTATAAGGAACACCACATGGGTGGCCATGATTTTGGAAAAGGCTACCAATATATCATAATATAACCTAAGGGAATCCTTAATAGGTTTCATTACATCTATTTCAATTAACTAGTTCAAAATTGAGGTCATTCTGAAATGTATGGTTGGTGCCATAACCACCGATGGCTATTTAAATCACCAAAAATCAAAAGAGAAGTATAAAGCACCAAAATTAACTCGGAAGTGGGGTTATCATCTAGTATCATGTTCTATTTTGGCTCAAAATGAGATAAATCTAATGAATGGATGAAGAATGAAATATTAGGGAAATCCTAAAATAGAATTAGTAGGGTGCTCTAAAAGGCCTCCCTACTATGCGTTTGATGAAAAACTAAACTAGTTTTTTAGAAAGAATTTATTTAAACAAAAAAATTATTAAAATTAAAAAAATATAGGGGTTTTATTTTTTAGGTTAAAGGTTTGATAAATCTTATGAAACCATGAACGACATCCTGTAAGACAAGGGGAACCCTCACGGTTTACAAACTGTTTGGAAACCATGCACAAACCCTCTTTCCCAATATGAAAAAATTGTAGACCTGGTTGCATTCCCGTGCATCCCATTCTGCATGGTTTGGCCAAACCATTTGAAATGTATCTCCAATCTAACTAGCCTTGTATGGTGTATTCAAACCATACTTCCAACCCCACATGGTTTATACTAACCATGCAATAGACATAAAACACCCAAAAATTTGGGTTCTGGGATCCGAAAAATCCCCAAACACCCCAAAACACATGTTCTCAAGTTGGGTACTCAAATTAGGGAATGTTTAAGCATTAAAACTAAAAAATAAGGGATCTATACATCATATGAAAACCTATGTTCTTATAATATTACCCTTATAGAAATTAATCCCTAATGTTCCCTCTAAAGGGTTTTGAGATTCATATGAGAACAATTCTAGTAATTAAGAACATACTTCATCCTCATAGTACCAAGTCATGTCCTTTAAACAATTGTGCTGTCATACAATCTGAACTAGATGAACTGATTAGTCTCAAAGAACCTTTGTGATCGTATCAACTACATGAATATGATTCCCCCCAAAGGATGGATCAACTTGAATGTCAACCTCCATGGTCTGAAAAGTGTGAGAGGAGTCCAAATGGTAGCGGAATAGATAGGATACATGGAAGATGTCGTGTGTGGATTAGTACCTATGAGGCAACTTCTACCAATAGGATAACAAACAAAATCTCTCCAAAATATAAAATGGCCTGACATATCATGGTGAAATTTTACCCCATCTCTTAATTCTCCAATGTAATAACCTCAGTAAAACATGAAAGAACACCTGATCCCCAACCTCGAAATCCAGAGGTCGGCTGTGGTGATCGGTGTGTGATTTCTGTCAAGACTGTGAAGTATTCATCCACTTCTTAATCAACTAGACCTTCTGAGAAGTATCTTTTGTGAAACATGGTCCCAGTAAAGTTTCCTCACCTACCTCTAACCTGCAGAGGGACGATCAACATAGCCTACCATACAAAGCCACGTATGGTGCCATATCTATAGTCTCATGATAACTATTGTTGTTGGAAAACTCCAACATAGGTATATGGTTCATCAAAGATCCTTATAAATCCTAGACACATGCTCATAACACATCCTCTAGTACTTGTATCGTATAATCTGACTGGCCATCAGTTTGCATGCGGTATGTTGTGCTCGGTGGCACCTGTATACACAATGCCCTCTGAAAACCCTATCATAACGAGATGTAAAGTGAATTTCCCTTTATGAAAGGAGAATGTGTAGGAACCCATGATGTTATACTATCTCACAAATATACAAAATCTCAAGCTCATCCACACCAAAGGTCTCCAAGATCAGTAAGAAATGATAAACCTTCGAGATCCTATCAACAAAAACCTAAGTGACATCATTACCACATAACCTCCACTATTGGAATTTCCTAAAAAGTACACCCCTACGAAACTAAAGATTCTACCATCATTAAACTAGGAAAACCCAACCACATATGAGGCCATATCAAGGACCTCACTGTAAAGGATTGGTTGAATCCCAATTGGCCAAAATAAGATTGGTCATGAAATCTTTCTTTAAAGACACTGCCGACCTTTCTAGTACACCTCCCATAAAATGGAAACCTATTTAAACCTATTCCATACAACCATAGACATAGAAAAATAAGGATAACAAGTTCAGCCATCCTGACTGGCTACTCTTAAATTTCTTGGATTAAGTGGATGACACATTAAAAACTAGAACACCAAACATTGTTCAAAGTCATCTTTCATTAACCATGAACATGACCAACAAAGTCCATAACCAACAACCAGTGACGTTCCCTGGTCAATCCATCACCTGACCCTTAAAAACTACCCAGGAACAACAAGAAGGAGGGGGGGTAACCTAGATCCAACCCACTGGAATCATCACTCCTTTTAATAACTCACCTCCAATCCCAACACGAGTCTGGGATAACCATAGATTCATTTAAATGGAGTCTAGGGAACTAACCCAATGTAGTTTAAACTCTATGTTTACAAGTGAGATGTTGGTACAATGTCATGGAATCCACATAAGATTATTTCCTTAAACCATGGTGGCATCCATCTAGAGATCATGTCAATGTAATAGACTAGTTTCCAAGAGTCCATCCAAGGTGTTCCTTCTTGGAAACCCATATATCACTTAGGAATAACCAATACCCGACAAAAACCACGCATCCAACACCCAAATATTATAGAGGTCAAAACCCATCCCAATAGATTTTAAACATTAGCACGAAGTAAAAATAATTCTTCTTAATGCATCAATGATGAAGTCAAGATATGTTAAATGATCATGTCAATGTAGAATGCACCAAGAGGGTGGAAAAGTTAATAATATGATCAGTAGATCCACTACTAGTCTATGTCCCTTAAATTATACCCTGCTTCACCTGTCGACACATCACTATTATCTGATCACCAACCTTTACCATCAAGGCATCACATGATCAATCAACACAACCACATAAGTCCATTTAAAAACAAAACTGTTTCTCAATGGTTTCATACACAACCAACCACATCAACTTCATGGTTATGAGAAAGTACTATCATTATCCCAATATTTTCAAGCTTCAAAAGAATGCATGAATTATCGACCATTTACAAATGTTCGTTATTGGTTGTTCCCATTCCACATAAAAGGACACTCATCAAATAAAACCAACATGATGCTCCCTACCATAGGAGTGTCCTCAGAGTTGATATAAGAGAGATACAAACCACCCACAAGAATACTAGATCAAATTAAACTTAAAATGCAGATGTGATGATCCTTGGATACATGATCACAATTCCAAAATATTTTTCCTGAAACCCAAAACCTAACAGAATAACATGTAAAACCACGAAAATCTAGAGAAAAATGTCCCAATCACTGGGATAGAATTGTTTCATTTAATTCCTTGGTCACTCTACTATGGAGATGACCCATGAACATAATCACCAACATAAGACAAGTGATTTATTGAACTCAACTAGTTCATTACATCATTTAACAACTCAATGAGTACCATATATGTAAACACATGTTACCATGTGGTTCTAGAATCATTAAAGAAAGTAGATACTATACATAGGAAGACCACTCTATCCCTCCATGTAATAGGTGGATCACACAATATACTTTCCCAAGTTTTTTTGTCTCATACGACTATAAAACAACTAATGTACTCCCAATTCTCTTAAGGAAAAGAAACATGGTCACACAATCTATTAAGTGGCTGAACATTCCCTAGACTTGTCTAACCTTATAGAACTGAGTATTACTTGATGTTCAATCCCATAAAAAGGGTCAATATACAATGACCTCTTATCCAAACAGAGGTTTCTTTTAGAGAATAAAAGTCCTACTTGGAACAATGACACCCTAACAACACCAAAATTCAGAAGACTGGCTTCATTTAGTAATAAATTTTAATCCATAAGGGTACTAACTACCACATGCTACCCCTTTATAAATCACAAGAATTTCCCCTCTAAATAGGTCAGGCCAAGCAACAAGTCCCTAGGATCAAGAGATGATCAATTAAGTCACTGATAAAAAGGAGAAAGGCCCATGAAAAACACTCATGTTTCTATTTCAATGATCCCAAGAAACATTTCAAAATACCCTTATGTGAGATTCTGAACATGATAACCACTATGGATTCCATTTTAATGTCCTTAATTTGTTTCACATTTTACCTTTAATCATGTTAAAAGCTCTAAATCAAAACAATACGTACGAAAAAAATAATGCCAAAACAATTTATACCTTATTTGAATAAAATACACCGGGAACAATAGGAAATTCATAACAACTTCCTTCCTTAAACATTAAGCATTAAATAGTAAACATTTATTGACCTTTATTTATAATTTGGACATTTAACAATAATTTCATTTTAATTCATAATGGGTAAACTGACATAAGAGGGTGCCATTTAAACCCACCTAGGTTCATTAGAAAGAAACCCAATAGAAGTTGTTTATTTATTAAACTTGAAAACACTTTCACCATGTTATCCCATAAGAAACATGTCCCCAACTGACCTACATGGGTCTAGCTATTAATTTAGAAGGGTAACCAGTTCATTTGAGTTCAAAATTAATGGATTTAAATTTTATAACCATTTCAGTATATACCACATGGTCATATATATAATGGTTCAAAAATATGTGTGTCTATATACCAATCTATAAAGATCCCATACAGTTTATTGGTTGTAAGTTGGCTCCCATTTAATTAAAACCAACTAACTTCAAAATATAAACCTTATTAGCCTTTACATTTTAAGAAGGGTCCATATAAACATAATTAATGATCAAAAATCCAAAGTGTAGGACATGTCAAAAACATTCTATAAACGAAGTCAATATGATGGCCTTCTACTAAGGATAAGTCTTTAAAAAGGAAAACCACAAACCCTACTTGAAACACTACCTCTTTTCCATTAAAAAGAAGGGACTCAGTTATGTATCTATTTATCATTTCAAGTTTTTATTTAATTTTCACTTGAATTCAAATTCATTTTATATTTTATTCTAATAATTTAATTATCCATGAGGTTTCACCAATGGTTTACCATGTTCCAATCTGTGAAGGCTCATAACACTTCATGAACTAAAATTTAGTGTCCATTATTTTTATATATATCAAATTCAAATTAATAATCGAATCAAACAATGTGGAACTTTATAGTCCAAAAGGTACTGTACTCCTTATGAAAGGAAAGAAGGCATCACTTCCTCTATCCACTACAAAAAATCTATCATAACAGCAGATATAGCTATCAAAAAACCAATCAAAAAAAATTTAATGAGTAATCCATCCTAAATGGAATAACATAATGTATAGAATGTGATTTATAAAAAGGTGCCTATATGATAAATGAGATGGAATACCATCATCTCATAGGTTTCTAAAAAATAGAAACCAAGATCATATCAATATGAACATCGAGGTTAAAGTGTGTCATGCAATGATGGAATAAGATAAACTAAAATTACCCAAATATATAAAATAATAGTTTCATTTGAGGCAATTTTTATTTTACCTATACAAGGGGTAGCTAGTACCAAGAAAAACTTATTTCCAAAATCTATTTTCTTCCTATTCTAATCTTTTTTCACCAAATAACAATTGAAACTAGAAAATATTCTCTGATAAAACATTGTAATGTCCTGAACACGGTTGCCACTCAATATGGCTTCAATCCTGGTGGGTCACAATGCCTCAAGCACATCTCCCCAAAAACAAGAGGCTTTTGAATAGAAGCTAGGGCCAAGGTGTGTCATTGGGGAGACTATTCCCTCATCACAAGATTATATTATAGTTTAATTTCAATAACATACCAATAGAGGAAGAAGATATTATAAGAAGAAAACTGAGGGGTCAATAAGAAATGAAATCTATAAAAAAGCCAAGCATGTCTCATATGAAATGATGCTGATGATACTTGTATCTAGAATATAGAAAAACATGTACATGGTAGTACATTACAAAATAGATAACCAAAATGAAAAAGACCAAAATATATCTCTGTGGCATCGGAAGCCTCAACATGGTCCCATGATCCCTTGCTCCAATGAAACCATCAACAACATGCCTTATGGTTCATTCCCATATTATCACCTGTAACCATATTATATATTTGTGTCCCCATGGGAGGCCCAGAAAGGGTGTGATATAGAATCCCAATAGGCAATTACCGAAGGCCTATACAATTCCATACAATGTAATAAAATAATATAAGTAGATAAATAGTAAGAAGGTGACCAGTAAAGGAAAATAAAGTGTCCTCAGCACATCTCATACTAAGAAAGAATTGCTAACCAACATCTCAAGGTTCCCTAAAAAACATGAGTAAAACTCCTAAGGAAACTAAAAGTAAAAAAAATGAGAAACACCATGACCTAACTATATATTCATGGTACCAATTCAACCACGGTATATCTGTATAACCAGATATGTCAAAAACATCCACGACCTAGCCGTTTAACCAAACATGTCATAATACACTCAACTATGCCATATGTCTAGGAGTCAGAACACGAAGGGCTATATCCAAGGTGTTAATAACTAAGGAATACTATTTGAGTCCCAGGAGTATCTTGATGGAGACTTGCTTAGGCACTAGTTAGAGTCCTAGGAGCATGTCATACCAAACATGTCCTACATGATTCCAAGGAACCCGAATCCATGGGTTAGAAAGGTCCAAGGCATCCAAAGGAATCTAGACCAAAGGATCATCTCCTTCCAAGGGGTCCACTACCCTTTTCCATATATAAGGAACATGTCCAAATCATCTAATCATACATTTACCATTAATAAGATTCATCATTTCAAACTATGTGATTAGGCCCACTCATATTTTCATCTAACATTTAAAATAAATCTTATTAGTATACCAAATAATAACCCCAAACTCAACTTAATAATCTAAGGAGTATAAGCACTAATTGATCACAATTATCATATGCCATTCAAACATTCAAAAAAATATGATATAATAAAATGTGTATACCAATTAATTTATACATTTAATTAAGTCAATTAACCAATTTAAACATGGAATATCAATATATCATAAGGCAAGGAGTCAATAAATCTCTTTAATAGGATAATCAAATTCAATAGTAACCATTTAGTCAAAGAATCAATATGCTATAGAGGAAACCCATCACCTATCCAATTTATCCAATTCACATGATTCATTAAAGAGATTCTTCTAGGAAAGGAAATATTAAACTCACCCCTTAGGTGGTTCAAAAATGAATAAACGGGGCATTTCTATATGGCACACCCAATGGGTGGCCAGGATTTGGGAAATGGTTACCAAAGTATCAAAAAGAAACCTAAGGGAATCCGTAACATGTGCGATTAAATCTAATCCAACTAACTAGTTCAAAATCATGGTCACACTAGAATTTATGGTGTGTGGAATAATGGCTGATAGCTCTATAAATCATAGAAACACAAAAAGAAAAGTATGGACCACCTACCTTAGCTCGGCAGTGGTGTGCTCGTCCAGTATCAGGTCTTAATTTGGATCAGATTGAGAGGAATTTGAAGAAAGGCTGAAGAACAAAATAATAGGGAAAAATTATATTAAACCTAAATAGTGAAACTAATATCTATAAGAATAGAGAATATATGAAAAAGTAATTTATATCTTTTCTATGTGGATCTGATGAGACAAATTGCACTTGAATTTGAGGATATATAGTGGAACAACCAAAAATCCAATAATAGTCACAAGAGGGATCTATCAAAAGGCCTCCCTACTGTGTGTTGGGTGAAAAACAATATTTGGTTTATTAAAATAATTAATTAAAAAATAAAAAAATATTAAAATTCCCACAAAACAGGGACTTATGGTTTAGGTACATTGTTTGATAAACTGTGTTCCAACCATACCCAGTTTCCTACAGGACAAGGGGAACCCACATGGTTTAGCCACACTATTTAAAAACATTGCATAAACATTGTGTAAACCACCGACCCAAACCATAAAAAATTATAGAATTCTCCACAGGTCCATGAGGACCATTTCACACAGCTTGGTCAAATAGTGTGGCATGCACCACCCCTTTGTCCAACCTTGCACAGTTTAGTAAAACCATGCAGCCTACCCCACATGGTCTACACTAAACATGATCTAAGATTTAAACACAAAAAACATGGGTTATGGGCTCTCAATAACCCCCAAAAATACCCACGGTCAACTTGGGTAGTCACATTAGGCCACAATAAAGTAGTAAATCTGAAAATAATGGATCTATTCCTCATACAAAAACCTGATTTCTTATGTAACCAAAAGGAATATCATAATGGTTTCCATAAAATAAAGGATTAAATAATTCTTAAAAATCAATAAAGGAAAAAATTATAATAAATCATTATAAATTATGTACAATTGAATTTATGACATAGAAAAGAGTGGTTTGGTGACTTTGGAAATGTGCCACATAAGCGGGGTTTTAGGGAAAAGTGTAAAGATTGTTTAATGAGGGTATGAGAATAGTAATTTATATGAAAAAAATTGAACTAATATGGGTTTTAAAATTATAATGAGTGTTTTAGAGACCATTTATGTTTAAAAACATTTCATTGAGTGACGCTTTTAAATAGGAACATAAAAGAGATAAGTTACATTTAATTGGTATTTTGAATGAAATTGATATGTGAAACATTAATACATGTATGTCCTTGTCAAATAATTAAAAAATAAACATGTTATATATGTTTGTTATGTATATATAGAATATAGAATAATAATAAAGAGATAAATTAAACTAAACATAGAGAAATATAACCCAAATAAAATAGTTTGGTTTAGAGAGATCCCTTACCTTATATTATAGAGTCATTATACATGAACTCAGTTCTATTTATAATAAAATTAGATTCATTAATTACTTAATTAATTACCTCTTACATAGATATTTTATTTATTAAATTTTTATTTTGTTATTTTATGGAAATTTCGATGAGATATAAAGTTGAATTTCATTGTTTCATGAGTATTTGTCTCATAGTTCCTCGGATCAACTACGGTTAATTATTGACATTCTTGTCAAATGGGACTAGAAATATTTAAGTGAAATTAAATAGTATTCCAAAAATTATAGAAATTTAAATGGTCTCAAATATAACTATGTGTTCCGCGATAGGGTTGTTTAAGTATGTTAACACTGCATGGTTAATTTATTTAGGAAGTTTTATTGACTATCATAGACAAGTTTATTTTATTTAATATTATGTGTACATATTAGTTTTAAAACTTGGAGTAAGTTATAATATAATTATTAAAATTTTATTTGAAAATAATAATTGTTTTAAGACCTTCCTTGAAGGTGCTAATGGAAAAAAAACTCAATTTTCATTGATTTGGTTAACCGACATAATTGGGAATTGTGTACATATTAGTTTTAAAACTTGGAGTAAGTTATAATATAATTATTAAAATTTTATTTGAAAATAATAATTGTTTTAAGACCTTCCTTGAAGGTGCTAATGAAAAAAAAACTCAATTTTCATTGATTTGGTTAACCGACATAATTGGGAATTTGTTTTTGTTTCATTGAATAAGAATTGAAAAGAAAATTATGGTTTCTATATATTCAATTATATCTATAAAATTATAATATATTTATGATACTAGAGTTACCATTTCATTTTAGATGGGGGAGTTGAGAAGAATGTTGGAGAAGAAAGGAATTTTGAAATGTCATTTTAGAATGTTACCCCTTGAATATCACCTCTCTCAAATGGACCCTTAAAGAACATGTAATTTATATTTTGTTTAGAAAAAAGTACTAGGATGTGAGTAATAGTTTAGAGGATAGTTTTTGGAAGATATTTGGAAATCATCATGGCTTAGAAGATGCGATGATAAGGGGTGGTATTTATAAGTGGAGGAAAGGGGTGTTTTGATTATTATAATCCTTAGTTTATTATTTTGTATAAATAATATTCATAGTGCTGATTATAATGTCTATATAATTTAAATTGTGTAATTGAGTTTGAGATATTGGGTTCTTATATCATTTATGACTCAAAATTCATGTATTTGGCTTATAATTTGAAATATTATAAATTAAGATATTTCACTAATCACTAAAAGATATAATATTTTGGAAAAATATGAAAAATTCACCCAATTGTTTTTAAATGTATTAAAAAATGGAATCCATTTTATAAAAATAAATTTCTAAATATTAGAAATTTACTTTTTAAATAAAATCTTTATTTATTTGAAAAATACCTATTAAAATATTATAATCGATTTCATGACCGTTTGAATAATTATTTATAGTCTCATAAAATTATATTATCATTAGAATACAACATAATACTAATTTAAAAATTGATTTTATATATATAATTTTTTTAAAATTATTATCTTTATTATAAAATTTTGATTAAAAATTTTATGTTTTATAAAAATAAAAACACTAAATTTATCATTTTTATAACATTTATTTACTTAGACGTGGTTTAATTATATAATATTTTTATTTTATATATTACCTAAATATTATTTTACTCTTATATTTTGAGTCTTCTATTATATCTTTCATATTAATGTTACTAACAATTATATTATTATTACAACAATCTGGTTACTATTCTAATGGGCGTATTACTATTCTAGTGATTAGATCTATAATGATCACATGGGTTACATAAATTCAATAGATTCCAATAATTCCATTCATTCATCATTTAATTTTATTTTCTCTCAAGTTATATATAATTTTATCTTCAAAAATAATATTTTATTATTATAATTATTTTTTATTTCTACATCTTTGTTCATGAGTGCAGTCATTCTGGTGGGTCTATAAAATCCAAATTATCATATTTTAATTATATTATTTTATATTTTATTATACACTTTTAATATTTGGAATAATTATTATTTTCGTTTCTAACAAATTTATCATTCTTCATTTATGAAAATAATTTTTTGTTGTTTTCTCTATGTGATGTATGTTCTTTATACTACATGACATAATTATTAGAATTTAAATTCCATTGAAAAATTATGATCTATTACATTCTTCCCAGCTTATAAAATTTCACCCTCATAATTTCATTTTACACAGTAAGGTGACAATGGTTGAGGTTAATTCTATTTTATAGATTCCTCTAGTTCCCATGTCTCCATCTCATACTTATTGTTTCTCCATAGTAGTATGACTAGGTGAGATATCTCATTGCATAAAACCTTCTCTCTATGGTCCAATATCTTCACCAGATTCTCCTCATAATAGAGACCATTTTAATATTGTAAAACATATAGATTTAGTATATATGAGAGATATAGTGTGTACTTAATCATGAGTGGTATATGGAATACAACATGTACTTGCGTCATTGTTGGTGGCAGTGATAGTCGATAAGGAACAACTCTGACATGACCTATAATCTCAAAGGGGTCGATGTACCTGGGACTCATATTTACCTTCTTCCAAAATATCATGACTCTCTTCCATGAAGATATTAATAGGAATAAATTATCCCCAACCTGAAAATCTAGGTCCCATAGATTATTGTTAGCATAAAGCTTCTAACGACTTTGAGCATCCCTAATGTACTAATGAATGATCTTGACCATTTCTACATTTTCCTTTTCTAGTTTAGGTCCCAGAAGCTTGTATTCACCAACTTCATCCCATCATAAAAGTGGTGAACATATCTTCCCATGGTGGGATTCATATGGATCCTTTGGGATTCTTGAGTGGAAACTATTATTGTACAAGAAATCTACAGGAATAAGGTATTGGTCACATATTCCATTAAAGCCCATCGAGAATTCTCTTGAAAAGTCTTCTAGTACCTGAATATTCCTTTCAAACTGGCCATCAGTCTAGAGGTGATAATCCATACTGAATTTTAACTCAACATTTAGATCATGTGGAATACTCTTCCAAAACATGGATGTCATTCATAGATCTTGAATAGATGTAATTGATAGTGTTTTCTGATGAAGTATCACCACTTCTATAATGTATATACTTGTAAATATGTCAAGTGATAAGTTATCACAAATTAAAATGAAGTGAGTAGTATTTTTAAGATGATCCACAATAGCCTATATAGCATTATTTTCTCTAGATATCTTCAAAAGACTTGTGAAAAAGTCTATGGTGATGTTTTCCCATTTCCATTTAGGTATGGGAAATTATATCATCACCCCCTTATATTTTTTCCTATCCTTCAATTTATAACACATCAGACACTCTAATTTATATCCAATGATATTCTTATTCAAATTGTACCACCAACAGTTCTCTTAGAGGTTTCAATATGTCTTTGTACTCCCTAGGTGGATGGATAAGGTTGATCTATGTGCATCAGTCAAAATATCATTATTTATATTAGTATTTTGTGGTACACATATCCATGACAAAAATTTTAAAACTTTTTCCTTATCAATAGATATCTCTAATAATTTACAATTTTTTATAGTTTCCACCTTCTTCTAAATTACCACTTCATCTCTATAAGTATCCTTTATCTTCTCCAGATGGGATGGTTGATCAATCATTTAAGAATGGAATGATGGTGATCCATCCTTCATGACTCCCATGTATATCATATTCATGTCCAAGATGATTATATACTTCTCCATTCTCATAATTTATTAATAACTTATAAACTATTAAATTAGAGAATCTTTTTTTATTTTGATACCCAGGATGGTAGTTGATTATGTTGTCATAATATCTAATGATATATAACAATATTTTTTGGAAAATAATAGGGTTATTCTTTGGGAATAAATATTTTAGTCTCATGTGATCTGTATATATAACAAACTCTTCCCCATAGAGACAATGCTACCATATTTTCAATATGATGATCAAATTCCCTAACTCTATACCATGCATGTGATAGTTCTTCCCATGAAATTTTAGTGACTTGAGTTGTAAGAAATCACTATATCATTTTTCATCAGTAGAAAAACTAATCCATTATTTTAGTCATCATTATATACCATGAATAGTTCCACACTTATGGGTAGTGTAGGTACTGGTGCAGTGATAAGCCTCTTTTTCATCTCCTTGATGCTCTCTTCACATTCATTGGTCTAGAAAAACATTACTACCTTCAATGTCAGTTTGGTTAGCTAGTTTTAAAATGATTATAGGGTTCTGTTAAATAATTAGTAATACCCATATAGTCCAAGGAAAATATGGATATCTATTATAGATTCTCACCTGGGCCACTCCTCAATTACCTTTGTCTTATAAGTATATATGGATATCCCTTTTATGGTTATAAAATTCCCTAAGAATGATACCTCCTCTATATAAAACTCACATTAACTATAATAGGAATATATTTTCTCATTTTTAAAAGTAATTTTCACAATATTAAATTGCTCCCCATTTTCCCCCATTAACTTTAAAGTATAACGGAATATCATCTATAAAGAATACCAAAAAAATTTCAAGGTAATCTCAAAATACTCTATTCATTAAGTCCATTAAAATTTCTGGAGAATTTGTGAGTCCAAAGGGAATTACTATGAACTCATATTACCCATATATGGTTCTAAATGGAGTTTTAGAAATATTTTCCTTATCCGCCATTATTTGGTGATATTCTGAAAGTTGGCCCACTATAGTGTAATATTGAGCCCCATGTAGTTTTTTAGATAATTCATCTATCCATGGAAAGGGATAATTATTCTCTATCAGGATTTTTTTGGAGCTCATGATAATTAATGCATAGGTTCATTGACCCATACTTATTATTGATAAATAGGAAATGCACACCCGATGGTGAAGCATTCAAATATATAAAATGTGATACCTTGAGATTTTGAGAATTATTTTTTTCTGAATTAATTTAACTTTTAAATATTTTTTATTTCAAATGAAACTGGAAATTGATATATATATATATATATATATATTAAAATACTATGTCAAACATTCCTTTCACATACAGTACTATCTGGGCTTATGCTATATGCAATACCAACTTGTCTTGCACTATTAGTAACACCGACATGACTATGATGAACGCAACACTAAGTTTCTATGAAATATATATATATATATATATAATTAAAATGAGATAATTATAACTTAAAAATTAAACTTAGTTATAGAAATAGTAATAACTACTTGTAAAATATTTTTTCTAAGCAATTTATATAAATAAAACATATTTATAATGAAGGATAATATTTTTAGTAAAGTCCTTTTTTGTTAAAAATATTGTTTTCTTGAATGAACCAATTTTAATAATAAAATTAATTTTAGATATATTTTTAAATTTAATTTGATAAAATAAAATTTATTTTTGAATTCATAAAATAAAATTTATCCTAGGGTAATTTTTGGTATTTTTCTGAGAAAATTAATTTTTTGATGAATAGTGAAAAATACTGCTTTTTATATTAAAATTGTAATTTCTTATAATTTATTATTAAAGATAAATGATATTATAAATATTTTTAAAGTAAAATTAGATTAATATTGAATATTTTAATACAATATAATTTATTTTAATAAATTTCACTTTTAAAATGAATATAAAATTTTAACAATGTTTTGAACTGTTTCCTATATTAAAACCCTGTTATTACGTCTCGTCTGCAGGATTAGCACTAATATTAATTTTTCTGCTTTGGTGATTTGAATTTAAAAAATCCCAAATAAAAAATTTTATTCAGTATAATATTTATATTTTAATAATACCATGTTTATTTTTGTCTAAAATCATTTGTAAAAGTGATTAAAATTAATCACAATAATTAAGGCCAAATTAAGCTTAATCGGGGACTAAAACTTAAAATTAAGAGCTCAAATGACCTATAAAGTTTTCTAAAACCCATTTTATTTCTATATAAAGACCATAAATCACCCATTTTAGAGTTTGGTTGGTTTTTATAACTATTTTCGGTAAGAACATGTGCACACCTAACTTGTTTCTAAAAATTCCATGTGAGTCCTTTTCCTTCTATATAAAAGGCCACCAAATTTACCCATTCCTCACATCTTTCAAACCTTATATGTTATTCTATGATCTTCCCAAATAGCCTCCAAAAAATATTCCCTTATATTTTTAATACTCCCCTTGGGAATAAATCTTCTCAATGAAGCCTTTGGGTACAAACCAAAAGGACATACCTGATTTAGAGGTAATGTATTCTCTCAAGATCCTTCCATTTATTTTTCTTATCCACACACTCCACTATATTTATATCCATATTATGTGAAAAATAACATAATACAACATATACTAGGATGTTTTTCAGAAATTTTTATGACCTACACTTACACACACCTCCATCTAATGTATGTTGAACATACTATTTCTATGTACGATGAAATACTGCCTCACAAAATGATGATTGTTTATTTCTCCTTTCCCACCAATCATGGTGGCCATTATGATGGAAAATATATTTATATATGTACTATATTATATTTAATATGTATTTAATTTTATTTATTCCTTTTACAACACAGATCTCTTTACTTTCCATTTGGTTTTAATAGAATAATCTCGTTTGAGGAAGTGTGGATTACCGCCCCCAAGTGATGTGATTCGTTCACACACCACATGGAATGTATTAAGAATGGTTTTAATGAAATTATATGATATATATAATATATTAATTATAATATAATATTGATACATATATATACATACATTTATATACATATATATATATATATACATATGTCATTTACATACTTTCTTTCAATACGAAAAAAATTATGGAAAATTAGTTCATGAATACGTACGACCAACCATCTTTATAAACCATTTATTCCATTATATAATACTATATTATATAGATTATTATAATAAAAATATAACATATATACCATAAATTTATATAATGTTTGACATTCTAGAATCATTGTACAAGTATAAGGACCAAATATGTAACAAATTAAAATACATGCAAAGAACAAGATGAATTTTACCCGAAGCGAAACATTAACATAGGATCATTAAGAAGAGGGTGATATAAAGTCATAATAAAACCATATATTATATTATGTATAACAATAATCTTAGGAAAATTATGTATAATAAACTTATATTTCATATACAGGATGCTTATATGAGTACATAGAGAGTCAAAAAATAAGGTAAGGGGATTTCAACTCATTTTTTTCCATGAGATTCATGTTATGATCACCACTCTTTAATTTCATGTGGGGTATGTACTGAACCTGATTTAATTATATTTATCTTATAATTATAATTATGGGTATTCAAATACCAATTTTATGATCCTTCTTCCATTGGGTTTATGTTTCATAAGTTAAAAAATCGGTAAAAATGTTTTATGACAATTGGATTTCTTTGAGACTTATGTTTTGTTATGTACGTAAACTATTTTTCAAGGGGAATATAACTCCATTTAAATTAAAATATCATGAATATCAATCTTTTCATGATATTATATGACTAATTTAATTTCCTTTCCTTACATGGATATCATGATCCAAAGATACAATGTTATATGATTTTAGTGAGACAATCTCATTACATTTTGAGACAGTTTATGTTTTAGCTTCCTTGGATGAAATCTTATGATCCATATTTCAAGAATATTCATTATTTTCCTTTTATTATTTTATTTCATTATATAATCATGTATTTTTATTATTTTCAACTCGTTGGAACTTAAGAAAGTTAAGTGTTTTGAGGGAAGCCCGACTTTACCCTCTCTTTGATCAGAAATTTATATTTTATAAAAAGGTTTTCCAAGAATATTATACCATTCTAATATAATATATAAATTTAGTTTTTACCCTTTTTATCTTTTACTAATATCTACAAGGTAATATTCTTGTATCTTTCCAAACAAGTCACTTTTCTATCCTTTTTACTGTGTAAAAGGAATGTTATTTTGACCTCATACGACATGTATATATTTACCCGCCATCATTTCCTTAATGCTACATTTGAATTGTAAAAAGGATAATATTTAAGAAAATGTTTTTAAAAGTAATTTTGAAGGTTTTTTTTTCAAAATGGTTTCAAACTTGATTTTTATGTTTTCATGGAAAACTTTTTTCAAAATGTTTTCATGTATTATTTATATGTTTTTAAAGTGTTTTCAATGAAATAATTTTCAAAATGTTTTCAAAATATTTTATAAGCTTCCAAGGGAAATGGTTTTGTAAAAGTTTTTTGGATTTCCTTGTAATTTTTAAAATTATTTTCAAAGTAATTTTTTTCATAACATTTTCAATATTTATTTATTTGTTTTCAAGGGTTTCCAATGAAAAAGTTTTTTAAAATTTTTTGAAGCTTGTTTTAAAAGTTTTCAAGGAAAAAGGTTTTCAAAATGATTTCACATATTATTTGTAATTTTTCAAAGGTATTATATAATAAAATTATATTCAAATGGTTTTATGTATTAAAAATCCTTTTTTCAAACAAGAAATGATATTTTCCGCATGAAACTTTTTTAGATGATAATTCAAAATTATTTTGTATATAAGATGACATATATTGATGTTACTAATAACTTATAGGAAATGATCTAATGGTTAAATTAATATCCTTTATATTAATGTGTTATGATTAATGTCATTATATATATGAAACCAATTTCTTCTTCATGGGTAATATTTCTCTGAAAATCGATTCTCTTTCATGGGTTAAATGATTCTGGAAACCCGATTCTTTTAATGGGTTATGAGTAAATTATTATGAAACCTATCTCTTTCTATAGGTTATGATATGTTTTCAAGTTTATTATACCCATTTCATTTCATGGGTAGTGATATGTTTATTTATGATTTTGTGTAACATGTATGTATGATTTCATTATGTGATGGGTGTGGCCCATATATCCCTCCAATTCATTTGGTTAATGATTTATATATGATGAGATATATTGGGATGGAATGGGGGTTTAATCAGTTCAGTAATACAGGGATGGAATGAGGGTTTAATCAATTCAGTAATATAGGGAAAGAATGAGGTTTTACTCAGTTTAGTAATAGAGGGATGGAATGAGGGTTTACTCAGTTCAGTAATACAGGTCTAGAATGAGGGTTCACTCAGTTCTATAATATAGGGTTGGAATGAGGGATTACTTGGTTCAGTAATACATGGCTACAATTGGGGTTTACTCAGTTCAGTAATATAGGGATAGAATGACGGTTTCATCAGTTAATTAATATATTAATGGGATTGGGGTTTAATCAGTTCAATAATACAGTGATAAAACAAGGGTTTACTTGGTTCATTAATATAGGGTTGGAATGAGGGTTTACTCGGTTCAGTAATACTAGGCTGGAATGAGGGTTCACTCAGTTAACTAATGTAGCTCTAGAATGGGGGTTCACCTCATTCAATAACGGACTTTGTCAACAAATATGGTCTTGGGTGTGGTGCCTTGGATACTATGGAATTCATATTATATGCTTATGTGTTTTCCACGATCCCATGTTTTATACCTATGTTATGCTTTCATAGATTATGCTCTCTATTTCATTATGATTCAAGTCTTATGAAATTCCAATCATTATACCATAATATCTATTATAATCTTTGATATGTAGGGTATGATCTTATATTTTCATGATCACTTACTCACACCCTTATCATCATTTTTATTCTTACATGTTTCCCTTCTTTACCCTTAATGATCATTTGAGCTCACCCCTTTTATATTTCTTTTCCCACAGGTTATGAGGATATGTACTATTTTTTATATATCTAACAAGGTTTCTAGTAAAGAAGAAACTAGTGGAAGATGATTTAGCTCACATATGTACCGGTGTTTATGTTCCCATGTTTCCAAAGGCACTACACCAACTATGGTATTTGGGCATCCATCTGTATAATGTTTAACTATTCCCCAAAAGTTATGTAATGTTAATGTTTTGAAAAGAAAGGGTTGTTATTGATGGTATCAGAGAAAATGTATAGTTAAAATATTGAGAATATGATGAGAAAACATTAGTCAGATCCCTAGGTATATTTCTAAAGATATGTCAAGGGATGTCTCTAAGGATAATAATAAGCATGAGTTAATATTTAAGAAAATGTCCTAGAATTTTGGTAATGGATAGAATGAGTGGTTTCCAAGAAATACATCTTTTTATTGATACTAAAAGTTGATGTGACTCTAGAACAGATGTTCCTAGGGGCAATAACTCTGAAAATATGTTCCAAGATTGACTCGAGGTAATCAGGTACACAACAACAGGCCTTCCGACACACCTGGTTTGAAACTCTTGAGGGATTTTCTTTGGGAATTCAAAAACTCTTCACAAACCATCATGAATGATCTAGATAAATTTTTCCAATGAATTACCTAGAATAAACCCAAGCTATCAATTATTATATAAGGTGTCCTGATTTAGATATCTTATAGGTAAATATTTTCATGGCTATATGGTTTTCTGCTACAATATGTAATTCTCACACTATGATTCTGGTTTTAGTCAATGGAAGAAACTGAAATGAATTGGATTAATGTTGAATATGATGGAATAATTTTTGATGAGCATTCCAGGGGGATGATCACTGGAGGGAAATATGTCATAATTATTCCAAATCATTTTTTCATGGAACATGATTAACAATGTTTACCGTAACCAGCTCTTAGACTAACAATGGAAGAGAAAGAAGAGTTCTTTGAGAGTTATGGTAATATAGACCATATAGGAAAGAATATTCAGTTTCTTTGTGTCAATAATGTTGAAAGAATAACCTAATTGATTGTTTTAGAGGAATAAGAAGTTGTTTTGAATATGGAAAAGAAGGTCACATAGCAAGTGAATCCATGGAAAAAATGAAGAGTTCAGTTAATGAAATGGATGGAATTTTGGCCTCCCTATGTCGTCATCTAAGGTTATGTGTTTTATGTGTGGAAAAAATGGTCATTATGCAACCCAATGTCCTCAAAGAAAAGTTTGTGAAGAGAATCAACAAGGTGGTGTGAGTAATGGTTACATTGTAGATAATGATGAGACTACGAATGAAATGTGAAATGAAATAAGAAATATTATTAATGGATTATGGATGAAGTAATCAATGTATTTAGGTATTTTGATTCAAAAGTTATAAATGATAAAATATATATGGATTTTCCAACTTATGTTTTTTCCCATTATTTAAAATTTTATGTTGAATGTTCTCCTTAAACTAGTGATGTGATTTAATAACAATTTGATATTTTGATTAAGGAAAGGTAACCCTTTATATATTCTTTATGATAAGATAATTTTGTATGGATAAAGTTACATTTGATATGAATATGTAAATTGGAAAATATTGATTACCTTGGAAAAAGTAAGGAATAATATATCTGTGTTTTCTGATACCACTAATGAAGTTTACAACATTTATGGATTTAATTAATCAATCTAATACACTTTGTAATGAAGAATCATGTGTGTTTTCCAAAAGGATTTATGGTAATTCAGGTTATTTCCTTGTTTAAAGAGAATATATGATGAGGGTATTCACATTATTGGAATTTGACAACCAAGAGCTACATTTTGTTATACAAGGGAATAAATTTTTAGATTATTTCATTTATCTCTTTTAAAATTTTTGTATTTTCACCTTTGAGAAGGGTTATAGGGTTACTTGTTCATGCAAAATTTAAGTTATGCTTTCTAGGAAGTATTTGTGCACTAATTTTGTGTTATAAACCTTGGTTAAAATGATAATCAGTGATTAACCTTATTTCAAGGATTTGCATATTATATATTATATTAGTGTAGTTTAAGAAAAGGACATCATGTACATTGGATGAAAACTAATCTTGTCTGGAAGGGCCACTGGTATTGAACCCATGACCAAAGGATGATAAGTGTTTCACACCTATCACTAGCTTATGAAATGTCCTGGTTAATGTATATTTTTTTAATAATATTTATGATGAACTAGTAGTGTTAATTTTTACTTTTATAAATTAATTCATGTTTACTTTTTAAGATATAAATAGTTTGAGTTTTTATTCTTTTATGGGACTTTTGATCCATTAAAAGTGTATTGTAGTTCTTTATTCATTAGAGTTAATTTATATACATTCATTACTTTTGGTAATGGATGTATTATAAATTGGTCAAATCACAAACCAGGAATAAAATTTTGTTTATAGAAATTTATGAATAATTATTCAACGTTCTGAAAGTGACACAAAAAGTGTTTTCCTAATACCTTACATTTTGTTGAACCAATGGATATTTGAATAATCGCAGATGTGTGAGTTTGATGCCCTAAACATTACTTTGATAATTCAATTGTTTTTTATTGATGACCTCAATAACTCCCTATAAATATTTATTATTTTTTCCATGTATAATATTCACTCCCAACCCATATTCTCCTATGTGGAAACCTAGTTATATGTTACTTTGGGTAACTGTTACGGTTAAAAAATTCCCTATTTAAGGTAAGTTTTAGTATCCATTTTTACGATGTGTGTTTAAACGAATGAAACTTTCACATATTAAAACATTGATATCCTAGGAAAATTTCAAGGGAGAAAATAATTGTAATGGGGGTGGAATGTAACCCCCTGATATTTTGAGAATTATTTTTGGTAAATTAATTTATTTTTTCAGTATTTTTTCTATCACATGACACTGTATATATATAGATATATATATATATATATATATATATATATATTAAAAAACTATGTCAACACATTTCTTTCACAAATATAACCAACTTGGATTTCGCTACATGCTATACCAACTGGGCTTGCAGTACAAACAAGACTTACTTGGCGTACATTCCCTACAACAGTGAGTTTCAGTGATATATATATATATATAATTTAAATGAGATAATTATAGCATACTTATTAAAATTTGTTATATGAATAGTAATATCAATTTTTCAAATATTTATTTATAATCGATTTATATAAATAAAACACATTGACAATGAAAGATAATATTTTTGGTAAAGTCCTTTTCTGTTATAAATATTGTTTTCTTGAATGAACCACTATTAATAATAAAATAAATTTCAAACACATTTATAAATTTAATTTGATAAAATAAAAACCATTTTTCAATTCATAATGTCGAAATTAGGCAAGGGTGAATTTTTTTCAGAGAAACTTCTTTTTTTGATGAATAGTTAAAAATAATACTTTTTAGTTAAAAACTTAATTTTTGTCTAATTAATTATTAATGATAAATGATATTATAAATATGTTTTATGTTCACATTATATTAATATTAAATATATTAATATAATTCAATTCATTAGAATCAATTTCACTTTGAAACTGAATTTAAAATCTTAACAATCTTTTTAACTTTCTCCTACTTTAAAACCTCATTATTTTGTCGCGTCTGCAGGATTGGAACGAATATTAATTTTTATGCTTCTATGATTTGAATTTAAAAAATATAACTTACAAAATTTTATTCAGTCTAATATTTAGATTTTATTAAGACCATGTCAATTTTTGACCAAAATGATTAGTAAAAGGAATTAAAATTAATCAGAGCTGTTAAGGCCAAATTCAGCTTAATTCAAGACTAAAACTTAAAATTAAGGGCAAAAATGATTTAGAAACTTGTCCAAAACCCATGTTATGTCCATATTTCAACCATAAAAATTCCATTATCGAGTTTGTTTTTGTTTTTTATGACTTTATTATGGTTATAAAATGTACACACTTAACTTGTTTCTAAAACAACCAAGTGAGTCCTTTTCCTTCCCTATAAAAGGCCACCACCTCAACCAATTCTTGAAACCTATAAATCATTTTATGTTAGTAAAAGATATTATCATGTATCCTCCAAAAAATCCTCCCATATACCTTTCATCCTCCCTCTGGCCATAAGTATTCCCAAGGAAGCCTTTCGACACAAACCAAAATGTGTTACCTGAAATTGAGGTAACATATTCTCTCTAGCTCCTTCCATTTATTTTCCTTATGCACCACCTACACTCTCATTACTTATTTCATGTGTTAAAAAACCAGTTTTATCTATATACTTGGATGTTTTTATTAAGTGTTACTGACCTACACTTACACACACCTCCATCTAATAGATGTTGAACAAACTATTTCTATGTACGGTGAACTCTACCTCACCAAAAGATGATTGTTCATCTCTCCTTTACATGTAATCATGGTGGCCATTATGATGGAAAAAATATTTAAATATTTCATATATTATATTTAATATGTATTTATGATTATTCATTCCTTTTACAACACACATCTAGTTACTTTCCATTAGGTGTTAATATGATAATCTCGTTTGAGGAAGTGTGGACTACCACCCCCAAAGCGATGTGATTCGTTCACACACCAAATAGAATGTATTAAGGATGGTTTTAACAAAATTATATGATATATATAATATATTCATGCTAATGTAATAATTATACATATATATACATATTTAATTTACATATTTTCCTTCAATACGACAATAAAGATGGAAACAACGTTCATGCATACGAATGTCTTAACATCTCCATGAAGAGTGTATTCTATTCCATAATCCTATATTATATAGATTATTATAATAAATGTATAATTTTTATACCTGATATTTATGTCATGTTTTAAATTCTTGAATCTTGATATAAAAATAAGGATGAAAGATGTAACTAACTTAGACACATGGGAAGAACAATGTGAATTTTACCAGAAGGGAAACTTTAACAAAGGATTGTTAACAAGAATGAAATATAAAGTCCTAATAAAATAATATATGGTATTATGTATAAGAATATGATTATTTAAAATATTTTGAATAATCTTATATTTACTATACAAGAATCATTTATGAGTATGGAGAGTGTTAAGACATAAGGTAAGGGGATTTTATCTCAATTTTATGTGAGATTCATGTTATGATCACCACACATTCCCTTTGTGTGGTGTAAGTACTTCCTAGGATTGAATTTTATGTATATTATACATAAAATTATGGGTATTCACATTCCAATTTTATGATCCATCTTTCATGGGGTTTATGTTTCAAAATTTACCAAATCGGTAAAAATGTTTTCTTTGAATCTACCTTCTTTGAGGCTTATGTTTTGTTATGCACCTAAACTCTTTTTTTGAGGTTAATATAATTAAATTTTACATGAAATATAATGAATAAAAATATTTTCATGATATTATATGTTTCATGTAATTTACGTTCCTTACATTTAGAGCATGATCCCAATATACCATGTTATGAGAGATTATTGTGACAATCTCATTGGTTTTTGAGATTTTTTTATGTTTATGCTTCCTTTGATGAAATGTTATGATCCATATCTCAATAATATTCATGAGTTTCGTTATCCTCTATTATTTCATGATATAATCATGTATTGGTACCATTTTATACTCTTTGGTACATAAGATATTTAAGAAAGTATTTTTAGGAAATCCCGACTTTACCCTCTCTTGGTTAAGAAATCCATGTTTTCTAAAAAGGGTTTCCAATAATATTATACCACTCCTCTATAATATATAAAATTCGTTTTAACCTTTTTATATTTTACCAATCTCTTTAAGGTAATATTCTTGTTTCTTTCGGAAAAAGGCACTTTTATATCCTTTGTATCATGCAAAATGAGTTTTCTTTTAACCTCGTACAACATGTACAGATTAACCCACCATCATATTTTCTATGATCCCTTTTCATTTTTAAAAAATAAAATATTTAAAAAAATATTTATTAATTTAATTTTAAAGGAATAATTATTTTAAACATATTTTATATGTTTTCATGGAAAACTATTTTAAAGATTTTTTAAGCCTTATTTACATGTTTTTAAAGTGCATTCATAGAAATGGTTTTCAAAATGTTATCATGTTTCTTTTATAAGTTTTCATGAAAAATGGGTTTCAAAACATTTTCCGGATTTATTTATATGTTTTGGTAGTATTTCTATAGAAATGGTTTTCAAAACATTATCTAGCTTTCTTTAAAAAATTTCAAGTGTTTTTAAAGAAAGAGGGTTTTAAAATGTTTTAAATATATTTGAAATGTTTTTAAGGAAAATGGTTTTAAAAATGATTTCATGTCTTATTTATAATTTTTCAAAGGCATTTTATATAATAATGATTATTAAATGGGTTTATGTATTAAAAATTCTTTTTTTCAAACAATAAAGGTTATTTTCCTAAAGAAAAATTTTTAGAGGATATTTCAAAATTATTTTCTATCAAAGATGACATCTATTGATGTTAATAATACCTTATAGAAAATGATATAAAGGTTCTATTCATATCATTTATATTAATGAGTTATGATTAATTTTATGGTCTTTATGAAAACCATTTCTTCTTCATAAGTAATATGTTTATGAAACCTGTTTCTCATTCACATGTTATATTCTTTTGAAACCCACTTCTTTTCATGGGTTTTGATGAAATGATAATTAAACCCATCTCTTTCTATAGGTTATGATATGTTTATATATTTATGATACCCAATTCATTTCATAGGTTATGATAGGTTTATTTATGATATTGTGGCACATGTATGTATGATTTTATTATGTGATGGGTGGGACCTATATCTCCCTCTGATGCATTGGGTAATGATTTAAATCTCATGAGATAATCAGGGCTGAAATGAGGGTTTACTCAATTTAGTGATACAAGGCCAGAATCAGGGTTTAATTTATTCAGTAATAATAGTATTGAATGAGGGTTTACTTGGTTTGGTAATATAAGGATCAAATGAGGCTTTACTTAGTTCAGTAATATAGGACAAGAATGAGGGTTTGCTTAGTTCAATAATACATCGAAAGAATGAGGGTTTACTCAATTCTATAATAATTATAAGGAATGAGGGTTTACTTGGTTCACTAATACAGGGAAAGAACAAGAGTTTAATCAGTTTAGTAATACATTGCAGGAATAAGGGATTACTCAGTTCAGCAACACATGGATGGAATGAGGGTTTACTCGGTTTAGTAATACAGGGATGGAACAATGGTTCACTCGGTTCAGTAATACAGGGCTAGAATGGGGGTTCACCCAGTTTAGTAGAAGACTTTGTCCACTAATATGTTTTTGGAAGTGATGCCTTGGCTACTATGGAAATCACATTATAGGCTTATGCATTTTACATAATTCCATGTTTTATTCCTATGTTATTCATTCATGTCTTATACTCTCTATTTAATTATTATTCATGTCTTATAAACTGCCTATATTTATACCATGATCTCTATTATGATTGTTGATATGTAGTGTATGATCTTATATTTTCATGATCACATACTCATACCCTTAGGACAATGTTTATTCTCACATGTTTCCCTTGATAACCCTTACTACGAATTTGAGCTCACCCCTTTTATGTTTCCTTTCCCCCAGGTTATGATGATATGTATTATGTTTGATATGTCTAAGAAGGGTTTTAGTCAAGAAGAACCTAGTGGGAGATTATGTAGCTCACATATATAGTAGTGTTTATGTTTCCATGTTTCCAAAGGAACTATACAAACTATGGACTTTGGGCTTTTGTTTGTATAATGTTTAAGTATTCTGAAAACGTTATGTAATGTTAATGTTTTAAAAAGAGAGGATTTTTATATAAAAACTTTCACTAGATTATCCTATAACTTCTTATTTATTTCATGTATCTCAATATTGGCTATTATGTAGGGATTTTTGGATATGGGTATGAATACAGGTATAAATTTGATCAGGAAATTAGCCTCTCGATTAAGAGGAAGATAGATAAATTCTTCATGAAAATCATTAGTATTTTCCCTTACAATGGGAATGTATTAAATCATAATCCTTTAATTTTTCTCAATCACTTGAGAATGATCTACATTGTCATAAGATAATAATATCCAAATTTCATATGATGATTCCAATGGATAATTATCTATCTCCCTACACTTTTACAAAATTGAAGGATGAATCAGGATGTGAAGAGTGATCTCCCTCTCCAAATAGAGAAATTTTATCTTGTCTTTATATAATGCTTTACAATCCATGTAAAATATATTATCAAAATCCACTAAAGGAAGTAGTATAAGATTTTTTGGATGTTTAGTCCATATACATTGGATATGTAGGAGTTATCTACATGAGATGAAATAAGTTATCCATTTTCTATTATCACGGATAACTCAACCTCTATATTTTGAGGTTGTGTTCTAATAGCAATACTGAACATAAAAGATATAAAATAATGTACAGAAATAGAATCAAATAGTTTTTTTATTAAACCAATTAAAAAAATTTACCTATCATCACATAATTATTGGGATCCACCTAAGCTATAGTGATAGAATATTCCCATCCTTGCTACCTTGAAGGTTATTGCCATTGATTATCTTCAACTACCCTTAGCTTGGGTCATTATCTTGCATAATGACAATGATCCTTGTATGTGAAACACTGTATCATAGGATGATCATTTATATAACCCTTCCTTTTATCTTTTTGATTAATGGTATTCTTTATATCCCTTCAGTAATGACTAGCTCAATTCCCATATTTTCCATAGTTAAAGCATATACCAGTTTCCTAGAGATAGTTTTTAGGATTCTTCTTCCCACATTTCGAACATGTGGGGTTTTGGGTTTTATTATTTCCATGATATTTATCTATTGATCTTAACATATTAAATTCCATTTTCAGCTCTTATATTTGGGCCCACAAGGCCAACTAGAATCAACAATCTCCATCCCAACCTTAAGGGAACAACATAAAATCTCCTAAAAGCTGTCAAAGTATCAAATAAATGATAATTTTTGTAGACTCATATATAATTCAATAAAATAGTGACCCATGTTTAACTCAGTGTTCATGAAAAATTCTAAGTTGTATCGTGAATGCCTTGTAATGGTTTCCTCATATTCCCTAATAGGAAAATCTACCTAATAATCTATCCTAAGGAACTCTCTCTCTATTTTAAGATAGGGAGTCAAAAGAAAATGTTTATTGGAAGATATATTATTCAATACTTATCATTACATGTAATCAATTTCATATTTGGACATAATTTTCATGATAGTTTCGAACACTGATTAGCTTCTAATTTATAATGATAGATAGACAATAAGAATTTCTCTTATTCTAAGCATTAAGGAAATATAAATATCATGTTAATGGTGTTAAATTTTTTTTCTATGATGAGGGGACAATAAGATCCAATAAAGGTAGAAGTAATTTTTAACCTAAAGGATAAAACCACCACTTGATGTTTATTATGAGAAGGAGGCAATTCTATATTATTCATGTTATTAATCATAACATGGTCTAGTTCAGCTAGTAATATCATGAAGTTTTGATCTCCCATTCCCATCATGTTAGGAATATAATTATAGAAATTATCACATTTACTTTCACCTAGGTACCAAGAATGGATTCCCCTATTTCCTTATATTAACTAAGAAGACAAAATTAGGGTTTTGAATACCAATCTAATGAGCAGATAAAAATGATACTATAAACTTATAAGGAATAAATTATAAATGAACACTATATACTACCTTATGAGTCCATATGTTTCACTCAAGGATACCCATGGTAGTTATTCTTATATGTATATATTATCCCTAGGGTTTCTAGTAATATTTTCTGGTCCTAATCACCAAAACTATTTAAATTTTTCTATGATACTAGCTACTGGTACCCTTGATTTTTAAACATATTGATACATGATCTAAAGCATAAATATCCATTTTATAAAAACTAAGGATTAGAAAACCTAGTGTATTTTGAAGACTAGTTACACAAATAGAAAATATGAAAATTAAATAATACTTCATACATTTAATATCTACAATAATATACTAACATCTTTTGCTCTCCTAAAACTGCATAGGATATCCTGGGAATACAAAGACAAAAGGGGAGTTCTTAAAATCCTAGTAAGGGAATAAACATGGAAATAAAACACATCATATGAGTTAGGTGGAATAAAATGAAAACATAAATTCATAGTTCATAAATAATCATATGTATAAATAATATAAACAACATTTAATCATAATATCATGGAAATATATGAATGTGGCAACAACCTATAACCTGACATAAACATGAGTCAAGGCTAACTTCCTAGATGATATGTCATTATGGATAGAGTCCCATAATGGATTATGTTTACTTTGTAGTCCCATATATAATGTATCCTGATACAAAACATTACCCAATGGATTGGTGTGCTTTTTAGGAAAACCAATCATAACATATACAGGCATATGTGTGCCATATAATTAAATCAAGCATAAGGCATAAATAAAATGATTACCCGTAAAAGGAAGTGGGTTTTGTAATCATGTCATAAGGAATAACCAAAGGTCATATCATAATGCTTTCCATTAATGAAAATATTAAATCATTCTTGGAAATTAATAATGGAAAAATAATCCAAAATATGAAAAATTATATACAACTGAAATGAATATTGGAAAATTATTGGTTAGGAGGCTTTGGTAATATGGAGCTTAAGAGGGGTTTTAGGGAAAATAATAATTAATATTTAATAAGGGTTAATGAATAAAATTTTAAATGAATATAGAAGTAAAATAATTTTTTAAAACATAATAATTGTTTTTTATAGATAATTGAATTTTTAAAACATTTCACTGAGTGGCACTTTAAAAGAGGCAATGAAAAGGGAGAACATCCCTTTAATTGGAATTTAAAATTAAATTGAGAAGATAACCATTAATAAATTCTTATACCCAAAAAATAATGGTTAAATAATATTTTTATATATTTTTGGGACATATATACATAATATAGAAGAATAATAAAAGGTGAAATTGATGTAAATACAAAAAAACATAACCCAAAGAAAATAAGGTTATTTAGAGAGATCCATTACCATATTTTCTAAAATCATTATGAACATGAACTTAATGTAATATAGAATCAAATTACATTAATTAATTCATTAATTCAGACCTTATTCCATTTATATTTGATTTATTATATTTTTATCCTTATTTATGGCTATTTAGATGAGTTATAAAAGTAATTTATTTGTTCCCAGAGCATTCATTTCAAGGTTCCAAAGTCATATCACATGGGGTTAATTATTGATGTTATAAATAAAAGGAAATAAAAATTTTGAATTTAAATTAAGTGGCATCCTTAACCTTCTATAAATAGATATGTTCGTAAATAACTATATGTGATCTGACATATGGACAATTCATGGAGTAAAAACATTAATGTTCCAGGGTTATTTTATTTAGGCTGCTTTACCCAACATCATGAAATGGTTTTCATTAATTTAATATTATATGTAAATATTACTTACATAACATGAAATAAGATATAATATATATATATATATTATAATATTAACTAATCATAATAATATTTTTAAGACCATCCTTTAAGGTGGTAATGAAAAAAGAATTCATTATCCAAGGAGATGGTTAACTTATATAATTTGGAAAATGGTTTTGTTTCTTTGAATAACAGGAGAAAAGAAATGAATGGATGATAGATATAACATTATAACTATAAAATTGTAGTGTATTTATGATACTAGATTTTTTATTCCTGTTTGTATGAGAGATTTTAGGAAAATATTGGAGAATAAAAGAATTTAAAAGATATCATTTGATAATGTTACCAGTTGAATATCGCCTACTTGAAGGACCCCTTTAAGAAAATATAATTGGTCTTTTGGTGAGACCATAATAACTATGAAATTTGGGATAGTGGGGAGGATATATTTTGGTAGATATTTGGAAAGATTCAAGGATTAGAAGGTTTGAGTATAATAGGTGATGAGGAGTGGTATTTATAAGGGGAGGATATGTGTGTTTTTATTATTATATCCATTAGTTTATTATTTTTTCTCAATAATGATAGTATTATTGATTGATGAGATCATATAAATTAAATGGTGTATTTAATTTTAATATAATGTCTTCTTATATCCATTGTGACTCAAAATTCATGTATTTGTCTTACAATGTTTAATGCCGTAAATTACCATATTTCAATATTCACCAAAATTGAACTATTTTAGAAAAATACCAATTATTAATGATATTTATTTCAATATTTATATTTAAAAAATGGAAAACATTTAAAAAATAATAATTTTCTAAATATTTTAAATTTAATTTTCAAATAAAATCCTCATTTATTCAAAAAATACTCATTTTAATATTATAATCTATTTTACGTCACTTTAAAAAATTATTTATGGTCTCATAAAATTATATTATAATTATAATAAAACATAATATTAGTTTATAAATCCATTTTATGAAAATAAAATTTATTTTAAATCATTACATGTTTTATAATGGTGAGATTAAAACAATTTTGTTTTTACAAAAAAAACTTAATTTAAAATTTTTAATTCAATTATTCACTTGTACAATGGTTTAAATATATATTATTTTTATTTTATATGATACCTAAATATTATACTACACTTCCAAAGGTGAGGTTTCTATTATAATTTTCAGATTACTATTTCCCATCATAGAATTATTATTCAAATAGTCAAGTTAACATTCCAACAATCAGATTATTATTCTAACAGTCAGATTTACAATGATCTTAAGGGTCTCTTAATTTCTATAAATAATAATTATTCCATTTATTCTTAATTAAATTATATTTTATCTCAATTTTATATATTCTTTCATCATTAAAATAAATATTTTATTGTTAACATTATGTTTTATTTCTACAAAGTTGTTTGTGAGTATGGTCATTCTAGTGGATTGAGCATATCCAAATTTTAAAATATTTCTTCTCTTATTTTATATATATTTTGTCACATTATAATATTTTGAATTATTTTTTGGTTTAGTTTCTCAATAATATATCATTCTTTATTTATAAGATTATTTTTTATTAGGTTTCTTTATGTGATGTATGTGCTTTATACAAAATGAAAAAATTATAAGAATTGAAATTATATTGATCAAATTATAGGTCATTACACTAAGATCCATCATTAAAATGTGACAAGGGTAGGTGGGTTGTACATAATTCCAATTTTATCATATATAAAAGTCTTTTAGGTTTAAAAAAAATTTATCACTTTTTTCAATGATTTTTCCCAGGTAAAACTCTGTTAACAATTCTCTAACTAGATGGATTTGAAATTTTATTATAGGAGTCTCCCATAATAACCTTATTGAATTGATTGAATGATATACCTTAAATGAATTATTTTTTTAGCACAAGTTCTTGGAATATTTATTTTTGGGTGATTTAGGTAATGAAATGAGTCTATGTGTTCTCATGAATTCATTTTATGAGGCATTGTTAAAACATACTTGGTGCTCAGTGCCAACAAGAAAGGCATAAGGTAAAGAATTAAACCAAGAGATGACTTTGTGGAAGACATACCAAATCTCATGTTTATAAGGGTTTCATTTTATAGAAATTATTGTGTGTGTGAAAGAAATGGATTATAATTCCAAATTAGAAATGAAAAACTACTTCAAATATTGGAAGATAAATTGTTTTTTATTAAACTAATTTTGGAAAAAATGGATCATCTAAAATGTTTTATATTGTGAAAACTGAGTACCACAATGATGTTATATTTTCCTATTTCATATCCTATGAGATAACCTATTTACGGTCTAAGTGGAAAGTGGGAAAAATATTTGGGGTTTCTATTTGTTATGATATCTCACCGCTTATATATTCACGCTGGTGTGTATACAGATGTTGTTTTCAGTGATATGGGGAAAAGGCCAGTTTCTTACTTTTATAACGGTGTACCTTGAGGTTTCTATATAATTTGGCTGATTTAGAGCTTGGATTTGGTTAATATATTGGTTAGTATTTGTGAAACATTTGTTCTTGAGTATTTTTTTCATAGGTTTTAGTTTGAACATCTTACTGTTCCACTATTACTCCAATGTTAATCCATCTTTAATCATTTTTCAATGGACTAATTACTTTGATTATGGTTGAGTTTTTTTCATGAATCCTTTATATAGTTGTATGTGGTTTTATTTATTCTTACATTATGTTGTTTGTGTGAGTTTTTAAGAAGATTAAACCATTTACCCATGTATTTTCTGTTGAATCCTTGGTATTTATTAGAAACCAGTGGTTTATGAGGAATTCCACCTAATATTAGTGTCACCTTAACAACATTTTATGCCAATGATTTATGGAATTATGTTACAAATGGTATGAGTTTTTTTACTCCATGAGTTATGTTGTTCGCAAGGAGATAAAAATGCTGTAATGTGAAATATATAGCTGAAAAATAGGTAGATAAAATATTTATGGAAAACATCAATTTACAAAGGTAGTATAGGTAAAAAGAGTGTTATAAAAAAAATTTAGTTATGTTTTTAATTATTCAACATGTTTTTAACTGATAAGTATAGAATACCATGAATTAGTAACATGATTTCCCACCAGGACTACATTTTCTCATGGTTATTTGATTTTCATTTTTTGAAGTATTTTTATTATGTTTTTACATAAAATATTACCATGAAAAAATGAATAGTAAAAATTCATAAATATTTAATTATATAAATTCATTGTATCTTGAAACTCCCATATAAAGGAGTAATTATAAATGAATGAGTGGTATTAGATAAAAACGTAGTTGCACCAAAACCACATATGAATGAGGATTTGGTTCATTGTATTCACAATGTCTTTTAGGATGTTCACAAGAGCCCTAAGAAGGAGGAACTTTTTAGGTAAATCACTATGTAGACATTCTAAAGTAGAATCAATTGAAATTTCATGGTGATACTATACCTGGTCAAGAAAAGGAATCACTAAGAAGTATACCAAATATTTTTGAATTATTGTGGGATCTAGGTGTAATGATGGTGAAACTAGAAATGTATATGCTTGATGGCATTGCATTATCCTACTGGGGAATATCTGTTCAATATATCTTGGATCAAGAAATCCTTTGGAAATGATTTATGGAACTGTTCAATAAAAATGATTTATAGATAGATTATATATAGAGAATATTGATAACTTCTGTCAATTGGAACAAATAATTATGTTAGTTACTGAAATTGCTGCTAAATTCACTCACCTTGTTTGCTTTTCACTATAGCTAGTTGCTTGAAAAAGACTAAAAGCATAAATCTTTGAGACTGGTCTCCAACCTCAACTTCACTCAAAGGCAGTAATTTTCTATATTAGTTAAAATACAGAAATTTAAAACAAGGAACTTGTGGGAGAATGGTTCCTTTTGGATAAAATTAGTAGAGGGTAATCCATTTCTAATCCATGTTGTGGTGGGAATTTCATCATAGGAAATAAACCTAAGAGGGAGAGATACTCACAGGGTAGAAAGGTAATAGATAATCAATCCATGAGATAAATATATTATCCAGTACATTGTAACAATGAACTAGTATGTTTCTAGTATGGCACAATTTCACACATGAAGAAGGAATTAACTACACCATTAAGGAATTTACACCACTATCGAAATAATGGGAGCCTCAAAAAGTATTGTTATAAACATGTAAGATCAGCTGGTGGAACTAACTCAACTCAACCTTAGTTTGTATGCTTGGACAGAACAGTACTATCATACTAGTTCCTATACAAAGACTCAGTTGAAGCCTGATACCTCTAAGAAAACATTGGTTGTTTAGGAATCACATCCTTAGGGAAGCAAGAACTATCTCAACATAGCTGAGTGAAATTTATGTTTAGTAGAATGAGCTATCATGATCCAACAACATGGTCCCTCCATGGTCCGAGGTTTCATTCTCCAGAACTCTACTCTTATGAATTTATTTTTTGATAAAAGAAGATCAAAATTTTTCCATACATATTTAGTGGTTTAAAAATTGAGATTACTTGTATAAAAGGTTCCTCATATCATGGGTAACAAAACACATATATGAAATAAGGAGTGAAAATAATTAAAATTTCTAGAAAGTTCCATTTCCATTGATAGAGTATAATTTTTCTATGAGATTATATTCCTAGATATGGATGATTTTTATCTAATCATTAGAATGGATTTTTCAATGGGATTTAAATTCCACATAGACTTTTATGATTAATAGGTGAATTTTATATCCCTAAATGGAGATAATCATGTATTCAAGGGGGATTGGGTTAAAAATTAAGGTAGAGTTAGAACTCAAGTGATTGTGGATAAAACCTTCTATGTTTAGTTAGAAATAATAAACTAGGCCTCTAATGATGAAATAATTAACGAGACTCTTCTTATGAAAGTGGATAGATACACGAATGTCTTTCTCAATGCTTTCTCTAGGTTACCAACCAAATGATAAATCATATTTTATATTTATATACTCTGGGGAGAAGGTCAAATTTCACAAACTTTTTATATAATGACCTTTGTTAACCTAAAATAGTAAATTGTTTAGCTATAAGAGTTAGAAAGTAACAGTTTCATTAGACTTACTACATCACATTTGGTTGAACCAGTTTCATTTTTCAAGATGTAATATGATTCTCTCTGATTATGTGTTGATTATCACAATATGAATCAAGTTACAATAAAAAATTGACATCCTCATCAATAAACTAATGGAATATTTGATCAATTAAATTTATAAAATAGTTTCCCTAATATTTATTTACACTCAAGATATCATCATCAAAGTGTTTGAAGAGATTTTTTTCTGAAGACATAATTATAGAGTAGATATAGAAATTGGGAATATGTCTTCATTCCATTTCTTTTGATAAATGAACCTGAATTTTTAATGGCATTGATTAACTATGTCTTCAAGAGAAACCTCAACTACTTTTTTGTTGTATTTTTTTTATGATATTCTAGTTTAATCTCGTTGTAAGAATGATCACGAGAAGCACTTGGAAATTATATTTTTAAAATATTTAAATTATAGTTTATATTACATGTTTTCTATGTTCAACTACTATAGACAATAATTTCGTTTCCTTGAGGATGTAATTTCTACAGAAGGTATATTATTTTACCCTTGTATGATTGAACTAGTCCTCTCTTGGAAACCAAAAAATATCATTTTTGTGATATACATTTTTCTACTATTTTCACACTATTATCATAACATTATTAGGTATTTCTCAAGGATTGGTTATCAAATGAATTATTTAATGAGGAATAAAGTCCCATTCATATGAAATAGAGATGGTAAAAATATATTTCTAGAGCATAAAACTCACCTCACAATAGAAGTTGCTATAATCTTGAAAAAACTAGGTAAGAACTATATAGTATATTGTGATGCATCTAAATCTTCTATTAGTTATGTTCACATGTTGGGATATTATGTTGTGGACTATGGTTTGAGGAAGCTAATAATGAATGAGAACAACCATCCAACTCATTAACATGAATTAGCTACAATTATCCTCAATATATTGACTTGGCCCAATTACCACTTTGGAGAATGGTTTATAGTTTTCAATGACAATACAAGTTTTAAATATATATTTTCTCATAGGGAATTTAACATAAGGAAATGAAAATTGATTAATTTCCTTCATATCATAATTTTTATTTGGTTTACACACCCAATAATGGGAAATCTATTTCATATGTATTGATTCAGAAAATATAATAGTGGATTGGTCCAAGAAGCTCATGGACAATGGCTGTTGATGAGCATGATTGATGACATGCATCTAGATTGTGTTTCACTGGATGGACATGAAATTTTCCACCTTGTTATTTTTTATGTGAATTTGAATGATTTTATAAAATAGGATTATAAATAATATCCTTATTCTATCGCAATTAGTTCAAACCAAAAATAGTGGGGTGAATTTTGATGATAGAAAAAATATGAAAAATCATTTTTGTGTTTTCAAAATCAAATTTAAATCCCTCATTATTTTTAAGAACTATGTATTTCCACTTATCACCATTAAAAATGGGTTATTCATCAGGGTATTTGGAATATGTACAAGGATATGAAATCATATTTATAATGGCCAGGTTTAAAATGTAATATTGTATAATATGTGATGAAATGTATAACTTGTTAGTGGGTAATGAATGAATATCAAATTCCAACTAATATTATTCATTCTATTCCTATAACTATATGGAAGTGGGAGCATATTAAAATGGATTTGTTCACATGTCTACCGAGAATGTTTTGAATGCTTGATGCTATTTGGGTGATTATGGATTAATTGTCCATGTCAGCACACTTTCTCCCTATAAGATAATTAGTCACAATAGAGGATTTTAAAAAAATTTATATTTGATAAGTGGTAATGTTTCATGGAGTTACAGTTTCATTTACCTATGAAAAAGATACTGGGTTCACCTCACGATTCTGGAAATCTTTGAAACAGGCTCTGAGAAGCCAACTGATGATGAAAAAATCATATCATTTGCAAACAGTTGGGTAGTATGAGTGCACAATTCCATCATTGGAAGATATTATTAGGGATTATGTCATAGAATTTAGTGGCTCAGGGGAGGATCAAATGCCTTTAATATAGTTATCCAATAATAAAAAAACACAATTGATAACACATATAGCCTCATTTGAGACTTTATATGGCCATCTGTATCCTTCCCTACTATGTTTAGTGGAAACTGAGAAAATGTCATTGATTGGACCAATTATTATCCCTGAGAATTTCTAGAATATATAGATGATATGGAAGTATATGGATATAGATCAAATCCAATAGAAATCAAATGAATACAATGGTCATCAATCATTATATTTTAATGTTAGTGACCACGTATTCTTGAATGTGTCATAAAGACTTAGTCATCAACACTTGGGGAAACAAGGGGAATTTACACCACAACTTGTGGGAACATTTTTGGTTGATGAAATAATTATCATTAAGGAATATTGGTCAGCCCTACTTGAAATATTCATTGTTTTTCATAATATCTTTCATGTTTCTCTACTGAAAAATATCATCTGAATCATTTTGGGGTCATCGATTGGGATCATGTTACACTTGAGAAAGATGTGGCTTTTATCCATGTACTAGTTCAAATTATGTATAGACTAGAAAATATCATATTAGGGAGATCTATTTCATTGGTACGAGTCTTATTGAGGCATGGTAAAGTTTAAGTGGAAACATGGGAACTGGAAAATTTTGTGCAATATCCATGACCTGAGTTGTTCAAAGGAAATGACAATATCCAACTTCATGTGGATGGAAGAACCAATAGTGCATAGAATGTAGATCCAATAGTTTTAGGTAAAAAATTTTTTTATAAATTTTATTTTTTGTTTATATTATTTATGTTAGTTACTCAAAGCGTTAAGAAGGGTTAAAGGAAGAATAACCTTGAATCTAGCTACATGAAATGTAGTAAAAAAAAATTCAGGTCTTGAATAGTGGTTTCATGGCAAGAATCAACCATGGTCATATGCTGTGAAATTCCTTAATTGCGTGAAAATTTTCACCTTTTTTATGACGCATGATGTTAAAAATTTGAAATAAATTCATGATGGGAGTTTATTTAAAAAAAATAAAGCAAAGGCGGCGAGTTTTTCAAAATAATCTACTCCTTGAGGAATTTACAAAGTGAATTCCCAAATCACACTGTGAATTAGTCAAGGTCTAATATTTTTTAGTCCAAAAACTACTTTTAATTTTATCATTTGGTTTCCTACTTACCCATTCAACTTTTAGTGACACCCTAGGTGAATTTTGGTTATACCTGACACCTAGACACTAATTCTAACAAATCTACAGGTTTTTGATTGTGGAAATATAGGGTTAGGTTATTTCTCTTCATTTTTGTCTTGGAAATGATTTTTTTGTCAAAAAGGAACAATATTTGGGTGTTTTTATACCTTAATAATTTTCCTTGTATATATTTTTTACAATGTATTATTTGTTTTTAATATAGGAATAAAATTAAGAGGTCAAACCAATATGATCATCTAAGATCCATTATTTCAAATAACACAAGGTAGGTGTTTTCCCCCCATTACACATTAACTGGAACTCAAAGTATTTTAGGTTTATAATATATTTATCTTTTTTTACAATGTTTTTTCACTATTAAGACTATACTAATGATTCCCTTAATGCTTGTATTTTAAATTAGAGTATGGGTGTCATAAAAAATGAACTTGTTGAAATGATTTAATGTGTTTCCCTAAATGAATAATGTTTGAGCACATGTTCTTAGTATAACGGATTGTGGGTGCCTTGGTAGAAGTGAATAGTTATGTGTGTGTTCATGATTTCACTATATGAATAATCATTGAAACAAAATTGGTTCTTGATACTAACTAGAATATCACAACATTAAATATTCAAGTATGTGTTGACTTGGTGGAGAATATAACACTACTCGTGATTATAGGGGTTTTATTCGGAATAAATGTGTGTGTGTGTGAACACATTTCTGAATATTCCAAACTTAAAATGATGAAAATTTTCTTCTTTTGAAAGATATTTTTTTAGTTAATATAAAATTTTAAAATCTTATCATTTGAAATATTTTATATTGTGAAATTGTTTTGTTACATTGATGTTCTCTATACATATTTTATATCCTATGATATGACGAATTATTGGTCTTAATTGGATGTGGGCATAATATATGAGGTTACATATTAGGTATGATTACCCACCTCTACATATGCACTATAGTGTGTATGCAGATGTTGTTTTCCATGATATATGTAAGAGATCAGGTCCGCACATTTATATCTACACTCCTTGAGGATTCTATCATAGTTGGTGATGTTATAGAATATGGTTAGTACATGTATTGGCCAGGATTGGTGGACCTTGGTGCCTGAGTATTTTGTTGCATTGGGTTTTAGTTTCTATCTCTTACTATTCCACTATTACTATAATGCTATTCCCTATTTAATTATTTATTTTTGGATTGATCACTTTGATTAAGATTGAGTTTTGGATCATGCATCATTTATATAAATATCATTGGATTTATTTATTACTATCTTCTCTTCTCTATGTGTGTGATTTAAAAATTGAAAACTATTCCCTAAAGTATCTTTTGTGTTTAAACCTTGGCATTTATTTATAGCCTTTGGTGTCTGAGGAATGTCACCAAAGGTAAGTGGAACCTATGCCTCTGCCTAATCAAATTAATTTAGGCGGGTTGTTATAAATGGTACCAGTCATGTTCGATCCTTGAGTTGGGTTCATAACAAGTAGATATGAATTTTAGAACATAAAAGTTATTGCTTAAAAATAAAAAGACAAATTTTTGTGCTAAAAATCACGTTACCATGGTATTATGGGTACAAAGAGTGATCTAAAACACTTTTAAGTGTTTCATCTAATCATCATCATTATGGGTTTAGCCAATGAGTGTAGCAAATCATGAATTATTACCATGATTTCATACTAAGAAATCATTAAACCATGATTATTTAATTTTTATGTTGTGAAATTGTTATTATAGTGTGAGTATATAAAAAAACCATGAAAATATGAATAGTAAAAACTTCTAAATTGTTGATTTCAAAATTTATTTGTAGAATGAAAATTAAATTAGCAAGGATAAAAAGAAATAAGTGAGAGGAAGTAGATGAAAATATGGCCTCCCCAAAACCACCTTTGAAAAAGGATTTTGTTTAGATTATTGTGAAAGAATTTTTAAACTATTGAAAAGGGACCTGGAATTGTGTAACCTCCTCTGGTAAATCACTAAATATAATTTCTAAATCATAATCCACTAATATTTCATTAAGATTCTAGACCAGAGTAAGAATATTTGTGGATGAATAGGATAATTAGGATTTTTAACTTCCTGGGGACTCAAGATGAGGTGAATACCAAATTGGAAACATATATTCTTGAAGACCTATCACTTATATGGTGACTCTTAACAATTCAAACTAAGTATGATTGAGACCTCACTTGAAATATATTTTTGATCTGCTTAGTATTTTATCTCTTCTAAAATCCTTGTATAAAGTGATGATGAAATACCTCTTTCAATTTGAAAATGAATGTATGTCAATGATTGAATATGTTTCTATATCCAATCACATTGTTCACTTTTACCTATATTTTACTATTTTTGAAATACTAAAAAATTGGATATTAGATGTGGGTCTATGAAATGATGTTTTCTCAAAGGTGGTAATGTTATGTATTATAAACTATAAAAAAGGGTGAATATGGAACTAGTGCAAGAAATAGACTATTCAGTGAATCCCAATGGAGGGGAATCATTTTTACATATGAGTGATGGTTTTCAGGACATAAATGTAAGAATTAGAGTTACTTATAAGGAATCAATGAAAAAAGGATATATCCATGGGACCAGTCTCTTATCCACCACATCCCAAAAATGGGAAAAGGTATTTCTAGTCTATAACACTTTGAAACAAGAATAAGGATTGAACTGAACCAAAAAATAATTACCACCACTTTATCAATAAAGGGAACATTAAGTTCTATTGTTATAAACTCATGAGATCAGAAGGTATAAGTAGCTCTACTCAGCCTCATGATTCATATTCTATGATAAAATAGTCCTATGAAAATAATTATTGTTAACATACCTAGGTTATACAGGATAACTCTAGTAACAAATCATTTTTTAGGAAGAAACTGAATATAGAAGCAAGAGTTACCCCATGGTAGATGAGTGATAATTATATAGGGTAAAACTGGATGTCATGAGTGAAAAACCAAGTATATACATGGTGTGAGGTAACATTCTCCTGAATTTAACTCGTAAGCATGTTTTTTTTGATACTAGAACATTATATTATTTCCTTTCTTCTTCTATGGTTAAACAATTTGTATTGTATGGGAAAATTAAGCCTCATATCATGAGTATCATGACACCTCTTGGACAGTGAGAGTGTAAAGGATTCAAATTCCCAACATGTTCCATTACCATTGATAGATTACTTCTTCATTGGTATTTTATGATCCTATAGATGAATTCTTTTGATCTAATATTTGGTATAGATTTTCCAGTAGGATTTAAATCCCACATAAACTACTACGATCATAAGGTGAAATTTTGATCGATAGATAGATCTCTTTATGAAATCAAGGGGGGTTTTTATATAAAAGAAGGTAGTGATAGACCTCTAGTGATAGTAGATGGAACAATATCTATCTATTTAGAAATAATGAACCTCAGATGTACTGATGAAACATTAAATGCGACTTTTTCTTCCTTTGTGGATCAATATATAGATTTTCTTATAAATGATTTCACTATGTTTCCACTTGAATGGGAAATATGATTTTCTATCATTACACTCCTAGGAACATGTCCTATTTCAAAATTATCTTATTGAATGGATCTAGATGTTTTAGAAGAGTTAAAGTCTCATATTTAATAGTTGAAAAGTAAAGCATTAGACCAAGTACATCGCCTTGGGATGTATCTATTTTATTTCTCAGTAATGTTTACGGTTATTCCACTTATGTGTTTATTATCATATGATGAATCATGTAAAAATAGAATAATTAATATCCTTATCCCAAAATAATTTACCTATTTAATTAATTAAATGGATAAAAATGATTCTAAAAGATGGATTTACTCTCAGGACATCATGAGACTAGAGTTATATGAAAGGATATATTCATAAGACAATATTCTGGAGTAGATATTTTTATTATGAATATGTCATCATGGACTTGTTTTTAATGAATTTACCCTTATTTTTTCATGGAATTGACGAACTGTATCTTACATAAGCACATTCACACCATTTTTGATGTATTTGATAATGAAATAATTGTTTATTCTCAAAGAATAAATAACCATAAGGAGCACTTAGATATTATAATGAGTACATTATTTCAAATATCAAAATGGTCTAGGAGCTTGATCAACTCATTTCTAAAAATATATATTAATCAAAATAAATTTCATGACATTACAAGGGTGTTTACAAAGCCTTGTGTATAGGGTACCACACATTTTTGCATCAACATAATTTGAGAAAGATTTTGGTGAAAGGACCATCCCAAACATGCGTCTGTAATTTAATTCTTTGAAAAGGCATTATAAACCTTGTTAGAATCACTATAAAGACGTGTAACATCAAGAGGAATACTAGTAATGAGTTGAAGGCATTCAATATTGGGTGATAGAATTTTCCATTGAATACTACTGTACCGACTCTTCAAAATTTCAACCACTATAGTTGAGTCGGATTCTAACCAGATATCTCTAACCTTAGGGAACAAAAAATTTTACAGACTTAATAATGGATCTTACCATATCATTAATATCACACCTATACCAGATTTAGTGGTATAAACAACCTTTAATGAATCCCCAATGGGTACGGAAGACACCACTGCAACCTGATGGTCCAGGTGCACCTCATGTCTCCCCATCCACATTAACATTCACCCAAGATGTAAGTGGAGGGATCCACCTAATTGAATTCATCATAAAAGGAATTGAGGTCCTTCTAGGAAAACGAAGGCCTCTCAAGATAATTAGATCATTCATGTCTTTATTAATACATCCAGTTTGATTTTTTGAGGTGATGAGGACAGACCTATGCATCGAACTTCCAACATGAAAGGATGGAATTTTATTGTCAAAGAAAATTTCATTACGTTCATTACAAACAAACTAGAAGATCATGGCTATTGCAACCAGAATGATGCATTTTAGTTGAGCACTTAAAATAGTGATAGTGATGGATTTGAGGATATCCTCAACGATGCCCATTTGGAGGTGCCATCCCAGTATTTCATGCATGTAACTCCAAAGTCTTCAAGTGATTCTATAGTTGATAAATACATGACCAATGGTCACTGAAGTATCAAGGAAAAGATGGAATGATAAAAAAATTATAGTAAATTATTTTTTAGGATTCTATAGATAGGAATCCTCCCATTCCAAATCCACCAAAGGAGTATGAATGAAGTAGGATAAATGTAAGGCCTTTTGAAATCCAGAAACCACTAAGGGTCCGTGTTATGACCATCACACATATTTCATTACCAATCACTGGAAGTGAATTAACCAGTGGAATGAGGGTTCCAAATAAGTATTTCTCTACAAATTTAAGCATACCATTCAATTTAAGATCGGGTCTATAAAGGAAGGGAACCAATCTTATTCATATTGTCATCCTATAGATCTACAATGGAAGTATGACTGCCTGAAAAAGGAATGTCCACAGCCTCCAAGATGGGGCTACTCGGTCAGGGGGTACTCCATGCATTCAGATTTGATAGTATTCTTACAATCCATCTTGATCAGTGCATAATATTATTATAGGTGGTTTTAAAAGGTGGCTAAGTAGAGGATCATAGATTCATGGAGTAACCTGCATGAATTTTTTAGATGAAATGATTTGAGAGAAACCCCATTGAGATGTCATTGGAATTTAAGAGGCTCATGGTGAATTTATTTAGCAAAAAATAATTAAAAAGGATTATATCTTTAATTCCTAAGCCTAACATATTAATGGGTTTTATGAAATCATTCCAAGTTATAGAGATGAAATTTTTCTCATGGGTAGACATAGTCCATATAAAGTTCATGATCATCACTTTTAATTATTTGAGGAGGGTCTTAGGCCATATGTAGATTGAGAAGGAATACACAAACCTGAAAGTGACAACTGAGATGAAAAGTAATATTCTTCCAGCTTGGGAAATAACTTCCCCTTTCCATGTCGATATTTGAGAAATTATTTTGGATTTTGTGTTTTCAAGGAATCGCTTATTTGTTGTACCCCAAAAATGTGGAACCCCAAGATAATTAAATGGTAAAGAGACTATATTTACAACGAGGGATCTAGAAACTAAACATTTTCTATGATGGGTAACCCTTATCCAAATTTCAAAAATTACATCTTCCAGCTAATGTGTTGGCCAAATATTCCTTCATAATTATGAAAAATGGTTTTAATCGATGAAATAATTTTCTTTCTAGATTTTAAAAAAACGATTTCATCGGAATAAAAAAATGAGAAGGGGAATGGATCCCCCTCCCAAAAATGATTTGATTATAAACACCACATTGGTTAATTTCACTATGACATAGGATTAAGTATCCTTAATCAAGAGAAAACAACTTGCCAAAAATGGGTCACCTGGCCTAACTCCCATGGAGAATTGAAAAAAATCCCCTTATAGATCCTTTGAAAATTACTAAAATCATGAAAGTCTTGAGAATGACATGATATAGGTTTATAGACCTACTTGAAAAACCATGCATTTTGATGATGTTAAGGATAAATCACCATTTCCTAGTATCAAAGGCCTTAGAGATGTCAATTTTTATAGAAAGATTTCCCTATTTCAAAAATTTTTCCATCATTACATTAATGAAATCATATGCAGTGATAATATAGGTTTAAATATTTTTTCTAGAAAAAAAATCCAAACATATTTGGAGAAATGAGTCCCATTGAAATATCCCCTAGACAAATGGAAATGATTTTACTAATTATATTCTGGATTGTCATTCAAATTACAACTATTCTAAAGTCTTTGATGTCTACAACATTATCCTCCTCTATAATCAAAGTAATGAAATTAGAATTGAAACCATAGGGAATGTAATCATGTTCAAATAATTCCCTCACTACTTTTGTGACATCTTCATAGATGATATCCAAGTTGAACATAAAGAAAATATTGGTGAAACTAATTGGAACTATGAAAAAATAAATATTTAGGGAGTATAGGGATTATTTTTAACTCTTTATCCCCTGGGACATCATCCAATTTTCAATTATTCTTATAATTAATTCAAGGTGTGGTGTTGTTGAATAACATGTGTATGTTTTCGACTACATTTTTTTAGTACATATCTAAAAAGTAATGAGTCGCAACATTGGAGATTTTGTTTTTAGAGGTAAGTAAGAAAAAAAATTAATATTTATGGAATTGAATCTCCTCTTTATTTTCTTCTCTTTTTAAAGATGATGAAAGAATTTGGAATTTATATCTTCTTCTATCGGCCATCGTACATTATACTAGGACCTGGAAAATTTATCCTTGATGTTGAGAAAGCCATCATGTTTTGAGAGGGATTTGATTTCATCTTGGGAGGGATCACATTGTATTTGATTATTCTTATGGAAAATAGTAGACTGTTTTCATGAACTTTGGTGTCTCATCCATCTTGGAAAAAGAGGAATTTCTCTATTAAATAAGAATATTTTTTTGTGATTCTTAATTTTGAGGATAGTGTCTAGAGAGGGATACCCAGATTCATAACTTCCCATGAATTCAGAATAACTTCTCTTTACCCTGAGATTAAAATCCAAGAATTATTGAATTTAAAGGGTAGAGGGGCTGACCGTGGGCCGCCAACCAAGAATTCAATCATCAACGAATTGTGCTCATAGTGAGATTTTGGATGTATAAGACCTTAATAAGTAACATTATTTTCCTTATCACCTTCTTTGGTCAAGTATCTATCTGGATTACTAGATTTATTACCATTTATATCATACCTACTCCAAGGAAAATCAAAACCAACCACGGGAACCTCAATGAGGTTGCATTTTTCAATAGAGTAAGAAAACTCATTAGCTACAAGTATGATGATGTGAGAACCCATTCTCTCCTCAGGCCATAAAATAGTATTAAAATCACCCAACATAATCCTTTTTTATCCATATAATAAGATATCACATTGAACTTAGTCAAATGATCCCTTATTTTAATATAATAATTGAAGGAATAGATGAAATACATAAAGAAATTAAAATTTTTCATAATAAAAGAATCTAAAATAGCCTTCTTCCTTTGAATACATGAGTGGATAGTTATGGGGTCATGCTTGAGAACCAATAGAATTTAAACTTCATGTTCATGTATGTTTTTTTTCTATAAGAGTGTATCCAAGGGAGTTCCAATTGAAGTCTTTCCAATAATGGAATTTCTTCTTTGGCTCAGTAAGTCCAATCAGGATGGGTTTTTTTGTTCAAGATGATATATCTAAGATCTATGATTGTGGGAGCATTCTTAAGAACTTGAAAATTCCAAAATAGGATCTTCAATTTTTATGGGCAATATTAACCCTGATTTGAGGCCCTCCCTATGTGGTAATATTCTTATCCTTTTCTCATTTACCTATTTTATTCTACTTGCCATTTTTTCACAAGTCTTATATGGATCAATTTTATTATCTTCATCCAATCCATCAATTGGATGAGTTCATTATGTGTTAATAGACCAGAACACACCAGAAATATTACTAAATTTATTAAAGGAATATTGTATCCCCCTACCTTGGTACTATTTATCCTTCCTTTAGAAGCCTTATTTTATTGGATCTAAGTAAATGAGACATCACCTTCCGGTTTTTAAGTCATTTTTCCATCCTGTGGAGGAGCTATACGAAGACCCTGATCTTGTGAAAGGTTATCTGGAGTTTCCTGTAATAGAACCCGAATAGTGGGATCATTCATGTTGATTTTACTCTCTTTAGAAGGGCAGTCTTGGTTATCCTGAATGTACTGTATCAAGGTTTTCAGAGACATTTTCTATCCAAGTGAGGTTTTGGTGGGTTATCATCAAAACATCCATTACTCAAAGACTGTGAAACTCCTAGAGTGAGAACGAGATTTTACATAGTAGTATCTCCGGAGGATATGTCAATAAGGACAATATGCTCAGCTAAAACCTCCATCAACTTGTGGGATGGAACAATCATAGTCTTGGTTCAATGAGGATCATAAGGACCTTTATCACGAGGATCCAACACCATCCTAGTATCATGTTCCATATTAGGACTAAAATGAAATGAATTATCAACATGAGGAGTTTCACTAGTGGCCTGATGATCCGCTTTCTCATGTGTAGAAACATCCAGTCAAATGACTTCAATGTTTAGGCTTATATGGTAGTGATCATTCTGACCAAGCAATGAACTCACTTCCTACTCAACATCCAAAATTCTAGTGAGGGAATGTATATCCTGGTCAAGAACATTTTTCTCACGTATGTGATCATAAGAGCTAGAATGGAAATCACTATTCATGGTGTTAGAAGCTCGTTTTCATATGGATTCCTCATGACCTTTGAATTTACAAAAAGAATATATACTGGACCTCCTATAATCCTTATAGAGGTGTCCAAAGAAGTTTCATTCTTTTCAAAATTTGGAATTTCTCTCATAGAAAATATCTAGGGACAAGTTATCATCTTTATTTGTGAGGAAAAATTCTTCCACCAAGGTTATTTCCATGACAATATCAATAAGGTCTCTAAAAAAATGGCCAAACCTTGTATTATCAATCAGAAGATCCATTCTGATAGGGTTATCAATAGAGGATTCAATATCCCAAAGAACCTAAGCATTCCAATATAACCCATTCAATTTATAAATATAGATGCAGACCATCACATGTGTGTTTTTGAAATTAAATGGATCAATGTTCTGATCCCATTCCTAAATTCATAGAATGATAGGCTTCAATGGAATGGATCTATAGCTCCAAGACCACCTCATTCATTCATTATTTGAAAAAAAAATGTGAATTAAAATTCTTCCCATTGATCTCATATGCCAGTCTTCAAAGTCCCATACTGTAGCGATCATTTTGTTGAGATCCTATAACCGTAACATCTTCTCTACATTTAGTGTAAGAACACATGTTATGATAGAGAATTTTCAAAGATTTACCCCTTCCTCCATAGTGTTATGTTTGTAATAAAAATAAGCAACCCTTACCTTCCTGATTACCCTACTTGGGTAGGGGGAATCAAAATAAGAGAAAGTGATATTTGTAGAAGACATTACCATATTTGAAAAATTATTCTTATGGCCAGAGGGCTCCACATTTTCCCAAAAAAAATCAGATTTCATGATTTGTAGTGAAATTAGGGAGAAAAGATCCTTGTTCTTGACTAGATAAAAATTGTTTAAGGCTGGATCTGATTCCTTGCTAAAAAAATGATTTAGTAAATTATTCTTTGCTTGAGTCCTAGGCTCTCTATGAGATTCCCCTTTATCCTCTATCCCCCAAGAGTGCATTCTATGATTATCATTTATATGATTTGTTTTTTAAGTGTAATTTTTAGTTAAAATAAGTACATTTCCTTAGGCATGCCATTTTTGAATAATGTATATCAATTAACATGGGGAAGATTGATTCAATCATCTCTTAGAAAACACCAAAGAACATTTTTTTGATACAATGTTTTTTGGGATTTGCAACCTATTATCATTGATTTATCCAAAAGTTATCAAGGATTTCATCTCCAATGACTACTCATATGAGGAATAAATAACCATTATAATGGAATGATGAGTCTAAAAAAGATTTATAGTGTTTAAAACCCACCTCAAAATTTCACCAATCTTAATGTTTATAAAACCAGGTAAGGAATATTTGGTATATTTTGATACATCTAGATCTAGTATTGGATGTGTTCTCATGTAGGTTGATCATGTTGTGGCCTATAGTTTTTGGTTTTTATTAGAACATGAGAACAACTATCAAACAACTAAATTATAACTAGATGATGTTTTCCAAGACTTAAATTCTCGGTAGTATTACCTCTTCTGAAAAAATTTCATATTTTTCACAAATTATAAGAGTTATAAATTCATATTCCCAAGAAGACATTAACTTGAGGAAAAAATATGGATGTAGTGCCTCGAGATTTTTGATTTAATTTTTTTATACACACCCAATAATGGTAACTCTATGTAATATTAATTGAGTGTCATATAGTGAAGTGGTATGAGAAACTTCTGATCAATGGCTTATAATGAGTTAGATTGATTATATCAATATGGATTGTGTTGTAGAGGACAAAAATGAAATATTCATTCCAATTCATTTGGATCCTCTTTTTTTGGATTTGGTAAAAGTGTATTAGAAATTAGATTTGTATTCTTTCACTGTTAGTTCAAGAATAAATGGTGGGGAGATGTTTGATGACTGGATAGAGGAAAAAAACTCCTTATTATGTTATCATAATTGAATAGAAGTCCCCCAGTCTTTAGAAGAATATTTTTTTCCTCATATCACCATTTAAAATCAGATATTCATCCAGGTATTCAAAATATGTGGATTATGATGAAAGAATCCTTTTCCTTTCCATGTATGAGATTCATGATTATAGATTATGTGATAAAATTTATATCTTCTTAGTAGGTAAAGGCTTAAAATCAATGAACAAATGGTATTCTTAAATATATGAATATACCTATATAGAATTTAGGGAATTTTGTAATGGGTTTTATCACATGTATACAAAGAATGTCTTGAAATAATGATGTTGTTTGGGTGATATTTGACTGAATCACCACGTTTTCAAACTATATACTTATCATATATTCTAACATGGATGAGGATTTAGAAAAATATTATACTTAATATGTGGAAAATTTTCATTGAGTTCTAGTTTCAATTGAATCAAAAAGATATCCTTGATTCAATTCACTATTCTATAGATCGTTGCAATTGTCTCTCAAAATTAAAATGAAAATGATCATAATATATCTTTAAAAAAATGAAAGGGTAGTTTGAATGGAAAATTCATACATTGGAAGATATGATAAAATATTCTGTACTGGAATCTGGGGGATCATGGGATGATCATATGCCTTTAATATAGCTCACATAAAATAAAATACTTTTAGAAAAAAATCATATGCCATATTAAAGGAATTATATGGGAATACTTGTTATTTTACACTATGTTGGATGGAAAATGGGGAAACATCATTGATTATTCTGAGGCTTATCCATGAAACTATGGGTAAGATCCAAATGATCCACAAGTGGATGGCTACAACACAAAGACAACACAAATTGTTTGTAGACAATCATCACTGACCATTATCTTTCGATGCCAGTGATATAATCTTATTAAAATTGTCATAGAGACGTGGTCATCAACAATTTTGGAAACAAGGTAAATTATCCCCATAATTTTATGGAATATTCCAGGTTATTGAAAATATTAGCACATTGGAATATCGGTTAGTCTTACAAAAAATGTTTAATTTTGTTCCAAACATGGTCCATGTTTCTCAATTGAAGAAATAATACACATATTCTTATAATGTGATCAGTTTGGATCATGTTTCTCCAAATTAATATATGTGTTTTATCCGTGATCCGATGAATATTCTGGAAAAAAATGAAATGACCGCATGAGGGGGATATATTTCCTTGGTGTGAGTCTTATGGAGGCATGGTAAAGTACAAGAGGATGCATGGGATTGGGAAAAGTTTGTGATGGAGAAATGGACTGAGTATTTAAAATTTAGTGTCAGTATCAACCTTCCTGAGAAAAGAAAAACCCAATGGTGGGGAGAATGAAACACCACTGGTTTGATGTATATCATTTTTATTCATTTTAATTTACTTTTAGAGACCATGGAATAATTATTGGATGTTTTATATGTTTAAAGGGGAGAATAACCTATAATTTGGATGTTGGAAATGATATAGGGAATATTCACATTATGAATGGTGGTTTCATGAAATGAATAAAACCTATGAATATGTGTTAAAATTCCATCATAATGTGAAATTTTTCACTAATTTCATGTATGGGGTAGTTTAAGACAATAAACATGGTTATGATGTGAATGAGGTTTTCTAGAAAATAAAACTCATGTGGCTAGTTTTTTGAAATAAGTGACCCATTGAGGAATTCATGTCATGAATTCCCAATTCATGTCGCTGATTAGTCTAGGTCTAGCTAGTTTTTGTCCAACAACCACATGTAATTTTATCATTTTATTTCCTTCTTCCCCCTCTTGAATTACATGGATACCCTTCATAGTCTTTAGTTATCCTTGATATTCAGACTTTGATTCCAATCAATCAATAGGAGTTTGATTGTAAAAATAAAAGGTTAGGTCCTAACTTCACCGTCATGTCATAGAACTATGTGTTTGGTTTGGAAAGGAACAATAGTTCATTGTTGTGATACCTAAATCTATGATCTTGGATGTGTTTTGATGAGATCCTCCTAGGTTTTAATAGTGGAATTAAAGGAAGAGGTGAAATCTATTGGGTCATCTAATATTCATCATGCCAATGAACCCGTGGTATGTGGGTTTTACCTATTTCCACTTTTATGAGAACTCAAAGGATTTTAGGTTTATAAAATATTTATCCTCTATTTTTCAATTGGTTTTCTTTTATGAAACTCTACTGATTACTTTCCTATTCATTTTCTTTGAAATTAGAATATATCTATCACCCATAATGGAATTTTTGAATTGATTTAATGATTTACCTTAAATGAATGATTATTTAGCATAATTTATTGGAATAATGGGTACTGAGTTCCATTTAGAGAGGAATAGGTCTGGGTATGTTCATGATTTCATTATATGAGGCCCTTTTGAAATATACCTAGTGCTCGGTGCTGACAAGAAATTCAGAAGGGGAAATATGACACAAAGAGAAGGCTTGGTGGAGGACGTACCCCCACTCATGAGTGCAGAGTTTTTTTAAGAAATAAAGTGGGTATTTGTGAGAATAAGGATTATTATTCGAAATTAGAAATTATGATATAATTCCTGGTTTATGTTAGATTTTGTTTTCAATTAACCATTTTTTTAAAACATGTTCATCTAAAATGTTTTATATTTATGACCACTCACCCCTATATATGAACTTTAGTTCCTATAATGACATTTTCTTCTGTGATATAGGAAAGGGACTAGTTTCTTACTTTTCTTGTAGTTCTCATTGAGGTTGGTATCTTTGTTATTTGAGTTGGAAAGTGGATTTGGTTAATTTTATGGTCAATAGTGGTGACGTATTAGTTCCCATGTCTTTTTTTCCTTTAGGTTTTATATTCTATCTCTAATTTTTCCATTGTTACTCTAATGTTCTCCTCTATTTCAATGTTTATTTCTCTATTGATCACTTTTATTACCATTGAGTTTGGGATGATGCATTATATATATATATATATGTATTTGGTTTTATTAATTCTTATCTTTTATTTTATGTGTGCATTTTTGTAAAGGTTAAATCATTTCCCCATGTCACTTATGTTAAACCCCTAGAATTTATTGCAAGATTTTGTGGCTGGGTAATGTCACTTAATGTTAATAGAACCTCCTCCTCTTCTCAAACTAATGATTTTTGGCATGATGTTATATTAATCATACTCATGAATGAAAAAATAAAGATATATATATATATATATATCTACATTCTTGTACATGATATCATTATAATATATTGATATATCGATATCACATTACCCAATACACTGGAGAGATATAACAAACCCAACCATCGCATAATCATAACACATTCATATATTCAACATGGCCATGAAAACATTTATCATTTCATCATAACTTAACTCTTTCAAAAGAAAAAAATATTCATCATTTTTTCGTTATCATAGTCAATAACAATATATAGAATGATTAATGATTGTATCATTGGATCATGTCCCTACTGAAGTATAATTAACATCAAAGGATGTTTTCATAAATGAATATACCATCAAAATATCACTGTAACATTTCTTGAGTAAAATAAAAAATTAATATTGAAATTACTTATTTATTAAAAAAATTAGGGAAAATATTTTACAAGAAAATTACCATGTAAAATTATAATTGAAGATTCAAATATAATAGTACTCATGATAGTGGGAAAATCTATTCGTGGAGTATATGTTAAAATATAGATTATGTACACACCCTTAGTAAAAAAATACCTTGTTTGTAAAATTATAGGAATATTATTTTTCAAATGTTAATAGATATTATGTTCACACCATTTTAACTTTTACCATTATACAAACTTTTTACATCAGTTTCTATTCATAATGTCCAAATACTAAGTTAAAATTATTAAATAATTTTAATTTTTTTGATTAAAAATATTTAACTCATTTTATATGATTGAATTCTGATAATTAGATAAAATTAATTATAAAATAAGTGCACAAAACACAAATAAAATACCCTATTTAGAAAAAATATATTTTTAAGATTAAAACATAGTTTACCTTTATTCCTTGCCATGTAAAAATTAATAGACAAATCTAAAAATATTTTCCTGAATATATTATATGCATATTTAATTAAAAATATTTATAAATATATATTAATACAATTTAATAATTCAAATCATATAGTATGACTAAGGACACTTTTTTTAGAAAAACATCTCTTTTATACCATAGATTACTTTAATTTCTATTATTTACCAACTGGAAACCAATGAATTAAATTTATACCTATGTATATAATTTTGGTCCAATATTTTGTTAACTCTAGTAATACACAGCAATCCAACTTCTAGAAGACAACAACCACATTAAATAATAATGTTTTAATAGTATATCGTGGTCCATTTAAACTCAGACTTTCTTGTAAAGAAATATATTAAATAAATAAACAAAATATAAATAGAAATATATTATAAAATCAAGGGGTTTTAAATTATACCCCATTATATATATTTCTACTTTTAAATTACATCACAATGATACCAAAATCTGAGGATACATCTGCCTCATCACATCCTCAAGTTCCCATTTATCTTCCTTAAATTTATAGTTTCCACCAATCTTTGACCAAGCGTGTTGTGTTTCTTTATAGGACTTTCTCTCTTCAATAAAAAATCTCAATGAATTTATACTATTCATAGGGATAATAATTTAGTGGTATGGAATCTCTTTTTAGTTCAAGTTAAGGATCAAGTATGTATTTTCTTAAGATAGATACCTGAACCAAATCTTGAACTTGAGGGAGATTCGATGGAAGCACAAATAAATAAGAAACCATATTTATAAAATCAATAATTTCAAAGAGACCAATATTTATGGGGCACATCATAAACTTATTTAAAAATTTCATAACCTTTTTTCAAGTAGATATTCATATTAATACCTTGTCACCAATTTTGATCTCAATATATCACCTATAATTGTCTTTATATCATTTATATCGACTCTAAGAGACCCTGATGCGATGATCAATGCGTCTTAACTTCTCTATAATTTCCACATCTATAATAAGAACCAATATATTTTGTTTCATAACCTTATACCACCACATTTGACTTCTGAATAGTTTAGTATAGAGGGCTTCATAAGGATCCATCCGAATGATCGAGTGAAAGACATTGTTGTAAGAAAAGTATAGAAAATGAACGTTTTTATCCCAATAACATTTAAAATACATAGAAAATGATCTATACATATCCTTTATATATTGAATGTTCCAATAATATTTTCTATCTTTTTTAGGATGATATATAGGTCAAAAGTTCAACTCTATATTCAAATCTTATAAAAAACTTATAGAAAACATCAAGGTTAACTTTAGATCCCAATCAGATACAATATAATATGGTATAACATTAAAACTCACCACAACCCTAATGTACATCATAGAAATATGATCAATATATAAATATTATCTTATTTATTGGAAATGTTCTAACTTTTTAAGGTGATCGACTATAACCCCGATAACAATATTCCATTTAGATGTTTTGGTGAGTCTGATGATGATATCCATGGTAATGTTTTCACATTTCCATTATAGTATGTGTAATATTTGTAAAATCCAATTTTAATTCTGTATCATGTCCTTAACTTTATGATTTACTAGGAATAGATATATAAACTCTATAATATCCCATTTTGTGTTATCCCACCTGAAATAATATTTCATATCTATAATCATCTTCACACTTCCAGGATGAATAGATAATTATAAACCATGAGCATAATCCAAGGGATCATTATTCACGCATGGTGTTGAAATGAAACACACGTGGGTTCTAAACCTTATCATTCCATTACATTCATGTTTTAAATTAAGAACACTTCTTACCTTCTTCTATAATTCCACATCCCCATTTTGCACCTCCTTATACCTGACATGGATGGATGGTTAAAATTTATCAATGAAAGATATGAACTGTCCCATTTCATTATGATTTTATGGTCCATATTATGAAAATCCATAAATATTTGATCTCTTTCAATCCTCATCATTGAAAAACTATGATCGTCCTTCTAACTGAAAGGATAATCCAACTTATTCACCTTCCAAAGGTTGTAGTTTATTGAGTATTCATAATATTTAATCAATTAGAACCATATACTTTGTCACATATTCAACTGTTTATGTATGAATATATACTTCATGTTTTATAGATCAGTATAAATATATCACATCTTTTAGAAAACAGATAATACATATATTTTTTAATGAAAAAATTACCCCTTTTAGGCTTAAATAATGAGTATGGTGATATTTATAATAAATTATTAATTGAAGTGATTCATAAAATATCACTGTATCACTATGTATAAGGATACATCCTTGTCCTTTATTCAATGCATCACTATAAATTTTGAACTCTTCTCCATTATAGGGTTGTGTGAGAAAAAGTTCACTGACTAACCATCTTTTCATCCACTTGAAATTTTACTCACCTTCATCTGGCCATAGGAACTTATCTCACTTCCATGTTATCTTGGTTAGTGAATTATATAACCATGAGAAATTTTTCTCAATGCTTGAGTAATATCTAAAAAATCTTGAAAAAATATTGATCACAGTCATAGTGGTGAGTATAGGCCATTGGTCAATGTATTCCAACTTGGAAGGATCTACCGATATACCCTCACTTGAGATTATATGGCCTATGGATGAAAGATATTATAGCCAATAATCACAATTATTTAATTTGGAATACAAATTTTCATTCCTAAAGGTCTTCAATTAAATCCTCAAATGGTATTCATGCTATTCTTTTCTCTTTAAATATATAATAATACCATCATTAAATACTACCAAAAACATATCAAGGTAATATTTAAAGGTTTTATTCATTATATCAACAAATATAAAAGGGGAATTGGTATATCTGAATAGAATTACTATAAATTCTTATTGACCATAACTCATATAGAATTTTTTATTTGTTATATGCTCCTCCTTGAACCTCAATTAATGATATCCCAAATTTTGGTCAGTCTTTAAAAGTATTGAGATCTATATATTATATCAAAAAATTTATTAATATGGGGGAAAGAATACTTTTTCCTGATAATTATATTGTTTATTTATCGATTATCCTTGAAAATATTCATTGGCCCATATTTCTTCTTAACAGATAAAATAAGTTCACCCCATGTTAGAACACTTGAGTATTTTAATCCTTTATCTATATTCTCCTGGAGTTTCTTCTTCAATTCTTACAACTCAATAATGGAAATTATTTATGGAGTATTCTAAATTTGTGTAGCACTGTGTAATAGTTCAATTTAAAACCCAACTTCATGATTTGTATGTAGACTAAATTAGTCTTTAGGAAATACATTATCATATTCCTAAACAATAAAAATATCTTAAATTTTGAGTTGTTACCAAACCATTGGAGATAAATACTCCTCATGAATAGGTCGTAATACCCACATAATATATGTAATTACCATTGGAAGTTCATTCACATCCTCAAACTGATAAAAAATCATAGGTTGACTTATAATATCAAATGTTAAGACCAATCCACACCAAATAGAGCGTCAAATTCAACTAGAGGGATAATAATAGAATTTTCAAGAAGAAAATTATCACAAACCTTTATCATAGAGGATGTATAAACATGATATGTGATCATCATTTCATTAGGATTTTTTATTAAAAACTAAACATTTAATTTTTTAAGTGGTTATATGATTTTTTAAGAAAAGGTTTTATATTTTAATGGGTTTATATATTAATAATCAAATAAGAAATTTATATCCTAGGAGAAGATGGTAAGTGTACCTTTCACCACTTAATTATCCTGACCCACTTCACTTTTGATATCAAAGGCCATTCCTCTATCCTTTTATTTTAGGGTTTTTTGAGGCATACCATCCTCATTATCTCTTAGATTATGAAATAGATTTACATAATTCCCAATATCCTAGAATCAAAAACATTGAACTTAATTTGTTTAATCATTATTATCCTCTATTGAAATTTATAGCCTTTTCACCCCCATCGATAATCACAAGATCGATGGGAAACCTTTAAACAATTAAATAATTTCCTAGTTCCTTTTAGATAATAAATGGAGTACATTACCCCAAATTTTTGGCATGTAAGTAGTTATAATAACATTACTCCATGGGATATACCATTTTAGTTTCCATGAATATATATTTTTGTCTTAATCTCACTAAAACATGATGAAAAATTAGAGTTACCACTCTCTATTTACACCTTCAGAGAAAATTGAATGATTTATTAATAGTTACCAAAGTATCTTATGGATAATTCCTTTTTAATTCTTTCTTGAAACAATAAATAATAAATAATGGTTTTTTAGGTTCAATTATAAATATAGATGTATGCCGTGAATGTTTTGTCAAATATTATTTTTTATGTTCCAATGGATTCATCAACCTTTTATTTCAACTCTAGTAAGTATCTTTCTATATTAGAATGAAGAGTGTAAGGAAATTATTTATTTATATATACCCTATTAAACTCCCCCCATTCCATGGAGTCTTAGTCTTCCTCTTCCCACATGTTCTTGATAAGAGTACATTGCAGATCAACATCACTTTCCATGTGATAAACTACTAAAATAACATTCTTGTGGTCTGAGCACTGATGAATGAAAAATATATTTTCCATCACATTGATATATTAATTAGAAACTAGTTTATTATAATACCCACATAAGTAAGTTGGATGCTATCACATAAAAGAGTAAATGAAATTTTGTTCCATCCTTGGTTCATTAAAAAGTTCCACATGATTTATATTATTACTTATATATTGCAAGAGTCGATTTTTCCAAAACATAATACATTACATCCAAGTTCCAAATATATTTTTTTCTCATAAGGATGGTAATTTTATTGTATGTCACAATATATTTTATCATGAATCTTTTTGGTTATATACATTCACTAAAACCAAAAAAAATTCTGAAAAAGTATCTAAAAACAACCAACAGAGTAATGAATCATAAGAAAACCTTTTTTTAAATGTCATAATTTATAGAAATTTATTATCAACCTAAGATACCTTAGCTTCATCCAATATCAAGTTTGGTTCATCATATATTCTATTAGGTTATATACACATATTTCTAATATACTAATCTTTACAGACAATAAAACTATCCTCTAATAACAACTATTGAATCCCAAGAAAAGAAATATAAATATTAAATAATTTGGTATGAATATTAAATATATATCCCAATTATACATGATCAAGGTCCATAAAGGATTAATTTTGTTGAATTATTGATATATAATAAGCTTATTTCAAAAAATATATTCAAAATATTCTAGAAAGATCATCATATTAGTACCCCTATATATATATCTTACTTAGAACCATCCATCAAAAACTGAGGAAGTAAAACACAATAATGGGTGATCTTAGATAATGAGTAATGTTAAACAAGGGAAATATCCATTATAAGATCATAATATGATCATAAATGTATGATAACAAAATCAAGCGCATGTTCTCCACAAAAAATATTCATTCCAAAAATCATAGATCATAAACTCCAATATCATGTCACATCCATAAGCATGATTAATAAGGATCCCAAAGCATTAATCATCACTCAATAGTAATAACATAAGAATGTTGAATTATATGCATTGGGAATCATAAACAAGTTAACATAGATATTTATAATAATTTCCATGAAAAATTATGGAATAATAGTTATAATTAATTATAATCATACATTAAAATGTGAACTTATCTCTTTGTAATCATGACCATTGATAATCATGTGACCATAACTAGATGCATTTAAAATCACACATCAAAATGTGAAGACATATATTCAAAATCATAAACATTATCATCATCATCATCTTATGATATATCTATGTTAATGGACCCATGTAACACCCGAGACTTTTATGTTATATAAATCATCAAAGGAATCTTTTTCTACACAACAATTGCTTGGCTTGCTTTACACGCAATCGCGACCTTCCTCGATAGCTTGCGTCGTACGCAATACCGAGTTTCACTAAACAACAATATGCTATTAAAACTAGCCGTTATGAATAGTAATAACCACTTTTTGAAATTTTATAAATTTTATTTTTCAAAATGGACTTCATTTTTGGACTCAGAATATCGAAATTAGCCTAGGGTGAAATTTTGGTATTTTTCTGAAAACTTTCAATTTTTGATGAAACCACTAAGTGGTAGGTTAGAAACTGAATTTTTCATAAAACTTAATTTTACCGCTTCTGTGAATGGAATTTCAAAAATCCGAGAGACACGATTAATATCAAGGACTAAAATGTGGTTCAATGAGATGAAAATAATTTTTTGGTGAATAGTAACTTTTTACTATTTTTACCGCGGTTAATAGTAAATAGGGTAACTAAGGGTAAATATGATATCAATATTACCCTAACACATGTCCTAATTCTATTGGACAAGTGTAATTCGACCAAAAACAAACTTAGGAATAAAATATGACCATTTAGGCCCACTTGGATTAGATTAGGACATTTATTATTAATTTATTTAAAGAAGGGTTAAAATAGTTAAAATCAAAGTTTAATAAGTAAATCATTTTTCATATGGGGTTATACATAAGATAAATTAGACTATAAATATTCAATAGAAAGCTAAAAAGATTTCCTACATAAGGGTATTTTATTTGTAATTTTTAGACATTAAATAATTTAATTTATTTATGACACAATGATGATGCAGTAATTATCTTATTAATGAAATATTGACATAATTGATGTTATAAACACCAAAATAAATGTAATTTGAGACTTTTTATGAATTCCACTAATTTTATAGGTTACTATGATATATTAATGTTGATTTAATCAACTTGGTTAGAACATATAATTCTGTTACGACTTTCACAAAAATCATATATCAAATAGTGTCAAAATTGACACAAAATAGTTTTAAATCAAATATTATATTATTAATTGTTATTTTATTCCTAAAAATCTAAGGTTCGGCCAAATGACTTAGATAAGGATATATATATTAATAATAAACAATTTGGGGTTCGTTTGGCATGTTATAGTAAGTGTATTAACCATATAGTGAAAGAAAACAAAAAGACACGGTAAAAGTTAAATTAATTAACTTAGAGTTAAATCTAATTGATAAGGTTCAAATAATACCCTAAACTTGTCTAAATCTTATTGGTTTATAGTATTTCGACCCATACCCACTTTAGCTTCAAAATAAGACCCTTTGGAACCATTATAAACCGATTTTGACTTTAATATAAAATAATATTTTGAGATATTCCTAAGGTGCCCCTCTCCTCCCTTATAAAAGGGCACCTCCTCCCCCTCCTCCTCACACCAAATTGAGCACTCAAGCTCGGCCAACCCCTGCCATTTTCTCCTCTCCACTTCCCTAGAATAATCCTAGAGGTCCTGGTCTTCCCCAAAGACCAATCTTAGTTCCTTAAGTGGAGGATTCAAAGAGGCGTTCCAAAGAAGAGGTAATATCCATTACCGATCTTTTCAATTTCTTTCTTCTTCAACTTCTTCTTCTTTAGTTGTTTCATGATAAAGTAATAACATAAGTATTACTTACATACTGATATGTTATTATAAATATGAAACAACGCTAATTCACCTTCTATCCATCCTACGGAAAAATGAAATCACCGCGCGTGCGTACGTACGGAATACCGTCTCCACGCCGTGGTGTAATCTATTTTCCACCATCACCTTACAAGGATGGGTATAATGGTGTAATGAGTAACTATATATGATTATTATGAAGTAATATTGATACTGAAATAATATATATATACTCCAATACAATTCCACGATCATAGGAACGATATCATCACTCGTGCGTACGTACGGAATACCGTCTCCACGATGTGATGCGACTCGTTCTACATGATCTTCATTTTATAATGATTATATAAATGAATTGAATGAATGAATATGGTATATAATACACTAATACCATTCTGTAAATGAATTATCTATAACCTAAAGATAAGAATAAGAATTTATTCGACAAAACACGCATAAGAACAAAAAGTTATAAAGACCCGAGTAACAAGTAACAATGAAATATTACTAACAAGAAGCTAATAATATGACCATATATGATATCATATCAATATGTATTATTATGGAATAAGTCAATAAAATTATTTAAACCATTATACAGGAGCTTCGGACACGAACAAAGAAAATCGGACCTAAGGTAAGGGAAATATCACAATCTCATTTTTATCCGAGATTGTTTATTCGTAAGTATTTACTGGGGTGTATTTTATCATCCACATCCATGTTTCATCAATATGTAATATTATTTCCATCCACCTACAATTGTTTAAATCCATTTTTACCCTTCGGTGAGTTTTTAGTAATATCTATGAAAGGAATCTTTTGTCATACGAGGTACTTTTTGACTTTTCCGACAAAAGTACGAAGAATGTTTTTTTTAACTTATACGGCATGAATGGATTTTTAAAACATTATTTCCAAGAAACTTCCTTTACAAGCTTTCAAGTTTATTTTTAATCAACTTCTTTTATTTTAAAGTTGTATGACATGTTATGAAAGGAAAAAATGGTTTTGAAGAAGAAAGGATATTTTCCTCAAGAATGAAGTTCAAGTATTTTATCAAAATTATTTTCCATATAAGATAATAAAAGGGTTCTGTTTTTATCCCTATTATTACATGGATTTGATTATGTTGTGATGGAAATATTTTTATGAATTCCTTTATCTTATATGAATTGTTTTATGATGTCATGTTGTTTAAGAATCCCATTTTTATTACATGGGTTACGCTATGATGTATGGTTTATGATTATGTGGCACACATAAGAAAGGATTCATTATAAGATGGGTGGGACCTATATCTCCCTCCAATTCATTGGGTAAAGATTTTATATCTCATGAGATAGACATGGCTGAAACGGAAGGTTATTTCGGTTCAGTGATACAGGACTGAAACGAGGAGTGAACTCGATTCAGAAAGGGACTTTGTCCACTAAGATATTCTTGGCAATGAGTCATGACTAACAAGAAATGATTTTCCATGATTATGTGTGCATGCCACAAAGTTTCAAGTTTTATGTTATGATTATGGGGATCTCATTTTCACTTCTATTATTTATTCCATGTTAAGATATTATGATCTCTTTTGCAGGTTTTGATTTTCAAAAAGATATGATATGATTTTTATTTCCTTTATTTGCCCTTGCTGAGCATTTGAGCTCACCCTTTTATGTTTTCTTTTCCCCAGGTCAGGAAGATGGATATTAAGTAGAATATGCTAAAAGGGACCCTAGATATGATGAAATAAATGGGAGACACTGTAGAAGATTTATGAACCAGTTGTTTATGTTTCCCAGTTTCTAAAGACACTATACCTATATGGTCCTTTGTGGGTTTATCATATGTTGTAAAAAATGTTCTTCAATTTTTGAAGTATTAAAAATGTATGTAAAGTATGGGTCGCTATAGTTGGTATCAGAGCAAAGGTATAGTCAACCTTTGGAAACTAGGATGTGAAAGCCTTAGTAAGAACCCTAAGGATAAGTCTAAGCATAGAACACAATCTTAGTGTTTTAGAAATGGCCTTGAATAACCTAGGATAAGACCTTAAGCATGAAAATTTTATTCTTGAATTATGTGGTTTCCTATTATAATTAGTGTTGCTCACACTATTCTTCTTGGTTTTAGTCAATGGCTGGAACCCGAAGGAACCGTGTTAATGCGGAATGCGATGGGCAATGCAATGATTGTCCCCCTGAGCAAACAAACGATATGGGAGCTGGAATGCAAAATCTTGTAGCCATGCTCACACAACTTTCTCAAGCTATGAATCATGCAGGATTTCCAAACGAGCAAAGGAGGGAGCAACATTCTGTTGAATCCTTCATGAGGCAGCGTCCACCTTCTTTCAGCGGGTCTACTAATCCATTAGTTTCTGAACAATGGATTAGTACTACTGAAAATATATTTTCAGTTCTTCAATGTTCTGAGCATGATAAAGTCATCCTAGCAGTGTATCGTTTGGAAGGAGATGTTGATCAATGGTGGAATCTTGTTAAGAATACGAGGCAAAGGGAAGAAATTGAGTCTATGGAATGGGACGAGTTCAAGAACTTATTTTTCAATAAGTACTTCCCTCGTATTCTCCGAACAAAGATGGAGAAAGAGTTTCTTGAACTGAAGCAAAGGGATGATGAATCTGTTGGTACCTATGAAGCAAATTTTACAAGACTTGCAAGGTATGCTTCTGGTATTATTATCCAACCTGAGAGTAAGATCGATCGATTATTTAGTGGCTTAAAACCAAGTCTTCGAAGGGCGTTAGCCATAAGGGACTTCAATAGCTACGAGGAAATCGTTCGATGTGCTCTCAAAGTCGAGATGGAGATTGGAGTAACCCATCAGTCACATGGGTTTGATAAGAAGAGGAAGATGGAATTCAAAGAAAAATCTAAAGAGCACACGGAAAAGAAGATGAGCTTTTCATTATGCTCAAATTGTGGAAAGAAACATGGAGGGAGTTGTCTTAAAGGGACAAGTAAATGTTTTAAATGTGGAAAAGAAGGTCATCGGGCATTTGAATGCCGTGATAATGGGAAGAAGATGTCTAATGACGCAAACAAAGGAAGGGATACACAGAATGAACCTACTACACTTCAATGTTTCAAGTGCAAGGAGATGGGGCATTATGCCAATCAATGCCCAAATCCAAGGGTTGATGATGATGGTCGACGTCAACAAAATCTTAAGGCTAAAGACAAAGGAAAGTCACATGAAATTTCTATCAGCGATGTGGAGTACGATAATGATGTGGTGAAAGGTACACTTACCATCCACTCTAAAGTAGCAAATATTTTATTTGATTCTGGATCCACCCACTCTTTTATTTCTGAAGACTTTTCTAAGGGTATCACCGTATTACCTCAACAATTAGATGTTGAGTTAGCTGTGACAACACCTAATGGCACATCAATCGCATCAAAAGTTTATAATTCTTCTCCGATCGAAGTTTGTTGGAAAGTGCTTCCTGCAAATCTTGTGATCCTTCCTTTAGTGGAATTTGATGTGATTCTTGGCATGGATTGGCTTTCTCTACATGGAGCTCATATCGATTGCCAAAGAAGGGAAGTCACATTTCATATTCCAGATCAATCTACGATCGTCTATCAATGCAAGGATGAACATAACCTTCCAGTGGAAATTTCTTCCATCTTATGGGTATTGATTCCACTAAATGAAGGTTATTTATCTCAAATGGTTGGTGAGAAACTCACGATTAAGAATATGCCCATTGTACGGGAGTTTGATGATGTCTTTCCGGAGGAATTGCCGGGTCTTCCACCAAATCGTGAAGTTGAGTTTTCAATAGAACTCGTACCGGGTGCTTTGCCTATTTCAAAGACACCTTATAGAATGGCCCCAATTGAGTTGCAGGAATTGAAGAAGCAACTCCAAGAGAATCTTGATAAGGGATTCATACGCCCTAGTGCGTCACCTTGGGGAGCACCTGTTCTATTTGTTAAGAAGAAAGATGGATCAATGAGACTTTGCATTGATTATCGAGAACTTAACAAGATCACTATCAAGAACAAATATCCTCTCCCACGCATTGATGACTTATTTGACCAACTACGCGGAGCTCAATACTTTTCCAAGATTGATCTTCGTTCAGGGTATCATCAATTAAGGGTCAAAAGGGAGGATATACCAAAGACGGCTTTCCGTACAAGGTATGGACACTATGAATTTATAGTGATGCCATTTGGTCTTACTAATGCCCCTGCTATCTTCATGGATCTAATGAATAGAGTCTTTAGAGACTATCTTGATCAATTTGTGGTAGTCTTTATAGACGATATTCTTGTCTATTCAAAGAGCAAGGAAGAGCATGAAGATCACTTGAGAATTATATTGAAGACCCTGAGAAAGGAGAAGCTTTATGCCAAATTTACCAAGTGTGAATTTTGGCTTCAAAAAGTTTCATTTTTGGGTCATATAATCTCAAAAGAGGGGATATCTGTGGATCCAGCAAAAACAGAGGTTATTGAAATATGGTCAAGACCAACAACAGTAACTGAGATCCGAAGTTTTCTTGGTTTGGATGGATATTATCGACGTTTTTTAAAAGATTTTTCACGATTATCTAATCCACTCACCAAGTTGACTCGGAAAGGAGTTAAGTTTGTCTGGACAGAGGAATGTGAATAGAATTTCAAGGAGTTGAAAAGAAGGTTATCCAGTGCACCTGTGCTCACACTGCCTTGTAGTGGAGAAAGGTTTGTGATCTACAGTGATGCATCCAAGAAGGGATTGGGGTGTGTTCTTATGCAAAATGATATGGTGATAGCTTATGCCTCACGACAGTTGAAAATCCATGAGCAAAATTACCCAACACATGATTTGGAGTTGGCTGCGGTAATCTTTGCATTAAAGATTTGGAGGCATTACCTTTATGGTGAAAGGTGTGATATTTATACTGATCATAAAAGTCTAAAGTATATTTTCACACAAAAGGAGCTGAATATGCGCCAAAGAAGATGGTTGGAGATGATTAAGGATTATGACTGCTCAATCCATTACCACCCTGGGAAAGCAAACAAGGTGGAAGATGCATTAAGTCGACAAGACCATGCTAGTTTATCCATGATGAGGATCACAAAAGATCCAATATTTATGGATTTACAAAGGATGGATCTTGGAATTATAATGGAAGGGGAAAAATCTTATCTTTCTCAAATGAATGTTCAACCATCTATACATGTGAAGATTAAAGAGGCACAGAAAGAAGATGTCGAGTTACAAAAGAAGGTGAGAAATGTTCCTGAATTCAACCTTGATTGTGATGGGATAATAAAGTTCAGGAATCGGGTTTGTGTTCCTCCCATCCCCGAATTAAAGAAGGAGCTGCTGGATGAGGCTCATAGTTCTTCATTCTCCATTCATCCTGGAAGCACGAAGATGTATAGGGACCTGAAAGAGTACTTCTGGTGGGATGGCATGAAAAGATATGTTGCTGAATATGTCTCTCGATGCTTGGTTTGTCAACAAGTTAAAGCTGAGAGACAAAATTCTAAGGGGATGTTACAACCATTACCCATACCCGAATGGAAATGGGAAAACATCACTATGGACTTTGTCACAGGACTTCCTAAAACATCCAAAGGCAATAATGCTATCTGGGTCATAGTTGATCGTCTTACAAAGTCTGCACACTTCATTCCTATTAGAGAGGATTTCTCTCTAGATCAGCTTGCCAGGATATATGTAAAGGAAGTGGTAAGATTGCATGGAGTACCACTTTCTATTATATCTGATCGGGATCCGAGATTTACCTCGAAGTTCTGGCGAAGTCTTCAGCATACTCTGGATACAGAGTTGAGTTTCAGCACTGCTTATCATCCCCAGACAGACGGTCAGTCTGAGAGAACAATTCAAACCCTAGAAGATATGTTGAGATCTTGGTCTATGGATTTCAAAGGAGGTTGGGATCAACACCTACCTTTGGTAGAATTTTCTTATAATAATAGCTTTCACTCCAGTATTCAGATGGCTCCTTATGAAGCTCTCTATGGAAAGAAATGCAGGACTCCAACTTGCTGGGATGAAGTTGGGGAAAGAAAGCTATTAGGACCTGATCTCGTTGATGAAATGGCAGAAAAGGTCAGATCTATTCAACAACACATAAGAGCAGCTAAGAGTCGACAGAAAAGTTATGCCGACAACCGAAGAAAAGACTTAGAGTTTGAAGTGGGTGATAAAGTGTTCTTACGAATATCTCCCTGGAAGAGGGTTATGAGATTTGGAAAGAAGGGGAAGTTGAGCCCTAGATATATCGGTCCTTTCGAAATACTGGATCGTGTTGGGAAGGTAGCTTACCGATTGGCGCTTCCACTGAATCTCTCTCAAGTTCACGATGTGTTCCATGTATCTCTCCTGAGAAAGTACATACCAGATCCTTCACATGTACTCAGCTCAGAAGTTGTACCGCTGGAGCAAGATCTTTCTTATGAAGAACAGCCGATAGAGATTCTGGATCGTAGCGAAAAAGTCCTACGAAACAAGACCACTCGCTTGGTGAAAGTTTTATGGAGAAACCACCAACTTGAAGAAGCTACATGGGAGCTTGAGGATATGATGAGAGAGAAGTATCCTCATCTGTTTGTTGCAAAGTGACGAATTTCGAGGGCGAAATTCTTTTTAAGGGGGGTAGAATGTAACACCTGAGACTTTTATGTTATATAAATCATCAAAGGAATCTTTTTCTACACAACACTTGCTTGGCTTGCTTTACACGCAATCACGACCTTCCTCGATAGCTTGCGTCGTACGCAATACCGAGTTTCACTAAACAACAATATGCTATTAAAACTAGCCATTATGAATAGTAATAACCACTTTTTGAAATTTTATAAATTTTATTTTTCAAAGTGGACTTCATTTTTGGACTCAGAATATCGAAATTAGCCTAGGGTGAAATTTTGGTATTTTTCTGAAAACTTTCAATTTTTGATGAAACCACTAAGTGGTAGGTTAGAAACTGAATTTTTCATAAAACTTAATTTTACCGCTTCTGTGAATGGAATTTCAAAAATCCGAGAGACACAATTAATATCAAGGACTAAAATGTGGTTCAATGAGATGAAAATAATTTTTTGGTGAATAGTAACTTTTTACTATTTTTACCGCGGTTAATAGTAAATAGGGTAACTAAGGGTAAATATGATATCAATATTACCCTAACACATGTCCTAATTCTATTGGACAAGTGTAATTCGACCAAAAACAAACTTAGGAATAAAATATGACCATTTAGGCACACTTGGATTAGATTAGGACATTTATTATTAATTTATTTAAAGAAGGGTTAAAATAGTTAAAATCAAAGTTTAATAAGTAAATAATTTTTCATATGGGGTTATACATAAGATAAATTAGACTATAAATATTCAATAGAAAGTTAAAAAGATTTCCTACATAAGGGTATTTTATTTGTAATTTTTAGACATTAAATAATTTAATTTATTTATGACACAATGATGATGCAGTAATTATCTTATTAATGAAATATTGACATAATTGATGTTATAAACACCAAAATAAATGTAATTTGAGACTTTTTATGAATTACACTAATTTTCTAGGTTACTATGATATATTAATGTTGATTTAATCAACTTGGTTCGAACATATAATTCTTTTATGACTTTCACAAAAATCATATATCAATTAGTGTCAAAATTGACACAAAATAGTTTTAAATCAAATATTATATTATTAATTGTTATTTTATTCCTAAAAATCTAAGGTTCGGCCAAATGACTTAGATAATGATATATATATTAATAATAAACAATTTGGGGTTCGTTTGGCATGTTATAGTAAGTGTATTAACCATATAGTGAAAGAAAACAAAAAGACACGGTAAAAGTTAAATTAATTAACTTAGAGTTAAATCTAATTGATAAGGTTAAAATAATACCCTAAACTTGTATAAATCTTATTGGTTTATAGGATTTCGACCCATCCCCACTTTATCTTCGAAATAAGTCCATTTGGAACCATTATAAACTGATTTTGACTTTAATATAAAATAATATTTTGAGATATTCCTAAGGTGCCCCTCTCCTCCCTTATAAAAGGGCACCTCCTCCCCCTCCTCCTCACACCAAATTGAGCACTCAAGCTCGGCAAACCCCTGCCATTTTCTCCTCTCCACTTCCCTAGAATAATCCTAGAGGTCCTGGTCTTCCCCAAAGACCAATCTTAGTTCCTTAAGTGGAGGATTCAAAGAGGCGTTCCAAAGAAGAGGTAATATCCATTACCGATCTTTTCAATTTCTTTCTTCTTCAACTTCTTCTTCTTTAGTTGTTTCATGATAAAGTAATAACATCAGTATTAATTACATACTGATATGTTATTATAAATATTAAACAACCCTAATTCACCTTCTATCCATCCTACGGAAAAATGAAATCACCGCGCGTGCGTACGTACGGAATACCGTCTCCACGCCGTGGTGTAATCTATTTTCCACCATCACCTTACAAGGATGGGTATAATGGTGTAATGAGTAAATATATATGATTATTATGAAGTAATATTGATACTGAAATAATATATATATACTCCAATACAATTCCACGATCATAGGAACGATATCATCACTCGTGCGTACGTACGGAATACCGTCTCCACGATGTGATGCGACTCGTTCTACATGATCTTAATTTCATAATGATTATACAAATGAATTGAATGAATGAATATGGTATATACTACACTAATACCATTCTGTAAATGAATTATCTATAACCTAAATATAAGAATAATAATTTATTCGACAAAACACGCATAAGAACAAAAAGTTATAAAGACCCGAGTAACAAGTAACAATGAAATATTACTAACAAGAAGCTAATAATATGACCATATATGATATCATATCAATATGTATTATTATGGAATAAGTCAATAACATTATTTAAACCATTATACAGGAGCTTCGGACACGAACAAAGCAAATCGGACCTAAGGTAAGGGAAATATCACAATCTCATTTTTATCCGAGATTGTTTATTCGTAAGTATTTACTGGGGTGTATTTTATCATCCACATCCATGTTTCATCAATATGTAATATTATTTCCATCCACCTACAATTGTTTAAATCCATTTTTACCCTTCAGTGAGTTTTTAGTAATATCTATGAAAGGAATCTTTTGTCATACGAGGTACTTTTTGACTTTTCCGACAAAAGTACGAAGAATGTTTTTTTTAACTTATACGGCATGAATGGATTTTCAAAACATTATTTCCAAGAAACTTCCTTTACAAGTTTTCAAGTTTATTTTTAATCAACTTCTTTTATTTTAAAGTTGTATGAAATGTTATGAAACGAAAAAATGGTTTTGAAGAATAAAGGATATTTTCCTCAAGAATGAAGTTCAAGTATTTTATCAAAATTATTTTCCATCTAAGATAATAAAAGGGTTCTGTTTTTATCCCTATTATTACATGGATTTGATTATGTTGTGATGGAAATATTTTTATGAATTCCTTTATCTTATATGAATTGTTTTATGATGTCATGTTGTTTAAGAATCCCATTTTTATTACATGGGTTACGCTATGATGTATGGTTTATGATTATGTGGCACACATAAGAAAGGATTCATTATAAGATGGGTGGGACCTATATCTCCCTCCAATTCATTGGGTAAAGATTTTATATCTCATGAGATAGACATGGATTAAACGGAAGGTTATTTCGGTTCAGTGATACAGGACTGAAACGAGGAGTGAACTCGGTTCAGAAAGGGACTTTGTCCACTAAGATAGTCTTGGCAATGAGTCATGACTAACAAGAAATGATTTTCCATGATTATGTGTGCATGCCACAAAGTTTCAAGTTTTATGTTATGATTATGGGGATCTCATTTTCACTTCTATGATTTATTCCATGTTAAGATATTATGATCTCTTTTGCAGGTTTTGATTTTCAAAAAGATATGATATGATTTTTATTTCCTTTATTTGCCCTTGCTGAGCATTTGAGCTCACCCTTTTATGTTTTCTTTTCCCCAGGTCAGGAAGATGGATATTAAGTAGAATATGCTAAAAGGGACCCTAGATATGATGAAATAAATGGGAGACACTGTAGAAGATTTATGAACCAGTTGTTTTTGTTTCCCAGTTTCTAAAGACACTATACCTATACGGTCCTTTGTGGTTTTATCATATGTTGTAAAAAGTGTGCTTCAATTTTTGAAGTATTAAAAATGTATGTAAAGTATGGGTCGCTATAACCCAATCATCACATGTTCATAATCCATTCATATATATGCCATATGGTCATGAAAAAAGTAATCATTTATCATAGATTAACATGTGGAAAATAAAAGAGGCTTTATCATGTTTTCATCATCATAATAAACAACCATCTCTATAAATATTAAGGATGGTAACATTGGAATATGTACCCAGTGAATTACAAGTAATATCAAAAGATGTTTTCATAGATTAAAATACCTTTAATGATCACTAGATTATTTTTTGTGTGGAAAATTCCCTTTTAATTTTGAAGGCACGTAATTAAAATATCAAATTTTTCAGAACATTAGGATAATTATTTCTCTGAAATGAAGCATGGAAAATTTTAACAAAATATTCAATGAAAATATTATTTATGAATGCATGAAAACCCATTCATGCGTTATATGTTAAAAAAATAGTATGTTCACACCATTGGTAAAAATGACCTCATTCAGAAAAATACTAGAAGAGTATTTTTAAACATTTTATGGAAAATAAAATATGGATAAAAATTATTTTAATCAATCATTGGTGAATATTAAAAACATTTTTGAAAACATTTTTATGTAAATATGGATATGGAAGAAAATTTTATTTTTCGAAAAATTAAATAATGTCAGGGTTTAAAAAAAAAATCTTAATCATTTTAAGTGCTAAAGAGAGGTAAATGACAATATTACTTCAAAATTATATGAATAAACACAGGATATGAAGATATATTATGTCTAAAGGATAATATCCATAAAATATCTCTTCATTCTAATTTAGTATAAACAATTTCTAATATTAATGAGATCGTAACATAAAGACCATACCAAAAGTCTCATATTTATCCATTCACAATACAACCTAATATATACTAAATATGTATTTACTATTTTTTTTAGAATTATATTCACTTATATATTATTATTTATCATTGAATTATAATTTATATTTATCCTTCTTTTAATAATTCTTCCTTAAAGTAGACATTTCTTTGATAGTTAACATGTTTTCCCTTCATGTTTCAGTTTGATGGTTTCAATACTTACACCTTGGTCTTGGTTCCATCATAAATATAATATTAATCATGAAATAATTAATATATATTTAATTTTACAAAATTTTATTTCCTTTCATATAAAGTGATGATGAAAAATGAATTACATCACTTTGTGGAGATGATAGTCCATATGTATTCCTGAGTAATATTTCCACTTTTCAATGGATTCCAAAAAAAGAAAGGTAACAAATAATTAACCTATATATAATAATTTTTTATTGTAAATATCATATATATATACTTTAACTATATCCTTCTTATTATCTAAGTAAATAATAAATGAAAAATAAATCACATTACTTCGTCGAGGTGGTAGTTCACACGTACTCATGAGAAACTTTATCATTTAACAAAGAATTTGATGAAAAAATGGTAGATAATATATTATAATTATTTAAGAATAATTATATAATAAATATAATATAGATACATTAAATCTATCATAATAACGTACCTTGAAATATGGTGATTGAAAATTAATCACATCGTTATGTGGAGGTGATAGTCCATATGCACACACGAGAAAAACATTAACTTCATATTTGATGGAAAGGAGTAAAATTGGTTATTAAATAATAAATATATCAAATAAATATATTTATTATTATATATGATTTTTTTAATTTTTTATACAATGTATTTATAATGTGTACAAGGAGGACAAAACTTGAAAAAGATCTGTAAGAACGTATACATCTTCTTTGGAAAACAACCTTATGGTCTTGCCTAAAGCCTTTATAGGATGATACTATTATAAAAAGAGCATAATTGATGTGGGGAGCCAGGTTATAAAATAATATGGGTGGTTATTGGATGAAATAATATTCTCTTTAGGTGTGGAGATGATATGAGAGATGGTGTCCTTTTATAAGTGAGTGAGAGAGCACAATGGGAGGTTTTCCAAAGACTAAAATATATTAATGTCAAAATGATGTCCAATGTCCCCAAAATTAATAATATGTGAATATGATATGATATAGGGTTGGAATATATCTATAAAATATTATTTATACAATTTTTTAGGTGATTTTAATCCCTATATCTTTCATTTAACCCCCTGTTAAACCATGTTAACCTTTACAATAGTAATCATTTTTCTCTCAATTATAATTCATAATGATCAAACATTTTATCAACCTAAATAAAAACTATTAATTATGATAATTAAAAACAAGAAATAAAATTTTCAATATTCATTTCCTATAACATGTAAAAATTAATTTAAGAATTAGTTCCCAAAATGCAATAAAAGTGTTTGTTGAAAAATTCATTTTAAGCATAAATGAGAGTTTACATTCATTCCCTTCCATGTAAAACAACTAGATAACTGGTGAAATATTTTATTTTATATTTTATCTTTAAATTTAATTAAAATAATTCATAAATTTTAATCAATGTAATTTATTAAGATAAAATAATATTGTACTCATAAATATAGTTTTTTAGAAATATTACTTTCTACCATCATTTTTTTAAATTTACAACTGATTTAAAACTAATTAATTAATTTTATACCAATATATAAAATAATTTTTGAATAAATTATTTAATCATATTCATACCCACCAATCCAATAGTAATGAGATAATTATCATTTTAAATAATAATATTTAAACAGTATATCACAGTATGTTAAAACCCAATGTTGTATGTAAAGTAAGATATAAAATAAATTACTTTTTAAAGATAAATATAACTTAAAATATAACGGTGTGATAAGGTTCACTCCCAATACTATCATAGTGGAAAAAGTACCACACTAAAATCTATTCACTCCCCATTACATTCCATATTATCTCATGATATATCAATCATTACACAATCCTATTAAGGGTTTTAAATTATCCACCCACCATGTAATGAAAACTATACATAAGTGTGCTATAATATCACAATACACTCATCAATTGATCATAGCGTAACCCTTGTAAAATAAATGGGTTCCATAAACATCTCATGATCTTATATTCATAATTCATCCAAAGAAATAAAATGGAAGGTATCATTATATAATTTCCTAAGTGAAGCATTTCAAACATCAAAATATGGCATCATAGATGAAAAATACATTTAAAATATAATTTTAACATTTGTTTTGAAATAGAGAAAAATTTTATTTTACATATACATAATTAAAAATATATTTTTTTAAATATTAAGAAAAATATTTTCTTTGAAAACAACTAAGGAAACATGTAATGTAATATTGAAATGAAATAATGATCATGATGATGTGAAAATCTATTCATATTGTAACTGTTAAAATAAATATTCCTATCACAATTTTAGTAAAAAAACCAAAATTAAAACTTTTAGAAAATGAAATCAATACTCATTTAAAATAATTTTAGACTAAATATAAATATGGTTGAAATTTATTTTAAATAATAATTTGATCAAAGAATGAAACATTCTTGAAAACATTTTCACAAATATGGATATAGAATAAAAATTTCATCAGCAAAAGATGAAATAGGTTTTACCTTTATTAAATGAAATTTATCAATATTTTTATATACCAAAGTGTAGAGAATAGTATTAAAACATTTAAACCCAATAAAAAATTATTGTTGAAGAAAATAGATTAGGTTTATAGGATAATTATCATATAATTCCCCTCAATTAAGGTTTTACATAAACAATCCCAAAAAATGCGATTGTAAGATAGACCCCTTAATTTAATTCACATTATAAATCATTCATGTTAAAAATTATATTATAATAAATATATATTTAATATAAATTCTTCATTAAAATGAACATTTAGGTGAAAACAAGTCCCTTTTTTATGTGTTTCGATTCGATGGTTCTGAACCTTTCACCTCGGTTTTAGTTTACTTATATAAATATATTAAACATTTTATAATTATCATATTTAATCAAAACATACTCTTTTATAATTATTCTTATAAATTGGTGATGAAAAATGAATTACATTACATTACAGAGACAATAGTCCATATTTACACGCATGTGATGTTTTCAGTTTTTGATGTATGAAACAAAAGATAGGTAAATTATAATTAGTATTTATAGAATCATAAATATATTATAAATATCATATATATTCATTAATTATATCCTTATTACCATCCATGAGAATATAAATAAAAAATTAATCACATTACTTTATGGAGGTGGTAGTCCACACATGCATACAATCGATGTTATCATTTTCCAATGATTAAGAAGGTGATATAAAATTCATGTAAAATTTACATAAAGATATATCACTATAGTAATTATAATTACTAAATCATTTTTTTTGGTTTAAATAAAATTTTTCAGAGTTTAAAATAAAAAAACATGAAAATGATTGAAAAAACATATAACTCTTCTTCAGGTATACTCTATTACAAAGTACCATAAGACTTTATGGATGAGTATTTTGAGAATACTAGAAACTAAAGGTTAGATAATTTTTTTTAAAGAGTATTTAGATTCATATTATTTTATTTAAATAGATCTAGTTATTTGTATAAGATAGGATAAGATGTTCCCTTTTATAAGTGAAGGGAGTGACACACTTGCAATTATTAAGAATATTAAAATATAATAAAGTCACTATCATAGGAATGTGGCTACATTTTTTCACAAGGTATAATATATGATGATATATAATTGAAATTAATTCATGTAAAGTGATTTAAATTTTTTTAGGTAATTTAAACCCTTTTCTCTTTAGTTCAACCTCAAGTTAACCCTTTTAACATTTACCAATGTAATGAATTTTTAGTTCGGTTAATATTCATATGGTTCAAAAAAGATAGTGGACTCATTACCAAATTTTTACATGGAGATTAAAAATATAAAAATTTATATATTAAATTAAATTCCTATAATAGGTATAATTTCATGTTAAAATAAGTGCACCAAAATTAGTGGAAATGATTTTTTTGAAAAAAATTAATTTTAAGTATAAAACTAAATTTATCCTCATTCATTGCCTTATAACAACCATAAAAGGAATATTAAATTTTTATTTAACATATTATCTATAAATTTAAATTAAATAATTAATAATTAGTTATGAATTTATTTTATTAAAATAAAAACAATTTCTCTCATAAAAACAATATTTCAGAAAACAACTCTTTTATTACTTTCAAATAAATTATTTTTATTTCTAACCAATTAATAACCAACGAATTCATTCCCTACATGTATAAAAAATAATTCATATTAATTTATTTTATATTATTCATACCCTTGAATATAATGGTTAGGAGATACTTTTCACATTTAATATTAATATTTTAATAGTACATCATAGTTTGTTTAAACTTAGTGTTGTTTGTAAAGAAATCTATCGATGACATAAATATTATTAATATATAATATATCATCAAATCTCATAGTTTTACATTATACCCCTTAAAATATTTTTTCCATTAAAATTAAGTCACTATAATACCGACAATTGAGGATTCTTGTGTCTCATCGCATCCTCCGGTTCCCATATAGCTTCTCGAAATTTACTATTTCTCAACAAAACTTAGACCTATTAAGCTATCTAATTTTTTGGTACTTGATATTTTCAATATATAATCTCCATATATTGTTCCCTATAAGATATATCATGATTTATTGGTATAAAATCATAGTTAATTACATGTTTGGGGATCACGTATATACTTCCTTTTTAGAGATACATGGAACACCCCACATACTTGAGTGTGATTCAGTGAAAGAACCAAGAAATACGAATATTTCCAGATAAAGTAAAAAATTTATATAGTACTCATATTAAAATTCATTACAATATCATAACATTTTTCCAAGGAGGTATTCTAATGAAAAAATTGCACTAGCTTCAAATCTCAGATTGCACTAATGATTATCAGCATATGTTTTTGTCAATACTGAGATACCCTAATGTAATCATGATTATATCTAACCTTATATACCATTTCCTTAGCTATCTCAGGTCATAATATATTTCTTTCTCTAACTTCATCCAATAAAATATTTATTATTAACTTCCTACCATTTAGATCTTCATACGAAGCCATCTGAATGCTTCAAGGAAAGCTATTGTTGTAAAAAAAATTAAACAAGAGAAAAGGGTTGGTTCCAACCACCATTGAAATCCATAAAAAGTCTCTCAACATACATTTTAGTGTTTTCATGTTCCTATCAGACATAAAATATATCTAGGGATTATATACATTCCAAAGTTTAACTCCATCTTCAATCGTGCTAAATACCTCTCCAAAATATCAAGGTAAACCTCATATCCCAATCAAATACAATAAAATATTGCACTCCATGAAACATTAACACTTTATTAATGTATATAATTTATTTATTATTAATATATAAATATTAAATTATTTAAATTAAATTATATTACAACCTAAAGGGAATCATGACATTTTTATGTTTTGGGTAATCCAATAATGAAATCCATGACAATGCTTTCCAATTTATATTGTAGAATGGGTAATTTTTCTAACATAACAATAGAATTATGTCACATAGACATCAATTTATAAAATTTTAGGAATCATTATATATAATCTATAATGCCCCTTCTTCGGTTTTCCCACTAGAAATGCTCTTTCAGATCTCTATATATATTAATTCTTCTAGGATGCATTAATAATGATGAACTTTGAGATTTATAAAGTAGTCCATTATTCAAATATGGTGTTAACTTGACACATAACTAGTTCTTAATCTTTAATGATCCTTAAAAATATTTTTTTTAACTCAAAAAAATTCCTCACCTTTTTATATAGTTTCACCCATTCATTTAGTGCCTCTTTAACTCCCATACGAATAGACGGTTATATATTCATTTAAGAAATATTAGATCCTTATAACATAATTTCTATTTCAAGGTCCATATTATTAAAATATATAACTATTTGATCTATTTCAATTAAAATTTTAGAAAATCTAGCATTAGCCTTCTGAATCAAGGAATCAACCACATTGTTTTCCTCTCCAAGGTGGTAATTTGTAATACCCCTAGTTTTTATGGGCCTATTTGTTCAAATGAATTAATTTCGTTTGAATATTTCATTGGAATAAGTCAAATATTATTTTGACTTGGAATCTACTTGTCATATACTATATGAAACACCAAATTGGTGTGCGTTATACACAATTTTGAGTTTCTAAGAAACACCATTTTATTGTTATAATTATTTAAATGAGTTAATTATAACCTAGATGTTAAACTTAGTAATATTAAGAGTAATATATAATTTTAAATTATAATATATTTTCACATAAATAAAACCTATTTATAATTCAATGTATAATTTATATTAAAGTCTTTATATGCTTTAAAATAATATTTTCATAAAGAAATTTCTTTTTATATCCTTTTGTGAAAAATAATAAAATTACTTTTAAACACTAATAAAAATATAATTTGTGAAAATGAACATAATTTTTGAATTCATAACATTGAAATTATCTTAGGGTTAATTATTGGGATTTTTCTGAGAAATGTCATTTTTTTTGTGAATAGTAAAAATTGCTGTAATTTAGTTTCAAATAGCCTTTTTGTTTAAATACTTATTTGTGTTAAATTAAATTTAAATTGATTTTTAAAGTAAAAATAAAAAATTATGAATATATTAATATAATTTAGGTCATTAGAATCATTTTTTTTGTTGAAAGTAGATATTAAAACTTATTGATGTTTTGAAAGTATTTAGATTAGAAACCCACTTTCTTACCACATTTGTGGGATTAGTGTTAAACATAATATTCCAAATTCAGTGATTTGAGTTTTTAAAAAATTAAATACAATTTTTTAATCAGTATTATATTTTTATTCTAATAATATCAAATTAATTTTTTATCAAAAAGAATTCTGAAAGTGATTAAAATTAACCATAACGATTAAGGTAAGATTAAGCTTAATTAAGGACTAAACCTTAATCATAAGAACCAAAAAGAACTATACACTTGTATAAAATCCATTGGATGAAAATAATTTGACCATATCCCCTCTTGGTTATAATTTTACGGGTTATTGGGATATTATTAAATGGGTTTTACCTATATAAAAGGTTATGTATGAACAAAGAAAAAAATGGACCTTTTCTTACCTTTAACATTTATAAAATTCGATATATGTAAGAAAATCACATTTTCTAATATAAATATCATTTTTAAATGAATTTGGTTTATTTTAACATAATAAATTGTCATTAATTTTTAGAGTTTATTTAGTTACATAAAACGCTTACGAAATGCCAATGTAGTGGTTATTTCGTTAATAATCAACTAATATAAGTAATACTATAAATGTTAAAAGTGAAGTGAATTGATTTAATTATTGTAAATAATTAATTTCAAAGATTAATAAATCATTTTACACATATTTAAACTTAATTTATTTTAATTACAGTATTATTTTGATATTTTTAAATTGAACTTATATAAATAATGTTCAAATTGACATTATTATTATTTTAAAATAAATGATATTTTATTAAATTATTTAAAATTAATAAAAATAATATATTCATCCAAGTAATTTTAAGGTTTAAAAAAAATTCAATATGTTCTATTAGTGGAGCAATTAAAATTTTATAATTAACATAGAGACGCATAGATTTTAAAAATATTGCTAACACGGTCTGGTTTTAAGCTGTGTTTTGCACGTCACAAGCACTAGTTTTAAAAATTAATTTCCAAAATACATGATTTCTTATTTTGTAAATTAAGTATCATATTTGTAATTAATTTTGTCTATACTTTTTTATACATCTCACTATATTTTATTATTAATTTTTAAATTACATAGGTTGGAAAACTAGATTCTTTAATAAAAACCAAAATATTAAAATTGAGGAATCTTTGAAGTTAAAGAACCAAATTATTAAAATGAACAATTGTTTGAGCGGTGTAGATTTTTTAGACCATAATTTCACATAAATCCATTAGTTTTTCATTTTGGGGGAAAATTATGTAAATGAGACCTCCCATTATTAAATACTGTTTGGTATTTACAAGAGTACCACTTCCCTACCACTATAAAAAGGAAAGAACTCTACCATTTCTTCACAAATCTAAAACCAAATAGTTTTGGACAAGAACTAGACAATAATATTTAAAAAATCCCTATATTACTCTTATAATCCTTCCCATTGGTAAGAATGAAATCCAAGGAAGCCTTTGGGAACAAACAAAAATGAGTTACCCGATTAAGGGGGAACAACTTCTCTCAAGCTCATTTTTTTTATTTTATTTCTCCACCACCTACACTCTCTTTATTCTATGATTTTATTATAAAATGGTACATTAAATATGCTAATATTTTTTTAATGATAATTATTTGACCTAAAATTACACAAAACACCATCTAATTACCAACGAACATACTTCTTATGTGTATAGTGAACTACCACCTCAGAAAACAATGACTGTTCATTTTTCCTTAGCACCTATTATGGTAAAAATTATGATTGGAAATATATTTATATATGTTATTTATTATATATATTATTCCATTAATCTTATTTAATACTTTTACAATACATTTATTTATACTTACAATTTTGTTTAAATATGATAATTTCATTTGAGAAAGTGTAGACTACTGCACCCTCAATGAAATGTGATTCATTCACACACTATATAGAATATATTACGGATGGGTTTAGTGAAATTATATGATATATAAGATATAATAATTCTAATAGATATATATATATATACACACATATTTGTTTTACCTTCTTTCTTTCAATACAATAATAACAACAAAAACAACATTCAAGCGTACATACGAATTACCATCTCCATTAACGATGTATTTCGTATTTCTATGTTATATAGATTATTACAATAAAAATATAATGAAAATAGATGATATTTATAGCATGTATTAAATTATTGAAATTATAATATAAGTATAAGGAGCAAAGATATAACAAATTAAGACACTTTTGAAGAACTAAGTGGATGTTACTCGAAATGAAACCATAACATAGAATTATTTACATGTGGGTAATAAAAATCCATTATAAAACCATATATGGTATTAAATATATGAATATGGTTCATTGATAGATTTATAATAAATTTATTTTTATTATACATTAGGTTTTTATGAGTACGGTGATAGTCAAGACACAAGGTTAGGGAATTTCATGTCACTTTTTATTTTTGTGAGATACATGCTTTATTCACCACCCATTCATTTTTATGGTGTGTATAATTCCCATGGATTAATTTTATGATTATTATAATTATATTAATGGGTATTTAAATACCCATTTTATGATCATTATTTCATTGATTTTATTTTTGAAAATTAACCAAATTAGTAAAATATTTTTGTCACAATTTTCCTTCATTAAGACTCATTTTTTGTTATGCACATAAAATTATTTTTTAATGGGTATAAAAATATATTTCAAATTATATATCATGAATTTAATTATTTTAATGATATTTATACACTAATTTAATTTAAGTTTCTTAAATTTTTAGTATGACCATCTGTTACCATGTTACAGAGTTTATTGAAACAATCTCATCGCTTTTCAAGATTATTTATTCTTATGCTTAATTTGATGAAATCTTATTATCTATATCCCAAAAAAACTAATTAGTTTCATTATAATCTATTTATTCAAGATATATCCATGTATTATTACAATTTCTACACTATGTTTTACTTAAGATAATTAAAAAATAGATTTTAAGAAAAATCTTACCTTATTTATCCCTTAAGTTGGAAATCTGTTTTATTTAAAAACCATGTTTTCAAAAATGTTTTCAAATGATCATTGAAGATAATTATAAATTTAGAAATATTTTTAAAAAAGTTTTTTTTGAAATCTTACTTTATATGTTTTAAAATATATCTTTAAGAATTTTTTTTTCAAATTTTGTTTCATGATTCTTTTTATAGTGTTTTAAGGAAAAAAGTTTCTATAATTTTCTCAGGATTTCATTATAAATTATAAATTTATATTCAATAAAATGGTTTTATTGATGGTTTATTTACATGTTTTTACTTTATTTTATTGTAAAATAGTTTCAAAATTATTTCGAACTTCTTTTATATGTTTTCAATGAAAATGGGTTTCAAAACGATTGCAAGATTCTTTTATTTGTTCCAAGGAAAATTATTTTCAAATGGTTTTATGTTTTCAAAATATTTTTTTCAGGAAGAAAGGGTATTTTAATCAAAAAAATGTTTTTAAAATATATATCAAAATTATCTTCTGTACAAGATGAAATCTATCAATGATACTCATTCCTTTCGAGGAAATGATCTAAAAGTTTCATTCATATTCTTTATCTGAATGGTTATTTTTGATCAAATGGAGTTTACAAAAACCCACTTATATTTTTGGGGTTATATTTTTATGAAACACAAAAATATTCCGTGGGTTTTATGATTATACAACCTATTTATCTTCAATGGGCTATTCCATGATAAATTATTATGAAACATGCTTCCTCTAATGGGTTATTACAGGATGAAATAACTGTAAAACCTATATATTTTCAATATTTTATTATATGATTAAACTTTTATGACGTCCATTAATTTTCATGGGTTTTGATATGTTTTTTTATGAATTTTTGGCACATGTATGTATGATTTAATTATGAGATGTGGGGGACCTATATCTCCCTCTGATTCATCGGGTAAAGATTTATATATCATGAGATAGACATAGATGGAATGAGAAATGAACTCCATTCAGTATTACAGGGCTCGAATGAGGAGTGAACTTGATTCAGTAATAGATGGCTGGAATGGGGAGTGAAATCGATTCAATAATACCGGTCTAGAGTGATGAGTGGACTTGATTCAATAATACAGGGCTGGAATGGGGTATTAACCCAATTTAGTAAAAAAAAATCCACTAAGATGGCCTTGGAAGTAATGCCTTGACAACTATGTAAATCATTATATATTCTTATGCATCTTCCATAATTCCATGCTTTATTGATATGAAATACTTTTATGTCTTATGTTTTTTATTTCCTTATGATTCATGTCTTATGAACTTCCAAGAATTATGAAATGATTCATGTTTATGATATCTAATATGCAGGGTATGATCTTCTATTTTCATGATTATGTTCTCATAAACATTTGCTCATTATTATTCTTAGGTATCTCCCTTTTCCCTTACTGAGAATGAGATCTCAGCCCTTTTTTAGGTATCATTCGCTAGGTTATGAAGATATGTTTTAAGTATGGTGTGTCTAAGAAGGGTTACAGTCATGAAGAACACAGTGGGAGATAACGTTGATCACATATGTAGGGATGTTTATGTCTCCATGTTTCCAATCGTAGTAGACCAATTACTTTCTTTGGGAATCTGTTTATATATTATTCAAACCATTCCTCAAATGTTATGTAATATTAATTTTTTAAAAGTGGGGGTCACTATAGTTGGTATTAGAGAAAAGGTTTAGTAAACCTTTTGAAGATTGGATGAGAGAACCTTATTAAGAAACCTAAGGACATGTCTAAGGATAAGTCTCTGGATAAGTTAAAGTATAGAAAAATATCCTATAATTTTGGTAAAATATAGTGTGAGTGGTTTATTAGATATATTTCCTCATCCGGATAATTTAAGTGCATGAGGATCTGGCACATATGTACCTAGGGGTAACAAAACCAACATGATGTTCTAGGTATAACTCAAGGTAATCTGGTATATGATAATGGGCCTGACTACACACCTAGTTTGACACTATAGTGGGATATGCTTTGGAAATTAATAAACTATTTACAAAACATCACATATGACATAAATAGTGGAAGACTATGAACAAACTTGTATAAACCTAATGATTCATTGATTAGTGAATTAGATCAATAATCTAGGCATCCTATAAGTAATTTTTTCATGATTATATGGTATCCCATTGTGATAAATGTTTCTCACACTATGATTTATTATTTTAGTCATTGGAAATAATTAGAAGGAACATGGTTAAAATTTAATGCTTTATATGTGGAATATATAAGAATTATATTAATCGATTTCCAATATGGAAATCTCGTAAAGAGAATCAGGAATGTGGTACAAGTATTGGTTATTATTGTGAAGATAAATTGACCACAAATGTCATGTGGAAGGTATGAGATGTTATTCCTATAATGTATATATTAAACGTAAGAATCATGATTAGATTTGGGTTGAGGAACCATAAGAAATGATTCAAAATTCATATTCTAGGAAAAAAAAGTATTAAGGAATAAGATTATGAAGAATTATTAACGTTTTAAGAATAATATTTGATGAATGAAGTATTATGTTTTGTAATTCATAGATTATGTTATATTAATTAGGAAATATATAAGTACTTTTAGTATATGTTTTCATTAAGGATTGAAAAAGACATGTTAAATGATGATGAAGACCTAGAATAGTGTTTTCATGGAAAATTAATATTTTAATTAAGGTAAGGTAACCCTTAATTAATTCCGGAAATTGAGATAACAATGTTTGGATAATGATATGTTGGATATGCATAAGTAGTTGGATAGTATGAATTAACCTGGAACAGATTATTGTAAATTTGGTCTATGTCATCAAATATGTTGTTTATAGCTTCTTTAATTTAAGGAATACATCTAGTATTCCTTAGAATAAGGAATAATTCATTTTTTAGAAAAGGATTTATGGTACATCAGGTTATTACCATCTTCCAAGGGAATATATAATGAGGGTATTCACTTGTTTGGAATCTGAAAACCACATGATAATTTTTTCTAAAGGGGAATTAATGTTAAGCTGATTTCATGACTTTGTTTCTATTTTTTTTATTTTCATATCTCATAAGGGTTATAAGGATATCCATTTATAGTGATATTATGTTTAAATTTGATTGATGATTTTGATATTAAATCATTTTCTCATGCATAATGGATAACCTATTCTAAAACATTTGTGTTGATGATAATAGATGGAAAATGGGGTGGAATATCCTAGATCTCATGTTATCTTACTTATTTAGGAATGAAAAATCCACCTTCATTTTTTGAGAAAGAAGTGAATTGGATCAAGGAACAAAAAACAGTGAGGTTCTTCTAAAATCATGAAAGAATAACGTTTCATGAAAATTCATCAACTTTTGGAAATAGATTTTAGAAACCATAAATTTTATCCAAGAATATTTGTTTCTGATTGATCAGATAGTCACTTATATATCCCTGGATTTAGGGAATTGTTATTTTTAACTTTCTCATAATCATGTTTTCTATTACTCTTCTTGAAAACTTGATAGTTATATTTATCTTCCATGTCCATGTTTTCACTTGCCAATAATGTTATCCTATGTGGAAACACGAATATGTGTTACTTTGGGTAACTGTTATGGTTCCAAAATTAGTTTTTTAAAATATACTTTTTTGTTAATTATGATTTGGTTTTATATTAAAGGAACTCAACGGTATTAATCCTTTGATAACCCAAAGAAATTTTTAGGGTGAAATTCATTTTAAGGGGGGTAAAATGTAACACCCCCAATTTTTATGGACCTTTTTTTAAAATGAATTAATTTTAATTTATGTATTCCATTAGACTAAATCAAATATTCCTTTCATATAGAACCGACTTGGCTTGTGCTACACCAACACCAACTTGGTGTGTGTTATACGCAACAATGCGTTTCTACGAAACATCATTTTGTTGTTATAATTATTTAAATGAGATAATTATAAACTAGATGTAAAACATAGTAATATTAATAGTCGAGACTAATTTTAATAGATATTATTGTTCCATATAATTAATACATATTTATAATGAAATGTATATATATATATATATATTTGAAGTCTTTATATGCTTTAAAATAATATTTTTTAATAAATATCATGTTATGTCGTTTTGTGAAAAATAATAAAATTAATTTTACATAATAATAGAATTTTAATTTGATAAAATTAACTTCATTTTTGAATTTGGAAAATTGAAATCAGATTTGGGTGATTTTTTGGGATTTTTCTGAGAATCATCATTTTTGGGTGAGTAGTAAAAGTTACTATGCTTTACATAAAAACAACATTTTCATTTAAATAATAATTAGTGTTAAATAATGTTTTAAATTAGATTTTAAAGTAAAAATAGATCAATTTTGAATATATTAATCCAATTTTGGTCATTGGAATAATTTTTTTATTTAAATTATATATAAAAACAGATTGATTTTTTGAATGTTTTTACTTTAAAAACTCTCTTTCTTGCCATGTTTATGGGATTAGAATTAAATTTAATTTTTCCACATTTTTTATTTGAATATTGAAAAAATAAATAAAAGGTTTTAAAAAATATTATATTTTTATTCTAATAAGATCAACTTAATTTTTGACCAAAAGGATTAGTGAAAGTGATTAAAATTAATCACAACTATTAAGGTAAGAATAAGCTTAATTAATGACTAAACCTTAATCTTAAGAACCAAAATGAAGTAGAAACATGTAAAAATCCATTAGATACAAATAATTAGACCATATCCCCTCTTGTTTCTAATTTTATTATTTATTGGGATATTATTAAATGGAAGTGCCCTTTATAAAAGGTTAAGTAAAGAAAAAGACAAAAAGGGAACTTTGATTACCTTTAACATTTGTAAAACTTTGAGATATGTAAAAAATAATATTTTAGGTTATAAATATAATTTTGAAATATAAACGAGTTATTTTAATCAAAATAATTTATGAATAATTTTTATACGTGATTTAGTTAGATAAAATGCTTATGAAATGCCAATGTAGTGATTATTTAGTTAATAATTAACTAAAATAAATAATACTATAACTGTTAGAAGTGAAGTGAATTGATTGAATTATTGTCATTAATTATTTCTTAGTAGTAATATATTGTTTTAAACATCAGTAAACTTAATTTTTTTGAATACAAATATTACTTTGATATTATAATATTAAAATTAAATAAATAGTGTCAAAATTGACATTATTGTTATTTTACAATAAATGATATTTCCTTAAATGATTTAAAATTAATAGAGATACTATATTATTAGAAGTGATTTTTTTGGTTAAAAAATATTAATTATGGTTTATTAATGGACCAATTTATCTTTTATAATTCAAATATTAACCCATAGATTGTAAAAACATTGTTAGCATGGTTTTGGTTTAAGTAGTGTTTTGCACGTCACATACACTAGTTTGAAAAATTAAATCCCAAAAAAAATGATATTTATATTTTTTAAATTATTAATAATATTTATAATTAATTTTATCTTTATTTTATATGAAATATAACTTTATTTTAATCTTAATCATTAAATTACATAGGTTAGAGAACATGATGCTTTAATAAAACCAAAATAATCAAATTAAATTATCTTAGAAGTTAAGGAACCAAATTTTTAAAATGAACACATTTTTTTATTGTGTAGAATTTATTAGACCATAATTTCACATTAATCCATTAGTTTTACATTTTTTAGTCAAATTATGTAAAGGATAACTCCCATTATTGAATACCTTTCAGTATTTACAAGAGTGACACTCCCTTTCCACTATAAAATAGAAATCACAGCCCCTCTTCTTCACACATTTCAAACCAAATAGGTTCAAACAATATCTACTGAATAGATTTAAAAAACTAAATCTCGTTATCCTTGATTCTTCCTACTTGGTAATAAAGTAATCCCTGGAAACCATTAGGCCCAAACAAAAAGGAGTTACATGTTTAATTGTCAACAACTTCTCTCAAGTTCCCGTATTTTATTTTCATTCGAACCCCCTCAAAACTATTTATTAAATGATTCTATAATAAAAATAGTATCTTAAATATAATATAATGTTTTTATGATAATGGTTAAACTTACACTTAAACACACCTCCATCTAATGGGTAACGAACATATTGTGTATGTGTATGGTGAACTATCCCCAAACAAAAAAATGATTGTTCATTTTTCCTTGCTGCCTCTAATAGTGGAAATCATGATGGAAACTATGTATTTTTATGTTATATATTATATTTATTATATATTTAAGATTATGTATCCTTTTTAACAAATATCTTTATACATTACATTTTGTTTAAATATAATAATTTCATTTGAGGAAGTGTGGACTATCGCCCCTCAAAGCGATGTGATTGTTTTACACAGTACATGTAATGTATTAAGGATGGGTTTAGTGAAACAATATGATATATATGATATAATAATTCTACTGGAATAATTATATAGATATATATTTTATTTACCTTCTTTCATTCAATATGAAAAGAAAACTAGAAACAACGTTCATGCAGACGTACGACTTACCATCTCCATGAATGGTGTATTCCATGCTTATATATTCTATATATTATTATAATAAAAATATGCAGAATATAAATTATATTTATATCATAGTATAAATTTTTGAAATTAGGATATAAGTATAAGGACCAAATATAAAACATATCAAGACACATGTGAAGAACAAACCAGATATTAACCGAAGTGAATCTTTAAAATAGAATTGTTAACAAATGGGTAATATAAATTCATAATAAGACCAAATAAGGTATTATATATAATAATATGGTTCTATTATAGATTTATAATAAACTTATATTTATGAAAAAGGAGTTTTGTACGATTATAATGATAGTCAAGACATAAGGTTAGAGAATTTCATCTCACTTTTTATATCTGTGAGATACCTGATTTATTTACCACCCATTACTTTTTTGTGGTGTTTATAATGACCATGGATTAATTATATGTTTATTATAATTTTATTAATTTTTATTTACATACATATTTTATGATATTTTTTCACGGTGTTTATGTTTCAAAAGTTATCAAATTGGTAAAATAGTTCTGTTTCAATTTGCATTCTTTGAGACTCATATTTTATTATGCACGTAAAATTGATTTGTGATGTGTATTTAAATATATTTTACATGTCATATAATCAATATCACTATTTTAATTATATTTTATTCTTAACTTAATTTAATTATCGTACATGGAAAGTATGATACCATGTTACCAAGTGAAAAGAGTTTATTGAAACTATCACATCTCTTTTCATGACTATTTATGAATGTTATTATTTTGATGAAATATTACGATAATTATCTAAAGAAAACTCACATGTTTACTAATAATCTATTTAATCATGATTTATACAGATATTAGTACTATTTTACCACTATTTGGTACCTGATATAATTAATAATTATTTTAAGAAAAAACAGACCTTATTTATCTCTTCGGCCAGAAAGCTGTTTTATTCAAAAACCATGTTTAAAAAAATGTTTTCAAATGATCTTTAAAGACCATTTCTATAGAAAAAAATGATTTTAATTTTTTTATGCTTTTAAAAGATTCTTTTATATGTTTTCAATACTATTTTTAAGTAATAAGGTTTTAAGTAATGTTTTCAAGATTCTTTGGTAAGTTTTCAAGGTAAAATGTGTTAAATTTTTTTTCAAGATTTATTTATATGTTTTAGTGGAATTTTAAATGAAATGGTTTTCAACATTTTTTCATGATTTTTTTCATGTTTTGAAATTATTTTCAAGAAAAAATTATTTTTAAAATTCTTAATAGATTATTTTAAATGCTTTATTGGAAAAATCGGTTTAAAAACATTTTCAATATTCATTTATATGTTTTCAAGGGAAATTTATTTCAAAATGTTATATGTTTTAAAAATAAATTTTCAAAAAGAAATAACATTTTACTAAATAAATGTTTTTAGAAGATATATAAATTTTTTTTCCATCTAAGACAATATCTATTGATGTTACTCATTCCTTTTAGGGAAATGATCTAAATATTCCATTCATATTCTCTATCTGAATGGTTTTTGTTTGAATGGAATGGAATTAATGGAAACCCATTTCTTTATCATGGGTTATATATTTTTTTAAACCTATACATTTTCCATGTGTAATTTTCTAATACAACCTATCTCTCTTTAACGGGTTATTCCAAGATAAATTCTTATGAAACTCGCTTCCTGTGACAGGTTATTACCAGATGAAATTACTAATAAACCAATATATTTAACATAGGTAAGGAAATGATTAAATGTTTATGATACCCATTTCATTTAATGGGTTTTGATATTATAGTTTATGAATTTGTGTCACAGGTATGTGTGATTTCATTATAAGATGGGCGAGACCTATATCTCCTTCTAATGCATTGGCTAATGATTTATATCTCATAAGATTGTCATTGTTGGAATAAGAAATGAACATTGTTCAGTATTATAGGGATGGAATGAGGATTAAACTAGTTTTAGTTATATAGGGTTGGAATGAGAAGTGAACTTGATTATGTAATACAGGGATGTAATGAAAAGTGAACTCGGTTTAGTAATACATAGCTGGAACTGGGTGTTAATATGGTTTAGTAAAGGACTTATTCTATTAAAATGGCCATGAAAGTAATGCCTTTATTTCTATGGAAATCATTATAAATGATTAATTGTCTTCCACAATTCAATGTTTCTTTCCAATGTTATGGTTTCATTTCTTATTTTTTTTATTTCATTATGATTCGTGTCTTATGAACTTCCATGATTTATTCCACGATTTATGTTTACGGTCTTTGATATGCATGGTATGATCTTTTATCTTCATTATATTGTTCTCATACCCTTATGTTCATGATTTTTCTTATTTATCTCCCCTATTTAGCCTTACTAAGAATCTAAGATCACCCCTTTTTATGTTTCATTCCCTATGTTATGAAGATATGTGTTATGTATGAGATGTCTAAAGAAGGTTCAATTAATGAAGAACATAGTGGGAAATATTGTAGATAACTTATGTACCGGTGTTAATGATTCCATGTTTCCAATGGAACTAGACCAATTATTATCTTTGGGTATTTTTTTATATAATTTTTATTTTATTTTGAAAAAGTTATTTAAAGTTAATGTATGAAAAGAGAGGGTCAATATATAATGTATTGAGTAGTCATAATGTTTAATCAACTCCGAAAATATCCTTTGGTTAATATTTTACTCTTTTATTTTTAATATTTATTTAAAGATTTTATGAAAATTATATATATTTCATTTTCACTGTATTGTTTATTCCTCTATATTAGTGATGTAATAATTTCCACTACCAATTCCAAATCACGAGTTGTGTAATTTTTCTCATTAATTTTCAATTGGTTTGTGATAAAAGAAATTACCATATAATTATATATTTCTACACATCCCATTAACTTATTGGATACATCATTATAGTTCACACACCCATCATTAATTTAGAGTAGTGTGATTATAGGTACACTGACCATCCTTCTCTTTAGTTCCTTGAAATTTTCACCGCATTATTCTTTTAAAGAAACATGGATACATTCTATGTAAATTGGTTTATTGGATTTGATATCCATGATAAATCTTTCACAATTCATCAAAAAAATAACGAGAACACATGAAAAATATGAATCTATGTCATAAAGGTTATTCGGGGCTTTTTCTCAATAACTCTAGTATTTGAAGGATCTACTGATATTCCATATCTTGAAATTGTTTAACTAGGGAATGAAACATTTTATATATTGAATTAACACTTTATAAATTTAATATAAAATTTATAAATCCTCTAGGTATTCAACACAATCCTCAAACAATATATATACTCTTCCATGAAATTGGAATATATATGATTTTCATCTACAATGGAAAACAAAACCTGATTGAGGTAATATCTGAAGACTCTATTCAATAACTCCATTAAAATATTAGGGTAATTGGAAAGACCAAATGGAATCAATATAAATTCATAATGTCCATACCTCATATGAAATGATTTATTTGGTATATCCTCCTTCTTAACCCCTAATTGTCATTTCCTTAAAGAAGTTAAATCAATGGAAAGTGTTTTGGTCCACACAGTTGATCAAAAATGTCATCAATACATGGTATAAGATACTTATTCCGGATAGTAATCTCATTTAGATCCTGATAATCAATGAAAATATTCATTGATCCATCTTTCATATTAAAAAAAATAATAGGTTCACCATATGGTGATGTGATAGGGAATATGAATCTCCTAAAAATATTCTCTTATAGATTCTTCTTCAGTTATTAAAACACAATATGGGACATTCTATATAGAGTCATTGAATTACGTGTAGAACAAGGTGTGATTTTAATTTAAAAATAAACTCCATGATTTAGTAGAGGACTAGAAATGTGTTTAAGAAATATATCAACATATTCCAAAAAAATAGGCATATGATTAATTTTGAGTTTATCCAAAACCATTTTAGATAAATATACCTCATAAATGGGTAACAAGACCCAAAAAATAGAATTAATTTCCATTGGAAGTTCATTTTAATCCTCACACCAAAAGAATAATGTAGGTTGATTCATAAAATTAAATGTGACTTCCCTTCCTTGAAAATTTATATGGGATCTAAATAATTTAAGCTAATCCATCCCTAAAAATAACATCAAATTAATTTAGAGATAGAATCATTTGATTATTAGGAAGCACATTCCAAACATATTATATCATAGAGGAACTATATAATTGAGTTATAATCATCAAACCATTATCATTTTTAATTGAAAATTCAGTATCTAATTATTATTACGTTTATATTACACCCTTAGTAAATTATTCAGATACAAAAGAGTGGGTAGAACAAGAATCAAATTAGAAATTTATAGTCACATATTGGATGATAAGTGTACCTTTCACCACATCATTCTCATCACCCTCCTCAGGGGTTGTAATCGCATAAAATTTATATTTATCTATTAACTTAAGAGGTTTTTGATGCTGATTGTCATCATTAACACCTTGACTCTAACACTAATTAGTATAATTCCCATAATCCTTATAGTTTTCACATAGGATTATGGGTGGTTAATTAAAGTAATATTTCTCCTCATTCTTTTCATTGGATTTTCTTTTCAGATATATTTGACATTCACTTTCTTGATAACCTTATCTCCCACACTTGTAACTTTTACTAGTCTAATGAAGACAATTTCCCCCATTCTTCTTTCCATACAGCCCTAAGAAAGGAATATTTATTTTATTTCATATATGGGGTTTATTATTAGAATGTTTTAAAAAATACGTATTTCCCTTCTTTTCAGAACCATGATTGTTGTAGGAATATTCACGATCCTACTCAGCATTAATATTACATATAATAATTTCTTCATAGCTACTAATGTTTCTTATGTTAGATCCTTTTGGTGACTTGGTTTTTGGATACTCAGGAAATGCACAATTTTCATTTTAGGGTTAATGATAGAATTAGAAGTGTACCACATAGATTTTGTAAAACATACCTCATAGGTACCTATAGATTCATCTTAATTCTGCTTAAGCTCACAAAATTCCATTTTTATTTTAATGTAATGTGTTTATGGAATGTTATTACTAAAAAATACCAACTTAGTCTCATCCCATTAAATGGATTAAATTTATTCCCTTTGACTCATATTTATAATAATATTCCACTATTGTTTTTCATCACCATTAAAATTACAGACATCTAGGAAAACATTCTCATGCTCCATGCATTAGAGTATGAAAAACACCTTTTCAGTGGTATTAACCAATTTCTGGACACTTAATTGATCAGATAACCAACTAAAAGACGTTATATATTGCCTCATGAATTAATTAGTGGTGTATTGGTCCCTCCTTTTCCTATTTGGAATCTCAACCAGATTTATTTCTAGAGAGAGATATGCGAGCACAATAACAAGACTGTGCATTAAATCTCTAATGCCTTTAGGTTTCTCAGGAGGAATATCATTTCATTTTATGATATATTAATTTTCAACATGATTCTTCCTTGTTACATCCATTGAATACAACCAAATGGCATAGTGAGAATATAACTACAATAATCAGAATGAGAAATCATATATTCATTAAAATCATTCCTTAAATTTACTAAAGTATAAAAATTCATATACTCCTTTGAAACTATTAGGTTCACCCTATATCAATTTCAATTCATCTATGGTTATCTTATGTTCTATCCTTGTTTTATAAAAAATATATCTAAAAAAGCTACAACATCATCTTATTCCAATTGAAGCGGATTGGGTATAATATATATATATTATATCATTTTCGATAACGATTCAAAAAACTTTTGATTACTAAATGCCTAAGGAGAATAAATATTTAATGTATTCTGGAGATTAAAATATTTTAAACTTATTTCATAAAATATATTCAACATTTATATAAAAAAACTCCTTCAATCACCCTGTTTGAGAGAGAGTGCTACATGGCCTCCTAAGATCTTTTCCATATGCAATAGATTAACAACTAGCAGTTTGTGTCTGAATGTTTTCATTGGGGATTCTATGCCCACAATTCTAATAAAAAAATCATAAATAATAAAATAGGGGAATAGATAAAAAAATTTATAACACATGGAATGAAAATAATCTCATGTCACATGGAGTAATAAACCAAGGACCCCAAAGGTGGATGGTCCAACCAGAATATTAGTAAGACATATAAGTAAATAAAACACTATGGTGTCACTCCGTAGTCTATCCCAATACCACCTAAAAACACTATATATCACTCTATACCTAATCATATAGTAATTACATTACATAATGAGAATATTTTATTATAATACATTTCAGGTAACTTTAGGTTTAGCGTTTTAGGGTATTTGAAAAACAAATCTGACAAAACTCGCATATTTTTCAACTAGTTGATATTATCCCACTATATAAATAACATCTTTATCCATAACAAGTAATCAAAATCAAACATAGATTATTCCAATAATAAACCCTTCAATAATGATCTAACATATTTATTTTATTTATAACCTAGGGAAATCGAAACATTAAAAAGTATTAAAACCAAATGCTCAATAAGGGTAATCACAAGCAATAATAATCAACGACCGTATTTGATCATAAAATGAGTATATGGGTATAATCAAGATACATTAAAGAATAACACTGAAAAAATGTTATTCCACAAATCATGGAATATTTATTGACATAAAATATGACATGAATAAAAAAATAAAGTCAATAAACATGATCCTGGATATTATATCATAGTCATGAGAATAAGAATAAAACCCTAAAACATCTTTCAAATATAGGTGAAGTTTATTAATGGAAAAAGAAAACAATATAGGAAAAAAGAAACAATCATGGAAAACCCAACAACCATAATAGAAGAGTTATGGTGTTGGAGATCAAAAACCAAAGCATCAAGAACCACAAAATGAAGTAAGGTGAGCTCTGGATGTCAACAGAAGGATCTTACTTGCTTTCTAAATTAGAAGTCCGCTCAAAGCAATCCATTCCAAGAACAGCAATGATGTAGGACACTCCAGGATAAGAGATCGTCTCTCCATGAACCGCTAACAGGAGGTATCCTGCACTTGTTAATGCCAGAAATGGGCCAACTTTAGAGAACTCGGCCACACTAGAGACCCCCTATGAAGGGCCTAATTTAATTAACCAGCAACTGCTTCTAATCACAGTGTCTCCCCTTTAAAGCTGCTTGGCGATCCCATGCGATCAAATGCAATATTAAAGAAGAAATTTCTTGAATTATAGTTGCAGAAATTCTCAATGATGATAATAAAACAGGCCACTCCAATCATGTCAACATAAAACAGAGATGAATAGAAATGATAAAAAATAGTTGAAGGAATAAGAAAAAAATCAAATATGTTGAATCCCATTAGAAAAAAGGAAGCATGTGAAAAGAAAAAATATCACCACAAAAAGGTCCCTTATGAGAAACAAACTAAACCATGCATTCTAGTAGATACTCCTTGAAAACTAGTATAGAAATTAACAAGGATCGGTAAACCTAACACTTAATTCCTGTGGAAAAAACAAATAAAAAAACCACACTAAGGAAGAAAAAATAATGAAACTAACCAAACAGACCCTAAGGAGTTAATACAGAACTCAAAAATGTAAAAAACCTTACATAACAGCCTCAAAAAAAGATGACCGACAAACATAAGAATCAATAAAATGGAATTAAGACACCACACATGACATTTTAAAACAAAATTAATATTAAAAATAAGATACAACTTACACAAGTCTAAAAATGGGAGACTTATCAAAATCCCTTTTAAGAAAAAGAATAAGATCATTAGGAAATTGATCATACCAAGAAAAATCAACTCCATTAACACCTTTATTTGCAAGACCATCACCAACCGAATTGGATCCCCTATAAATGTGAGTGATAATATGGTTCAAGGAAAATAGAGTATCCAAACATTTAATCCAACGATTAGTTAACTTCTAAGACAAGTGAGAAAGACCCATCCTTATGTCAGAAACGACAATTATAGAATTGATCTTGATCCAAAAATTATCCCATCCACGATTGATAGCTTGTTTCAAATCAACGATAATGCCAAGAATTTTAGACTCATGTGAAGATGCAAGGCCACAAGAACCATGAAAACAACCAAGGACATACCCTTTATGATTTCTGAAAACAACACCATAACCCGAAATCCCTGGATTACCTCTATAAGCTCCATAAAAATTATCTTTCAACCATCCAAAGAGAGGTTACTTCTATAAAAATTCAAATATACCACACGGAGGCATGAATTTTCCCTTAACACCTATCCGAATAAGAACATACAGACCATGAACCAAGTCGAAGAAAAAAAATGCTTCCTCGGTATTTCTACATTACGCATAGCAGCAAGAATAGCTTATAAAACCCCAATGACCGAGAAGGAAAAGCTATCATGAATCACCTTATTCTGAGAAAACCAAATAAAATAAATAAGTTCAGTAGCAGTGACCCTAAAAATATCCAACAATTGTGGAGAAAGAGAATTCGAACGCCAGCCTTGGAGGAAATGTTCGATTGAATACATACCAGGCATAGGGATTTCAAACATATCATAAACAGCTTTCCACATGGATGGGGCGGTAACACAACTATGAAAAAAATGATCAATATCTTCCCTATGTTTATGGAAAAATACACATGAATAATAGAGATAAATATTATATTTTTTAAGGAAACAATCAGTAGGAAGCTTCCCATGAGCCAGTCTCTAGGAAAATGCTGTCCGAGAAGGCCTAATAAAGTTCATATGAAGATCCCCCATCAACTTATAACCTATAATGATAAATAAATAATGTCTATAAATTTTTTTAGAGGTCAGTAATCTATTGATAACAGGTTTACATTCCCAAAAATCCTCTCATTTAGAGAAGTAATAACCATTTATAATATTAACAATATGATTTGGGAGACCCCCCATATTATGAATATGATCTTTAATCATAACATCCAGATCAGCATTAAAATCATCATTCATCGATGCATCAATAATAGGAAAACCAATTTATTTAGCCTTTCAAAAAGATAAAGATGAATTACTTGAAACAATACATCTTACATGAGAGTCAATAGAAGAAAAAATGGAATTAAAAGCAAGACAAATAGATGAATCCAGATGATTAAAAACCCTATTCCGGAGCCTATCCCGGATTTTATTTTGGGGAAAGTCAAGAGACTCATATTTACTATTGACAAGAATCTATATGAATGAAGCCTGTAAATAATCGTTAACAATATCAAGAATTTTAATACCAAGATCCCCTACATCATAGGGTTTACAACAATTATTCCAAGAGACCGTGGATAATTTCCTCTCCAAAATATTGCCACTCCAAATGAAATTCTTAATAGAATCATTAATTCTCTTGATGAGATAGACCAGCCACTTATAGAATGTGAAAGAATAAACAAACTTAGAAACAATCATAGCCTTAACCAAACAAACATGACCTTCTTGGGAGAAAGACTTACTCTTCCAAGTAGAAACATGGATTTTGATTTTACGAAGAATATTCAAAAAGTAACATGATTTAAGCCTCCCCCAAAACATAGGAACACCCAAATATGTAATGGTAAGAACTCCTTCATGAATACCCAAATCCCAAAAAATTCTCGTCTTCCTGGAAATAGGAAAATTCCTACCAAAGTAAACAAAGGACTTACTCTAACTAATCTCTTTCTGAGAGGCTTTTTCATAATGAAAAAGGGCCCGCTTAATATTTTTAATATTTATATTATCCCTTTTAGTGAATAGAATAATATCATCACCAAATAACAAGTGAGTGGGATCAACAATTCCTCTACTAGCATAAATAGACTTCGGTTTCCCGTTTCTAGCCATAGTAGAAAGTAATCTACTATAATAATCCTCCACAATGGAAAAAATGATGGCCAAGAGAGGGTCACATTGTCTAACACATCTAGAAAAAGAAAAATAGATCTCAAGGGATCCATTAACAAGGATAGAGATACAAGCTGACTCAAAAATTATTTTAACCCAATTAATGAAAACATCATCAAAACCAAAAAAACATAGAACCTTATAAATGAAATTCCAATTTATAGTGTCAAAATCTTTCCTAACAGGCCAATTTGAGAGAAATAGTACCATCCCATAGGAATTTACTAATAAGATTACCACATTTTGAGGTAGTAATGATGAAATATTGAATAGAACTACCCTTAATAAAGCCAAAAAGATTAAGAGAAACAATCTTACTAGCAATAGAGGAAAACATTGTGGCCAAGATTTTGCAAATGATTTTGAAAATTGTATTGATCATGGAAATAGTTTTGAACAATTTAATCTCATTAGTATTCTCCATCTTCAGAATAAGGGAAAGGAATTGAGAATTAATAACCTGAGTTAGAGATCCAGCTTTAAAAAATGAGTAACCAACCTGCAACCATCAACATGAATGACATCCCAATATGTCTGAAAGAAGAAATTTCCAAAACCATTTGAGCTAGGGGAGCTATTTGAATTTAGATTGAAGGATGATTCCTTAATTTCAAAGTCCAAAGGGATAGATGTAAGGTTTGAATTATCCTCTTGATTGATAATAATCAGAATAATACTCTCCATTAGATCAACAAGAGGGACACGACCATTGAAGGGATCCTTAAAATAAGTAACAACATGCTCAGAAAGATCCTTTCTATTGACAAATATATTATTCCCTTTTCTAATAAACGAAAGAGGCCTTGAGACCTTCCTTATTATCTATAAGGAGTTGAAAAATTTAGAATTTATATCACCATATCTCAACCAATTAACCTTAAAATTTTCTCTTTTCAAAGCATCTTTCAGATTCAACAAATTCTTAATCTTGGAAACAAGCTGAGTCTCACAGAAAACAACATTAGAGAAGTAATTTGAATAATTATTCTCCTTCATTTGTTGAAGAGATTCCTCAAGAGAGGAAATTTCAGAATCAAGGGAACTGAAACGAAATTTACTCCATAATTTCAAAGTTACTTTAAGGAGTTTGAGCTTGATGAAATAAGAGAAATAATTATCCCTACCATTCGAAGAACTCTAGGTTTGTTCAAAAAAATTTATTCACTAAAATTATTAACCCAAGATTTATAAAATCTAAAAAGAAAAGGATGTTTGGTATCTTTACTCATAAGGTCGAAAAAAATGGGACGACGATTAGAATTAATTCTAGAAAGAGTCATACAAGAAATAGATCCCCAGAAATGAAGACAATACTCATTGACAAAATCTCTATCAATTCTTCTTGCAACAAATCTATCCAAAAAATTCCTATACCAAGTATACTTATCCCCAACAAGGTTAACTTCAATCAACCCATTATCATCAATGCAAGCTTTGAAATATCTTGAAGAAATGATGTTACTCATTGATCCAATCTTCTCATCAGAATTCATGATGGCGTTAAAATCACCTAGGATAGACCACAGACCAGAAATGGTAGAGTTGAGAGATCTAATATCCTCCATAAATTCCAATGGCCCTGATAACAGTTATGGGTATAAATAAAAGAGCATAAATGTTGTAGACCTTAAAAGTTTAAGGTGTGTGTGACATGCTGATCACTATTAGAAATTAGGGAAATATTAGATAAAGAACAATGAGATAGGACCCATAATCCTTTAAAATCTAATGAACATCTGTTAGATTCCACAAAATGAAAACCCAGATTTTCAAATTAGAAATGTTGGGAGAAAAATATCTTTTAGGTTCAGACAAACTAATGAGAAGGGGCCTATGATTTTGAATTAAGAACATAAGGGATATCATGGTATCATGATTGGATAGTCCTAGGAAATTACAGAATAAAAGATTCATTTAAATCTAAGACCAGGATGATTTATCCCTTTTTTAACCCCCACAGTTACCTACTTTCCAGACATAGGAGGCCTTCCAGCCTTTTGCTTAGGACTGGAGGCCCCTTTTAAGAGATCACATATATCCAAAGTATTGGTGGTTACTTTTCCATTTTTAACACAAAAAATGAGAGCATCAACTGAACCTCTAGATAAATCTGGAACACCCATATCCTATAATGTCACATCACCACTGGATGAAATAGGAACCTCAGTTTCCTCAACCCGTGCGGAAGAATCACCAATTGAAAAAAGAACCCCAATCACCCCTTCCAATAAAGAATAATATTCCTTGAGTGAAGAAGGTTCCACTCCCTTTATAGTATAATCTACATTGGAAGAAGCAGGATCCTCGATTAATCTATCTAAAACCACAATATCATGCTTAGAAGAAAATCCATCCACCTGAACTGAAAAAGTGACAGGTGTAGTAGAGGACATACCATAATCAATAAGGACCAAGGAAATTCATGTAGTTTCACTATCTAGTAAAGAGACCACAAGTACATAAATATTATCCTCCAAATGCTACCTCAATAAACAATTATCTATCTCTTTTTCGAAAAAAATAGGTTATAAATCTCAGAGGATATATTCAATTCCAAAATTTTATCCTCCATTCACATGTATCCACCATATTTACCCATTTCCTGAACAATCCTAGCAAGAGGACTAGGCAGGTCAAAAATACTACCTTGTTCATCGTCTTAAAAGATATATGCACAAGATTTTATATAAGTAACTATAACTCTAGAAGGACCAGGTATATCCTTTGAGGGACCCTCCTTTTCCATAAAGACCTTCTTGTTTTTTATTCCGGTTAACCTCATCCCAATACTTCTCTTTGGGAACCACATTAAATTTCTTTTGAAGCATCCTACAATTCACTACAGAGTGACCAACAATCTTGAAAACATCACAAAAATGAGGAGCACATTTATATTCTACTTAAACATCAATATTATTACTATTATCAATCAATGTGACATTATCCGGTCTTTTAGTTTCCAAATTAACAACAACTAGAATTCTAGTAAAATATCTAAGATACCCCTCCAAAGTTTTCTAATCCATTCTAATAGGAGTGCCAATACATGATGCAAGTTCATTAAGGATCGTAGGATTACAATACATCCAATTAAACCCATGAAGTATGATCCAAATCTAGGAATTGGTTGGCTTAATATTAAAGGGATTAAAATTAACATCTCATTTGGATAATCTCAAAGATCCAAGTTTGAGATGTAGGTTTCCAAGATCCCATACACTATTGAAACATCCCCTGATTGAAGAATGAAATGAAAAAACCCCTTCTAATAGGAATCAATTTCCAGTTACTAAAACCCCAAAAATGAGATATTCTATTTTTAAGATCAAGGTAAGACTAGGGTTTATCACCCTTGGAAAAAATTACACGACTAATAATTGAAAACTTACATAGATCAATACGTTGTTGAAAAGCCTCTAAATCCACGACTTTATAGAAACAAAAATTTTCAAGTCTGGTAATGTAAGAGGAATGAGACGTACCACTTTTTCTCGGATCTAAAGAACTGGAAAGAGCTTCGGAAAAAGAAATGACTTTCTTTCTCAGTGCAGAAAAATTTGCAGGATCTAATGAAGATCCAAGACCCTTTGTTGAGAGACGCCCATCCTTGAAAGAAAAATCCCTATCAGGATTGAACGAATCCACAAAGGGAATCAAGTAAAATAACATGATCGATCGAATACACCATTTCTAGGTCGAAAGAAAATTTCCTATGCTCTCTCCATCCATTCCCATCTTTTAAATATGAAAACTACATTAGTCTAGGGGAAAAAATCGTGATCCACACCATGATGCCCCTGATTATGGTAAACTAAAACATTCATTTGAATACCTATCACTTGAGGTATAAAATATCATCCAATGTATTCGAGGATGATATATAACCCCACACATCATCATACATACTTACATGAACCATAATAAATCAATCATTCATCATATCATAAAGAACCCATGGAAGGAAAATGGTTTTCATGTAACAACTTGAGATTTAATAATACAGGTATCTTTAAATAAATTTAATTTCATCGATATATTTCATTACACACAACACTATGAATAAAAAAACTATAATATACTAGTAAAATATTATTATTTAACCTAAAATTTATTGTAACATCCCTAACCTAGAAGCCACTCCATAGTGGCCCAAGCTTAGTTGGACACCTGGTCTAAAGAGCATCTCCCCAAATTCTAGAGGTTTCTGACTATAATCAAGGTTCTAGGGTGTATCTATGGGTAGAGTATTCCATCTTCCCAGAGTTTAACACAACAGAATATAAATAATAGATAAATAAAGAAGAAATAAATCAAGTATACAATAGATAGATACCGTGAATAGATAACAATATCAAAAGAAAAGCCCATATACACAATTATTAAAATACAAGTCTATACAAATCATTAAAAATAGTTACAAAATAGAATAATATAATACATATGTCAAAATACCAAACAGACCAAAATCTCTATCTCCGAATTGTATCAAGAATCTCAGCTAGGTGCTGCACTCCCCTTCTCCTAAGGATGGCACAAAATCAAGCATTGAACTAAGGGTTATTTCCCTGTTCGCTACCTGAATCCGGATAGTTTTTTCAGGTACACAATAGTGGCCTAAATAGTATGTCATATACAATTTAAGTAGGTAACCACCCAAAGATCTACACAATTCTAGGATATGTAATATATTAAGCTAAAAAATGTGAAAGTGAGAAGGATAAAAATATGAATTTAAAGTTCCCATGGCCCATATCTAACAAGAAAGCGATGCTACATAGCCATACTTGGTTCCCTGTACAACATATGTCATCTCCTATATCAAGGAAACTATAAAAAATTGAATTAACCAATATTGACTCTCCGTACATCAACACATATCTAGTCAACCAGGACCTTGTTTTATAGTGAAGTGTCAGGGTAACGACAGTGGAGCCGTTCAACCAATCATATCATATTTCCCAAGGATGTACTATAACGACCCATACTTTACATACATGGTTAATACTTCAAAATTAAAGAATACTTATTACAAAATACAACACAAACATGAAAGGATCATATATGTATAGTGTCTTTAGAAACTGGGAAACATAAACAACTGGTTCATAAAGCATCTACACTGTCTCCCATTTATTTCATCATATCAGTTGTCCCTTTTGGCATATCATACTTAATAACCTTCTTCCTGACCTGGGGAAATAAAACATACAAAAGGGTGAGCTCAAATGCTCAGTAAGGGTAAACAAAAGAAATATCAATCACATTATATTCATAAGAACATGACATTTTGGAAATCTTACCCTGCAAAAGAGATAATAATTTCATAACATGGGATAAATCATGGCTGTAAAATGTAATCACAATAATCATAACTTAAAACATGAAGCTTTGTGGAATACACAAATAATCATAGAGAATCATTTCTTATTAGTCAAGACTCATTGCCAATACTATCTTAGTGGACAAAGTCCATTTCTGAGCCGAGTTTACTCCTCGTTTCAGTCATGTTTCACTGAACCAGTTTAACCTACCGTTCTAGCCATGTCTATATCATGAGATATAAAATCTTTACCCAATGAATTGGAGGAAGATATAGGTCCCACCCATCTCATAATTATACCATTCTTATGTGTGCCACAAAATCATAAATCATTGCATAACCCATGTAATAAAAATGGGATTCTTAAACATCATGACATCATAAAACAATTCATATAAGATAAAAGAATTCATAAAAATAATTCCATCACAACATAATCAAATCAATATAATAATAGGGATAGAAATAGGACCATATATTATCTTATATGGAAAATAGTTTTGATAAAGCACTTGAACTCCATTCTTGAGGAAAATATACTTTCTACTTCAAAAAACTTTTCCTTTCTTAATATGTCATACACTTTTAAACTAAAGAAGTTGTTTAAAAATAAACTTGAAAACATTTAAAGGAAGATTCTTGGAAATAATGTTTTAAAAATCCATTCATTCCGTATAAGTTAAAAAAAACATTCTTCTCGTACTTTTGTCGGAAAAGTCAAAAAGTACCTCGTACGAAAAACGACAAAAGATTCCTTTCATATCTTTTAATAAAAACTCACTGAAGGGTAAAATTGGATATAAACTATTTTAGAAGGATATAAAAATTACATATTGAGGAAACATGTATGTGGATGATAAAATACACCCTAGTAATTTCCAAAGTATAAACAATCTTGGATAAAAATGAGATTGTGATATTTCCCTTACCCTAGGTCCGATTTGCTTCGTAAGTGTCCGAAACTCATGTATAATGATTTAAATAATGTTATTGACTTATCACAGAATCATAAGTATTGTTATGATATCATATATGGTCATATTCTTAGCTTCTTATTAGTAATATTTCATTACTACTTGTTATTCGGGTGTTTATTACTTTTTGTTCTTATGCGTGTTTTGTCGAATAAATTCTTATTATTCTCTTTAGGTTATAGATACCTCATTTCCAGAATGGTATTAGTGTAATATATATCATATTAATTCATTAAATTCATTTATATAATCATTATTCAATGAAGATCATGTAGAATGAGTCGCATCACATCGTGGAGACAGTTTTCTGTACGTACGCACGAGCGATGGTATCGTTCCCATGATTGTGGAATTGTATTGGAGTGTATGTATACTATTTCAGAATACATGTCACTTTATAATAATCATATATAGTTATTATTTACACCATTATACCCATCCAAGTAAGGTGGTTGGGGAAAATAGATTATACCACGGTGTGGAGACGGTATTACGTACGTACGCACGCGCAGTGATTTCATTTTCCATAGGATGGATAGATGGTGAAATAGGGTTGTTTCATAATTATAATAACATATCAGTATATTAGTGGTACTTATTTTATTACTTCCTAATGAAACAACTAAAAAAGAAGAAGTGGAAGAAGAAATAAAGATGAAAGAATCGGTAACGATCATTACCTCTTCTTTGAAGCGCCTCTTTGAGACCTCCTCTTAGGGCACTACAATTGGTCTTTGAAGAAGACCAGGACCTCTAGGATGTTTCTAGGGAAGTGGGGAAGTTAAATGGTCAGGTATTGGCCGAGATTGAATGCTCAAATTGGTGTGAGGAGGAGAGGGAGGAAGTGCCCTTTTATAAGGGAGGAGAGGGGCACCTTTGGAAATATAAGAAATATTAGTTTATATTAAATCCCAACCCCACTTAAAAACATCCAAAATGAATCATATCCAAATATTATATGAGATAGGGTTGTAATATCATCAAAGAATAAAATTTATACATGTTAGGAATTTATTTTAAACATTATCAACTTGATTTGTCCTTATTTATCAATTTAATATTATTTGTTGTAATAATATTCTAAATTTTAAATTATTATAAATAATTACATATGTGTTGTGAATTTTCCATAATTTGATACTTTATTACATTTTAGACCATATAAATTCTAATTTATAATTTTTAAATATTTTTGTGATTTTTAAACAATTTTATAATATGTTATTTTTATAAAATAACAATAGTATCAATTTTGACACTATTCATTTATTTGAATTTAAATAAAATATATACAGAAGATATATTCGAACTAAAATCTTTAATAGATCCATAAATTGTCATATGTATCTAGAAAATTAGTGGATCACATTAAATAGTTCTTATAATATTTATTTTAATATTTTTAAAACAATTTATTTGATATTTTAATTAATAGAATAATTTCAACATCACTATTGTGTCATAATTAATGATAATTATTTAATCCCTAAAAATTCTAAATAAATTCCTATGATGTAGATAATTGTATTATATTTCTTTATACTATTAATTTTCGAAGTTTCATTAAGTTTATTACTAAATTAAAATTATTATACTTATAAGATTTAAGAAAGTGACATGTTGTCACATTCTTTTGTTTTAATAATAATTATGTTATTTTCATGGAAAAAAGTCCATTAAATGAATCTAATCAGACCCTTAGGTGATATTGGTCGACCTTTAGTCATCAAATAGGATTTTGGAAGGTGTTAGGGTAACTTTATAATCTTATATTTACCATTAATTACCTGATTTACCATTAATTACGGTAAATAAAATTTACCGTAGTTACTATTCATAATGCCCAAAAATAAAAATTAGCCTATTAACATAATTTAGACCCACTAATTCCAAATATGGAATACATTTTTTAAAATTCAAAACATATAAGTTGCAGTAATTAATTTAAAATAAATCCTGTTGTTAAGAAAACGAGTTTTAGAAGTTAAAACATTGCCAAAGATTGAAATGTTTTTACCCATGAATTGAATGTGAAATTAGTGCTAATGACATAAATTATATTAAATGGTAAAAATATATTCTATTTATTCTTTAAAACCATTCAATATTATAATTTATCCATATAAATTATCTCAATGAAAAAAGTTGTTTTTAATTAAAATTAGCGTATTTTTACTATTCATCAAAATATGAAAGTTATCAGAAAAATATCAAAAATTTATAAAAAGTAAATTTTTAAACCTTGATTCAAAATAAGAATTTTATTTTGTCAAATTGAATGTATAAACATGTCAAAAACTAGATTTAATGTGGGTGTGCCATCTAAAAGCGGCAAAACTGCATTTTTTGAAAAATACTTGTTTTACCCGAAAAATTTATTTTGTTCTCTTACCATGTTCTAGAAAATGAGTAAGATGAATAATAATGTTATAAAATTAAAAATGTAGTTAATACTATTCATAATGGCTAGTCCATAATAATATATCGTTGTTTAGTGAAACCCGGTATTGCCTACGACGCAAGCTATCGAGGAAGGTCGCGATTGCGTGTAAAGAAAGTCAAGCTAGTGTTGTGTGTACTAAAAGATTCCTTTGATGATTTATATAACATAAAAACAAAATATTTATCATAAAAATCTCGGGTGTTACATGTACCCTATAATCAATGTGTCAGACAATGAAGGGCTATATCCAAGGTGTAGAAGACCAAGGCATCCTCATTGATTCCCGGGAGGATCTCGATGTAATTTTGGTAAAGGTAGTGGTTTGTAGTCCTAGGATCATGTCATACAAATATGTATTATATTAGTCCCAGAAAGGAAGATGAATGGGGTTGAAAGGCCCAAGGCATCCCATGGAATCAAGTCATTAGGATCAAACACTATCCAAGGCATAAAATAATATATTCAAGATCTAAGTATCGTCGAAGGAATCCAAAGAATCATTCCTCATTTCATAAAATTTATCATTCATTACACATGATTCTTCCCACTCATATAATCACTAACATCATAAATAAGAAATGAGTATACTGAATCATTTAACCACAATTCAAATTTGAAGGTTTCCAATGAGTATACCCACTCATTTATATAATTTCAAATAGGACCATTTAAGCAATACCATTTCTAAATAAAACATTTAACTGGATTCATTAACTTACAAGGGAGGTATTCCATCACCAATTCATCCAATTGAAGTAAATCCAATTAAAAATGGGCTTCCTATAACATTTAATGCATAAGGAAAAACCCCTTGGTTGGTCTAACATGGCCTAGGAATAGGTAGTAACATATGGAACACCCTCTGTGAAGCTTTGGTTGGGGGAAAAACCACCAAAAAATATCAAAGGTACCTAAGGTCTTCCTGAACAAGTTTAAAATCATTTTATTGAACTATTCAATTTAATTCATGTTCCATACCGGGATGTCTGGAGGGAGGCACAATGGAAGATATCCCTAAAAATCACAAAAACCAATGGGAAAAGAATATACATCCTAATATAGCTCAGTAGTAGAGTGATAATCCATTTTCAACACCTAATTTGACTTAGTTATAGAGGAAAATGAATAATGGATGAAGAACCTGAAATTAGGGCGCATTATCTTACACTAAAATAGAATTAGCGATATGAAGAAGAACAATAAACAACTAAAAAGGAATCAAGTGCTAATTGATGCAGATTGAATGAGACGTTTGATGCTTGAATGAGAGACCAGGCAGATAGTTGGAATGAAATCCAAGAAACCTAAGGGATCTCAAAAGTGTAGAGATTGATGGGAATTGGGAGAATGAAATTACGGTTGAGTTTACAGAAATTTTAAGGGAAATTGTAATTTTTTCTTAAAATATACAGTCGCACTATTTGGAAACATGGTTTGGCCAAACCGTGTGCTAATCAATCATGCCTAGCTATAGGGAATGTTGCATCACACAATTTTTCTACACAGTTTGACTAACCATTTGCAAACCATGACAAATATGACTATCAAAATTTTGGACATTCGATTGTAGTCATGTGGACTATTTTTTATGGTTTACCTAACCCTATGGACTATATCTTCACACTATCCATACTTTCATAGTTTTATGTTACTGTGATCCCTACCCTGCACGGTCTGAACTAACTATATTCTAGGCATATTCCAACAAAATGTTGGGTTCTGGGCTCCGAACAAGCCCAAGACTCCCCCAAAACACCGGTGATCAAATTGGTCACTCATACTAAACCATAATTAAATGTCCATACTAACAAATAAGGGATCCATACCTAAAAAACATGTATTATTACAATATTCACCCCTTAATGCAATTATTCATCTAATTTCCATCTCATGGGTGGTCAAGATTCACCAGAGAACAAATCTAGACAATGCGTGCATACATTGGCCTCCCACTTCTATGTATCATCCTATAAATGGCTATACCGCCATTGCAACTGTACTAGTGGAATTGATCAGCCTCAGAGAACCTTTTTTCACCTATCAATAATATGAATTCGATTATCCTAAAAGTATGCATCAACTTATAAATCAAACTCATTGGGATGAAAATCATGATATTGTCTTGATTGATAGTGTCACAACTAAGATACATGGAAGAAATCAGGCAAGTATCGATGCCTCAGAGTTAAATTCAACAGAAAGGCTACCAACCTAACATTACCCAGAATCTCGAATGACCCAATATATTGCGGTGAAATATTACCCTGTATCCTGATTTTTATCTATCCCAGACTTGGTAAAACATGAAAAAATACCTGATCCCTGACCTCGAGCTCTAGAGGTCTTCTGCAATGATTGACATATCATTTATGTTGAATCTTTGTAGTTTTAAATCCTCTTCAGAATCAACGAGACCTTCTCACAAGTCTCCTAAATGAGATGTTGTATCAGAAAAGCTACCTCACCTACCTATAACTAGTACTAGGGGGATCAACATGGACCACCATATAAAGCCTCGTAAGGTTCCATTAGTATAATCTCATGAAATCTATTATTTTATGAAAACTCAACCAGGGGTATATGACCCTCCCAAGAGCCCCCAAAATCAATGATGTGTGCTTGCAGCATGTCCTTAAGAACCTATATAATATCCTCTAATTTTACATCCTTATGAGAGTGTTATTCAATGCTAATAAGCACATATGTACCCATAAATATCTGTAAACACTTCTCGAAATGAGATGTAAACCATGTGTCCCTATCTGAAATGATAGTGTTTGGGACCTCATGGTGTTGTACTATATCATAGATATACAACCTCCAAATATCATCCACATAGAAGGTATCCTAGATGAACAAGAAATGTGCATGCTTTATGAGGCTATCTATAACAACCCATAAAACATAATTACCACTAGGAGACATTGGAAAATTAGTCACGAATTCCATCACAACATCATCCCATTTCTTGTTGGGAATAGGCAACTACTAAAAAATTCCACTAGGTCACGGATGTTCTGCCTTCACTTGCTGATTAGTGGAGCATCTCATAAAAAAATAGCTACCTCATGTTTTATACCTAGCCACCATTACTGACATCCCAATTCATGATATATCTTGGAAAAACTGGCATGAATTTCCTAAATCCCACATTATCTCCTCATGTATTTCCACTGAAACCCAAACACGACAATGGATATACAGAATCTCATCATCGCCTACAATATAACAAATAGGTGAATCCTCACTTACAACACTCTTACATTGGACTAGGCCCTCTAAATCTGATATATACCCCATCTTTACTCTATCATGTTGGGTATAGGTCATAGTTAATAATGACACATATTTTTTCTCTAACTATTATGCACCTTCAAGTGCAACTTAGAGAACAATGCAATGAGAATCCCATTGCTACTAGCCCACTAAACTACATGAATCTGAGTCCTCCAGCTTAGTGCATCAGCCACTGCATTGCCTTTACCAGGCATGTATGGAAACACAAATTCAAAATATTGTAGGTGAAGTTCCCAGTTAGGATCCAATTATGACTGAGAGGGGGAGGGGGTGAATCAGTGATATCTTTTTCTTTTTAAGTTTCCCCTTTTTGAAACAACCTTCGCCTCCTAATAAAGAGTTTCTTCCCTGCTGAACACACAAAACCATAGGAACACAAGATTTACAAGGTTCACTACTCAACAAGAGTAGCTACGTCCTTGGTATGGTACGGAAACAATCCAGTTCCACACAATCCACTAGAAAACAATCCTTTGATGTGGAATACAACGAGTAGGATATACCCTTACACTCGTGCAGCACTTTGAAAAAAATCCAATAGTGTGTGTGCTCCCTCTTAGCACAAATAGGGTAACACAATGTTTCAGTGCTTCTTTACAATTGAACAGATGTATTCTCTGAAGTACAAATCTTCACTTTCTTACCCAAAAGCCGGTAAGAACTCCCTTATGCACTACTGAATAGGTGCGAAGACCCCAAATATTTCACAAAACCTTTAGGGTGACTTGCGCGCAATTCAAATGACTTGCACGTAAAAACCCCTTTTGGCACGAAAAACGTTTTTGCGCAACTTTCCTTTTGCGCGCAACTTTTTCTCTTTTTGCGCAACTTCTCAATTTTTCGCGCAGCTATCCTCTTTTCATTCAAACTTCTTTCTTTTCGCGTAACTCACTTAGCCTATAATTTACGTGCACTAGAGCTAGAGATTTCTTCTAAGTGTCGAGCATTAACAACTGATAAGGGTTAGCCTAATATTTATAGGCATTTTTGACCCCGTGTGAAAAACACTAATCCGCGCGTAAAACCTCCTCCATGCACGTAAACACTCTTTTATACAACTTCATATTTCGCACCATGCTTCAATATTTCTATCATCTCATGCCTTTGCCATTTTTCATCCTTCTAAGCACGAAGAACCAATTGCGCGCAAAATTCCTCATCGCATTCCATATTGCGCGCAAACCCAATCCTCCCCGCGACATCATATTTCGTGCACTGCTCAAATCTTTCGCGCATTTCAAGCTTTTGCCAATTTTCGAGCTTCTGATCTCGAACCACCTTTTGCGCGAAAAACGTCATTCCTCTATTTCGCGCATCCTGCAGTTATTTCGCGCATCCCGCAAATATTTTGCGCAATGATCCAACTTTTCGCGCAACCTGCTGCTATTTCGCGCAACCCACATATATTGCGCGCACCACTTTATTTTTAAACGCAACATGCCTAAATTTCTGCGCACTCCATTCCATGGTCATTTTCAATGTTCTGACCTTGAATAACTCCTTGCATGTGAAAATATAAACCATCTTCAATCATGCTCGCAACATCCATTGCCAAGTAAATTTCTTCATCTCCCGATTTTCAGGCCCTAAAATTTGGCAAACACTGGAAAACATCGCCACCTTAAACTGTGCTTTTCTGCCATCCCCAGATTGTCTATTTCTTTGTCATTTTATCTCTTTACTACTTCACATAATCATTCTTCTGCTCTTATCATGAATCCCACTATCATGATATTTATCCTTTGATAGATCATCTTTAGTATCGTCAGAGTTGCAATGGGAAGTACAGAAACTTCCCTATCTTCCAGCAGCATCACTCCTTCCAATCAAAACTATATATGACTGGCATCATCATTTCTCCCCCTTTCTATCATAAGGCTTGCATCACAAGTTCTCCTGACTTATGATATTTGAGAAATACATATCAGCAAAGCATCGTCTGATTTGTAATCCTTCTACAAAGTGAATTGATTTATCTTCTTTGACAACAAAATACAACACTCTGAAGAATCTAACTCTTCAAACTTTCTTCTCCATTCAACTTGGTCCCAACAGTAGGTATTCAACCAACCTCTCTTGTCTTAGATTACAATAACACTGTTTAAATATTTACTTAAGTATTTTATAGTCCATGTACACCACAAAACATTCTCCAAGTAAGTAATGTCTCCAATAAGGAAAATCATGAGAAACTATAGCTAACTTGATATTGTGTGTTAGGAAGTTCCTTTCGCGCAGCCTCAAGTATCAATACTAGTACACCACGACTCCATCCCCATGCATTATCATTTCTCCAGGAGCAATACCTGATTATTCAAAATACACAATGTATCTCCTTCCATTATTTAGGAAAATCAAGATGGGTTCTATAGTTAATATCCCATTCATCTCCTGAAATGTTATCTCACAGAAATCCCAAACATAAACAATTCAAACACATCTTATTCAGTCCTGTTAGTGGCGTTGCTAAGAATGAGAAGTATTGTATGAAATTCATATTTTAACCAGCCACCCCCAAGAAACTCTGTATATTAAAGAAGTTATTTGGATTATCCCAAGAAACTACCACTCTCACCTTCTCTAGGTTAGTTGTTACTATTTTCTCTAAGGTGATGTGTCCTAGGAAGTGAATTTAATCCATCCATAAGTGGAACTTTCTGAGCATATCATATAACTGATCCTATCTCAGTCTATCCAAAATGATCTCCATATGTTTTTAATGGTTGTGTTGATTTTATGAATACACCAATATAGCATCAATAAATCCCACCGAAAATGAATCCAGATAAGGATGGATGAAATAGTACATTAGTTCAGTGGTACCCGCTGGCGTGTTCGCGATACTGAATGACATAACCAGATACTCGTATAGACTATACATACTATGGAAAGCTATATAAGGCATGTATTTAGGTGAAACACATACCTGGTGATATCTGGACTGCACGTTGATTATAAAGAACACCCTAACTCCTTGAAGCTGATAAAATATGACATTTATCTATGGAAAGGGATACTAGTTATTAACCATCAGCTAGTTCAATTTTCGATAATCCAAACACAGCTTAATAATACCATCCTCATTTTTCACAAAAATAGGACTTGAGAACCCCAAAGGGAAGTATTGGGATGAATAACCCCATTTTCCTCTAAATCCTCTAGCTTCCACTTGATCTCTTATGAATATGTCATATCCATCCTATAAAGAGGAATTGATTATGGTGCCACTCTAGGAACATGACCGATGGAAAAATCCACCTCTCTCTTAGGAGGTAAACTAACTTCTTTCTAGGAAAACATCTCTGAAATGATCAAACATTGGAGGAAAGTCCTCTTGATGAACTCCCTGATCATCCAGATATAAACTTTTAGTTTGTGTTATCATCCTGCTTATCCCATGATGTTGAGGTCCATCTCGACTCTCGTAGACTTCCTGTTCACCCTTGTGTGTATGATATTAAACCTATAGTGATGTGGAAGTCACCCAATGGTGATAGAATTCAATGTAAGATAGATAAGCTACTAACTAGTACATTCCGAGTATGATGTCAAATCTTATCATGTTATGGAAAAACGTTTCTAAATGATGTGACACTCACATCCCTCAAGGGAGAACCCCCTTCACTACTGCACATCCTCCTTTATGATTCAAAATTGAGTTTGTAGCATCATAATGCTCTTAGAAGAATTTATAATAAGCCCATGTATTTTCACCCTAGGTGCAGATATTAAAATATATGATGCACCTATATCAAAAAGAGAAGAAGAAATAATAGAGGCTACTGAGATCATTTCTCTCACCATATATGGTCAATCACCCTACTACTCAAGGGTAAGCTTTACAAAATAGATTTTGAAAAAAATGTGACCTTGTGATAGAACCTCACTACTCAGAGAGTTCCCAATCTGATGTGTCAGTGAAATTTTTGCCTAGATACCTCGACCATGACCACTATTGCCTCTACCCGATCGACCACCACTACTCCAATTCCCTGGCTGGCACGATGATGAGAAACCTTCTCCAAAACCTACTATTGAAGATAAACCCATACCACTCACTTTGGAGGGAAGGTCCTACAAAAACACTGTATATGGACCATCTTGTCGCAATCTTGACACTTGAATGGGTCGTCATTGCACTTATTCTTCATGTAGCCCCACCGTCCACACAGATGATAGAACACCCAACTACAATTACTCATAGCCTAACTAGTACGCATCTCACATGAAGCCTTAAAATGTTTCTTATTACCATTGGGAGTCAAACTACGGGTTTGAGAGATGATACCGCTCTTCTCTGCACCCCTAGATTTCCTCAGGTTCTGCTCTATAATAAGATATTAATTCACAATTTCAATAATATAGGTTAATCTGAACACATTGGCTTGATATCTGATAGCATGTCAGAGACCTCCCTTGAAGAGTCTTTCTCTCGATAGCTCATTTTTCAGGTATGTTGGTGCAAAATTCTACCACTCTATAAAGCCTTATGAGTTCTCTATAACTGTCATGTCACCCTACTCCAGGCCCATGAACTCTCTAGAGCACTTTTCCCGCAGGTGCTCAGGGAAAATTTAGTCAAAGAACCTGGTCTAGAAATCATCCCAAACCATGTATCTGAGCCTTTCAACATGTTTTAGAACATCCACCTATTTATTGATACTCCAAAAATCATGTAAATCATGAGCTTCCTTCACTTCCATGGAATTTTATCACGATGCTGTATTATCACTAGTGTAGTCTCTAGACATGTCTCATTAGCCTATGGACCAACATCCCCCAAAAAACATAAGAGGATACGTCAATAGGGAAACACCCATCATATCATCCATAGACTGGGTAGGCTATGGTGCTCCCTAATATGTTTGTATGAAGTGATATAATCTCTCACAGAACTGTTCCTCAACACCTGTGTCTGAAAAAACATCTAGTTCCATAGTTAGAACTAATGGATCACTGGTATCCCATGGAACACCACCTCTAGATCATGTTCATCACCTCCCTCTAGGCACACGACTGGTGTTATTCATAGTGGCTTGCCTCTTTAATACCAAACACATTCCTCAATGAAGCATGATTTCAAATTTCACATCTCAAAAGAATAGTGAAGGTTATAACCCTCATAAAACAAGGTCATACCACACAACCTACTCCTAAAACCAGGACTGTAAAATGGAACAATAAAAAAGTCATTAGAGACACGACCTCTTTTCTAATCAAAATATGGGTCATGGTGAAGTATCTGTTTATCGATTCAATTTTACAATTTAGTTAAAATTAATTTTATATTTAATTTTTATCACTCATTTATTCAAATGTTTTCACTAATAGTTCACCAAGATCTAATACCTGAGGGTCCATAACACCTCATGAACCAAAATATGGTGCCTATATAATTCATTCCTTATAAAATTCACTATAAATAATTGAATCAAAAGGTGCATCACTTCCCAGTCCATTTGTTCCCATTCTCCTCATGAAATAGAAGATAGAATCACTTCCTCTATCCCCAACCCAAAATCAATCACAAAAGTAAGTACATCTATCAAAACACATATCATAAATAGTATGAAAATGGGTAATGTATCCTATATGGCATGGAAAAATGCATGGAACAAGATTCTTGTAAATTTCCTATATGATGCATTAGGAGGAAAACCCTCACATCATCAGGTTGTAATGAAATAGAAACTATATTAATATAAATAATAATATCACAATTCAAGTTCATCACACAATGGTTTAATCATATAAATTTTAATTATCAAACTCCATAAAACAATAAATTAATTTGAGGCAATTTAGATTTTTTCCTATACGCGAGGTAACTACTCCCGGGCACAACTCCATAAAAAACACCATTAAAATCATATCCATATTTATTGGTGCCAAATAGTAAATAAAATCAAAAATAAATCTTTTGATACCACTTTGTAATTTCCCAGAACCATATTCCATTCCATAGTGCTCCGAGCCTGGTTAGCCACATGGCCTCAAGTGTATCTGCCAAAATGCAAGAGGCTATTGAGTAGTAGTGAGGTACTAGTGTGTTCTTTTGGGGAGATTATTCCATCTTATGAGAGTTTAACAGAATTAAATATCAATAATAGATAAATATCTGAATAATAAAAACATACATACAATAGATACAAAATAGGAATAGATAACAATATAAAAATGGAAGATCATACACACAATAATTATGATACTTGTCTCTAGAAAAAATACCAAATAGGTATATATATGTACAATAAAATAAATATATAAAAATAAAAAAAATAAAAACGTGCTTTCTCGGAAGAGCATCATGAGTCTAAGATCAGTCCCCAACTCCCATACTCTTAAACATGGCACAAAATCAATCATTGAACAAAGGACTCATTACCCTCTCCCAACCTATAACCAAACAGTCTGTTGCAGTACCCAATGGTGGACTGAATAGGGCATGAGATACAATAACATTATGTAACCACCTAGAGATCTATACAATTCTAGGGTTTCCAATGTAAAAATCTAAATAGTGTTCACGTGAGCATGTAAGAAATATGAAAGTAATTTTCCCATGGAACAATTGTATCATAAAAGTGATACTACATAACCATAAATGGATCGATTCACAAAATTGTCATCTCCTATAATAAGGATTCTATAAAAAGCAAAAATAATCAACACAACCTCATTGTACATCCACACATATTATGTCAACCATGACCTTGCCATATTGTGAAGTGTCAGAGTAACCAAAACTAAGCCGTTCAACCTAGAATACCATATTTCCCATGACCATTCCATATAATCAATGTGTAAAACCATGATAATTCATATATATGGTGTAGAAGACCAAGGAATCCTCATCGAGTTATAGAATAATATTTATAGAAACTTGGTAAATACACTAGTTTCAATCCTAGGATCATGTCATCTGAACATGCCCTATGTGATTCCAAGAAAGACAGATCCAAGGGGTACCCAAGGATAAAAATCTATCCAAGGCATCCACTAGTGAATTAAAGATCCAAGGATCATTTCCCAATGCATCTAATGAATAATTCCTTATTTCATAACATTTATCATTCATACCACTTAAGTCTACCCACTTATGTAATCATTAACATCCCACAAAATCAATGAGTACCCCCAATAATTTATCTAAAATTCATGTTCAATGGAAGCCAATGAGTATACCCAATTATTTATACAATCGTTAAAAATTCCATTAAAGTTATAAAATTTCCACATAAAACATTTAACTAGAAGTATCAACATTAATGTGATGTATTTCATCACCTATTCAGTGAATTAAAAATAGTCAAATTATAAATGGGCTTCATCTAACTATGAATGCATAAGGAAATAACCCATGGGGTTTTTAATAATAAATAAGTATACATAGTTACATATGAAACACCCCATGGGAAGCCATGGTTGGGAAAAAACCACCAACACATCTTAAGGGTACATAAGGTCTTCTTGAATAGGTACCAATTCATTTAATTCAACTATTCAATTTAATTTTGGGGTTGTGTAGAAATTATGGTAGGTGGTATAATTAAAGCTATCCCAATAGTGTACCAAAATCAATAGGAAATGTATTGAACGCCTACTGTAGTTCGGTAGTAGAGTTCTCATTTTGTATCAACTCTTGATTCCACTTAGGTCAGGAGAAAAATGATGAATAGAAAAAGAACTTAAAATGAGGTCATATTAGTTTTCAGCTAAATAGTTTCATCGATAGGAATAAGAAATAAGAATGGATAAATGTATTCGAGTACTCACTAATACAGATCCGACAAGATGTTCAACACATGAATCAAAGACCACACAGAGAGTTGGCGGAAATCCAGGAATAGTCCCCCAAGGGAGCTCAAAATAGATGAGTTTTCTGTGTATAGGGATAATGAAATGAGGTTTTAGTTTAACTAAATTTTAAGAGAAAAATGTAATATTCACTAAAAATTTTGGGTCATACGATTTGGCCGTACATTTTGGCCAAACAATTTGCTAATCGTGCATGATTAGCAGTAGGTAATGAAAAATCACAATGTTTATTCACATGGTTTGACTAAACATGCACACACCATTACAAAAACACATTTAAAATTGTGGACATTCTTGCACATTTTTGCATCCCATTTTGAATGGTTCTCCAAAACCATGTGGACTGTATCGCCCCACTATCCAGCCTTACACAGTTTTATCTAGCCATATGGTCTTCCTCGTACGGATTGAACTAACCAGGTGATAGGATTATTTAAACCCAAAATCTATGTTTTGGTCTTTTAATAAGCCGCATACACCCCCAAAACACCCATGATCAAATTGGGCACTCACACTATGTTGTAATTAAAAATTCAAATTGAAAAAGAAGGGATCCATATAGCATAAGGAAACCCAGGTTCTTACAATTTTCACCTAGATGATAAATCAGAGGGAATTTATAGTGTAAACCAAAATTGTAGATACATATAATGGTCATAACTAATAAAAATTTGTCTATTAATAATTATAAAATAATTACTTGATTTTAGGTAATGTAATTTTATGCTTTATAAGTACTTATTCTTCAAAAATGTTTATGTTACTTTTTTTAGAAAATATTAACATCAATTAGCATAATTTTTATATAATGTTTTTTATAATAATAATATAATTTTTGAAATAATTATATCAAAATTATCTTGTGGATAAATTATGGGATTTCTTTGAAAATATTATTTTTCTTGCGAATAATGAAAAATAGTGATTTTTATTGAAAACTATATTTCTATTTCATGTATTTCCAAATATCCATTTTTAAAAAATTATTTAAACATAAAATTAGTTCTCTTATATTTCAAACAATCCATTTATTTCTATTAGAATCAATTTTATGTTTTAATATTTTATAAAAACATTTTTTTACAGAAAATGAAATTTTTCTAAAAAAATGTTATCTGTGTTTAATGTATTTTTATCTGAAAAAATTAAATTAATCACTATTTTTGAAGGATTTTAATGAAATTTTTATATTATATATTAAATTAATTGTTTTAAATTTTCATATAATATATTTACTATGTATGTGATAAGAATTACTCCAATTTTCTGCTTAAAAGATGTATTTTCAAAAAACCGTTTTCATCACATTTTTTTTACTTTTTTTAAAAAAAATTCTACCACTAATAGGTATTAAGTTTTAAAACATTTATTCAAAATTTTGAATCAATGTTTTCAAAATTGGTAAAATGCCACTTTTATTTTTGGTCAATGTGAGTAGTAACCATGGTAAATATTTTTATCATGGTAAAAGGTAAATTATGTTAATCATGGTTAAAACTAAGTGATGAGTTAATAATTATTTATCTAAATTAATATTTTAGGAATAAATTTTACCCTTATAATTTAATTCATGAACTTTATTTTTTTAATATACTATTTTTTATGAAAATTAGCTATAGAAAATTTATGTAAATGAGTGTTTCAAAATGTCACTCTCTTAGTTTTAAATAGTTTTTATATGTTTATAATGGGGAAAAATAAAGTGGTGAATGATTATTAATTTTAGGTTTCTGAATAAAGAAATTATATTGTTTATGGTAATTTATTTATAATTTTTTATGACAAAATAATTACTTTAAACACTTTTTTTAACTCTAATACAATATTTTTTCAATTAATATAAAAATAAAACAAATAATAATAATAATATTAAATGTGATATAATTTGAATTATTCCATTTGTAAAAAAATTATATACCCATATTACATTTTATATGGGTTTGGAATGATTATATTTGAATTTTACCTTTCTATTGAGGTATTTAAGGTTGTCATAAATAAATAGTGTTAAAAATTACATCAATGATATTTTATCAAAATAATTTTTTATTAAGATATTTAAGAATAATAAAAATAACAAAAATACTTTGTAGATAATATATAGTCTAACATGTCATTAGTTGGTAATTCATGTTCCAATTTTCAACTTATATGAAAAATTATAACCCTTTAAGAGTAAAAATTATGTTACCAAGGTTAATGTTAAAATAGGTTAATTTGGGGTTAAACCAAAATATAAGGAATAAAATACCACATAAATCCACTAAAATTTTATTTTTTATAATATATAAACTATATCCTACCGTATATTCTAATATATTCCCAATTTAAAGAACACCTCTTTAGAATTACTTTATTATAATTGAATATTTTAAGAAATTTCAATAGTGCCCCTCACCTCAATTATAAATGGTCACCTCCTCTACTCACTTCATCACAAATAATAAATCCATATGATGTGACAATAGCTTAAACAATTATCTTCAAAAAAATATCCACATTATAGAGGTTATATTCATACCAAAATACAATGCCTGTAGTCCTTAATGGATGAACTAAAGGAGATCATTAAAAGAATAGGTAAGCACCTTAAACAATCACATTATTTTTTCTTTTAACTTTAAATTCTACTAAATTTGTAATATTATTCATAAAGTGATAAATTAATTATCACAAATAAATATAAGATTCATTATGATTATGAAACCAAAACGATCCACCCTATTTTTAATCAAATAAAAAGTGAATGTATCGCTTATGCGTATATACGACTTATCATTTCCACACAATGATATAATTCATTTTTGTCACCATATTTCATGGATGGGTATTATAATGGGGTTAAAATTTATATATTTTATCAATGAAATAATTATTATTCTTTAATTACAATATCAAATATAACTTCTTATCTTCAAATCCTTAGTGAAATTATAATAGCACTCCTACATACGTATTTACTACCACCTCCATGAAGCGATGCACATTTTTCATTTCTATTTTATATGGATTATAATAATGATAGATTTTATGAATATATATTATTTTTATGTTAAAATAATGAATTATGGGCATTTTAATTATTATTTACCCTTAATTTATTCCATCTGTTTAAAGTTAGAAATATCATTCATGTGTATGTACATCTTACCATCTCCATAAATAGTGAAATTAATTTTTATATCTCAATAATTCATATATTAATATAAATAAAGATATAATTAATATTTATATAATTTTTATATCATGTTATAAATTATAAATATTATGTAATAATGATAAAATTAAATGTACCAAAACTACCAAACCAGAACATAAATGAAAAACAAAGTAGTTATTACCTGAAACAATGATTTTAACACATAATTATTAACAATAAGGTCATAAAAGATTATATGTAAATCATACGTGGTATGATATATATGATTATATTTACAGAATATATGTATAATAAATCTATATTTATTATACATGATGTTCATACACATATGATGGAAGTTGGACCTTAGGTAAACATTTATTGCACAATCTCATCATTCATGATTGTTTATTTTTAACTCTCCATTTGGGGGTATTATTGCTATTTATATCATAAAACCAATAAATTTTCTTATCCTTTTCTTATTTCATTAAATTAAAAGCTTTACTATCAATTTTATTCTCTTTAAATAATAAATATCCTGAAAGAATATTATTAAGGAAAACTATGTTCATTTCTCTCTATGGTTGAAAATCCTTTCTCTTCATCATTTATGTTTTATAAAAAAGATTTCATGAAAGTTTATAATATTTTACTATTATTGTTTAAAGTCTATTCTACCCATTATTTACTTTTTTTAAAAATGGTTTAAAAGGAATATTATTTTCATTTTTTTAATGATATACTTTTTTACCTTTATTTAGAATTGTGAAATGAATGTTTTTTACATATATGGTATAAATGAAATTCCCTGACCTCATGAACTCTCATTTCTTTGAAGATTACATAAAAAGTTTACAAGGTTATATTCAATGAAAATAATTTCCTTAATATTTTTGTAAATTTTTTAGATTTTATATAATTGTTTTCAAAATGAAAAAGTATATTTTCCTTAAGAAAATTTCCAATGATGCTTTGAAATTATTTTCACCTGCCTCAATATCATTTTTTAAATATTATTTATTACTGAGGATAGGATCTTATGATACCATCCAAAACATTTACAAGGATTTGTTTATGATCATTTTAACAAGGTGTTTTATTGGAATTCCATATTCTAGTTCTTCCAATATGGATAATTATTGATTTTAACGGAATATTGATTAAGTTGGGTTGTTTATTCAAATGATGAAAAAAATAAACTTATTTATTGAAAGTTGGTGGCCAAAAATTATACATCCCTTGATGAATTAATATGTCTCATGTGAAAAACTATATTGGGTATTTGGGGGAGTCCTTGATTATATTTTAGATGTCTTGAAAAAAGTACTTGATGGTATGTTTTAGATTTATATCAATATACATTCCATCATTATGAAATTTGACATTGATTCCTATGATGTTATTTGAATAATTTTTATATCCATGGATTAGTTTCAAACTCATGTGATTATTTATATGGAATTGTTTTATCATCATTTATTCCTTCCATATTATTCATGCCGAATTTATATTTCACTGTATATGTTCTCTTACTGAGCATCCAAGATAACCCTTTTCTTATTTCTCCTTTCCTAGGATTATAGGATGTGTTTCCTAAGTTATATATAGGGATACACTAAAGGAGAAAATGGTTTTCTAAAATAAAATACTATATTGTATTTTATTTTCTCAATTGTACCTTGAGATGAAGTCATGTATCTATTTTTCAAAGATTACTAAACTATTAAATATTTTGGGATGTGATTCCTTTTATCTAGTTCCAATGTGATGAAGCAACCATTGTGTTTGGGATACTAGGGTCAACTTTTTTATATTTCAAATTAGAGGAATATTAGTAGAATCCTTGTGAACTAGATTTAGGAAAATATAGATTAGAGAAAATAAACCTATAACCAAAATTGTGAACATTCACAATGAAACCAAGCTTATTATTATGATTTTTTATATGCATAAAATTTTCAATTTATGTTATTTTTTTCAATAGTATTGGGATTATAAATTATGTTTCATTATGTTATTGTGTAATATAGTGTATTACATTTTTTAAAAATGGAACACTATATGAAGCAATGAAAATTATATCAATGAACATAATCCATGAAAGAAATTACCTCATGGGAAAGTAATGAAGCTATAGCTGGAGTAGAAGCTGGAGATGAACAAATTATAACTAAATTGGGGTAGTTAACTTTTTTTTATGAACCATAACATAAATTATATGGGGTATAATAATGATCCATAATGATATGTAACAATCTTTGAACACAAAATGCATTATAATACTCTATAATTTAATTGGACTACATATCCATTTTTAGATTGAAAATGGATAAGTTCCATAGTGATGATATTCCTTGTATTGGGAAGTAATATGAGGGAGAAGGTTTTAAAAAATGTTTATAATCTCTCATGTTATGTGGATAAATGATTGTATTGGATTCAAAACAATAAGGATTAGTAAGAAATATTTATCATGAAATGGAAGGATTTTAAGTCACATTTCATAGAAAGATATTTTCCTCATGAACAACAAGTACATATGGAGGGAAAATTCTAGAGTTCGAGACAAAATTAAGAAGAATATGTTGCTATGAATGAATACAACTTTACATGGTTAGAATGTCAGGCATCTGACTACATACACAGTTCAAAGAGTAATATTTACTATTTATTTTCTTGGTTAAAACCATTCCCTAAATGGTAACTAGTATTCCAAACAATCTCATCATATGAGGATATAGTATCGCATATTATCAAGATAGATAAATAAACCTCTAGGTCGTATGGACTAAAAAGAAATTAAGACAATATAAGGACAACAGAGAAAAAAATCAATATGGGGAAGTAGGGAAATAAATATTTTTTTCACATGTGATTATTATATAAAGAAAGAAACTAGTAATTTCTTGAAGGGAATGAGAGATTGCATAAAGTGTAGAGAGAAATGACATAAAAATGATTAAAATAGTAAGAAAAAAACTCAAATGTTTAGTGTTTCAATTGTAATGAGATGTGGCACTATGTCAACAAATTACCCAAGTGTCAAGGGAATATACCTCTAAATAAGCTATGGGATAAATGTTATGTATATAATATTACAACAACCGAATTGTAATGATAGAAGTTCTTGTGTATTTATATTGATGAATTATATTGTATAATTATTTTATTATAGATATTCTGATTATAAGAATCATGAAATTCATAAAGATTGTCCTATAATGGTTTTTCTTTAAGGATTTATAAGAATATGTTTAATGGTACCAATAACCAAGAAAAGTGATTTGTGTTATTTTTGAATAACACATGAATAAGGGAATGATAACCCTTACAATTCATATAATGGTGAAGTGATAATGTTCTATTTAGATAATAAGATGGATGACATTGATGAAGTAATTCAAATTTTATTAATAACAATGAAATAGATTGGTGATTTGATTATGATTTAATCTATAATGGAAGTTACTAGATTTCTAATTCATGGAATATATTTGATAATCTATGATTTTATTTAAGGAACAATGAGAGAATTAATTTTTGGAATCATGAAAGATATCATTAATATTTTAGGGTGATCAAGGTATTCCCATATTTGGTATGTAACATTAAGATCTTCTTTATGTTGTTTATGAATATAATATTTTGTTTATTTTTCAAAAATATTGAACTTATTATAATATTTTTGGATATTGAATTCATCCAGACATATTTTTGAAGGGTTTTATGGTTAACTACTTATGAAAATGGATTAATTTGAATATTGGATATTATTGTTTAAGGTTAATGTTTGTTTCAACATCTTGGTAATATTGTGATACGCATTTTGGTTATGGTAAATATTTATAGGTCCATGGAATTAATTATAGATCTTATGATTTCTTAAAAGTGATTTATTCATGAAAAATGAATCGTGAATATCTATTTCTTGGTGTAAGAGATGAAGGGTAAAATGATTAAATGGCCACCGATTGATGACATTGTGCTTATGAAATGAAAATGAGTCATGTATATTTATCCCATAGAGTGATTTTTCATGATAGTAAAATAATCCCTCAGCATTAGGAAATGTAAAATTAAATAAAAAAAATTATATTACATTCAGACAAATCAAAGGTCTTTTAACTCATCACAGATTTATTGTTTTTTAGTGGATAATTTTCTCAAGACAATGTTTACTATAACTCTCTATTAATCATTGGGAATTAATTTTATCTTCAATGTCCATATTTTCACTTCCCACATATGTTATCCAATTTGGAAACATTATCTCATAACCTCCATATTTACCATTCCTTTTTTAGAAGATGTGTTATTGACCATTTTTATACTAATATATTTCCATACAAGAAGTTTCAAATGAAAATCCTCCGATAGTCAAGAATAAGTTCAAATTGAGAGGGTGTAATTTATTTAAGGGGTTTATAATATACCAATTCAATATTTTAGAATATATTTCTCTTTAAATAAATCAATTTTCTTTGATATATTTTGATATAAGCAACACAAAGTCTAAAAAAATCATGATATACAATTAAAATATTATTATTTAATATTAAAATTATCACATAACCATTTAATTTGAGGGAAACAATTGTATTAAATAAATTATGAAATATATACAAAATTCATACTGAATAAAAATTAATTTATTAATTCTTGGGAAATAAGTACTCAATTTCCATTAAAGTTATTTTTTGCATCAGAAGTATGTTTTACACATATATAGATTTTTAATTATTTTTGTGAGAAAATATTAAAAATAATTTTTATAAATTTTTAAAAATATTTTCTAAATATTTTATCATTTTAAAATAAACATTTAAAAAATTATCTTATGGTGAATATTTTTTTATGAAAGTATTTATTTTCCAGTGAATTGTGAAAAATAATGATTTTTAATGAAAAATGTATTTTGGTTTAACAATCTAAAAACTATCATTTTGTTATTAAATAATTTGAAAGAAAATATAGTTATATATTTTTAAAATAAAATAATTATTTTCATTGTAATCAATTTGACGTTTTCCTTTTGTATAAAGAAATTTTTATATGTTAAAGGAATTGTTCTAAAATGAAAAATATTTTTATGCACATGATGTTTTTTATGTTATTAAATTAAAATAATCACTATTGGTGAATTATTTTAATGAAAATTATCTATTATATATACAATAAAATTATTTAAACATTCATATATTATTTTTATTAAACATGAGATAATAATATATCCATTTTAATGCTTAAAACCAATATTTTCTAAAAGTAGTTATCATCGCATTTTGCGAAATTATTTTAAAATTAATTAATTCCACTTATATGTATGGAATTTGAAAAAATGGATTCCATTTGTTTAATTATGATGTTAAAATTTGAAAAATAGTTCCCTTTTATTTTAGGTCCATGTAAATAGTAACTTCGGTAATAGTTATCACCTTGGTAAATGTTAAATGAGGTAAATAAAGGATAAAACTAAGTGATATGATCATACGTTTTCAATATAATTCTTATTATAGGAAGGTAATTATTACCATATAATATTAGGATTGAACATTAATTATTTTATAGAAACACTTCAATTAAAATGACCTATAGAATATTAAAATAAAAGAATGTTATGAAAGGATGCTCTCTTATTTTTAAAGATCCCTTATGTTTTGACATATGGAAAAATCATGTGGTAAAAGAATATTAATTGTAATTTTGTAAATTTTGAAATTATATTCATGGGGTTAATTTATTTCTAATTTTTCTTAATATGATAATTACCATTAATTATTGTGTAACACTAATATTATATTTATTCAATTAACAAATAAATTAAAAAAAATGATTTTAAAAGTATTTAAATTGATATAATTTGAATTATTTATTGTGTACAATAAATTTTCTAGATTTATATGACATGTTAGAGAGGTTTGAAAGTATCATATTATTATTTTTTTCCTTTTATTTGACGTATTTAAATTCATATTAAATTATGAGTGTTAAAAAAGTACATTAATGATATTTTATCAAAATAATATTTTTTTTTTTTTTTTTAAATCATATAGATTGTGAAAAAAAAATCGATGAAATATGGTCTATCATTTCATCTATTTCCTATTTATGATATAATTTCCTCCTTATATGTAAAATTATAAACCTTTAAGAGTGAAAAATATGTTTACATGGTTAATATGAAAATATGTTAACTAAGGGGTTAAACGAGAATGTTATGTTTAAATTATCACGTTATCCTATGCCCATTTTATTTTTTGATGATTTTTAAACCATATAGTTCTTTTTACCCAATTATATGGATATTTTGAACCATTTTTATTTATAATTAATTTATTCTTTTAGGAAATTCTTAAAGTGCCCCTCCCCTGAAGTATAAAATGGAACCTCCACCCATCACTTATTCACCCAAATTTAAGTATTATAGATCAACCCAATACCAAATAATTATCTTATAAATTTCTTTGTCCACATTATAGAGGTTTTGGTTTTCAGAAAAGGTCAGCCCTAATGTTCTTATGAAAAGATCAAAAGGAGTTCTTTCAAAGAAGAGGTAATCATCCAAGCCGATCAATATGTATATTAATAATTCTTTTAATTCTAATAAATATGTTATATTATTAATTAAAAAATAAAATCAGAATCTTAAATGTAATTAAATATAATTTTTATTATCAAACCAAAAATATCCTCCCAATTTTCAATAAAATGTAAAATGAATGTATTTCTCCTGCGTACATATGACTTACTGTCTCCACACAGTGGTAGAATTCAGTTTTATCACCATATTTTATGGATGGGAATAATTATGGGTTTATTATTTATATATGATATTTATGAAATAATTATTCTTTTGTAATTATATAACACACTAACCTTAATACCATTAAATATATTGGAAAATGATAATGATGCTTGTTCGTACGTGTAGACTAAAACTTGCATGAAGCAGTGCGATCAAATTTTTGTTTTTATTTTATATAGATGATAATAAGGATATATTTAATGAATATATATTATTTATATGTTATAATAATGATTTTTAATGGTGAATTATAATTTTTGTTTCATTATTTTTATCTGTCAAAAAGTTAAAACAGCGTTCAGGTGTACTTATGGCTTACTGGATTGATGAACCATGCAATTAATTTTTTAATATCTATATTTTATCGATAAATATAAATAAATAAATAGTAAATATATATTAAATTAATATCATGTTTAAAAATCTGGTGATTATTTAACAACGATAAAATCAAAATTATCGAAACAACGAAAGAAAAACATAAATGAATGGTGAAGAAGTTATTACTCAGAATAGTGGTTATAACAAAGAATTGATTATAAAAAGGTGATAAAATAATATAAGTAAATAAAATATGGTATAATTTATATGATTATGGCTTGGGAATAGATATATAATAAATATATATTTATTATATATTGGGTTCAAACATGTACAAAGGAAGTCACACCTAAGGTGAGGGTTTATTTCCCAATCTGATCATTATTTGTGATTATTTATATTTATGACTATTCTAGAGGGATTATTTATATTTATATAGTAAATATAATATATTTTCCTCTAATATAGTTATTTTTTTAAATTAAATGTTTGAATTTCAATTCTCCTTTTTTTTAATTACTCAAGATCCAGAAAGAAATTTTTAAAAGAAAACCGACTTCATTTCTCTTTTCAGTTGAAAATCATTTATTTTACATGTATTTGTTTTCTAAAATTATTATCAATAAAATTTTTACAATATTAAAAGTATTTCAAGATTCATTTTACCCATGTTTTAGTTTTTAAAAAATGTTTTAAAAGCAATCTTTTTGGAATTTTTTGAATGAGGTACCTTTTGACCTTCTTAAAAAAAGTTTGAAAGGAATGTTTTTTAACTCATAAGGCATGAGCAGAATTTCCCGTCATCATGAAAACTAATTTATTTAAAATTTAATTTATAATTTTATGAGTATATTTTAAAATAAAATTTTCTCCTTTTTATTTGATAATTTTTTTATATTTTAAATATTTTTTTTGAATTTGAAAATGGGTATTTTCCATAAGAATTTTTCAAGTGTGCTTTGGAATGTATTTCTACCAATTTTAACATCATATTATAAATATTATTAATTAATGAGAAATATACTCTTAAGATACCATCGACCACATTTATTTTTAGGTTTTATTATTAGTTTAACTATGGAATATATTTATATTCCATATTCATTTTCTTCTAGTATGGATAATTATTGATTTTTAAGGAATGTTAATTATAGTGTATTATTTTTTTGAAATGATGAATACATTGAACATATTATGTTAAAGTTGGGGCCTAAAATTAAATATATTATTGATACATTAGTATGTATAATTGGGTAAACTATATTGGTTATTTGGTTGAGGATTTACTAATTTATATAGATGTCTTGGCATGAGGAATTGATGGTATTTTAGATGTCTTAACACAAGGTATCGATGAAAAGTTTTAGATATCTGATATTATTCATGCCTTCATTATGAAATTATTTTTTCTTACCATTATTTTATTTGAATAGTTTTAATATCCACAAATAATTTTCAAACTCATTTGATTATTTATATGACATTATTTGATCATCATTTATTGTTTCCATAATAATCATTTCTTATTTATCTTCCAATGTATGCACTCCCTTACATAGCATCTAAGTCACTCCATTCCAATATTTCCACTCCTAGGATACCAAGAAGTGTTTTATGATTTATATTCAGTGATATTATAGAGGAAAAATAGAGCGTCAATTTAAAAACTATGGTGTATAATATGTTTTCAACTATAATGTGATATTCAAGTATGTATCTAGTATTTCAATAATACTAAACTATTCAGTCATTTCAAATGAGATTCCTTGTATCTAGTTCCAATATACTAATTTAAACACCAACTCTAGGTTACTAGAGCCAAGGACTTTACATTTAATTTCAATACATTACATAGAACTCATGGATGAAAATGGGGTTTGTATCCTTTTTAATGGATTATCAAAAGGAAATTTATAACATGATAATCCCAAGGAAAGAAAAATGGGTATTCAGAGATATTCATTAGAATTCTAGGAAAATTCTATTCTGTCAACATAATAAATCAAATGTTATTTACCCCATAAAAATAAAGGGTATATGTTCTAGATAATATCTCCCCTAATAAATCTACTGTTATTTTCACCATATAAATAAAGTATATATGTCTTGGATGGTTAGGCAATAAAAATATAGTGTTGTATAATAACTATTATAGAAAATAAAATTAAATAATCCATCAAGAGAAATAAGGTAGATTAAAAAAATAACATATCCCCACAACAACAATAGAAACTTATAAGGATTATGAAAAAAAAGAAAATAATCCTTAAAAAAAGAATGTTTCGAATGATATAACATAAGAAAGGGGAATAAATTAATTGTTTGAAACTAGGAGTTCAATCCCCAAAAATAAATGTATTTATCTGTATGAGAATAAATCATGTGACATAAATCCAATGAGTGTAAATCCTTTATAATATTAAAAGGAAACTAGTGGTGCGAACATAACATGAATTTTAGAAAACATTTTTAACATTAATGTTAAATGAAAAAAATACATGTCATATTAAAAAGTAAATTGTTATAAGGGGAAAATATTTTGATAAATTTTAATTTTAAAAATGGAAAATCAAATAATATTTTATTGAAAATAAAATAAGGTTTTATATAGTAAATTTGGATCAAAATAAAAGAAACATGATAATGAAGTTAAATGGTACTTTTTAATATATTGGAAATATATTTTTTGAAAACACACATTATTTAAAGAGTAATAAAAGTATCATTTTATTCGGTCCTCATTTTCCTAAATAATATTATAAAATTCCATATAATAGAATATTAGTGGAGGATTACATAGACATGGAAGTATAAATTTCAAGAGAAATCATTATAACTCAAATAAAGGATCTTTGAGTTATCAATATCCCTTATGAGAAACAAACTTCATATAGCTTGAAATTTTTTAAAAGGGGTTTATTTGATAAAAATATAAAAAATGAGATAATAAAATATAATATAATAAAATTGATTAATGCGACCAATGTATATTAAATAATTTCAATAGAATGATCATAACTTAATTTATTGAAATTGAGCTACCAAGACATATTATGACCAAGGTAACACTTGATTCAAAATACTTTTAAAGAAAAGTACTTGATTTGGGTTAATATATTAAAATTATTACATGGAAATAATTTATATTACATTCAAGATATTTTAAATAAAATTAACACCATACAATGGGTGCTTGGTTCATAACATGTATCATGTCTCAATGAATCACAATGAAGACCTGAAATGCTATTTTTGTTTGAGTAACAGTTTAATCAAAACACCTTGAAATATTTATATTGTAATTGAACATAAAATTCATTGATATAAAGATAATTGATGATAATATGTATCAAATAGGGATTATATATAGCACTTAAATTAAATTATATGCATAATACCAAACATGTCTCAACGAGAGGAATTTGATATAAAAACCCACACCATATTTTCTCAATTTGTCAAATTCACTCAAAGATCCTTTATAAAAAAAATATATGTTAATAAAAAAATTTAAAACCATTTTCATATATATAAATTTTCATGAAATTATTTTATAATTATTTATCACATTTATATGGGATAGTTATTACCTATTTTTGACATCAGATGTGGTTAATATTGATCGTTTTGAACTAGTTTTGCAATAATAGCATTATTATTCATTACTAACCCAAATTAAATCAATAAAAGAAAATTATAGTTAATATGATGGGTTTATTATAATGGTTTTATTAATTTTTAATATCCTTTTCTAAGTACTTTATTCGTTATCCTAGAAGATGAAATCGACAGTGAACATTTTTTAGTGACTTTCAACCTACAAAGGTTTTTTTCTTAATTAATGAGATAAATATTGATGTAAAATTTACATAAAAAAATTATTTACAAATTTATATCATATTATAATAGTAAATAATTTCTCTTGTCATCAATGATATAAATTCTTATTATTATCCAAGTAGGTGGTTAAATGGACCCAAACAATAACCCACCATGACTAACGGTTGACCATGAGATGGTTTAGTTGCAATTTCATTATAACATGAGAATATATATCATATTTATTCCTTAATATTATGATACATCATTATTTTAAATAATAATAAAGAGAATATAATTTATAGAGTCTTTATATATAAATAAGCTACAATTTTCCTCTTAGTTTTCCCGTTTTAAACTACAGAGTTAACCGTAATCATTTGCTGATAATATAATTAATATGTTCTCAGATTTTTCATAAAATAAACATAATGGTATAATAAATATCATATTTAACATTTAATCCCATTTTCATGAACATCCATGTAATGTGGTAAATAAACGAAAAATGTAAATCAATCATTCCATGAAGGCGGTAGTCCACACATATATATGGTTTAAAATTTTATTTTCTATAGGATAAGAGTGTGGATTGATATGGTATATTATTTAAAAATCATAAAAATGTTATAATTATCATAATTATATATGATCATTCCATTTTATATAGGCCTTGTATGGCCGGGTAGTAAAACTAATCACATTGCATCATGGAGGCAGTTTTCCAAACAATGCAAGAATTTTGATTTCAATTTTCCAAATAAAAAAGGAAAAAGGTGATACATTATTATTAAAATAGAATAATAACATTAATTATATAACTAATATAAGTTTTATTAAATGGTTATTTTAAAAAAATAATTGAATAATAAAAAACAAATTAAAGAGGTCAAGTAAAAATAATTACTCATGTTGATCTGTTTAAGATTTTCTAGGAAGATATATTGGAAAATGATGAAATAATATGATATATAACCGATATAAGTATAAATATAGTAAAATATTAATCTAGGATAACGAAAATGTGACTTCTTATCCTGATCTACTAGGTCTGTACTGGAGTTCCACATAACTTTATACTCAACTCCATGTATGCAAGAGGTTGCCAACAAGTAGTGAGGGTCTATGTCCATTAGATGGGAGAATATACCCTCAATATAATGTCATTTAAAAATAATAACACAACATAATAAATTAAATAAATATTGAATCATGAAGAAATTAAATATTGAATATCAGTCATACAATAAATAAACATACTCCCAATGTGTCAATATAAACAAGAGTAATAAAAGAAATAGATAAATAAATATTAAAAATAATAGGGCCCTCCATATTTTTTCCTAGTACGATAACTCATCCATGATATTCTACTCATAAATAATTCATATTACCCTTGAATAAACGCATTTTTTTATAAATTAGGTTGTTATAGACATCGGGATGCCCATGCAAGGTGCGAATAAAAAAACCCCGAAGGACATGACCAATGTGTCCTTCAAAATTGTGCACATGTATAACAACTGTATGCCCTAACAATAAAAAATGCATAAAAAAGAATAAAAATACACTATATAATTACACATAGTTTTCATACATATATATCACATATAAATAGTTAAATATTTATTTAATAACATAAATACTATACTATAATTGTATGTGAATTGTGTCTTTGGAAACATGGAATTACAAAAAAAATTGTTTATAAAAATCAATATCATATCCCAAAATTACATCATGTCTTGAACCCTTCATATAAATTTCCAAAATTAAACCTTTTTAATATCCTAGTAAAATAAATCATAACATAGGGTGATCTTAGATTCTTATTATGGGTAACCTCATGATATATAAAAAATTATGTAAGCATAACAAGAGCATAAGGGTATAAAACATAAACATAACATTTGAAAATTATATCATGCATATTAAAAATCAAAATCCTGGGTAAGGATAAAATATGAGATATAAATATATGGTTATATATAAGAATATAATAATAATTTTTTCATAGTAATAACTTACAAAGTTCATACCCAACCTATCATATAATGATTCATGCTATCAAAATTATCATTTCAGAAAACATGGACCTTAAGTGTGATAAATCATTATAAATCAATAATGATGCATAATATCATGTCATAATAGTATGGGGCCATCATAAAAATAGTAAACCATTTCTTATTTCATGGTTAAATACTAAGACCATTAACATAGTGGATCAGGAGACACCTATTTCCCATAGTGGATCTAGATGCACCTGTTTCCCATTATGGATCAAGCCCATTGACTTGTTTCCCATTGTTATCTCATGGGATATAATAATTTACCTTGTTAATAAAAGGGATATGTAGGTCTCAACCATAAAATAATTAATATCATACATATGTGTGCAATAAGAAAATAAATTATTCATCATATTAGAACCCATGAAGAGAAATGGGTTTTATAAACATTTCATCATAGCAGAACCCATGGGAATTAAATAGCTCTCATAAAAATTTCAACATTTCAACATAAAAATAAAAAATCTAAAGAAATATTAAGGATGTTATCCTTTGATCATGTCCCGAGTAAAGAAAAATTAACATAAAATAATTTCATATTAGATAGAAAATTATTTTAAATATCACTTTAAATAATTATTTATTAAAATATACTTTCTATTTTGAAAATATATTTTTTAAATTCCATGAAGGTATAAAATAAAAAAAATACTTTGAAAACAAACTTTTAATCATGTAAAATAAATATAAAATCATTAATATTTCATGAAAAATAGAAAATCTTCTCAGGCCGTATATGTTAAAAAATATTTCTTCCATATTTCTGTCGAAAATGTTACAAAAAACATCTTTTAGAAAATGGAAAAAAATAATCCTTTAATTTTTTTTAAAACATAAAAAATGAGAAAAAATCATATTAAAAATAAAAATATAATCCTAATAAATAGTTTTGTAATTTTTTTTAGAAAATGAGCATATAGAATAAAAAGGGAGTTTTGAGGGAAACATTAAAAATATATATTTTTAAAATAATGTCCCATATAAATACCATATCATTGAAAGGAGAATTAATAAAATCAATTCATTATGGGTATCAACTATAAATACATATAAAAAAGTTTAAATAAAATATAAGATCCTTAAAATCCAACTCACACATAATATCAGAATGACATAATCAATGAGGTAGATGTTTGACCCAATGAATGGAAACTGAGTTAAGATATCCCTGACCACTTTGTAATTAGTGGAATCATAAGCCCCATAAAAGTAAAAATTATATTATAAAACATTTTATACCATGATGATAATGATATTCATGATATGATATATAAAAAGAGATTATATACACCAAAAAAATAAATACGTCGTGAATAAGATATATATCTCACAGAAGTAAAAGTTAGATTAAAAACCATTACCTCACGCTTCCCTTTAGTTTTTCATACTTTAACCTCATGAATAATGGTTTAATGGATGTTATTAATTCATTAAATAACTATAATCACATTTATAATACCTTATATGGTCTTTTTATAACATATTACTCTCTATTCATTAATAATATTTCATTATTTTAGTTGTTTCAAGTGCATTCATTTCATGTTTTCATGGTCGTTTCACTTTTTTATAATTATGGATTTTTTTTAAAATCGAAATAAAATACCAAAAATGAAATCAAATAGTAATCATGCACTTATTTATTTTTATATGGTCTAATATATTATTTTTATTTCTTATATGAGGATGAAAAGTTTTATAAAATGTTAATGATAAATATTGAGTTTTTTTAACGGGTTTTCCAACCATGAAGAACTACTTTTGTTTTATTTAATATTATATCCATATATTAGTTTTATAACATGAAATAGGTTATAATATACCTATTTAAATCTTATTTTACCATAATAATTATTTAATGGCCATCCTTGAATGCGATACTGGAGAATGAAAAAAATCATTATTCACATAGATGGTTATCAACCAAAATTTAGATAGTTGTTTCATTTATTCGATTAAGTGAAGATAATAAAAGGTTTGGATGTTATATATTCCATTATAAATGAAATATTATAGTATATAAATTATAAAAAATATTCTTTAATGGATTAAGGGGGTGAAGATACCATAGAAGAAGAAAAGAAATTAAGAGACGTTGTTTGAGAAAGTTTCATCTTGAATATCACCTCATTAAAGGACCCCATAAGTATATGGGAATTGGTCATTGGGTGAAAATAAAAATTATACGTACTTAGGGATACTAGTTAGAAGAACTATTTTTATATATTTTAATATCTTAATTTCTTTTTAAGGATAAAGGGGTTTGTGAGGTATGGTGTTTATACTCAAAGAGGGGTGGTTTTAATTGAATAAATAATGGTTATTTTATATTTAAATCCAACAACATTTGGGTGGAATTAATTAAAACACTTTTGGATGATAATTATTGTTATAAAACATGGTTATGGTCAATAATAATATCAACCACCCATTTAATGTTGTATTATTTAGGTATTTTAATCTTTTACCTTCTATCTTTAACTCGCTGTATTATTTTACTTATAATGCGGTAAATGATTTTTTTACTAAAGTAAATTTCTATACATAAAAATAAAAATGAACTTATAAAATACTTTTTATCTCATGATTTCATTTATGGAATACATTTTTATAAATTAAAAACACATATTTTTCAAAATCAAATTTACAATTAAACCATCAAAACATAATGAAAATAGTTATTTTTATTGAAAAAAGTGTTTTTAATCCCAAAATGTACTTAAACAAAAATAAGGTATACAGATTGTTTAAATGCAACTAAAAAAATTAAGCTAATTTTAGATCATTTTATAATCTTAAAATTACTTTTATATATAAATATAATTAGTGTTTTTTAAAATTTAGTAACTTTTACTATAAAATTAATCTTTTATGAAAATTATCAAAAATTCATTCTAAGATAATTTTAACATGATTAACATAAAAATTATTTTAATTTTATTAAATAAATTTTATTAAAGTGTCAAAAATTATTTATATTTATTTTCTCATATAAATAAACAAAAATTACTTCATGAAGAAAATAAGTATGTAAAGAACAAAATGACATTACTAAAAAATCTATGTTTACATAATAATAATTAATTAATTCTTATTCATCAAGAAGTTAACATATATTACCTAATATAGTTAATCCAATTCATACCTACCAATTTAACATTTATATTATAATGTTCATGTTAAAGTAATAATATTTTGTAGTTTATTTAAGATTTATGTTTTATGCAATGTAATGTATCGCTGATATTAACATTATTTAAAAAGTGACATATCATAAATTTTTAGGGTGTTACATTTTATCCCAATAAAATGAATTTATCTTTTGAAATTCACCACTCAAATAAAAGTAGATATGGAAACCTCTACCTTATAACATACTCAGGTTCCCACTTAGCTTTCTCAAATTGTAGGTTCACCATAAAACATTAACTAGGTGAGTGGTCTTTCTTACTAGAAATTTATCTATATGACTTAGAATCTCTCTTGCTTATTCTTCATAAGAATTATATTTCTCTTGTGGTATAACCTTTGAGTTTATAAATGTAAAGGACTAGGTATGTACTTCCTAAAGAGAGATATATGGAGAAAGTCATGAACTTGAGATAGAATTTCACTTAGAATATAAAAGTTTGATATTTCAAAATTCTTTTGTGGTAAAACCATACTAATAAATGGTTCAATAAAACTTCCTCGGAAAACAGGTAAATTAAAAGCTAATGGTAAAAAAAATCAATAAGGATAAATCTAGTGAAAATTGATAATATAGATATAGAAGAGAATTATAATTATAAATTTCTAATAGAGAATGATATAGGATAGGTTAAAGATAAGTTTAATGACCACAAAAAACCATATAAAAATAAGTCTAAAATATGTCATTGATATCATAATAAATGATGATAATTGGATAAAATTTTATTTCGAAATCATTTGAGAATATATACATATCTGATTTTATTTCATAAGTATGATATCCCTATTTGGTTATTGCCTAATAAATTTCTCATTCACCTATTACTCCACGAAATGATGTTGAAATTGTAATTCTAAAAGAACTAGTGGATCATATGATCTATAATGGGAGAAAAATTCCTTCGTTCTGTAACATTTTATCATAATAAAAAAATGGTTAGAACAGGTTGTCTAATATGCACAAATATTCAAATGGTTATTTAATACATTAATTTGAAAAAACTCATCTAAATTTCACGATAAATAATTTTATAAATGGTTACCATTATGAACCATCCAAAAGATTAAAATAATTTTTTTTTTCAAAAATATGGTCATTTATTTTAAAAATAAACTTATCATTAATCCCCAAAACTTGAATTTTATCTTAATTCTCACACACTAAACATGTGGAGATAATTATATTGTATTCTATTAAAACATTGTAATAACCTAAATTACAATAAAAACCTAGTGAAAACATGCATGCTTTAAAAAATCAACACATTCTTTATAGCATAAATCAAAAAAATTATATTGACTCACTCAACAAACCACATGGTCATTATTTTACGGATCAGTTCCAAGGTAAAAATACTATCCCATTTATTTTATCAACGTAGTACATAACTTTATATCATTATTATTCCAACATCATACACATATAAAGGTTTATCTTTCCTATAATCAGTTGTTCTCCAAAATATCACCTTACCACCTCAATAACATTTCTTGGTTACCAGTACCATTCGATATATACATTAAAATACTTAAGGAAATATTTCATTAGAAAAATCCATAGATATTTCAATATTCCATAAAACCATAACTGTAATTATAAAACATTTTTATGAAATATATATAGTCCAAAATTCCACTACCTTCTTAAACAATTAATCCTGATTCATATTTTTACTACTTAACACTTCTTCCATCTCAAATTTCATTCATAGTCTCTTCATAAATTTAAATATAACCATTAACAATACAATCTTGTTGATTCTCTTCATGAGCATTCCCCCTAGGGCATCAATTTTCATAATTCCCATATATTCCACATTTAAAAAATACCATAGATTATGCCTTAAAAATAACATTATTATCATTAATTTAATTAAATTAACCTTTCACTTTCCCTTTTAAATTACTTGTTTTGTCCCCTTATTTTCTATTCCCAAATAATATTAATTCTTTTTTGAAATATTATACTTAATTATTCTTCCCAAATGCTTTATAAGAGAGAAATTTAACTTAATTTCCTCTTTGGTCACAATGAAACTACCTCTTTCTCTTATTAGACACATTAAGAGGCTCAGAAAAGTTGAGATTATTGACCATAATATGATATTTATAATTAGGGATAATAACAAGGTTTCAACTTCTGAATCCTATTTCATTTAGTTTTTCACAAGGAATATTATTCCACTCCCATTCACCATTAACATGAATCATCTTGGTTCCCAAAAATTAATAAAACCCAGAAATCATAGTGTGAAAAAAATAATCATAGCAGGAATGTAAATAATAAAGAGAAATTGATTAAAAATTTGAATCTATGATAGCTTTGGTTTAATCCTGGGTTATTTATGATCATTAAAAAAACTCTAATATGGTAAACTATACATATACATATCCTTAGGGATCTTACTTAAGGTTTCCTCATCCCTGTTTCCAAAGGTTAACTAACCATTTATCTAATACCATCAATAATGGCCCCAAATTTTCATACATAGATATTAAATCTAAATAGATTAATATTCATTATATAACATTAAAAAAATCAATAGAATTGTATGGATTTAATGCCTTTGAAAACATGGAAACATAAAAAAAAATTCATAAATTTATATATCCTCTCTTAAATATTCTTCACATATAACACCATTCTTATGAATACCCTACTTAAAATATTTCATCATAAACTAGGAAAAGGAAACACAATAACGGGATTGCTCAGAGGGGATGGACTCATTCTTCACTACTATAGGACCCCCTAAGGATGCTTGGTTTTGTCTTTCTTGTAAGTATTTCTTGTATGTCTTGCATAATAAATATTTCATGTTGGATGGATATCCCAGATAATCAGTAAGGGTAATAATAAAAGATATCAAATATTATGTTGACATAACAGGAGGATAAGGGTGTAGAACATAACTATAGCTGTTAGAAATGATAACCTTCAAATCAAAATTTATTATTTTTAGTAAGGATAAACGTAGGATATATAAATCCATAATAAAATTTAAGAATCATATATTAATCATATCATTGTCATAATATAAGAAGGTCATGCCCAACCTATCATAGATCCGAAATATAATTTATGGCCTACACATTATCATTTAAGAAAACATGGATCTTATAGTTGAATAATCCTTAAAAATCAATCGCGATCCACAATATTATATTATAATAGTGTGTCAAAATCATAAATGTAGTAAAAAATTTCATATTTCAATATTATCTACCCATATCATCGACATAGTGGGTATGAAAACACCTTTATACATTAGTGGATTAGGATGAACCAGTTTCCCATAGTGGGTTAATCCCATAGACATGATTCCAATTTTTTATCATGAGATATATAGTTTTAACCAATCAATTGGAGAGCTATATAGGTTCCACCTATCAAATAACGAAAACCATACATATTTGTTCCATACAAACACACATCATTCATCACATCATAACCCATGAATAGAAATGCGTTTTATAAACATTTCATCATAGCATAACCCATGGAAAAGAATTAGGTTTCATGAAAATTTCAACATTTCACCATAAACATAAACAATTCAAAGAATGATTAATGATGGTATCCTTTTATAACATCCCTAGAAAATATTAAGTGACAACAAATAATGTCCTCTTATATATAAAATTATTTTGAAAGATCACATGAAATAATTATCAAGGAATATATCCTTTCTATTGTGAATTTTTTTTAATATTGTACAGTCATAAAAGAAAATATTTTCATTGAATATAAATGTGTAATATTTTAATTGAAACATATATTAATTAATACTTAATAATGGATATAAAATATTCTCATGCCATATAAGTTAAAAAGTCCCATTATTTTTTTGGAATGGTCATAAAGAATTCATTTAGAAAAATAAAAAAAAATATTCTTTTAAAAACATTTTGTAAAATGTATAACATGATTAAAAATTATTTAAATCAATCATAATAGAGTTTTAGAAAAAAATATTGGGAATAATTTTAGAAAACAAGGACATGGAAGAAAATGATATTTTTAAGGGAAACATTAAAAATATAACTTTTTTAAAAGAAAGTCCCTTAAAAGTATTGTATCATTGACGTGAGAATTAATCTAATGAATAAATTTTGTGTATTATATATAAATACAAACCAAAAAGTGTAAATACAATATATTAAAATCAAAATCCATCTCAAACATAATTTTATCATGTAATAATCAATAAAGTAGAATTTTAACCTATTGAATGAAAATTGAGTTAACAAATCTATTACCACTTTGTAATCTGTGGAAATATATGCCTCAAAAAAGATATAATTATAACATAAAGAGTTTAATACCATGAATATATTGAGATTCATTATATGAGATATCATAGGGTATCATATACCCCACATAAAAGAAATAATTGGTGAACAAGGCATATATCTCAAAGAAGTAAAAGTGATATGAGAAACCCTTATCTATCGCTTCCCTTTCGTTTTTCAAACTTAAAACCACTGTATAGATGTTTAAAGAGTGTTATTAATTAATTAAATAACTCTAATAATATTTACAATAAGTTTTATGATCCTTTTATAACATATTACCATCTGTTCATTAATAATATTTCATTGTATTCATTCTTTCGTGTGCATTTGTTTCATGGTTTCATGGTCGGTTCACACGAGTTTAATTAATGGTTTCATTTAAAATGGAAGTAAAAATCCAGAAGTGAAATTTAATGGTAATAATGAAATTCCATAATTTTAAATTCTTCCAAATATTATTTTAATTGTTGACATTAGGATGATTCATTTAATAAAATGTTAATGATAAATATTTAGTTTATTTTTATAATTTATCCAACCACCACGAACTAGAAATGTTTTATTTAATAATATGTATATATATTAGTTTCATAAAATTAAATAGGTTGTAGTATACCTATTTAAATATTATTTAACCAGAATAATACTTTTTGACTAGTGTGTATGGTGGTAATGGAGAATAAAAAATCATTATTCATGGAAACAATTAATCGCAAAAACATGAAAAATGTTTTCGTTTCTTTCAACAAGTGTATATAAGAAAATGGATGTATATAATATATAAAATTAGAAATATAAAATTCTATTATATACATGTTACTAGAGTTATAATTATTTTATGGATGAAGTAGATGAAGAGAATTTATAAGAAGAAAGTAAATTTGGAGATGTTGTTTGAAAAATTTAACTCTTGAATATCACCTCCTTGAAGAACCTATTAAGGATATTGGAATTTGTATTTGGGTAAAAATAACAGAACATGGAAGTTGGGAGAGTGGGAAGGAAATTTTTTATCAGATATTTTAATATATTCAAGGACTTTTAAGGGGAATGGGGTAGTGATTAGTGTTATTTATACTTGAGGAGTTGTGGGTTTATGGAATTAAATAATGAATATTTCATATTAAAAAACCAAATTTTATGGAATTAATTAATAAAATTTGGAATGATAATTAATATTTTAATGGAATTTTAGGGATTAAAAATGTATCAATTAACGATTTAATTTTAAAGTTGTTTGGTATTTTATGCTTTTACCATTTAACTTTAGACCGCTAAATTATTTTACTTATGCTATAGTAAATCGTTTCTTACCTTAGTAAAATTGTTATACCTAATAGTTAAGATAACCTTATAGAATATTTTTTGAACTCTTGATTTCAAATATGGAATCCAATTTTGAACATTCAAAATAGATAGTTTTTAAAATTACAATTAAAATTAAACTGTCAAAACATAAGGAAAAGAGTTTTTTTTGGAAAAATATGTTTTAATACAAAAATTGTACTTATATAAACATAAGATACAAATATTTTTCAAATATTATTATAAATTACTTATTTTAATTTGAGATCAATTTAAAAACTAAAAATTAATTTTAAATTCAATGAAAAAGATAGTTTTATAAAAATTTGTGTTTTTTACAAAATAATTGAACTTTTCATCAAATTCTAGAAAAATAATCTTAAGTTAATTTTGACATAACAAATCCAAAAATGATGTTTCTTGTATCAAGATTTTTTTTAAAACTTCCAAAAATTAATTATATTTATTTTTTAATAGAAATAAATAAAAAACTATTTTTCATGTAAACATCTATTATAAGAAAAAAATGACTTTACAAAACACTATGCGTTCATTTCCTAAAAATAAATAATTTTTTTGAACATGAAATTCATATATATTTCATAATATAGATAATATTATTCACACCCTCCAATTTAATGGATAATTTATAATGGTAATGTTAAAATAATCATATTTTATTATTCATTTAAGCTCGATGTTCCATGCAATATAAGCTATCAAAGATATTAAATTTATTTACAACTTTATATAGAATATAATATTGGGGTGTGAAAAGAATCATGTTCTGGTTAGTCATTCACTAATGAATTCATCAAAATCCCCTCAATGTATCGACTTCAGATCTATACTACAATAATCAAAAGGAGATATTGAAAGTGACCAATAAATATCCAGAGGTATAGTGAATATGATGCTTGAAATCCCCATGTCATCATAATTATACTCTACTTGAAATCCTCTAGTCACCAAGTATTTCATCATATATAGAGACTTCTAGTCTCCAAGTAATCATATTACTCAAAATCTAGTATGTGTTCTTGAGCAATGTGGTACTTCACATTACTAGGATTCTTATATCATTTCCACCATCTCAAGTCATGTGAACTCCCTCTTTAATTAAAAATCCTATCACAGTTGTCCACCTTTTCCAAGAACCAAGAATGATAACTCCAAAGGAATAATATTATACCAAACTAGGTTGATCAAATAAGACAATAATATCATAATAAGAACAATTTGAAAAATATAAAAAAGTGTCCAAAATAAAACATGATAAACAATACATAAGAAAAACTCGTAGAATCAAGAATCTCAATGGTTATCATGGCTACACACACTACCACATATGATTATAATCAAGCATGGTCATAGAGTAAATAATGAAAAACAATTATACCCCAGAAAACTAGTTTATTTGATAGACCCAGATGGTAAAGAACATACTACCCAAGGTTTTAGGTGTCAAAATCACAAGTCATCAAGGAATCATCACCTAAACCACATCCAAGTGTTCTTAATCTCTAATCACTCACCATGTATTCATAGATTAAATTATATTATTTCACTTCCAAATTAAAAAATACACCACATGCGATAATATATTCTATATACTCGATTATTTATAATTTATTTATATTAGATAAATCATGTGTTAACCATTTCATCAATAGATAAAATTATAATTACACAGACGATAATAATTTTCTTTCCATATAATAATCTGAGATATTTAATTATAATTCGAATAATTCTTTTCTATAATTCCTGGTTATTATCATTTTTCCAGAATTATTTGGAAGGATAATTTAAACATATGATAATGAAATTATTTTATTGAAATATTACTCGGGTTTTATCTTTTGAAAACAGAACACCCAATAATATATGAGAGAGGGAGTTCTAACATCTTAGGAAACCGGATGAAAAACGCATTTTTTTGTGAAATGTTTCACAAAAATTGAACAATGGAATTTTCAGGCTATACAAACTCAAAAGGATCACCAAAAAATGATGGGTATAAAATTTAAAAAAATTTACCAAATAAATATACATATATATTAGTAGTATTAAAACCCATAAGTTAAATTTATCATTCAATTTTTAGTTTAGGTGATTCTTAACTATGGTGTGTTTAAATTCTCCCATAAATATGAGTTATGGATTTAAATGACTTGAATAAATAATTCACATGACCTTGGAATTCAAAATCATCAAAATGCATTATAGGTGTGAGATGCACAAGGGCCTCAGCCCAGTTGGTGAGGACTCACTAGGTGCATCCAAGAGACCCGAGATGAAATCCGGGTGGAAGCATATTTAAGAGGTACTGTAGCAGTACTATAGCAGGCCCTGTTTGGTACTGTAGTAGTCGGAACTATTCATCCATCTGGGCCTTCGGGCCACCGGTTTGGTCCTCATGTCATGCAAGGATTTCAGGCCACCCAAGGCCTTCATTCCAGTTGATTCTCAAGGCCTTTGGGAAATCTTAAGGCCTTAGGGCCACCCCAAAGGCTTTCAGGCCACATGAATGCAGGCCTAAGACACACTACAAAAAAGGAGCAGCCCAGAAGAAGATTCAGAGTAGGTGCACTCACCAGAGCAGATCCAAATGGATTGTCAGAATGAGAGGGTATGGCTATGCCATCGGTACCAGCCTGTGCTTGCACGAGAAGCCTAGCCAGATGGTCATGCAAAGGTGGAGAGCTACTATCAAGATGCAGATGCTGGGGAGGGGTAGTTCCTTGTAGATAGTCTGGTTGAATTCCCTAAGACCTTCGGGTCATGTAATCTTCTAAGCCTACGGGCCATGTAATCACTGAGCCTATGAGCCTTGTAAGGGTTCCCCCTGATCCTTTGAAAGGTGGGTTATCAAAAATCAATAAAAATGAAGGCCTTCGGTCCATTCAGGCATTATAGGTGTGATATGGGGAAGAAGAAATGAAAAAAAAATCAAGATTTTTAATTTCTTTTATAAAAAAGGATATTTTGTTTTGGTGATATGGTTTTACCCTTATATAGCTTCTATTAATCAAGTAATGGTAATGTGTTTACCATTATGTAGGTCATAAAAAATGACTTAACCTTATGTATCATATGGGTTACCCATACAAAAACTAAGGAATCAGGGGTGGTACCAATGTGAGGCTGGGTAGACCCTTATGGAGTTAATTGAATTAAGGAGTTACCTTTAACCATCATTTATAAATTCTAAAAGACCCTTAAATAGTGGATGTTTACCTTTACACAAACCTTGAAAAATAAATTTTACCTTTATATAACACTAAAAATCCATATTACATATATGTAGAAGGATTTTAACCTTTACATAGGCCCTATGCCATATATAAGGGTAAAAACAACATTTTTTTTAAAATTTTCATCAAAAAACTTATAAGATATTAACAAAATATTATTTTATGAGCATTTTAATATTTATAATTCTATAATTACCAACCTCTAATGACTTATTTTTTTGGATAAGTATAACTAGTGGTATTTATCCCAACAACTCATCTTAGTGAGCTCGAAAACAATCTTCATCTCTCGCATATCCTCCAAGATCATTCCATGTCGCCTTTTGTTCGAAAAAAAATGGTACAATATTTCTTGATATAAATTTCATTATATGGTCTATATTATATAATATATTCTCCCAATAAGATGAATCTGGATCTATCTCAATGTTCTTATAGTCTATAACATGCATAAGATCTAGCGTGTACCTACGAGTCTAAGAAACATTGAAAACATTATGCATCTTGTGATAATGTATAGGAAGGTACGAATGCTACAACACAATCCCAACCTGTTTGGTGAACTCAAAGGTTCTAACAAACCATGGTTCCAATTTCTCCTACTTCAGAAAAATAAAGATGTCCTAGCCAAGGTGACACTTGGAGAAAAAAATAATCACTAATTGTAATCTCCAAAGGCTGTCTCCTCTCAATTTCATATGATCGATGCCACCTCTTAGAGGATACCAACTACTACCAGATCCTCTACACCCTCTATATGGTCTCATAAACCATACTAATCCCAAAAACTATCGCCCAACCTCCTCATTACAACAGAGTGGTGAGTGGAACATTCATCCATAGAGAGCATCGAATGGATCCTACTAAATAGGTTCTTAGAAATTATTGTTGTAAGTGAACTTAACTGAGTACAGGTTCTATTACCATGTTCTACTAATGTTTAGAACACATTTTTGTGGAATATCATTTAGTTTGACAATGGTTTTCTCTAGATAATTTTCTTTCTAGGGATGATCTGCTGTGATCAATCTCAAATTAGTCCATAAGTATGTTTGTTTTCTATTCTAAAATGGTGTTGTAAAACATCCAATGCTTGTATAAATTATGCTCAGTATTAGCCCCAAATATTTTATGGCATGAATCCTATAAAATAAATTCAATTCATTCGACTACTTATATTGCACACGACACTGAACTTAAATGAATAGTGGTATACTATTTAATATTAACACAACCATTGGAATAGTAGTGTGACTATTAGGAATAGTAAACTAGCCAATAGAATAGTAACATCACCTGTTAATATATAAATAAAATTTATGTATTCTATGAATAAAAATTTGATATATTTATATCAACGAATAAGTAAATAAATGAATTAAAAATGATAAATTAAGTGTTGGTATTTTTGAGAAATGTAAATGATTATTTACAATTTTATAATTCCTATAAGAAAATAATAGAAAATTTATTTTCATAAAATATATTCATAAATTATTATTTTTTTGTCTTATTATTATAATATAATTTTATGAGACCTTAATTAATTTTTCAATGTTTCATAAAATTAGTTATAATTTTAAAATTGGAATTTTTTTATAGAAATGATGATTTTAATTTAAAATTAAAATTCTCATACTTGGAAAATTATTTTATAAAAATGGAATCCATTTTTAAATTCTAAATGTTAAAAAATTGTTAGGATGAAGTTTTGGTATTTTTCTAAAATGGTTGGAAGGTTGGTGAATAGTGAAATACTGTAATTTAATGTATTAACTAAATACATGAATTATTCAGTCACAGATGATGTACGGATGATTTTATCACCATTATTTTGAATTATAATTCACATGTTACTTTATTTAGTCACATTATTAATCACTAGTGATAGTCTTGAGCTAAAAAATAAAATAATGAATAAAATAATAAACAAATACCTCTCTCCTCTATTATAAATACCACCCCTCACCACCTCTTCTCCATACACCACAAAATACCTGAATCTTGTCAAATGTCAATCCAATACCTCTCTTAAAAGACCCAAATGTTATTTTCTTTCATTTCTCACCCAAAATTAAATTTTAACATTCATTAAGAAGTTTCTCCTTGATTGAAGTTCAGGAGGTAAAATCCCGATTTGTTATTTTAATTTTTTTTAAATTTCTTTTCCATTCTTGTCCATTCCTTACATCTTCTGTCCAAACATGAATAATAAATATAGTTTCTTATTTATACTAAGATTTTATTATTTTAATATTATATTCATTAGGAAAACCCTTCTCTTCTACTTTTTATTCTAAAAATGAAAAGATCATCCATGATGTGTCTATTTACCTCCATCGTGGACTATACTTATCATTTTCCTTTACGTCCACAAAGGCTAGTCATAAAACCATTATAATAGTCAAATAAGATTTTAAAATTTATGTTAAAACTTATTTACTATTTTGTAACTAGTATATATACATAATATTAATTAACAAAACAAAACTAGTTCATGATGATCGAAATGCAAAAAAAAATAAATTAAACGGTTATCATTAACATTGTATCCAATGAATCATCCTTATATCTGGAATCTTAATGACATATATAAGACTATTTAATCTTATAGATTTTAATTAATAAAAAATAATTTAAATTATAGATAACTATTCCCATTTTACATTATCTTTCATATATGTATCAAAGTGAGGAAATCATGACATCCAAGGAAAAGAACACTCCCAAATGACAAAATTGAATGTTATAGCTAATAAAGAAGGGCATAAATAAACATAATAAAATTATATTAAATCAAATACATTTATAATTTGTTCTGAATTAAATTATTAATGAATCTAATTTCATTATCCATGACATTAAGTGCTAGTGTATAACACTTTCGGACATAAGGTAATAGATTCTCCCCCAACCTCCATTTTGGTTACACTTTCTCTTTAAATACCCAAATTTTATTCTTAATTCCTCTTATCAACACCTACTGAATTATGTTTTTATGTTCCAAAAATATGAATCTATCTTAATTATTCTTTTTTTATGGAATTTTTTTTATGGTTTCAATTTCAATTCCTCCTTATAAGAAAACCCATTTTAATGGAACAACATGATTTCATTCCCATTTTCAAGTACAATACATAATATTTTTTAAGCCTCCAATATTTTTCTAAAATATTTTTTTTATTAAAAATAAACCATATTTCTTAATTTCTTGTTTTATGCCAACAATTATTCCCTTGTTCGTTTTAAAGGCTCTATAATATTTTCAATCAAATTGCACTAAATGGGATTATTTTTAAATTTTATTTAACACTTTTTTTACCTATTTTCTCTTTAGATGGACATAATTTATCTTGATCTTTACCTATATTACCCAGTGAGTTTCTATGTCTGATTTAAATATATTATTTCATATAAAACATTATGATAATCCTTTTGAGCACCTATTCCTTATGTGTGGTGTATATATACTTCCCTTTTATTTATGACCATCATTCATTGATGATGTCATTAAATATAAATATTTATTGAATCATGGATATGATTATTGTCTTATCCAAATTCCATTTTAACATATAGTTTTTTATTTTCATGTTTTTATCGAATTGAATATATATATGAATAATGTTTTGGACTTGCAATGAAAGGTGGGGCTTGGTTATAGATAGATTATAGATGCATCGAAAGGTCTCACGAGACAAAATTGTTAGAGAAAAACCCTTTATGTTTATTTATAAGAAGTGTAAGATGGGGTTTTCCACCAAAAAAATCAATCATATTGATGGTATAATGACTCATATTATAGATACATGACTTCCAATAAATAATATTTTTCTTTGTTCAGTATTTAGTTATTACTTTCCATGATATTTTCACTATGAAACAAATCTAGGGATTCATTTTCTTTCTCAGTGTATTGATGGAATGTTTTCTTCATATTATTTATCTTTATATAATGACTATACCTTACTGACTTTGAATCATTATTATTATCTCATATAACCCATTTTGAGCATTTGAACTCACCCACTTACTTTTTTTTCTTTCCCAAGGTTGTGAAGATGAAATCTTTGAATAAGTGAAAAGTTGAAGTCTATTTTATTTTGTTATGTTCTATTATTAATTACCAATGTAATAAGGGGAACATCTATGTATATAGTTCATAAATACTACTAAACGGATCGATCCTTGGTGATGTGATATCTTATATCTATTTTATTGTAATAAACGACCACAGTCTTAGGGTTACTGGGGTCAGGGTTATTATAGTTGGTATTAGAGCATGTTTAGTATAAACATTGGGAACTTGATTCAAAATATATAGAAGAATTATAAGAACTCCTTTTAGTGTTTTTTTGGATCAACACTCTTGATGATTATGAGATATCTTAGTGTGTTATTTTATTTAGTTATAGTTCCTAATGGATGGAAAGGAATAAATACCCACCGTAAATGTAGAGATTGCCCCACTGAGAGAGTGAACAATATTAGTGTGGGAGTTGATAAAATCATGTACACATTCAGGAAGGTTACTGAGAGTATTATGAATTACCATACTACATATATGTTGGATCATTTCATGTCATAGAAGCCCCAATATTTTATCATGACTAATAATCCAGTGGTAGGTAAGCAGTAGATCAGGTTACTTGATAAGATATTTCAATCACTAGGATGCAATGAAAATTAAATGGTAGTATTGTTAGTATATTGACTTAAGTGTGATGTGGATCAATTGTGGTATATTATCTAGGATACTAATGAGGAAGAAAAAATATAGAAAATGCAATGGATATTTTTAAAAGAAACATTATTCGATCAATATTTCACTCATGATAAAAGAACAAAATTAAAAAGAAAATTACTTACTTAATGAAAACGGAAGAATATAGAGTTTAAGATTATTAAGCTACCATCAAAAGACTATCCAAGTTTGTTATATATTATATACATGATTCTAGAGACAAGATTGACCATTAATAAGAAGTTCTTAAGCCAAGTCTCTAAAGGGAACTTACTACTCAACCATTTTAGTCATATAATAATATAGTATTATGTGCCATCAAAAAAGAGATGGAATTTTATAGATCATATATATTTAGTGGAAATCAAGAGAATAAGAGGTATTATTATAACCATGTGAGAGGTGAATATTCAATGAAGAATCGTGGAATGAAGAAATTTCCATTACGTGAAAATTATAGAAGGAATCATCATGGAAAATGCTTTAAAGGTAGTGGAGTTTGTTTTAAGGGTAGATAAAAGGGTCATCAAGAAAATGAATATACAGGGAATAAAAAAATAAATTATGTTTTTTACTTAAATTGTAATGAAAATGGAACATTATTTAAACCAAAATCCAATTCATGAAGGGAATATTCCAAAAAATATTCCAAAGGTATATGGACAAGATTATACAATGACCACAACTAAAGTAGATGTAACAAATGATGTGGTGGAAGGTATAATATTCCTATATTCAAATTTGGACAATGAATTATTTGATTATTGATCATCGAACTCTTTTATAACTACCCAATTATCCAAGAAAATTATATATTTCCCTTTTATTTAAATAATGTAGTTTTCAGTAAAAACCCCTAAGGGAAGTCTCATTATAATAAAAATATGTTGAAAAGTTCCCATTATTGTAGAAAAGTTTTCATTATTTTCTAATTTTATCATTATAAAAATGCTTAAATTTGATATAATACTCAGTATGGTATGGATTTCCAAATTTTATGTAAACAATTATTGCAAGAATAAGGGAATTATGATTTGCGAGGAAGATGTAGAATCCCTTATCTTTAGAGCATAAACATCATCATTTGATTCTTATCTATATCCACATGTAGTAGATCTACAGAATAAAATGCGATGGGAGGAAGATCACACATAATATAGGGATGAAGATAGTAATCTTTAAATTGAGGATGTACAAATTATATATGAATACAATGATTTATTTTATATGTAATTACTTGGACACCCCCCTTAGTGTGAATTTGAGTATACCATTGATTTAATCCCTGATAAAAAACTAATTTCAAAGAATCCTTATAGAATGAACACGTTGGAATTATTGTATATAAATAAACTATAGAACACTTGAGTAATAATGTTTTTATTCACTCAGGTGTTTCCCCATGTGGAGCCCCTATTATTTATAAAGGAAGATTGATCCTTGAGGTTGTGCATTAACTATAGAGAAACCAATTCTACTAAAATAAAGAACATGTATCATTTTCATCAAGTTGATGATTTATTTGATCAACATCATGGAGATCAATATTTTTCAAATATTGACCTTCATTATGGGTATTATTAATTATGAGTAAATAAAGGAGATATTCTGAAGATAGCTATTCGAATAAGGTATGGAAATTATATGTTTATAGTAATTCCATATGGATTGACTAATGAACCTTATATTTTCATGGATCTAATGAACGTAGTATTAAAGGAATATATTGATGAATATTTTTAGTATTCATTGATGACATTACAGTGTATTCTAAAAGCTACAAATACCATGAGAATAACTTTCATATTATTCTTGAGACTCTCATAAGGAAAGAGTTATATGGTAAATTTATAATGTCTGAATTCTAGATTCTAGAAATTTTATTTAATGACCATATATTCTCTATGTATGGAAGCTCAGTTGATCATCTGAAGACAATGGAATTCCAGGAATTTACTATTTCAACAAGCATAACTGAGGTATGTAATTTTACTAATTTATAATGTTAATATCGGTGTTTTGTTTATAAATTTCCCGGATTGGAAAACCCATTATCCAAAACAATGTCTAAAGGTGTTAATTTCATATGGACTAAAGAATGTGTAGAATGTGTTGAAGAAATGAATAGGGTATTATTCTATGACATGATTTTTATTCTACCATTAAGAAATGATGGGTTTGTGATATACAATGATGCATCGAAGAAAGGACTAGGTTGTGTCTGTATGAAAAATGATAAATTTATTACATATGCATCAAGGAAGTTTATGACTCATGAAAAAAATTATCCAACTCATGATCTGGAGTTATTAGACACAATATTTTCTCTAAAGATATAGAGACACTATATCTATAGTGAAATATATGAGATATATACAAATGATAAGTCTTTTAAGTAAATATTCACATATAAATAACACATCATGAGGAAAATATAATTGATTTTGTTACTTAGTGATTGTGATTTTTCAATGAATTACCACTCAAGAAAATCAAATAAGGTAGAAGATGCATTAAGTAGGGGAGATCATAGAATTTAAAACCAAATAAGTATTGACAAGGATCCTATGTTCAGGGATGATGTAAATATGTATATGGGAATTGTTAAGGGAGATGAAACATCACTTCATTTCAAATGATTGATAAACCATCTTTAATGGAGAAGATAAATGTATCTCAATTAAATGATGATAAGTTTCAAAAGAAAATTAGATCCATTAAGTATGAAAGATTGAAAAACTTCCCGTATGAGGATGGAATTATGAAATTTTGAAATAGGTTTTGTGTTCTATAAATAGATGAGCAAAACAGGGAACTGGTAGATGATTCTTATAGATAAAAATTATTTTTACACCCCGGTACTACCAAGATGTATTAAGATATGAAGGAACAATTTTTGTGAGATAACATGAAGTGGGAAATTTTTGACTATGTGTCAAGATATATATTATTCCAAAAAGTGAATGATGGGAGACAACATCCTAGAGGATTCATGGAACCACTAGTTATTCCTATTCGGAAGTGGGATGACATTTATAACGACCCATACTTTACATACATTGTTAATACTTCGAAATTGAAGCACACTTATTACAACATATGACAAAACCACAAAGGACCGTATAGGTATAGTGTCTTTAGAAACTGGGAAACATAAACAACTGGTTCATAAATCTTCTACAGTGTCTCCCATTTATTTCATCATATCTAGGGTCCCTTTTAGCATATTCTACTTAATATCCATCTTCCTGACCTGGGGAAAAGAAAACATAAAAGGGTGAGCTCAAATGCTCAGCAAGGGCAAATAAAGGAAATAAAAATCATATCATATCTTTATGAAAATCAAAACCTGCAAAAGAGATCATAATATCTTAACATGGAATAAATCATAGAAGTGAAAATGAGATCCCCATAATCATAACATAAAACTTGAAACTTTGTGGCATGCACACATAATCATGGAAAATCATTTCTTGTTAGTCATGACTCATTGCCAAGACTATCTTAGTGGACAAAGTCCCTTTCTGAATCGAGTAACCCTCGTTTCAGTCCTGTTTCACTGAACCGGTATAACCTACCGTTCCAGCCCTGTCTATCTCATGAGATATAAAATCTTTACCCAATGCATTGGAGGGAGATATAGGTCCCACCCATCTTATAATGAATCCTTTCTTATGTGTGCCACATATTCATAAAACATACATCATCGCATAACACATGTAACAAAAATGGGATTCTTGAAACATCATGACATCATAAATCAATTCATATAAGATAAAGGAATTCATAAAAATATTTCCATCACAACATGATCAAATCAATGTAATAATAGGGATAAAAACAGAACCCTTTATTATCTTAGATGGAAAATAATTTTGATAAAACACTTGAACTCCATTCTTGAGGAAAATATCCTTTCTTCTTCAAAAACATTTTTCCTTTCATAACATGTCATACGAATTTAAAATAAAAGAAGTTGATTAAAAATAAACTTGAAAACTTGTAAAGGAAGCTTCTTGGATTTAATGTTCTAAAAATCCATTCATGCCATATAAGTTAAAAAAAACATTCTTCGTACTTTTGTCGGAAAAGTCAAAAAGTACCTCGTATGACAAAAGATTCCTTTCATAGATATTACTAAAAACTCACCGAAGGGTAAAAATTGATTTAAACAATTGTAGGTGGATGTAAATAATATTACATATTGATGAAACATGGATGTGGATGATAGAATACACCCCAGTAAATACTTACGAATAAACAATCTCGGATAAAAATGAGATTGTGATATTTCCCTTACCTTAGGTCTGATTTGCTTTGTTCGTGTCCGAACCTCCTGTATAATGGTTTAAATAATGTTATTGACTTATTCCAGAATCATACATATTGATATGATATCATATATGGTCATATTATTAGCTTCTTGTTAGTAATATTTCATTGTTACTTGTTACTCGGGTCTTTATAACTTTTTGTTCTTATGCGTGTTTTGTCGAATAAATTCTTATTCTTATCTTTAGGTTATAGATAATTCATTTCCAGAATGGTATTAGTGTAGTATATACCATATTCATTCATTCAATTCATTTATATAATCATTATGAAATGAAGATCATGTAGAACGAGTCGCATCACATCGTGGAGACGGTATTCTGTACGTACGCACGAGTGATGATATCGTTCCTATGATCGTGGAATTGTATTGGAGTATATATATATTATTTCAGTATCAATATTACTTCATAATAATCATATATAGTTACTCATTACACCATTATACCCATCCTTGTAAGGTGATGGTGGAAAATAGATTACACCACGGCGTGGAGACGGTATTCCGTACGTACGCACGCGCGGTGATTTCATTTTTCCGTAGGATGGATAGAAGGTGAATTAGGGTTGTTTCATATTTATAATAACATATCAGTATGTAAGTAATACTGATGTTATTACTTTATCATGAAACAACTAAAGAAGAAGAAGTTGAAGAAGAAAGAAATTGAAAAGATCGGTAATGGATATTACCTCTTCTTTGGAACGCCTCTTTGAATCCTCCACTTAAGGAACTAAGATTGGTCTTTGGGGAAGAACAGGACCTCTAGGATTATTCTAGGGAAGTGGAGAGGAGAAAATGGCAGGGGTTGGCCGAGCTTGAGTGCTCAATTTGGTGTGAGGAGGAGGGGGAGGAGGTGCCCTTTTATAAGGGAGGAGAGGGGCACCTTAGGAATATCTCAAAATATTATTTTATATTAAAGTCAAAATCGGTTTATAATGGTTACAAAGGGTCTTATTTAGAAGCTAAAGTGGGTATGGGTCGAAATCCTATAAACCAATAAGATTTAGACAAGTTTAGGGTATTATTTTAACCTTATAAATTAGATTTAACTCTGAGTTAATTAATTTAACTTTTACCGTGTCTTTTTGTTTTCTTTCACTATATGGTTAATACACTTACTATAACATGCCAAACGAACCCCAAATTGTTTATTATTAATATATATATCTTTATCTAAGTCATTTGGCCGAACCTTAGATTTTTAGGAATAAAATAACAATTAATAATATAATATTTGATTTAAAACTGTTTTGTGTCAATTTTGACACTTTTTGATATATGATTTTTGTGAAAGTCATAACAGAATTATATGTTCGAACCAAGTTGATTAAATCAACATTAATATATCATAGTAACCTATAAAATTAGTGGAATTCATAAAAAGTCTCAAATTACATTTATTTTGGTGTTTATAACATCAATTATGTCAATATTTCATTAATAAGATAATTACTGCATCATCATTGTGTCATAAATAAATTAAATTATTTAATGTCTAAAAATTACAAATAAAATACCCTTATGTAGGAAATCTTTTTATCTTTCTAATGAATATTTATAGTCTAATTTATCTTATTTATAACCCCATATGAAAAATGATTTACTTATTAAACTTTGATTTTAACTATTTTAACCCTTCTTTAAATAAATTAATAATAAATGTCCTAATCTAATCCAAGTGGGCCTAAATGGTCATATTTTATTCCTAAGTTTGTTTTTGGTCGAATTAAACTTGTCCAATATAATTAGTACATGTGTTAGGGTAATATTAATATCATATTTACCCTTAGTTACCCTATTTACTATTAACCGCGGTAAAAAAAAGTAAAAAGTCACTATTCACCAAAAAATTATTTTTATCTCATTGAACCACATTTTACTTACTGATATCAACCGTGTCTGTTGGATTTTCGAAATTCCATTCACAGAAGCGGTAAAATTAAGTTTTATGCAAAATTCAGTTTTTAACCTACCACTTAGTGGTTTCACTATTCATCAAAAATTGAAAGTTTTCAGAAAAATACCAAAATTTCACCCTAGGCTAATTTCGATATTCTGAGTCCAAAAATGAAGTCCATTTTGAAAAATAAAATTTATAAAATTTCAAAAAGTGGTTATTACTATTCATAACGGCTAGTTTTAATAGCATATTGTTGTTTAGTGAAACTCGGTATTGCGTACGACGCAAGCTATCGAGGAAGGTCACGATTGCGTGTAAAGTAAGCCAAGCAAGTGTTGTGTAGAAAAAGATTCCTTTGATGATTTATATAACATAAAAGTCTCGGGTGTTACAACATTACGATGTACTTCCTCACAATATTACCAAACACCCCTAGAATGAATGATGAAATGTGGTTAATTATCGATCAACTTACCAAATCTGAAATTTTCTCGCTATAAGGGAGTATTTTCCACTAGAGTTCCTAGAAAGGCTCTACATTAATGAAGTTTGAAGACATCATAGATCACCTCTATCCATTTAATCTAGTCAAGATACCCATTTAACCTCAAAATTATAGAAATTTCTTCGGAAGGCTTTTGACACTGAGCATCATTTCAGTAATTCTTATCACCCTCAAACCGATGGACAGTTTAAAAGGACTTTTAAAACATTTGAATAAATGTTGAGATCAGGCTCACTTGAATTTGAAGGTATATGGGATATATATTTACCTTTGGTGGATTTTTTAGAAAATAATAGTTTTTTATATTATTTAAATGGTTACATATAGAATTATATTTTAAGAGATGTCGAACTCTATCTTTTTGAGATGGATTTGGCAAGACGATACTTATAGGCCCAGAACTTATTGAAGTGACAACAAAAATGGTAAATAATATTCCTGATCATATTAATTCAGGTCAAATTATAAAAAGGAATTTTGCTGACAACTACAGAAAGGATTTGGAATTTGAAGCAGAAGATCATATCTTTATGAATGTATATTCATGGATGGGTATTTTAAGGTTTCGTAAGAAAGGGAATCTAAGCCCCGGGTATATCAGACCATTTGAAATTCTATAATGAATTGGATCTCTATATTACTAATTAGAAATGCCACAAAGTCTCTCAAATGTTCATGACTTGTGCCACATATCATTATTAATGAAGTACATTCTAGACCCAACACATTTTCTCATTTACGAAGAAATATAAATTGAACCCGAATTGTCTTACTAAAAAGATCCTACCAAGATTCTTGACACCAGAGAGCAATTACTAAGAAATCATATTTCTCTACTAGTGAAGGTTCTATGTAGAAACCATAAAATGAAAGAAGCAACATGTGAACCTGAGGATGTTATGAAGAACAACCACCCACATATATTTAGAAGACAATATTCATTGAAAATTTCAATGAAGAAATTTCTGGAGGAGGGAAGAATATAAAACCCCAAGATTTTACAGTCGGTATCCTCTTAAATAAATTCAATTCATTCAATATCTTTCTATTTCACATGAATCTAAGGTTAAATGAACATTGAAATACTATTAAATATTAACAAGACCTTTTGAATAGAAATGTGACCATTATGAATAGTAAATCAGCCAATAAAATAGTAACCACACCTATGAAGGTATAAATAAAATTTAGGTGTCTTATGAATGATAATATGATATATTTATATCATGGAATAAGTAATTAAATGTATTAAAAATGATAAATTAATGGATTATATTTTTGTGAAATGAAAATATTTATTTACAATTTTATAATTAGTATAATAATTTAATATAAAATTTGTATTTATAAAATTGATTTAGAAATTAATATTCTCTTTTCATATTATTATAATATAATTTAATGTGACCTTAATTAATTTTTAAAGTGTCATAAAATCTGTTATAATTTTAAAATTTGTATTTTTCAAATAAATAAGGATTTTAATTAAAAATTATATTTCGCATATCTAGAAAATTATTTATTAAAATTGAGTCCATTTATTAATTATAAAAATCAAAAAATGATAGGGGTGAATTTTTGGGATATTCCTAAAACAGTTGAATTTTTGGTGAATAGTGAAATATTATAATTTACCATATTCGCTAAATACGTGAATTATTGGGTCATAGATGATGTTGAGATAATTTAGGAACCATTAGTTTATAATCACAAACACTATTTACTATATTTAGTCACAAGATTCATTAAAATTGATTGCCTTATCAGAAAATAATAAACTAATGAATAAAATAATAAAAAACACCTCCTATCCCCCACTATAAATACCACCCTCACAACCTCTTATCCTCACAGAACCAAATCCATGAAGCTTGTCCAATTTCATTCAAATCCATCTCCCAAACCTCTCCCCCATGTTCTGGTCTTTCTGGTCTCACCCAAAATACCATTTCAATGTTCCTTAAGAAGGCTCTCAAGGAGGGGAATTCAAGAGGTACAATCCACATTCATACTTTTAATTTTCTTTCAATTTCTTTTCTTTCCATATAGTTTACTTACATTCTCTATCCAAACATACATGAAAAATAAAATATCATATATATACTATAATTTTTTTATTTTAATGGAATATGCATCATCAAAACCATTCTCGTCTCCCTTAAATTCTAAAAATGAAAACATCACCCAGCATGTGTTGATTTACTGCCATCATGGATGATACGTTTCGATTTTCCATTACCACCTTCATGTATAGTAACAAAAAAGTTATAATGGTTAAAAAAATTATTGTAAAATTTATATTCAAACTTATTTACAATTATGTTACTAATAAATATATATAATATTAATTAATAAAAAAACTAGTTTGTGATGATCAAAAAACACCAAAATAATCTAAATAGTTATAATTAATGTTTTATCTAATGATTCATCCTAATATCTAAAAAATGATATATATATATATATAAGATTCCATTTAATATTCTATATTTTCATTAATAACATATAATTTCTATTATAGATAACTATTCCCATTTTGTGTAAAAACTTGGATTTTCATTGTTTTATTTTTAGAAAATTTCTGGAAAAATATTGAGAGCAGGTGTTGAGATGACATATGATTATGTGGCCTAGTGCACCTAGAAAGGTTAAAAAAAATTTAAATTTTTAATAGCCTGAGTGAGTGGTTTTCTTGAAAAATTAGAATAACTCTTAAATGGGTGGCTGGATGAGAAATACAAGGGCACCATTGCATTCTGGATGGGGAGTTTACCCTAGGCGTGATTGTAATTTAGTTGGCACGTGTCTCTAATTTGAAAACCCAAAAAGGACATAACCATAAATAAAATAACTAAATAAAATTATTTTATTTTAAAAATATTCATAACTCATGAACAGTTACTCAGATTGGAAATCTAAGACCACTGTTGAGTTTGAAATGTTGTGTTTTCTATAGGCGGGGCCTAACATTGACAGATACAGGTCGAATGAAAGTTTAATTTTTTAGATGTTTTAATGAAAAACAAAATAAACTAAAAGAAGTTTATTTTGTTTATTTTTTAAATTTTTCATAGTGATGCAGCGACATAGTGACTAGTAAGACAGTTTTGTTTCTTAAATGAAAAATCATGGTGATGCTGCAACAATGAAAAGGGTCGACACATTTTCTTTTCTCCCTAATTAATCATGAATTCTAGGTTAATTCATAACCCCATAATTCCCTAGAAACTCTATAGAAAGGAGTTGGTGGTTCCCTCCCATTGATAAATGTGAAACGATTAAGAACACCGACTGATCATGGATCACTAATCATGGATCATGGATTTAGGATCGAGGATCGATGAGATGATGGATGGTGACGACTGTCAATGGATCACCAATAACGACCGAATTCCAACATTGATCGATCAAATCACTAGTTAGGATTTGATTTTTAATATGTTTTCCTTCCTCATCATTTATCACTATGAAAAACGTGGATTAATCATCCAAAAAATTAATACCTGGGTGTGCATATTACAAGTTGGGTTTTATCTTTCAGAGTTTATTGGGGACTTTTTATCTGATGTGGATTATCCCTTATTGTGGATTTTTTTAACCGTTCAAACAACAATGAACCATGATCGACATGATCATCGATTAATTTTTTTCATCTTTGTTGGTTTATTCTTTTCACCCTCCCTTATGCATTCGTCGTAAGAATTATTTATTTGGCATGCGACTTGAAAATTCAAAATCGATCAATCGTTTCATAACTAATTCTTTCCGCAATGATCCAGTATCGAAAAACTAGAAAGGATGTGGAACGTAGGAGGTATGATGATAATGGTGTCATATGGATCAAATTAGTGAAAAAGATATCACCATTTGAATGAACTTTCATCTAGATGGATTGTGGCATGGATTCAAGCCCACGGTAGTGAAGGGGGTGACCTGTGGATCACAGAGCAGCTCTTAGATCAAAAATAGGAGGCCCATAGGGAACCCAGTGGCACATGGAAGGGTCCACCTGCACGTTTGCACTGACAACAGTCGTGTGCTAGTGTGGCAGATGATGTCCTCCCACGATGGTGGTCGGAGGAGCCCATGGCGGTGCCCACGTCTACTAGTCACACACGACTGAACCGTGTGTGGGAGGGAGGGGGGGTCCATGTGAGTAGACCTGACTAGATGGAAGCCATGAATTCAGCAGACCACATGGCCCTTGAGAACACAACATCAGTCGCATCCTGAAGAAGCGAGCTAGCCAACTCAGCATGGGAGGCTGGATAGACTAAGTTTCCACAGCTGGTCACGACCAAGCTATTCGGGCCCAACAGGCCTGGCTAGACTTGGCCCAATGGGATGCACATGACTGGGTCCAATGGGTCGGGCCGGAACAAACCCAATATGTTGGATCTAGTCAGGTCAGGTTAGAACTGGCCCAAACCATGATCATACCCTTTTTAGAAAAAATGGAATCACTCTCAAACAATGTGTCGGTTTAACAAGTTGTTTACAACGTTGGGTCCCTTGCGATGAGGCATCCTTTTTGGGATACTCTACCAGATTTTTCATGGGGGTTGGAATATGACCTATTGGCTTGAGGTATAGGTCTTCTATGAAGAGGTGGAACATGTCCCCTATGAAGACGTGGAGTAGGTCTCCTACGAAGATGCGGTGTAGTTCTCCGGTGAAGACGTGCAGTAGGTCTCCTGCGAAGAAGGGGAGTGGGTCTCCAAGGAAGACTTGGAGTGGATCTCCTACAAAGACACAGAGTGGGTATCCTATGAAGACTCATAGTGGGTCTCCTTTGAATATGTGGAGTGTGTATCCTACGAAGACATAGAGTGTGTCACCTATGAAGATGCGGACTACGTATCCTGTGAAGATACAGAGTGAGTCTCCTGTAGACATTGTAATTCTCATCAGATTTGAATATGAATTCAGTATAATCCTATGGCTCAGGATTGGCTGTGATATCGAGATACCTTGTATTAGTGAGACTGGTTGTATCAGGGAACTTTTGGAAGTATTGAGACCAGATGTTCTCTTAGATACTTTTGGTAGACTAGTTTTACGTGCTTACTATCAGATAACTTGAGGAGTGAGATCTCCCAGATCATGCATGCTATGAGCATGACAATATGGCTGGAAGTGGATGAGACCTTTATTTTTGTAATCCATCATGAGTATACCTAATTGTTCTTGTTATATGTGTTTTTGACACATACCTAGGTTGAGTTGACTATATCTTATTAGTGGTCTTTCCATCGTAGTCTTTTATATTGTGTTTCAGGGTGCCTTATTGAGTTTTTTTACACACCCCTGCACAGGCTTTGCCACATGTGTCATGTATTGTATAGACATTCAAAGCATTGAATGAGTACTTGGTGGATCGGGGCCATGTGGTTCTTAGAGTGACCCAATAGATGAGGTCTGCTTTTGTAGCTTCATATAACTATTTCTATACCAACCCTTCAAGTAGGGTTTTCTACAAGGTAATTATAGAGACATGAAATTTTACTTTTCATTTTTTGGTCTTGTATTATTTCCTCATTTACCTTCATATTTATTCTGTCATACCTTGTGTTTGTTTACATAGTGTTTTCACATTCAATCATTTGTGTCTTGGAGTTGCGTGTTTGTATAGATACATAGGAAAATGTCTCCCATTTGTTTGGGATATGCCTACTCGACACTAGTCTCCATCCTCTGGCCTATGGGAGGTAGTCATGGGGTGGTAAAATCATGGGCCCCAGGGGATGGGTCATGGTAGGGTGGTATTAGAGTAGGTCGATTCTACCTTGAGAACCAAGAGTCTATGACATTGGTTTGGGGAAACCATATTATGTTTTTCAAGTTTGTATTTTAGGCCATGGAATCCAGTGTTGGTGTGGTAACCGACATATCCACCCACCAGGACTCTGAATTATACATTTCGACATGGTACATGAAAACACTAGTTTTAGAAAAATAATAATGGTATAAACATTGTATATGAGTGGTTTGTGTTTTCTATGTCCTTATTGAGTCATCTCACCAGTTATACTCTATTAATCATGGTACATCTTTTTTTGCTTCAAGATTCTTCAATGTATACACTCAGCCATAATTCCATCATGTGATCATGAGGATGATCTGTAGGGTGGTGAGATCGATACATGGATTTGTACCAGAGATAGAAACTCTGGGTCATGTATCTGATGTTCCACCACCTGTCGAGTAGAATATGTTACTCATAGTACAACAAGATGAGATGAACATGCAGAGCACACTTCACATGTTTTAGTAACAATGACCCCTCATGTTTTGAGGCAATCCCGACATTATGGTTGATGAGGACTTCTTTGAGGTGGTGGCCAATTTTTTCATCCAGACAGGGAACCATTTTATCCGATTGTGGTTCTAGCGGTGAGCCTTCTATGTGTCTTAGAAGGGAAATAGCTGGGTTTAGATTACCCAATACTATGATGATGTGACTATTCAATAGATAGATTTTGGAAACTTTTCTCAAAGAAGGGTCTACCACCTGAAAAGCTAAGGGATATGCATGCTAAAGAGCTTCTATAGCTTCATCATGATGATATGTCGGTAGTTTATTATTCATCAAGGCGTACCGACCTTTCTAGGTACTCCATGAATAAGATATGACCAGTGCTTTAGGGCTCAGAACATCGTCAGAGGTGTGTTTAGGGACATCCTAGCTACCTCTATTCCCTTCAAAATTCCTACATATTCTAGGGTGCTAGAGCGATTCTTTGTGGTTGAAAGTCCTTCTGATGAGTGGGTACAACCAGTTGATGTCAGCAGTGGGAAAGAAGGATAAAATACCTCAGGAGTAGGAATCCAAAGTTAGTCTTAGATTAATGAAAATGTGAGACGTTCTAAGAAGAGGTCCCAGGATAGGGTATTTATAGCTCATGGCTCATAGTGTGAGTCCAGTCATCCTTTAGAGAGGTAATACTTTTCATAAGATGGCATGGGAAATCTCGCTAGATATTTTCCATCATGTTGTGCTACTGATAGTAAAATGGTGGATGATCCATCGAGGTAGAGGTAGTGACATGAACAAATTGATCTACACGGTGGAAGACGTAGAATGGGAGTTGGGAGAGAAGGAGGAGGTGGTATACATTTTGACATGTTACCACCACTACCCTGATGTGGTCCACACCAGGCTCAAGGAGCTAGAGAAAAGAGGAAGGGGAAACTGTATGTAGTCAAGGAATATGACCCAAGGGCTCTAGGAGTGTTTTGAGGTATGTTTTGTGTCTATTTTTATCTGTCATATTAATAGACACAAGTTTAAGTCATTATTCCTTATCACGAATCTTTTTCAAGACCTAGAGTTTCTGGTTAAACTATTGAGTTGACCCTTACATCTGGAGATACCTATAGGAGGAGACTCGATAATCACACCTGTGCCAATAGTGTGATCTGACCATTAAGGTGAGAGTTTGGGTTGGAACCTCTTCGTGGGAGCATCGATGCCTTACGACGTCAGTCTAGGTATGGATTAGTTATCCACAGTTCATGCTCAGAATGACTATTTTTGGAAAAGGGTGTGGTATGTCCATAGCGATGGAATGGGTTTTTTCTTGGTCGATGAAAAATACAACACAAGAAGAATGAAATAGACTCATACATACAAGGTTACAAATGATCAGTCTTGAGTCGACAAGCCTTACCCTTGAGGAGTGGATGTTATAAGTTTTCAGTTCCCAACAGTTGTGGCGGAGTATGAGGATGTATTTCTAGAAGATGTTCCATTTTTACCTCATTATAGGGAGATAGACTTATGCAGTGTTATACACCCCAATATGGAACTGATATTCACATTAGTATATTGGATGTCTTTTCAAGAGGTTTGCAAGATGAGGAAGCAGGTGGAGGACTTGCATATGAAGGGCTAAGTAAGACCAAGTGTTTGAGGTTCTGTTTGGATTACCGGTAGTTTAAAAAAGTGACCATGGAGAATGATTATACACTAGAAAACATTTGATAAACACTTTGATCGGTTGAAAGGGGAATCCATTCACATAGATAAAATGGTTCCCACTGGCTTTTCTGCAGTTAAGAAAAAGTTGGAAGAGATCCTTGATCATAAGTTTTCTAGAGGATGGAGTTGAGTACATAGTGTTCTATGATTCCTCAAGGACCAGACATGGTTGTTTCATGAGGTAGATGCAAGTGGAGATTTCATATGGTTTACATCCGTTGTGACCACGTGATCAGAACTACATGATCCATGATCTTGTGTTGGCAATGGTAGTATTCACATTGATGATGTGGTGACACTACCTAATGGGTGGGCAGTTTATTTTCTACTCAGACAAAAAGAGTCTAAAGTATATATTCTCTCATAATGTTATGAACTTTAGATATAAGCGTTGGATAAATAACTTCCAGGACTATGAATTGGAGAGAGTCTATACTCCGGATAATGGAAATGTGGTATTGGATGCTCCCAGTAGGAGATCCAATTTGTAGTTACTTAATGAGGTGATAGAGTAATTGAACTTGTTGCAGTTATCCTTCATGGATAGATATGATGTATCTTACCTCCAGTCGGTGGTTGTTACCCCTCCAATCTTATAGCGAGTTAGTAAGGCACAGCTCGGTGATACAGACTATGAGACTTTATGTGCTTATTTGTCCATAGAGAATGCACTTGATGGATATTCGTAAGGTTGGGATGACATCATTCTTTTTAGATGATTCATAATAGTTGTAGTGGATGCCTTGTGCATCATGATTCATTGGTATATGCTTGTGGGTGTCAAGGAGGACAAAAGGGATGATGGAACAGGTTAAAGTTGATCTTACCTATAGATATAAAATCTAAGAGATTGTTTAAATCATTTTTTTGGTTTATCAACTCATCATGTCAAGCCCATATGCTTGGTAAGGGTTTCTATTTTAATAATTGGGGTTCTAGGAAGGGATTGAGAAAGGATATCCATGGAATTTCTGATGATTTTACCATGTACGTCCAGGGGAAATGATACCATCTGGGTGATCAATGAATGACTCAACACATCTTCAAATTTTCTTTTTTGGAGCAGAGTTCAAAAGAGTGCTTGGGATGCCTCTACATGCAGGAGATAGCTTGACCCCATGGAATCCCATAGAGGATAGTTACTGATTGGGATTCTATTTTTTCATTCTAGTAATGGGGATCGAGGATCACCAGGAGGGGACTCTCTGTGGGAATTTTATTTCTTTAGGGAGTTCTTGGTGGCATCATGAAAATCTCAGGAAGATCACATGAGAGGGGGGGGGGGTCAGAGTCATGCTCTAACCCTAATATTTTTGGGTATCCCTTGGATTGGATTTAGGGGATATAAATCCATAAAATAGGGAGAATTTAATGAATCATATTTTCTAGGTTTTATTTTTTTGGAAATGTCTGTGAACATTTTGAGACCAGGTAATGAAATGGCGTACAATTCCATGGCTCGGTGTGACCAAAATGGTTTGATGAAAAATGTTATGTTTTTAATAGCTCAGGTGGGTGGTTTTACTGAGAATTTTTTCTAAATGTTAAATGGGTGTCCATATCTGAAATACGATGGCACCATTTCATTCAGGATGGCAAGGGTACCCTAGGCATGACATAACATTACTCAGTGTGCGTCTCCAGTGAGAAAACCTAAAAAGGAAGAAACCATAAATAAAATAATTATATTTATTTATTTTATTTTAAAATTTTAATAACTCATGAATGGTGACTCGGATTGGAAATCTGAGACCACTGTTTAGTTTGTAATGTATTGTATTCCTTAGTTGGGTCCTAACATTGATTGACACAGGCTGACTAAAATAGATAATTTTTTGGATGTTTTAATGAATAATAAAAAAACATAAGGAAGTTTATTTTATTTCTTTTTAAAATATTTGCAGTGGCGTAGTGATGTTGTGACGTAGTGACAAGTCATCCCATTTTTTTTAAATGAAATAGTGTGGAATGCTGCAACACTACAATGGGCCGATGCATTTTATTTTCTCTGTAATTAAACTAGGATTCGTTATTAATGAATTACCCCAGAATTCCCTAGAGACTCTAGTGAAAGGAATAGGAAATTACCTCACATTGGAGAATGAAAAAAAATAATGAATGTTTATGAATCACGAATCATGGATCGCAAATCACGGATCAAGGATCAAGGATCAACGAGATTATGGATTATGATGACTCTTTATAGATCACCAATGATGATTGAACCCTGACATCGACCGATCCAAACTCCAAGCAGGGTTTGAGTTTTAATATGTTTTCCTTCCCCTTTATTTTTCACTATAATGAAGGTGGATTAATCGACCAACTGATTAATCCACTTGTTGTGTGTATTGTGGGTTGGGTTTTACCTTGGAGGGTTTATTGGGGATTGTTTATCTGATATTGATTATCAATTATTGTGGTTTTTACTTAACCATTCTATCTACAACAAACCATGATCGACATGAACATCAATCAAGGGTTATTCCTATTTGTTGGTTCATGCATTTCACCCTCAATTATTTGTTCGTCAAGTGTGTTCTTTGTTTTTCCTATGACTCGACAATTCGTGATCGATTGATCATTGCACAACTGATTATTGGTGCAACGATTTGATATTGCAAAACTCAGATAGATGTGGTATGATGGAGGTGTGATGAAAATAGTGTCAGATTGATCAAATAGGTGAGTAAGAAATCACCATTCGAATGAAATTACATCAATATGGATCATGTCATGGATCCGAGCTAATGATAGTGAATGTGGCGACACAGGGATCGTGAAATAGTTTTCCTTTTGAAAATCAGATCACCAGAGAGAACCCGATGGACCATGGAGGGGGAAAACTGGGTGCTGGTGTTGGGAACCAACACCGTCGGTGGCTGGGTGCCTATACGGTGGAGGAAGGCCGCTCACGGTAGTGGCCGTAGGAGCCAGCGGTGAACACCACATGGTAAGATTGACGTGGTGGCCCATTGCTTTGACCATGGTGGTGCCCTCATCAACTGATCGCATGTAGCCGATGTGCATGTAGAAAGGTGGGGTCTATGTGAGTAGACATGGAAAGATGATATCCACTGGTTTGGTGGACTATGTGGACTAGGCAAAGGAATTACCGGCTGCGTCCCATGGAAGCAACCTGGCCCACTCAAGAGGTCGGGCTGGATAGACCGGGCCACCTCAGTGGCTTGGCAAGCTGGGTCCAACAGCCCAATGGGTCAGACTAAGGCCAATAGGCTAGCTGGACCGAGCCAAATAGTGAAAACTTGGTTGAGTCGGCTGACTCGGGTCGGGTTGGGTCGGACCCTTCCCGGACCACGATCGTACCATATTTAGAATAAAGGGCGTAACTATCATACCATGTTTTCGTTTGAAGAGCCCTTTACAACGTTGAGAACCGTAGGAAAAGGTGGTCCTTTTGGGATACTCTAATTGAGTTTTCATATAAGTTTTAATAAAACCTATTGGCTCGATGAGTATGTCTCATGTGATGATGTAGAGTAGGTCTCCTACGAAGATGTGGAGTAGTTCTCATGTGAAGAAATGGAGTAGGTCTTCTGCGAAGATGTGGAGTAGTTCTCCTAGGGAGAAGTAGAGTAGGTATCCTGTGAATACACTGAGTAGGTCTCTGGCGAATATGTATGCAAAGATGTGGAGTTGGTCTAGTGTGAAGATGTAGAGTGAGTCGCTTACAGATATTGAATGTCTCATCATATTTGAATGTGCCTTGAACAAAATCTTATGTATAAGGATTGGTAGTTATATCAGGAATCCTTGTCTTAGTGAGATCAGATGTCTCAGGGAACTTTGGGATGTATCAAGACTAAATGTTCTCTTGGATACTTTGGTATACTTGTTCTGTGTGCTTATTATCAGATATCTTGAGGAGTGAGATCTCCCAAAATGAGCATGCTACGTGCGGGACCATATGGATGGTAGTGGATGAGACCTTGAGTCTTGTATTCCTTTATGAGTATACCTGTATGTTCTTGTTATATGTTTTTTTACACATACATATGTTGGGATGACTCTATCTTCTAAGTGGTGTTTCCTTGGTGGTCTTTTACTCTGTGTTTTGGGTGCCATACTGAGTATTGTTTTACTCACTCCTACATGGAATTTTCCCTCATTTGTCATGTCTTGTGCAGATGATCGAATCTTTGACAGATTCCTCAGTGGACCATGGCCAAGTGGTGATTATAGTGACCTGACAGACGAGGTGTGCTTATGCGGCTTCAGACAACTGTTTCTATACCTACCATTAATATAGGGTTTCTATCCAAGGAGTTACAAAGACTTGTACTTGTAATTTTTTTAGTCTTGTATTATGACCCCATTTACCTTCAATTTTATACTTTGGTAACTTCTGTTTATTTACCATGTGTTTTCACTCTCTAACATTTGCGGATTGGATTTGTGTGTGTGTACTGGTACTTAAGAAAATTCAACCCATTAGTCTTGGATATTATTAATCTGCACTAGTCTCAAACCCCTAGCCTATGGGAGGCAAGTTTGGGGTAGTCACAAAACATGCCTCAGGGGATGGGTCATGAAATTTTTCATGATCTTTCATAGATGTATAAAAGTGAACCAATCACAAAAACCAAGGAAGTGAACACTGCTGAATAACAAAATTAAATCTTATAACTCATCAAAATGTCCATAATTGAACTTAATAAAATTATACTAAATCAAATAAATTTTTAAGAGGTTCTATATTAAATTATAAATAAATTTAATTTCATTATCCAAGAATTTTTGTGGAAGTGAATAACAATTTTGTACATTTGGTAAGAGATTCTACTCGAACCTCAATTTTTTCCTTTGGGTTACACTTTCAATATCTTTACCCCAAAATAAATATTAATTCATCATTTTTACTCCCCCTATATTCTGTTTTTAGGTTTCAAACATGCATACCTAAATAAATTATTCTATATTTTATGGGTAAATAATTTTTTAAGCATTCTGTTTCAATTCCTCCAGATAAGAAAGACAGATTTTAAGGAACATCCTGATTTCATTCCCATTTTCATGTACACTTCATAATATATTTCAATCCACCAATATTTTTCAGAAATCAATTTTTTATCAGGAAAAACTATGATAGTTCATTTCTAGTTTTTTTCAAATAGTTAATCCTTTTTATATTTTAAATACTCTTTAATATTTTCCCTTAAACCATACTAAGGAGGATTATTTTTAATGTTTTTTAATCACTCTTCATATATGTTTTCACTTTAGTTGGACATAATTTATCATGATCTATTTTTCCCTTATGAATGTATAAGTATGATTTAAATCCATTATTTCATGGAAACCATTATGATATTCCCTTTTACCATGTAGTCATTTTTTTGGTGTATGTATACTTCCCTTTTATTCATGATTATCATTAATTCAAGATTATATTAAAAATATATATTTCTCGCATAATTAATAGGATTATTTTCTTATCCATATACCATTTTTATATATAGTTCATTCTTTGAATGTTTTTATTAAATTGAATCTTTGTATGAAGAATGCTTTGGTCTTGATGTGATGGGTGGGGCCAGGTTATAGATATCGCTTGATGCATTGATAGGTTTCATGGGACAAAATAGTTGGAAACAAACCCTTCATGTTTGTTTCCATGAAGAATCAGATGGTTTTTTACCCACAAACATAAACCATATTGAGAGTATAATGGTTTATGTGATAGATACATGATTTCCTATAAATAATCATTTTCTTCATTCAGTATCCATCTATTACCTTCCATGATATTTTCACAATGACAAAATCTATGGATGCATTTTCATTCTTAGAGTATTGATGGTATGCGTTTTTCATCTTACTTACCTTTTCCATAATGAATATCACATATTGACATTGTTTTATTTATTATTGTATCGTATAACACTTACTAATCATTTGATCTCACTATTTTATTCTTTTTCATTTCCCAGGCTATGAAGATGAAATCTATAAAAAAGTGACAGGAATCAGTTTATTTTCTTTTTTATGTTCTATGTTTAATTAAAAATGGAATAAGGGAACCATGTATGTATCTAGTTATTCTAATATACTTAATTGATATATCCATTATGATGTGATATCTTGTATCAATTACATTTTAATAACATTAGCACAAAATCTGGGTTACTAGGGTTGGGGTTGTTACACTCAAGGGAACTCCATGTAAGATTAAAATCACATAGGAATAAAGTTTTTCTAGAACATCAATTGAGTGAGTCCTAAGGACTATTATGAACTTTGAAACATTACTCAACCAAATGAAAATCACCTAGTGTTACACCATGATATTCAAAAATAATAACACTATATTTGATATCTTATATGATGTGTAACATCGAACTTAAACAACCCATAAAATATATTTCTTTAAATATAATATCTCTGAAAGCTTGCGGAACATGAAACCCTGAGTTGAATTGAACCATAATATAGTTTACCTTGGTATTAAATTAGAAGTAATGAATAGTAATATTTTTTTAATTATGGTTATATATAAATTAGAAATAACATTAAAATCATTTAAAAGGAAAATAAATGTTTCATGAAAAACATTATTTCTTCTAAAAGACGGTTTATCCATGTTTGGTTCAAATAATATGAAATTAAATATTACCAATTTTAGAAAACATATTTGATAAAATGAAATTAATTTGTGAAATAATAATAAAATAAAAATTATTTAAGGGTAACTGTTTTTGGATATTTCTAAAATGTTCCATGTTTTGATGAATAGTGAAAAATTGGAATTTTTATAGAAAAGATGATTTTCATTGATATTATTTATACATTCAAATTTTATTTTTAATTGGTTTAAAAGTAGAATTAGTTTAATAATATATAAATTATTGTAATTTAGTTTATTTGTATCATTTTCATATTAAATGATGAAATAAAACATTGAAAATATTGAACATTTTCTTTTGAAAGCCTGATTTCTCATCACGTTGTCGTGATCAATTTTAAACTAAAAATTTACAATTCTATGAATATAATTTTGAAAATTTGATTCTTTTTTTGGAATAATAATAATAATTTATATTATCTAATATGTTCAACATTATCTTTGACTAAAATGAATAGTTGGAACAATAATTTTTTTAACCATGGTTAAGTTAAAAATTGATTTACCAGAGGTTAACCTTAAGAGATTAGGGTTAAAATTACATAAATAGTGGTATACAATATATTATATGGACATTTATTGACTTTATCATGACTAATACTCAATAAAAATACATTTTTTACACTTTTGGTATTTGAAAAAAATGTGTATACCTTTTTCATTCCAAAACATTCAAGTGTACCACTCACCTTCCTTATAAAAGGATACCCCTCTTCACTCTTCCTCACACCTTCAAACCACATTGGGTCATACAATTTCAAGAAAAATAACATTATGAATTCCCATACATCATTCCATAATCCTTATTTGGGTCATAAATACAACCTTTGAAGTAATTGGTGCAAACCTATTGATGTTACCCAAAGAATATGTAATGTTCTTCATTGAGTGTTTATTTTATTTCCCAACCCACCTCCTTAATTTTTTTAAAACCGTGATGATATAATATCATAAATATTTTAAATATTCAAAAAAAATTATGTTATTTTAATTACCAAAAAACGTCCCTACTTCAATAAAATGGGTTACATAATATTCCTTTTTGTGTACGGTGGTTTACCGACTCACGAACCGATGTCAATAACTTTTCCATAACCAACTCTCGTGGTTCAGTATGATAATGGGTATAAATTATAAATGCGAAATTTAAAATAAAATAATACTTATTGAGTCACTATAACTTATATAACTCTGTAATTTACATTCCATTGGGTATACAATAATGTTCCTTGAGTGTATGATGAACTACTACCTCGTGAAGCGATGTGATTAATTTTTCACTAACACATTACATTGAAGGTAAAAATGTAATATTTAATGAGTATATTTGATATAAATGAAATAATTATGATATTCATTAAATATTTATCATTCTTAAAGGATAATATATCATTTTACTTCTTACACTCGAAAAGATAACATCATTAATGTACGTATCAACTATAACCTTCACGAAGAGATGTGAATCTATTTTCATAATCACACAACCTGGTTGTTATATATTAGTGTATTTAATGAAATAATATATTATTTATTATTTTATTATCATTATAAAAATATAAAATATTTCTTACCATATTTCTGTAATGATCATTGGAAAATAGAATTATTTTTTCATGCATATGTACTGTCTACAGTCTCCGTGTTTGTAATATACTTCATTTTTCATAAACATATTTCACGATTCGTATTAAAAGTATAATTGATATAAAAATATTCTAATTAATTTATGATTATTATTATGTAGATTATTAAACTATATAATATACCAAATAATCCAATCTTTTATGATAAAATACACATGAGAAAATAAGGAAATTATAATCTGAAACAATGAAAATAATGGATGATTATTAATGAATGGGAAATAAGATGTTATATAAGGTTAATATATGATATTATAATGATTAATATGGTTATGGAATTAGATAATAACATACATAAAACTACTATATATAATTTGAAAACATGTTCAACCAAAATTAAGTGTGAAGTAATGGATTTCCTCTCAATTTCATTTCATTGAGGCACATTTGTATGTTATGCACATAATCATTTTATATGATTTATATAATACCCCTTTTATATGTAATGTAATGATTCATTATTTTCCCTTGTTTTTAAATTAGTTTCTAACTCTCAATCACTTTCCTTGAGTTTGTTATTTTTAGTAGACCTCGTCTCTATTGGTCTGGGAAAATGTGAGTAATCCATCCTCCCTTTAGAATTCTTACCTTTGGTCAGAATACAACTCCCAGAATCTTGGTTTCCTTTATATAGTTTCTTTTTTCTCAAGAAGATAATTTCTCTACTATATCTTCCATTTTCACTGTCTCCTAATAATTATCTCAAACTCTCATCCCTTGACTCCTCCCCATAGGTTCCTTGATCCCCATTGGAATAATCTGCCTATGGTGAACCACTTTTCTCCCATGTCTACACCTCAATTTCCAGCCCTTCAAAATGATTTCTGAGTTTAACAGTGTACATGGTCCTTATAGGATATGACCTATTCACTACATTTATCCCAAAACCCTATTCATATAATGAACCCTCAATTGTAATCTCTTAGTTATTACATCTGTTTTGAAAACCCACATTGATTCTTGGATCAATTCCTCATGACTAGGATCACAGACATCTCTTACAACCTCTACATTTGGAGAATAATTCTCTATTATACTATTGGGGACTAAGCAAACACCATTACGTACCCCCTCAATATTCCTTGAATCAACATGGGTCTTACTTTTCATATTTCTATCACTACATTAGTTCCTTATATAGTCATAGATTTTTACAATCACTGGATCAAGATTCGTATTTCTTGCCTCCTAGATTCCATTATAATGAACCATCTTGTTAGTACCCAATTGGTACACCCCAAGGTCATTTCAATTTTCTGACCCCATCACCTTCATATCCTATACAAAATTCCTATTCTAATGACCATGATTAAAGGATAATCCCTAATGACCTAGCCAACTACAGGACAAACAATAGTTTGTCGAAGATTCAAAAACAACTGCTTGATTGAAATGTAATTCTTTTCCAAATTAAACCCATAAATTTTCCACCAATGTATTAGAAACACCAACCTATACAAACCTATATGGAAAAATAGGATGCCTAACTGAATCTTTTATACTATGAGAACACAAGTATCAAACTTCCCAATTTTCAAACATTTGAATATTATTGGGGTTTTGAAAGGGTATTGGTAGTTCAGGTAAATAATTTCGTAACTCAATTTCTTAACTCAGTTTCTTTTCATTGTTTTATATTATTTCATTTCCATCATTGATATTTTATGATTATTTTTCAGTTAATTTTTATTATCTTATGTTTTATTTCCAAAATTATTTTGTGGATTTAATATTGATACACATAATAAATTCATTGATTAATCTTCACATCAAAATTATGATCATTATAAGGGTTTATTTCACAATTTCATTCTAATCATGATTGTTTATTCTTGAATTTCATTTGAAGGGAATTATTTTACCATTTCCTTATAAAACCAATTAATTTTATTCTCCTCTCATTATTCATGATATTTTTATATAATAGTACCTTTTTTCCCTATGTTGGTATTTAAAATAATTTTGAATGTGTGTAAGAACCCATATCTTCATTTTAGGTGTGGATTGTGTTTTTGGTGTTTTTTAGAAAAAAAGAATATTTTAGAAAAATTTCTAAGTACACGTCGTGTACTCTTGAGTACATGTCCTGCACTAAGTTTCCACATATTGTTGTGTATTTTCCATGTAATTGCTAAGTACATGGCCATATGGACCGCTTAAAGCAAGGGTTGGTTAAGGTATGTACATAGTGTGTACATTAAATGAACACACTATGTACTTTTCTTTTTTTATTTTACTAATCAGACCGGGGTCACATATTATCTCTAGAACTCTATTCTTCTTCCTATGTATTGTACAACAGAGCGACATATGTCGGTTATCTTTTAGCGCCTCTAGTTCCTCTGTCCAAACTCCGATTGAGGTATCACTAGGTGCATTGGATTCCCACCAATGAGTTCCCTATTTTCCTAGATCCTCTCTTCTTGATTTCACATCTCTCTTAAGTTATCCATGGTTGAACATTTTTTGACCATTTTTTAGATCTACAATGTTCTAGGCCGATTCAAAGGTTGAGGTAAAAAATATATCGGTCGTACAACGTTGAGGAAGGTGGTTTGTTACCTTTCAGAGTTTTTCTTTGAGTAATATATGCCTAAGTGCCAATTAGCCATGATTCAAGAATTTCGTGTTAAGGAATTGTACCTTTTTATCATCTACCAGAGAATTATTGATAGATTAAGGGTTTTCATTGATATATTATGCTAAATATCATGTTTAGGGGACACCCCATGGGTGTGTTTCCTTTTTTTAATGTTTATGGCCATTTGGTCTAGGTTCCCTATGAGGAATACCTTGTTTCCTTGACTTTATTGTTAGGCTAGAATTGATTTATTAATTTCTACTTGTCAAATTCTTGTGTTATGCATTGTAGCTGCTTATACTTGTAGTAGTTGAGATTACTTGGGGTTGCTGGATATCGTTTTTGTATGATTGTATTACACAAGGCTGGTAGAACCTAGTGTAGTTAGACCATAGGGGGAATTGACATTGTTGGATTCCTTATCATGTCTATTACATTTATGTTTCATGACCATAGAGGGATTGATAGCGAGTTATACCTTAGACCGTTTATAGTATACTATTATGAGACCATAGGCAGAATGGATGTTGAGTGCTTCCTTATAGAGTCTGTAGTTTATTGTTAAAAAGCCGCATGGGGAATTGATAGTGACTGATTCTTCAGAGAGTCTTTTTTTGGAACACTTAATCATAGGGGTTATACTGTATGATCCACCTAGAGATTCAATGTGATATTTTGAATGTTGATTTTGACGAGTCTACCAAGCCAAATCACATGCTTGGACTCTGGCTTATTTGATTGTAAGATGGTATTTTGACACATCTTTTTTCTATTACACATGTGATATAGAGATTAGGATAGATCTCAGGATCCTATTAATCAAAGGAAAGAATAATTAATAAATGTAAATGAATATAATTGGAAACTGTATGATTTTTTTACATTTGAGTTCTTCCTTGATTGTTTCTTCATTTTTCATATTGCATGCTATATATATTCACTGACAGTTAGGAAAAGATCTTTTGGTGGTTGCCTATTGGGACTCATCTCACACCCTATTTGGGTCATGTTTTTTTGGCCCAAAAATATTATATAGTTATAGGTATAGATAAGGGAAAACTCCGTTCTTCATCAGGTACTTTATTGTTATGGAGCTAATGAGAATGGGACCAACTTGAGGCTTGTAATGCAGTTGGAGTGGTTTACTATTTTTAGTATATTGGTTTTAGTATTGTATTTCAATAATTTTTACTTGTTTGGATACTTTACATGATAAGTGTGACATGCATCATTATTTATATATATATGTTGTAGTTGTTTTGACTATCAATCTCCCTCTATTTACCTTGTTGTATAGTATTACTGCTTCCCCTATTGTTTACTATTTGTTTCCACTATGTTACTCCACCTATGAGGGAATAGTTTTCCCACTATCACAACCAAGGCCCTCACTGCTAGTCCTTAGCCTATGACTTTTTAGGAAATGCGCTTGAGTCCATGTGACCAACCGATTATGAGGAACCTTTGGGAGACACCCAGATCTAGGATGTTAGAAAGTGGTATCAGAGCAGTTTTGTTTTTTTCATTATTTTACTATTTGGAGCCTATAGACAGGGATAGGAAGGAATATTTTGATGGTAATAATATTTTCTTGGGAGTAACTAACCCATGAATAGGGAAAATTCAATTTACCTCAAATATTGAAATTTCTTGGTTTTGCGATTGTGACAGTTGATTTGATTTCACCTTTGGGCGATTCACTTATATTGTGTTGTTATCGTTGATATTATTGAGGTTCTATTTTTGTTACAACCTACTGAGATGAGGGTATTCTGTATCATGCATTATATATGCACTTGATAGGGACCACATGTCTTGAATTCTTGTCATGCCATTTAGGGTGCATTACAGATTTCATGATGTTGTGATAAATGTTGTTCTAGATATTCATGTTGTTGTGATAGATGATTTTATATAATACCTTCTTTTTTGATAGGGTACAGAGATATGTACTATTTAATTTGTAATTGCACCAAAAATTGGTCCCTGAGGTGTTATGGCCCTGTTGGATCAAAATTTTGTGGACCATGTATGAACTTTAGTTGAATTTTGTAAAGTTGTAATGTGTAATAGGATTCCAAACTTTGATTAGAGGGAGTATGGGCTCTCACTGGTAAGAATTTGTCATTCCATCAGAAAAATATTAAGTTTTTAATGTTTCAAGAGAAGTTTTAGAGGCCAAGTATCTGGAAACCTGGACAACATGATGTGTGGTGTTATGAACACATGCTATGTGTTCTTCTATTCTGGAAGGAACACCTTTTCGTAAGTACACATCATGTAGTATTTAACTGTGTGACTAACTATGTGATCAGAGACACAGGATTAGGAAACATGGGCAGAACATGTCGTGTACTTGGAGTATATGTCATGCCGAAGAGTCCATGTATCCGACCATGTGACTAATGACATGAATGGATGAAACTCAGGTTGTACATGTCATGTACCATTTTTTCAAACCATTTAGAATCGACTGTGTCTCTAATCATGTGACTAACAACACTGGTGGTTAAAACATAATTGGTACACACCGTGTGTAGGGTGAAAACGCTATGTGGTGTTTCCTAAGAGAGAACTGTGTGGTTTACCCATGTAGAATAACTCGGACAGGAGGTAAAATTAAAGTACATGCCATGTCACTAGAGGAACACATTGTGTGTATGGGGTGTTACGTGACCATGTTTGGAAAAGGTACACACTATGTTAAAAGATTAAGGTTACACACCATGTAGGGGTTATACATGTCATGTACCCCTATTTTCAAAACATGTTTTTATTCTCTTATTACTTTATTGAACCTCTAAGTTTCAGTCCTTGTTAATCATGAACTAAGGTGTGAGATTGACCTTGCAGAGTCATGCCACTGATACGTCCTCTAGTAGCATGATAGATACAAGGTATTGATTAGACATCAGAAATGGTAGATTATGGACTACCAGAAGATCCTCCCATTGTACCTGTCTTGGCACTAATTTTTATACCAGACATGGGTGATGATTCAAAGTTCATAGATGGAATCATGAAGTTTATTCAGACCTATCAGGGATCACCGCATCCTACCCCATCTATGGAAGATTTGATGCGGGTTTTTAAGTAGAAACATCCTCCAACATTCTCAGGGGATAGAGGACCTCAGGCTGCAAAGTCATGGTTAGAATCCATGATGTCTATCTTCGAGCATCTTGAGACACCTCTTGATAGGAGGGTGAAGCTCATAACCTACATGCTTAGAGATTCCTCCAAGATATGTTGGGATGTGATATCAAAAGTAGGAAGCCAACGAGTTATGGATTGAGATGAGTTCCAGAAGACCTTATATGAATATTTATACCTGGAAGCCTTGAGGGATGACCAATCCTAAGAGTTCATGGGTCAGGAACATGGTACTCTTTCATTCATGGAGTATTCTTCTCACTTCATAGAGCTGCAGTGCATCACTCCCTTTCCAGGGGGTGATGAGTTATTTCGGGCCATGAAGTTTGAGGATGGACAAATACATGACATCCGATCCAAGGTTAACTTCATTAATCTGACTTCCATACCTTCTATATTCAACCAGGCATTGATCACTGAGAGAAATATAAGAGATTCTAGAGTTGTGAACTAAAGCGGTTTGGCTTCCAGAGTTGGTACTCCTCTGACTGATAGTAGAAATCACCAAAAGGAGTCTACGTGCGGTTAACCGAGTAGAAATTATACTCCTTCAGCTAGCCAGGTGATATTATACATGAGGGTTAAGATTGGATATATGAGAACTTAGTGCCTGAGAGACCCAGTCAAGTGCTGATCTTTTAGAAAGATGGGCCATATTTAGTGTTTTTTTGCGGTTTTTCTCGCTATCAGCTAGTGATAGGGGTTCTACTATGACTCCTCATTCATGAGTCGGACCATTAGATTCTCATTAGTCAGAGAACTATAGTTCGTTTATCCATTCAAGCCAAGGATAATCTCACGGTCGTGGTATCTAGTTAGCTAGCTTTCAACGATATCTGGGTGGATCAGCTCAGGGTAGTCAAGTAGGTTCATGGGGCAGTGGTATAGGTAATACTTTTATAGTGGAGATAATAAAGCAGGAGAAGGATCCCATACCCTCTATGGTTAGAGGTATGATTCTGTTTTCTTCTATTTTAGAATTTGTACATTTTGATACAGAGGATTCCAATAGTTTTATATCTGTTTCCATTGTGGGGATCCTTGGGCTCTATATCTGTACTTATAAGGATGTTATGACACTTGAAACTCCATTGGGGATTAGGATGGCTAGTGTATGTAGGTGAAAGGAGTTCCCTCTTGAGGTTGGTGGGTGTCTCTTCTTATTAGACCTCTATGTCTTGGAGATTACAGGCTTTGATTTCATTCTCAGAGTGGACAGGTCAGTATTTTTCCAGGCCTTTGTTGACTGCTATCACTGTAGGGAGAATTTCACATAACCAGGGTGGGTATTTTATACACAAGGGTGAATGGGATGTCCAAAAGAGTAGAGCGAGACCCAAGCATCATGGGTTGGGATGAGTTACATCCCATATTTCAAGCTTGTATCTGGATGATCGGGGAACTTCACAGATGGACTTTCCTCCAATGGTGGATTGTTTAAGAGATGTCTTTCTAGATGACTTTTTAGGTATACCTCCAGAGCGAGAGGTAGATTTCATTATTGATCTTGTGCCAGGAGGGGCACTGGTGGCCATTCCTCCTTATATGATGGTTACACCAAAGTTACAAAAACTGAAGAATAAGTTAGAAGAGTTATCAGAAAAGGGTTTCATCCAACCCAGTACTTCTCTTTGGGGTTCACCTGTCCTATTTGTAAAGAATGAGGACGGTACCCTCAGACTTTTCATGGATTTTCGGAAGGTGAACCAGTTGACGGTCAAGAATCGATATCCTTTGTTGAGGATTTATGATCTCTTTTATCATCTTTATTGATCCTGAGTGTTCTTGAATATTGACTTGAGATTCGGTTATCATTAGTTTTGCGTTAGACCATCATATATACCTCTTACATACTTTTGGTGCAGGTATGGTCTATATGAGTACGTGTTTATTCCATTCAGTCTCACGAATGTGGCTGTGGTTTTTATGGAACTGATGAACCAAGTGTTTCAAACTTACTACAACTCTTTCATGGTAGTTTTCGTGGATGATATGTTGGTGTAATCTCACACTCTACATGACTATGCCACCCATCTTAAAATCATTTTGAGTACACCGAGAGAGCATCCATTATATGCTAATCACTCAAAATTACACTTTTGAATGGAATAGATTCACTTCTTGGTTAATGTTATATTATACACAAGAGTGTAAGTAGACTATGAAAAAGTGAGAGTAGCAGTTTCCTCGGAGAAGCCGAAGAATGTATTTTAGGTATGAAGTTTTTTGGGGATGGCTGGTTACTAGAAACACTATATACATAACTTTTAATGTTAAGTAGCACCACTTAAGTGCATAACTAATAATGTTTCAAAGTACTTGTGGACAGATTCTTGTGATTCAACCTTTCAAGAGAGGAAGGGGGGTTGAATTCAGCACCGATACTAATTTTTTTAGATCCAGGAAAAGAGTTAAAATGTTTACTATGATGCATCATGAATCGATCTGGGAGTAGTGTATACGCATGGGGAAGAAGTCATTGCATACGAGTATCAGCAGTTGTGGCCACATGGGAGGAATTACCCAACACATGATCTACAGTTAGCTGTAGTTGTACAAGTTTTACATTGTTAGAGACATTATGTTTTGGGAGAGCATTTTTTGGTTTTCAATGACCAAAAAATTCTAAAGTATATACTTACTTAGTGTGATATGAATTTGATACAATGAAGGAGGGTTGAGTACCTCCAGTATTTTAACTTTGAGCATGCCTACATGCCTTGGAAAGGCAACACAATGGATGATGTGTTGAGAATGAGGACTCAGATACAATCAGTTCAATAGGCCAGTAGTGAGTGGAAGCATATTTATTTGTTCTATGAGATGCATTTTGAGGTTCATGAAATACATGGGAATATGTATTTTATTTTTTAGTTTTTACCTCCACTCTTCAGGATTGATTGCGAATGCAGAAACTAAAAATTCAAAAGGCCATGTCCTATGGAAGAATGTGTCTGGAGAGGACCCTACCTTTGGATGGACCATATGTGATGATGATATCTTGCATTTTTTTGGACGTTTATGGGTGTTAGGAAACATACAATAGGAGTATATGTGGGATTTTAATTCCTAAATTTGGGCAGTTCAGCCTAGTTTCACTAAGAAGTATCATGATTTACACCATCAGTATTAGTGCCTAGGTATGAAGGGAGATATAGCTGGTTTTGTGAGGAGATGTTCCACCAGTCAGTAGGTGAAGGCGGAGCATCAATAACTAGAAAGTCTATTACAATATTTACCCATACCTTAGTGGAAATGGAATGATGTCGCAATGGATTTTGTGATGTGGTTATCGAAGTCACGTCGAGGGAATGATGCATTTTGGGTTATTGTTGACAAATGCACGAAGGATGAACATTTTTTTCCGATCAATGAAACCTTCAGTGTTGATGATCATGGATGTTTGTACATCTAAGAGATTTTACAGCTTCATGGGGTTCCTTAATCTTTCATTTCATTGAGGGATTCCCATTTTACTTCGTGTGTCTAGTAGGGACTACAGAGGGATTTGGGTACATAGGTACTTCTGAGTATAGGTTTCCATCCCCAGACAGATGTCCAATCTGAGTGCATGATTCGGGTATTCAGGGACATGCTTCATGCATGCATCCTATATTTTTGGGATTCTTGGGAGAGACATACACCCATAGTGGATTTTTCCAATAATTATAGTTTTCAGGAAACAATTAAGATTGAATCTTATGAGGCTTTGTACAGTATGCCATGTCGATCACCCTAATGTTGGCTAGAGGTAGGATAGGCAGCTATACTGGGACCTCATCTTGTCCAGGAAACCACTGAGCAGGTGGAGTTGATTCAGAAGAGGATGACTACTGCACAGTCTCATAAGACGTTTTATGTTGATCGACAGAGATGGCCTATGGAGTTCGAGGTCAGAGATCAGGATTTCTTACGTGTGATACCGAGGTTGGGATAGAGGAGGATTAGTATATAGGGGAAGACTTAACCAAGATATGTCTGGACTTTTGAGGTTTTGGAGAGAGTCAGTCCAGTTTTCTATCAGTTGTAGTTACCTTTGAATTGTCACGCACTGGTGGAGGTTCCATACTGATTATGATGCCAGGGAGGGGTATTTCTTAGTAGCTTTGTTTTGGGGTTTGAAATTAGTTTTATATTGATTTTTTTATGTCCTTTAAGTCATGTAAGGTTTCCCACTTTTTCCTTAAAAGGGGGCCTATCCAAAATTAATAAAAATTGAAGCCTTTGGGCATTTCAGTTAGTAGTTACCTTAGAGGTATAGGGCTAGGCATGACATGTTTTAAATTTATCTTCTATGATATTACTTTTTGGACCCGTCTCACGTTTTTCAACCCGAGGAGGTTGAGTTAGAGGTGGATGCATCCTTTGAGAAGCACCCTATTTGGTTTGTGGATCACAGTTTGAAGGTTCTCTATGGTTAGTCTATTCCTCTGGTATGGGTGTTATGGAAGCACGAGCGACTAAAGAAAGAGACTTGGAAGAGGGTGGACAACGTACGATCACAGTGGCCAGAGCTATTTGAAGTTTATTCTTCACCACCATTGGAAGGGAAATTCAGGGATGAATTAATTTAATGGGGGTAGTTTGTAAGAACTCAGATCTTCATTTCAGGTATGGATCTTGTTTTTAGGTGTTTTTGAGGAAAAAGGTAGAATTTGGAATTTTTTCAAAGTACGAGTCGTGTACTCTTGAGTACATGCCATGTACCCGGTTTTCGCGTGTAGATGTGTACTGGCCTTGTAACAGCCAAGTACAAGACCATGTGGACCACCTAATGTGGGGTCCAGTTGAAGCATGTACATGACGTGTACATTAAATGAACACTCCAGGTACTTTTCATTTCATTAATAGGACCAGGGTCTCATCTCATCTCTAGAACTCCTTTCATCATCCCGTTTCTCATATAGGAGAGTGACGTATGGATGATTATCTTTAAACACCTCTTGTTCCTCTATCCATGCTCTGATTGAGGTGTCATCAGGTGCATTGGATTCTCACTGGTGAGTTTCCTCTTTTTCTAGAGCCTCTCTTCTTGATTTATGCTCTCTCTCAAGTTATCCGTGGTTGAATGTTTTTGACCTCTTTATAGATCTATGATGTTCTAAGCCGATTAAAATGTGGAGGTTCAACTATATCAATAGTCCAATATCGAGGTAAGTGGTTTTCTGCCTTTCAGAGTTTATCTTTGAGTTATATATGCCTATGTTCTGATTGCCCATGATTCGAGTATTTCGTTTTAAGTAATTGAACCCTGTTATCATCTTCCTTAGATTGATTGATAGATTAAGGGTTTTTATTGATATATTAAGATAAATTTCTGGTTTAGGGGACATGCCATTCATAGGTTTCCTTGTTTGAATGTTTATGGTCGTATGGTCCATGATCCCTATGAGGCAAACCTTGTTTCTTGGCCTTTATTGTCATGTTGGAATTGATTGATTAATTACTTCTTTTTAAATTCTTGTGTTATGAATTGTAGTTTCTTAGCCTTGTAGTAACTAAGATTACTTTGGACTACTAGATATCCTTTGTGCATGATTGTATTACACATGGATATAAGAACTTGATGTAGTTATACAATAGGGAGAATGGATGTTAAGGGCTTCCCCAGAGTGTCTGTTACATTTATGTTTCAAGACCACAGGGGGATTGATGATGAGTTATCCCTCAGAGTGTCCATAGTATACTATTATGAGACTATAGGGGTAGTGGACATTGATTTTTTCACAGAGAGTCTATAGTTTATCATTAAAAGACCACGAGGGGAATTGATGGTGAGTGTGTCCTCATTGAGTATTTTTTTGTTCGAACACTTGATCATAGGGGTTAAACTATGTGATCCACCTAGAGGTAAATGTGATATTTGGAATTTTGATTTTGATGAGTCTTCCAAGACAACACACAATCTTGGACTCAGTCTTAATTGATTGTTAGATGGTCTTCTTAGACATCTGTTTTCTATTACATAGGGGATACAAAGCTTAGGCTTGATCCTGTGATCTCATTATTCAATGGTATGAATAATTAATAAATATAAATGAATGGAATGGGAAACTGTAGGATTGTTTACTTTTGAGTACTTCCTTGTTTATTGATTCATTTTGTATATTGCCTACTATATATATATATATATATTCAATTACCGTTAGGCACATATCTTATGGTGGTTTCCTTCTGGGAATCATCTCACACCATGAATGGGTCATGTTTTTTGGGCCCAAATAGATTATATGGTTGTAGGTATAGATAATGAAAAGAACCCTTCATCATCCGGTACTTGATTGTTGTGGAGCTGGAGAGCATAGGCCAAGCTGAGGCTTGTGATGTTGTTGGAGTTGTTTACTATTTTAGTACTTTGGTTTTAGTATTGTATTTTCAAAATTGTGACTTGTTTGGATGCTTTCCTAGATATGTGTGATATGAATCATTATTTATATATATATGATGAAGTTGTTTTAACTATCAGTCTCCTGGTGTTTACCTTGTTGTATGGTATTACTGCTTCTGTTATTGTTTACTATTTGTTTCTACTATGTTACTCTGCATATGAGGGCATAGGTTTCCCACTACCACACCCAAGGCCCCCAATGATAGTTGGAAGACTTTGGAGTTTGGGAAAATCTGCTTGAGGCCATGTGACCAAACGAGAATGAGGAACCTTTGGGCAACACCCAGATCTGGGACATTACAATGTGTTTTTATGAAATTATGACTACATTTCTCTCTTATTTTGGAAGTCTATTTTCTTCTAAAAACATATTTTCTAAAAATATTTTAATTTTTTTAACCCTTCATAAATTTTTTATTATATTAATATTTATAAATTTTGAATTTATAAATATTTTTTTGAATGAAATATTCATGTATTTTTCAAAATAATTCCCATTTTGATTTTATTGATATAGTGAAAAGAGTCTATGTTAACATGTATGACATGAACTAAATTTCTATACTTCATTACCAATGAAATGTTTTAATGATTCTTTTATATGATTAAATGGTTATTTTTAAAGAATAATATTTCTAATATTTTTGGGGATATTTTAGTTTTAAATGGTAAATTTCCAAATGAAAAGTTTATTTTCCTCAAGAATGTTTTTAAAGCTCCCTTTTCTCTATAATCATCAATCAAAACTACCATTTATTCCTTATCCAATGTGTATATATTCTATTGATTCTATCATTTCTAGTTCTATGGATGGTTTATGATTATTTTGACCAAGGAAATTGTGGACATTCACTTTATTAATTCATTTTTTAATAATCTTCTTTCCCTTGAAATATTCACATACCAATGATCATTTCCCTAATTATATATATCATTTATAAATGATATTATTAATGATTAAGTGGTAAATTATTTCAACATATATGGTGTTTTACAATGAAATTTATTTTATTGATTGATCTGTGTTTTTTACTCAATATTGATATTTGACGATAAGGAACATTGTTCATGACTTAAATAAAATATTCGATATACAAGGAATGACTTTGACCTACAAATGATGGGTGGGGCCCAATATTATATATCCACTTGATGCATCAGTTTGTCCCATGAGATAAATTAGTAAGTTATCATTAAATAGGTTTATAATTGTTATTTTTAACCATATTGTGAAAGGTATGGATGGTGTAATTATCATGATGTATGAAATCATGTCATCCAATATTTAATTATATCCTTCATTAATAATTGAGTTATTATTATCCATGATATTTTCAAAATGATATTATCCCTGGATGGATTTTCTTTCCAGTTCGTTGATTAAATGGATTTTGTTTTCAGTTATTTACCTTACCATGTTGATTATTCCTTATTTTATTTTTATGGAAAAGTTATTGACTTAATTGAAAGTGTGTTCAGTTATTTACCTTTATATATTGATTATTAATTACTGATTCAAGACTGCTTCCATTTTACTTATCCCTTACTAAAAATTTGAGTTATTCCTTATTTTTTTACTTTTCTTAGGATTCCATGAAGTGTAATTTGATTGATGTTCAAAGATATTTTAGAGGAAATAGTGTTATTATTGAAAAAAAGTATGTTATAATTTTTTTACAAATGTAATACAAGACTTGAGTATGTATCTAGTTTACCAATACTACCAAGCTATTCTATTCATGGATATTTGATTCCTTGTATCTTATTCCAATGTAATAAAGAAGACACATGATCATGGTTACCTGATTTGAGGTCACTACAGTTGGTATCATATGAGGTTTAGTAGAAACCTTGGAAATAATATTTAAAAAAATATATATTAGAGATGATGATACTATGATTGAATTTGAGAATAGGTATAGAATAACATCCCAATGTTTTGGTATGGAAGAGAATATGTGGGTTTTCCAAGAAATTAATCCCTATATAGACACTAAATGTGGGCATGGTTCTAGAACCAATGTATATAGGGGTAATATATCCATAAATAGAATATTGGTATTCACTAGATTATCACAAGGTGCATGACAACGAGCCTTACTGTGCATATAATTTGACACTACTGGGGGATATACTTTCGAAAATTCACTTTTCTTTTCAGTAAATTATGAAGGATTTGAATAGATGATTTCAATGAATGACCAATGTTAAACCTAATCTGTCTTAGATTTTAAATAAAGTGTTCAAACAAAAAGTTAAAATGTTTTATATATGGAAAAGTTGGTAAAAAAGAAATGAATTGTTGGGGAAGAATGAAGAGTTTGATGGAAGGAAATAAATCACATCATAAAGATCCATTTATATTTATTTTTCTAAAATGTGGATAACTTGGGAATTATTTGAGTCAATTACCTCTTCTGAAGGTTAATCCATATTCTAGAGAAGGACCTATGTTGAAATAAAATAGATTAAGAATTTTTGTATTGTGATTCAATAATTAAATTGTAGAAGTAATTTAGATATGGTATTTTTGTTATAATAAACATAAAACATCAATGGATTTTATTATATTTTTGAGTAATATGTTTCTTCATTAAATTATGTGTTATAGATACCATCAAGTGTTTATGATTTTCAGATAGATCATATGTTTATCGTCTTAGACTCAACTATTTTAGGTTTTATGTTATGGGAGTTTATAATGATTGAGGATATATTGGGAGAAATTTATGGAAAGTATATGTTTTAGTAGTAAATTTATTTGAGTAATAATGAATTTACATTTTATAGACATATATTTAAAGTTATTGATATCCTTTAGGGTAAATATTTTCATTAATTACATAATAATAATAATAAAATAAGATAATTAGACTTTGTGAATTAGGGGTTGTATTATCAATATTAGTACAAAGTCTATTTAATGATTAATTTTATCTCAAGGATGTGCACTATATTGTTGTGGAAAATTATAATAATTAAATTAATATAACATTAGAAAATGCAAACCTATATTCCAGGTGACAATCCATCATATTTGTCAAGTCTATGGATCTTGAACCAATAATATAATGATGATAAGAGTTTAATGCCTACTTTTGGCCTATGTGATATGAGGTTTAACATGTAATTAGTTAAATGATTTGAAAAATAAATATTAATAATGAACCAGTGGTATTACTATTGGGGTTGACCGATTAATGTATTATATTGTATAAGTTCTTCAAACCATATTGGGTTTGGAAAATAGTTAGACAAAAACATAATGGGTTGTCACTCTTGTAAAGATCTTATGATCCATTAAAAGTGAATTTTAGTGGTTAAGGGAACAAAAATTCATTTTTGGATTCTCATTTATTAGGGAATGTGTTGAATTTGAAATTTATTGAGGTATAACCAAAGGATAAAAGTGTTATTTCGAAAAAGAAACATATGAAGTAGATTTTCTTATATTGATAGAAAGTAATGTAATTCCTAAAATTTAAGAAAATGATATTGAGACAAAAATTGTATCTTATTATATAAAAATATGATGAATCATATTATCTTAGAAATTATTATGGATTTATATTTTTCAATCCATTAAATTTCAATTGATCATTCACTTTCTCTTGATAAATTTCCTCAATGTTTCTATATAATTATTTTTGCATTTATTCCATATCCAACTCCTTACATGACACAAATGTTCCCCAAATTAGAAAAAAATTTATGTTTTATTCCATATGACCTTTTAAAATCATTTCTCTCTCTTATTAATTGGATATATTTTTAACATTTTTATAATGTTGGTTTGCAACAAAATAATTCTCAAATATAATAAAATTGATTACTAAGATCAAGTTTAAATTTGGAGGAATGTTTTTTAACATCGGGGGAATGTAACACCAAAATATTTTTAAATAATAATTTCTTTCTATAACATAAGTGACACACAACACCAAGTTTAAATAACCCAAAAAACTAAATTTATTTAAATTTAATCTCTTCGATATCTTGCATAACATACAACCCCCAGTCAAAGTAAACCATAATATAGTATACCTTGTTTTTAAATTGTTGGTAATGAATATTAATAACAAAATTATGAAATTATTGCTATCTATTTATTATAAATTTAATAAAAATCATTAAGAATAAAAAATAAATGTTTTATGAAAAACCATATTTTTTATAAAAGAAAGATTAATAGTATTTATTCCACATATGTTAAAATTACATTTCACAAATTTTATAAAATTTATTTGATAAAATTTAATTCATTTTTACATCATAATATAAAAATCATTATAGGGTGATTTTATTTATTTTTCTAAAAAGATCTATTTTTGATCAATAGTGAAAAATACAGAATTTTAATTGAAAACAACCTTTTTGTTTAAATTATTCATAAATTTAAATTCTATTTATAATTTGATAAAAATTAAAATTATTTCAATTATATATAAATTAATCCAATATAATCCGTTTGAATCATTTTCACATTGAAAATTAATATAAAAACTTTGTAAACATCTGAACATTTTCCCTTTGAAAAACAACATTCATATAAAAATTTCCAGATTAATTTTAAATTAAAAATTTTCACTTATATGAATAGAATTTAAAAAAAAATATTTTTAATCAAAATAATATATATTATATAGTAATTTCAAATTAGATTTTTAGTAAAATGAGTACTGAAAATTGTAAAAACTATTTTTTTTTGTTATAATAAAAATCGGTTTTTTGGGGATAACCAAAACTATAACAGTGGAAATAACCTAAAAACACAACTATAACCTATTTAATTGAAGTATTTAGATCCTATATTGACTAATCCATGAGAATAATACATTTTTACCCTGTTGTTTTGTGTAAAATTTGCATACAAATTTTTATTTCCAAAAATTACAAGTGTGCCACTCACTTCACTTATAAAGGCCACCCCATATCCCTAGTTCTTCAAACCTTAACATATTTTTTGGTTCAATTAATAAAATTTCTTTATCAATTAAAACCTTTAATAAACTAATCATATAATCCTTATTTTGTGCATAAATACATCATTTTAAGTGTTCGGTTCAAACCTAACGAGGTTAACTAAAGAAGAGGTAACACACTTCAATGAGATTTTTTATTTTATTTCTTTCTCCATTTCCTCGATTACTGTTAAAACATAATGATATAATATCCTTAGTATCTTCAATATACTGATACATTTTTATGTTCTGTTAATTACCTAAAATGTCTCCACTTCAATCAAATGGTTTATAAAATCATTATTCAGGTGTACGGAGGACTACTGACTTACGAACTATTGTCATTCATTTTAATATTACCACCTCTCACTATTTGGTATGATGATGGATATAAGGTACACACACATATATATATGATATTAATAACATAATTATACCTCAAGAGTAACCATATCATATATACCACTTTCCATTCCATTCCTCAAGGGATTCAACAATGTTGCTCATTTGTATGAAAAACTACATCCTTTTGAAGCAATTTGATTCATTTTTAACTAACACATTACATGGATGATAAAAATAATAAAGTTAATGAATATGTGGGATATAAATGAAATAATTTTTAAATTGAAAATAGTTTTATCATTTTTGAGGAATAATATAACATTTTATTTCTTACACTTCAAAATGATGACATCGTTTCATGTATGTGTGGACTACTAACTTCACAAAGAAATACAATTGTATTTTCATCCCAAGACGACATGGATGATATATATGCATATATTTAAATTAATAATATTTTATTTATTATATATTGATCATTATTTAATGATAAAATGTTTCTTACTTTATATCCATAATTATCATTGTAAAATTGAAATGTTACCTATTCGTATGTACAACCTACTGTCTCCATGATTTAATACTGTTAATTTTTCATACCCATCATTCATCATTGGTTTTATAAGAATAATTGATGTAAAAATGTTATCTCATGATTATTATTTTGGATATAATATAACTATATAATATTTCCAATAGCTATATATTCCATGATAAAAATTCATGACAAAACCACAATATAAGTGGTTAAATAATGTTCAACCAAAAAGAAGCTTAAGATAAGGAATTTCATCTCAGTTTTCTTTCATTGAAGAAAATTTTAATGTTGTGAAAAAAATTTATTTATACGGTGTATATAAGTTCCCTTAGATATGTGATATCACGATTCCTTAATAATTCATGTTATTTTATGTTTCAATTATAATTATTTCATCTAAGTTGACTTGACATAAGAGTTACCATGTTGTAAATAATTTCATAACATAATTTCTTTTCATTGGGGTATAATACATCTTTAGATTTGTTAATATTTAATGGTTATGTGTGTAATTTCATTTGATTATATTATGTGGTATTTCCACTTTTTTATGTTTATTTGAATTTGATACAAATAATAATTTCATTTATTAATTCTCACTTAAATGTTATGATCATTGTATGTCACGAACTGAATCTGGTCTCCACTAATAATGGAACCAAATCTGGCCCATGAAATGTATCTTAGGGCGTTCCCTATCCCCAAGGGATGTAAAAAGTTTATGGGTATCAATAAATGAGGTTTGGGAATGATTTACTCGAGTATGGAAGCATAAAACATTAAAAACAATAAATAATATGAATATGAAATTTTCATTCCAAACAAGCCTTAACAGAAACCAGATCTGAATACATGGTTTTAAATAGATTAAATGTGGTGAAAACATAAATAAAAATATTATAAAATCATCCACAAAGACTCCACATGACAAGGGGTCATCACCCCCAAGTTATCTCTACAATACCGTACCTAGCGGGGGACTAACAACCCGAACCGCCTCCACCCGAGGCTTTGCCTTTACCTCTGTCAAACATAATCAAGTATAATTAAACACAAGGGGTTTAAGTAAGGTGTGATCCTAAGTCCATTAGGATACCATCGAAATATTCCAAATATTATGTGATATAAGGTGAAAATAATGCAGTTTTAATATGTAAGGAAAATCGGTGATAAATTCCAGGAAATGAAACTTTCAATTGTAAACAGATTTCAAAATAAAACTTTCAGAATGATGAAAAATTTAAATATGAAGTGTTAGATACTGTAATTTAAATCCAAACACACCCTAAGAAAAGGTTAAATGATACAAATCCAATGAGCACCAAAACTTGGAACACCCCTAGGCACTAGATAGTCTCGGGCCCTATGTACCTCATACCTCGGAGTAAAATATCCAAGTCAGAATCATTTCCCATGAACGATCCACTTGTAGGAAACATAAAAAACCTAAAGGTCCCCAAAAATCGTCCATATAGTTTATTTAGAGTTGTCTCTATCCAAATTCTTTGTGAAACATCGACAAAACCTATCCGGATCATTAGTATACTAGTACATGTATGCCCACCGAGGTACTCGGGCTTCCCCCTTTGGGATCAAACAATATCAGCATTATACATACATCTATTTTCATATAAAAATACCACTACAGGTCACATAAAAATAATACAGTATTTATACATACTTTATACCACTTAAGACACACAACAAAACATTTTGATTTTCAATAAAACAACTTCTCAAAATCCCGCATTGTTTTGCACCCAAAACTCTTTGAAAACCCCAATTTCACGGTATGTGTACACTTATAAGTCAAAAAAATAGAAATGGAAGCCCAATACCATTTTAATAAAACTAAAAAAATTAGTTATAGGGCAGACCTATATGAACCAAGAAGTGATATCTTTGGAAAACCTCCATTTTCACACAAACATGGCACTAAAAGTTCATATGCTTCCCAACCACCATTTAAATTTTTTTGCAGCAGAAAAAAATGAGATAAACATTAAAAACCTAATTTTATTACCCAATAAATTTCAATAAAATCAATCAATTAGCTATATGGTAGCCCCAAATGAACCAATAAAAGATATCTCTGAAAAAAACCCAATTTCACATAAAAATGGAACTTAAACTTCATTTTCTTTACAAATATCACTAAAACCAATTTTTGAAGAAATAATGAAATAAGATAAAAATTAAAATATAATAAACACATCAAGATAAATCGCAAGGATTTCATACACATGGAATCACCAACCATAAAAAAACCTTGAATCTTTGTGCGAAAATCCTACAGCATCACCGTCGCACCACTAGGGACATAAATCATGCCTAAAACTGAAATAATATAGCATGAAACTCAAAATAAATTCCTATTTTAGAATCCCTAAATTCTGTACATTAGGAGGTTTTAGAGTGAATGGTTGAAAACCTAATCAAATTGAAAGAAAACCTAAGCTAATTGAAATAAGAAGTAGATCCACTTACTTGAGGGATCATGAATATATCACCCAAAATACACCAGTATTTGAAATTAAAAACAGACAAAAATATAATTGTGGTTAGAATAATGTAGATAAGTTCAATTGAGAAATTAAATGGGGGAAAAGAGTATGAATTGAGGGATTTATTAAGGAAACAAGTAACCTTTTTAAATCTGTAAAAATTGAGAAATGTTGAGATATTTCAAACTAATTGGCGATGAAAATGAGCTCCAAATATGCAAACACGAATATGGGGAATTCCTAGGGTTGTTGGATTCACGTGGGAGGTGGAATCACTGAAAACTCATAAAAATTGAATAAGATATTAAATAAACATTTTTTTTAAAATTGGAAATGGGATTTCATACTGGCCCAATTCCTTATACAAAAACCAAAATCCACCATTAGTATGGATTCCTAAAGGGTCCAAATTGATATTTAGGTGTTACTAGGTCTTGATAGGCCATGATGGAAGTTTAATGTTTGCGAAATGTTCAAAATGAAAGTGTTATAAAAGAAACAAAATTTACTTTTAAATCTGGAAATTGGCTCACGGTTTGGTCCAAATTTTGAAAACTCCCCATTTCCACCAAAATTCATGTGAAACCCCAAAAGCAAAGAACGAATTGAAATTAAATGAAAAATACCATTAAAATAAGTCATGTATGTGACAATTCACCCCACCATGAAAAATTCCCATCCTGGAAAGTCAACCTGAAGCTTGATCGAGAAACAGGAATGAGTACTCTTCCTCAACCAATAAAATCTGCTCCAATGTCTCATGTGTATCATTCACATGATGCCAAGGAAGTCAGGCCAGTGGAATAGACTTTCCCCAAAGCACCTTTTCTTGGAATTCCACTATTCGCACTGGCCGCTAAAAAATAGAAAAATCATGCTCTATATCTAACTCCTCCCAATTCAGCACATGGGATGGATCCAGGATGTATTTCTTCAATTGGGAGACATGTAATATGTCATGGATGGATGTCAATTGAGAAGGTAAGGTAGCCAATATTCCACCTTGACAATACTTTTGGTGATCTTAAAATTTCTAACATGCTGCGACATCATCTTACCTTTATTTCTCATTCGACGATGGCCTGGACGAGGGGCCACTTTCAAGAATACCCTACCACCCAGAGAAAACTCTAGGTATTTATGCCTTTGATTAGCATATAATTTATGGAGAATCTGAGCTATCAATAAGTGTTTCCTGATCAACATGGCCTTCTCAGATGTCTCCTGTACCAGACTCGGCCCTGATAGTGTGGTCTCACCTACCTAAACCCAACATAGGGGGTTCCGACCAGGCCGACCATGGAGCACCTCAAAAGGATCCATTAAAATCGAGTATTGGTAACTGTTATTATAATAAACTCAACCAATCCCAAATATCTATCCCATGAACAAACAAATTTTTTGTCACATGCACGAAGCATCTCCTCCAAAATCTGATTTTCCCACTTTGTCTGAGAGAAGGAGTCAACTGAATGCTCACCAAGAATGCACCTCCACTATAATCCTTCATCTCTACATGTATCTTAGAAAAGAGCCCCATCAAAGTCTACTCATCACTGGACTTCCTCAAAGACTTCACTGGAACTCTTTTTCTGCAGGAGTCGACCACCACATTAACCTTGCTTGGGGTATAGAAAATGTCAAAGTTGAACCCCTGCGAGTACTCGATCCAATGATGCTGCCTCAAGTTGAGGTCCTTATGCGAGAAGTTATAGGCCAAGATTTGGTGATCATAGTAGACCAAAAACATCTCCCCAAAGAGGTAGTGACACATAGTCTTCAAATCATGCATCACAACTGCTAACTCCAAGTCATGAGTTGGGAAATTCTTTTTGTGTGGTTGGAGTTGGTAAGAGCCATATACCACCATGTGATCATCCTGCATAAGCACACACCCAAGACCCATACCTGAAGCATCATAATACACAACATAAAACATTCTAGGCTCTGGAAAAATAAGAACTGGGGCATTAGTCAACTGCCTATTTAGCTACTCGAAGGATGCCTACCATTCTAGGCACCATACAAACTTCACCCCTTTCTGGGTGAGCGCGCTCATCAGTGATGAAAGCAAAAAAAATCCTGAAAAAAAGTGCATGTAATAACCAACAGGGATAAGTAAATTCTTGATCTTGAACATATTCCTCAACTGATCCCATGACATGACCATAATGATCTTATAGGGGTACACTGAAACCCCCTGATCTGAGATCTCATGCCCTAGAAATTTGAACTCCCTGATCCAGAAATATCACTTTGACAACTTTGTATAGAGGCAGTGATCCCTCAAAGTTCCCAAGATGATCCTCAAGTGATTTTTTTGTTCCACCTCAGAGCCAGAGTATACTAGAATGTCATCCACGAACTCCACAATGAAGGAATCAAGATACTAGTGGAACACCCTGTTCATGAGTTCCATAAATACTTCTGGAGGATTGGTCTATCCAAATGGTATGGACAAATACTCTAAGTGATTTTACCTGCTTCATAATGTTGTCTTCGAGATATATTCCTCTTTCACCCTGAGTTGATGGTATCCCGAATGCAAGTCCATTTTTTGAGAACCACTTTCCCCCTTCAATTGATCGAAAAAATAATCTATTTTCAAAAAAGGGTGTTTATTTTTAATTGTTACCTTATTCAGCTTCAAGTAGTCGATGCACAAATAGAGGGATCCATCAGCCTTTTTCGTGAACAACACAGGAGTAGCCCAAGGATAGATGCCCAATAGAATACATCCTTTAGATTCTAAGTCTTCTAGATGAATATTTTATTCCCTTAATTTGGTGGGGGCCATACAATATGAGGAAAGAGATATTTATTGTGTTCCCATTTCCAGATCAATAAAGAACTCCACATCCCGCTCCGGGGGGAAACTTGAAAAATCATCTGGGAATACCTCCAAAAATGCATTCACTACACGGGGTAAGGAACCTTTATGGGAAATTCCATTATCTTATAGCACGACCGATGATAACATAAAGATAAGGATTTCCAACCCTAGTAGTGGAGTTCCTACAAGACCTAACCGAGGATCCTATTCTTCGTGAAAAACTTGAAGACTCCCATCAGGTGTTGTGAAACTCACTCGCCGCCTGTAGCAATCGATGTGTTCCTGGAAGTGTACTAGACAATCCATACCAGGTATGAGGTCAAAAATATCCATATCTAATACAAAGAGGTCTCACTCCATATTAATCCCTGACACGAAGAGCGCACATGATGAGCACCTAAGACCATGCTCCTTCATCTATCCTAGTGGTGTCACCAACTCCACTGCAAAAGGCAATATGTCACGAACCAAGTCGGGTCGCCATCCGAACCGACGCCTGACTTGGCCCGTGGCAAGGCCCGAAGGGCGTTCCTGATCCCCACGGGCTGTAACAAGTTCTCGGGTATCAAAATAAACTTTGGGAACGATTTACCGAGTAAAGAAAAAAAACAGCCAACAAAAATAAACCAAACAAAAGTAATAGTTGCAGCCAAACATGTCTTTAACCAAAAACAGGTTTTTGAGTCACCTGTATCCAAAACCCAAATAATACTAAAAACAAGGTGACCAATAACCAACCTAAGAACTGTCTCCCGGCGTGAGGACACCACCCTCATGTCGCCACCAAAATGTCACGTAGAGAGGCCTCCTAACAACCTATACCACTACTCCCAAATGCTGGAACCTTACCTATATCAGACTTAAACAAATCTACGTACACCCAAGCGTGTAAGTAGGGTGTGAGAAATATCCCAGAAGGATATCACCAAGAAAAGATTCCACGCACAAATATCAAAAGACAACACATTTGCAAAGATAAATAAAAGAAAGAAAGAAGTGTTTAACATTGTTAGTAAAAAATGGTTTTTCATAAAATGACTTTAAAGAAAAACAGTTTAAGGTAAACACATTTTTGGGCAGTAACTCAAGTGACATATCACGTATCATTGTGCGCGAAAAGTAACCGGTAGCACCAATGGATGGGAGAGGCCCTATGGGTACTAGAAACAGGTGGGACCCTAGAACTTCGCGTCTCGGTGAAACGTGGATTAGATGGCCACGACCCTCAGATAACGTGGCTTAGAAGGCCATGACCCTTAGAACACGTGGCTTAGAAGGCCACGACCCTCAGATATCATACGTTTAGTTAGTGTTTCAATTGTCAATCCTTCCAGTGAAACCGGGCCAAGTCATCTCTGGAAAACTAGCTCACTAGTCATAGTCCCCCCACCTAATACCCCGACTTCCCTCCTTGTGCTCACATAAATTCAAAGTTCACATAACATGTCACTCGCACACTGATATCCTTTTTGAAAACCACACACACACCAAAACGTTTTAAAACTTAGTCTGCGCTGCTAGCACATTAAATTAAACCAGCTGCATAGTTTTATAAAAAAACACTTTTTATAACCAGGCAAACCATTAAAATAATTAAGCAATTTCAAAACATGTTGCAAAATATTCAAAGGGAAAAAGTCACTCAAAATATTTTCCAAGAAAACCACATTTTTAATACTACCCCAAAACATTACTACACCAACCACATTTCCCTAACACACACGCTGCATAGTTTGCAAACAATAATAAACGGCCGAAAGTGAGTTTTCACAATAAAATTAACCAGAATCACTTGAACATAGCTCTAACTAAATAAATGCACAATAACTCTTAGTCAAAGACAATTCCACAGCATGTAAACAAATAGATAAAAGTAATAAATTAATTAAATAAGCAAGCAAATGATTGTAAATTAATACTCGTGTGCGGAACCACCTACCGATGTGTCGCAAACTTGGCACAATTGATGCGCAAAAACCACTGCACCTCAAACAAGATCAAAACACACCCTAAAAAAAAGCACAACATGAACACATCAAAAATGAATCAAACATAAACTAAAACCCATTCACAACAACACCAAAGCAGTAGAAAAAACTGCTGAAGTGTTCTGCACCTACGGAAATGGTTTTGAAAGGGTGGGAAGATGGAATGTGGGTTGCCGGAAGGCTGTCCGATGGTGGGAGGTGGAGTGGAGAGACTGTCCGGAAGAGGAGAGGTGGAGTGGCGGGGCTGTCCAGAAGAGGAGACGTGAAGTGGCGCAGCTGTCCGGAAGAGGAGAGGAGGAGTGGCTATCGGCTTAAGGCAGCAGGAGATGGCTGGGAGATCGGTTGAGTAAGAGGAAAACAGAGAGATGCGGCCTCGCGCAATGGAGGAGGAAGGATGGAGGTGCGGCTCCAGCTGGGCAAGACAGACGGGAGGTAGAAGGGGGCAGCACCAGATAGGTTCGGCTGGGCTGGGATGTGCGGGAGTTAGCAGGCAGCAGGGGGAGAGGCTGGTGTGAGGCAGGTTGGAGTGCAGCATGAGAGTGGTCCAACGAGGAGGAGGTGACCACCATGCGGGACTCTGACCGAGGAAGGGAGCTACATCCGATCTGCAAGAGGAGAAATGTGAGGCGGCTAGGGTTCGACGAGGCACAAGGCGGGAGGAGGATGAACAGTAACCCGCGGGAGATAGAGAGAGAAAAAGTGGGATGAAAAAAAATAAAAGAAAATAGAAAATAAAGGATAAAATAAAATAAAAAGATAAATAAAAATAAAATAAGATAAGGGAATTAGAAGAGAAGTAGAGGAGGGATAAAATAAAATAAGAATAAGGGGATGGGGAAAAAATAAAAATAAATTAAAACCTAAAAAGAAAATATAACCTAAACTAATAATAATAATAATAATAATAATAATAATAATGATGTTAATGAATAAAAATACGCGTTTAAAAAAAAGTTAACGATAAAAAGGTCCACCCACACACCAGGCTGGCCGCACGGCTTCGCCCGTGCCCTGCCCGCTCATCGGGTATTGTCAAGGAAACGTTCATTTATCAACGTAGATGCACACACTAGTTTCATGCTCATCCCGCTTTCCAATGAAAAGAAAATTATAAAAAGGAAACTAAACTCATGTAATAAAACTAAAAATAATAAATAATAAATAAACATACCTCGGTGCAAAGTCTAGGTGTGACAATTCTCCCCACCATGAAAACTTTCCGCCCTCAGAAAGTCAATTCGAAGCCTGATCAGAGAATAGGAATGGGTACTCCTGCTCAACCCAGGACTTCCGCTCCCAGGTCTCATGCTCGTCATTCCCATGCTACCAGAGAATACGAACCAAAGGAATGGACTTTCCACAAAGCACCTTCTACTGAGAATCCACTATCTACACTGGCCGCTCAAACACCAATAAGTCTGGCTCAATCTCCAACTCTTCCCAATTCAACACATGTGATGGATCGAGGTTATACTTTTTAAGTTGGGAGACATGAAATACATCGTGAATCGACGTCAACTATGAAGGGAAAGCTAACCAGTATGACACTTTTCCAATCCACTCAGTAATCTCGAAAGGCCCAACATACCTCGGTGTCAGCTTTCCCTACTTCCCCAAGCGGCGATGACCCAAACGAGGGGACACCTTCAAGAACACTCTATCCCCCACTGAAAACTCAAGATCCCAATGCCTCTGGTCTGTATAAGATTTTTGGAAACTCTGAGATGTCAAAAACCGCTGCCTAATCAGCTTAACCTTCTCAGATGTCTCCTGAACAAGGCTCGGTCCAAAGAGTGAGGTCTCACCTACCTCAACCCAACACAAAGGAGACCGACAAGTCTGGCCATAGAGCACTTCAAAGGGTGCCATTCTGATGGAAGACTGGTAACTATTATTATAAGAAAAATCGACCAATCCCTAATGGTTATCCCATGAGCCTCCAAAATCTAACACACAGGCTCAGAGCATGTCTTCCAAAATCTGATTTGGCCGCTCTGTCTGGCCATCCGTCTGAGGGTGGTATGCCATGCTCATCTTAATCTGCGACCCCAAAGCCTTCTGGAGGCCTCCCCAAAACCGATATGTAAAGCGGGGGGTCTCTGTCAGAAACAACTGCTGACAGCACACCATGAAGTCTGACCACCTCCTGAATATACAAGCGGCCTAGCTCATCTACCTGCGTTGTATCTCTGATCGGGATAAAGTGAGCTGACTTGGTAAAACAATCAATCACTACCCAAATCGAATTCCTTCCCCGAGGTGTCTGAGGCAAGCCAATGATGAAGTCCATGGCGACGTCATCCCACTTCCATGTAGGAATGGGTAGTGGATGAAGCAATCCAGATGGCCTCTAATGCTATGCTTTAATCTGCTAACAAGTGTAGCACCTCGACACAAAGTCGGCTATGTCCCATCTCGTACCCGGCCACCAGAACCAACGGCGAACATTGGAGTACATCTTGGTGGTACCAGGGTGGACGGCCCACTGAGACTGGTGGCTATCCTGCATCACCACCTTCCGTAGAGACAACGGCCCCACATCACAGCCCTTAAAGCACCTGATCCTCTCGGAAGACAAAGACCAATATGAAGGAGTCTCCCCACCATGAAGACACTTCATAGATCACTGACACAAATCATCTCTGGGATGCTCCCACTGAATCAACTCCAGAAGAGCAGGGGTCAACTGAATGCTAGCCAAGAAGGTACCTCCATTATGCTCCCTGCTCTCCAGGTGAATCTGGGCGAAATGCCCCATCAAAGTCCACTCATCGCTGGACTTCCTCATCGCCTGCACTGGTACTTTCCTGCTAAAAGCGTCCGCCACCACATTACCCTTACCTGGGGTATAGACAATATCAAAATCAAAACCCTGCAGGTACTCGATCCAGTGGTGCTGCCTCAAAATGAGATCCTTCTGAGAGAAAATGTAGGCCAGGCTCTTATGGTCAGAATAGACCACAAACTTCTCCCCAAAGAGATAGTGACACCACTTCTTCAAAGCATGCATCACTGCTGCCAACTATAAGTTGTGTGTCAGATAATTCTTCTCATGCGTCTGGAGATGGCGATAACCATAAGCCACAACATGGTCATCCTGCATGAGCACACATCCAAGGCCCGTACCTGAAGCATCACAGTATACCACATAGGCTTTTCCCGACTCTGGTAATGTCAACATAGGTGCGGTGGTCAACTGCCTCTTTAACTCCTCAAAAGATGTCTGGCACTGTGGGCTCCACTCAAACTTCACCCATTTCTGGGTGAGTGCGGTCATAGGGGAGGCAAGCCTCGAGAAGTCCCGGAAAAAGAGCCTGTAATAACCAGAAAAGCCCAGAAAACTCCTGATCTCAAACACATTTCTTGGCTTCTACCAAGACATCACTGTACTGATCTTCTCAGGATCCACTGAAGCCCCTTGTTCTGAGACGACATGCCCCAGAAACTTCACTTCCCTGATCAAGAACGTGCACTTAGAGAGTTTTCCATATAGGCGGTGGTCCCTCAATGTTCCCAAAACAATCCGCAGGTGAAGCTCATGCTCCTCTTCAGATCCAGAATAGGCCAAGATGTCGTCCACAAATACCATGACAAAGGAGTCGAGATATTGGTGGAATACCCTATTCATGAGTGCCATAAAAACTGCAGGATCATTCATCAATCCAAAAGGCATGACCAAGTACTCGAAGTGACCATACCTGCTTCGAAAAGTAGTCTTCGGAATATCTGCTTCTCTCACCCTGAGCTGATGGTATCCCGAACGCAAATCGATCTTGGAGAACCACTTTTCCCCTTTAGTTGGTCAAAAAAAATCGTCAATCCGGGGCAAAGGGTATTTATTCTTGATGGTCACCTTATTCAATTTCCGGTAATCGATGCACAACCGGAGGGTTCCAATGGCCTTCTTCACGAATAAAACTGGGGCGGCCCAAGGAGAGACGCTCGGGCAAATGAATCCTTTGGATTCCAAATCGTCCAACTGTATCATTAATTCCCTCAATTCGATGGGGGCCATGAGATATGAGGGAAGAGATATAGGTTTTGTTCCCAGTGCCAACTCAATCGAGAAATCCTCATCCCGCTCTAGAGGTAAGCCTGAAAAATCATCTGAGAAGACCACTGGAAACTCGTCCACTACACGAGGTAAACTGCCCTAAGAAATACCACCATCATCCTCTAGTGCGAGCGATGATAACTGATAAGCAAGATTCCCCAACTCAGGGAGTGGATGTCCCATGCGGCCCGACCGAGGATCCCATTCTCCAGGAAATAACTGAGGACTCCCATCTGGTGCGATAAAGCTGACTTGGCACCGATAGTAGTCAATATGCGCTTGGAAGCGCACCAGCCAGTCCATGCCGAGGATAACATCAAATAGGTCCATATCAAGGACCATGAAATCCCACTCCATATCGACTCCAGACATAGAGAGTGTGAACGATGGGCACCTAAGACCCTGCTCCTTTTTCTTACCCAATGGTGTTACTAACTCCATTGCAACAGATAAGAGCTCGGTTGGAAGGCTCAATAAGTTCACAATATGGGCATATATAAAATAAACAGAATCACCAGTATCAAATAAAACTACAACTATAGAAGATGCAATCAAAATGGTACCTTGAACAATCGAAGGTCCTGCATCAGATCCAGCCGGTGCCTGATCCACATCATGGAACTATATGGTCCCTGCCTGAGAATGACTGCTCGCCTGAGGCTCTGCCCTGATCTGGATCTGCCGTGAAGATGATCCGGTCCTACCACCACGGCCACCGAACCAAGATCCTATCATCATAGTCGGCTCTGACTGATGTGATACCCCTCTGGAAGCCACAGATCAAGCCCCACTCTGGTAAGGGCGTGCAGTCCTGCAGAAGTGTTGTAGATGTCCCAAAACTCCACACCCATGGCATGGTCTGGGAGGGTATGGACAAGAAGGTCAGATTTTCCCTACCCTTTCGCACTGATGGCACACTACAGACCCCGCACCAGAAGCCCCAGATGAAGTCAACCTGGGAGGATGACCTGAGCTGCCACCACTCTTATTCCATTGCTCATCACGCTTCCTGTTCTTCTCGGATGAACTGCCACTGCCAAGCCCTGATACTGATCCAGAAAACCCTGACTTCCCTCTCTGGTCAATCTCATCCATGAAATCACGATCTACCACCTCAGCATAATTTCCCCACTTGAACAAGAACACCTGATAGTGTATTTCTGTTCTAAGGCCCTTCTCGAACTTCTGAGCTTTCAAATATTCAGTTGAAACAATTTCATGTGCGTACCGCACTAACTCAGCAAAGCGGTTCGAATATTCCATCATTTTCTGATCCCCATGGGAAAGATCCATGAACTCATGGGATATAGCATAGGCAACGAACTCTGGACAGTATTCCTTGTTGAAGATAGCTTTGAAATCCTTCCAACTCATATGCTCATGCTTCCCAGCCTAGATCACTGATTCCCACAACTTGCGATTGGAGCCCTCTAGTTGGAAAGAGGCACACTTTACCCAGACTTCCTATGGAGTGTCAAGGAACTCGAACATGCGTTCTATCTTTTCAAGACATTACTCTGCCTACTGAGGTTCTGAACTACCTCGAAATGAAGGAGGTTTGTTCTTCAGAAACTCATGATCTCTATCCTTCTTGGGGCCATATTCTTCCCCTCTAGCTGGAAAAGGATCAGGGGCAGGAGTCGCCCCCTGTCTTAAAGTCTGGACAGCTCGGACCACGTCTTCCACCAATCTTTGATCATGCGGTGAGGGAGAACTCTCCCCAGATTCCTCTCGTGGGTGCGTATAAGCTCTACGGGGAGGCATCTTGCTGCAAGGAGCAATAGTCATAAAAGAACATCATCAATACATCATATCCACAGATAAGTCAAATCTTCAGAAAAATAAGTAATCTTTAGTAGACCAAATATGAAAAAATAACATCATGACCAAACTCTTCTTCCCCACCTAATGTCCACGCATAGTCTGCAGCCTGCACGTCCCACCTGGAAGAGAAGTCAAACAAGCATCCCAACATCCCATGGCGACTCAGGGTCTGTCACGAGGTGTGCTGGCCAGGAACCCTACTCGTAACCAGAATTCTGAGCCCTAACAGTCCTAACTCCTATCTAACCAGACTCATCCCAAATAAAATAACTCATACATTAAATGAAAACCGGCTCTGATACCATTTTTTCACGAACCAAGTCAGGTCTCCATCCTAACCGATGCCCGACCCGGTCCGTGGCAAGGCCCGAAGGGCGTTCCCGATCCCCACGGGCTGGCACAAGTGCCCGGGTATCAAAATAATCATTGGGAACGATTTACACAAAAAAATAAAAGAAAATAGAAAAGAAAGGATAAAATAAGAAAAAGATGAATAAAAATAAAAGAAGATAAGGGAATAAAAGATAAGTAGAGGAGGTATAAAATAAAATAAGAATAAGGGGATGAGGAAAAAATAAAAATAAATTAAAACCTAAAAAGAAAATCTAACCTAAACTAATAATGATAATAATAATAATAATAACGTTGTTAATGAATAAAAATACGCGTTAAAAAAAGTTAATGATAAAAAGGTCCACCCGCACACTAGGCAGGCTGCACAGCTTTGCCTGTGCCCTGCCCGCTCATCGGGAATCGTCAAGGCAGCTTTCATTTATCAATGTAGATGCGCACACTAGTTTTGTGCTCAGCCCTCTTTCCAATGAAAAGAAAATTATAAAAAGGCAACTAAACTCACGTAATAAAACTAAAAATAATACATAATAAATAAACATACCTCGGTGCGATGTCCAGGTGTGACACAACAACTCAGTTGGAAATTCAGCATGTCCAAAAACTGGGAAGAAATGAATGAAACAGAGGCACCTGTATCAAAAAGAGTAGTAGCTATAGAAGATACGATCAGAACGGTACCTCAAACTGTTGACGGTCCTGCCTCTAACCAAGATGGTTCCTAATCCATAGAATGGAGATGTATGGCCTCTACATAAGGATGACTATTAGTCTGTGATTGTGACATAAACTAGATCTATCTAGAAGATGGCCTAGGCCTACCACAACTTCCACAGAATCGAGATCCACTTTTCCTCGACAGCTCTGACTATGCTAGCACTCCTATTAAAGCCATTGACCCTGCCCTACTCTGAAGTGGGCGTGACACCCCGAAAAAGCGCTGCAAGTGACCCATAGCTCAACATTAGTAACAAGGATTCAGAGGAAGTGGTCATTCTGGTTAGATGTTCCCCAGACTCCCACACTGGTGGGAAATAACTTATCTCTCATTAGAATCCACAGATGACAACTTCCTGGAAGAGTGGCATGAAATACCACATCCCTTCTTCCCCTGGTCATCCCACTTCCTTTTCTTGACTGAAGAGCTGCCACTGCCCACTACTGATAAAGTTCTAGAAAAACCAGCCCTACCTTTATGGTCAATATCCACCATACAGTTCTGGTCAACGACCTCATCATACATCTTCAACTTGAACAAGATGACCTGGGAACATATCTCTGGCCGCAAGCCTTTCTCAAACCTCTGGGCCTTCGCTTGTTCATTCAAGATGATTTCAGGGGAATACCAAACTAGATCAGCAAAATGGCTGGCCTACTCCATAACATAAAGATCCCCCTAAACAAGGTCCATGAACTCTCGGGACCTGGAATATGCCAAGACCTCAGGGCAGTAATGTTCATTGAGGACTGTATTGAAGTCTCCCCAGCGCATCGTCTCATTCTTCCTAGTTTGAAGTACCGATTCCCACCACCTGTGGCTAGGACCCTACAACAAAAAGAAGGCACATTTCCCCTTGATGTTCTCGGGTGTATCGGGGAACTCAAACATGCACTCGATATTTTCGAGCCATTCTTTTACTTCCTAGGGTTCTAAGTTTCCTCAAAATGTAGGAGGATTGTTTTTTAGAAACACGTGAGATTTATCTTTTCTAGGAACCATATCTTCTACTGTAACAAGAATGGGAATAACAGTTGGTCCCTATCCTAGAGCTTGGATATCCTAGACTAGAACCTCAGCTATCCTTTGATCAATCGGTGTGGGAGAACTCTCTTCAGCTTCCTCCCGTGGGCACATGGGAGCTTTCTAGGGAGGAATGTTGCTACAAAATAAAATGGTCACAAAAAAATAGTCTATACCATAATTCAGAAAATTTTAATCGAATATATCAAATATAAATAAACTAAATATATTACAGTAATAAAAGAAACAAGTACTCCACCCCTGCACGATGTCTGCGTGTGGTCTGCAGCCACACGTCTCACCTAGAAGTGAAGTCAATCAGACAATTACAATGTCCCCTGGTGACTCATGGTCTGCCACAAGAGGTGCTGTCCAGACACCCTACTGACAAAAAAATCCTTGAGGCCTGAAAATCCTAGCTAATGTATATCACGACTCATCCCAAAATATTAATATAACCCAAAAACATTGGCCTCCTGTTATAGCATTTTTTCATGAAACGAATATGGTCTCCACTAATACTGGCCCCAAATCCATCCCATGACAATGACCTAAGGGAGTTCCCTATCCCCAAATGCTAGTACAAGTTCTCAGGTATCAATAAATTAGGCTTGGGAATGATTTACGTGAGTATGGAATCAAAAAACATTACAAAGAATCAACAATATGAATCAAAAATTTTCATTCCAAACAAGCCTTAATAGAAAACCATATCTGAATAAATGGTTTTAAATAGCGTACAAGAGGTCAAAAAATTAATAAAAACATCATAAAATTATCCACAAAGACTCCACATGACAAGAGGTCATCACCCCTGAGCTGTCTCCACAACAATGCACCATAGGGGGGGACTGAAAACCTGAACCACCTCCATGAGGCTTTTCATTTACCTGTGTCAAACATAATCATCTCTACTTACAACCAAAGATTGTAAGTAGAGCGTGATCATAATATAAGTATGATAACACCTGAATCTTCTAATGAGTATTCAATTCAAGGTGAAAAGCATGAAGTTTTAGTATGCAAGGAAAATCGATGAAAAATTCCAAGAAATGCAACATTCAATTGTAAATAGTTTTCAAATTACAACATTCAGAATGTTACAAAATTAAAAATAAGACATGTAAGATACTGTAATGTACATCCAAACACACCCTATTACAAGGTCAAATACCACAAATCCAATGGTCACCAAAACTGGGAACACCCCTAGGCACTAGATAGTCTTGGGCTCGTGGAACCTCGTACTTCGGTGTAAAATATCCAAGTCACAATCCTTTCCCATGCATGCACAACTAATTGGAAATAGACCCCTAACCTAGTGGTCCCCAAAAAATATCCATATAGTTTAGTTAGAGTTGTCATTATCAAAATTCTAAGTGAGATAGTGACAAAACCCATCTGGATCACTAGCGTACTAGTACATATCCACCCACCTAGGTAACCAGGTTTCCCCCCTTTGTTATCAAACAATTACAGTATTCTACAAACATGTAATTGCATATAAAAACACTAATTTTGGTCACATACAAGTAATAAAATATCTACACACTTTATACCACTTAATACACACAACCAAACATTTTGATTTTCAATAAAAAACTTCTAAAAATCCTGCTTTGTTTTGCACCCAAAACTCCATGAAATCCCCAATTGAACACTATTTGAACACTTATAAGTCCTAAAAAACTGAAATGTAAGCCGAATTAATTTTCAATGAAACCAAAAAATCAGTTATATGGCAGCCCCATAAGAACCAAGAAGTGATATCTTTGTAAAACCTCAATTTTCACACAAACATGGCACTTAAAGTTCATATGCTTCACAAACACCATTAATAAAAAATTTAACAGTTGCAAAAAAATGGGATAAAATTTAAAAACCTAATTTTATGTCCTAATACATTTCAATTAAATCAACTATTTATCTATAGGGAAGCCCCAAATGAACCAATAAAATATTTATATGAAAAAAATCCCAATTTCACATAAAAATGGCACTTAAACTTCATTTTCGTTACAAATACCACTAAAACTGATTTTCAAAACAATAATAAAATGACATAAACATGAAAATATAATAAACATAGAAGCTGAATCACAATGATTTCATACACCTGGAATCACCTACCATAATAATGAAAACCCTTGAATCTTTGTTCGAAAATCCTATCGCAGCACCACTGCCCCACTAGGGACATAGATCGAGCCTAAAACCGAAAGAATAGACCATGAAACTAAAAATAAAAACCTATTTTTGAATCCATAAATTATTTGAATTAAGAAATTCAAGATTAAATGGAAGAAACCCTAATCAAATTGAATGAAACCCTAAGAAAATTGAAAGAAGAAGGAAGGAGAGCCACTTACTTGAGGGATGTTGATGAAATCTTCCCAAATACACTAGTAGAAAAAATTTCAAATAGAAAAAAATATAATTGATGTTTGAATAATGTATATAAGGACATTTGATAACTAAAATGGGGGAAAAGAGTAAGAATTGAGGGAGTTATGAAGGAAACAAGTTACCTTTTTTAAATATGAACAAATTGAGAAAGGTTGAGATGTTTAGACCTAATTGGAAATGAAAATGAGCTCCAAAGAGGGAGACACGAATATGGGGGTGCTCCTAGAGATGTTGGATTCAAGTGGGAGGTTGAATCACCAAAAGAGAATAAAAATTGAATAAGATATTAAATATTTTTTTAAACTGGAAATGGGCTTCCGGGATGGCTCAATTCCATATACAAAAGACCAAATCCACCATTATTATGGATTCCTAATGGGTCCGAATTGGTATTTTGGTGTTAATAGGTTAGGGGAGTCCATGTTGGAAGTGTAATGGGTGAAAAGGTTAGAAAATTTAAAGAGTTTTAAAAGAAACCAAATTTCTTTTTAAATATAGAAATGGGCTTACGGTTTGGCCCAAATTTTGAAATCTCATAATTTTCACCCAAATGGATGGGAACTCCCAAAACAAAACATGACTAGAAATTAAATGAAAAAACATTTAAATAAGTCACATATGTGACATTTTAGGGGTCCATTTCACAATTTCGTTCTAATTAGATTGTTTATTATTTAATTTCATTGGACGAAAATTATTTTACCATTTAATAATAATACCATTTAATTTTCTTATCCTCTATTTATTTTTGATATTTCATTGATCATAATGTCTATGAATATGGATAAATAGAAGAGGTTGGGGGTGAATTTTATGTTTAAAAACATTAATTTTTGTCCATAAAAGATATATATTTTAAAGAGTTTAAACAAATCATACTCAAAAAAATGGCTTAAGTATTTAAATGGTAATCAGACTTGGCCCCTGAGTCCTATAATAAAAAATATCATAATTAATTAGGTTCTAATATGTCTGTCTAGAGGTCATAATAATAAATTAATTCAATCTTAAAATCATATAGAATCGCAATTATTAAGAAGTGGTATCTAAATCATAGTTTAATCATATTCATAGTATAAAATTAGTTAATCAGATCATAAAAAAATATTATAATTAAAAAGGATATAATATATCCGAGCAATATAAAAATTACCATAATCCATATTTTGTATTATGACATAATTAAAAATAAAATTGTGAAAAAATGTGTTAATTTTTCATTAAATTCAATTAAAAATATAAACTTGTACTAAAAAAGAAATAAAAATATCCAACAAGCCTCTACCAAAGTGATATAGGCTCCTACCCGACATCTAAAAGACCCAAGATCGAATCTAGGTAGGGAATAATTTATGAGGGTACTATAGCAACACTATAGATGGAAAATGTAGTAGCAGCGGGCTATAGTAGTGGTGACACTGTAGCAGCAGAGGTACTGTAGTAGGACTGTAGCGGCAACAGTACTGTAGTAGTTATAATAACAGCCTGAGTACTATAGTAGTACTATTCACCAAAGGGCCCTTTGGGAACAAAATATGGGCTTTCAAGCCTAGTATTCTGGCCACTTGGCCTTGGTCCTTTAGGCTATGTAATGGGTCTCCCTTTATGTAGTAAAAATATATAATTTCTTTAATAATAAAACGAGGCTTTATCCCCAACCATTAAACAAACAAATAAAACATATTACACTTATTTTAACCCAAATAGAAGTATACAATATAACCAAGGATAAAGGACACTTATTTTTTACTTATAATAATTTTTTTCATTCCCTTACTAGGTAAGACCCTTGATACGATGATCAGTCTGTCTCAGTATACCCACGATCCCTCGATACGATGATCAGAGACCATTTCTCAATCCCCATGAGCCCAAGATTTGATGATCAAATTCTATCTTTCTATCCCCATGTGTCCTCGATCAATATGATGATCTGTATCACTGTATTCCTTACCTCAGAATCCCTTTATCATATTCACAAAATAAAATGCAAGGATTTCAAAACAAAAGACTCTAAGATGATTATAATGAATGGGAACAAGATGTTCATGCTTTAAATCTTTATAGCTCATGCAAAAAATAAATTATCAAATGAATTCAATTAGTGAAAAACTCCTCCAATGACATGGTATTTATAAGAAGATCCCCATAGTCATATTTCCTTCCCAATGGTCATATTTCTTTTAGTTTGTTTCAATGACTTATATAGCTGGAACCCCAGTGGTTATATCATAATAGAAACTATGATTTCAATTTTTACACCAATTTTCTATGTAAAAAGTATTTCATTATGATAGAAATTAGATTTTCACATTCGAAATTTATATTTAGTCAGTTCAAAATATTTTCATATAGATTTTATTAAGATAATATATATGAGTGTGAACACATAGTTAATTATTTCTGATATGGATCATATTAAAATGACTTTTAGTATAAAGACAAGAAAGAAATTCTTAAATTTGTTCTGAAAATGTGAATCTGATTATTTATCAGATCCCTAATGTTTATGTTTATTGTAATGAAAAGGTAAATTTAAATTCATGAATATTTCAGAACTAATTCTAAGTAAGATAAATATTTACGTTTCTATAAAAAAATAATTCTAAAAGAAATTGGACATAAATGACTTAGTAATAAAATATTAATGAAAGAGTTTTTGATTTATAAAAAAAGGAATGTAAAAGTCCCACGAAAACTTTTTACTTAACTATAGACCCCTTTTTTGAAAGCAAAACCCCAAATCTTAAATAGAAAATAACATTGCAAAACGTAATTATGTTATTCTTTTAAGAGATTTATATTTAAAATTAGACATTAATAATTATCTACCCCTGAAATTACAACACTTATAAATAAAATTATAAATATGGATAATTCCCCCTTTGTATAAGAAATACCACTAAATATCATATTGTAATTTAGTAAATAACTTCCTTTAATAATGTTTTTATCCCCCATAAAAGACATCTCCACCTTTCTATAAAATTTTACCCTCTATGATTTTAAAAAAGTAATAGGGAAATTCTAGAAATACATGGAAAGTGTTAGAGAATAAACTATGTGAAAAATACTAATGAAATGACTAATAATCCAAAATAATATATGAAAAATATTAAACCAATAAAAAATTTGGAAAAATCAAGCAATCATGTTTAGATAATGAGGTCTTTCATTAAAAAAATTCTAAAAATTAATTACAATAAGAGTTCAAAAAAATCATTCATTCTTTATCCAGGAATTGACAATAGTTTTAACTTTTTTAACAACTTTCTATTTTTTTCCATCTTTGCAGTAATTTCAAATTGAGCCTAATTTCATTCATCCTAAATTTGGTGTCTTTCACCATGAAACCAAATAGTCTCATATATTTCTTCATTTTGATTCATCAAACTATTGATTTTCTATTTATATATTTTAGTCTATAAAATCTCTGTGCTGATGTATTTAAATTTTTCATTGATGTCATTCACTTATTAAGACCATATATCTAATGTGTTTTTAACTACTCCACAAACATCTTGTTATCTATGATATTTTTTATAACACTTTGATGGATTTTTTGGATTCATTCAAATAATTCTTTACATCATCGAAATTATCATCAAAATGTTTGAGATCACTATTCAATTGATGATACCATTTTTTCACTTCTCTTCATGAATTTCTATGAGTTTGATAAATTTCATGATGAGTTTTCTGCATAGCTTCAGGTATGATCACATTTTATATCAAAATTCATATCGCGTCTGAATTTTGATTAAGAGCACCTAGAGTTATCTAGAACTGGGACTCTAGATTTGGAAAATATGGAATAGTTACTTCAATTTTTTTCAATTTCTAAACAAAATAATCAACTCCTTATGAAGAAGTTTTCTGGACTGTATCAGAGGGGATTTGTTGGATGGTTCCAGTTTGAATTTTCTTTGACTTTACTTTGATATATTCCATTGAAACTGAATTTTAGGTGTTTCCTTTGTCTATTTTACCTCATATATTTGAATAAAATCCTCATCATCATTTATATTATCAGAAGGATCACTATCTACTTCTATTTTTGATTTTCTTACTCTATCATCCATCTTGAATGAGAATTCAACTCGTTGAACTAATGTTTAATGTTTCTTCTTAGGATTAACAGACATTAGAGTTTGGTTTCCTAATAAATGAAATTCTATTGAAGATTCCTGAGATGTACTTAATGAAATCTTATAGGATTGGGAATTTCTATATTTTTCTTTATTTTCTTTTATATTCCATTTATCATCTTCATTCCCATCATATTTCATAATACTTACTTATTCTTCTTCATATTATTCATTTTCTCCCCCTTAGTATTATTTTTATTCATCTTCTTCCTATATTCCATCACTATATTTTTCACATACATCAATTTTGGAAACCCCCTCTTGAAGTTGTTCTTCTTTTCTTCAATCACCTTTCCCTACTAGGACTGACTCTGAAGGTTTCTTATGAGGTTCTAAAAGAACAAAATCATTATCAATAACAAAATATATTACATTTTCTACTATATAGGGATATTTGAACATAAACACATGACTCTTTTGAAAAGTTATATCATCATTTGAATTTGAGGAAGTTAAAAAATGTTTGTTGAGGCTAATTATAAACCTTTCAATAAATAACCTACTAAACACAAATCTTGATTCTTATTTTTTTATGTTACCTTTATTTTTCCTATTTTTATAATTTATCGACACGAAAAATTATTATCACTAGAGCATATGTAGAATCAACAGAAAATTGAGGATCCCCTTATTTCCTCACTTTATTTTTATATCTTTATTCTTCTGCTACTGTATCTAGGGAAATATTTTTTTCTATGATTTCAGAGGCACTAAAGATTGATATATTTTTTATTTTCCTTATTTTCTTGAAAATCATTCTTCTTCTACATTGGAATAATTTTCTTTGGTTTCATGGAACTTTTATCTTCTGTAGTAGTTTCACTTAACTTATCAAAAACTATTCTGTTTCATCATAAAAAACATACACAATCCTTTTGAAAGTATCATCACTAGTAAGAATAATTTTCATATTCATAGGTTTCAACTTATTTGATATATTGAAATAGATTATGCACTTAGGAAATAACTTGGTTAAAACTGATATAATCATAATTATATGGGTCTTTATGGAACTAGACTTGAGTTTACTGATGGAGAGAAATATATATCCCATAAGATATATCTTTTTTAGGATGTAATGGAAGTCTAGAATAGAAATATTAGTTTCCTACAATAAATCACGATCTCTTTTTATTGGTATCAAAAAATATTGGAATCCATAACACAATAATCTGATTGCTTTCTGTTAGATGATTTAATTTCCTAACTTTCTCAAAATGATCAAATAAATATTTTTTAGCTTTATTCTTATCAAAAAAATTAATTTTATCATTCAATTTATGACAAGGATAGAGAGCTTATCTTCTAATTTCATTCCAAGAAAATTTGAGGTTTTCTATAGGAAAAATGATATCCATTTACATAAATTGAGAAACATTATTTTTCATTTCCATTATCCACATGAAACTCTACTGATTTATAAAATTATATGAATTCTTGAGAATATCTAGTTCTTGATCATCAACAAGTTTATTATCACAAAGAGATTCCAAACCTTGAAATACTATAATTTTCTTCAGAATGGAATCATACTAATCAAAAATGTTTTTCTCAATGAACCTTTCACTAAAGATAAACCATTAATCAAGGTCCTTTGTTAGCATCGTATTCTTAGAAGAGGAATAGGATTATGACATTTGAACTTGAGGATATTTTGGGAAAATGGATGGATGGTTTTGAATCTAGAACAACTTCATGGAGATGTAGTTATGCTTTTTTTATGTGGTACAAGGGGTACCCCTTTATACAAGATATTTTAAGTGATGATTCATCTTCCAAATATAATCCAATGGTTAATATATGATCTTATCTAATCTAAATGTTTCGATTGATATGAGAATTTTTTTAAATGAACATTGGGGGGGGGGTTAAAATATCTATCATATTGGGATTGGATACGATTTAAAAAATGAAAAATAGAATAATAATTTTATGAAATCTACAAGAAATTATAATAAAAACAATTATTATTAAGCAATAGTAAAAAAAATGAGATAAGAAGAATAAAATTCAGAGTTAGTGAGACTTAAAATTTTTTATATTTATTTTTTAAAATTATTGAGATTGGGATAGAAACAAAAAAGATTGAATTTATTTTTGAAAAATTATTTTTGGAATTAAAAATAGAAACTGATAAAATATACTTATTATGAAAAAAATAGAGTCATATAATTTTGAAAAGAGAGAGACTATAATTTTTTTAAAGATTTCTGAATCCGATGATCCATTTTAGAATAAAAACTCAGAAAAAAAATTACAAGGAAACATGAATTCAAAAAACAAAATAAGATACATTTTAAGAGAAACTAAATTTTTTTAAAAATAAAAAAATTCAAAAATCAAAATGCATATATAATCCCCATATGAAGATGAGTAACTTAATGTAATAATATTGGTAAATAAATCATGTAGATTTGAATGATCACATGACATTAATTATTCTTAGATTCAATTTAACATATTAAAATCAATTGGAAGGTAATTGTTTAGTAAAAATATCAATAAGTTATTCTAGAATTCCGATAAATTGTAACATGATATATCTATTATATGTGTGATTTCAAAGAAAGTGATGCATAAAATATATGTTTCATTCCTGTGAGTGATGTGTATGGTTCTTTATTAAGGGAATGGATCTAGTGATATTACATAGTATTTTATTTTTATTAAAACTCATTCTATAACCAGTGGGTGTGTGTTGCATCTACAACACTTGAGGACAGAAACATCCAACTACAATATATTTGACTTTAATAGTGAAAAGGTATTCCATGTTTTTTATAACAAGACCAAGAAACTAATGAATTTCATAAGAAATGAAATGTTACATAAGTACATTTACTATCCATTATACAACAACCAATGTTAGCATCCAAAAAACAATTTAATTCAAAATTATTTAAAAAATAATTGAAAATTACTAAATCCATGGTTCCCTTTAGATAATAAAAAAAATTTTGTACTAATTTTAAATGATGTTCCTTCAGATTAGATTGATATCTTGTACATAATCCTACATAAAATATTATGTCTGGTGGACTAGATATTATGTATAGTATACATCTTATCATACCTATAAATATTTTTTGATCATCTGGTTTCTTAACTTCATTAAGATAAAGTGAACATGAGGTACTGATGGGAGTAATAATACTTACAGTATTTTCACATCCACACTTTTAAAGAAGATATTTTATATACTTATTTTTGGATATATAAGTTCCTTTTGGTTTTTTAGGGATTTGAAAAACAAGAAATAATTTCAACTCACCCATCACACTCATACCAATTTTCAATTCATAATACCTGTAAAGGAGTCTTTTAAATATTTTTTAGTTGATCCAAATATAATTTTGTCAACGTATATTTGAAAAATCATGATATTTTTGTTAACTTCATTTATAAAAAGAGTAGGATCCATGAATCCCTTAACAAATTTTTTTTATAACAAAAATCATGTAAACCTTTTATACCAAGCTCTATGGGATAGTTAAAGGCCATATAATGCTTTGGAATATTTATAAACATATTAAAGATGCATTTTAATTCCAAAACATGACGGTTGTCCAGCATACGATTCCTCCAGAACATATCCATTAATTAAAGGAAACTTTACAACCATTTGAAAATGTTTGAAATTAAATAACACTGAAAGGCTAGTAGAATGAGAATCGATTCTAATATTTCTACCGGTGCATAGTTTTACTAATAGTATATGCATTATTAGTGTTTATAATATTTTTAAAAAATTCTTGATTTATTCATACTGATTATGAAATTTTTATCACATTTGTTTATGAAAAAACATTTTACTCTAATTATGGAAGATTATATAGGTATTTCTACAAAGGTATAGACTATATTTGTTTCAAATTAATTTATCTCATATTGCATTTCCTTAATCTAATCCTCATCACCTAAACCATTGTTAGGATTTCTAGTTTAACATTTTGAAAGAAATGAATGATGTTCTATTTCAATCCTCATGGAACATATAGTCCTCACTAGTTAATTAACATCGCCAATGATACTATCAGAGGGATGATTCCTAAGAAACAACTGACTTGGGTTTTACAAAACATGTTCATCAACATAAGGTATAAAATATTATAAATTAAATAATTAAAAAACAATTTGTTTTATGTTTTAATTATAGGAATAATTATCCAAACATTTGTGAGAATCAGTTTTTGGAAACAAATTTGAGGATGTTTGTTGGGGGTTTTTGAAAAAAGTGCTGATTTCATCAAATTTAACATGCACTATTTCTTCAATAGTAATAGAGATTTTGTTGAAAACTATGTATTTCTAAGATGTAGTGGAATAACCAAGAAAAATATCATTATTTGATTTGTGTGTGAATTTTTTTAAATTAAATTTTTCATTCATAATAAATAATTTTCATCCAAATACTATAAATTATGAAACATTTGGTTTACAAACATTCAACAACTCATAATGACTATTATTAATAAAATGTCGAATTAAGACTTGATTTATATTATAACAAGTAGTACTTACCGCATCAAACCAAATTTTTTTATAAATTTATTGTTCAATAAATATGGTTCTTCTTTTGTCTTGATGAATATGATTTATTCATTCAATAACACAATTTTTCTGGGGAGTTCAAGGAACTGAATAGTTATGGAGATTTTTATTTTTTGCTACAAAAAGTTTCAATTTTTTTTATAATTTAACCACCATGATCCCTATGAAGATTTATAAAGGGGAGTTTTTTTAAACATTTAAATTTGGTTACAAAAGTATGGAAATAAAAAAAGGCATTATATTTCTTTTCTCAAAAAAACCCTCATGTCCATATAGTGTATTTATCGATAAGAAAAAAACCCATATTATTTTCCCCCAATATTCCTGTTTTGTATAGTAACAAAAAATCCATTTTCACTAATTATAAAGCATTTGAATTTGAGATTTCACAAATATATTTAAAGCATTACTTATGTGTTTTTCTGTATTAAAAATGTTTAAAGACTTTAGAATAATAAAATATATGATTTGGTATATCCTTAAAAAGTCTTTTCCCAATCAACTTACATATGTTTCTATGGGTACAATGTCCTAAAAATCTATAACATAACCAAGATTTATATTCCATTTTACTAAGGTAAGGTGAGTATTGGATCCTTAGGTATTCTATTATTAGTCTGTATACATCCATATATCGATTTGTAGAAATAATGAATTCATCCTTGGAATTGTATACTATATATTTATCATTACTAAAATCCATCAGGTAATCTTCATCACATAATTGAATTATTATTATAAGGTTGTTCTTAAGTGCTTTACCAAAAAACATTTGAAATTAATGATTTATCAAGAATAAATATATTACTTATACTAATAATCTCTAAATGGCTATTATCACCGAAGGTAATGTTTTCACCTTTCATCTTGATAATATTTACAAAGAAATATTTCTGTCTTGTCATATGTCTAGAACACCCACTATCCATGTACCAAGTATTCTTGTTGCAGGTACTACCATTGTTTTCCTGAAAATAAAACAATTAGGATTTCACCACACCAACCTTCTTAGGTCTAGAAATGTTAGCGTGAAAAACTTTTGGAAACTATATTTATATTGAAACATATGATTTTCGAAAAAAAAAGTTTTGAAATTTATTTAGGGAACAATTATTTTTAAAATGTCCTCCACTTTGACACTCTGTGAAAAAGGGGGAATTCATTGGAATAAAGTAATTATTTCTAAATAATAATTTATTATAGGTATAACACATTATGGTATTAGTTACATGAGAAATTGTTTTTAAACATCTTATCAAAACCTTCCATTACCAATTTACTGATTGAAGAAAGTTTTATTAAAGAAGAAATTTCATACTTTTGTTTGACATCTAAATTCATATCCTATTGAATATTGTTTTCAAAATTGAGTTTTTTAAAAATAGTTTGTAAACTATTATTTTCCAAAATATCATTTTTAAAATATGTTAAAATTGTATATTTTTCAAAAATATTCTTACCAAATCATTATAAAGAACTGATACTTATATTATTAAAAAAAATTCCTTGAATTATCATTTTTCATGTTTTTAAAAATGTTGGAATTTTATTTTTCAATGAGTTTGGAAAAATGAAAAACCTATTCCTATAAAGGAAGAGTATTATCCTCGGATAAGGAAAATTATTCATCCAAAGATTCATATTTTTTATCATTATAAAATTCCGGATAATTTTCAATTAATGAAAAATTGGTAAGGTTCTTAACGGTTCGTATGTTGTTCATTAAATTTTTTTCTTTGGGTATTCTGGAAAGAAAACCAATTTCCCTCTAATAGAAAAATTCATGATCATAAATATTATATGGGAAATATAATCCATTAGCACTCCAATAAACATTTTCTTTAATGAAATTCTTGTTCTTATACATTTAAAACATTCTCTGTTTCCTATCAAAATGTTTTATTTTCTAACTTTCCTTTTCAAATTAGGTGTCATGACTCGTCCCAAGGGGTCCGTTCCGTGACTACCACAATCCCACCTTCCACAGGCCAGGGGTTGGTGACTAGAATGGGAAAGGCATATCCCTAAAACGGGAAGACATTGCCTTTGAACCTGTAAACACACTGACCATGAACATGACAAGATATAAACTATATAGTAAAACTGCAGTAGCAAAAGTGTGTACTGAAAGTAAAGGGGCCAGAATAAAATCCCAACTAAAAGATACAATACAAAATAAAATAGGACAATGATCATGAGATTATTCACCAAGGATCCTACCCTAAGATTAGGTTTAGATCACCTACCACCAGGTTCTGGCTCCTAAAGTCTTAGCCAAGCTGATCGTTGTCTGCACAGTACACAATAAGGTTCAGGTGAAGAATATGAAGGGGTGAGTATAAAAATACCTAGTAGGGACCATGAGACCCCCAAAGGTCTCTCATAATTCTAGATAGGAAAACCACAAAGCTAGATCACAATCATAAAGAACAAATAAATAGACTCAACTCATACCAGGTATACAACTCAGAGAAACAAGAAATAAGATGTTAACAAAAACAGGGTCGCTATGTCATTGATCCATGATGGGATGCTCTAAGTATTTTCACTAGGATTTTGATCCACATGGGGTATCTAGGATGCTGATCCACGCGGGTTTTCTATGAATGTTGATCCACACAGGGTCTCTATAATGCGTATCGACACATGGTTGCTACGATGGTGATCCACATAGGGTCTCTACAATGTTGATCCACATAGGGTTGCTATAAATGTTGATACACACAAGGTTTATGTGATGCTGATCCACACAGGGTTTCTATGATGATGATATATATAGGGTTGCTATGAAGATGATCCACGATGGGCCTCTTTAAGGCTGCTCCTCACTAGGTCGATGTGATACCGATCCACAGAGGGTCACTATGATGTTGATCCACACAGGGACTCTAAGATTCTGATCCACACAGGTTCACTATGATGCTGATCCACAAAGGCTCTCTATGATGCTGGTCCACATAGGGTCACTATGATGCTGATTTACAAAGTGTCGCTATGAATGGTGATCCACACAGGGTATCTATGATGCTGATCCAAATAGGATCCCTATGATGTGACAGTCAGACACATGATTCCACAAATGAGTAGCCCAATGGTCCTCAATTCCTTAAGGGTTCCAATGCAACATACGTCACTTCAATCGAATACCTGGTCTGTGAGTTATAGATATTTTAATGCAAAGGGAATGGTAGGATTCAGGTACGATCCAACCTGATCGTACTCCGACTTTCTCCAAAACCAATGTGGAGTATCTCAAAAGAACTGCCTCCCTCCAAGGATCCCAGCGCCGTATATGGTGCATCAATTAGATGTCTGGTTCACATGATAGGGATCTTTAAGCAAAAGTGGGCCTGAAAGGGGTCTGTGTTTGGTCCGACCTGCCCTACCCGGCCTGGGCCGACCCGACCCAGGTCGGGTCTGACCCAGCTTGGCCCAAACTAGCCTAGGCCAGCCCAGTTGGGATCAGCCATGGCAGGCTTGGCCCATTGGGATGTGGACTGACTTGTTAGGTGGTGCGTCACCTACCTGGTGGCCCACACGGGGATGGAAGCCGCTTCTCCTCCTTCCCAAATGGCTCAAATAGTCATTCCGCTCTTTAATTGGCTGCTCCAGGTGGTTCCACCAAGGCCATCCACGGGACCCACAAATAAAGGGTCATCTTCCACCACATCCTGCTCACCATGGCGTACGATGGCCCTCTGCCTCACCACCACGACATTCAGCTACTGTCGGCTGCCCCAACCATCAAACGTTGTGCCGCCTCCTTCCGTGGCTGACACATGCTGGCGGGAGTTCTGCGGGCCACCCGTTGAGTTCTAGTGGTCTGTTTTATGTTCCACTCGTTCCTACGGGCCTCTCAGGATGCTGCCGTCACAACGTGAATTTCAGATTCATGGTTCTTCCATGTTGTAATACTATCCCACAAAGAATGCAACTAGAACTAAGTAGCGTAGAGTCCGAGATTTGTTCATTTCGCTCACGCCCTCTACCTTAACATCATAACAGGCAGTAGAAATTTAATTTATCAAAGTTAAACATTAATAAACCCCCTCGGTCGAGATTTATTGGAGACATCACGATGGTAGAAGAATATTCCATGTTTGATGATTCCTCCGACATTCGTCGATCCCAGTTCATTACAACCCAAGCCTCTATCCTCTATCAGTGGAAGGTGTTGCGGTACTTCTCCAGAGGTTCCTCACAGCTATACCAAAATCCCATGGCCGAGCTTCAATTAAATATACAGAAGAATCAAACGAGTTTTTCAACATTAATGTGGTTCATTTATGAAACACATTGAATGTTTCAATGTTGTGGTTACAAAAACCAAGAGTCAATCCATTTAATGGCTTGAAAACACAGTCGTCCTACCACTCCGCACAACCGATGGAGAGAAAATAAAATAACATTTTCATGTTATTTTATTATTTTTTAAAAGGTATGAAAATTAACTTTTACTCCTAGCCTACTGCAGTCAAATTAAAGCCCCCCTTAAGCAAATACCGACATTACAGATTCAACGGTGTCCTCTAATTTCAATTTTGAGCACCAGTTCAAAAGTTAGAAAACACCATCTGCACTTTTACTGAATGTAACATAAAAAAGTTCAAAATTCTGTTTCAGGCACAACGGGCCTCAGAATCGAGCTCCATCAATTTTTACAGACTCGTAATATTCCGAAATAATTTTAAAAAAATTTATATGTATGTTTTGAGTCTTTACATTTGGAAAATCAGGTATGATATGAAAATCCTTATTACACTCATAGATAATAGTTTTTTAATCATTCTTCTCATTTAGACCCCTATTACCTTTCTTATATCGATATTGAATGTCCTCTATACCCTCTATCTTGTTCATACTTTGTGAAAAAATAGCTAGTTAATTTTTATATCACACAGAACGAGTAGAAATAGATAAGATCACAAACTTTTTCTGTACAGAACACATAACAACCTTTTCTAGTGTTGGTTATTTGGTTGGAATAGTAATAGTATTGAAATAAACACCTCCTTTATTTTTCTTAGTTTTCTGAGCATCAATTTTTAATCTACCCTCTTACTGAAAAAAGGTTCTAAATAAATCATCTAAAGAGAGATTTTTTTTCATCATTGATTCATCAAAAACTATTCTTTAAGATTACCATACATGATGTATGATGTTGATTATCTCATATAAATGTATTTCAACATCTAATCTTTTATATCCAATTGATTTTAGTCTTTTTACAATTTACATAAGCCTTTGATTCATCCTTGCAAACAGATTCACCTGGTTAAAATTCCAAAGCATGTGAATTAGCTCTATGCATTGTTCTCCTCATCTCAGAAACTATTAATGTCCCAAAATGAGTAATCTCTAACATTTATCAAATGATGTTAGAAAATTCATTAAAATAAATCTGACTTTATATGTTTCTCGTCCTTGAGCACAACAAAGTATTACTTAATTTTTAATTCAACTGATATTCTATATTTTCTTAATTTATAAAATCTCTAACTTACTTATTAGGAATTTCATAATTTCTAGAAAGCATTAAAATAGTATACAATCCTATGTTGATAAAAAAAAATCATTATATCTCTCCAATATTCATAATTATCACCATAAAAATTGATAGTATGTTGGGATTCATATTATCTATTAATCCGAAATTAATTCATATTATATTTGAAAATAAATAAAAAAATTCTTTTTCCATGATACACGTTAGTGAAACAAGTATTAATAAAGATAAAATATTATAAAAAATTTTTAAACAAACTTGTAGTTGTAAGGAAGATAAACATTTTGTCAAGTATTTGAGAAGTGGAATCCTCATTTGATACCAATTTATGCATTTTAATATATATAAAGATGCCTAAATTCAAGAGGGGCTGAATTTATGTTTTTAAAAAATTCACTTTTCACCTTAAGAGAAACAAAGAATAACAATATTAAATATATCGTATTCACAAAAACTTCTTATGTATTTAAATTTTAATTGGACTTTTCTATTCATTCTAATAATAAAAATATTGTAATCAAGTAGATTTTCAAATGTAAGTGCATAGGTTGTAGGGAGAAATCAATTCTAAATTAGCTGTTTATAGAATCATAATTAGTAAGCAGTGGTATAGAAATTAGAGTTTAATCGTATTCAAAATAAAAAAAATTAATTAGAGTATAAAAAAATATCATTTTTATGATGGTAAAGATATATATGGGTAATAAAAAAATAATCAAAATCAAGACTCTGTATTATTATAGAATTAAAAATAGAATTTTGAATATAAAATATATAAATTTTATATTACTTGCAGCATAAAATATAAATTTTGTAGTAAACAATAAATAAAAAATATTACACTTATTTTAACACAAAAAGATGGGTATCCTATAACATATGATAAAGGACCCCTATTTTATACTTATAAGAAATTTTGTATTTCACTTACTAGGGAAGGCCCTTGATAAGATGACTGATCTATCATGCAATCCCTGAAAGCCCTCGAAATGATGATCAGATTATATCTTCTTATCCCCTCCAACCTTTGATCAATGAGATGTCCATTATCTATATATTCCTAGCCCCCAAATCCGCTAATGATATTTCATACAATCAGATGAAATAATTATAAAAGAAAAGATTTTAAGATTATAATAATGGCCTAGAGAAATATATTTAGGCTTTCAATCTTCAGATCTCTCACAAAATATAATTATGAAAATGAAATCGTCCATCCAAAGACTCATCAAATGATTTTGTATTTAGAGGAAGATACCCAATGGTCATATTTACAACAGAACAATTATATTTATTGGAGTTTGTTGTAATAACATGGTAAGATGTAACTACCGTGGTCATATCATAACCGAAAGTCCAATGTAATTTTTTACACAATTTTATATGTAAGTGGTATTTCAATATGATAGAAATAAAATTTCCATATTAAAAATTTAAATTTAGTCTGTCTGAATTATGTCTTTACAAATTTCTTTATGATAATCCTTATGAGTGTGAACATGATGTTTATCAATTCTGATATTAGCAAAAGTTAAAATATTATGAGTACAAAGACAAGTTATAATGTTTTAAATCTATTCTGATAAGGTGAATCTGATTTTTTAACAAATACATACCATTAATGTTTATTGTAAGGAAAAACTCGATTTAAATTCTTGAATACTTCAAAAGTAATTCTAAGTAAGATAGTGATTTCTGGTTTCTGAAAACAACATTTTAAAACACTTTGGACAGAAAAGTAGTAGCAATCAAATATTTAAGAAAGAGTTTGTAATTTCCATACAAAAGGAATGGAAAAGTCATAAAGAAACTTTTGACTCAACAATATTTTCATGTAATAGAACCATTTTCCAACCCTTTGGTAATTAAAATAATTGAGAATATGTTTTTAATAGAATTAGACTGCATTCATCTCTTCGGTTATAAATCCATTTTCTTACAAAAAAACATCCAAAATGTTTTAATTTTTTTTAACCATTTAAAAATTATTTATTAAAGAAAATTTTACCCATTATTATTTCATTCAATTTTTCTTGAAAGGAATCATCATTTTGTTTTCAAATCAATGCTCGAATGTCATTTATCAAAAAAATTAAAAGAATATTTGTTTTAATATGTATTATATGAACATAATTTCCAGTAGTCATGGACACTCAAATGTTTTTAATCATATTTTTTAAATTTTAAATTTTATTTTAAAAGAAAATTATTTTCAAATTTCATTGCAAAAATTATGGTTTTAATGATTATTTTTGAAATAAAAGGATATTTTCCTCACGGATGTATTTAAATATAATTTCATTTCTAATAATCAACAACAAAAACCCTTTATTCTTACTTCTATTGGTATATATTTCACTGATATAATATTTATTCATTCTATGGATGGTTCATATTTATTTTTAATTAGTTTAATATTTACATTTACTTTTTTGATTCATTTTTATAGTCATAAACACTCCCTTGAAATATTTACTTACCTATGACCATTGAAAATTAAATTTCCCTCAATCAACCATATAAATTAATTTGGAAATGATTATTGATTAAACCATACATTATTTATATATATGGATTTAAACATTGAATGTCATTTTATTTACTAGGAAAATATTTATAAATTCATATTCCTTACTCAATATATATATTTGATGATAAGCCACATTTTTAATGAATTTAATCGATTATTTGTTATATAATAAATCCATTGGACCCATAGTTATGGGTGGGTCCTGGTATTATATATCCCATAAATTCATCGATGGGGATCACAAGAAAAATAAATAATATAATATTGAACAGGTTTCCACATGTATATTTAAACTATCTTGTGAAATGTACTGATAGTAGAGGTATCGTGTTGTTCAATAATCAATCATTTCCACACATAATAATTATTTAATTATTATCCATGATATTTTCACAATGATATTATCTCTATATGCGTTTCATTATCCGTTTATTGATTAAATGTAATGTGTTTTAAATTATTTACCTTTTAGAGTTGATTAATACTTATCTTATTTTGATATTTTTTTTATTTAATGTCATGTGTATTTAGTTATCTCCCTTAAAATTTTCATTAGTATTTAATTATTCATGATATATTCCAAAGTACATAACCCTTACTGCTTATTTGAGCTTACCCTTATTTTGTTTCCTTTCCCTAGGATTTGATGAATTGTACTATGATTGATGTGAAGGGATATACCAGAGGAAATAATTATTTTCTAAAAAAAAATATGTTATAATTTGTGTTTTGAAATGTCATAAAAGAAAGAAGTATGTATCTAGATTATAAAGGTAAAAAACTGTACAGTACTTCAGGATGTGATTCCTTATTTCTTAGGACAATGTAAAAATGCAGAAACTGGCTCTAGGTTACTAGAGTCAGGGTTGCTACACCATGATAACATAACGACTCATTGAAATCCTAGGAAATACGATCACAAAATATATCTTGACATACTCCTAGATAAACAATGTTATAATAAATGCATAGAGAAAACAACCAATATTATGATTCATTTCCTTCATACTATGGGATGTAAGGCATTAAAATACATTGTGATGTACCTATTCATCCCTGATCACTAGAACAATCATCTTAAGTCATCATACATTTTCATTACATGAGGATGAAAACCCAATCTAGAGAAATTGAATCCACTCATCATCAACTCCTTCATGGAAGTAAGGAATGCTACTTCATCATTCAAACGAATCAAATTTTCATTATTGAATGACATCTCGGGTATCTGGTCTATACCAACCTATAATTTTTATACATAAATATTACCTCTTAATAGATTAATATCCAATATATAACATTTTGATCCACACAAAAATCATGTATGTGTATTGTATTTGTAAAGATAGATACATAAAAACATAATCATAAGATATCTACATCATCTCTCACTTAATTATTCACAACTATCACCATTCATATATATATCATATTTGAAATATTTCTTAATATATTGGGGAAGGGAAACAATGTAATGGGAAATCTCAAAATCATAGTAAGGGTCAAAAAAGAGATAACAATGATAACTTAATCATAACATGACCTTAAAGGTATGATTACAAGGGAATAAAATTTGGAAACTATACCCAACATATCATAGATCATAATATTGAATCACGACACATATCATGGAATTTTATAAGACATGAATCATGAAGTAATCAAAGAACATAAGATATGAGATCATAACATTAAAATAAGAAATAAGTTTTTGGAATACTAATAATAATAAAAAACCATTTCCTTAGTCAAGGGTCACTTCCAAGACCATTATTGTATTTTGGATTCAATCCCCAATCCATCATATCCTTATTTAAGGTTCACTCCAAAATGATTGCAGTGGATAAGGTGCCTTACTAAACTGGGTCCACTTCCTATTCAAAACGTTACTATCCCATGAGATATGTATATTTTCCCAATGAATTGAAGGGATATTTAATTCTAGTCCCACCCATCAAATAATGAAAATGAAATATATGTGTGCCCAAATATCAGAAATCAATTATCATATAACAACTGATGAGAATCAAAACAAGTTTCATAAGACTTTATGCAATTCATTATAGCAAACCCCAGATAATTTTTTTTTATAAAAACCATGTCATCATAATAATAAAACGTCAATAGAAATAATAAAAATTGTATCATTAGATAATATCCCCATTAAATATTTTGTATCAAAAAATGATGTATATATAATAATAGGGTTTATCGTTTCAGAATAAATAAAATGATATAAATATAATAATGATTTATAAAATTCCCCTATAATAACTTCCTTTTTTGTTGGTGATGTAGAATGCAACATGTTGCATCATGGAGGTGGTAGTCCGCAAAACATGAGAATTATTGATTCAATCTTCTTAATAGAAAATGGAAAAAGTGAATAATGATTATTACAATATAGTACTAACTATAAATATATTTAAAATAATTATTTAATTATATGGGTATTTGAAAATTTTAAATGGAAAATAAAAATAAATAAAATAAAAATGTTAAGTAAAAATAATTACTCACTTTGAGAACTTTGGGATTTTATTGGAAAATATCTTAGAAATGACTCACATAGGCCAATATATTGTGACTATAATCTCAAGATATTTAAATATTATTCTAGTAGATGTAAAATGGGTAGGTTTTTAGGTGGATATGGGATTTTTTGGAGGTCCTTGAAGGGGTGGGGAGAGGCCCCTTTTATAAGGGATGGGAATGGATTTTTTAAATATTTGAACTTTACATAAATGGAGCACATGTTAAACATGTCATGTGGATCCAAAATTTATAACTAATGGATTGGGGGAAGAAATATGGTCGATACAAACACAATCAACTAATTCCCAAACATGTTTTAAACACATATTAGTGTTTTTACTCTAAGATTCATTACTTTTGACATATTATCATTTATAGTGGTAAATAATTTTACCCTATATAATTTATCCTTTATACCAAAACATAATGTTGAAATTATTATATAATTTTTCAAAACTAATGATAAATTTTAAATTTGATACATTTGATTCAATTTATAAAATTTTTAAAAATTCATTCTAAAATACTAATATATAATGTATTAATTTTTTTTTGAGAAAATATTACTTACATTATAAAATATCAAATATAGATTTTGAAATCAAAGATAATATTTTTAAATATATTATTTTACTTATAAAACATATATTTGACCATGTAAGGGGTTTCATAATTTTAGGTTATAGTTATATCTATCTGATGGCATACTAACCACGTTATTTTCCAAAATGATATTTTTCATTATTCACATAAAAATATTTATTTTAGAAAAATATAAAAAATTAACCATAATATAATTTTGATAATATAAATTATGAAAGTAATTTATTTTTATTAATTCTAAATTATAAAACTTAAATATTTAATAATTGAATAAAAAAACTGTATTTGAAGAGAATTTTTTCTACTAAAAAATTAATTCTTAAACTTAAAGTGTCATTAATATTATTTCATAAAAAATTATAAATATTTTAATATTTAATGTAAAAACCCATGATTTTAAAATCAAACACTATGTTTGATTGCATACAAGATTTGTCACATCATGCTTAAACGAACAAGTACATATTATTATTTAAATGTGATTATTGTAACCTAAAAGTTTTTTTGAAGTGTAAAATTAGGATTAAATAATTTATGAAATAAATATAATGTTATTAATCAATAAAAATTAATTTATTTTTTTGAAAATATTAAACTAATTTTTAGTAAAGTCATTTTCTTCCACAAAAATATATTTTCTTCAAAAATGTTTTTTATTTTTTTTATGTAAAAATAATATAATTAATCTGTGGAAAATTTTTAAAAAATATTTTAATATATTGAAATGAAAATTTTAAATTATTATATAAAAATTTACATATAGTGTTAATTTGTTAATTTTTGGAAAATTTTGATTTTTCAACGAATAGTGAATATTACACATTTTTATTAAAAATTATATTTTTCAAGTATTTACATATTCAAAATAAAATTTCATTAATTTTAAATGTTAATTAGTTCATCTTGATTAGAAATAATTCAATTATGGTTTTTTAAATTTATTTATTACTTGAATTTATCAAAAACCCCATTTTTACTTTAAAAGGGGCATTTTTTTGAAAAACTGTTTTTCTTCACGTTTTTTTATATAATTTTAAAATAAATTGTTATACTTTTATATAATTATTTATTAAAATAGATTAAATATTATAAAAAAGTGGTACAAAATTAATTAAATATTTACCTTTTAATTTTGTTCTATATGAATAGTATTGTTAGTAATTTTATTACTATGGTAAAGGGTAAATCAAGTAATTTAGTGTAAAAATAAAAAGATACGAACCATAAAAGGATCCAAAAAATTTAATAAATATTATTTAATGAGTATATATATAACATAACCATCCTAGTGTCGAATATAAGACCTTTTGGTGCTATTTGAATGAAATTATAACCTTTATTGTATTTTATTTAATGAAATTTCAGACATATCACACTCTTGTTTTTAATAAGTGTAATAGTTTTAATATGTTTTTATACAAGATATATGATTCATGATAAATATTATTTTGATAAATAATTTATTTAAATCAATCATGATAATTTAATTTTAATTTTTAGTGAATAAATAAATACCTTAAATGCTTACACAATGCTGATGCAGTAATTATTTAATTAATTGGAAACCAAATAATTGATATTAAAAATTTTAAAATAAATATAATTTGTCATGAAAAATGTGATAAATAAAATTTATTGATTTAAATTAACTTTTAGATGTATAATATAACATTTGGTTCGAATTCTAAGGGGTTTTAGGATATTATTATCGTCATGTAATTATTAGTGCTAAAATTGACATTATAGCTATTTTATAAAAGGGTTAACAAAGGGTTAAAACTAAAATATAATACTGGAAATATAAAAAACACTTGGTAAATTTTTATTATATTATAGGATCTCAAATTAAAATCACATAATATTTTATTTATTTAAATTTGGAGTCATTTTATGAAGATAAATATTTTATATACATTTAGTATTTTATGAAATCCCAAAACATTCCCCTCAACATAATTATAAAAGGATAGTCATTCCTTCACATATTTACCCCACTTTGATTCATTTACATCTCCCATACCATGACCATTAATATTATAAACATATATATATACACACACACACACAAACACACACACACACACACACACATGTTTTTGTGGTTATGGACCTTCCAAAACAGCAATCCTAGGTCCCTTAAGAAGAGATCTAATGAGAGTCCACTAAAGAAGAGGTAATAATCTTTATCGACTCTTTCAAGTCTATTACATCTTCATCTTCCACTTAATGTGTTGTACCCTTCATAAAATAATAATAATACAATCATCAATATACATATATGTTATTATTACTATGGACTATCCATATTCCCTCTCTTTTCCATTCTATGAAAAGAGAAAACATCAATTGCATGTACGTAGGACATATCATCTCCATATAGCGATGTAATTCAATTTTAATAAATATTTTACACAAATGGTTATAAATATGAATTTAATAATTATATATGATATCTAGGAAAAATACATTATTCTTTAAATATAATACAACACAAACATTCTTACCTTCTAATAATTTAGAAAATGATAACGTCTCTTTTGTGTGTGTGGGGATATCACCTCCTTGAAGTGCAGTGATCTATTCTTAATTTACCAATAAAATGGATGGTAATAAAGATATATTTAGTGATTATATTATATATATATATTATATAATAATTATTTTGGAAATATTAATTATTATTTAGCTTTATTTTGTTTCATCTGTCGAAAAATGAAAACAGTGTTCTTGTGTACGTACGACCAACCATATCAATGAATGGTGTAATTCATTTTGTATATATAACTTTTATGAAATAATATACATTCCAATATAATAAATATATATTATAGTTACATCATTATTAATTTTTTTAGAAAATGTAATCATAATAAATTACAAGGACAAAATCTATCAAAAAAATCATAAATGAAAAAAAATCATTTGCCACTCAGAACAATGAATTTTACAATGAATTGATAATAAACAGATGATAAAATATTATAATTAAATCTTATATTGTATGATATATATGATTATGGTTTTATCATATATGTATAATAAATCTATATTTATTATACATGTGGTTCGAAAACATATGATGGAAGTCAGACTGGAGGTAAGGGTTTCTCATCTCACTTTTACATTTTTATGGAATATGATATATTCACCACTTATTTCTTACGTGTGGAACATATATTACCCCTTATTTTTATATCATAATGTTATTTTTTACTTTATGATATTTAATATTTAAATTGAATTTATTTCATTCACGTGGCTTATTATTCAAAAGAAACCCAACTGGTAAGGGTTTAGTTCACAATCTCATCATTATTAATGATTTTTTATTTTTATGTCTCAGCATGGGAATATTTTTATTACGTGTAAATGTTCTCTAAAAATGTATTCATAAGTGTTTTTACTATCATCCCATTATTTTTAATTTAATTTTCAACTTGTTTGACTTTATGAAAAACATATTAAAATGAATCTTAATGTATTTTTCCAATCAATATATATTTTATATTTTTATTAAAAAAGTATGAAAGGAATAGTTTTTAAGTTATACAATATGAAAAACAATTTCCCTCCATCATGACACCTCAACACTTTGAATATTTATTTTAATTTTTATAAGGTTATTATCTAATAAAACATTTTCTTTTATTTATGCATATTTTTTAAAAAAATATGTTATTTCAAAGTGAAAAAGGAAATTCCATCAAAAGTTTTCAAATGATATTTTTCAAATATTTTTCTTCTATGTTACCATACATTATAAAAATTTATGATTTACTAAGATTATTCTATTATGGTAAAATCTTTCATATATTTTTGGATGTTTTATGATTGTTTATTGGTGATGTTATATTTTAAAACCATTCCCCATATTATGTTACATGAGTTATGATTATGTTTATTGATTAGGTATAATTATTAACATTACATATGTTAGTTTCAATGTGAATGTTTTTATTGATTACATTTCACCCCTATTACATGATGAATGTATTGGACATAGTATGTGATGGGTATAACCCACTATAGCCCCTCGGTACGTTGGTTAGTCTCATGAGATAAAATATATTGGGTATTAGTGGAGGTCATACACATTAATGTAAGATGTATTTTCACAAGGTCTCGATGATATGTTTCATTTTTCCATAATTTGTAATTACTTCATTATAAATAAATTTATCGATGTCCATGATATTATTCAATTACTTATAATATCCATGGATAAGTGGAGAGGACATGTGATTGTTTATATGGATTATTTGACCATCATTTATTCCTTCCATATTATGTTCAATTTATTTTTTCATTGTAATGTGTTTATTTTTTTACATTTCCCTACTATTTATGTGTATTTATTGAGGAATGCTTTTTTGTACACATAACCTTTTCAACCATTAGAAATAACCTATTTTTTATGATTCCTTTTTCAAGGACACCAACAAGTGTATTATTATTGATTTGAAGGGATATTTTAAAGTGAATAATGGTGTATTCAAAAAATATGCTATTTTATATTTAATGTTTTCAATTATAATTTTAAATTTAAGCATGTCTATTGTTTATCTAGACCACTAAATTGTTCAGTCCTTCCGGATGTGATTCTTTGTATCTCGTTCCAATGTATTAAAGTAACCACCAACTCTAGGATAATGTGGTTAGTGTCTTTAAAGTTATTACCATATTTTATGAAAATATGTCATCAAGAAATATACATGTGACATTAAGAGATACTTTATGGGGGAATTAATGGTAATTTAATGTTGGAAATTTATAGACCTTATTCCTAATGTAATGGATTTGGTTAGCAATATTTTTAAGGAGCATCAAGATTGAATATACATGGAATGGATTAATTAGACCTCTTTAATATTATTTTGGAGGTTAAAGTATGATTTATCATTATTGTATAACCAATTATAACAATTTTGGGTTTGGTAAATATTTGGAGGCTAAAGGAGTGACATATGAATATTTTTATTCATTAAAAGTTCTTCAATAATAAAGAAAATTCATCTTGAATATTCATTTCCTAGTGTAAGAGATGCAGTGTAAATAGATTATAGGAAAGAAAAGGACATGATTAATATTAGGACCTATAAAGGACCAAGTATTTTAATTTTATGAAATTATTTATCTAGATACTAAAACAATCCCATGAGTTTAGAAATAGTTCTAAAAAGTTTTTCATCCGCTTATATTTCATACCGATAAATCAATAGCTTTTTAACACGTCATCAATTTATGGTTTTGTGGTGGTTAAATTTCTCATTCCATGTTCTATATAAATTTCTATCAGTCCTTTGGAATTAATTTTATATTTCATATCCAGTTTTTCACTTCCCATTTATGTCCTCCTACATGTAAACCTTATACGTGTACCTCTATATGAATCTTTTACATCCTTTTCCTCTATTATCAATAGGATGTTTTATTAATCCTTTTTACATTGTGGGATTTCAAAAAATTTAATTTAAAAAATAAAACCCTAGTTATCAAATTCAATTTCAAATTGTGAGGGTGCAATTTATTTAGGGGGAATGAAACATATTTAGATTTTAAAATGGAATACTATGTTTGATAGGGTTCAAGATATTCCACATCAATCATAAAAGAACAAGTACAAAATCTTATTTAAAAGTGACTATTATAGAAAAAAATGAAACAAGGTCATTAGAAATAGGATTGAATAATTTATGATATAAATATTAAGATATTACTCAATATAAATGTATTTAATTTTTTTATAAAATAATAATTTAATTTTTTATAAATTCATTTCTTTCATCAAAAATCTTATTTTCTTAAAAAAATTATTTGTATTTCTTTTTATGTACACATAATATAATTAATTTCTTGAAATTTTCCAAAATTTATTTTATAAAATTTACTCCTTTTTTTAAATCAGCATATCAAAATTATCCTACAGTGAAAACATTATAATTTTTTTAAAAGTGTGATTTTTTAATGAATACTAAAAAATACATATTTTTATTGAAAATTATAATTTTGAAGTATTTAAAATTTATAATTCAATTTTGAATTTTTTTGAAATATTAATTTTTTCCTTTTTATTTAAAATAGTGAAATTATTGGTTTTAAAAAAGATTTTATAATTTGATTTAGAATAAAACATTTCATATTTTAAAAGGGAATTTTTCTAAAAAACTATTTTAAATCAAATTTTGAAGATTCAATTTTAATTTAAATTCTACAAATACATTGTTTTTAATTTTAAAAAATTCATTAACTATTTATAATTAGTTGTTCCAAATTTATAAAATATTTCTCCTTCTATTTTTTCAATATGAAAATTGATTTTAGAAATTTTTTTACCCTGGTAAAAAGTAAATCATGTAATTTAGGTAAAAAATAAAATGATAACAACCATAGACTGATACAAAAAACATACCTAAATATTTTTGGATGAGTATATCGCAACCATAAACATTCAAGAGTCAAATTTATGGTCTTTTGGGGCTACTTGGATGAGAAAATGTATATTTTAGTATTTTATTTAAAGAAATGTCAAAGATGTCATGCTCTTGTTTTTAATAAGAATAATATTTTTGATATAATTTTATCTAGAGGATATGGTTGTGTATAATTTTTTTTATCTAAAATATTAATCATCATCATGATAAATTTTATTATTTGCTAGTGATGAAATATACACTTAAATGCATACACAATTCTAATGTAGTAATTATTTAATTAATGGAAAAATAAAGTAAATTATATTAAAAATAATTGAATTTATTAAATTTTAGATAAATAATGTGATAAATGAATTTTAATATATGAACATGACTTGTTATATACATATAAATAAATTTGTTCTAATTTTGAGTTTATTATTGAAATTATTAAAGTCATGTAATGAATAGTTCTAAACCATACATTATTGATATTATAAATACATAATATTTTATTAAATGATGCAAAATTCCAAAAAAATAATATTAATAAAAATTAAATGGATATTGTTAATTAAATATACCATGGTCTATTTATATTTCTTTTTATGGTTTATAGTAACATTATTGATCCTTATGGTTTAGATAATTTATCTAGCACGGTAAATTTCAAAAGGATTAATGAGGGGTTAAAACTAAAACAAAAGGGTGAAAGAATATCCAAAACTTGTTAATATATTATTACATTAATGTATTTAGAATTATATTAACCATATATTATAATTATATCAATTTTTATCCCCAGGTAAATCAATGATAATTTATATTTATATAATATTTTAAGAAACTTCAAAAGTGATATTCATCCCAATTATAAAAGGACACACATTCCTTCACTTATTTAAAAAAAATTAATCCCTATATCTCAATAAAAACCTAAAACTTACCCTTATAAACATCAATAACAATTTAATTGTGGTCATTCTACATGAAAAATAGAAATATCGGTGCCATTAAGTGCAACATCCTAGGTAATCAAAGAATATAAAATTTCATATTTATTAATATTTTTTAATTAAATATTAATTTTACTTTAAAGGGGATGATATGTTCGATGGAGTATATGATAGGCAACAATGAGATTCATTGAAAATTTACGCTACACACAACGTTGAGTTATACCAAAAAATAATATAATATTATTATTAATTTAAATGGTAGTTACCTCCTAGCCTTTTTATTGGTGGTAAAGAATATAAGTAACTAAAATATGATTATGAATTTTTTTTACATTTATCCAATAAATTTTAGAGGCTTAAAATAAGAAAGAATCTGATTTTAAACATAAATACTCTCATATTCTTTAAAAGGTTGTTTTACCGCCTTTTAATGAAGAACCCTTTTTAAATCTAGTTTTTATCACTTTTACATGTTCTATTTGAAAAAAATAATATTCTTATTTAGAATTGGGACATTAGAATTTACTTTGTATGAAATTTTGGTATTTTTCTGATAATATTCATTATTTTAATGAATAGTGAAAAATACTGTATTTTAATTCAAAAATGCCTTTGAATCTAATTTATTTATAAGGTTATATTATCTTTTTAATTGGTTTTAAAGTGTAATTATATTATTTTTTTACCATTTAATCCATTTTTGGTCATTAAAAGTAATTTTACTTTGAAATTAGACATATATAAGTGTCAATATTTTGATAGTTATTATTTATTAAAAACACGCTTTTTGTTTTGACAGCGGGAATTAATTTTAAATTAATTTTTGCCACTTATGTGTTTTGAATTTGGAAAAATGTATTCCATATTTGGAATCATGAGGTACATATTTTGTAAATAAGTAAGTTTTATTTTTAGTCATTATGAATATTTACTTTAGTAAATATTTTATTTACCACGACTAAAGGGTAAATCGGTTAAATAAGAGAAACCGATAATGTTATAATAATATTAAATTTACCCTAACATTTGTCCTAATCCTATTGGCTGATATATGTCTGACCATGGGCATCCTTGGGTCGATTTGGGGACCCCATGGAGCCACTTAAGAGTGATAATGACACTTTATATTAATTAATTTAAAGTAATGACAAAAATGACACAAACATATATCTTTTAGTAAAAAAAATTTTACTTGGGGTTATATAAGTTACCTCTTAGACTATAAATATTCATTTGAAATCATAGAATATTTCCTATATCATGATAATTTTTTATAATTTTTAGACATCAAATAAATAAAAAAATTTATCACATAGTAATGATGCACACGAACCGGGATCAAATCAAGGCGGATGCATATTTCCGGGTGTACAGTAGTAGTATTGTAGAGAGGACTGTGTTGTACTATAGTAGGTACTGTAGTGAGATCAAATCTTGGAGGATTCATATTTCCAGGGTACTGTAGCGGAAACTGTGCAGCCTTGTAGCAGGTACTGTAGCAGGAACTATAGTAGGCACTATTTGGCACCGTAACAGCTGAGACTATTCCCCTATTTGGGCCTTCGGTCCACCGATTTGGTCCCCGAGTCCTTTAAGACCTTCATGCCACCTAGGACTTCGGGTCAGAAAGGCCTTCAGGCCACCTCAAGGACTTCGGGCCACCTTAAGTGCAGATGCAAACCAGACAACCTACAAGGAACAAGCTCTAGAAGGAGGATGAGCAAGAAGCTTTCACCATAGAAAAAGCCAAACAAATTGAAATAATGATAGGGTATGGAACCTTCTATCAGGAAAAGCATGTTCATGCACGTGAAATCCTATAAAAATAGCCATACGAAGGTGGATAGCTGATTTTAGGATGAAGATGCTGGGGAGGAGCAGATCCAAGTAGTTAGTCTTTATTGCATATACTGTTTGAAGCCTATGGGAAATGAATTATTCTATGTCCTATGATACATGTAATACTAACACCTAAGGTCCTTTTAGTGTTCCACCTCACCCCTTTAAATGTGGATTATCATTAAATCAATAAAAAAATTAAGGCCTTCGAGGCATTGGAGGAGTTTACATCATTAATGAATGATTTAAATAAATAAGATTTAAAAGATTAAAACAATATCCAAAACCTATCCAATTTTTATTAGATGATTTTATTTCGAACCTGATTCATCTTATCTTTGACTTTAAATAGTTTTGGTCCTTTAGGAACCAAAAATTACTATATAATAAAATAATATTTTCAAGCTTTCCAAAAGTGCCCCTCCTCCCCCTTATAAAAATACCTCACCTCTAACTCATTACTCAAACATCGGAAGCCCCTTGTCTTGTCCAAACTCTAGCCAAATAATCTTCCTACATCTCTCTCCTCCTCATATAATCCTTTCCCTAAGTATAAGGAAATTCAAGTAAACCTTTGGTTCAAACCAAAGGGAGATACCCGATTTAAAGGTAACATCTTCTGTTTTATTTTACTTCTCCGACCCCCTAAACTCTTTTTATTCATTTATTTTATAACAACATAAGTGTAATAGATAAACTAGGTTTTTATTATGGAAATTATTAGAACTACAATTACACAAACCTCCATCTAATGGGTAAAGAACATATTGTTTCTGTGGATGGAAAACTAACACCTCATGAAATGATGATTGTTTGAGATTATCCTACCACCTCTCATAGTGGCCATTATGATTCACTGTATTTATATATTATATATATTATGTTTATGTTTTCTCTATGATTCTGAGTTTTTTTATTTAGAAACAAACCTTTATGCTTTCAAATATGTGTGAACACGATAATTTCATTTGAGGAAGTGCGGACTACCACCCCATCAAGGTGATATGATTTGTTATTGACATAAATGGAACTTATAAAGGATATAATTATGAAATTATGTAAAAAATATATCATATGTATTATATTGGAATTATAATATACCTATGTATCATTATGTTTTCATTCAATTAAATACGAAATAGAAATGAAAGTAGGGTTTATGCGTATGTATAGCTTACTGTCTCCATGAACGATGAATTTCATTTATTATCTCCAAATGTTATGTACTATTATAAATATGCATATATATGGGATATATATGATATATACGATATCTAAATCCTGAATATTATTCTATAGATAATGTAATTTTTATCACAGGGACAACTTGTAATTAAAATAAGTTCATTTTTGACTAAAGTTCCAAACATAAAAAAATGCCCGATATAAACTCAAATAATTAACTAATTGTTATAGAAAGGTAATAAGTGATATAAAAGGAATAATAAACTTGAAAAAATTTCTTAATCAAGTAAAAATTAACTTAATTTTATTATTCAGGAAGAATAAGGAACATACAAGACAAGTTGGGCTTGAGGTAAGGGGTTTCTTATCTCACTTTTAATTCTTTGATATTTCCATTATTCGACACTTATTTATTGCATGTGGTGTATTGTGAACTAACATTTGATATATATTATCATTATTCTCTTTATATTCATGGTATTATGTGATTCATTTTTTGGTTTTTATCCTTTGGTCATACAACTCGATTGATTATAGTGAGGTAAAGGGTTTTCATCTCACTTTTCATTCATGTGAGATTCATTCTATATTTATTAATATTTCCATTATGGGGTGTATGTAATGCCCATGATTTTACTCTTTGTGTAATATAATTTCATTTATGGTTATTTACATCTTCATTTTATGATCATTCTTTCATGTGTTGTATGTTTCGTAAGTTACCAAATCAGTAAGGGAAACTTTCACCCTCCTTTATTAGAAATACCTATTTTTGTTATGTCTTTAATTTACATATTATTATGTTGGGATATGTTCTTATATATCCTTATTACTTTAAATTATATATCCAAGTGATGTGATACCCTTTTTTCTCTCAAAAACTCTTTTTTTAAATTTAATGTGACGTCGTTAGGCTGCCAAATTTTCGTAGGAGAACTTCTTAACGAATTACAATTCTTTGGGTTAAACTTCAATTTCTTGATTATGTCTTGCTATAAAAACATGTGAGTGAACTCTGATTGGTTTACACTTAATATTCACTTATATTGGGTGTATTTATATTTTTTCACACATAATTATGTCATTGATTTATCCATAATCTAATGATATGATCTTTGTAAGGGATTTTGTCTCAATTTACATTCCATTGAGTCTTATTTCTTTTTATACACAAATTAACTTTTATAGGGTGTATATACTACCTTTTGACATATTATATCATGAATATACTTATTCTAATGATATTATAAGCTTTGATTAATGTTATTCCTCAATTATTTGTATTCAAGTGTCACTCATTAGGTTAGGAACTCTTTAACTAAAATATTGTCTTAAGTGTTTTAAAAATTTATTATTCTAAATCTTTCTCATTAATGTCCATGTTTTAAAAATGGTTTTAAGGATTTATTTATATGTACATTAATGTTTTAAAATGTTAATTCCTTTAAAATCTACAAAGTGGTATGGGACACTTTGGTAAAAAAATCACTTTAATAAATGTTTTAAATGGTTTTAAAAATGGTTTGATAAAGAATTGATTATGTCAATTTCCTGAAATGATATATTGTTATTATAATGTAGAAATGTTATATTTCATTTATTCTTATGTTATGCGTTATTATTATGTTAATCTTCCCGGGCATTATTTACATATACAGGCGGTTCCGTTATAAACCTAGGGCGGGTGAACCCGCGATAGCTCTCCAATGCCTTGGTTAACGTGACAGAGACTTACATGAATGTTTCTCCTAAGAAATTTAGGGAATATACTTTTATTGGTATTTCAACATAACTCACTATGTAGTTGTGATAAATAAAATGTATGTATGATATGGATGCCACAAGTTACCTTTATGATTTATGATTTCTATGTGTTATTCATAAATCTTACGATTTGACGAGGTATGTTATGATTGAAAAGTGTGGTTTCACTAATTTTTATTTATTGATTGGTTAATGTTTCCTTTCCTTATTTTATAACCCTTACTGAGCTTTTTATGCTCAACACAAGTTTTGAAATGCTTTTCATTATACTTAAAGATGAATTAGGTTAAGGATGGGATCAAGGAAAAGTCATGTTGTCTAAAACATGGAACTAGAAATGTTTTTTTCGAGTTGTTATTTTATAAAAAAAAATGGATACTGAGTAGAGGTGTCAAATTTGTAATTTTTGAAATGTAATGTAATAGATATGGCCTAATTATCTAAAAATATAAACCTAAAAAGATCCTCAATGTGAATTCTTGACTTAACTCAAGATTATGTAATGTTTATGGTCAGGTCCTTATAGTTGGTATCAAAAATCGGTTTAGATAACATTAGATGTTAGGGTGTTAATTAATCATATGTGACATAACCATAATGGTTAGCATATTAGAAAGAAACATAGATATTTTAGATAAATAGAATGAGTTTAAGATAACAAGAATAAGTCAATCTTTGTATTTATCCTCTTTGTAAGATATTATATGATGATTATACTGATATACTCACACAGATATTTTTGGTTTTAGAAAATGGTTGGATCTAGAAGGCACCAATGTAATAGTGGATGTGAAGAAAACTATAACAGTTTTTTGAATGAGCAATTCAATGAAATAAGAGATATAATAAGAACTCATGTGTTTATTATCAACCAACTATCTGGAGTCATGATTGACCACCTTAACCATAAGGATTTTTATAAGGCATCGTATATGTGAGAAAAAAATCTATATGGAATTTCAGGTAATAATCATAAAGGTAAGTATGTTAAAAAACCTATTTGTCAAGGATATGGAAAGAAACACCTAGGAAAATGCTTCAAATGGACAGGAAGATGTTATAGATATGGGAATGAAGGTTATAAAGAAAGAACCTTCAATGGAAAAAAGGAAGCATCCAGCTGAATCTAGGATAGGGGAATAAGTTCTTTCTGAGGGATCAATTGAATGTTTTAAATGTGGTGTGCATTATCATTATACAAATAGATGTCCTACTTTGAAGTTTTGGGAATGGGATCACCAGGATCATAAAAATATATGTTTACCAATACCTAATCTCATTCCGATTGAGGATGGAGAAACCGACACTTAACAATGAAATGTATGGATTATTTCTGAACATATGGTTTGATATTATTGAATCTTAGGATATGATTCATGATTTTGTTTGTAGGAAATATGTATTTTAGAATAAGTTTGTAAGGAATGGTTAATGGATCATGAAGAACGTTGAATGAGTAAGAAGTCAACATATAAGGGATTCAAGTGTTATGGTACATATTAGGATGATGAAATGCTTATAATTATTAAGGATCTATTGAATATGGATTACTTTGGAAGACTTTTTCTAGTTTGAGTGGCCATGAAGTTTGATATATGAAAATGTTATTCAATAAATGGTTATCTTTTATTTTGTGGAGTAATGGTTTAAATATTATTTTGGAAGAATATATGTTTTTATTGTGGACATAAAGTTATTTGGGTTATTTATGGAAATGATTAAACTATGATAGAGAATATGTGACTAGGTTAATTACACTTTAGTATGAGACTTTAAGAGTAGTCGATGTTTTTGGATATAAATGTTAGGATTTACTGTGTAAAACTATCTGATTAAATCCTTATGAGTTTTGACTTACAATCTTAGTTTGGATTATTTTGAAGAATTTTAAGGACATTTGTTTGTTGAATGTTCTTTTCCAAACTTTTCGCATTTTTTGTCAAATTTTGGGGATTAATAGTAGTATTTCTTCTTATATAATATTATCCTTTTTGGGGATTAACTGATCTTGTACTAAATGTTTTTGTTTTGATTGATCTCTAAAGATTGGGGAAGTATATAGTTAATCATTTGGGGATTATATGATAATCAAGAAGTTTTTTATATCACTTTTAATGTGACAACGTTAGTTTTAATATTCATTTGGGGAAAAGATGAGTTTTTGGTATAAATTTAGTAAAGGATGAATGTCTACATGACAAGTAAGCATGTTTCCTTATGTTTTTAGTTAATATCATAACTAAATTCCTCAACATTATGAAAAGTAACTTAAAAAAAACATTTTCTGTTAAAATTTCCTACTGGGGAATCAAATACTATTTAAACCATCACAAGTTTGTGATTTTATTGTGGTTAACTTTCTCCTAATCATGTTTTCTACCACTCTCCATCAAGCCTTGATGGTCTGTTTCTCTTCCATATCTATGTTTTAATGGATTCCTAGTATCTGTTGTCTTGGTTAGCCTTTGTACTTCAATTATGTTATTTTAAATTGATATTTTATTGACTCTTTTTTTGTAGGACTTTCAATGAATTTTTCAATCCCAATTTTAAAATTGTGAGGATGTAATTCCCATAAGGGGGGAAGGATGTAACATCCCAGTTAAATAAAGAATATAAAATTTTAATATTTATTAATATTTATAAATTAAATATTAATTTTACTTTAAAGGTTATTCTATATTCAATGGTGTACTTAATACACAACAATGAGTTTCTTTGAAAACTTATATTGCACACAACGTTGAGTTATACTGAAAAATAATATAATAATAATATTAATTTGAATAGTAGTTAACGCCTAGCATTTTTATTGTTGGGAATGAATTTAAATAACTAAAATATTATTATTAAATGTTTTTACATTTATCTAATAAATTTTAGAGGCTAAAAATAAGAAATAATATGATTTTAAGCACAAATACTCTAATATTATTTAAAATGTCATTTTAAAGCCTTTTGATAGAGAACCCTTTTAAAAGATAGTTTTTATTTCTTCTAAATGTTCTATTTGACCAAATAATATTCTTATTTATAATTGGGACATCAAAATTTACTTTGAATGAAATTTTTGTATTTTTCTGATAGTGTTCATTTTTAAGGAATAGTGAGAAATAATGTATTTTAATTTAAAACTACCTTTTAATCTAATATATTTGTATGGTTAGATTATCTTTTTAATTGGTTTTAAAGTGTAATTATAATTTTTTTTACCATTTAATCCAATTTTGGTCATTGGAAGTAATTTCACTTTGAAATTAGACATAAACAAGTGTCAATCTTTTGATCGTTATTATTTCTAAAAAACACGTTTTTTGTTTTGACAGCGAGAATTAGTTTTAAATTAATTTAAGCCACTTATGTGTTTTGAATTTGGAAAAATGGATTCCATATTTTTAATAATGAGGTACTAATTCTCTAAATAGGTAAATTATATTTTTAGTCATTATTAATATTTATTTCAGTAAATATTTTATTTACCATGGTTAAAGGGTAAATCGGTTAAATAAGGGTAACAAATAATATTATAATAATATTAAATTTACCCTAACATGTTTCTTAATCCTATTGGATGATACATTTATGACCATGGGCATCCTTGGGTCGATTTTGGGACCCCATGGAGCCACTTAAGTTTGTTAATGACACTTTATATTAAATAATTTAAAGTAAAGACAAAGATGACCCAAACATATATCTTTTCGTAAAAACAATTTACACGAGGTTGAATAAGTTATATCTTAGACTATAAATATTCATTTTAAAGATAAAATTATTTCCTATATAATGATATTTTGTTTATAATTTTTAGGCATCACGTAAAGAAATATATTTATGACACAATAATGATGTAGTGTTTACCTCATTAATGAATAATTTAAATAAATAAGATTAAAAGTATTAAAACAGTATCCAAAACCTATCCAATTATTATTGGATGATTTTATTCAAAACCTGGGTCCTCTTATCTTCTACTTTAATGATTTTTGGACCTTTAGGAACTGAAAATCATTATATAATAAAATAATATTTTCAAGCTTTCCTAAAGAGCCCCTCCACCCCCTTTTAAAAATCCCTCACTTATAACTCATTACTCACACTCTCAAGACCCTTGTATTATCCAAACTCTGATGAATTAATCTCCCTACATCCCTATACTACTCCTAGAAGCCTTCCCATAGGATGAAGGCAATTACAACAAACCATTTGGTTCAAACCAAAGGGAAATACCAGATTTAAAGTTAACATCTTCTTTTAAGTTATTTTGTTTTATTTTACTTCTCCAACCACCTAAACTCTTTTTATTAATTTCATTTATAAATAAAAAGGTATCCTCAATATGATAGTTTTTTTTAATGAGAATTATTAGAACTACACTAACACACACCTCCATCTAATGGGTAAAGAACATTATGTTTCTGTGGATGGAAAACTAACGCCTCACGAAACGATGATTATTCAATCTTCTCCTACCACCTCTCTTGGTGGCCATTATGATGTAACTATATTTATATATGATATATATTATGTTTATTTTTTCTCTATGCTTATTCATTTTTTTATAAACATACCATTATGAATTAAAAAATGTGTGAACATGATAATTTTATTTGAGGAAGTGCGGACTACCGCCCACTGAAGGTAATATGATTCATTAATGACATACATAGAATGCATAAAGGATGGTGTTTTGAAATTATGTAACAAAAATATTGTATGATATTATACTGGAATTATAATATACCTATGTATCATTTTTTTCATTCCATTAAATACGAAATAGAAATGAAAGCAACGTTCATGCGTACGTACGACTTACCATCTCTATGAATGGTGCATTTCATTTATTATCCCCAAATGTTAGGTAATATTATAAATACACATATATGATGGATATATATGATATATATGATATCTAAATCCTGAATATCTTTTTGGAGATAATGTTATTTTTACCACAGGGACAACTTGTAATTAAAATAAGTTCATTTTTGACTCATATTTCGAACATAAAAAACAAATGTCTAATATGAACTCAAATAATTAACTAACTGTTATAGAAAGTTAATAAGTGATATAAAAGGAATAATAAAATTTAAAATTTGTTCTTAATTAATTTTAAATTAACTGAAGTTTATTATTCAGGAAGAACATGGAACATAAAAGACAAGTCGGTCTTGAGGTAAGGGGTTTTTTATCTCACTTTTAATTCTGTGATATTTCCATTGTTCGACACTTATTTACTACATGTGGTGTATTGTGCACTAACATTTGATATATATTATCATGATTAATTTTATATTCATGGTATTAAGTGATTAATTTGGTGTTTATTAACTTTTTGTCATACAACTCGATTGATTACAATGAGGTAAGGGGTTTTTCTTCTCACTTTTTATTCCTGTGAGATTCAAGCTATATTTGTCACTATTTCCTTTGTGTGGGGTATGTACTGATCATGATTTTTGTCTTTGTGTAATATAATTTCATTTTTGGGTATTTTAATCTTCAATTTAAGATGATTCCTTCATTTCATGTATGTTTCTTAAGTTACCAGATCAGTAAGGGAACCTTTAACGCTCCTTTTTTTAAAGACTTCTTTTGTTATATCATTTAATTTACATCTTATTATGTTGGGATATGTTCTTATATATCCTTATTTCTGTAAATTATATGTTCAAGTGATGAGATAGCCTTTTCTCTCTCATCAACTCTTTTTCTGAAATTTATTGTGACGTTGTTGATAGCTGAATTTTCGTAAGAGAACTTCTTAACTCAATTTCAATTCTTTGGGTTAAACGTCTATTTATTGATTCTTTCTTGATATAAATATGAGTGAATAAACTCTGATTTTTTTACACTTAATATCCACTTATATTGGGTGTATTGATATTTTCACACATAATTATGTCATTGATTTATCCTTAATCTAATGATATGATCTTTGTAATGGATTTTGTCTCAATTTACATTCTATTGTGACTTATTTTTTGTTATACACCAATTCACTTTTATATGGTATATATATAGAATTTTGACATTTTATATCATGAATCTCCTTATTCTCATGATATTATAATCTTTGATTAATTTTATTCCACAATTATTTGTGTTGAAGCATCACTCATTGGGTTAGGAACTCTTTAACTAAAATATTGTTTTAAATGTTTTAAAGATATATTCTTCTAATTATTTCTCATTAATTTACATGTTTTAAAAATGGTTTATAGGATTTATTTAAATGGACATTAATTTTTTAAAATGTTAATTCCTTTAAAATCATCAAATTGGTATGGGACATTTTGATTCCAAAATCTCTTTAATAAATGATTAAAATGGTTTTGACAATGGTTTGATAAAGAATTGATTATGTCAATATATTGAAATGATATATTGTTATTAGAATGTGGAAATGTTATATTTTTTTAATGCTTATTTCATGTGTTATTATTATGTTAATGTTCTTGGGAATTATTTACGTATACCAGTGGTTTTGTGACAAACCTAGGGCGTGTGAGCCTGAGATAGCTCTCCAATGAATTCGGTAATGTGACAGAGGTAAACGTGAATGTTTCTCCAAAAAGATTTAGGGAATATACTGTGATGGGTATTATAACATAACTCCCAACATAGTTGTGATAGTTACAATATAAGTATGATATGGATTACACAAGTTACCTTTATGATTTATGATTTCTATGTGGTATTCATAAATATTTCGATTTCATGAGGTATGTTATGATTGAAAAGTATGGTTTCCTTGATTTGCATTTATTGATGGGTTAATGTTTCCTTTCCTTATTTTATAACCCTTACTGAGCTTTTTATGCCCACCCCAAGTTTTGAAATATTTTTCAGAGGACTTAAAGATTAATAGGGTCAAGGATGGGATCATAGAAAAGTCATGATATCTAAAAAATGGAACTAGACATGTTTTTTAGAGTTTTTATTTTAAGAAAAAAATGGATACTGAGTAAAAGTGTCTACTTTGTAATTTTTGAAATGTAATTTAACAAATATGGCCTAATTCTCTAAAACTCTAAACCTAAAAATATCTTCAATGTAAATTCTTGAATTAACTCAATATTATGTAATGTTTAAGGCCGAGTCCTTATATTAAGAATATATCTAAAGGTATTCCACTGAAGATTAGGTAATTGTCTTTACTGACTCTTTCATGTTTATTTATTCTTATAATTCCTATTAATGTGTTTTAACATACCAAAAAATAATATTATTATTATAGAAAATATATTCAGATATAATTATAATTATAGGATAATCATATTTTGTCTCTTTTCCATTCTATGAAAGGCACAAACATCACTCATGCATACATACGACTTACCATATCCACATAACAGTGTAATTCATTTTTCATCACCGCTACATGTGGATGGTAATAAATATTTAAATATTGATTAAATATTATATAAATGAAAAAAATATGATTTTGAAACAATAATATGATATTTGACTTATTTTCTTCGAATCCCTTGGAAGTGATGCGATATATTTTTCATTTAAACACTACATGGATTGAAATAAGGATATATTTAATGAAAATTTATTATATATATATATATATTAAATACTAATTTTTTCATAAAAACTCATTATTATTCAACTTTATCTCATTCCATCCATCAAAAAATAAAAATAGCATTCATGTATATGTACAACCTACCATCTCCAGAAATGGTGTAATTCATATTATATATATATATTTTATGAATTACTATAAACACATATATAATAAATACATATGATATTTATATAATTATTTATATTCTAGATATTATGGAACCATAATCAAAGTACAAGAACTAAAATTATCAAATGCAATCATACATGAAAAACAATGCAATGACCACCAAAATTAATGATTTTCACAGTGAATTGATGATAAATGGGTGATAAAATGTTACAAGTAAATATTATAAGGTATGATATATATAATTATGGTTTTTTAATATCTATAAATTATATCTATATTTATTATACTGGTGGTTCAAAATACATATAAAGGAATTCTATCATGAGGTAAGTATTTTTCATCTCACATTTACTTCTGTGAAACATATGTCACATTCACCACTTAATTCATTTTTGTAGTGTATATAATAAAAATTAATTAATATATATCATGAATATATTTATAATTCTGGTATTTATTTTTCAATTTGAATTTATGTGTTTCAATAGGCTTACAATTCAAAAGAAACCCAAGTGGTAAGGCTTTATTTCACAATCTTCCCATTATTCAGGATTATTTATTATTAAGTCTCAAATGAGGAACATTTTTCATTATTTTCCATGTTTTATAAAAATGTATTAAAAAATTATTTTTTAATATTATCAAATGATTTTGAAGGAATTTTACCTTGATATAATTTTTACAAAATGTTGTAAAAGGAATATTCCTATTGTTTTTCAAATATGATACTTGTTTATTTTTCTTAAAAAATAATGGAAGTCATTTTTTTAACTTGTATTGGATATTAAATTTCCATCCTTCATAATTACTCAATGATTTTAATCTCCTTTTAAATATTTAAAAATTTCTTTTCAAATATTTGTTTTCTTTTATATGTACAATTTCTTTTAAAAAATAAGTGATTTCAAAGTGAAATAGTTATTTTAATCAAATGATTTCTAGTGATATTTTAAATTTATTTAATTTATTTCACCATCATTTTTTATTTATTATTATTTATTGAGGTTATTATATTAGGGTACCGTCTACCATATATTAACAGAGGATTTATGATTAGTTTTAATTAAAATGTTCCATTTTAATACTATTTCTATATGACTTTGGATGAGTTATGATTATGATTATTGATTGGGGTAATTATTATTATTTCACATATTAATTTCAATAAGTAATTTTTTGTTGATTATGTTTCACCCCTTTTAGATGAGGAATAAATAAGACTTAGTAAGTGATTGGTAGGGACTATTATAGCCCTGGAGGAATCAGTAGGTCTAATGAGACAAACTAACTTAGGTATTGGATATGTACTTACCCATTTATCAATGTTTTCTTGGCACAATGCCTCAACGGTAGGTTTTAAATGTTTGAAATTATGAATTCCATCATTATGAAATAATTTAATAATGTCCATATAACTTTTCAGTTAGTTATAATTTCTATGGATAAGTTATGAACATATGTGATTGTTTATATTAATTATTTGATAATCCTTTGTTCTTTCCATATTATGAACAAGTTTTTTTTAAAAGGTATGTGTTTCAATTATTTGCCATTCCATATTGTATATGCTTATTTATTTATAATAGCCTCTTATATAAGAATAACCTTAATTATCATTATAGATCTGACATATTTTAGGTTTACTTTCTCTAGGGTTATATTAAGTATATTATGATTGATATATGAGGATATGATAAAAGGAATAATGATGTATTCAAAGAAAATACTATGTTTTATTTTATGTTTTCAATTAAATTGTAAAATTTAATTCTGTGTCTTGTTTACCATGATAGATAAACTATTTAGTCCCTCCAGATGAGACTCTATATATATATTTCTAATTTAATAATGTATCCAATAACTCTGGGCTACTTGGGACAATGTCTTTATAGTTCGTATAAGATAAAGTTTATTAGAAACCTTGGGAACTAGATTTAGGAAAAAATATACTTGGGAACATAATCTAATGAATGAATTTGAGTATAATTCTAAGAATTGGATAATATCCTAAATAGTTTTTGGGTATGTATCAATTGGTTTTCCTATGTGATTTTTTTCATAATATACCTTCTGGTTTTATTTAAGGGCCGAACATTGAGGAATCATTCCAACACTGAATGTGATGGGAAATAAAGTGATTTTGTGAAAAAAAAAATATTTTTATGACCAAAGTGAATGATATTGTGATTATTCATAAATAGTTATAATGATATATGAATTAAAACTTGCATCTTAACGAACTCTTAGACTCACTGAAAATGAGATAGAAGGATTCCACTACGATTTTTAAAGGTGGAGACAATGGATGAAAGAAGTCTTGATTCCCTTAATTTAATAAATGTAGAAAGAGAAATCTAGGAGGGTGTATCTATGAAATAAGAAAAGGTTTTATGTATGGAAATTAAGGAAAAAATGAAAGTAAATGATGAGGAAAACTGAAAAGGTCAGCAAATATATTGGATAAGAATAATAGTCTACCGATTGTTTTATCAAATGTTGGATGTTTTAATCTTGGAAATTATTGACATTATGAGAATAAAAGTCAACGGGGGGAATATCCCAAAGATAAAAAAGGCTATAAAATTATTGGTTATACTTGTGATGATAAAGATACTACAAATGACATATGAAAAGAATGAGGTGTTAAAAAATAAGATAATGAATACTAGTTAATAGTTTATTAATGAAGTGGAATGATTAATATTCTTGTGTTTAGATTCACAAATTATGTTATAGAAGTATTTTATCAATGAAATTATTGTTATAAGAATTATGAAATGTATAAGGATTATACCAAAATTTTAATTATTTTCGGATTTGAGAGAATATGTTTAATGATATTGATGACCAAGAAAATTGATTGCGTGGGAGGTTGATATTTTTGGAAGACGCATGATTTAGCGAAGAAACACATTAATATTTTATTTATGTAGAGATAGTAATGATAAAGATATGTTTAGGGGATAAAATTAGATACCATGAAATTCATTAGTGATTTGATGGTCTATGTTATCTTTTTTATTGTTTACAACATGTTTGGATTTATAAAATATTTTTGACTATCTATTATTTTATTTTTTGAAGGATATATGTTTTTAATGTGATTATATTTATTACTATAATTTAGTAAAATATGTGATCAATTTATTTACATGTAAAATTATATGCTACTTTATTGGGTGTAAATGATAACTTGATATTGTAAATTTAGTGAAAGTATTCATTATGTTATGGATTTGGTAAGACATATTTTGGAGGTGCCTTATGGTTGACTTATTATGGAATATATTAATTTGAACTTTGGATATTATTGTCTTCGGTTTAAGTAAGATTTATAATTATAGGATAACCTATACTAACAATTTTGGGTTTGGTAAATATTTTGAGTCTAAAATAATGGATTGCGGACCATTTTATTCATTAAAAGTTATTTAGGCATTAAAACAATTCATCTCGAATATTCATTCCCTCGAATAGGAGTAGAAGTGGAAAAAAAATCAAAAAAAACAACAAAAGGGTAAGATTGTTTTTTTGACATCAAAAGGATAAAGTATGTTTATTTTCATGAATGATTTGTTTAGAGAGTAAAATAATCCATTGAATTTTGAAAAATTCCTAGAAATAAAAAATCTATCTTTTTATATTTCTTACTGATAAATCAATGGCCTTTTAATCAATCATATATTTAGGGTTTTTTAGAGATAAATTTATTCATGATCAAGTTCTCTACCACTATCTTTCAGTCCTTAGTAGTTACTTTTCACTTCGATATCTATGTTTTCACTTCTCACCTATGGTCTCCTACTTTGAAACTTAATATTTTTTACTCCATATTTTTTTGTACATCCCTTTTACACCATACCAAGTGGGAGTTTAATTAATCCTTTTTTTATGATGCGGGACTTAAACAAATGTGTTTTGAAAATTCTAACCTTGGTATGAAACCATATTTGAAATTTAAAGGATGGTATTTATTTTCTGGAGATGTAAGATATAACAATTTTAAAATAAAATACTATCTTTTATAGCTTACATCATACACCACATTGAGCTTAAATAAACAAACAGTTTTTTTATTTAAATGTGACCATTAAAAAAGAACAATTAAATTGGAAGTTATTAATAAGAATAACTGATTTATAAAATAAATTTGAAGGTATTACTCAATGTAAATGCATTGATAATTTTTTATTTAATAATCCCTTAATTTTTATCAAAGTCAACTTATTCTTTAAAAATGTATTTTCTTTAAAAATAATTTATAAAACTTATAATATATAATTAATATAATTGATATTTGGAAATTTTAAAAATTATTTTTAAAAAATTATTTTCTTTTAATTATCATATAAAAATTATGCTATGGTGAAAATTTCATAATTTTCTAAAAAATTTGATATTTTAGTGAATAGTAAAAATACATATTTTTATTCAAAATTAAAATTTTTTCATGTATTTACATGTTAAAATTAAATTATGGATTGATTTTAAAATTAAGTTAGATCTTTTTTATTTAAAATTAATTCAATTATGGTTTTTAAAATTGATTTTATACATGAATTTATCATAAATACATTTTATATTTTAAAAGGTAATTTTTCTGAAAATGTTTTTAATCACCTTTTTTGAGTTAAATTTTAAATTAAATTCTGCAGCTTATATTTTTCAAATTTCAGAATTATAATTCCACATTTAGAATATGTGAATCCAATTTTTTTAAATAGTTCCCTTTTTTATTTAATGTGAAAAGTAAACTTTGTAATTTTAGTACCACAATAAAGGGTTAATCGGTTAATTTTGGTTAAAAATAAAATGATAAGAAACATAAAGAGAGAAAAATAATTACCTAAATTTACTTGGTCGAGTATATATCAACCAAAAAAATCTAGGGGGATAATTTATATCCTTATGGATCCATATAAATGATATTTTTACCTTTATAGTGTTTTATTTAATGAAATATGATGCATGTCACACAATTGTTTTTAATATGTTTATTATTTTTAATATGGTTTTATCAATAGGATATATTTAACTGTAAAGTTTAATTTAAATAAAAATAATCCATATATATCAGGTTAATTCATTTTTTATTTTTAGTGAATAAATTATTACCTTAAACGCAAATATAACCCTGATGCTATAATTATTTAATTAATTGAAAAATCAAATAAATTGTATCACACATATTAGAATAAATATAATTTGAGATAAATAATGTAGTAAAAAAATTTATCATATTAACATCAAATTTTTGTGATAGGATAAAATATTTGGATCCAATTCTTTGTATTTTGTTGATATTATTAAACTCTTGTATTGAATAGTTCTACAAATTGACATTGTTGATATTTTATAATAAATATTATTTTATTAAATGAAATAAAATTTCTAAAAATATTATATTTGTAATAAGTAATTATATACTGTTACTTACATATAGTTTTTTTCTATTTGAGGGATCTTTTGAAATTTGTGATCATATTGTTGGCCATTACTGAGTAGAAAAGTTTAACCGTTCGATAATTGTTAAAAGGTTTAATGAGGGGTTAAAACTAAAAGATATGGGTGAAAACATAAAAAAAAAATTAAAATTTTATTGGATTAAAATATTTCAACTTTTACTCAAAATATATTTGAATTATGTAAATTTTCATCCCTTTGGTCCTGATAAATAATTTATATTAATTTAAAATTTAAAAAATTCCAAAAGTTTCGCTCACCTCAGTTATAAATAGACACTCATTCCTTCCTTTATTTACACCATTTTGATAAATATATATAGACAAAAACCTACGAATTAAACTTCTAAAAAACATTATACATTTTATTTATGTTCTTTACATTCCAAAATATCAATCCAAGGTCTCTTAAGAAGACATTTAAATGGAGTCAACCAAAGAAGATATAATTTTTTTATCAACTCTGTCATGTTTATTTCTACTACTACTACTTATTATTATGTTTATCCCTTACTAATGTAATAAATAAAATAAAGTAAGTATATTTATATTTTTTTTATTATCGTGGTACAACAATATTCTATCCATTTCCTATTCTATGAAAAGTGAAAACAACACTTGTCTGTATGCATAGATTGCCATGTCCAAGTAGTTGGGTAATTTTTCTTTCACCACCACATTACATGGATGGTTATAAATATGTAAATAATTATTATATATGATATATATGAAATAAATATTATTTTTAACTAAAATATCATATGTACCTGTGTACCTTACAATCATTGGGAAAATGATAATGTCCATCGTTTGTAATTGTAGACTACCACCTCCATGAAGTTATGTGAACCATTTTTCATTTTCACATTACATGGATGATAATAATGATATATTTAAAAAATATATATGATATAATAATAATTATGAAAAAAATAATTATTATTCATCGTTCTATAATTTTATCCGTTAAAAAATGAAAACAACGTTCATGCGCACGTACATCCTATCGTCACTGTGAATGGTTTAATTAACTTTTTTATATATAAATTTTAGGAATTTAAAAATATAAATATCTAATAAATACTTTTGAAATTTACATCACTATTAATATTCTAGTGATTATTGAACCCTAATCAAATTATAATGATAGAAACTATCAAACCATATCATATATGAAAAAGGAAGCAGTTACAACCAGAAATAATGATCTTAACAATGAATTGATAAAAAATAGGTCATAAAATATTATAAGTAAATAATATATTGTATTATATATATATATATGATTATGGTTCTATAAAATATGTATAATTAATCTATATTTATTATATACGAAGTTCTAAATCATCGTATGGAAAATGAATCTAAGGTAATAGTTTCTCGTATCACTTTTAATTCTACGGTACATATGCCATATTCAGCACTTACTTCTCTTGTGGGGTGAATATAATACCCCTTATTTTGTTATATAATTAATAAATTTACACTTACCATATTTATATTTTAACTTCATGTGATTTTTTCATGGGGATTATGATTCAAAAGAAACCAAAGTGGTAATGGATTATTTCATACTCTCATTACTACCTGGGATTGCTTATTTTTAATTATCAACTATTGAATATTTCGATTCAATGTACATGTTTCCTATTTTTTCAAAAATTTATTTTTTAAAATTCTCCAATTACTTTTTAAAGTAATTTTTACTATTTTGTACATTTTAAAAAAAAATTAAAAGGAAGCTTCATATCATTTTCTAAACCGAATAATTTTTTATTTTTCATAGAAAAGTAAAAATGAAATTAATTTTAAAATATTTGGAATTAAAAATATTTATCTTTATCATAAAAATCAATTATTTGATACATCTATAAATTTTTATTTTCAAATAAAATTTTTTCTTTTATATGTGGACAATTGTTTTTTGAAAAAATATGTGTTTTCAGAGTGAAAAGGGCATTTTCATCACATGTTTTCCAATGATATTTTTAATGTATCTCTAACTATATGATAATCATTTTTTAAATTATAATCTTTAATGAGGTTATTCTATTATGGTAAAATCAACCATATTTTTTAGATGTTTTGTGATTTGTTGATTAGAGATGTTCCTTTTCAATACCACTATCCATATCACTTTGTATGGGTTATGATTATGTACATTAATTGAGGTAACTATTAACATTTCATATGTTTATTTGAATATGAGTATTTATGTAAATTATGATTAAACAAATCATATGAGGAATAAATTGGACATAGTAAGTGATTAGCGGAGATTTCTAAATCCCCTAGATTCATTCATAGGTCTTATGATAAATACTATCTTTGGTACCAGTTTAGGGATTACATATTTATGTACTATTTCGTTGAAGAAGGCCTCAATGTTATGCTTAAAATTTATAATATTATGAATTCCATCATTGTGAATTGAGTTTTTTATTACCATGTGATAAATTAGAAAGTTATAATATCCACCGATAAATTATGGTATACTGTGATTGATTATATAGATTATATGATCATACTATATAATTTCATTATTATGGTCATGTTATTATTTAAATAATTTTTTTTCTGTTATTTACCTTCCCATATTGTTTATGTTTATTTAATCATGATAAATTCCACTTGACACATAACTATACTGAGCATTGGATATTACCCCTTCCTTATGTTTCCATTCTCCAGAATTCTAGGAAGTGTATTTTGATTGATATGAAGGGATGTTTTAGATGGAATAATGGTGTACATAAATAAAATAAGATATTTTATTTTATTTTTTCAATTATAACATGAAATTTAAGTATAAATCTAGATTACCAAGATAACTAAACCATTTGGTTATTCATGATCTGATTCCTTGTATCTAGTTCAAAGTAATTAAGTAACCACCGACTCCAGGCTTTTGGGGTTAGGATCATTATAATTTGTAACAGAGGAAGTTTAGTAGAAACAATGGGGACTAGATTTAATAAAAAATAGATTATGAAACATAACTCTATAAATTACATTGATTATATTTATATGATTAGGATAATATCCTAAACATTTCTATTTTAATTATTATATGGATTCTGACTATAATTATTATTTATCATAATATGCCTTTTGGTTTTATTTAATGCCCATAACTAGGTGGAATCATGATAAGACTAAATCTGTTTGAAAATGTTGTGATTATGAGCAACCAAGTTGGATGATGACTGGAGGGAATGATATTTTGGTTATGGATAATAATTTATAATGATTTATGATTGAAAACTTTCAAATTATCCAACTCTTAGAATCACCAAAGAAGAGAAGGATGAAGTCCACAAATATCTTGAGTAGTGGAGACCGTGGAGAAAATAAGGATAGATTTCCTTAATGTTATAAATGTTGAAAAAGACACCTAAGAGAATATAACGACCCATACTTTACATACTTGGTTATTAATTCAAAATTGAATCATACTTATTACAACATATAACAAAACCATGAAAGGACCTTATAGGTATAGTGTCTTTAGAAACAGGGAAACATAAACAACTGGTTCATAAATCATCTACGTTGTCTCCCATTTATTTCATCATATCTAGAGTCCCTTTTTGGAATATCCTAGTTAATATCCTTCTTCTTGACCTGGGGAAAAGAAAACATAAAAAATGGTGAGCTCAAATGCTCAGTAAGGGTAAACAAAATAAATATCAAACATATCATATTTATAAGAACATAACATTTTGAAAATCTTATCCTGCAAAAGAGATCATAACATGGGATAAATCAAAGAATTGAAATGTAATTCCAATAATCATAACATTAAACATGATGCTTTGTGGCATACACACATAATCATAGAAAATCATTTTTAAATAGTCAAGACTCATTGCCAAGACTATCTTAGGGGACAATGTCCATTTCTGAACCGAGTTCACTCCTCGTTTCAGTCCTGTTTCACTGAACCAGTTTAACCTCCCATTCCAGCCATGTCTATCTCATGAGATATAAATATTTATCCAATGAATTGGAGGGAGATATAGGTCCCACCCATCTCATAATGATACCATTCTTATGTGTGCCACAAAATCATAAACCATACATCATAGCATAACCCATGTAATAAAAATGCGATTCTTAAACATCACGTCATCATAACATAATCCATAAAAGGATTTTGTAAAATTAATTCCATCATAACATAATCAAATCAATGTAAAAATAGTGATATAAACAGAACCATATATTATCTTAGATGGAAATTTTTTTTGATAAAACACTTGAACTCCATTCTTGAGGAAAATATCCTTTATACATCAAAAAGATTTTTCCTTTCATAACATGCCATAAAATTTTAAACTAAAAGAAGTTGATTAAAAATAAACATGAGAACTTGTAAAAGAAACATCATGGAAATAATGTTTTATGAATTCACAAAAATCCATTCACGCCATATAAGTTAAAAAAACATGCTTCTCGTACTTTGGTCGGAAAAGTCAAAAAGTACCTCGTACGAAAAATGATAAAAGATTCCTTTCATATCTTTTACTAAAAACTCACCGAAGGGTAAAATTGAATTTAAACAATTGTAGGAGGTTATAAATAATATTAATTGTTGAGGAAACATGGATGTGGATGATAAATATTCCCCAGTAAACTCTGAAATATAAACAATCTCGGATAAAAATTGAGATTGCGAGATTTTCCCTTACCTTAGGTCTGATTTGCTTCGTAAGTGTCCGAACCTCCTGCATAATGATTTAAATAATATGATTGACTTATTACAGAATCATATATTTTTATGATATCATATATGGTCATATTTTTAGCTTCTTATTAGTAATAATTCATTGCTACTTGTTATTTGGGTGTTTATTTCTTTATGTTCGTATGTGTGTTTTGTCGAATAAATTCTTATTCCTCTTTTTAGGTTATAGACACCTAATTTTCTAGAATGGTATTAGTGTAATATATATCATATTTATTCATTCAATTCATTTATATATGATCATTATGCAATGAAGATCATGTAGAACGAGTCGCATCACATCGTGGAGATGGTATTCCGTACGTACGCACGAGCGATGATATCATTACCATGATTGTGGAATTGTATTGGAGTGTATGTATACTTTTTCAGAATCAATATCACTTTAAAATAATCATATATAGTCATTATTTACACCATTATACCCATCCAAGTAAGGTGGTGGTGGAAAATAGATTACACCACGGCGTGGAGACGGTATTTCGTACGTACGCTCTCGTGGTGATTTCGTTTTCCGTAGGATGGATAGATGGTGAAATAGGGTTGTTTCATACTTATAATAACATATCAGTATATGAGTGATACTTATGTTATTACTTCATAATGAAACAACTAAAAAAGAATAATTAGAAGAAGAAATAAAGTTGAAAGAATCGGTAACGGACATTACCTCTTATTTGAAGCGCCTCTTTAAGACGTCCTCTTTGGGCACTAAAATTGGTCTTTGAAGAAGACCAGGACCTCTAGGATGTTTCTAGGGAAGTGGGGAAGTGAAATGGGCAGGGTTTGGACGAGCTTGAAGGCTCAAAGTAGTGTGAGGAGGAGAGGTAGAAGGTGTCGTTATATATGGGAGGAGAGGGGCACCTTTGGAAATATAAGGAATACTAGTTTATATTAAATTCCAACCCCCTTAAAAACTTACAAAATGACTCATATCCGAATATTAGATGATATAAGGTTGTAATCGCATCAAAAAATAAAATTTAGACATGTTAGGAATTTATTTTAAACATTATCAACTTGATTTATGTGTTTTGAATTTTCCATAATTTGACACTTTATGATATTGTAGACCATATAAATTTTAATTTAAAATTTTTAAATATTTTTTTTTGATTTTTAAACAATTTTATAATATGTTATTTTTATAAAATAACAATAGAGTCAATTTTGACACTATTCATTTATTTGAATTTAAATAAAATATATACAGAAGATATGTTCGAACTAAAATATTTAATAGATTAATAAAATGTCATATGTATCTAGAAAATTAGTGGATCACATTAAATAGTTCATATAATAATTATTTTAATATTTTTAAAACCATTTATTTGATATTTTAATTAATAAAATAATTTCAACATCACTATTGTGTCATAATAGATGATAATTATTTAATCCCTAAAAATTATAAATAAATTCATATGATGTAGATAATTGTATTATCGTTCTGGATACTATTCATGTTTGAAGTTGCATTAAGTTTATCACTAAATTAAAATTATTATACTTATAATATTTAAGATGGTGACATGTTGTCACTTTCTTTGGTTTTAATAATAATTAAATTATTTTCATGGAAAAAAGTACATTAAATGAATATAATCCGAACCTTATGTGATATGGGTCTACTTTTAGTCATCCAATAGGATTTTGGTAGGTGTTAGGGTAATTTTATAATCTTATATTTACCCTAAATTACCCGATTTACCTTTAACTATGGTAAATAAAATTTACCGTAGTTACTATTCATAATGCCCAAAAATAAAAAAGTAGCCTATTAACATAATTTGGACCCACTGATTCCAAATATTAAATCCATTTTTCAAAATTCAAAACACATAAGTTGTAGTAATTAATTTAAAATTAATCCCGTTTTTAAGAAAACGGGTTTTACAAGTTAAAACATTTCCAAAGATTGAAATGTTTTTACCTATGAATTCAATGTGAAATTAATGCTAATGACATATATTATATTAAATGGTAAAAATATATTCCATTTATTCTTTAAAACCATTCAATATTATAATTTAACCATATAAAGTATCTCAATGAAAAAAAGTTGTTTTTAATTAAAAATTAGCATATTTTTGCTATTCATCAAAATATGAAAGTTATCAGAAAAATATCAAAAATTTCTCCAAAGTAAATTTTTATATAATTATTCAAAAGAAAATTTTTATTTTTTCAAATTGAACTTATAAACATGTCAAAAACTATATTTAATGTGGGTGCGCCATCAAAAGGCGGCCAAACTGCATTTTTTGAAAAATACTTATTTTACCTGAAAAAACTATTTTGTTCTCTTACCATGTTCTAGAAAATGTGTAAGATGAATAATAATGTTATAAAACTCAAAATTTAGTTAATACTATTCATAACTGCTAATCCATAATAATATATCATTGTTTAGTGAAACCCGACATTGCTTACAACGCAAACTATAGATGAATGTCGTGATTGTGTGTAAAGAAATCCAAGATAGTGTTGTGTGTAGTGAAAGATTCCATTGATGATTTATATAACATAAAAACAAAATATTTCTCATAAAAATCTCGGTTGTTACATTCTACCCCCCTTAAAATGAATTTCGCCCTCGAAATTCGTCACTTCATTACAAACAGATGAGGATACCTCTCCCTCATCATATCCTCAAGTTCCCATGTAGCTTCTTCTAATTGGCGGTTCCTCTTTAAAACTTTCACCAAGCGTGTGGACTTGTTCCATAGGACTTTTTCGCTATGATCCAGAATCTCCATCGGTTGTTCTTCATAAGAAAAATCTTGCTCCAGCGGTACAACTTCTGAGCTGAGTACATTTGAAGGATCAGGTATGTACTTTCTCAGGAGAGATACATGGAAGACATCATGAACTTGAGATAGATTCGGTGGAAGAGCCAATCGGTAAGTTACCTTCCCCACACGATCCAGAATTTCAAAAGCACCGATATATTTAGGGCTCAACTTTCCCTTCTTTCCAAATCTCATGACCCTCTTCCAGGGAGATATTCGTAAGAACACTTTATCACCCACTTCAAACTCTAGGTCTTTTTTTCGGTTGTCAGCATAACTTTTCTGTCGACTCTGAGCTGATCTTATGTGTTGTTGAATAGATCTGAACTTTTCTGCCATCTCATCAACAAGATCAGGTCCTAATAGCTTTCTTTTTCCAACTTCATCCCAGGAAGTTGGAGTTCTTCATTTCTTTCCATAGAGGGCTTCATAAGGAGCCATCTAAATACTAGAGTGAGAGCTATTATTATAAGAAAATTCCCCCAATGATAAGTGTTGATCCCAACCACCTTTGAAATCCATAGAGCAAGCTCTGAACATGTCTTATAGAGTTTGAATTATCCTCTCAGATTGACCGTCTTTCTGAGGATGGTAAGCAGTGCTGAAACTCAACTCTGTATCTAGAGCATGCTGAAGACTTCACCAGAATTTAGAGGTAAACCTCAGATCCCGATCAGATATAATGGATATTGGTACTCCATGCAATCTTACCACTTCCTTTACATATATCCTAGCAAGTTTATCAAGAGAAAAATCTTCTCTAATAGCAATGAAGTGTGCCGACTTCGTAAGACGATCAACTATAACCCAGATAGCATTATTGCCTTTGGATGTTTTAGGAAGTCCAGTGACAAAGTCTATAGTGATGTTTTCCCATTTCCATTCTGGTATGGGTAATGGTTGTAACATCCCCTTACACTTTTGTCTCTCAGCTTTAACTTTCTAACAAACCAAGCATCGAGAGACATATTCAGCAACATCTCTTTTCATGCCATCCCACCAGAAGTACTCTTTCAGGACCCTATACATCTTTGTACATCTAGGATGTATAGTAAATGAAGAACTATGAGCCTCATCCAGTAGCTCCTTCTATAATTTGGGGATGGGAGGAACACAAACCTGATTCCTGAACCTTATTATCCCATCACAATCAAGGTTGAATTCAGGAACATTTCTCACCTTCTTTTGTAACTCTACATCTTCTTTCTGTGCCTCTTTAATCTTCACGTGTATAGATGGTTGAACATTCATTTGAGAAAGATAATATTTTTACCTTTCCATTATAATTTTAAGATCCATCCTTTGTAAATCCATATATATTGGATATTTTGTGATCCTCATCACGGATAAGCTATCATGGTCTTGTCGACTTAATGCATCTGCTACCTTGTTTTCTTTCCCAAGGTGGTAATGAATTGAGCAGTCGTAATCCTTAATCAGCTAAAACCATCTTCTTTGATGTATATTCAACTCCTTTTGTGTGAAAATATACTTTAAACTTTTATGATCAGTATAAATATCACACCTTTCACCATAAAGGCAATGGCTCCAAATCATTAATGAAAATATTACCGCAGCTAACTCCAAATCATGAGTTGGGTAATTTTGCTCATGGATTTTCAACTGTCGTGAGGCATAAGCTATCACCATATCATTTTGCATGAGAACATACCCCAGTACCTTCTTGGATGCATCACTATAGATCACAAACCTTTCTCCACTGCAAGGTAGTGTGAGCACAGGTGCACTGGCTAACCTTCTTTTTAGCTCTTTGAAATTCTCTTCATATTCCTCCGTCCAAACAAACTTAACTCCTTTCCAAGTTAACTTGGTGAGTGGGTTAGATAAACTTGAAAAATCTTTCACAAAACGTCGGTAATATCCATCCAAACCAAGAAAACATTAGATATTAGTTACTGTTGTTGGTCTCGAACATCTTTCGATAATCTCTGATTTTGCTGGATCCACAGATATCCCCTCTTTTGAGATTATGTGACCCAAAAATGCAACTTTTTGAAGCCAGAATTCACACTTGGTAAATTTGGCATAAAGCTTCTCCTTTCTCAGGTTCTTCAATACAATTCTAAAGAGATCTTCATGTTCTTCCTTGCTCTTTGAATAGACAAGAATATCATCTATAAATACTACCACAAACTGATCAAGATAGTCTCTAAAGACTCTATTCATCAAATCAATGAAGATAGCAGGGGCATTAGTAAGACAAAATGGAATCACTATAAATTCATAGTGTCCATACCTTGTACGGAAAGACGTCTTTGGTATATCCTCCCTTTTGACCCTTAATTGATGATACCCTGAATGAAGATCAATCTTGGAAAAGTATTGAGCTCCGCGTAGTTGGTCAAATAGGCCATCAATGCATGGGAGAGGATATTTGTTCTTGATAGTGATCTTTTTAAGTTCTCGATAATCAATACCGAGTCTCATTGATCCATATTTATTCTTAACAAACAGAACAGGTGCTCCCCAAGGTGACGCACTAGGGTGTATGAATCCTTTATCAAGATTCTCTTGGATTTGCTTCTTCAATTCCCGCAACTCAATTGGGTTCATTATATAAGGTGTCTTTGAAATAGGCAAATCACCCGGTATGAGTTCTATTGAAAACTCCACTTCACGATTTGGTGGAAGACCTGTAAATTCCTCCTAAAATACATCATCAAATTCCCGTACAATGGGAATATTAGTAATCGTGAGTTTCTCTCCAACCATTTGAGATAAATAACCTTCATTTAGTGGAATCAAGACCCATAAGATGGAAGAAATTTCCACTGGAAGGTTATGTTCATCCTTGCATTGATAGACAATCATAGATTGATCTAGAATATGAAGTGTGACTTCCCTTATTTGGCAATTTATATGAGATATATATAAATAAATCCAATCCATGCCAAGAATCACATCAAATTCCACTATAGGAAGGATCACAAGATTTTAAGTAAGAACTTTCCCACAAACTTCATTCAGAGAAGAATTGTAAACTTTTGATGCGACTATTGTGCAATTAGGAGTTGTCACACCCAACTCAACATCTAATTGTTGAGGTAATATGGTGATACCATTAGAAAATTCTTTAGAAATAAATGAGTGGGTGGATCCCGAATCAAATAAAACATTTTCTACTTTAGAGTGGATGGTAAGTGTACCTCTCACCACTTCGTTGTCGTACTCCACATCGCCGATAGTAATTGAATGTGACTTTCCTTTGTATTTGGCCTTAAGAGTTTGGTGACGTCGATCATCATCATCAACCCTTGGATTTGGGCATTGATTGGCATAATGCCCCATCTTCTTGCACTTGAAACATTGAAGTGTAGTAGGTTCATTATGTGTATCCCTTCCTTTGTTTGTATCATTAGATATCTTCTTCCCATTATTTTGACATTCAATTGCCCAATGACCTTCTTTTCCACACTTATAACATTTTCTTGTCCCCTTAAGACAATTTCCTCCATGTTTCTTTCCACACTTTGAGCATAAGGGAAAACTCATCTTATTTTCAGTGTGGTATTTAGATTTTCCTTTGAATTCCATTTTCCTCTTCTTATCAAACCCATGTGACTGATGGGTTACACTAATCTCCATCTCAACCTTGAGAGCACATCAAACAATTTCTTCGTAGCTATTGAAGTCCCTTATGGATAATGCCCTTCGAAGAATTGGTTTTATGCCACTAAAGAATCGATCGATCTTACTCTCAGGTTGGATAATAATTCTGGAAGCGTACCTTGAAAGTCTTGTAAAATTTTCTTCGTAGGTACCAACGAATTCATCATCCTTTTGATTCAGTTAAATAAACTCCTTCTCCATCTTTGTTCGAAGAATACGAGGGAAATACTTATTGAAAAATATGTTCTTGAACTCATCCCATTCCATGGACTCAATTTCATCCCTTTGCCTCGTATTCTTAATAAGATTCCACCATTAATCAGCATCACCTTCCAAACGATATATTTCTAAGATGACTTTATCGTGTTCAAAACATTGAAGAACTGAAAATATCTTTTCATTGGTACTGATCCATTGTTCATCCACTAATGGATCAGAAGACCCGTTGAATTAAGGTGGACGCTGCCTCATGAAGGATTCAACAGAATGTTGCTCCTTCCTTTGATCATTTGGAAGTATTTCATGATTCATAGCTTGAGAAAGTTGTGTGAGCATGGCTACAAGATTTTTCATTCCAACTCCCATAACATTTGGTTTCTCAGGGGGACAATCATTTCATTTCCCGTTACATTCCGTATTAACACAGTTCCTTCGGGTTCCAGCCATTGACTAAAACCAAGAAGAATAGTGTGAGCAACACTAATTATAAAAGGAAAACCACATAATCAAGAATAAAATTTCACACTTAAGGTATTATCATAGGTTGTTCATGGACATTTCTAAAACACTAATATTGTGTTCTATGCTTAGAAATATCCTTAGGTTTCTTACTATGGCTTTCACATCCTAGTTTCCAAAGGTTGACTATACCTTTCCTCTGATACCAACTATAACGACCCATACTTTAAATACATGGTTATTACTTCAAAATTGAAGCATACTTATTACAACATATAACAAAACAATAAAAGGACCATATATGTATAGTGTCTTTAGAAACTGGGAAACATAAACAACTGGTTCATAAATCATCTACGTTGTCTCCCGTTTATTTCATCATATCTAGAGTCCCTTTTTGGCATATCGTACTTAATATCCTTCTTCCTAACCTGGGGAAAATAAAACATACAAAAGGGTGAGCTCAAATTCTCATTAAGGGTAAACAAAAGAATTATCAAACATATCATATTTAAAAGAACATAACTTTTTGAAAATCTTATCCTGCAAAAGAGATCATAACATGGGATAAATCATTGAAGTGAAATGTAATTCCAATAATAATAACTTAAAACATGATGATTTGTGGCATACACACATAATCATAGAAAATCATTTCTTAGTAGTCAAGACTCATTTCCAAGACTATCTTATTGGACAAAGTCCATTTCTGAACCGAGTTCACTCCTCGTTTCAGTCCTGTTTCATTGAACTGGTTTAACCTTCCGTTCCAGCCATGTCTATCTCATGAGATATAAATCTTTACCCAATGCATTGGGGTGAGATATTGGTCCCACCCATCACATAATGATACCATTCTAATGTGTGCCACAAAATCATAAACCATACATCATAGCATAACCCATGTAATAGAAATAGGATTCTTAAACATCACGTCATCATAACATAATCCATAAAAAGATATCATAAAAATAATTCCATCATAACATAATCAAATAAATGTAAAAATAGCGATATAAACAGATACCTATATTATCTTAGATGGAAAATAATTTTGATAAAACACTTGAACTCCATTCTTGAGGAAAATATCCTTTATACTTCAAAAACATTTTTCCTTTCTTAACATGTCATAAAATTTTAAACTAAAATATGTTGATTAAAAATAAAATTGAGAAGTTTTAAAATAAGCTTCATGGAAATAATGTTTTATGAATTCATAAAAATCCATTCATGCCGTATAAGTTTAAAAAAACATTCTTCTCATACTTTGGACGGAAAAGTCGAAAAGTACCTCGTATGAAAAACGACAATAGATTCATGTCATATCTTTTACTAAAAACTCACCGAAGGGTAAAATTGGATTTAAACAATTTTAGGAGGATATAAATAATATTACTTATTGAGGAAACATGGATGTGGATGATAAATATTCCCCAGTAAACTCTGAAATATAAACAATCTCGGATAAAAATTGAGATTGCAAGATTTTCCCTTACCTTAGGTCCGATTTGCTTCGTAAGTGTCCAAAACTCCTGTATAATGATTTAAATAATGTCATTGAATTATTCCAGAATCATATTTATTTTTATGATATCATATATGGTCATATTTTTGGCTTCTTATTAGTAATATTTCATTGCTACTTGTTATTCGGGTGTTTATTGCTTTATGTTCGTATGTGTTTTTTGTCGAATAAACTCTTATTCCTCTTTTTAGGTTATAGAAACCTCCTTTCCAGAATGGTATTAGTGTAATATATATCATATTTATTCATTCAATTCATTTATATATAATCATTATGCAATGAAGATCATGTCGAATGAGTCACATCACATCATCTAGACGGTATTCCGTACGTACACACGAGCGATGATATCGTTCCCATGATTGTGGAATTGTATTGGAGTGTATGTATACTATTTAAGAATCAATATCACTTTACAATAATTATATATAGTCATTATTTACACCATTATACCCATCCAAGTAAGGTGGTGGTGGAAAATAGATTACACCACGACGTGGAGACGGTATTCCGTACGTACGTACGCGCGGTGATTTCATTTTCCGTAGGATGGATAGATGGTGAAATAGGGTTGTTTAATAATTATAATAACATATAAGTATATTAGTGGTACTGATGTTATTACTTCATAATGAAACAACTAAAGAAGAATAATTAGAAGAAGAAATAAAGTTGAAAGAATCGGTAAGGGACATTATCTCTTCTTTGAAGCGCCTCTCTGAGACCTCCTCTTAGGGAACTAAAATTGGTCTTTGAAGAATAACAGGACCTATAGGATGTTTCTAGGGAAGTGGGGAAGTGAAATGGGCAGGTTTTGGCCGAGCTTCAAGGATCAAATTGGTGTGAGGAGAGGGAGGAGGTGCCCTTTTATAAGGGAGGAGAGGGGCACCTTTGGAAATATAAGAAATATTAGTTTATATTAAATCCCATCCCCTCCTAAAAACTTCCAAAATGACTCATATCCTAATATTAGATGAGATAGGGTTGTAATATCATAAAAAAATAATATTTATACTTGTTTGGAATTTATTTTAAACATTATAAACTTGATTTATCCTTATTTATCAATTTAATTTTATTTGTGGTAATAATATTCTAAATTTTAAATTATTAAAAATAATTACATATGTGTTATGAATTTTCCATAATTTGACACTTTATGACATTTTAGACCATATAAATTTTAATTTATAATTTTTAAATATGTTTTGTGATTTTTAAACAATTTTATAATATGTTATGTTTATAAAATAAAAATAGTGTCAATTTTGAAACTATTCATTTATTTGAATTTAAATAAAATATATACAGAAGATATGTTCAAACTAAAAGCTTTAATAGATTTATAAAATGTCATATTTATCTATAAAATTAGTGGAGAACATTAAATAGTTCATATAGTATTTATTTTAATATTTTTAAAACCGTTTATTTGATATTTTAATTAATAAAATAATTTCAACATCACTATTGTGCCATAATTAATGATAATTATTCAGTCCCTAAAAATTCTAAATAAATTCATATGATATATATAATTGTATTAGCTTTATTGATAATATTAATGTTTGAAGTTTCATTAAGTTTATCACTAAATTAAAATTATTATACTTATAAGATTTAAGAAAGTGACATGTTGTCACTTTCTTTGGTTTTAATAATAATTAAATTATTGTCAAAGAAAAAAGTTCATTAAATGAATCTAATCTGACCCTTATGTGATATGGGTTGACTTTTATTCATCCAATAGTATTTTTTCAGGTTTTAGGGTAATTTTATAATCTTATATTTACCCTTAATTACCCAATTTACCTTTAACTATGGTAAATAAAATTTACCATAGTTACTATTCATAATTCTGAAAAATAAAAAGTAGCATATTAAAATAATTTGGACCCACTGATTCCAAATATGGAATCCATTATTCAAAATTAAAAACACATAAGTGTTGAGCAAAGTATTGTTTTCAACAATACATATTAATGTTATTTAAAGGGGGAGATTATTGAAAATAATACTTTATCTCTTTATGATAATTTTGATGCTCACAAATACCCTTAGTTATTTTCTAATGATTTTATTTAGTATTTTTCAGGAGTTTATTAATTTATTTTACTCCTGAAATAACGAGAATTTATTACTTAGCGCAGAATCTGTTTTAGCGCGTTCTGGAATCACTGTTCACACCTTACGTAGATAAATATAGCGTGGAATCTGTTTTAGCACGTTCTGGAATCACTGTTAATACCCTACATGGATAAACGTAGCGTAAGGATGAAAAGAGTATATTTTTTGATATAAGAGAAAAGTATGGTTAAACAACCAAACTTTTTCAGCAATGTATGGAAGGAGAACCTTATGTTTGGAAGGAACCTTACGTTTTGGTTATCAGCAAAGTATGGGAGGAGAACCGTACATAAATTCTAATCGTTACATTTATTTCTCAAAAGTATGGTTCATAAACCTTACTTTTGTGAACAACCATACATTCTTGGAAAAGTATAGATCAAGTAAAAGTATGGATCTTTTATAGTACATTTGAGTGTTGAAGAAAAAAGTATGGATATTGAACCTTACATTTGTATTCAACCTTATGTTATCAACCTTACGGTGTTAACCTTACATTTGAGGACTATGTTATTAACCCTACGTTTTGAGGCCACGTCATCAACCTTACGTTTGGCGTCGGAAATTTTGACAGACGATATTTATGTGCAACGATCAGTAATCTGATTTCTAGGCGGATTTCAAGCCAGATTTAAAGTCGTTTTTAAAGTACGACTTTGACTGATTCAAAGATGTTTTATTAATGGATTTAAGATCGAATTAAAAGGAGCTTTTTATGCCGAGTCTTAAGGGAAGTTACGACTTTTCTATAAATTCAAATTTTTGAATATCGTGAATCAGAAGGCGACTTTTATGGATCTAATTATGCAGGAGATATGTTTTATTATATATGTTCTCTCTGAAACACCAGGAACAAAAGGATGTGATCGATCTATTATTGAAAAGGTGGAAAACAAAGATTACAACTATTCATGATTTATCTGATGATTCAAAAGGAGCGTAAAAAGCTATGGTTGTTCAAGAAGAAGGAACTCGATAGAAGATTCGCCTGTTATACATCGAATATCTACTATGGATCTACTACTGCTGAGGTTGTGAACTATATCCCTATATATAATACAACAGGATCAACTCAAAACTGCTTTGTCTTGAAGATCAATTTCTAGAGACGTCGATCTATCTGCTATCAATTGCATTCTGTTGCAATTGTGAAGATCAACTGGAAATTTCTTCCAGAAATTTTTTATTCTTGAGTAACCAGCTTCTCGTTCTAAGCTGTGTAGGTTCGTGTTGGAACCAGAAGGCTATGTTTCGGCTTGGATTGTAAAGGTGTCAACTGCCTATACTCAGTTGTGAATCGGTCTGTGGAAAAGAGGACCAGATAGTGAAAATCACCAAGCTCGTGGAGTAGAGCATTGGTGGAGTAGACTAGGGGCTTTCTATTCCCCGAACCACTATACATCTTTGTGTTCTTATTTTTTACTTTTTCCGCTGCATGATCAAATCTAATAAAGTATAAAGGACAGAACTCGTTCAAGAGAAGGGTTATCGAAAAATTTCAAAAGACACAATTCACCCCCCTCTTGTGTATAATCTGTAGATTCAGATCTGAAAATCGGTATCAAAGGAGGAGCTTCTGATAGAGCCTTAGAAAGCTAGAAGCATTTAAGGATTATACAACAGAGCACCATGACTGATACAAGAGAAGGGATGTCGATGGTCAGAGCACCATATTTCAATGGAGACAACTATGGTTCGTGGAAATCACGCATGATAATATATCTGAAAAACCTCAGATATAGATCTATTCAAAGATTCTGACTCCTTATGAAATTATTGAAAATCCCGAGACATGGAATGTTGCTGTAGAAGAAGAGTACGATATGAACTCGAAGGTTATGAATGTAATTATCTGCGGTATAGGACTAGATGAATTTAGCAGAGTATCTCAATACCCGACAGCATATGGGGTGTGACAAACAATAGTTGTGGCATATGAAGGAACAGACAATGTGAGACAAATGAGATATGCATCTGCAAAACTTAAATTTGATACTTTAAGAATGGTTGAAGGTGAGATCATTACTCAAATGAATGGGAGATTCACAGAAATTGTCAATAACATAACTGATCTATGAGAATCTATCAAGCATGCTGATCAAGCATTAAAAGTACCGAGAGTAATTCCAACTCGATGGAATGTAATTTCTACTGCAATCACACAATCAACACATGTCAAAGATCTAACTATGAGAGAGCTGATTGGTACACTGATGATGTATGCAGCTGAAATGAAAGATGATGCTAGTGAACATAAAGTTCTTATCAAAAGAGAAGATACTACCTTGAAGGTAACATCACAACAAAATAATAGAAAGATGAAGATCAATGAATTCAAAGCTAAATCAGAAAGCTCTGACTCATCCAACTCAGATGAAGAACTGGCTCAACTAGCCAGAAAATTTAGAAAATTCTACAGCAAGAAAAGAGGCTTCAAAAAATCTTTTAAGGGAGATAATAAGGAAGTAAGATGTTATGAATGAAAAAATATGGGACATATTAGACCAGATTTTCCACAATTGAAGGATGCAAAGAAGAAGAAATTCTTCAAAAGAAATTACTTTGAGAAGAAATACAAGAAAGTAATGAAAGCCACTTGGAGTGTATCTGAAGACTCTAGTAGCTCTTCTGAATCAAGCTCAGAGAAAAAAGAAGTAAATCTAAAGGCTAACATCTGTTTCATGGCAGAAACTGATGAGGTACACTCATATTACTCCTCTGAATCACATTCTGAATCAATCTACACAAATGAAAAACTTGCAGCCTACTTCAATATGCTTGAAGAAAGATATGACTCACTATTTAAGAAACCTAAGTCACTAAAAAATAAACATAAATCCATTTCAGATGAAAAAGATACAATGCTGAAACAACATAAAGAATTAACTGATAAATACAATTCGATTAACACTAACTATATTAATTTTGAATCAAGAATAAAATCACTGCAGGATGAAGTAGAATCTTACAAACAGGCTGCATTGGTTTTTACAAAAGGAGAGAATTTATTAAATGAAATTCTTGGAAAAACTGTCATTTAAAAGGAGAGATTTGGAATTGGCATTAAAGGAGAAAAACCAAAGCTATATAAAAATTATTTTGTTCCTGGCTCTAAAAAGGTTAATTGTAATTTTTGTGGGGAAAAGGGACATGTGGCTAAAAACTGTTTCTTAAGACAACCTCTAATTTGTGGTATTAAGAAAGCCAATATTTCATAAGACTTATATGATTCAGCTAATTTTAAAAGAACAAAGCAAATCTGGATACCCTGATCATTGCTTGCTAACACTCCTTGACCCAACAAAATATGGGTACCAAACCAACTTGTTTGAATGTCATTGTAGGTAGCAGGTGAGAAGAGAAGAAAAGATATATGGTACATGGACAGTGGCTACTCAAGACATATGAGTGGGAATTCATTGAATTTTTATTCACTCACGCAAAAGGAAGGAGGACTTGTCACATTTGGTGACAATTCCAAAACAAAAATCATTGGCATTGGAACTGTTGGAGATCCAAAAATAGTCTCAATAAATAAAGTACTTTATGTACAAGGACTAAAACACAATCTGATAAGTATCTATCAACTTTGTGATGATGTATATACTATTGATTTTACTAACAATTGTTGTACTGTTTCTAAAGATAAACTGTTTAAATTTAAAGCACCAAGAACTGAAAATGTCTATACTTTGGATTTATATTCCTTGTGTAAACAACAAGTAAACTGCTTGAATACTAAAGTAAGTGAATCTAGGATCTGGCATAGAAGAATTGGTCATTGCAATGTATTTGTTTTACATAATTTATCTATGAAACATTTATTTTCTAATTTACCTTGTCTCAAATTTGAAAGTGACAGATTTTGTGATGCATGTTAACATGGAAAGCAACACAAATCATCCTTCAAATCTGTTAATATGGTTTCTACATCTAAACCTCTAGAACTTATTCATATGGATTTGTTTGGACCTTCAAGAGTAGCAAGTTTAGCTGGTAAATTATATGTATTTGTTTTAATTGATGACTATTCAATATTTACATGGATTTTCTTTTTGAAATTTAAAAATGAAGCTTTTACTTTATTTGAAAGGTTCTAAAAATCTGTTCAAAATGAAAAGGATTCAATATAATCTCATTGAGAAGTGATCATGGTGGAGAATTTGAGAATCTGGAATTTAATTCCTTTTGCTCAAATATGGGTATTAAACACACCTTCTCTGCACCAAGAACACCTCAACAAAATGGTATTGTAGAAAGAAGAAATAGAACAATTCAAGAAATGGCTTGAACTATGTTAAATGAATATAGCCTACCTATATATTTCTGGGAAGAAGCTGTGAATACAGCTTGTTATATAATTAATAGAGTTTTAATTAGACCTTTTTTGAAAAAGACACCCTATGAACTATGGAATAACATAAAACCTAAAGTAAATTACATTAATGTTTTTGGATGCAAGGTTTATATCTTAAACACCAAGGATAATCTTGGTAAGTTTGATCCAAAATCTGATGAAGGTATTTCATTAGGATATTCTTCTACCTCCAAAGATTATAGAGTTTATAATAAGAATTCAAGGATTGTTGAAGAATCAGTTCATGTGAAATTTGATGAATCAGATCCTTTTGAGAAAAGGATAGAACAAATAGATGAACTTGACTCTAATGATAATATGAGACTTGAGAATTTAAAGAATGATTTTGAAAATGATATAAAAGAAATCCAGTCCAGTTCAGAGGAACATGATACTGAATAACCTTTAAATATATTACCTAGACAGTTTAGAACCCTAAATAATCACCCTTTAGAAACTGTAATAGGTGACCTAGAAACTGGTGTTCAAACTAGAAGAAACTTAGGAAACCTAGTGGAATTCTCTGCCTTCCTATCTCAACAAGAACCTAAGACTATAGAAGAAGCTTTAGATGATGAAAGATGGGTAATAAAAATGAAAGATGAATTAAACCAGTTTAAAAGAAATGAAGTTTGGGATTTAGTGGAAAGACCTAAGAATTATCCTATAATAGGAACCAAATGGGTTTTTAGAAATAAACAGGATGACCAAGGCACAATAACTAGAAATAAAGCAAGATTAGTAGCTAAAGGATATAATCAAGAAGAGGGAATAGGTTATGATGAGACATTTTCACCTGTAGCAAGGATAGAAGCCATTAGAATCCTTTTAGCCTATGCATCTTATATGAATTTTAAATTATTTCAGATTGATGTTAAATCTTCCTTTTTAAATGGTTATTTAATGGAGGAATTTTATGTTGAGCAACCTCCTAGTTTTGAAAACTCTCAAAAACCTGATTCTATTTTTAAACATACTAAACCCCTTTATGGTCTTAAACAAGCACCTAGAGCTTGGTATGAAAGATTAAGTTCTTTTCTTTTGAAAAATGATTTTACTGTTGGAATGGCAGACCCAACACTCTTTAAGAAAACTGTGAAAAATAATGTTTTATTGGTTCAAATTTATGTTGATGATGTAATCTTTGGATTAATAAATAAAACTCTTTGTCATGAATTTTAAAAATTAATGCAAGAAGAATTTGAAATGAGTATGATGGGAGAATTAAATTTCTTTTTGGGTCTTCAAATATTTCAAAAAGATTTTGGAAATGTTTTAAATCAAAGCAAATACATTACTGATTTACTTAAGAAATTTGGACTTGAGAACAACAAGTCATTTACAACTCCTATGTGTACTAATATAAAACTTGATTTGGATGAAACTTGAAAGTCAGTTGACAACAAGTTATATAGAGGTATGATTGGTAGTTTATTATATCTTACTGCTAGCAGGCCAGATATAATGTCTTCAGTATGTCTTTTTCCTAGATTTCAATAAAATCCTAAAGAATCTCATCTAACTGCTGTTAAGAGAATTTTTAGATATTTAAAAGGAACTGTTTTTAAATCTCTTCTTTATCCTAAAAATTCTGATTTTAATTTGATTTCATATTCAGATGTTGACTTTGGAATTTGTATATGAGATATAAAAATTACATCAGGTACATGTCACTTTTTAGGAAAATATTTAGTATCATGGTCTAGTAAGAAACAAAATTCAGTTGCCCTATCAACAGCTGAGGCAGAATATGTTTCTGTTGGCAGTTGCTATACACAAGTGTTGTGGATGAAAAACACTCATTTGTACTTTGGATTGAATTTTAATAATACACCTATTTTATGTGATAATACGAGTGCAATTAATATTTCAAAAAAATCCTATTAGTCATTCTATAACTAAGCACATTGATATAAGGAATCAATTTTTAAGAGATCATGTTATTAAAAAAGATATATTTTTAGAATTTATAAATACTGAAATTCAATTAGAAGATATTTTTACTAAACCACTTCCCACTACAAGGTTTGATTTTATTAAGGGGGAGATGGGTTTATTTAATTTTAAATAATATTTTTTTTATTTATTTATGTAAATGTTATTTTGTTTATTGAATACTGTTTAAGATTTTATTTCTTTAATCATATAAAAATATTATTTTTTTTAAATATATGTAATGATTAGTGATTACATGGGAATCAAGGCTATCAGAGCCTTTTCGACTTCTAAACCCTTTCACTTCTATTGAAACCCTAACCTTCGAACTTCTGAAACCCTAACCTTCAAACCATCAGAGACTCTTGCAGAAATGGTAAGAACTAAAAGATCCAGTGAGGTCGAGCCGAGCAATGCCAAGAGACAACACACCGAGGGAGGAAAAATCTTACAGGGCAAGGTAATCGATCTCGACTGGTTATTTCAAACAAATCTGTTGTTGAAGCAAGCACTTTCATTTCAGAATCTTGAACAGATGTTCAACAGTGAAAATAAGGAATTTCTGTATGAATTAGAACTTAGATACTTCTACAAATCTGTACAATTTAGTCTAGGAGATACAGAGGACAGTATAATGGCTAAGATAGAGGATAGAGGTTTCTCAATCTCTTCAGTAGAGATTAGTCATATTCTCAACTGCCTCCATGAGGGAGTTTTTCATTTTGACATGAAGAATATAGGATATCCTGTGCAAAAATCTGAAGACATCATGTCTTCTCTTTTGGTACCAAGACAATAAAGAAAATGTTTGTTAATTATTTGGAGCATGATCAGAATATTTTGTTCAAATTTATTCAAACTGGAATAGATCCACGGATGGAAAAAATAGAGAAGATTTTGTACCCTGATATGTATATAATGTTTCTTATGTTAAGTGATATTAAGTTAAACTTTCCAAGATACATGATAAGGTATCTCAGTTACTACTGTCAAAGCGAGGCCTAGATGAATTTCTACCCCTTGGGTAGATTTATTTCTAAGCTGCTGTTTAAGAAAGACATGGTGAGATTAGTGGATGAAAGAGTTAACTGTCATCATAGTAATACGTTTAATGCTGGAACTTTGAGGAATGTTGGTTATTTATAGAGCATAATTAAAGGAAACCTTTTTCCAGTAGGAGCTGAGGAAGACTCAGAGAGTGCTCAGGCTCAACCTGCTAAGTCCAAGGAGGGACAAGCTGAATCCAAAGTCAGCAATGTAGCAAGAAGGATTCACTTTGAAGTGGCATATGTTGAGGAAGACAAAAGTCAGGAGGGACGTCAATCAAGAAGAAAAAGACTATTAAATGAGGAAGTCACTTCCACTGCTTTGGAAACTCCAACAAAACCTTTATTTTCTTATTCTTTTGTGAGGGAAGTTGTTGCTGATAAAACCATGGAAGATGTTACTCAGAGAACGGCTCCAGTAGAGAAATCAAGAGATCCAGAAGAAGCTCAAAGGGAAAATTAGGAACAGATTGTAGCTGATGTTGAAGTTGTACTTCAACAGGAACAAGAGATGGAGGCTGTGCCTGGTGAATAAGTGGCCATACCTCAGGAAACTTCTGAAAATATTGTTCTTGAAAACCCAATGGAAGGCATAGTGACTAATGTTTTTGGTAAACATGCTTCTGAAGCTCACACAGAGGTACTTCAAGAGGATTTTTCTGTGGAGGAATTTGAAAACTCTAAGGAAAAATCTGTGGTCCAACCCTCTTGGGACAGAGAAAAAGAAAAATTTGATGTTGAATCATTGCCTTTGGTACTGCTGCATCAACTTGAGAATGTGAATCAAGCACATGGTGCATCTGATTCAAGGAAAGAAGAATTTGAAGAACTGTACCGAAAAGTATCTCAGTTGGAATCTGAGAATTCTTATCTAAGAAATGCCTTAGACTTAGAACTTTTGAAGTTTCAAAAGATGAAGGAGTGTACAGTTTCAAGGAAAGAAGTTGAAATGTTTAAAGAGGATATGCTGACTGTTGTTGCAAAATTAAAATCTGAAATGGTTATGAAGTCAGATTTATCATATCTAAAGCTATTTATGGAGAACCAATTTGCATTAGTTGCAAATAATGCTGTTAATGGATCATGTACTTCACCTAATTTAATCAGAAGGTTTCAGGCTATCACAGATGCATTAAGCTACATGAATGACATGATACAAGATCTTCAATGTAACAGTGGTCCTTTGTCAGTGTTGTTGGATAATCAGAAGTTCTTAGTGGATCAACTGACATCTAGTGAGCCATCGATCAGAATTCTATTTGATTAGTTATCGGAGAAGCTGTCAGTATTTGTTGAAAAAGAGGAAAGGATGCATGAGTTTTTCAGAGTCAATTTAATTGAGGACATTCATATGACTCAAGAGAATAGAGAGCTCATTATCAAGCTTAGAGATGGAATGATGAAGAGACTTCAGGAACAGTTTACAGAAATCAAGTCTGCAATCCATAGGAGACAGACCCTGTTGCCTATCTTACCCAAACCTTGATTCCTATGTATATCATTGTCATGTATATACTCATATTTTTGAATGAAAATTTTCCTTCATTGTTTATTTGTTTCTTTCAATATTTAATTTACTGACTTTATTTTTAATATGCTTGTACTCCAGATTTAATTATTTATAAACAGTTCATAATAGCATTTACTAACAGTTCAGTGCAATATTAAACATGTTAAAATCCATGATTTTTCATTCTTTTTTATATCAAAAAAGGGGGAGAATTTGGTTAAACACAACATCAAAACCTACGTTTTATTTAGAGGGATAATTCATTTTATTGAGGGAGAAAATTAAATGAGATATTTGGTGGAGAAGTTTTTGTTTAAAGGTTTATAACGACTTTTGAAAGTTAAATTTGTTTAAATAATTTTAATTATTTTATGGGTTTTGTGATCATCAAAAAGGGGGAGATTGTTGAGCAAAGTATTGTTTTCAACAATACGAATTAATGTTATTTAAAGGGGGAGATTATTGAAAATAATACTCTGTCTCTTTATGATAATTTTGATGCTCACAAATACCCTTAGTTATTTTCTAATGATTTTATTTAGTATTTTGTAGGAGTTTATTAATTTATTTTACTCTTGAAATAAAGAGAATTTATTACATAGCACAGAATCTGTTTTAGCGCGTTCTGGAATCACTATTCACACCTTACGTAGATAAATATAGCGCGGAATCTGTTTTAGCGCGTTCTGGAATCACTGTTCATACCCGACGTTGATAAACGTAGCATAAGGATGAAAAGGGTATATTTTTTGATATAAGAGAAAAGTATGATTAAACAACCATATGTTTTCAGTAAAGTATGGAAGGAGAACCTTACGTTAGGAAGGAACCTTACGTTTTGGTTATCAGCAAATTATGGGAGGAGAACCATACGTAAATTCTAAATGTTACGTTTATTTCTCAAAAGTATGGTTCATCAACCTTACTTTTGTGAACAACCATACATTCTTGGAAAAGTATGGATCAAGTAAATGTATGGATCTTTTACCGTACGTTTGAGTGTTAAAGAAAAAAGTATGGTTATTCAACCTTACATTTTTATTCAACCTTACGTTATCAACCTTACGTTGTTAACCTTATGTTTGAAGACTATGTTATTAACCCTACGTTTGGAGGCCACATCATCAACCTTACGTTTGGTGTCAGAAATTTTGACAGACGATATTTATGTGCAACGATCAGTAAGCTGATTTCTGGGCAGATTTCAAGCCAGATTTAATGTCATTTTTAAAGTATGACTTTGAATGATTCAAATCCGTTTTATTAATGGATTTAAGATCGAATTAAAAGGAGATTTTTATGCCGAGTCTTAAGGGATGTTACGAGTTTTCTGTAAATTCAAATTTTTGAATATCACGAATCAGAAGGAGACTTTTATGGATCTAATTATGCAGGAGATATGTTTTATTATATATGTTCTCTCTAAAACACTAGGAACAAAGGGATGTGATCAATCTATTATTGAAAAAGGTGGAAAACAAATATTGCAACTATTCACGATTGATTTGCTGATTCAAAAGGAGCATAAAAAGCTCTGTTTGTTCAAGAAGAAAGAACTTGATAGAAGATTCACCTGTTCTATATCGAATATCTACTGTGGATATACTACTGCTGAGTTTGTGAACTATATCTCTATATCTACTACAATTGGATCAACTCAGAGCTGCTTTGTCTTGAAGATCAATATTTCTAGAGACGTCGATCCATCTGCTGTCAATTGAATTCTGTTGCAATTGTGAAGATCAACTGGAAATTTCTTTCTGAAATTTTTTATTCTTGAGTAACCAACTTCTCGTTCTAAGCTGTGTAGGTTCGTGTTTGAACCAGATGGCTTTGTTTTGCCTTGGATTGTAAAGGTTTCAACTGCCTGTACTCAGTTGTGAATCGGTCTGTGGAAAAGAGGACCAGATAGAGAAAACCACCAAGCTCGTGGAGTAGAGCGTTGGTGGAGTGGACTAGCGGATTTCTGTTCCTTGAACCTCAATACATCTTTATGTTCTTATTTTTTACTATTTCCGCTGCATGATCAAATCTGATAAAGTATAAAGGACAGACCTCGTTCAAGAGAAGAGTTATCGAAAAATTGAAAAAGATAAAATTCACCCCCCATCTTGTGTATAATCTATAGATTCAGATCCAATAATAAGTTGCAGTAATTAATTTAAAATTAATCCCATTGTTAAGAAAACGGGATTTAGAAGTTAAAACATTTCCAAAGATTGAAATGTTTTTACCTATGAATTCAATGTGAAATTAATGCTAATGACATATATTATATTAAATGGTGAAAATATATTCTATTTATACTTTAAAACCATTCAATATTATAATTTAACCATATAAATTATCTCAATGAAAAAAAGTTGTTTTTAATTAAACATTAGCATATTTTTACTATTCATCAAAATATGGAAGTTATCAGAAAACTATCAAAAATTTATCGAAAGTAAATTTTTATATCTTGATTCCAAAGAAGAATTTTATTTTGTCAAATTGAACTTATAAACATGTCAAAAATAGATTTAATGTGGGTGCGCCATCAAAAGGAGGCAAAACTCTATTTTTTGAAAAATACTTATTTTACCCGAAAAATTCATTTCCTTCTCTTACCATGTTCTAGAAAATGTGTAAGATGAATAATAATGTTATAAAATTCAAAATGTAGTTAATACTATTCATAACGGCTAATCCATAATAATTTATCATTGTTTAGTGAAACCCGGTATTGCGTACAACGCAAGATTTCGAGGAAGGTCGCGATTGTGTGTAAAGAAATCCAAGATAGTGTTGTGTGTATTTAAATATTCCTTTGATGATTTATATAACATAAAAAAAATATTTCTCATAAAAATCTCGGGTGTTACAGAGAATGTATTAGAGGACCAACAAATTTCTTATTTGTGGAAATGAAGGGAAAAAATTAATTTAAGAGGAAAACCAAAAATGTTTGGTTTACATAATGGATAAGAATAATGGTCTCCCTAAGGTATTATTGTAAATTGAAGGTTTTAAAATTTTAATGTAGGAGGATTATGAAAATCCATTTCCTAGGTGGAATGATATGGTAAATAAACATCAATTTTGTTTGTGTAATGGTTATATTGTTTATGATAAAGGAACTACAAATGACATATGAAAGAAGAAATTATTGAAGAATATGATGGTTAATAATATTTAATGGTTTAAGGATGAAGTTGAATGATTAATGTGATTTTTTAGATTCAATAATTATTTTATAGGAGTATTCTATCAATAATATTCTAGTTATAATAATCAAGAAATGTATAAGCATTATACTGTAGTCCTATTCCTATATGGATTTAAAAGAATATGTTGAATGGTACCAATGAACATGAAAATTGATTTAGTGGCCAGTTTATCTTTTAAAGAACACATGATTGAGGTAAGATAACCCTTATTGTGTTATCTATGTAGAAATAATGATTATAAGTAGGTGTATATGGGATAGTGTTGGGGATCATGAAATTGGTTAGTTATTTAATGGATTATGTTTTATTTGATGGATTTGTCTATATGTTTGTATTTAAGGAATATATTCGACAATCTTTGACTATATTTTTGGAAGCATGAATTTTTTCACATTGATTAAAGATATTACCATATTTTATTAAAATATTTGATCAAGGTATTTACATGTGACATTAAGATCTACCTTATGGGGGATTAATGATAATTTGTTATAGGAAGTTTAGTAAATTTATTCAAAATTTAATGGATTTGGTCAAATATATTTTTGAGGTTTCTTAAGATTGAAACTTATGGAATGGATTATGTTTAACGTTGGATAGTATTTGTCACAGTTACTATATAATTTATCAATATTGGGTAACCTATTCTAACCATTTCAGGTTTGGTAAATATTTAGTTCCTAAAGGAATGACTTGTGCATCTTTTGATTCATTTAAGGTTCTCATGGAATGAAAAAATTTCATCTCAAATATTCATTTCCAAGCATTAGAGATGAAGTGGAAGTAGATCGAAGAAAAATGAAAGGATAAGATTATGGCTAAGTCATAAAAAGGATAAAAAAAGTTTTTTATTGAATTCATTACATAGATATTAAAATAATCCCTTGAAAATTTAAAAATACCTATAAAACTTTAACCCTTTAATTTTCTTTCCGATAAATAAATGTCATTTTAACCAATAATAGATTTATGTTTTTGTTCTAGTAAAATTTATCATGAACATGTTCTCTATCACTCTCTATCTATCCTCTAGAGTAACTTTTCTCTACCACATACTTGTTTTCACTTCCAACACATGTTATTCTACTTGGAAACCTTGTATGTTTTACTCTATTTGACATTCATACATATCTTTTCTATTTTATCATGTGGAAGTTTTATTATTATTTTTTATGATGTGTTATTTCAAAAAAGTTATTTTGAAAAGTCAAAAACTAGTTATCAGACCTGATTTCAAATTATTAGGTCACTATTTATTAAATGAGGTAGAATGCAACATCCCTAGATTTTGAAGAGAAACACAATGTTTAATAGCGTATAAGATAAACCACATTGAGCATAAATGAATAACTAAATCATATAATTTGAATGAGATTGTAACAAACCAACAATTAAATTAGTGGGTATAAATAGGATAAAATAATTTCTGTAATAAAAAATAATGTATTTCATAAAATAAATATATTGAAATATTTTTATAAAATAATCACTTAATTTTTAGTAATTTAATTCAATTTGGAAAAAATATATTCTCTTAAAAATGATTTTTATTATCAAATTATACAACTAATTTCTATAAATTTTCAATAAATTATTTGATAAAACGAAATTAATTTTTAAAATCAAAATATTATATTTATCCTTTGCTGAAATTTTTATAATTTTCTAAAATGTTTGATTTTTCAAACAATAGTGAAAAATAACTTTTTTATGGGTTTTAATATTTTTCTAGTATTTATGAAATCAGATTCTATTTTAGAGTAATCTTTAAATTAAATTATATTCATTTGATTTATAATAATTCAATTTTGGTTTTGAAAATGGATTTTATAGATGAATTTAGAATAAAATCATTTCAAATTTTAAAAAGGGCATTTTTTCAGAAAAATAGGTTCTCTTCGCATTTTTCTGATTTAATATTAAATAAAATTATGATACTTATATTTTTTAAATTTAAAAAAATGTATTCAATATTTGGAATCAGTTTTTCCAAATTTAGTTAATATTTCCCGCTTATTTTTGTACAATATAAATAGTAAATTTATTACCACAGTAAAGGGTAAATCTTGTAATTTTGGTTAAAAATAAAATTATAGGAACCATAAAAAGGCCAAAAAACATACCTAAATATAATTTTATTAGTATAAATAGAAAATAACTCTGATGCAATAATTATATAATTATTTGATAATTTTAGTAATTAAAATTAAAAAAATTAGAATAAATACAATTTGATATAAATAAAGTGATAATATAATGTAATAGAGTTTCATGGAATTTATGGATATAATAAAATATTGTTTCAAATTATATGTTTTTTTATATTATTAATGTCAAAGTAATGAAAAGTTCTGAAATTTGACATTATAGTTATTTTATAACAAATAATGATTTGTTAAATAATATGAAATTACTAAAAATATTATGACAATACAAATGAATGGCATATAGTAAAATAATTCTACGATGAAACATTTATAGGACCTTTTTCATTTTATAGAAACATTATTGACCATTAATGAGTGGAATATCTTAATAGAGTGGTAATTGTCGAAAGGGTTAATGAGGGGTTAAAACTAAAATCTAAGGGTGAAAACATATTTTAAACTTGTCTAAATTTTATTTTATGAAAGTATTTAAAATTATATTAACATTATATTATCATTATATCAATTTGGATATGTTTGTGCATGATTTATTATTTTTATATATTTAATATTTTATGAAAATCCAAAAGTACCCCTCACCTCAATTATAACAGGACACTCATTCCTACACTTATTCACACCACTTTGATCCATATATCTTAATAAACCCTTTATATATCACTGATAAAAAACCTTATCCTATTTATTTAGGTTCTAGTTCTTCCAAAATAGAAATCATAGGTCACTTAATAAGAGATCTAAAGGGATGCACTGATGAAGAGGTAATTTTCTTTGCCTACCCTTTAAAGTTTATTTATTCTTATATTTCATCTTCATGTGTTGTAATATTAGTAAAATAACAACACCAGTACTAGAAATACAATAATATTTTATTATTATTATAATTTTGAAATTATTATCTAGCTTCTTTCAATTCTGTGAAATGTGAAAACATTTCTTATGTGTACGTACAACTTACCATCTCCACATAGAGTTGTAATTTGTTTTCCATCAACCATTCATATTGATGGTTATAAAGATGGAACTGATGAGTATATATGATATTTATGAATCAAATATGATTTTGGAAATATAATAATATATACACCAACTTACCTTCCCATTAGTTAAAAAATGATAACGTCACTCATGCGTACATGTGGACTTCCACCTTCCTGAATTGACATGATTTATTATTAATTTATGCATTAAATTTATGGTAATAAAGATATATTTAATGAATATATATGATATATATGATATAATAAATACTATGGATCAATTAATTATTATTCACCTTTGTTTCATTCCATTCTTCAAAAAATGAAAACAGTGTTCATGCGTACATACGACCTAAAATCTCCATGAACGACGCAATTAACTATATATATATAATTTAGGAATTACTATAAATATGTATATTAAAAATTTATAATACATTTATATAATTATTTACATTATGTATATTATGGAACCATAATAAATTTACAAGGATTGAAACTATCATACCAAATTATAAATGAAAAATGAATGAATTACCACTCAAAACAATGATTTTAACAATTGATTATTTTAAGAGTGTAAAAATATTATAATTATATCATATATGGAATGATATATGTGATAATGGGTTTTTAATAGATATATAATAAATCTATATTTACTATATAGAAAGATGAAATTCATACGATGGAATTCAAACCATAGGTAAGGGTTTCATGCCTCAAATTTACATCTGTGAGACATATATCATATTCACAACATTTTTCTTTTATGGGGTGTATATACCACTATTAATTTTTTTTATACCATGAATCAATATATTTTCATGGTAAGTAATGTTTAATTTTATGATATTTCTTTCATGGGTCTTACGATTTGAAAGAAACCCATGTTGAAATCGCTCATTTCACAATATATTCATTATTCAGGATTGTTTATATTTAAGACTTATATGAGGAATTTTTCTCTTCCATGATCATGTTTTCAAAAAAAAAATTCAATATTTTTTTTACAATTTTCCTATTATTTTAGAAGTAACTTTTTTAATTTTATCATATTGTTTTAAAATGAATATTCCAATTATTTTCCAAACTAGATAATTTTTTATTTTTCATAAAAAAGTATGAATGTAATGTTTTTAACTTATAAGAAAGGACTGTAAATTTATAATATCCTGACACCTCAATTATTTTAATCATCCTTTAAAATTTTATGTGGTTCTTTTCAATGTTTTTTTATATATTTATGTATTTTATAAAAAATAAGCGACTTCAAAGTGGTAAGGATTATTTTCATAAAAAGTTTTCAAATAATATTTTTAATTTATTTTAATCTATATCATAATACTTTATTAAATATTATTCATTAATGAGGTTATTCTAAAATGGTTTCATCTAAAATATTTTATTAAATAGTTTAGGATTTTTTTTGGAGATGTTCTATTTTAATACCATTCATCATATTACTTTGGATGGGTTATGATTATGTTTACTTATTGGGTTAATTAAAAAAATTCATATGTTAGTTACAATAAGAATGTTTATGTTGATTACTTTTCTCCATTTTCACACGAATAATGGATTGGAAATATTATGTGATGGGTAGGGCCTGAATATACCCTCGATTAATTGGTAGATATCAGAAGGAAAAAAATATTTGGTATTGGCTAAGGCCTTACTCATTTATATAAGATGTGTTGTAATGATACCTCAATGGTATATTTTAGATTTTAATAATTATTCATTCGTGGACTATAAATTCATTTATTGATTCCTATATGATTATTTTATTTGTTAGAATATTCTTGTGTAAGTTATGAGCTCATTTGATTGTTTTTATAGCTTATTTGATCCTCATTTATCTCTTATATATAATTCTCATGTTATTTTTTAAATGGAATATGTTTTAGTTATTTACCTTTACAAATTGTTTATTCATATTTATCAATTATAGATTCTATTATACGCATAACATTACTAAGAATTATAGCTCACCCATTTATTAGGCTTCCATTTCATTAGATTCAAGGAAGTGTATTATGATTGATATGTAGAGGATAATGGGAGTAATGGTGTACTCTAAGAAAATTCTACGTTTTATTTTCTGTTTTCAAATGTAATGTGAAATGCAAGTATGTATCTAGTTTACCTATACTTAGAAACTATTTTGTCCTTTGGGATGAGATTCCTTATATCTAGTACTAATGTTTTATTGTATACATTGACACTGGGATACTGGGGTAGGGGTCTTCACATTAAAAAAATATTTTTAAAAATCTAAATATTACCCATTTTAATAGAATTTAATATGTGATCAACTTATTTTTATTAGGGTAATATACTATACCATTTTTAAGGTTTTCTTCAAAATGAATCATTTATAAATTATTAATAAATGAGAATCTAAATATAATTTTATTCTAATGGATTATTATCCATTTCTATAAAAACTATTATATTATTAATTTATTTTTAATATGTAATTATTCATTTTAGTCAGGTGTTGTGTTACATTAGTGTTTCTTGAGACATAAGCTATTGAAGACAATATTAATTTAACGTATCCAAAATCTATGATCATTATGCTCTATGCTCTATCTAAAAGTTACTTATAGATGGTGCCTTACCCGTCCTTATATCCTAGACATCAAAGTCCACATTTTCATCAGTATTACCATGTAAGGTGTGAGTACAAACCCAATATGACACCACAAACTCATCCTTAATAGGAGTTCACATGCATAAGAGTTTATGCCCTGATAATAAGTTCTTGTGAAAATAAAAACATACAATCATATATTGATTAGTCATGTGTTATCCAAGCCTACACAAACCCTAGGTCATAACTTCTTCAAATACATACTATAAACGTAGTAAAAAAATAGGTTGTGAGTGACATTAGAAAAAAATGGTCTCCACATGTACCCCATAAACACCACTAGGCTAATGATTCTAGAAACAATGATTTCATGATCTGATACAACCTCAAGTTAGGCCACACGACCTTAATAACTTGAAATCATGCTCATCTTAGGTCACCATAGACCATAATTCACTATTATTTCCTCCTGGGAGAAATCATGTAAGACCATCATTCCCCTAGGTCAGGAAAAAATGACATCTACCACCATTTTCAAACTCAGTCTTTTCACAATGTCAAAAAAAATTCTGAACATGCTCTTCCCTCTAGTGCTATTGAACCCGGAAAGGTTTAACTATCACTTCATACCATTCATAGATATAATACATAGAATATAGAAGATACATATCATGGAAACTATTTCATAACATATATAGGAACAACATTTCATATCAAGAGTGTCAAATAATATCCAACCCTAGGCATGTGATAATAAAAAAAATTCTCATGGGCTAAACACACACACAAATGTGATCAAATTTCAAACATGGTCTCTCTGGATACATGTAATCACATAGAAAAATGTTCAATAAAAATCAATCATGGTCAAAATAATATAAGTAAACAACGTCAAATCATGATAGAAATCACATAAAAGACATCTAACAGGTAAGTAACATCCTACCTAATGTGTTTTATCATTAATGTCAAGGTTTTTCAAGAGTATCATCACCTGAGCCAAGTTCTCACACCAACCATAATAATATCACATGATAAGAGTTCTTAGAATCAATTTAAATCAAATATTATAAGGTTATATAATGAGGGTAAACAAGTAATCATTCCAAATGTTAGATCTAAACTTTAAAAAAGTTTGAAACTATCCCTAGAGGAATTCATCTTCAGTTGAAATAAGTGAACACTGTACTAAAAGAAAAAATAGTAGAGAAGAATGAAACCCGGCTTCCAAAAATATAGATCATTAAAAATTGCCCCTAACTAGAATTGTTTGGTTTTTTAGAAATATTGATAATGGAGTTTCATGATGAACACATTTTCTCTTGGAAGAAACATAGACACAAAGAAGGTTTCCAGGTTCATCTAAGAAGAATCTATAATTTATTTAGATATCATTTGGATTTGAAGAAATCAACAAGTAGGAAAATAAATTGACTAAATGAGTTAATAATCGAATTAAAATCCATTATAGAATTCACATTCATGATTCCAATAATTTTCATTCAATAATTATTATATGATAATAATTCTTATGATTTCTACCATTTCAAAACCCAAACAGATGTCATCATGATCTACACCCCGACCTACACAATTTTTATGGTGTTATTGACATAATTAGAAAGAGGAACATGTCCTATTAGGTGTACCAAAGAGTAATCCTATTTTACCTTAACAAAAACTCTATCATGGGAATCATGAGGCTTCCTATGATTTGGTCCACTAAGTAACCTATAGCGCTCCCTACCCATAACCACACCTATCTCATCCATTTCCAATGTGTATATTTTCAAAGGGTTACCCAAGGACCACCAAGGCCTACACAACACCCATTATGTTTTCTATTTTCATCCAAAAATGTCTAAAACCATTTTTGTAAGATTCCAAAAGCTACTTACTATCCACTATGATTTAACCAAACATGGATCAACATGGAGTCTAATAATGAAATGATATGGAATAGGTCATTGAAAACTATAACCAAAATTATGAAGTTTTAAAAGCTACCACAATTTTTCTCTCTCATGGAAGCCTTATTTTGTATTTCTTACATTAAGGGTTTCTTCATAACTTGGGGAAAATTGAAACATACGAAAGGGTGATCTCAGATAGATAGTATGGGAAAGAATGAGAGTTATCAATCAGTGATAATATTCAATAATAATATACTTAAAAGGGTTTGTGAAAATTATTAGAACAAAAAAATTTCATACAAAATAAGTTATAGAATGTATATAATGATTCATGAAAAAACACATTAGAACTTTAAAAATAAATGATTCATAACAGAGAGGAATCATTATTAATATATCATGATCTATAAGAGCATATAATAAGTATAAGAACATGTTATAGGAATTTTGGAACAATCATAAGAATATAAAATAATTTCGTTATTCAAGGTTCAATTTCAATACTATAATAGTGTACAATTTCCCATTGTGGATTGGGTTCACTCCCCATTCTATCATTTCCTTAGTTAAGATTCATTCCCAAGACTAACAAAGTGGAAAGTATCCAATTATATAATGGGGTTACTCCCCATTATATTCCATTTTATCTCATATGATGTTAATAATTTCCCAATTAATTGTAGTTACTTAATGGAATCACCATCACATAATGAAAACCATACATATATGTTCCACAAAATCATAAAAACATCCATCAATTCATCCTAGCATAACCTATGGAAAAGAAATAATTTTTATGAACATTTCATCCTCACATAATCTTTATCAATCTAGAAAAATAGTATTGATGGTATAATTATATCATAAGCCTAGTGAATCATAAGAAACATTGTAACATTTGGACATAAATAAAAAAATACATTTTATAAGTGAATTTGAACATTTCTCAGAAAATAGAGGAAAATATAATTTTACATTGGTATCGTTAGGAGTAGAAATTTGTAGAATATTCAGAAAAAGATTTTATCTGAGAATAAACATGAAAACATGTATATTAATATTCAAATAAAATAACAGTCATGATATTGGGGAATATAATTCTTGTGGTAATCATTAAAACAAATATTCCATTCACACTTCTGACAAAAAGTCTAAAAGTGACTTGTTTTGAAAATGATAAGATGATTCATTTTAAAACATTGAAATTAAATTAAAATATGGTTGAAAATGACTTCAATTAAAAAATTTATCATTGAAAATAAAAATTCTTGAAAACATTTTAATGAACAATGATATGGAAGACAAATATCATCGACCAAAGAGAAAATAAAGATGGATTTCCTGTAAAAATAAATTATCACAAGTTTTATATACTAAAGAAGGTATAATGAAATAAAAACATATAAAATCTATAAATAACTATTAGATAAGAATATATATGGGGTTTAGAGAATAAGGAACTTATAATTTCTCTCAAAGGATTTTTAATATAGTCACTCTTTAAAAGAAATGAGATTTAAACATATTCCCTTAACATAAGTCAAGTGTTTCTTTATAAGCATCCAAAAGTCCAATATTCTACTTAATGATTTAATTTAAATCTATTCTAAATAAATATTAATGAATAACAAACCATGTATCATTCTGGTATAATTTCAAATTTTTAATTTGTTAATAATTCTTCTTAAAATGAACATTTGGGTGAGAATTGGTTTGTTATCTATGTGTGTTTCAGTTTGATGGTTATAGAAATTTAACCTTGGTCATATTTCCACTCTCTACATAATATTAATAAAGTCATATTTATCATATTTATCAATTATATTCACTTTTATATCCATTCATATAAATTGGTGATGAAAAATGAATTACATTACTTCCTGGAGATGGTAGTCTGTACTCATGAATGCGTGGCATTTCCAGTTTTTGATTGATAAGATGAAAGGAAGGTAAATAATAATTCACCTTTATAGAATCATAATAATATAATAAATATCATATAACTTTATTAAATGTATCTTCATGACCATCCATTTAATAAGTAAATAAAAAATGAATCACATTACTTCCTGGAGGTGGTAGTCCACATGTACGCACAAACTACGTTATTATTTCCTACTGTATATGAAGAAGATATAAAATGGACATTGAATTAACATAAAAATATCCATTTATCATATTTATATTAATTAAATATATATACATATATATTAATGTTGGAATTTTTTAGGACACATGTAACTCCCTCATCAACCCCCTTCCCTATCTCGTTACCCTTTTCCATTTGTCTTATGACTGTCGCTCTCTCCTCATCACAACATCCCGCTTCCAAGTATAATATTTCATAACCTCCACCATTCTTCATTCCTTATCATCCACCAATTTCACCAACATAGGCTACTCAAATATAAAGTCTACACTATATCTCGCTACTTCATCTTCACCTATTCCAAATTCCTCCCCTTCATCACTTCGTTACTCAATCACCACCTCTTCTGATCTCCTCCCCATCATGAGTTACATATCCCGAAACACCTATTTCAAAACCTCAACAATTTTCCATTCCTCGTCATCTAGTTATTTCTCTAACATTGGCCTCTAAAATATATGGTTATCGTTGCTTCTTAACACTCCATATTCACCTCTTCTAATATCCTCAATATGGGATTTGGTAAGCTACTCCATTTGGTCTCCCAAATAAAGTGTTTTAAGTCCTTCATGATCAGATACTGGGGATCCATCTCTATTGACCACCATCATTTCCTTCATATACCTTAGATTTTATAACTTCTAAATATTCCACCACCAACTTTTCCTTTGTTTTTCTCTAAAATATACACTCTTTTAGACCTCCAGTTCACTTGGGTTCTCCTTAGTTCATCTCCTGCAATCCCTTCCATAATTGGAATGTTATCCAACTATCCTAAAATACCTATCCATTTAGTGTATCTTCTATTTGCATTGTTTTTATATTTTATGTTTTAAGTTTGGATTGAATTACAAGTTCATTCACCCTTTCCAATGGAAAATCCTCCTACATGCCTCCGTTTTACTCAATATTTCTAGATTATAAGGAAATTTTCTTTAAACAATTTTAGATTAGTAGTTAGTGAAGAAATTAATAACCTTGGTATCTTGGGAGTTATTATATTTTCCAATGTATCATATTGGTGTAAAATTTATTTTTTTCATGTATTATAATCGATCAACCTATATTCTTCATTTTTACATTGATTTGTGATAATATCAAAACGTTTACTCATTGGAAATATTGTTTCTTCATCTACTTAGAGGACAAAAAGTGTGTTTTATCTAGCTGACGACACATGACACTGTCTACTTGATTCTTTTTTTGAACCTATTTTTTCCTTCTAAAGGTTTTTGAAAATTAATTATTTATTCATTGAACATATTAATTTATTCTAATAACTAAATTATTCTTAATAATGATTAATACATTCATGGTATCATTATTTATATTGTTTATTTGATTTGAGTTCTGGTCATTGCTTTTGGATGTCAGGGGAGAGTACGTGCCATTTTGAAATTGGAGAGGCATTTTGGGCCTAGTAAAGATTGTTAAATACAACCTCAAGGATGGAATTTACCATGCCCCTTATGATTATGTGGTATATAAATCCACAAGTACTGTGTAAAATTAAACTTCTCAAAAGATCACTTTTTAAAGAATGTTTATTTCATAATTTCATGATTTGTTTCAAGATGTCTATTTGATAACACTTTCCAAAAAATACTTATAAAGCTTATTCTTATTTGTATTTATAAGGTATTTTCCTACCAATAATATATTTTCTTACTACTTCAAGCATTCATTGGTTTAATTATGTGTTATCTATATGAAATGAATAATGTTTATAAAGAAATATGACTTGAGTCGGTTAAAACAAAAGTTTATTTTCCAACAGTTTTGAATGACTTTTCAAATCTTTTTTATCCCATAATGCATTTTTCATATTCTTCTAATAACTAAATTTTTTTAATAATGATTACTACATTCATCACATTTTTGTTTAGGTTTTATCTTTTATTTGTGTGAAGATCATTTTTTGTGGATGGTGTGGACAATACCTACCGTGTTGCAAGTAGAGAGGCCTATGGGGCCTACTAAGGATCGTTAAATGAAACTACGTGGCTAGAACATCCCCTTCTGATTATGATTATGTGGTACATAAATCCATAAGTATTTTATAACATTACACTTCTCAAAATTTCACACGTCATAGAATTCTTTTTCATAATTTAGCTACCTGTATCGAGATGTGATATAAAAAAACAAATATCAATGTATTAAATTTGACCAAGATGAAAATTCCATGTATGGTTGAAGAAAGTAAAGATCAATTTGAGAACACTTTACCAAACTTCTTATAACACTTATTCCTGTTTGTATTTATATAGTATGTTTCCTATCCAAAATATATTTTCTTAATAATTCAAGAATGCTCTCATAAAATGATGTATGCTCTGCGAACTCTGGTCCAATAAAGTGGTTAAGGTCTTTCAAATATTTGAAACATGATGATTGCATTCGTTGATGTTACTTTATAAGCATTTTCATTTTGTTGTAAATTCACTATTCAATAGAATCTTGTTTCCTTGGATCTTGGTGGAAAGTGCCAACTTATTATGTTTGTATATGTTGACATTGACAAGGGTAAGTAACTATATTTTAAAATTATCTATGATTTAGATTGATTAATCTATAAAAACAAAAATTGAATAGATTGTGCTCAGTTTTCTCCAGACAAATTCTCAAATCTTCTTGACAACATCTCGTGTTCACGTTCATGCAAATTTCATAACCTGATTCCATGTGTACTCTTTTGTTATATTATTTTCATCACAGATATATTACACTCACATGGATTATTTTGATCTTTTCTCAATCTTATACTTATCCTTTATTAATATCATCCATCACTAGAATTTTTGTATACAATGGTGGACATTCAGTTTCTATTATTTTTAGAACTATTCATGCCTTTACAGGGTTTATGTACTTGAAAATTTACCATTAATAGAGCATATTTCTTCATAATTTGATGCAATTTCATCTTGGATTGGTTTAGTTGGTGTGTTTAGACACTTATTTATTATTCCAAAATTGTTCTTTATTGATGAATATGAGAATAATTAATCTATCAAAAATTTTATTTCTTGGATACTATAGAATTTTTCTCCATGATTATGGTGTCTAAAATTATTTTTTTATTCTTAAAATCAATCCAGGGTGATTCACTTTATCTTCTTAAAGTCATTATATCATTGTTTATTTATGATCTACAACAATCCAAAGGCGATTTCATCTTTATTATCGGTTGGGGTAACTTTTCCACTTTTCATCCATATCCTTATTTTTAATTGATGACAACTAAGGACCATAATCTTACATTGACTATAATAGACTCATCATACCCCCTTAGATATCACATTTCATCAACAGGAAACAATAATGAATTCCATATGTGTATGATGTATATTTTTTTGTAACATGAAATCATATTAATTTTTGTTTAATGTAATTTATATATTCCTTTTTCATTAAATTCAAATTGATTATTAAATATAGAAATATTCTCATAATTTCGAAATCATATTTTATAGGAGTATTTGTGAAACAAACATCAGTACATTGTGTTTTTACAACACTGTTCACCATATACAGTGCAAATATATACAATTTATTATCATATGTCATATGTTTATATTATTGAATATCATAATATAGTTTTACCCTTTAAAAATAATTACAAACATGTCACACATTAATTTCAATTCCTAATAAACCTCTAAGGATGTTATATTTCTTAGAAGATTACTGAGGATGAATAATAAGTTTTCTCATGTATGTTTCTGACTCCAATTCATCAATATAATTTAAATACACAAGGCTATGAAGGTAAAATGATTGTAATTATTATTATTTAAGTTATATCTATTCCTTTAATCCCTTCTCAATCAAACGGAATAGTTTCAACAATAAAGTTTTCTTCAACTCGTGTATATATCTTTTATCTTGACTGATTTATATTTTTATGACAACATTCTGTCTAAAATTAAATTTTATTTTTTATGTTATTTTCATATCTTGATTGGATTATATTTTCAAGACACTGTCATATATTATTTCTTATTTCTCCTAAAATATTTTTCTTTTAATTATTAATTATTTTTTTACTGCTCAATCAGTTATGCGACATGAAATCCCTCATCTATATTAATTTTTTAAGTGTAAGTTATTTTTTGTGTCTCTACTGATACGCACCACTCCAAAAAATATTTACCTAATGAAAAAAATTATCATTTTATAGGTGTTTATAGATATGATTTATGACATATATGGACCATCATCATCCATCATCTATTGTAGACTGATCTTATCCCCTATGATATCACACCTCATCATCAAGAATCTATAATTATTTTTTTCATTTTGAAAATGAACAAAAAGGTAAGGTTATGAACGAAATTTAAGAGGATCTGTTTGACATATTTGGAAGCATTTACTATTGTAAATAATTATGTTATTCTGATTTTATAAAATTAATGTAATTGGAGCCTATTGTATATATTCCATGTTTTCCTTGAACTGAAATACATATTTTGTTTTTGAGTGCATTATGATTCCTTAAAAACCATATCCAATTCATACTTCAATACTGGTTTTTTCATCAAGTCGTTTAACTATTTCCATTGATTATAAAACCACTGCATTTTTTTGAATTGGAAACTCTTAAATATTACATCACTGGTTCAATGTTTAGACTTTTCATTATTAATTATTGCTTATTCAAAACAGTGATATCTTCATGTAGAAAAATCTATTGAATGAATTTGATGGTGAAGATACAGTTCAACGAAATGTTTCATTGTCTTAAGACTCTACGCCAACATCAAATCAATCCAATGATCTTCATCTCCTTATAAAGGATAACAAAATAAAAAAACTGTCAAACATAACATAAAGTTTTTCATGCATTTCCAGGGTACTGGAAACATATTTTCAAATCTGAATGTTTCAAATTGAATTTTATAAATTTTATATCCAATTTTATCTATACTCATACTATAGTGTACTAATACACTTTAAAAAAGATTTTCCATTTTTTGATTTTTCATGTTTGTTTCCAGTAAATCTGATTTCCAATTTTCTGTTTTTTTAAACATTACCTACTATAGAGGTGGACTATAATGAGAAGAAACCATTCAGGTGTGGGGTGCCAATTCAGAAAAAACTCAAAGATCTACTATTGATTTATTAACATGAGTTACCAAACATTTTTATGTTGTATCAACAAACAGATTACTAACAAATATTTGTTATTGCTATTTCATTTCTCACTGTTTGTTTTTTCATTGGCATTCTTCTTTCTGTACCTACTTTTATGTATGTCTCATTTATTTAAATTTAGCATTCCAGTATTCAGGTATCATATTTCATTCTTATTATCTATTATTTAAACTGTAATTTATTTTACTACTACCAAATCAAAATCTACAAGTATTCCAATATTCTTTTTGAGTAGTTTCTCATTTTAACCTATCACTAATTTTTATACATTCTTATATTTTAAACCAATTATTGAATTCTTCAAATAAAAATTTATTTATATCACTGTGCATATGCATGAGTGGGGTACTATTTATGTTAATACGTCTCAAGATCATTTGGAGGAAGTTTAATAAGAAATAAAAACGAGAAAAATTTGAATATGTCATATAAGACTTCTTAATATATATTGTTTTTAAAAGCACCTTTAGAGTTCCTAGTTGGGTATTTAGGAGTACCAAAACCATATGTATTTGGATAAGGATATTGTGAGTGTATTTGAGTATATCTTTGCCAAGATAAAGGTATCTTGTGGTGTATTAAAGGGATTATAGGATGTGCATTTTTATAAGTGAGGGGAGTGAAACAATTGTCATTATTAAGAATATTAAAATATAATAAATCACTCTCATGGGAATGTAAAAGAATATTAGATAAATATAAAATATAGGATTATAAAGGAACAAAATAAATTCAAATAATAGGAAATATAAATATTTTTTTTTCATTTTAACACATATCTTTTTAGTTTAACCCCTCATCAACTGTTTTATCCTTTATCATGGTACTAAAATTTTAACTTGGTTATTATTCATAATGATTAAATATGAGAGATTTTATTTATCATAATTTGGACATTATTATTAGAAATATAGAAACCATTTTTTAAAATCCAGTTACAATAAGTGGGTGAAATTCATTTTAAAACAATTTGTTTAAACACAACAAAAACCGTTTATTGAAAAATGCATTTTTAAGCATAATAAAAAATTTATTATCATTCCTTTAGTAGTAATAAAAATTAAATATCTATAAAAATATTTGAATTAAAAAATTATATAAATATTTCATTAAAATCATTCAAAAGTGTTTAATTTAATCAATTAATATAAAAACACATTACATGCATACAAATAGTTTCCCATATAAACAGAAGTTTCCTTTCATTCAAATGATTATTTTTTCTTTTATGAAGAGTTGATAAGAATTGAATTAAATTAATAAGTGTTTAAACAATAATTTTTCCTTACGTAATTAGTACTATTCATACCCATATACACATTGATTAGGTAATATCTTTCATATTTAATAACATTATTTCAATCGTATATCACAATTAATTTAAATTCTGTGATGCATGTAAAGAAAGATTTCAAATAAAAAAACATATTTAAAGTAAAATATATCATAATATACTAGAGTTATATAGGTCTATGAAAGTTTAACTTAAATTATATTTACTTATTAAATAATTTTATATATGTATAATTTTTTTTAATATTATTTAATATATTTTATGTAGTTGTGGGATAGAAAAAGTCTTAAAGTCACATCATATTTCTTCATATGAATAGAGATAAAATCTAATAAGGCCCCAAGGGAGGATTTAAAGGTCATGTTTCTCAATGAAATAGGTAGTGATGCAGGGAGGAAATGACGTAGGTAGGGGTGCAGACCCAGGTAGATACTAACGTAGTGGAGAACATCAGTGGGGGGACTTTGGGCCGAAAAGAAGAACTTTCCTAACACATGGAATTTGTAATATCATTTGTAAAGGGAAAACAGTTGAGTGGAATACAAATTGGTGGGAGGAATACATTATTAAACAAGGGTGTGTTTTTTTCAATTTACTGTAACCTATTGGATTATATTTCCTTATTTAACATGTATTTTTTATTTTAGCATTCTATATCTCAGTGTAATAGAAGTTTGTATTGATTTTGTAAGCCATAAATGCACTACATTTTGGGATTATAGGGTTCTATATATATTACATACCAGTTATGTTTATTATGTATACAATTTTAAAAAAGGAATTTATGTTATGAATGGATTCTTCATGGATAAAAACTTTCATCTATAGTCTGCTATGAGAAATTTGATAATTTGGAAATGTATGGATTTGATGTTAAGAAAGTTTATAAAAAATGAATCATTGAAATATATTAAATATTCAGTTTTTTTCCAATGATAGATTAATTTGTGGTAATAAATTCCAAGAGTTCATTATGTTGTGTCCTTGATGAATAATCCATGGTTGATGACTGACAGAGAGTCTCAAAATGGGAATTTTTAAGAAAGGTCTCACAGTAGAGGACTATTTATCTATACATTGAATATTTTTATAACAATCCAAGATTTTATAGTATGTATCCTCTTAAATAAATTCAATTCAATCAATATCTTGCATTTCACATGACACTAATCTTAAACTAATAGTGATATATTATTAAATATTAACATAACCGTTGGAATTGTAATGTGACCATTAGGAATAGTAAAATGACCAATAGAATAGTGACCTCACATATGAAGTCATACAATATTTTTTGTATCTTATTAATGAAAATATGATATATTAATATCATGTAATAAGTATATAAATGTAATAAAAATCATAAGTAAAGTGTTTTTATTTTTTGAAACATAAATAATTATTTACAATATTATAATTCATATAATAATTTAAAATAAAATTAATTTTCATAAAATGGATTAATAAATTAATTTTTTTTTACTATTATTATAATATTATCTTATGATACCTCAATTAATTTTTCAAAGTATCATAAAATCAGTTATAATTTTAAAATTGGTATTTTTTTGAATAAATGATGATTTTAATGAAAAATTAATTTTCTCTTATTTATAATATTATATTCAAAAATTGACCTAAAATTTTCAATTATAAAGGTCAAAAAGTTTTTAGGTTTATTTTTTGGTATTTTTAAAAAATCTTTGATTTTTTGTGAATAGTGAAATATGTTAATTTATAGTACTAGTTGAATATAGGAATTATTGAGTCATGAAGCATGTCCAATTTCAAGAAAATTCTTCTCCCAAACCTATACCCCTTGTTCGGGTCTTTATGGTCTCACCCAGAAGGCCTATTTAGTGTTCCTTATGAATGTTATCAAGGAGGTGATTTTAAGAGGTAAAATCCCCATTTGTTCTTTATTTTTTCCCAATTTGTTTTCTTTTATTATATTTCCATTAACTCTGTTATTCAAACATGAATGATAACTACAGTATATCACATATAATATAATGTTATTATTGTAAAATAATATTCATAATAATCCCACTTATCCTCTCCATATTATTCTAAAAATTAAAACATCGACAATGATGTGTTGATTTACTGCCATTCTGGAAGATATGTTTTTATTTTCTATTGTTGCCTTCCTGGCTCATCATAAAACCTTTATAATGGTTAAAAAATATTGTAAAAAATATTTTAAAACATATTTATAGTTTTTTAACTAGTATATATACAAAATATTACTTGATAATATAAAATTAGTGTGTGATTATATATAAATGCCAAAATAATTTAAATGGTTGTCATTAATGTTTTATCCAATGAATCATACTCATATCCGGAGACAAATTTATATATGTAATACCATTTAATCTTATATAATTTTTGTAATAACATATAATTTTAATTATGTTTTACAATTCCAATTTTACATGATTATTCATACATGTATACAAATGAACCTATCACCAAAACCAAGGAAATGAACAGTCTAAAACGAAAAATTGAATCTTTTATCTCAACAAAGAGGACATAAATGAAATTAATAAAATAATAATAAATAAAATAAATGTTTAAGATGATCTGAATTAAAATATAAATGAATATAATTTCATTATCCAATACATTAAGTCCACGTGAATATCATTTTCAAACATAAGGTTAGGGTTTCTCTCCAAACCCCCCATTTTTTCCTTTGTGTTACAATTTCTCGCCCCTTACCCCAATGTAATTAAAATTTATTATTATTTACTACTCCTAAATTCTGTTTGTATATTTCAAATAAATTAACCTAGCACAATTTTTCTTTCTTTTATGGGGAAATACATGTTTTATAAGGATTTATTTTCAATACCTCCAGATAAACAAGCCCGATTAAAGGGAGCATCCCAATTTCTTAACCATTTTAATGTACTGTCCATTATTTTTTTCAGCCTAAAAATATTTTTCTAAAATCACTTATATTATCATGTAAAAATTATTTTTTTATTTCTAGTTTTATACAATCAAATTTTACTTTTTTCCATTTTAAATGGTCTTTAATATTTTCCTTAAACCACACTAAAGAGGGCCATTTCTAAAGATTATGAAACAATTTTTTTTTAAAAATTCCCTTCATATACACTTAAAATATAATTATATTTAAATATTTTACATTAATATTTTCCATGTATGATTTAAAACTATACTTTCATGGACACCATTATGATATTTTGTTTAGTTATGACCTATTCACTAATTATTCCATTGTGTGTGGTGAATGTATACTTCCAATTTATTTGTGAACATCATTCATAAAATATTTAATTAAATTTACATATTTATTGTATCATGGATGTTATTTTTTCTTTATCCATGTACTATTTTTATATATGATATTTTCGTTGACTGTTGTTTTAATTGGGGAAATATTGATGAATCTGTATCCTATACTCAATATAGATATTTTGATAAGTCATAATGTTCATGAGTTTAGTCTTTGTGTGAATAATTATTTAGACATGCAGATATAGGTGGGTCCGGGTTTTAGGTAGCCCCTTAATGCATTTACGGGTCCCATGAGACAAAACATTTGGTTACAAAACCTTCATGTAAGTTTCCCAGAAAAATTAGACATGTTTTTACCCATAGAAGTAAACTATCTTGATGGTATATTGGATCATGTGCAGATACATGATATCTAATAAATAAGAATTTTCTTCATTAAGTATCTAGTTATTAATTTTCATTATATTTTAACTATTAAAAAAATCTATGGATGCATTTTGATTCTCAGTGTACTAATGTTATGTCTTTTTAGACTATTTACCTTGCCATAACTAGTTTTCCTTATTGAAATTTTTTCATTTATTATCTTCTCATATAACCCTTACTAATAATTTTATCTCATCATTATATTTTTTTCATTCAATGTGAATATAAAATATTTGAATAAGATACAAGAAGTACTTTATTTTTTTCTATGTTTAATTGCACATGTAAAAAGGGAACCACACATGTATATCATTTTTCATAACTAATAAACTGATCAATCCATGGTGTTCAAATCATGTCTATCTAAGAAATTTCAATATAACTACACTGAATCTAGGTTACTAGGTTTGATGTTGTTATGATTTGTGTGAGAACATGTTTAGTAGAAACCTTGGGAGGTAGATGTTAAATAAACATGAGAATTATAATTACTCCTTGTAGGGAATTTTTTGCTCAATACTCTTGATGATTATGTGATAACATAGTTTGTGACTTAATTTATTGATATCACCTAATGTAAAGAAAGTAATCAACACTCACAGTCAATATAGGTATTTCCCCACTGAGCAAGTCAACATAGTTAGTGTTGAAGTTGAGAAGATCATGTCCATTTAAGGAAATCTTAACCTAGGCTATGTCTAATAACCATAATAAACCTATGTTGGATCATTTAATGTGGAATAATCTCCCATATTTTTGTGGTCCTACTAATCCAATGGTAGTTTATTAGTGGATCAAGACTCTTGAATAGATATTTATAGCATTGGGATGCAATGAAAAAGAAAAGGTAGTACTATAAATATATTTCCTCAAGGGTGATGCAGATCAATGGTGGCCATCGATCTAGCATATTGGGGAGGTAGATGAAATAGAATACATAGAATTAGGACCCTTGAAAGGGACATTATTCGAAAAATATTTTCGCCTTCAGTAACAAACCGAAATGAAGAGAAAATTCCTTAAGGTAAATAAAAGGGAAGAGGAGAGTGTCATAGAGTATTAAGTTGCCTTCAAAAGGATATAATAGTATTTTATAGATTACATTTTTTTAAAAGGTTGGGGCCAAAGCCTCAATTTATTATTTGAAAGAAAAGACCTCTTTTTAGACTGGGTAGAGGGAGACCCATTACATAGCCCGAAGGCCCAAGGCCAAGTGGCCTGAATACAAGGCTTGAAAGCCAATTTTTTGGCCCAAAGGACCCCTCGGTGAATAGTACTTCTACAGTACCCGTGCTGCTACATTACCTGCTACAGTACCGCCACCACTACAGTATCTGCTACAGCCCTCCGCCGCTACAGTGCTGCCGCTGCTATAGTGCCGCCGCTGCAACAGTACCTACTACAGTACTGCTACAGTACCTGGGAAATTTGCCCCTACCCGGATTCGATCTTGGGTCATTTGGATGCCAAGCAAGAGCCTGTACCACTAGGGTACATGCTCGTTGGAAAATGTGTTGTATGGGTAACGAGGTATTGGGCTGGCCTGCCCACCTACGCGCCGCACACCACCAGCTAGACCCAAGGTGGCCAACCCTTAGGCTTGGGCCAGTTCCCACGGAGTCGAGGGGATGAGAGGATCACTGGCATATGGTGCACGTTGCCTTTTCGAGGACTCGAACCTGAAACCTCGACGACGGGATGCCACTGCCTTAAACCAACTCACCCAGCCCCTGCAGGCATTTTATAGATTACATACTTTACCTAGAAGTAAATATTCAGAATTTATTTTAATGTCTTAAGAAAATTTTGTGAAGGTAAATTGCTTCAAAAACATTTTCATCATATGGTGAAATAGTATTAAGTGATATCAAAATGGAAATGGAATTCTCTAGACATTATATGCTCAAGGAAAATCTAGAAAAGAATATGTATTTTGATAAACATGGAAATGGTGAAGCATCAAGGAAGAATATTTCAACTAATAAATTACCATTATGTGAAAATTGTGGAAAGAATCATCTTGGTAAATTTTTGAAAGGCATGAGAGTTTATTATAAGTGTAGAGAAAAGGGTCATCGAGAAAATGAATTAAAGAGGAAAAAATAAATTATGTTCAATGATTCAATAGTAATGAAATGGGGAATTATTAAAACCAATTTCCCAAGAATCAAGGGGATCTAACAAAGAAGAGGCCAAAAGGAGATGGCCAATATTTTGTAATCACAACACCTGATATAGAAGTACTCAGTGATGTGGATGTAGGAAAAATAATCCTATATTCAAATTTATCCATTTCTTTATTTGATTCTGGATCATTTCTATTATTTATATCTAAAAAATTTTCCCTGAAAATTAGATATATTAATTTTGATTTAATAAGGTTAATTTTACTCAAACCCCCTTAAGGAAGTCTTATTACAGGAAAAATGTTTCAGAAATTTCCCATTATTGAATATAAATGTGCTTTATTTTATTACCTTATCATCAAACCTATGGTTTTCTTCTATATAATCTTTGGTATGGATTGGATTACAATAGATGATGTTAAAATTTACTACAAGAAAAAATAAATTATTTTTTGTGAGGAAGATACAAAATCTATTATCTTTCGGGAAGAAACTTAATCATGTGATTCTTATCTAGATCCACACCACTAGGTCTACAGAATTAATTTCTTGGTGAGGAATAGAACACATAATATGCGTATGAATAAATTAATTTCCAAATTGAGGATTCACAAATCATTTAGGAATACATTGGTATATTTCTTGAGAAATAACCTAGTGACCACCAAGAGCATGGAGTTGAGTTTACAATTTATTTAATCCCTGATGTAAGACCAATATCAAAGACTCCGTATAGAATGGTCACTATAGAATTAGTGGGGATGAATAAACAACTTTAATTGTTGATTAATAAGTGATTTAATCTCCCTAATGTTTCCCCATGGGGATCCCCTGTTCTTTTTATTAAGAATAAATAAATATCCCTGATTCTATGCATTGACTATAGAGAAATCAATGTTATAACAATAAAGAACAAGTATCATCTACCTCTAATTCATGATTAATTTGATCAAATTCCTAGATCTTAATATTTTTCAATGATTCACTTTATTTCTGGGTATCATTAATTATGAGTAAAGAAGGAATATATTCACCAGAAAACTTTTTGGATGAGGTATGGACATTAAGAGTTTATAGTAATTCCCTTTTCATTGACCAATGCAATCTTTTTTATCATTGATCTAATAAACATATAATTAAAGGAATATCTTAATGATTTTTTAGTATTCATTGATGATATTTGGGTGTTTTATAAAAGCTATTAAGACCATGAAAATCACTTGTGTATTATTCTTAATACATTTGGAATGAAAGTGTTATGTGGTTAATTTAGAAATTATGGGCTCTCGCTTCAAAAAAAAAAATTTATGGCCATATTATCTCTATGGATGGAATCTCGGTTGATCCTACAAATAAAAAGGTGATCCATGAATGGCTTATACCAATGAAAAAAAAACTAATTTACATAGTTTAATTGGTTTATGAATTTACTATTAGCATTTAAAAAGGGAATTTTACCAATTGTTTAACCCATTAACCTAGCTCAAAGTTAATGGGGTTATATTCGTTTGGAAAAAAGAATTTCTAGAATGTTTTGTATAATTTATGAGATGATTAGTCAATGCCCCGATTTTGAATCTACCATAAAAAATGATATATTTTTAATATATAGTGATACATAGAAGAAATGACTAGGTTGTGTCATTATGAAAATTGATAAAGGTATTGCATATGAATCAAGTAAATTGAAGACTCGTGAACAAATTATCCAACTCATGATCTTGAGTTAGAAGCCGTAATATTAAACTTAAATATATAGAGGCACTATATATATTGTCAAATATGTGAGATATATATGGATCACAAGAGTTTGAAGTACATATTTACTGAGAAACAAATAAACATGACTCATAGATGTTTTCTCGAGTAAGTCATAGATTATGATTTCACAATACACTACCAATTGGGAAAAGAATAAAAGGTAGCAGATGCATTAATTAGGAAAGATCATGGACTCATAACTGAAACCATGAGTAAAAAAGACCCTATGTTAATGGATCTAGTAAATTTGCATATGGGAATTGTTAATAAAGAGTAAAATTCACCCTTTTTCTAAATGATTCCTAATCCATATTTTTTTATGAAGATAAAAGAAATCAATCTCTTTAAGAGAATATTAAAAAGAAAATTAAGCCCGTTAAAGATTGAAGATTGGTATACCTTCTGTATAAGGATGAAATTATGAAATTTGAAAAGATGATATGTGTTCCATCATTAATTAAGCTAAAAATGGAATTATTAGATGATGATCAAAAAAGAAACTTCTATATACACACTTGTAGTACCATGATTCATAGAGATCTGAACAAAAGTTTTGGTGGGATTGTTTGAAGCATGAAGTTGCTAACTATGTGTCGAGATGTCTAGTTTTTTAATAAGTGAAGGCTAAGAGACAGCATCCATGATGAGTTAAGAAACCTACAGATGTTACTATGTTTAAGTTTAATGTCATTAAAATTGACTTCATCAATGGATTAAAAAATAATCCAAGAATGAATGATGAAATATAGGTAATTGTTGATCGACTTAAAAAATATACATATTTCCTCACTACATAGGAGGATTTTCCATTAGAGTGACTAGAAATAATCTATATTAATGAAGTTGTAATACATCATGGTGTTCCCCTACCAGTTTATTCTTATCACTACCCATGAATAACATCAAAATAATTGAAGAGCCTTTAGAAGGATTTGGATACCAAGGTTCATTTGAGTACTGCTTTTCACCCTCAAACTGATGGACTGTCTAAAATGTCTATTCAAATATTTGAGGACATGTTGATATTCTGCTCACTTTAATTACAAGGTATATGGGATTATTATTTACCTTAGTGTAATTTTCTTACAATAATAGTTTCCATTCTATTATTCAAAAGGCACCATTTGAATCCTTATATGGAAAGAGATGTTGAACTCTAACTTATTGGGGTGGAGGTGGTGAGAGGAAACATATAGTACTAGAATATATTTAAGAGACAACTATAATGTTAAATAATATTTAGGCTCATATTAAAGCATCTTAATTTAGGAAAAAGGTTCATGGGGACAAATAGATAAAGGATTTGGAATTTCAAATAGGATATCATGACTTTCTGAAAGTATCTCCATGGAAGGGTGTCTTAAGGTGTGGTAAGAATTGGTAAATGATCCCTTGGGACAACATACCATTTGAAATTGTGGAATAAATTAGATATGTGGCTTATTGATTAGGAATACCACCATGTCTCTATAATGTTCATGATGTGTTCCACATATCATTGTTAAAGAAGTAAATGGAAGACCTAATGCATGCACTCACATATCAATAAATAGAAATGGAAGATGAATTTCTTTACTATGAAGATCCTATTGAGATTTATGACATAAGGGAGAAATTATGGAGAAAATAGATTACTCATCTGGTAAAGGTTATTTGTAGAGACCATAAAATGGAGTAAGAATAGTGGGAACCTTAGTGTGTTATGAATAAGAACCACCCAAAACTGTTTTGAAGTAAATATTCATGAAAAATTTCAAGGTTGAAATTTATAAAGGAGGGATAATATAAAGCCCAAATATTTTATAGTGTGTATCCTCTTAAATAAATTAGATTAATTTGATAGATTACATTGAACATGACAGAGAGATTAAATGAATAGTGATATACTATTAAATATTAACACAATCATTGGAATAAAAATAGGACCTTTATGAATAATTAACAGGAAAATACAATAGTATCCTCATATATGAAGGCATAAATAAAATTTATGTATCTTATTCATGAATATATGGCATATTTATATCATGTAATAAGTAAATAATTATATTAAAAATGATAAATTAAGTGTTGGTTTTTTTGAAAAGTAAAAAATTATTTAAAATATTATGATTAATATATTAATTTAAAATAAAATTTATTTTCATAAAATAGATTCATTAATTAATATATATTTTTCATATTATTATAAGATAATTTTATGAGACCCTAATTAATTATATAAAGTGTCGTAAAATCAGGTATAATTTTAAAATTGTAATTTTTGGAATAAATACCAATTTTAATGACAAATTAAATACTCATATTAATAATATTATTTTCAATAAATGGTGTCCATTTTTGAAATATATTCACCGAAGAATGATTCAGGATAATTTTTTGGTTTTTTCTAAAATAGTTTTATTTTTTATGAATAGAGAAACACAGTAATTTATAGTATTAGCTAAAAACATGAAATATTCAGTCATAGATGATGTATGGACGATGTAAGAACCATTAGTTAGAACTCACATACACTAGTTTATATATGTTGGCACAAGTTTCATCACTATTTATATTCTTAATCCAAACTAATAAACTGATGAATATAATAATTAAAAAACTCCCCTCTGGTCCACTATAAATACCGCCCCTCGCCCCATTTTATCCTCACACAACCAATGCCTATAATCTTGTGCAATTTATGCCCAATACCTCTCCAGAAAATCCCAAACATTATTTTCTTTCTGGTCTTACCCAAAATTACATTTTAATGTTCCTTAGGAAGGTTCTTAAGGAAAGAAATTGAAGTAGTAAATCCCCTTTTATTCTTTTTAATTTTCTTTCAATTTTTCTTATTTTATTATCTATAACTTACATCATCTGTAATAAAATTCTCGATAATTCCATTATCATATATATATAGTAATTTTGTTTTTTTAATTTAATATTGATCATCCAAACCCTTCTCCCCTCCATTTATTCTAAAAATTAAAACACCGTCTATGATGTATCGAATAACCGCCATTATGGATAATATATTATAATTTTGAATTACAGCCTTGAAGGATGGTAATAAAACCATTATAATTGTTTTGAAGGATTATAAAATTTATATTACAACTTTTTTAGTGTTTTTTAAGCAGTATATATACATAATATTAACTAATAAAACAAAACTGGTGTGTGATTATTGAAAAGTGAAAAAATAATCTAAACTGTTATCATTGAAATTTTTTCTATTGAATCATAATCATATCTAGAAATATATGAAAGACCATTTAATAATATATAATTTCATCAATAAAATATAATTAAATTTTTGATAACTATTACCATTTATCATGATCTTTCATAAAAGTATACAAATGAACCGATCATGAAAACCAAGGAAATGAACACTCCCGAATGACGAAATTGAATCTTGTAACCAATCAAAAAGTCAATAAATGAACATAATAAAATTATAATAAATCAAATAAATGATGTATATGCTCTGAATTAAATTATTAAAGAATTTGTTTTCATTATTAATGACATTAAGTTCAAGTGAAGAAGACATTCAGACAAAATGTAAGGGTTTGTCTCTAAACCCCAATTTTTCTTTCGTGTTAGAGTTTCTCAATATTTACGCCAATGTAATTATTAATTATTCATATGTATTCCTCATAAATTCTTTCTTTATGTTCCAAAAATATTAATCAATCTCAATTATTCTTTATTTTAATGAAAAATACATGTTTTATAAGGATCCTTTTTTAATTCCTTCTTATAAGCATGCCCGATTGAAGGGAACTTCCCAATTTCTTACCCATTTTCATGTTCCATACATAATTTGTTTTAGGATAATGATATTGTTATAAAATTACATATTTTATCATGAAAATCTATCTTTATTCATTTCATATTTTAATCTAACAATTATGCATTTTTTTCATTTTAAATACTCATTAATATTTTCTTTAAACAACACTAAAGAGGCTCATTTCTAAAGATTCTTAAACACTCTTTTAAATTTTTTTCACTTCATATGGACTTCAAATATCATGTTATGTGGTTTTTTCCATTATTATTGTCCATGTATGATTTAACCCCATTATTTTATGGACACCATTTTGATATTTCATTTGGTTATTCCTTATTAACCATTTATTCCTTGTGTTGTGAATGTATAATTCTTTTTTATTTATAAAAACCATTCATTGATGATTTAATTAAATATCCACATTTTTTGTATTTTATATGTTATTATTTCCTTATCCAAGTACCATTTTTTAGATATAGTGTTTTCTTTGATAGTTTTTATGATGAAAATATTGATAAATCCATATCCTCTACTCAATATAGATATTTTGATAAGTTATATTGTTGATGAATTGAATTTGTATATGAAAAATGAGTTGGACATATAGTGAATGGTGCACCCAACAATAGATATCCCCTCAATGCATCAATATTTATCATGAGACAAAATAGTTGGCAACAAACCCTTCATGTTTGTTTCCCAGAAGAATCAGTTGATTTTTTACCCATAAACTTAAACCGTCTTGACAATATATTGGTTCATGTGACAAAAACATGACATCCACTAAATGAGAATTTTTATCATTATGTATTTTGTTAGTACTTTCCATGATATTTTCACTATGAAAAAAACACATTGATGCATTTTTATTCTTAGTGTGTTGATGGAATGTGTTTTTTAGATTATTTGCCTTTCCAAAATGACTATCCCTTATTGAATTTTCATCATTTAGTATTTTCTCATATAACTCTTACTAATCATTTGATCTCACCATTTTATTTTTATTCAATCCTTTGGTTATGAAGATGAAATCCTTGAATAAGTGAAAATAAGAAGTTTATTTTTCTTTTTTAGGTTCTATGTTCAATTTCTAATGTAATAAGTGGGCCATGTATGTATATAGTTTTTCAAGACTACTAAACTGGTCAATCCTTGGTGATGTGATTTCTATTATCTATGACATTGTAAAACAACAACCACAAACTCTATGATAGTTGGGGCATTTTTGTTAAAATTCTTTAATGATTGATATTAAGGGATTTTGATATTCAAATTAAATAATATTGTAATATCAAAGGATGTAGTTACATGTGATTCAAAGAGTAGTTTCAAAATATTTGACATTTTAATGACTGAGGTATGTTATCATATGATTTTAATGACACATTAATATATGAATTTATTATTCACAATTTTAAATGAAACATTTTAAAAATATATAGCATATTTTTTATAATAGGACATGATGTTATGTTCCATGAAGATCACATTGTTATGTGGTGTTTCCAGGTTAAGATAAAGAGAACATGTCTTAAATACTGGAAAAGAAAGGTTACTTTTATCAAATATTCGTAATATTAAATCTTGGTAAAAATTATATTTTCATGTTTTATATATAACTGTTGTTTATGCTGGTGGTGAAGAGAATTTTGGAAACACCCAGGTGAAAAATATCATTGAAATTTTGATGAATGAAATAACAATTTATAAGTCATCTATAAATAAGAGGTCAACGAAAATTGAAAATTACATGACTACGTCATTAAATACATAAGTACTAAAATTTTGAAAGGAATCTTTATTAAAATATTGTTGCATTTCTATGGAATCACTTTATTGAATAATGTGAATTATTGTAGTAATTTTATAATATGTTAATGATGACATTACTAAACCATCATTTTTTTCTAGAACTTACAACACATTCTCTTAGTTATTTATTATTTTATGGAGTTACCAAAACTTATTTATAATAATTTCACACTTACAAACCCATTAAAAATGTTCTCTAGTTCCTCTCACATAATCAAAAGTTAGTGTTTCCATCATTGTGTACAATGTACTTTAAAAGGCACTAGGTTGTGGATTCTCCTTTGGAATGTATGTATACTTACTACAAAAATTAAAAAAGGATATAGGTTTAACCTAACCTATGAATTTACTATATTTTTCAACACCCTATATAATTGTGTATATCATATTGGATATCCATAATCTTGGTTTGTTATAGGGTTGATTAGATGTAGTGTCATTTAAATAAGAAATGTTTACTTTTTCACTTTTTGATTACTACTTACACTTCCCAAACAATGTTCTCATATTTTATAATTTAATTGTTTATTAGTTATATCCGCTACATTAATATTTATAATTTTTATACTATCTTTATTTCAAGGATATAGAATTTCACCCCACATATTGTCTTTTTTCACACTATTAGGGACATAATACACCTATGTCTCAGATTTCATTTAACACATTATGGATGTAGTCACCCACCTTTGGGGACGACCTTATAAATATTTCATATATTGTGTTATCCTTGTTATTTGTTTTAAATGTAGTCATATTATTTTAGATAAAATTAAATTGATCCATATATCTTATATGGTGTATATGTTTATATAAATAAATGAAAAATAATTTTGGAAAAAAAATCCACATTTATTTACCCCATCTCATTGTGGTATTATGAGTTCAATTAGCCCTATAATTGGCATCAAAATAGAGATTATAACTCTGGATGGATCTATGTGTTTCTATTTTTTATGTATCCATTTTTAAATTCAAGTTAGGTAATGTTTTTGAAGTAAATTATAATGAGAACAATGATGTTATATAAGGATTTTTTTCTACAAAACCATTGAAGAACATGATGAAGAAATAATCCAAGAAGATGAAGATGATATAATTTATGTGAGAAGATGAAGAGGAATTAATAATAATTTAATTAATTAAATATATTTATATTTATATTTATTATACCTAATATTAATAATACTCTTGATGAATATACCATAATTTTTGATAAGTGTGTTTCAATTAAATCTCTTGGTGTTTTTTTATATAGAAATAATGAATTCTAGGAAAAAACATTTATAGAATATTTTAATATATTCTTTATTTTATAAAGTATATATATAGTGGAAATACATATTTTTAAGGTGATAAAAGTGAGTTATATAATTAATTAGATGAAACTATATTGATTTATAATAAACTAATTATATAATTGGATGTTATAGAATAATTTTTTATCTCTAGGAAAAAATACTCTCTTGCTGATGAAGTGTGATAAACTTGGTCAGTAATTTATGTTGGTTTATTTTTTATGTAGTTGATTTTGTTTTTGATTTTTTTGAGATATTTTCAATTATTGGGATTAATATAGGAGTATATGGGGTAGATGAATTGTATAAATTTCTAGATTCCATCTAATAAGTTCCAACTAGGAAATGGGTATGGGTTTCAACTAGGTACCCAATGGTTGATGAGTTGGTAAGTATTATCATTCTGTGTGTTTTTTGTAAGAGGTAAAATTTATTCTTTTTCATGGTTATGGGTTTTGGTCCATAATATGATATTTCTCATTCTATCAGTAATTTTTAACCCAATATATCTCTATTATCACCCAACTTCTAGGTGTGGTATATTTTTCATTTAATTTGGATTTTTGATCCATTGGTGGTGTTTGATCTATCTTAGTAAGACCCTTAAGAAACTTATATTTTTTTATGAATGTTAAAAGGTTTTGTTAATTTAATTTTATAACTCTCTATTTTTATTTTCATTTAGTTCTTTTATTTTCATATTTATCCATGTTAAAGGAGGATTTGTGCCTCCATACATCATGTGGATTTATTTTTGAGTGTTAGTTAAAGGATCTAAAGTGTATTTTGGGGCTTAATATTGTGGATATATTTGAATTTTTATTAAGGTAGTTAATTAATGATTTAAAACATTTCATTGATATGTAAAAATTGATAAAATGTTATAAAATAATTATAAATAAGTTGTTGAATGATGTTTTAGTTCTTCTAATGTGTTAAAGTGGTGTAATTTTAGAAATATATGATTAAGGTTGGGATTTAAAGGGGATAAATTCTAAATGAAATTTTGAATTAGTGTAATTATAAATGGAATTATTATTTATATGAAAAAAGGATGAAAGTTATGTTATAGTGCCAAATTTGATGTGTTAAGGGTGGTTTTTGGCAATAAATATTTTTGTTGTGTTTATATGAATTTTATAAAGTTATTGATAAGTAATAACTTAATTTTGTGTGATTTTTTATTTTTAATTTTTTTAACAATATAATATTAGTTAAATATGATTTTTTTATAATGGATTTTAGATACTAATTTATATAGGGGAGTTGTATTTGGGAATTCAGGTAAATGTTTATGAAAATCATGTGGTATCAAGGGTTGTGTGCTTATTTAAAATTATAGTAAATGCGATTAATTGTGATTTAAGATGGGGGAACTAGTTATCTGATATTTTATGCATTTTAATTTTGATAAAAGGATTTAAATAGGGATTGTTGTGTGTAATTTTCTAACTACAAATTCTATTTTGAATTCTTGAAGTCTAATTGAGAATTAATGTGCTCACATTTATTTTTTAAGTGTTTATGTTACTTTTTTGTTTACACGAGGATGATTTTTTATGTTTTAAGAAACAAATAAAGTGTTTTTGGATGATTTACCCTATATTTTATATTTTGAAAGGTTCATAAAGCTAGTCACTTTCTATGGGCCTTTGGATATAATGAGACATGTGAATTTGATGAAGAAGCCATGTGTTTGGTTTGTTCGAGTGTTAGTCTAGGGAATGTATGTGATCCCATGTGATTTAATATGGGATGATGATGAGACATATGTTTGGATACATTATTCTACATTGGTATCTGTGGCATACCAACACTATTGAATGTTTGTATGAAAATATTATGGTGTTTTAGTTAACAACTTATACATTATTTTCATGAAAAAATTATGTTTTTATATCATGTAAGGATTTCAAACACACATACACACAAATATATATAAATTATCGCATTTTGAACTGAAAGGTTCTCTTGGATTTTAGTGGTTTATATAGTGAATTTTTCCCACTCTTTGTAAACACACTCCTCATGTGAATAAAAACTATATATATTATGTTATAGGTAAAAGAAATAAGCCTTTATATCTTAGGAGACAACTTCAAGTGACATGTTAAATCTTATTAAATTATCATTCAGAGTTTTATGTAAGTAATTACAAAATTTATTATATTTTTAATTTTTTACACTCTAATAATTGTGTTTTATCTTATTTTATTGTTCATATTTATGACATATATTTTAATTTGTTGGATTGATATGATATTATTGAGTTTGTCTATTTCTTTTCCAAATAACAAGATTATTTTCAGGTTTTTTTATTTTTATGTGATGAACCATTATAGGGTCAATAAATCCTCAAGTGATAAATTTAAACACTCGATGAAAGTCACCATAATCTAAGGATCATGGAGTATACTTGAGAGTATGTGAAATTTAACCTTTGAAGAACAATTTTATCAAGTGGGATTTTTAAAATGTTATCATATTATTTTATTTTATAAGGTCTTGATATTTAGGATTTAGTATATTGGATATTAGGAGTTGGGAATTTGTATGGAATTTATGCATGTGTTTCAATACAGTTCTACAATAGTAGAGGTCCATGTTACCCATGAGTATGGGATTATAACTAGGAAACATATAAATGAAATTTTCTGATATCTTGGTCACATAATTGATAGTGATTAGTGTTGATTGTCATGCATCATATTATATCTTATAGATATTATATATGTGGGTCTATATGAATTTGAATGGAATGTTAAATTTCAGTTTAATATTTTAATTATTAATAAACTAATGAGTGTTTTCCAAAAAATAATATTTTAATAATGGATTAATCAACTATAGTTTTTAGAATTAAAGTGGTGATTTAGTGTAATTAGTTTTGATTAATTATTTTCTATGTGATTATATTCATGAAATATTGTTTAATTTCATATCTGAGGAATTTGTTTATGTTTATTTATAACTATTGTGATGATTTTCATAAAATAATGGAACATATGAAGTGAGTGGATGATCCATGTGAATAGAGATTGAATAGTAGTATCATAATATTTGAAATATGGAATGGTAAACATTGATTTTTCTTTTAGGAATGGAGTTTGTTTATAAAATGGATAAGAATATCATTTAATTTTTTTTGAATTCAATTCATAATTTAGAAGTGATACCCTGATATAAGGTTGTAATAATGAAGTAGGAGGTTCAAGGTTTTAATGGGAAATATCAACCAGTCTTTGGGGATATTCTGGGCCTCATGGAGCCCAAGAGTGGTTGGATGGTATGAATAACATATTCTAGATAATTCATTCTCCTAAAGGGGTGAAAGTGGAGATTATATTCTTTATAAATGAGAGACAATCTGGTAATAGGTGGGATACCTTATTTTAGTAAAAGAGAACAAAGGCCTTCACATCAAAATATTTTCTGGAACTCTTCATTGAATATTTATTATTATATATGTTGAGGAAAAATAGTGCTTAAGAGTTCATGAAACAAAAGAAGGTAAATATATATTTTATTAATAATAACTATATGTTTATTGAATTTCTATTACCTTGGGAGAAGATGAGATATCAAAAGGAGTTAGAATCAAATATGGGTTAATATTGGAGATCTTATCGAAAGTTCACCTATTTCTTTTCCAAATTTCTTTTCCAAATTTCTTGGATGTGTTGAACATTTATCTCATTGTAGAGAAGGAAAATTATGAATATAGTAGATAATTAAATGGAGTAGGTGAATATGGTAGTGGCAAGAAGAGGAAGGGATATGATTATCACAGAGAAGAGAAGAGGTTATGTGGTTTTGGGTAGATCTTACCTTCTCATTTATCAAGAGGTAGGGTTTTATTAGAGTTATATCGACATGGACAAAAAAAATCAAACAAAATCTATTTTTACTAATGAACCAAAATAGTGTCACTATTATATTAAAATTATATACCATAAAACTTTTTTATATAATATGTTAATCAGGAATGTGTTGGGATTTTTCTTCAATATAGACATCTAATGTAAGGTCTATATCACTATATAGTTTCATGAGACATAGATCATATAAAATTTCTATTCATGAAGGTGGAAATAATTTTCAGTGATTAGATTAACACAGAGATTCTATATATTGAGGGTCAAGAATCTTAGAGACATGGTAGTAGTGTAGGGTATTGAAAATTGATTATTGTTGATTTGTAACATATATATCATAGTAAGGGTAATTCCATGGTTATAGGTATGATGTTAGTAAGATGTATAATAGTTAATTTATTGTTTCATCTTGTTGATTCTAATTATTTTATATCTTTTTATTGTGTCTAATATAGTAATTGTTTTTGAGTTTTTTTGGAGTTTTATTAATGGTTTATCCATTAAGAATAATAGAGGAGAATATTAAAAATTCCCAACTAATTTTATTAATATATTCATGTATAGAAAAAATAGGTATTTAATTTCTCGAGAGATAAATATATTTGATTTCATCATTGGGATGGATTAGTTTCCATGTTTTCAGGATCATATTGAGTACTAAAAGAGATAGGTGATATTATTTCCAGCTTTTAATAAATCATACGTTTCTCATGGGGAATGAGAATATTATACCAGAATATTCAGATATGATATAGCCAAGTTGAGTATTTTGAATTCTCAAGTATCAATATTAGTTCTCATATTTGCTAAATGTTTCTATAGTGGTGTATATATTCCTATTGTATAATTATATCAAAATGTATATCCAGAATAATTTTATTGGTTTTCACCAGATATGGTGGTGGAGTCCGTGATTAAATGTTTACCTGGTTCCATGACTCTATCAATACATTATTATTATATAGTGATAGGCGAGAATAGATATTTAATGAATTTTATGGATGATATTGAATTCAAATGGTTCGTTGGTTAGAGTGTGTTTCTGTGGGGTACATTAGTGATTTTTTAGGAATGTATAAGGAATCTTGTGATTATGTGTCAACTATTATTGGTCAAATAATGATTCCATTAAGAATATGAATCCTTTGGCATGAATTAATGATTTTTTGATAAATTGATTGGATATTGATTCTTTTTAAAATTTAATATAAAATATTTTATCATTAGTTCATAGTATGAGTTGATGGTGTAACCAGGATAGATTTCAGACATGGCATGAACATTTTAAAATCAAAGTGATCTCATAAGGGTTGAGAAACTCATATTCCACGTTTATAGATTTTATGAAACCTGTCTTTAATTTTCATTTTTCTTCCTTTATGATTGTTTTTTTCATTTATATATAGATATATTCATTATACTATAAGGAGCAAAGGGAATTCATATTTTGTCTTCAATACTCTAAGATCCCATAACTTTTATGATAATATATGTAAGTTTTAGATATAGATCCATGAGGACATGTTTCTTGAACATGTTCTTTATGAGTCATGGATAATAGTGTATCTTAAGAAGTAAATAGTTGTGGTATTATAAGAGATTCTAAATAATTACATTGATATCCAAATATTCTTAGGCCTTTTAGGTTATTATTATTGATTTATTCTTGAAATCCATATCCTAGATATGGTGGGGATGAAATTAACTAGGAAATGAATAAACATCAAATTGGATGATAAATATGAGGATTTTTTGGAATATATTGAAAAGATATTGACATAAAAACATATTAATACTTTACCAAAATGAGGGATGTATTATACAGTATATTGTGATTATTTTAGTGTGGGCATATGAAGTATGTGGATACAGGACAAAAAATGGTGGGATATGGTTCTCAATAGATTATAATATCGGAGAATAATTACCCCATTCGTGATCTCTAGTTTTTTATTACTAAATACACATTAAATTTTGAAGCAATATTAGTTAAGTGATATATTTTTTTAACCCACCAACATTAATATTTTAATGTATATATATTTTTGGGAATTGAATCTATGATATATTATATAGATTAAATATATTTAATATTTGGATTTTATTATGACATATACCACTAGAAATTGTAATTTAGTTTATGGTTTTTTTGAGAAGGAAATAAATGGTCAATGTATGTTGGGAGAGTAAGGATGAGTGTTAGCTTATTTTACATTTCTAAGAGATATATCATGACTTGCATAAGGAATAAGTTAGTGTTGATATTTTAACATTGACCATAAATTATATTTTTATTGAGTTCTTGAAAGAGTGGAAATGCATAAATGGTGAGTACGGGGTTTATAAGTAATGATTATAGAGTGTGGAAAAGATACCTAGATGGGTGTTTGGTCTGAAATATTCTCTTTGTTTCCATGGTTGTATGTATGTTCTGATTTCTCAATGAGAATAAGTATTGAGTGTTTTTATATATCATTAATGATAGTTCATCCTAGATTAGTTAATATATACAATGATATTCAGAGACATTTATTGTGGTCAGGTATGAAACGAGGAATTAATGATTTTGTTTTGGAGATACTTCACCAATAAATGGGTCAAAAGTGAAAATCACAGAATGGTAGGTATAAATCATTGATTAAATATTATAGAATGAAAATATGAAACTTTTTCTAATTATTTTGAAAAAATTATAACTAGATCACTGAAATCGAATGATGTAATTTTGTTTATCATTCAATGGTTGATTAAAGTAGCACATTTATTTGTTATCATAGAGACTAATATAGTTGGAGTGATTTTAAATTTTTTACATTAAGGATATTTTTAGAATTAATTGGATACCAAATAACATTATTTTTTTATCATCATGCATGATTAGCATATTTATTTTAACAAGGTTTATAAAAACCATTGTTCCTTATAGTGAATTTGTGTATGAATTATCAATAAATGATAAAAAACTAATCTAAGGATACTAATAAAATTATTGAGGATATACAATATGAAAATATTATTAATTTTTTGGATGCATGGGAAGACCATGTTTCATTGTTAGAGTTGTTACTTAATAACAGATACCAATAATCTATTCCAATCTATCCATTTGATACTCTCTCTGGAAGTCTATTTTGGTATCTTTTTTACTACATTGAAGCTAGGGAGTCCTTTATTAACGGAACTAGTGTAGTTGAGGACACTTCTGATCATGTGAAAATAATCAAGAAGAGTTCAACTATATCTCAGAGTCGGTACAATCCCTATAAAAATCTTATATGACATACTATTAATTTTTATGTTATAGATTGCATTTTTCTACCTATCTTGATTCATTTGGGTCATTATTTAATTTTTAACTATTCTAATTTTTCTTGTTGATTTGTGGGGTAATTTGAGATTCTAAAAGATATTGAGGAAGAATTTTATTGTTAGGAATTACCTATAAAGTATATGTTTTTACATGATATCTATGATGTATCAAAACTATGAAAGTTTTAACTGTATCGATCTCATGTGATTTAGTGTGCCAATTTTTTGAGATATAGACATACATTTCTTTAATGGAAATAATGGTCCATATTTACAATCATAATCAAAGGTTTTTTTGGAAAAATAAAAGAACTTTTACATGTTCAATGGAAAAATAGAAGTATACAAGAGGATATTGTGGAATGGGAAACATAAATGTTTTCCCAATATCCAAAGATATTTATTAGCGATGATAAATGACACATCAATAAGAATATAAACCCTGCGGGATTTTTCAATGACCCCTTTTATTGCGGCATTTTATTGGTTTAATATTTATGTTTTCTATTTTATTTTTGATTTATTTTGTTATTCATTTTGAGGCATGATATTAAGGGATGAGAGGAGTGTAGAGTTAAAATATGGAGATTTATGGATTCTATTTATAAGGTATTATTGTTAACCTAGTGTGAGGTATCGGGTACCCAGAGGAAGTGGATGTAGGGTGTGTAAGATCCCAAACATCATGAATGTATGTATTTTTTTAAATTTTTGTTTATATCTATTAATTTTGGTTAATGGGATAAGTGTGAGGAATCTTTAGGGTGTTCCAATGTTTTCGGACATGAAATGAAGTGAAATAAGTCCATACAATGAATGTTCCACAGTTTTTGCATGGCTAGAGGATACCCTATGAGGGGGAGGGAAAACCATGTAACCTCGGACAACGATATTATGAATGGTTGTAACATGGTTTTTCAAATAGTTCAATCTTCCCAAAGTAACCATGTGATTTAATCCCTCTTGGATAGAGGTAGGCACATGGATTGTAAATGATTTTGAAAATTGTGCATCCAAAACATGTGCCCCATTAAAAAGTGAGAAATTACCCTTCCCCCCTTGGGATTTTAAGTTCCTCGCTGGATTTTTCCCTCATTATTCCTACTCAAGCCATAATTATTAACCAAAACCCCCAAAATCGTCCCAAGGATTGATCTCCTTCGATTCAAGGCCCTTTGGAGTGTTTTTTGTTACAAATAGAATCTCATGGTAAGTTTAATTCTCCCCTTACTTCCTTATTTCATATTAGGGGTTTTGTAAAAAAAATCATTCAAATCCATAAAACCCTCTTTTTATATAGGTTTATAGGTTTGGGATTCAAAGGGATATTGAATATGGAAATTATTTTATGGTTAAGGGTGTGTTCATATTCGAAATTGAGGTAGGTGGTCTATAAGTTACATATTATAGTTTTATTATTGATTTCTATATGAGTGGTTGTGATATCTCCTTCCTCTTATCATGAATTTGATTCCTTGTGTATGATTTGCTAATATGGTAGGATAACGGATGAATTGAACAGCTCATAATTCTTTTGGGATGAATTGTTGCTGATTTTACTAGTTTAGGGGCACCCATGGGGTGCGTCAATATTCCTAAACATGGGAAATGTTGTTGCCTAGGATAAATTTCCTTTATGTTAAAATAAATACCATGATGAATGTGTTAACATGTTATTTGAGTTAAAATTTAAAATTGTTAGTGTGGAATGTTGTTGAAAATGTAACAAGGGATTGTTTGGAATAATGGGAAAATAGATTAAATGGATTAAGATGAACGTGTCAATGACATATGAATTTGTAATTGAAAATAATTAATAGATTGCAAAAATTTAATTATTTAATGTTTTAAAAGGTCTAATTCATTTATTTTGGGAAATTAGTCCTAATGGGTAAATGAATGAGAAAAGATGATTAACCTAAATATGTTAATGTATTAAAATGGAAAAAATGGTTAAATGGAATTTTCTATATAAATGTTAAATGTTCTAATGGGATAATTCTTTATGATGATTTATTTGATGAATTAAATGTGAATTATAAATGTTATATGCATTTTTTATGTTTGGATTGTGGTATGGAATATGTGGTAAATAGATAAATAAGAATGTGCACATGGCTTTGTGGTGTGGAATAAAGAACAGAGGCTCCTCCCATGGGATGGGCTGGACTGAGGCTCTAAACCCACCCTTAGATGCATGGTTTAGGGAATCAAATTGAAGCTCTAGGCCCCAAATGATTGCACTGGATGAGACTACCTAGAATGGGGCTCCAATGTAAGTGTGTTATGATTATTTATGAAATTTCAATCCCTAGTGATATAGGTTACTTTAATTATTCCCTCATTCATTATAATTGGTTGTCTTTGGCTATTTTTTAAATGATTTAAATTCCAAACCCATAGAATATGTGATGACAATGAATTTAGAAATGATAATATATTATGTGATAAAATGGAAAAGATTATGGAAAAGGTTGAAGTGAATATTTTAAATCAATGAAACCCTAGTTTTCCTTTTGTTTTTATTTTATTAATTTCATACTTTCAAGAACTATCATCTTAGACTAGATATTTTTTAGACACTATTTGTGGTGACCAACTGAGTTTTACTTACACACTGATCAGGCCTCCATTGGCTACCCGATACGATTTATAATGGTTTCTTGTTAGTACAATGGAAAGGTCTCTATCCTAGGGAGTTGTTTTGTTCTTCGGATGTGCATAGATGAGGATATCTACATGGAGTTAGGACCCATTTTGGGGATTTAGTTGTTGGTTTTTCATTTGGGGTTTTCTTTCACTTTTGGAACTATTATCAAGACATGGAATATTAATTATTTTTCATGAATGTACCCTATTTGGGAAATGTTTAGAAATACACATTTTTGGATTTTCATTTCTAGTTTCACTTAATTCACATATTATATATTATGGATTACTTTGTTAAAGATGGTATTATCTCCCCATGTTATCAATTATACCCTCACTACTATTCAGCAACCTGTGGAATATAAGAATACAGGCTTGATGTCATGTGGTGACACGAATCGAGGCATCGTTTTAGTGGATTATGGGTTGGGGATTCTACAATGTGTTATAAAATGAGCTTATCTTATTTGGTATTTATAGTGATCCAGGATTAACATGATTTTATATTACAACAGTTTAGATTAATAATTAGTACATTGCCAAAATATAAGCCCAAGGACCGTAATAGTTTAGTGTCTTTGGAAACTTTGAATCAAAATATTCTATCATGGTGAAAGATATTTAACATCTCCCATAAATATCTACACCATTAAATATTCTACCTAATACCATTCTTCATAACCTGGGGAGAAGAAACATAAGAAATGGGTAATCACAGATTCCTAGTAAGGGTATATTAAGAAAATGTGTAATCATAACCTGAAAAAATGGTATGTAACATTTTCATACCATTTGAAGGTCATAAACTATATATCAAATATCATAATAAAGATTGGAAATTTATAAGACATGAATCATAAGAAAAATTGAACATAATCAATGAGATAATAACATGGTATTAAAACATGGGATTATGGAAAACACATGTAAAAAATGTTAACTCAAGGTTGCCTACCAATACCTTTCTACCTTGTTAGTCTTGGGTTAATCACCTGTGTACCTACTTTGGGCTTGATTTCCCTACTGTTTACCCTCTTGTTTTGGGATTGGGATTTCCTCTCATGTACCATTTTGTTTCAGGATTGGGATTTCCTCCCATGTACCATCTTGTTTCGGGATTGGGATGTTGTCCCCTATTCCCTCTTGATGTGGTCTTGGGATGTCCTCTCATGTACCCTATTTTTTGATATTATGATGTTCTCCCATGTTCCATCTTATTTTGGGCTTGTAATGTCATCCTTTGTACCCTCTTGTTTTGGGATTGGGATGTTCTCCCCTATTCCCTCTTATTTTGGGTTTGGGATGTCCTCCTGTGTACCCTTTGACCATAAAAAAAAATTATCATTACCCAATGCATTGTAGGGATATATAGGTTCCACCCATCACATAATGAAATCATACATGCATGTTCCACAAAACATTTATCATATCATGACCCATGAAAATAGAATGGTTCTATAAACATCAAACCATAACCCAAAAAATGAAATGTGAATAGATAAAATTTCATCGCATCACAACCTATTCAAATGAGATAGGTTTCATAATCAATTCATTGATTTATAACCCGTGCAAATAAACAGATTTATAAATATCATGAAATTAAGCATAACATATTCATAGAAAGGATATGAATGGATACATTTGATCATTTCCAATAAAGGAATTAGTAACATCCATATATGCAGTCTTAGATGGAAAGTATCTTTTAAAAACCGTTCTAAAGGAAAACACCATTTTTTGTTTGAAAAAGGATTTTTAATACATAAAACAATTTGAAAAACAATTTCTTATAAAATATATTGAAATATTCTGAAATCATTTTGAAAACTATTTTCCATGAAGAAATATAAAATAATCTTCAAAATATTTTTAAAAACATTTTTCTATGATTTTTTTTGAAAACATAAAAAAATATTCGAAACGTTCTGAAAACTATTACATTGAAAATACTTTGAAAACAAGCCAATAAAGCTTGAAAACATTTTGAAAACAATTTTCCTTGAAAATTTATAAAATATTCTTGAAAAAAAAATTAAAAATTATTCCTTCAAAAGATTTTTAAAAAAATTCTTAAAAATTAACCTTTTATGAAAATTCAAAGGAATATGCAATGAAATAGCGGTGGGTAAATACCTACATGTTTTACGAGGTAAAAGAACATTACTATTACATGATAAAAAAGTTTATAAAGATTCATTATTTGGAAATAGACAAGAAGATTCCATTGAAGAGTTTTGTAAAATAAAAAAAATTATAAATGTCTTTTAGGTATTATAGTACAATTGTTTAATATTCTTGAAAACCATTTTTACAAAACATATATTTCCAACCAAAGAAAGGGAATAGTCGGGATTTCTTAAAAATTATTTCTTAACTATATTACGTACCAAATAGTAGAAAATGGTACAAATACATGTGTATATCCTGAAATTAAATAGGATAAGTAAACTAATCTTTATTCTTGGGAGGTGCATCATAACATTTAATCATTGAATTCACAAACATAAATAATCCAAAAAAGCAATGAGGTTTTCTCAATAAACTCTTATAACATTGTATCCTCAGATCATGATCTTTATGTATGGAAAGAAACATAAATGAATCATATAATATCATTAGATGATTTAGATTCATTATATTTCATGTAAAATGGATGTATATTCACCTAAAAAAGGGTTTAGGTGAATAACAAAACATGAGTCTCAATTAAAGAAAATTGATACGAAACATTTTTACCAATTTGGTAACTTTTGAAACATAAATCCCATGAATGATGGATCATAAAACATACATGTTAATACCCATAAATTTAATTATAAGATACATATAACACAACTGTGGTAATTACATACACAACCCCAATGGAAAGAGTGGCACACATACATGTATCTCACAGAAATTAAAAGTGAGATGAAATCTCTTTACCTTGTGTCTTGACTCTCTCCGTACTCGTACAAGAATACAATATAATAAATATAACTTTATTAAAAATATTTTATATAATAATATTCTTATACATAATACCATATATTGTTTTATTATGACTTTATATTACCCAATTGTTAACGATCATATGTAAAAGTTCCAGTTCTGAAAAAATTTCTATTTGTTCTTGCAAGTGTCATAATATTCTACATCTTTGGTCCTTATACTTGTTTCATGATTCCAGAGTGAAATCCATGAAATAAATATCATTTATATACATTATATATTTATTTTAATAATCTATAGAATATAGGAGTACAAAATAGAATACACCATTCATGAAGATGGTAAGTCACACATACGCATGAACACTGTTTCTGTCTTTATAATCATATTGAAAGAAAGTATGTAAATGAAATATATATATGTATATGTATATGTATATGTATATGTATATGTATATGTATATGTATATGTATATGTATATGTATATGTATATGTATATGTATATGTATATGTATATGTATATGTATATGTATATGTATATGTATATGTATATGTATGTATGTATGCATGTACATATATATATATATATTATTCCGGTAACACTATAATATCATATATATCATATAATTTCATTAAAACCATCCATAATATATTCCATGTGGTGTGTGAACGAATCACATCTCTTTGAGGGGGAGGTAGTCCACATTTCCTCAAACGAGATCATCCTATTAACACAAAATTGAAAGTAAACAGATGTGTGTTATAAAAAGAATAAATAAGATTAAATATATATTAAAAATAATATAGGACATATATAGGCAGATTTTCCATCATAATGGCCACCATTATTGGTGGTAAAGGAGAAATTAACCATCATCCTTTCGTGGGGCTCTAGTTCACCGTACACAGAAACAGTATGTCCAACATCCATTAGATGGAGGTGTTTGTAAGTGTAGGTTAGAAAAATTTCATAAAAACATCATATTATATGAATTATATTGTTTTTTTCACAAAACAAATGTAATTAATATAGTGGATGGTGTGCATAAGGAAAATAAATGGAAGCATCTTGAGAGAAGACGTTACCTCTAAATCATGTAAGTCCTTTTGGTTTGTGCCAAAAAAAATCTTGTAGATGTTTTCTTCCCTAAGGGAGGCTTCACTGTTGGAGGTATAATTTTTTAGATTCTATTTGGCCAGATATTTTCTTAACTTAAATGTTTTGATAGGTGTGATTAATGGGTATAGGTGGTTTCATTTTGCAGGGAAGGAAAAGGGTGCACTTGGAATTTATAAAAACAAGTTAGGTTTGCATATGTTATTACATAAAAAGGTCATACCAAATCAACACAAATCAATAATGGAAGGTTTATGGCCTAACTATTTAAATAAAATGGGTGTTAGACATGTTTTTTGATCATTTTCTCACTTAATTTTAAGGTTTAGTCCCTAATTAACCTAATTTTTCATTAACTACATTGAATATTTTTAATCACTTTTACTAATAATTTTAGTCAAAAAATAACATGTTCATATTAGAATCTAAATAATAGAATGAATAAATTGGTGTATGTTGGATTTTTTAAATTCAATTCACATAAGAAATAAAATAAATATTAGTTCTAATCCCACAAACGGGATGAAATAACGGGGTTTTAAAGTATTAAAAATGTTCAAAAGATTGTTAAGATTTTATTTTAAATTTCAAAGTGAAATTTATTATAATGAAATAAATTGTGTTAATATATGTAATATTTATATAATTTTACCCTAAAACAAATTTATAATATCATTTAACGTTAATAATTAATTAATCAAAAAGGAAGTTTTTAAATAAAAAAGTAGTATTTTTCATTATTTGTAAAAAATGAACATTCTCAGAAAAATACAAAAAATTAACCCTAAGATAATATCAAAATTGTTAATTCATAAATGAAGTTTATTTTATAAAATTAAATTTCTATATTTGTCTAAAATTTCATACCTTATTTGAAAGTTTTTATTCGAGAAAATGATGTTTTTAAACATAGAATGGCATTACTAAAAATATTATATTTCATTATCAATATGTTTTCTTTATATAAATATATTATAAAAAATATTTTAAAATTAGTTATTACTATTACTATAAATATGTTTAATGATTAGGTTATAATAATAAAATTTAATATATATATATATATATATAATGATATTTCATTGAAAATATGTTGTGTTCATTATATGAAAAATCATTTTCCAAGCCGGTGTTTCATGTGATGTATGCTAAGTCATTGTTGTGGGTATCATAATCCAAATCGGTGTTGCATATAGTACAATACAAGATGGTATTTCATGTAGCAGAAGCCAAGTCAGTGTTGCGTGTAGTGAAATCAAAGTCAGTATTGCGTGTAGCATAAGCTAAGTCAATATTTCATGTGAAAGGAATGTTTGAATTGGTGTTTCAATATATATATAAAGAACAATTTTTTGTGTCCCATGAAAAAAAATATATTGAAAAGATAAATTAATTTGAAAACGAAATTCAAAAAATCTAGTAGTGTTACAGTCTTGCTATTTTGGGATGGTAAAAGGGAGATTGGGATATGTCCATCCTTAGCAATGAGCACATCCATTGGAGTAACTAACTAATGTATGAGGGAAATCTCAGGTACCCATGGTGAGAATTTGTTTTCTCAATGTGTGTTATTATAGTTTAATTATATTTAACTATTGGGTGATGCACTTCCCTTGTGATATGACAATTTTATGATAATATTTTGTTGCTATAATGGCATGTGGTTTCACATTCATGCATGATTTTTGGAACCTTGGGATATAGGTGGAATGCACTATGATATGCACACACGAGATGGTTGAGTGTGGCATGGGAAGTAGAATAAATTTTAATTTCATTAGAATTTGAAAAAATGGTGTCTAATAATGATGATGAAAATGAATAAAAAGGACATAATGTTGAAGAATAATTAAAGAATTATGCATGATAAAAGGTTTTAAATGAGAAAATTTATTTTTTGTAACAAGATGTGAAATGGGAAATGAAAATAAGAGGAAATATTTACATTTTTAGGATGTAAATAGTTATATAATGTTGTCTAATGAATGATGTATGACTATGTAAGTTGGTATACCCTATATTGTCCATGAACTATGGTAGGGTTTTTCAAGGGTATTGTTTTTTGGTGTAATTATATCCATTGGGATACTGTATAAGAAATGGGTTGTTTATGGCCAGTGGAGAGCCTTATATTATGTAAACTGTTAATTACTCACGTTATGTGTTTTGTGATATGTTTTTGGTACTGTAAGGAGATGACACCCTAATGTAATATTATAGTTGGGCGATTAGAGGATGTCATTGAGAATGATCCTTTAGATGTATTTCAAGGGAAGCTAGTGAGTTAGGGTAATAGGGGAGAAGATTAGTTCCATGAGAACTTATGTCATTTTTTGCAGATGATGGAATAGGACCTAGTGAGGGTTGTGTCGAGTATTTATAAACTAACTAGTTAGTTCTAGCTACAACCCCTCCATCTATTTCTTATAAGGGTAGACCATATACATCCAATTATTGGATATATTCTATCCAGATGATTATTTATCACTTAGATACTCTTCTTGATAATAGGGTCAAGCTAGAAGCTTATATTCTACATAGCCAAGTAGAGAACTTGAGGGATGTTCTGGTTAAGACCCATATAGAAAACGTTTTGATACAAAAAATAGGTTCTGGAAAAGTTTTTGTAACAATTCAATCTAGAGACCCTGAGATTGGAGAATGTTTTAGAGTTTATAAGTTTTGACATAGGGGTCTTTATATGTAATAAATTATGTTATCTCCTTTATTGACATGCAAGTTTATGTACCATCTTTTGTCACGACACGTCCCTCGGGGCCCGTGCCGTGACTACCCCAAGCCCGCCTTCCATAGGCAAAGGGCTGCGAACTAGAACCGGAAAGGCATATCCCTAAAACTGGGAAGGCATTACCTTTATACCAGGTGTGAGCTGAGTCTTTACCTTTGTGGTACACTTCTGTGTGGTGATACCTTCATGGTATTATTCTATATGGCATTACCTTTATGGAACTTACCTTTGTGGTGTCACATGTGTGGTACTTCTATCTTCATGGTGTTACATGTGTCGTACTTCTACCTTTGTGGTGTTATCATTGTGGAATTATTCCCTCACGTGTGAGATGCGTATATATTGATAACTTAGGTATATGTATGGGAATATATCTAATTAGTGTTGATGAATATTTCTTAGTGCTTTGAGATTGAGGTATTTATTTGTGGTTTATCCTTTGAGGACCCTGGGAGACCTTCGGGGGTTATCAAGGTCCCTACTATGTATCGTTATACGCACCCCTAAACAGGATATGCCCACACCTTACTGTGTCTTGTGCAGACGACGGACAACGCTGATTTTGGTCGAGGGTACTAGGTCTGAAGGTGGCTCGGAGGTGGATATTAGACAATATGATCTGTAGTGATGAGCGTTCAAGAGTTGTACACACACTTCGGGTAGGATACTTTGTGGGTGTTCGTAGGATATGTTTTTATTTTTACTTGTACTTTCCAGTTGGGCTTGTATTCTGGCCCCTTTACTTACTATACACACATTTTTTACTATATTGTTTACTTTATGCTTGTTTCTTGTTGTGTGCTTGGTTTGTGTGAGTTTACAGGTATAAAGGCAATGCATTCCCGATTTTAGGGATATGCCTTTTTGATTCTAGTCGTCATCCCCTGGCCTATGGAAAGCGGTCTTCAGGTAGTCATGGAACAGGCCTCGAGGGATGGGTTGTGACAAATTGGTATCAAAGGCAATGCCTTCCTGGTTTTAGGGATATGCCTTTCCGGTGCTAGTCGCCATACCCTTGCCTATGGAAGGCGGTCATGGACCCCGAGGGATGGGTCGGGACAAATTGGTATCATAGGAGAGTCAGTTGTACTGAAGAACATGGACTATGATCTTTTAATTGAAAATAGTGTTAAGTGTTAGGAGTGTGGTTTTAAGTTTGTGGAATCCAGTTTTGGTGTGGTGGCCGGTGTATCCATACACCAAGACCCTGACTTATGATTTCCAACTCAATTCACGAAAACACTAATTGCGTGTGTCTTTTTGAAAAGTTTTCTTTGTGATATCTTTGAGTCAGCTCACCAGGTATAACTTAATAACTATGGTGCACCTGTTTCTTTTCAGGATGTCTCCACGTAGCCAGCCATCTATGGTTCTAGGTAGAGTACGTGATGGCAGCCCACCAAGTGATGAGGCTTTGGTGCAGGGCCCCCTTATGGCAGTTGTAGTATTAGGTGGTGTACCAGCAGCAGCACTACCCATTGGGTGGCTGATTCCACCTACCCCAATAGTAGAGGGTGAACGCCGATTGAGCGCGCTGCACGAGTTCCAGCTCTAGATGCCACCAAGGTTTTGGGGCGAGACAGATCGACAGCCGGCTGAGGACTGGCTAGAGGCTGTGTTGTTACCTTTGTGGTATTCTTCTCTAACGTGTGAGATGTGTATATATTGATAACATAGGTATATTCATGGGCATATATCTAAGTATTGTTGATGAATATTTCTTCGTGCTTTGAGATTAAGGTATTTATTTGTGGTTTATTCTTTAAGGACTCGGGGAGACCTTCGGGGGGTCTCAGGGTCCCTACATAGTATCATTATACTCACCCCTACACATGCAACACCAGTACCTTTTTGTGTCTTGTGTAGACGATGGAAATCATTGATTGTGGTCGAGGGTACCATGTCTGGAGGCTTCTGAGAGGTGGACATTAGATTAGATGATCCACAGTGATGACCATTCGAGAGCTATACATACCCTTTAGGTAGGATCCTTGGCGGGTATTTTCAGGAGTTGTTTTCAGTTTTACATGTACTTTCTAGTTGGGCTTGTATTCTGGCCCCTTTACTTACTGTACACACCATGTTTACTATATAGTTTTATTTGTGCTTGTGTCTTGCTGTGTTCTTGGTTTGTGTGAGTTTTATAGGTAAAAGGCAATGCCTTCCCAGTTTTGGGGATATGCCTTTCCGGTGCGAGTCGTCAGCCCCTGACTTATGGAAGGCAGGCTTGGGGTAGTCACAGCCCAGGCCTCGAGGGACGGGTCATGACATCTTTGGTGGGGATGATCCAGTTATGAAAATTTATTTCCAGGATGTACATAGACATGAGATTAAACAATATGTGATTATCTTCCATCTAAATAGGTTTAATGATGTACTAGATTAGGACCGTATTTATAAAGGGAATCTCAAGGATGTTTCTAGTGGTGGAAACATAGTTCTAGTTGGGTGATTTAGTGGCATGAATTAGGATATTAGTAAGCATTTTTTCTATAATTTAAACAATCTATGTGGTGGAGAATTAGACATAAGAGAGAACTATCCTCTCATAGTGGTGAACGAGTTCTCTTCTCTCATTGTGGTAGGTCAGGACACCTAAGAAGCCAATGCCCCTGATCTCTAGGTGAGTGCCAAGGGTGCAGAACAATGGTACATGTGCATAGATTTTGTAGGATCCCATGACAGCTGGGTACATACGGGGGACCAATATTGATGTTAATTGTAAGATTGGGTCAGTTAATGTATATTAGGAAGGAATTGGGAGATCAACTTGTCGTACTGATAGAGGTGGTGTATGAGGCACTCTGGGATGATAGAGTTCATAAAATCAGGGTATTACATCACTAGGAATTCAGACCAGATCCTAGGGTATAGGAGTAGGTCAGATTCATACATTTCACTATATACTTAGAGCTGGCAAGGCTAGACCATCAGTTTTTTAGGTATGATCCTTGAAGCTACAACACATATCAGTGCTTTATTTGATTCAGGTGCATCAAATTCTTTTTTGTTTACAAATTTAATAGGTATGTTGATCCTAGAGGTGGGGTATATATGTGGATTCATGAAAATTTATACTCAATTTGGGGTACTGGTAGAAAATACCAGTCAATGTAAGGGTTTTTCTATTGAAGTTTGTGGGTACCATTTTCTATTGGACTTTTTTGGGACATAGATGATGATTTCAAATATAAGTTTGTGTGTAGACTGTGTAGTGTTGTTGTAGGCCCATATTGACTATAAACATCATAAGATAATATTCACATCTCTAAAGGGAGACACATATGTACATCATGGTGGATTGGATATCCTAGTAGGCCAGGAAAGGCCAGTTTTTCAGTAGTTTGGTGAGATCACATTTCAAGTGGATTGTCTAATGCTTGATGATTGGGGAGTATAGAAACATTTCATTGCTCCTATGGTGGACTAGTTATAGGATGTGTTTCCTAGGGTGTTCTCAGGGCTTACACCTAGAGAGATGTTGAGTTCATGATAAAGCTCCTTCCATGGGTAGAACTTGTTGTGATTATTCCATATATAATGGATCCAATAGAACTCCATGAGCATAAGAGTTGGTTATGGGATTTAGAGAATAAATGTTTTATTCATCTGAGTACATCACATTGTGGATCTCCAGTGTTATTTTACAAGAGGGCTAATAGATCATTGTACTTCTATGATGATTACAAGAATTTGAATTTGATGATATTTAAGATATAGATACACTCTTCCCCTAATATATGATCTATTTGAATTTCTAAGGGGTGATTCAGTTTGTTCCAAGATTGATCTAAGGCCAGGGTATCATCAGTTAATGCTGAGACCTTCTAATGCACCGCAGATTGCTTTCAAGAGTAGGTACATGTTTTATGTGTTTGTTGTGATTCTATTCATATTGAACAATGAATTGAAATCTCTTATGGACCTAATTATTAGAATATTTCACCCATATCTAGATCAGTTTTAGTTTACTTTATTGATGTCATCATGGTGTATTCTATTACTCATGATGATCATCCCAAACATCTTGACATCATGTTGTGTATTCTAAGAGAGCATAGGATATACACCAAGATATCAAAATTTATTTTTTTTTATAAATAGGGTGCATTTTATAGGTCACATAATCTTTTATGAGGGCATGTCAGTCGATCCTGACAAAGTGTGGGGAATTTCATATAGGGAGTTGTCTAAGAATGTTTTTGTTGTTTGGATATTTTTTGGTCTGGCTTGCTATTACCGAAGGTTTATCAAATAATTTTCTTATTTGGAAGAACCACATTCAAGACAATCCTAGAAGGGTAATAATTTTGAATGGTATGAAGCATGTGATAATTCTTTCAAAGATTTAAATAAGCAGTTGACGACCTTGCCGATTCATATCTTACCTGATCCAGGTATGTTGTATACCTTATATTGTTATTCATTTGGGTTTGGACTTGCGTAAGTTTTGATGTTGGATTATTGAGTTGTTCCATATGGTTCATGATAGTTGGGGACTCATGAATTTTTTTTTCCTATGCATGATATTGAATTGTACATGGAGCTTCATGCTTTAATGTGATTGTGGCACCACTTGTTAGGGGAACAATTTACGATGTATGCCAATCATAAAATACGGATGTACATATTCTATCAACATGATTTGAATATTCCATAGTGAAAATGGTTTGAATTCATATAGTCCTTTTAATTTGTGTTGGTTTACATGATATAAAAGGAGAACATTATTGCATATTCATTGATTCATAAAAGTAAAAATTAGGTGGTTTATGAATCTAGTTTCGAGTGGACAATGAGGACCTTGTTTGATGAGATGCTTCTAGAGGTAAAATGGGAATTATAAGAATAAACATGTATCCTTGGTAGTTAATTCCACTCTTATAAGATGGATAATTGAGAAAAACATGAGAATTTAGGACTTATGGATTTAAGAGAAAGTCATAAAGTTGGGGAGTCACCTTCTTTTTGGATTAGTGGTGATGATGGGATCGTTTGTGTTTGGGGTCATGTTTTTGTGCCAAGGTGTATGGGATTAGAGTTGTTTTGAATGTTTCATGCATAAATATGGGAATTAAATCCTAGTTTAACTGGAATTCATCATGAATTTCATAGGTAATATTTGGATCCGGAGATGAAGAAAGAGGTTGCAGGTTTCATAGCGTGATTCCTTACTTTCGAGCAGGTGAAGGTCGAGCATCAATGGATGGGTGGTTTTTTTCATACATTGATCATTAATAAATGGAAATAGAATGAAATGATGATGGAATTTGTGGTAGGTCTTCTGAGGAAAATTCAAAAGAATGATGTGATTTGGGTAGTTGTGGATTAGTAGAATAAGGTAACCCATTACATTCTAATTTGAGATACATACATCATCAATTAGTTTGTTCAGTTGTATGTTCGAGACATATTGTAGTTGCATGGGGTACCAAAAACTATAGTTTCAGATCATGATATGCATTTCACATCATGCTTCTAGAAGGAATTATAGAAGGAACCTATTACCCAGGTGTTTTTGGGTATGGGTTTCGACCCGTAGATGGATGGGTAGTCAAAGCATACCATTCAGGTAACAGAGGACATATTGGGGGCTTGTGTTTGGGATTTTAGTGGATCTTGGGAGAAGAATTCACCACTTTTTAATTTTTGCTACAAAAATAGTTATTAGGAAATGATTCAAATAGAATAATTTGAGTCTCTCTATATTAGACCATGTAGGTCTCTATTATGTTGGATGAAAGGTGAGAAATCAGAGTTTTTTTAGACCGAGTCTCATGTTGGAGATGTTAGAGAAGATTCATTTGATTTGTAAATAAATAAATATAGATTTTAGGAGGCAAAATTCCTATTTAGATTAGTGTCAGAGACCTCTAGAGTTTTTAGGGGTTGATCATGTGTTTCTTTAGGTTTCATCTAGGTTGTATCACCATTATATTCAAAAGAAGGGTTAGTTGGCACCTAGGTTCGTGGGCCATTTGTAATTATGGAGAGGACTAGACTTGTGACATACTGGTTGGATCTTTCATCGCAAGATAGTGGTATGCATGATGTATTTCATATGGAATAGATTTGGCAGTATCCTTCTAACCCATCTCATGTAATAGATGTTGAGGATGTGAATCTTGAGGCAGATGCGTCTTTTGAGGAGAATCTAGTTTGTGTTGTTGATCATAGTTAGAAAGGCATGTAGGGAGATATTGTGACTTGGTTTGAGTTTTTTGAAAGCATGGTAATGTTCAGTAAAAATCATGGGAGAGATAGTCAGATATGTGGGTACAATGGACCAATATCTTTTCTTTAGAAGCATTGTGTTTCTTGGAAGTGTGGCCCAAGGACAAGCTTGTTGTTATCAAATTGCACTTGAAAACACAAATTAGAATATTTGAGAAAACTAAATTTACCATTTGACTTAACATACTGAGGTGGCAGTTTTTTTACACTCTTTTCCACATCCTTTTTATATTTTTATTGACTTTTTTATACCAAAATGATTGGTTTTAGTAAATATTTGGTAATTACTGTGTTGTTGTACTTACTGTGTAAAATAATCAATTTTTGTTTAAATAAGTTGTTTTTATTATTCATTTGTGTCTTTTTAAATAATTCTTATATTAATTTAGTCATGGGAATTAGACCTTTATTTATTTATTCTTTTATTTTTATAATTTTTCATTCTTGTTAGTTTATTAATCCATTAATTAAATTAATTAATTCTTTATTCTTTAAATTGTAAATAAATAACTCAGTTTAGTTTTTGGTCTTTGATAATTTAACTAGTTTTAAAAATTTAATTTTATTCAATTAATAAGTTTATTCTTTATGTTAACGAATTGTTTATTTTATTGGTTACTTAATTCGTTGATTAATTTAAGAAAGTATCATTAGTTTGTTTTAAATTAAGTTTGTTTATAATTTTTAATAAATTCATTCTTTTAAATAAAACACAATTAATTTTATTATTTAATTTTGTTTTATTTACTTAGTTTTTAATTCAATTTAATTCGTTAATCGATTTTTAGTTTTTAATTTATTTAATTTGTTCTTTCTATTTTGCAGGTACTCATGGTGGCACGTCGCACCGTTTCTTCACAGTTCCACCGCTTCACTACCTCACGGTGTCACTGTTTCCCTCACGGTGTCACCGTGTCTGGTTCACTGTCTCACCCCTTCACTCACCGTTCCACCCCCAGCACCCTCACGGTCTCACTGTTTTTCACTGTCTCACCGTGAGCTTCACTCACGGTGCCACAATCCTCCAATTCTACCGCACTTTCCCTCCACTCACCGCTTCACTCACGGTATCTGTGCCTCCTTCTCTTCTTCTATTCTAGTTCCCGAAACACAGAAGCAACACAAAAATCACACTAGCAGCACAAATCAAAGAAAAAAATATTTTTCACCAACAGAAAGAAAGCACACAGCAGCAGTTCAAGCAAGGAAAAAATCTCAAAACCCTTTGTTTCGTTCAGAATTGAGAAAACACGGACAATTTTTACATATTCAAACCTTCGATCTGAGCAATCCCATGAAGTCGGCGCCATCGGCACCCAATCTGCGCGCCACCTGCCCTCGGATCCGAGCCGCACCTCATCTCGAATCGAAACACACAATCGCTCCCTGCGCTGATACCCAGGCGCTACTCCACACCTCATTGCTCGCCACCGCATGCCACGAACCACCTGAAGCCGCACTACACCTGCTCAGTCCCGCCGCTCACTCAGCTTACCCGTGCCAGGCTCACCCATCTCCGCCAACGTCCCTGCCTCCTTGCCGAGCCGTCGCGACCTCCTCCATCGAATCTCCCTTAAACCCTAACACGTCTCATCCCGTTGAGCTCCCCTATTTCTGAAGTTGCCTCTCCCTTATCCGCCACCTTCACGCCGCCCCTTGGTTCCCCTACTGATCCGATATCTCCACCCCTTACCGCGGCCTGAACCCCCAATCCCGAAGTTGCCTCGGCCGACCCTGGGATTTTTTTTTTGTTTACGTTTTTTAAAAAAAAAAATTTCCAGAAAACGCTTCCGGCAAAACAAATTTTAAAACTGCACCTCAAAGGCGGCATCCGGGATGCCGCCTTTGCATTTCGGGGCAAGGCGGCATCTGCGATGCCGCCTTTGCGCTGCGGGTGAAAGGCGGCATCGCGGATGCCGCCTTTCTCTTAAAAAATTATATTTTTATTTTTTAATTACATTTATTCATTATAATTTTTAATTACATTTATTCATTATAATTTTTAATTATTAATTAGTAATTATTAATAATTAAATATGTCATAATTAATTAGTTAATTAGTAATATTATCATTAATTATATAATAATTAATTATTAATATAATTATTACATATATAATAAATATTTAGTTAATTAGAAATACAATTAATAATTATAACTAATTAATTAGTAATTATTAATTATTAATTAGCTAATTAGTAATATAAATATTTATTATAATTATTCATTATAATTAGTAATTAGTAATTAATAATTATTAATAAGTAATTAGTAATTAGTAATTAGTAAATTAGTAATATAAATATTAATTATAGCTATTCATTAAATTATTAATTATTAATTATTACTCATTAATTATTACTTATATAATAAATAATTAGTTAATTATTAATATAACTATTAATTATATAATAATTAATTAGTTAATTAGTAATATAATTATAATCTTTCAAAGTCACGTACTTGAAACAATTTTAAGTTTCAAGTAGGCGGTTTTGAAAGCTTATAAATTATTTTTCATTAACATTTTTTTGTAAATTGCTTTTGTTTTAAACTATTTTTTATATGTTTAATCCATGTTTTAAGTTTCATTTATATTGGTCTTCTATTTTATGTTTTATGGTCTTTCAAAGTCACGTACTTGAAAAATTTTAAGTTTCAAGTATGCGGTTTTGAAAGCTTATAAATTTCTTTTCATCAACTTTTTTTTGGAAATTTCTTTTGTTTTAAACTATTTATTATATGTTTAATCAATGTTTAAAGTTTCAATTATATTCGTTTTATAGTTTATATTTTACAGTCTTTCAAAGTCACGTACTTGAAACATTTTTAAGTTTCAAGTAGGCGGTTTTGAAAGCTTATAAATTATTTTTCATTAACATTTTTTTGTAAATTGCTTTTGTTTTAAACTATTTTTTATATGTTTAATCCATGTTTTAAGTTTCATTTATGTTGGTCTTCTATTTTATGTTTTATGGTCTTTCAAAGTCACGTACTTGAAAAATTTTAAGTTTCAAGTATGCGGTTTTGAAAGCTTATAAATTTCTTTTCATCAACTTTTTTTTGGAAATTTCTTTTGTTTTCAACTATTTATTATATGTTTAATCAATGTTTAATGTTTCAATTATATTCGTTTTATAGTTTATATTTTACAGTCTTTCAAAGTCACGTACTTGAAACATTTTTAAGTTTCAAGTAGGCGGTTTTGAAAGCTTATAAATTATTTTTCATTAACATTTTTTTGTAAATTGCTTTTGTTTTAAACTATTTTTTATATGTTTAATCCATGTTTTAAGTTTCATTTATATTGGTCTTCTATTTTATGTTTTATGGTCTTTCAAAGTCACGTACTTGAAACAATTTTAAGTTTCAAGTAGGCGGTTTTGAAAGCTTATAAATTTCTTTTCATCAACTTTTTTTTGGAAATTTCTTTTGTTTTCAACTATTTATTATATGTTTAATCAATGTTTAAAGTTTCAATTATATTCGTTTTATAGTTTATATTTTACAGTCTTTCAAAGTCACGTACTTGAAACATTTTTAAGTTTCAAGTAGGCGGTTTTGAAAGCTTATAAATTATTTTTCATTAACATTTTTTTGTAAATTTCTTTTGTTTTAAACTATTTTTTATATGTTTAATCCATGTTTTAAGTTTCATTTATGTTGGTCTTATAGTTTATCTTTTATTGTATTTCAAAGTGACGTACTTGAAACAGAATCCCACATCGGAAATGCAGAATCTACTGCACAGTAAAGATAGAACCTGAATTCCACATCGAAAATGCAGAATGATTTTCAGGGCAAACCCTCTTATAATGAATAATTATAATAAATATTTATATTACTGGTTAACTAATTAATAATTACTAATTACTAATTAATTAGTTATAATTATTAATTATATTTCTAATTAACTAAGTATTTATTATATATGTAATAATTAAGTATTATATAATTGATAATTTTATTACTAATTAACTAATTAGTTATTATATAATTAACGATTAATAAACACTAATTACCAAATTACAAATTATATACTAATTAATTAGTTATTTCGTAATATAAATATTAATTATATACTAATTAAATAGTTAATTAGTAATAGAATTATTAATTATATAATCTGTAATTAGGTAATTAGTAATTATTAATGTTTTATTATTATGTTCGTATGGTTATATAAATATATATAAATAAAACCTAATTTACCCCCTCCTGAGATTCCACTCTGACCAACAAGTAAAAATAGTATTTTGATTTCAGTACACATAAAACATGTAAACAATAATGTACAATCAATGCATATGTCTGTGGCGAGGAGATTCCGTCCCACATGGTGGTCTGCGAATAGGACGTCCGCGTCGAGTGCGCAGTGGAGTCTGATGACCTGGAGAAGGCTGATCCTCGGGCACTGAAATGTCGACTGTCGCATCCTCCATCTGTGTGTCAGTTGGAGGAGCTGTCAACTGCATCTCGTACTGCCATTCAGATCCTTCTCCCACTAGGGTGGTAGAAGGACCTGCCTCCATCGCAGAGGGGAACGAAGCCTGTGATGGAGCTATACCCCAAGACGACGACGGCTCTAGAATCCAAGGCTGGGAAGGATCTGGAACCCAAGATGGAGAGAACTGCGGATATCCTGTCAGGAAAGACGGATCCCATGCCACCTGAGGCACATCCTGAATAGGTTGATCCTGAACTACTAGAGGCCCGACCTCTGCCTGTGGAACAGGCGATGCCTCACGTGCAGCACGACGCTGTCTACGTCGCCGTGGTCGTGGCTCCTCAGCACCAGCAGCAGCTGCAGGATGTTCCTCTGGGGCAGGAACCTCCTGTCTCCGAGCCAGACGTGTGAAGATGCTCTCGGAAAGCGCATGAAAAGATGCCCTCGCCTCCAGCGCTGTAGCATGGACGGCTACCCGGCTAAAGACCCCCTCCTCCTCTTCATCGCTCATGCGAACAAGCTGCTCTGTGTGACTTCCCTGTAAATAGATTCAAATGGAATTAGAAAATAATTCAATAAACAAAGTAATAGGAATTTATTAACTTACCATCCTCTGCATCTCTATGCCAGCTTGGGTAAGATACAGTATAGATTTTAGTCTATACCAGGGCGCATAGTCAACCTGCTCTGAAAGAGAGAATCGATTTGTAGGAACACCTTGAATACGTAACTCTGCACGTCTGTGCCAGCAGTCGATAAAACTCGCATGTACTTGGGACCAGTCATCATCCTGCCTCCCTGTCAGCTTCATCCCATGAAGCTTGTTTGTCTGTCTAGATGGTAATGGAATCGGCTGAGTACGAAAAAATTGGCGCATGACCCTGTCAGGCTGCTGCCACTCAATAATATGAAAGTGAGTGAGGGGCACTACAGCCATAGCATCCTCAAGACCAACAGTGCAGTATGCTGGCAACTGGTCCATAATACTCCAGTATGGAAGCCATGAAATCTGAAATGACAAGTGATTTTGTCAAAAAAACACCCAACTAAAAACCAAAATTGATGTTATTATTAAAAATGTTAGACAGTGATAGATTGTATATACATACCTGATCAGGTAAGAGACAGTCCAACTGTAGCCGATATACGCCCAAATGCTGTCTCGGAACCACGTCGAAATTGTGTCGCTGACACCACCTGTAAAATACAACGATAATGACAAATAATGAGAAATTATAGTCAATAACTCATAGTAGAATAAAAAACCAATAGAAATGACTTATCATACCAGCGTCCACGCGGAGCGTCATGCAGCACCTCCATCTCGACCGGTGGACCAGCAAGGTCAGGGCGGAATGATGGGATGCGCTCCCATGCCCACATCTGAATAAGGATGACGCATCCTCCAAGACCTGTACGGTCCCTATGGGATAGTCTGCATAATGATCTGTACGTGTATGCCAAGCAGGCTGATCCCCAACTGTACGTCCCAGCCCGATCAAAGTCCTCTAGTAGGGGTAGATACATCATATGCACGTGCATCCCCGAGTGATCAGTACACATGGTCCCACCAATGAGTCGTAAGATATATGCACGGGCGTAACGCATGACGGTCTGCTCATCATCATCATCCTGTAAATGTGGAATCTGCAACTCCAACCAACGCATAGATATGGACGATCCATCTGTAGCCCTACGGTCGGACAAAATATCAACGCCTAACAAGCGTTGAGCAAGGTCTGGCCAAGCTGCACGAGTGGGTCCAATAACGGGTCTCCCCTGGATAGGAAGACCGAGAAGAACTGCGACATCCTCGAGGGTGATGGTCATCTCCCCCTCAGGCAAGTGGAATGTGTGTGTCTCTGGTCTCCATCTCTCAACGAGGGCAGCAAGTAGGTAATGATCTACAAATGTGAAATCTGATAGGGCAAGGCCATAGAAGCCAGCACGGTGCAAGTAAGGTCTAATGGCATGTGGAGGCTCCATGTGATGAAAATGGTGCGCTCGACGCACCTTCACAGATCGATCTGGATGACCCTCTAACACGGCCTGCGAAATATGGGTAGGCTGCTGAGTGAGTAGTATGGTATCATCCATCTGCATATAAACAAAGAAAATGAGTCGTAAGTGTAAAATGTAAATATAACATTAATGGGTTAACTGACATACACATTTCAATATGGGTTAAGTGTTCCGCTTTTGGAGTTTTGAAATAAATTCTATTATTTCATATTCAAAGTTATTTCTTGAAAGCATGAATATTAATATGAAATAAGTTATGTTATCTAAAATATTGAGTCTTGAATTTGGTTACACATATTTTGGGGGAGCTTTGTGATTAACTACTTATGGATTGGATTAAGATAAACCATGTCAATTAGTGATGATGTTTTTAGAATTTATCTATTTGTATGTATTCAATATCTTATGCTAATTATTATGATACTATAAATTTGTTATAGAACAGTTTTCTAAAATATCCTGCATGTTTATATTGAGGTTTAGGTTGGAGGGTTTGGGGTTAAAATTTTTAATATTAACGTCCGGGAAACATGTTAATGGGTTAACTGACATACACATTTCAATATGGGTTAAGTGTTCCGCTTTCGGAGTTTTGAAATAAATTCTATTATTTCATATTCAAAGTTATTTCTTGAAAGCATGAATATTAATATGAAATAAGTTATGTTATCTAAAATATTGAGTCTTGAATTTGGTTACACATATTTTGGGGGAGCTTTGTGATTAACTACTTATGGATTGGATTAAGATAAACCATGTCAATTAGTGATGATGTTTTTAGAATTTATCTATTTGTATGTATTCAATATCTTATGCTAATTATTATGATACTATAAATTTGTTATAGAACAGTTTTCTAAAATAACCTGCATGTTTAGATTGAGGTTTAGGTTGGAGGGTTTAGGGTTAAAATTTTTAATATTAACGTCCGGGAAACATGTTAATGGGTTAACTGACATACACATTTCAATATGGGTTAAGTGTTCCGCTTTCGCAGTTTTGAAATAAATTCTATTATTTCATATTCAAAGTTATTTCTTGAAATCATGAATATTAATATGAAATAAGTTATGTTATCTAAAATATTGAGTCTTGAATTTGGTTACACATATTTTGGGGGAGCTTTGTGATTAACTACTTATGGATTGGATTAAGATAAACCATGTCAATTAGTAATGATGTTTTTAGAATTTATCTAATTGTATGTATTCAATATCTTATGCTAATTATTATGATACTATAAATTTGTTATAGAACAGTTTTCTAAAAAAGAGATAACAACATTTAGTTTACAATATGGGAATGTCACAATGAAGACAATACATCATTATGAATGAGACTGTGAAGTCGACCCAACAACGTTAGGGCATCGCTTCCGGTTATGACCTTCTTTATGACATATTGTGCATCGCAAACTCTGCCCTTGTTCTTGAGGCCAGTCCATCTCATTACGCATCCTACTCGCCTTTGGTCTCCCACGAGGACGTAACCGATTCATGTCAGGTATCACTATCGGCTGGCCTTCAGGCATTGGGAAATAACGATACTCCCCAATAGGTGTCCATGGTGCAGCATAACAGTTGGCAATGATATCCATCTGGTACACTGGATCAACATATGCTTCCCATGAGATGTTCACAGAGGCACATGCTGCGATGACGTGTGTACATGGAAACCGTAAGGCCTGAAATTTTCCACATTGACATTGCCTTGTTTCCAGTAATACCACCACTTTTTCACCGACGTGATTTGTGATGGGGTCTGAACGCTCTTGAACTTCAAATCGGGAGTCTTCTCTTCGAAATAGACATACGTGATAACCAGAAGCTTCTTCAATATTTTTTTCAATCTCTCGTTGAAAGTGTATTCCATATCTTATCCCTTGATGTATTCTGTCTGATGCTAGTTTTTGTCTATCCACAAAGTACTTCACGCATCGATATAATGTCTCCTGAACTAATGCGGTTATAGGTAGCTTGCGAAGTCCTTTGAAGATACCATTGATGCACTCCACAATGTTTGTCATCATGTGTCCGTACCTCTTTCCCCCGTCGTATGCCAATGTCCATTTCTCTTTTGGAATCCGCATCATATAATCATAAACTTCTTGATTAGCCTGACGAATTTGTTCAAAACGTTCTTCAAATCGTCGTTGGTCCGACTCATATGCTACAAAACGTAGATTATATTTCACATAAATTGATTTTATACTTATATTGAAACAGTAAAACAGAATGAATAAAATACGTACCAAGCCTCGTGATTGCCTTCTTCATCGGTTCGTTGTGGAATTTTTTATGTACATTGCTAGCAATGTGTCTAATGCAGAACCGATGATGTGCATTTGGGTATCTCCATGTATCAGGATCTGCATTGATTGCCTCATTAATTGCTCGATGACGATCAGATATCAAACAAACTCCCTGAATGTTGGTGAAATGGTTGCTGATACATGCCAGAAACCAACTCCATGATTCATAGTTTTCTTTCTCTACAATGGCAAAGGCAAGCGGAAGAGGTGAACGGTTTCCATCTTGGGTTGCCGCAATCAACAATACGCCCTTGTATTTTCCATACAGAAATGTTCCATCAATCTGAATAAATTGTTTGCAAAAACGAAATGCAGAGATACAAGGAAGGAATGCCCAGAACAACCGATGAAATTGAACACGAGATGGATCAAGTCGATTATCAGGAGACACATGTTCGTTTGTATCCAGATGGAAGACAACTTGGTTATGATGCCTCAGTATGGCTAGCAATTGCGGCAATACTCGATATGAGTCATCCCAATCACCATATACCTTCACAATTGCCTTCTGTTTCGCCATCCATGCCTTATTATAGGAAATCTTATAACCGAATGTATGTAGAATCCTCTCTTGCACAAGGGATATTGGAACATCTTGGCATGTCCTAATCATCTCAACAACAATAGATGACACAAATTCTGCATCCAATGAAGTATGATCTTGTGTGAGACTTGGCTGAACGCAACTATGAGCTGCCTCAATCCTTGAGATTCTCCAACCTCCAAAGGTAATGTCTGGAATAGCCCTTAAGCGAAATCTAAAATCATCCCCATACTTCACGCACCGTATAACATATTTACTACGGCATGATTCGTGAACTACATAGTTGAAGTTTCTCTCAATATGAAATCTCTTTAACGTGCTTTTTAAGGCATCTTTACTGGGAAAATTCCTTCCAATATATAAGGTTTTGTCCACCTCACTAAACCTATCTGGTACAACTCCAGGGAACTCAGTTGCCGGTGTGAGAACAGTATTATCGAATTCAGGCACGCGTGTCATTGCTTCTGACCAAGATGAAAATAATGGTGGATGATTTATTGACCGAGGTTGATGTACAACAACTGCATTTCTCAAAACCTCCTCTCTATCTTTTGTTGGTCCCTCCTCATCAGCACTGTTGTCGCCATCCGATCCATCATTACGAAACTCCTCATCAGAAGTCGGATTGACATGTATATCCGGAAGATCATTTAGGTTGTCCTCTTCTGCTGCATCATTTGGAATAGGCTCAATGTCATGAGGTAGACTGTCTTCAACCACTCTTGTATTTCTACGTCTTTGTACAAGTGGACGTTGTTGTTGTACAGTAGCAACAACAACGTATAACTCCATCATGGTACCATCTAACCGTTGAGAAAATAAATTAACTGCTTGGACCCACTGCGCATCAGCAACCAATAGACAAGCTATATGCCACATTGTTGTTGGAAATTGCAAATGTCTATAGCTCATAGACATTATCTCTTGATCGGGTCCCAAATTTAAGGAAACATGAATTCTCTCTTGAAGGTCACTTATGGTAACGCAATCCACTGTACTAACCACCGTAATTGGTTGTGTACTGTAAGAAGCTCCTTGCTCAGTTTGAATAATCTCCCCATAACAGTACACACAGGCATACATGGCTCTCTACGTCAAAAATGTGTTCTTTCATCAAAATTATGATAGTGTAACAAAATATTAACAATTATGTTTGACGATATGATGTTTATTATAATGTAATTTTATTGCGCCTTTCTATACCATAAACTATGCTACTGATGTTTCACCATATGATATTTATTAGAATGTAATTTTAGAGCGCCTTTTTATTTAGTTTGTTTGTTCTTCTTCATTTCACTTTATATGTTCATTAGTATCGTTAGCTAATCATTATATGAATTCATGTTTTAATCCTATGTTATTTATTAATTATTCTAAAATTAACTAATAATAACTAATCTTTAATTATTCTATTATTCTATAATTAACTAATAATAACTTTAATTTGTTAATTCTTATATCCTTATTTGATTCTATAACATTATACTTATCATTTATCATTGATAAATATACTGATCATTAGTATCGTTAGCTAATCATTATATGAATTCATGTTTTAATCCTATGTTATTTATTAATTATTCTAAAATTAACTAATAACAACTAATCATTAATTATTCTATTATTTTATAATTAACTAATAATAACTTTAATTCGTTAATTCTTATATCCTTATTTCATTCTATAAAATTATATTTATCATTTATCATTGATAAATATACTGATTTGCTTTTTCTTCTCTTAGAAATTTTAGTAGTTTATAAAGAAAATATGAATCATCTTAAGCATATTCCCCGGGAGTGTCAAACCAGGATGCAGCAAGGCCCGTTATCGTGCACCAGTTCCCGTTCGAGTCTAGCTCGAAGCAGTGTTTTCGGGTTTTACCCCTATGTACATCTGTGCCAGAGCCACATCCACTTGTTTGTATCCAGACAGGAATTTAATTGCGTAGATAACCATATAATCTTTAAGCTACCAAAATTTCTAAATACTTAATCTTAAGTTAATCTTAAGTTAATCTATACTACCTAACAGTAATTATTTAAAACTATATATAACTAATTACAAAAACTAAATAACCAAATATTAAGAACTACCTAAACTGCTTAACAAATGAAAGATTTAAAACTAAACAAAATTAAATTAATTAAATAAAAGCATTAAATTAAATAAAGAAACATACCTCTAAATGAAGCTTCGTAAAAGCTCGCACAGCAAAAAAAAATTTAGAGAGAGAGAGAGCAAATTGGAGAGATATGTTGCAATGAACAAGTGAGGAGAGGGGGGGGGGGTGGCCGCCCTTTTATAGGGACTTCAGGCAAAGGCGGCATCGCGGAAGCCGCCTTTCGCCTCTGCGTATGGCCAAAGGCGGCTTCCGCGATGCCGCTTTTCGCCTTACCCTGAGCCGAAAGGCGGCCTCCTCCCGGCCGCCTTTGCCATGTCATCGATCCGGGCCAAAGGCGACGCGGGGGAGAAAAGGCGGCATCGCAGATGCCGCCTTTGTAGCGTATTTTTAAAAAAAAATTGACCTAGGCCGTTTTTCAGAAATTTTTTTTAAGAAAAACGTAAAAAAACAAAAAATCTGCCGACCCTGCCACCTCGCCGCCGTGCCCCTTCTTCCGCGCCGAACCCTTCCCACCCCCTTCTCTTTACTTTTTTTTCTTCTTTTTTAATTTTATTCTATTTTATTATACCTTATTATCATATATATATACATATATAATAATATATATATATATAACAATGTTTAATATGAGATAACATAATAATAATATCATTATAATAGGTTAGTAAATATAACTAATAAGTAGTTATAATAATTATATATAATAGTAATAATAATATTAAGTATTATATATATATATATATATTAATAATTATTTTTATTAATATATAGAATATAATAGTTTCATTATATTTTTATTTGACTCATGTGTGTATTCTGTTTCGTTGCAGGGAGCGGGATGGACTTACATAGAATTCACTTAAAAGATCGTGACGTGCACATAAAAGCACGCCATGTGGATTGGTTGTGCCCAGGGAAGGAATCAGTTCGACGCGCACAAGATTTTTCATTCGGTTAGGAGCAATTGCTCCGGTGAACAGCGCGGGAGGAGCAGCACAGTGAAAGCGCCACGTGGAGGCCAAGGAACTCACCGGGGGAGATTCCAGAGGCTTCGGTTGGGTGATGAATGCACGAGAGGTGGGAGAAGCATGGAGGAATGGAACTAAGTAGGAAGGGAAAAGAAGAGGGGGGATACACTTCCATTGGGAGAGATAGGCAGCGGGACTTTTGTTCCAGACCAGGGGAGCGGAGCAGGAGCAACTTAGACCATCTTCCTCAGAGTAGATCGGCGCAGAAGATCAGATAATTTTCACACCTCGATTCCCAGGGCGGGAGATCGAGCGCATTCCAACATCGCATCCACCACCAAGCGGCAGGAGTTAGAGTTTCCAAGAGCTTTAGCAGGGAGACGAACATTCTTATTTGACTTGTGATCTGTTTTTCTGCAACATATTTCAATATGAGTTTCATTTCTCTTAATTCTATTGTTGCATTAAAACCGTCCACCATTTCCGACTAATTTCCTGCGGGGGGAATAAGCTGGTTGATTAGGGTTGTTTGATCTCATTCATGCAACACATCACTGAATTGGATTATCTCTCTCTTACTGTTTACTGACAAGCCTTTTTTTCAAAACAACATGATCATGTGAAAACCGATCTTTCTTGTACCATAATTCAAACTATTTCAAATTGAGTAATTCACTGACAAGTGAATTACTCTCGAAAGAGACGGACACACCGAACTCAACTAACAAGTTGAGCTCGGTGACTACTGACTTGATTTCACCATTGGATGGAATGACTCTTACAGTCGAGGGACTGTAAGATCTATTCCATCACAAGCTGACCAGACGACAACTCTGGCCGGTTACTCTTAGTCAGATCCATGCTCTTCAATCGCATTGCATGATTAAGGTTAAGCAACATCAAATCGGCCAGTGGACTTCGCCCCCCTTACTCATCTATTGGTTGTTTTCATCACAATTCATCTTGCTGCTCTGCTCTGTCTACTCCCGTGCACTCACTAGCTCTCCCTCACTTCTTCACACACTAAATCTCATTCACTTCACTTCACCACAACCATTTGTCCTTACTCGATTTTTTCATGTTTGTTTTTGTTTAGTTTTTTTAGAACACCAAACACAACAACAGGCCTCCCTGTGGTTCGACCATATCTTGTCACTGTCCTAAGTAGTAAGTAGGTATAAATTTTAGTTTGTCGCCCGTGCCCAACGACGTGTGTGCATTCAAATTTTGGTTCCGTTACCGGGGAGGCTAGGTGAGTTTAAAAAAAACACAAAAAAAATTCACATAAAAAAAATCACAAAAAAAAACAAAAAAAAAATCACTAAAAAAATCTGCAAAAAGAAAATTAAAATAAAAAAAAATTTGTGCACCTGCTGCATGAAAACTAGGTCTAAGTATGAACACTTAGTACCTGGTAACCCTGAGATTGATAAGCACCTCAAAGAAGTGAAAAATAACAAAGGAAAGCTCAAAATGGAAGAAAACAGAAATGAAAATCTGAACAATCCACTTCCTGAGAATGTGAACCTACATGGAATGATGAATCAACCTGGGAATGAGATAGCTGAGAGACACAGTCTGAGAGAGTTCTTACTACCGTCAGTGTCTAGCAACCCTTCATGTATTAGACTCTCTCCTAGGTCTAGGAATTATGAGATCAAGCAATCCATGCTTAGTCAGCTGCCTATCTTCAATGGAATTCCTAGTGAAGACTCTGTTGACTTCATTAGAGCCTTCTATTGTAGTGTCCAGCAGCTGCCACTTAGGGGTCTCACTAAGGAAGAGATTAAATTGAGAGTGTTCCCATTCTACCTCAAGGGCAATGCTAGGTCTTGGTTCCAAGAGTTAGAGGAAGAGATCTTTTTCACCTGTGATCATGTTTACAATGCCTTCACAATGAAATTCTATCCTAGGAGGCTGACATCTGAGATTAGGCATAAAATTACTAGATTCCTTCAGGATGAAGGAGAACTGTTTCATGAAGCCTGGGATAGGTTTAGAGGGTTGCTCAGGCAGTGTCCAAACCATAAATGTACACCTCAATTCCTCATGGACACCTTTTACAATAGTCTTACCCCTTACCACCAAACTTTGGTGGATCAGTCTTCTGGAGGAGACTTTAGTGATAGGACTGTTGAGGATCTCAAACAGATCTTTAACACATTAGCTCAGAATTCCCAGCACAAATTTTCTAGGAGGAGAAAAATTGTTAGAAAAGAGACCACCCCAGCTCCTCAAGCTGAAGCCCAAGCTGCTGGGTTCTTCAATTAGAACCCACATCAAATTCTAAAGGAGCAGTGTCACCACTGTGGCATGTATGGTCATTCTCAAACATGTTGTCCAAATTTTGATATGCCTGTCCAGCCTCATGAGAGTTCCAGCTTTGCTGACTATGGACCTCCGATGCAGCCTAGGGATGATCATTTTTCCAACACCTACAATCAGGGGTATAGGAACCATCTGAACCTTTCATGGAGGGAGCAGGGAGTCCTCCGACCTTCTGCTCCTCCTGGTTTCCAGCAGCCTCCTAGGTAGCAATTCCAACCCCAATCCCAACCAAACGCTGAGTCATCCAACTCAAAAGATGAGGTGAGAGATATGTTCCATCAGTTGATAGGGAGGTTTGATGAACAAAAGACCAAAAATGATTTTGATAAAGTTCAAATGGATGCTAGAATGAAGAACTTGGAAATTCAAATGGGGCAGTTGGCTAGGGATGGTAGCAATAGAGAAAAGGGTAGGCTTCCCAGCACCACTGAAGCCAATCCTAGGGAGAATGACATGGCTGTGACCACCAGAAGTGGTCTCCAAACCCACCAAGAGCCTAGGAAAGAACCCCAAAATGCTGAAAATGAGAAACTGGATGAAACTGGAAACTCAAATCTGAAAGAACCTGAATCTGGAAAACTGGACAGCACCACTGGAATCTCTCCAGTTCCTGCTGTTCCAACTCAAAAATCCAAAGAAAATGGCTTGAAAAACAAAGACATTAAAGGGAAGAAAATTGTTGAAGAAGAAGCTGTAGAGATGCCTCCAATTGTGAGAAATTTTGCCCCTGCAATCCCCTTTCCTCAAAGAATTAAAAAACCAATTCATGATTCTGAACTACTGAAATTTTTGAAAGTGGTTAAAAAGATGAACATTGATATTCCATTCCTAGAAGCATTGATTCAAATCCCATAATATCTGAAATCACTCAAGAAAATTTGTTCAATCAAAAATACTTTGGAAGAATTTGCCACCTATATCTTAATAGAGGAGTGTAGTCCAGTCTTGCAGAATAGGATACCTCCTATGCTTTAGGACCCTGGAAGCTTTGTCATCCCTTGAACATTTGGGGATAGAGGTGGTAAGTTCAACTGTTTGTGTGATCTAGGTGCTAGTATTAATCTGATTCCACTGTCACTTTTTCAGCACCTAAGATTAGGAGTTCCCCAACCCACCACTGTGGTGTTACAGCTTACTGATAGGTCTATTACTCATCCAGTGGGTGGGGTCATTGATCTGTTAGTGGGAGTAGGCAAACTCTTTTTGCCTGCTGACTTTCTTATCCTTGAAATGGAGTGTGACCAGGAGGTTCCTATCATTCTTGGTAGGCCCTTCTTGGCCACAGGGGGAGCTGTGATAGATGTGTCTAAGGGGAAACTGATTTTCAATTTGGGTGAACAGAAAGAAGAATTCAATGTGTTTAAGAAAATCCAAGAACCCACCCACCCAATTTTCCCAAAAGATGAGATGTTAGCTGTTGAGAGTAGTGTTGATATGGAGGAAGAAGAGTTTATGAGAATGATAGATGAAATCAATAGTGAACCTGAAGTCCCTACTGCCTCTTGCATGGGGATCAGCTCAAGTAAGGAGAGATAATTTGTTGATGAGTATGAGGGTGGGTTTTTGGAGAACCTAGATGAGTTTGTCTTGGAGCATATGCTTACCCCGAGAGAGGAGTCTGAGTCTGTGGAGATATCTTTTGGAACCTCTTGTACTAAGGAAAGAGCCTTGTGTACTGCCTACTTCATGAGGCATCCAGAAGAACTTGGGCCACCTAGGCCCAAGTGTATTCCCTCAAGCCAGTCACCACCCACCCTTGAACTCAAGCCCCTTCCAGTCCATCTCAAATATTCCTTTTTAGGAGAAAATTCCACCCTTCTTTTGATCATTTCATCAAATCTAGAGGTGAGTCAAGAGCACAATCTTCTCTCTGTTTTGAGGAAGTACAAGTCTGTCATAGGCTGGTCAATTGCTGATATTAAAGGGATAGGTCCAGCTTTCTGTATGCATAAAATTCCAATGGAACCTGAGTGTAAGCCCAGAGTAGAAGCCCAAAGAAGACTCAACCCCAACATGAAGGAAGTTGTGAGAGAAGAAGTGATTAGGTTGCTGGATGCTGGAATAATTTTTCCAATTTCTGATAGCCCCTGGGTCAGTCCTGTCCAGGTGGTTCCCAAAAAGAGTGGAGTGACAGTGGTCACTAATGAAAGGAATGAGCAAATCCAGACAAGAGCAGTGAATAAATGGAGAGTTTGTATAGACTACAGAAAGTTGAATGTTGCCACAAGAAAGGATCACTTCCCTATTCCATTTTTTGGATCAAATGTTAGAGAGGTTGGCATGTAATTAATTCTTCTGCTTTCTTGATGGCTATTCTGGTTACGACCAGATTGCCATTGCACCTGAGGACCAAGAGAAAACCACCTTCACCTATCCATTTGGGACATTTTTCTACCGGCGGATGCCCTTTGGCTTGTGTGGTGCTCCTGCCACTTTTCAGAGATGTATGATGGAAATCTTTTCAGACATGATTGAGAGGATTATTGAAGTGTTCATGGATGATTTTTCTGTTGTGGGAGATACCTTTGAGAACTGTCTAAAAAACCTGGAATTAGTGTTAGAAAGATGCCAAGAGACCAACTTAGTCTTAAAATGGGAAAAGTGCCAATTCATGGCCACTAAAGGCATAGTTTTGGGACATAAGGTTTCTAAGAAGGGGCTAGAGGTCGATAATGCTAAAATTAATGTCATACCAAAGTTTTCCCCTCCTGAAAATGTTAAAGGAATTAGAAGTTTTTTTGGGTCATGTTGGGTTCTACAGGAGGTTCATTAAGGATTTTTCTAAGATTACTAGACCCCTATGATCCCTTTTGGTTAAGGACACACCCTTTGTCTTTGATGACACTTGTCTAGAGGCCTTTAATTTACTCAAGGAGAAATTAACTACTTCACCTGTAATCACTGCTCCTGACTGGAAACTTCCCTTTGAGGTTATGTGTGATGCTAGTGATTTTGCAGTAGGAGTTGTGTTAGGGCAGAGGAAGGATAGGAAACTTCATGTTATTTAATATCAAGCAAGCTCCTAGATGATGCCCAGAAGAATTATTCTACCACTGAAAAGGAGATGGCTGCAGTGATGTTTTCATTGGAAAAGTTCAAGAAGTATTTTATAGGATCAAGGATCATAGCTTTCACAGATCATTCAGCCCTTAAGAATTTGCTGGCTAAAAAGGACTCAAAGCCCAGACTCATGAGGTGGACCTTGCAGTTACAGGAGTTTGATTTAGTGATTAAGGATAAGAAAGGGGCTGAGAATGTAGTTGCAGATCATTTGTCCAGATTGCCCAATTCCCCAAGTAAGGAACCAAAAGAGATCAACACTTCCTTCCCTGATGAACAACTATTTGCTGCTTCTGTGCAGCAGTCTGCTTGGTTTGCAGACTATGCAAACTTTCTGGCAGCTGGAGTCATGCCCAAGGATCTCTCACACAATGAAAGGAAGCGGTTTATATCTGAACTGAAATACTATTTTTGGTATGACCATCTTCTCTTTAGGAGGTGTGCTGATGGGATTCTGAGAAGATGTGTGGTTGAGGATGAGATTTTTCCCATACTTGAGAGCTGCCACTCATCACCTTGGGGTGGCCACCATGGAGGAGAAAGGACTGCTCAGAAGGTCCTACAGGCTGGTTTCTACTGTCCAAAACTGTTTAAGGATGCTAGAAGTCTGGTTATTGGCTGCGCAAAATGTCAAATGTAGGGAAATGTTAGAAGAAGGCAGGAATTACCTCAAAAAGGTATTCTAGAAGTTGAAATCATTGATGTGTGGGGCTTGGACTTCATGGGACCATTTCCATCCTCTTATGGGAATGAGTACATTTTGGTTTCTGTGGACTACGCGTCCAAGTGGGTTGAGGCAATAGCACTGCCTGACAATTCAGCTGCTAGTGTGGTGAAATTCATTAAGAAAAACATTTTTTCCAGATTTGGTGTGCCTCGAGCTTTCATAACTGATAATGGGACTCACTTCAAGAATTATAAGTTCAAAGATTTGATGGAGAAGTATGGGTGCTCACTTAGGACAGGAACTACTTACCACCCACAGTCCAGTGGGCAAGCAGATGTTTCAAACAAGGAGCTCAAACAGATTTTAGAGAAAACAGTGTCTAGTTCTAGGAAAGACTGGTCAAGGAAATTGGATGACGCCCTTTGGGACTACAGAACTGCTTATAAAACTCCTATATGGATGTCACCATATAGGCTCCTTTTTGGGAAAGCATGCCATCTACCTATTGAGTTACAACGGAGATCTTATTTGGCAGTGAAGGCTCTTAACTTTGACACTAAGTCTGCTGGAGAGAGGAGGCTGCTAGAGCTGAGTGAGTTGGAAGAGATCCAAAGAGAGTCTTATGAGAATGCTGAAATTTACAAAGAAAGAACAAAGGCTTTTCATGACTCAATCATTAAAAACATGAATTTCACGGTTGGTGAGAGGGTCCTGCTTTTCAATTCTAGATTGAAACTGTTTCTAGGAAAGTTGAAGTCCAAGTGGTCAGGACCCTTTACCATTGTTAGAGTTCTGGTTAATGGATATGTTGAGCTAGTTGGAGATGAGAATAGACCCTTCATAGTCAATGGTCAAAGAATAAAGCACTTCTTTGAAGGGCAGCCAAAGGGCTTGGCTGCCATATCTCTGTTGGAAGAATGAGCTGATTCAAGTCTAACTGAGGACTATAAACTCAGTGTTACATGGGAACTAACCCATGGTTTCTTAGTATTTTCTTTTTTATTTTATGTTAATCAATAAAGTTCATCCCTGCTGCTTGTTCTCTGGCTCAATTTCTTGACTGCTAATGGTGCCTCATGATCTGTTGTTGTGTTAGAGAGAGTTTTTGCTGCCAGAAACATGGCTAGAAAACCCAAGGGAGCAATCCACTGCATCATATGGATAACATTTCTCTCTACTCACTCTCTTGGGTTACTTTTCTTGAACTTTAAACTCTTAAGTATTATTTTACTTATTTGAACCTGCAGGTTACTGAAGAGGAGTAACAACCCAGTGATGCTAAAGAGGATTTGTTGATGAAATCCACTACTAAAGGGACAATAATTCAGGGAATTGTTGTTCTCCCTTTTTCACTTTCAATTAATTGCTTACTCTCTACTGTGAACTAAGTGTGGGGGACTTCCTCCCAATCTGTGAGTAATGACTGTATTTTCTTGCTTGGGTGTTATCTGCTAAAATCTACTTAGTTGAGAATTCTCTTGAGTTGATTTGATGAAACATGCTTGCACCCATTATTATTATTCTCATTATGCTGATGTTGCACATCATTGCTAAACATGCTAATTTTTGAAGTAAATTATTAAAATATTTTGTCTGCTCAAAATGATTAAGAGCATGTACATTTTAGGAATAGAAATACACTTGGTTACTGGTAATGATTGGTGGGGTCGGGTTCTTCTATTTTTCTTTTGTTTTTGTTTTTATTTTCTTTTACTTTTTGTGTGGAAAAGACAAATTTTGAACTTCATTGATACCCATCCATATCTTTTTCAACTGGAATTTCCATCTGTTTTGAACTTTAACTGTCTTCCACCTTGAGAGTCAACATTGGGGACAATTTTGGGTTTTATGTGTGGGGGAGAGGGGTCATTCTAGTGTCATGTCTAATTCCCCCTTCTTGAACCCAAGTTTGTGTTTATTTTTAAAAAAAATGGTCAATTTTTTTTCAAAAAAATTGTTTCAAAATTCCTTCAAAAAATTTCAAATTCTTTAATCATATGATGGTCATTGGATGTCCACTGGTACTTCAATTATGTCTTGTTTAGTGGATAATTGTTGCTGGAACTTGAGAGTGGCACTTAGTCAGAAACTGTTAAGTATGAATGATTGATGAGTGCAATTGTTCACTGTCTCTATGGATCTGTCTATTTCGGAACTAAGGATGAGAGTGTGACAGGATAGTTTTTGTGGAGTAAGGATCATGGCTTGGAGTAACTAGAAGTTCTCACTGGAACCCAGGGGACTCACATTTTTATAATATAATATTCAATCACTTTAGGAAGTCAATTTGAATGATTATTAATTAATACCTTTGTAACTTGAGTAAAATGGGCAAATGGGATCCCACAATGAGTATCTGAGACAAGGTGCATTGGGTGCGTTTTTGTGAATAAATAAAGCCAATTTCAATCTCAATAAGTGCTATGCACAGTGCTCTGCACTTGGAATATGGCTGGGAAAGATTTATTTAAAATTACCTTGTCAAAAATGAACTCATTAAGGTGAGGGGAATTTTGAACCCAGATGAAGAAGGAAGCAGTTGAATTGGTTAATATTCATTTGAGTTGAATCCAAAAAGTGATCAATTTAATGGACTTTAATTCATGGAACCTGGGGGAAGGTGAGAATAGAAGGTTCCCCTTGGATAAGTTTTGAGTTCCACTTCTTCTAACCTGTCATCACTCCTTGAATTAGTACTTGAATTGGATGGTGAAGTAGGATAGTTAATGAAAACACATAGGAGGCATGACATACTTGATAGTGTATGAATTTTTGATGCTCTTTACTTCCAGTGGACTTTTGAAGCTAAGCAGGACTTCATTTTTGAACACCTTGGAAAAAGCTTGACCTACTGTTGCTTTTGATCCTCTGGGTATTAATGTTTAGTCATGCACTTTGTTTTTAACTAAACTTCACTAATCATCTTTCTGTTTTAATGTCAAATTTATATACTTGTTTGAGGAAAAACAAAGCTTTATGTGTGGGGTAGTTTGATGTGGCGGTGTTTTTACTCTCTTTTCCACATCCTTTTTATATTTTTATTGACTTTTTTATACCAAAATGATTGTTTTTAGTAAATATTTGGTAATTAATGTGTTGTTGTACTTGCTGTGTAAAATAATAAATTTTTGTTTAAATAAGTTGTTTTTATTACTCATTTGTGTCTTTGTAAATAATTCTTATATTAATTTAGTCATGGGAATTAGAGCATTATTTATTTATTCTTTTATTTTTATAATTTTTCATTCTTGTTTGTTTATTAATCCATTAATTTAATTAATTAATTCTTAATTCTTTAAATTGTAAATAAATAACTCAGTTTAGTTTTTGGTCTTTGATAATTTAACTAGTTTTAACAATTTAATTTTATTCAATTAATAAGTTTATTCTTTATGTTAACGAATTCTTTATTTTATTGGTTACTTAATTGGTTGATTAATTTAAGCAAGTATCATTAGTTTTTTTAAATTAACTTTGTTTATAATTTTTAAAAAATTCATTCTTTTAAATAAAACACAATTAATTTTATTATTTAATTTTTTTTTATTTACTTAGTTTTTAATTCAATTTAATTCGTTAATCGATTTTTAGTTTTTAAATTATTTAATCTGTTCAATCTATTTTCCAGGTACTCACGGTGGCACGTCGCACCGTTTCATCACGGTGCCACCGCTTCACTACCTCACAGTGTCACTGTTTCCCTCATGGTGTCACCGTTTCCGATTCACTGTCTCACCCCTTCACTCACCGTTCCACCCCCAGCACCCTCACAGTCTCACTATTTGTCACTGTCTCACCGTGAACTTCACTCACGGGGCCACAATCCTCCAATTCTTCCGCACTTCCCCTACACTCACCGCTTCACTCACGGTACCTGTGCCTCCTTCTCTCCTTCCATTCCACCTCTAGAAACACAGAAGAAACACAAAAATCACAATAGAAGCACAAATCACAGAAAAAAATATTTTTCACAAACAGCAAGAAAACACACAGCAGCAGTTCAAGCAAGGAAAAAAATCTCAAAACCCTTTGTTTCATTCAGAATTGAGAAAACACAGACAATGTTTACATATTCAAACCTTCGATCTGAGCAATCCCATGAATTCGGCGCCATCTGCACCCAATGCGCGCGCCACCTACCCTCGGATCCGAGCCGCACCTCATCTCGAATCGGAACACCCGCTCGCTCCCTGCGCTGATACCCAGGCACTACTCCACACCTCATTGATCGCCACCGCACGCCGCCAACCACCTGAAGTCTCACTACACTTTCTAAGTCCCGCCGCTCACTCAGCTTACCCGCACCAGGCTCACCCATCTCCGTCGACGTCCCTGCCGAGCCGTCGCGACCTCCTCCATCGAATCTCCCTTAAACCCTAACTCGTCTCATCCCATCGAGCTCCCCTATTTCTGAAGTTCTCACTCCCTTATCCGCCACCTTCACGCCACCCCTTGGTTCCCCTACTGATCCGATCTCTCCACCCCTTGCCGCGACCTGAACCCCCATGCCCGAAGTTGCCTCGGTCGACCCTGCCACCTCGCCGCCACGCCCCTTCTTCCACGCCGAACCCTTCCCACCCCCTTCTCTTTACTTTTTTTCTTCTTTTTTAATTTTATTCTATTTTATTATACCTTATTATCATATATATATACATATATAATTATATATATATATATAACAATGTTTAATATGAGATAACATAATAATAATATCATTATAATAGGTTAGTAAACATAACTAATAAGTAGTTATAATAATTATATATAATAGTAATAATAATATTAAGTATTATATATATATATATTAATAAGTATTTTTATTAATATATAGAATATAATAGTTTCATTATATTTTTATTTGACTCACATGTGTATTCTGTTTCGTTGCAGGGAGCTGGATGGACTTACATAGAATTCACTTAATAGATCGTGACGTGCACATAAAAGCATGCCACATGGATTGGTTGTGCCCAGGGAAGGAATCAGTTCGACGCGCGCAAGTTTTTTCATTCGGTTAGGAGCAATTGCTCCGGTGAAGAGCGCGGGAGGAGCAACACAGTGAAAGCGCCACATGGAGGCCAAGGAACTCACTTGGGGAGATTCCAGAGGCTTCAGTTGGGTGATGAATGCACGAGATGCGGGAGAAGAATGGAGGAATGGAACTAAGAAGGAAGGGAAAAGAAGAGGGGGGATAAACTTCCATTAGGAGAGATAGGTAGTGGGAATTTTGTTCCAGACTAGGGGAGCGGAGCAGGAGCAACTTACACCATCTTCCTCAGAGTAGATCGGAGTAGGAGATCAGAGCATTTTCACACCTCAATTCCCAGGGCAGGAGATCGAGCGCATTCCAGCGTCGCATCCACCACCAAGCGGCAGGAGTTAGAGTTTCCGAGAGCTCGAGCAGGGAGACGAACATTCTTATTTGACTTGTGCTCTGTTTTTCTGCAACATATTTCAATATGAGTTTCATTGCTCTTAATTATACTGTTGCATTAAAACCGTACACCATGTCCGGATAATTTCCTTCGGGGGGGGGGGAATAATCTGTTTGATTAGGGTTGTTTGATCTCATTCATGCAACGCATCACTCAATTGGATTATCTCTCTCTTACTGTTTACTGACAAGCCTTTTTTCAAAACAACAAGATCGTGTGAAAACCGATCTTGCTTGTACCATAATTCAAACTGTTTCAAATTGAGTAATTCACTGATAAGTGAATTACTCTTGAAGGAGAGGGACACAGCGAACTCAACTGACAAGTTGAGCTCGGTGACTACTGACTTGATTTCACCATTGGATGGAATGACTCTTACAATCGAGGGACTGTAAGATCTATTCCATCACAAGCTGACCAGATGACAACTCTGGCTGGTTACTCTTAGTCAGATCCATGCTCTTCAATCGCATTGCATGATTAAGGTTAAGCAACATCAAATCGGCCAGTGGACTTCGCCCCCCTTACTCATCTATTGGTTGTTTGCATCAAAATTCCTCTTGCTGCTCTGCTCTATCTACTCCCGTGCACTCACTAGATCTCCCTCACTTCTTCACACACTAAATCTCATTCACTTCACTTCACCACCACCATTTTTCCTTGCTCGATTTTTGCATGTGTGTTTTTGTTTAGTTTTTTTGAGAACATCAAACACAACAACAGGCCTCCTTGTGGTTCGACCCTGTCTTTCCACTGTCCTAAGTTGTAAGTAGGTATAAATTTTATTTTTTTGCCCATGCCCAACGACTAGCGTGCATGCACGGACCATTCTAGAAAGGCCAAGGGCACCGCATGTATGTATTGTGGCCAATAATCAAGATATCAATTGACACATAAGGCCCTTATGCGCCCAATGCGACATCAATGGATATCTTCTGACCTTTCCATATGAATATGGCCATGGAATAATTGAATAAGTGAAGTGCTAGGTGCATAAAAATTTCCAATTAAAAACCATATTATGTGCCCAATGTGATGTCAAATTCCTCCATCTGCACCACCATTTTCTAGTGTCAACACCGATAATTTCTCCTATAAATAGATGTTCACCCTGCCCTTTTTAGAGTAATGATCTTGAAGTCTAACTTTTTCTCTTGTGCATACAATACAACCCCTTCCATGACTACATGAAAGCCCTATCCTCATGGTATATGAATTTAGACGACAGGTTCTCCATTGGTCCCCCATTTTGTGTGCCCACAAAGGCTTGACCCTCACCCATTTCCTTTTTTTCAAAGGAAGGTGCCTACAAAAGACCCTTCTCATGCACACCACCTACCCTTGTACATATCCTTCTTTTTCAAAGCCCAATCCCTTTGAATGTAAGACTCCAATCATGAGTGCACCCCATATTAAAGACTCAATGAATTTATTTTATCCCTGGGCACTATGTTTGACCTCTTCCTATGCACACCTCTAATTTCATGTGAACATTTCCTCTGTGACGCCCTCTAGGCTTATACGATATGATATATTGGTCTTGTGTTTGGTTTCCCTTGTTGTGTTTACCTACCTAGATCTTTTTCACATAGGTTCTCTAATAGATCATAATTTTTGGTATCAACATGCCAACATGGACCCCAATATTGACCACTCATAAAAACTACTCCCATAGAGCATTTTTGATACCTTCCCTTCCCCATGTGTGGGTGGGTATCCATTATGTATATCTAGGGTGTGCGGAGAAAGTACTACCCTCCCAAATTGTAGGATGTTAAACAGAAAAACCCCCCACTATCCTCAGTACACTAAGTTAAATTGTAGCCTCACCTCATGTGATGCACATGTGGTGTTCCACCTAGGGCATTATCTACACCAACTTGTCTCTACAGGAGTCAGATATTCCTCACATATCCTAGAAGGAAATGATATCTTCCATGCATGAAATGAGGTCCTCTTCTAGAATCAATTCTATAGTAATCCCCAATCTCCATCTCCCTAGGCCACCTTAATGCATTAGCCCCACATCACCTCTCATGGCTGAATATTTCCAGAAATGAACATCAGGTCTACTACTACCTCTTGTTTCTCACACCAATCATGACTCAGGTGATCTTATAGGCTATTAGTGACCATGAAACCGATCCACCTAGGCTACCTCAGTGCATAATCCCCATACCCCTCAATTCCGAACTACATGAGTTTTTATCCCATTCTACTAAATAGGGTACATAGAAAGGTCCAATCCCAACCAATGGTAAACTTTGGTGCCCCATACTATGGATGTACCCTCATGATGTGACATCTTACCTTTATGGGAAACATCCCAAAAATGCACCTCCCTAAGGTTTTCTTGTCAATCCACCATCACTTCATCCATCACCTCACCCTTATACTGGGGAGGTCACTTCATCCCCTTACATCCATTTGGGCTACTAACCACACATTATCCCCAACATGTAAAAGGGAACCTAGCCATGTTTATGCCCTGATGCCATCCTGAACAATGTGTACATTGATCTCTGTCTTTTAAAAAAGGTACATGGGAAGCTTCCCTAATGTTCAATCTTGTCATCAATTCCCATCATTGTCCTTCCTTCGTGTCACATTGTCTTGGGATGATCATTCCTCAACCCAAGGGTTACACATGATTTGGATCTCAATACATGTGTTCCATTCTCACAAGTTTCCACCTTAGGTGTCTCATCACCCCAACCTAAACTATTTGTATAATGATTCCAATCCACTAGGATACATAGGAATCCTGAATGAGTTTCAAGCCCAACAACTCCACACACTCCATCCATCACATCCATTCCATTGGCATTTCATCAATATCCAAATTGATTATTACCTAGGCCACCACATCTCAGTGAAATATTTCCATCAACATAATCAATGCTCCTAGAAGCACCTGGAAAGATAACCTTGAAAATGACCCACACAATCCACATCACCCAACCAAGAGTGATCCTATGGAAAAGGGCTTCTAGCCATGCGTAAGTCTCATATAACCCTTTAGAACTGTGTGGGTTTTGATCCATGTGCTCTACATAGGGTACATTGGAAACCTCTCTGAGACTTAATCCTATCAAATGGTAATATTTGGTGTCCCCATCATTGGGGTCCATCCCCTGATCCACCCTCAGTGGTGTCCATATCATCCTTCACGGTGTGAAATATTTCCATTTATAGGACACAACACCTGGTTTCATCGTCAGAGGCCTTCCCACCCATCCAATGGAAAACATCTTTGCCTCCCTCATTGGGACGTATCCCATCACTGTGAGAAACCTTCGTTTCATGAGATGAACCACCTTAGGTCCACCATCATTGGGCACTCTGATCCACCCATTTGGTAAATCTTCTAGGTGTTCTCTCTAAAGGATGTACCTCTCTAATCCACCTTCATCAGGTGTCCAGATCAATACCTCTCCATCTCCTATAGATGTTAAACTCATGGATTACCTATTATTAAACATGGGATGTCGAAGGAAAATCCCATAAATCATTCCTCTAGTATAATATACCTTTTATCACTATAGGATGCCTCAAATTATATGCCCCTAAGATTCCCTCTTATGTGGAAGATTATAGGTGGTCCAATGTTCTAGTGTCCATACATGCCAATTATACCCCATGTCACTACTCCCCTAGTCGAAGGTTACTTCCCTCACTAGACACATTGGAATTTCTAGATAGAAGCAGTGTAATTAACCAGTTTCCCCGAAGATATGGAACTCTGAATGAGTTTAATGAACAACGTATTAATCAATAAGAGAGACCCAGACTAGGAAATGAATTCCAAATAGGAATATGTGTATGGAGGAACTGATATCCCATCATCCCATTTCAATCAAGGTGTAGACATATCTGATGAAGTGATGGATGTATCTCACCTTTAGAATGAGGGAATGTAGGGTACAATGACATCCATATGCGAATGATAAGGATGTGTGATGACTAGAATAACCATAGTGGAAATTTTTAGATACATAAATGGTGAAAATGATGTGAACTCTTCTCCTCAACATGGGATTAGTAGCATTCAAGAAATTAGTAGATGAGAAAGTCACCAGATCGAGTTATCTGACACAGGGTCCCACCAAGCAAATAGTTGGCATGGAGTGAAACTCACCCAAAATTTTGGCATCTAATCGTTGGGAATTGTGATCTGTGTAATCTTCAGCATGTATATATCTCTTCAACCATGCAACTCTAAACGGTGCTAGGGCATTGAAAATTTCATCCCTATTATATGTACGGATGGATGAATATCCCTTATTTGATGTAAAGTATCTAATTGAAACTAATTTACCCCTTCCATAGATGCATGGGTAGAAGGAATATCAATGAATTAATCCCGCATGACTCTACCGCTACCACGACTTCATCCACAACCATGGAAACTGGGATATCAAGCCCCATATCAGCCTCGAAGATCATAAAGAGGATGGTGGTATACACCCTTTTTCATCGATAAGATCTAGAGGGGTGATTACCATGAGGGACATGGACCGATAGGACCCGGAGGATTTTTCACCTCGCCATCACCACTGCCCTGAAAGGGCCATACAGGGAGACATTACTACCGACTTCAATATTCCACTACTTCAGAATCCTCTCTCTAGAGTGATCCTATGACTCACTCAGAAATGACGACAAGGTAAGGGATATTTGAGTAAACATGACCATGAAAACCACCCAGGACCCCCTAAGGATGGCTCCCACAAGGCCTTATCAGTTCCACCAACTGGTCCCTCAGACCGAAGAACTTGTGGTTTATATCCTTGTTCTACTAACACCTATCCAGATAACCCAACGACAATATCTTTTCCAACCTAAGGAAGATTCCCATCCATGGGAGTCATATTCAACATCTCTTATGGACCATGCCACCCTGGTGCATTCTACCACATCCCTAATATCAAAGAGTAGGGATTCACTAGTTCCCAATTGGAATTGATGCCTCAGATGGCCCACTGGAAGGGTAGGTTGACTCTTTCGGTGATCAGCACCACCAACAACCATTGTAGATCAGAACATGATGATGAGATCATGTTCAAAGGCCCTCCTCATTCCATCACCAATTAGAGTGGAGTTCATCCCTACTCTCATGATATATATGGAGGTCCTCCCCATGTTCATAGCACCCATCCAAGTGGAGGTCCTCCCAGAATTGTGGACATCTGGCACAGAGGTCCTCCCCATGTCACAAACCACAAACACAAAGGTCAACGTCATGTCATTTTTGGACCAAGAGGAGGTCCTCCCCATAGTAACATTTACCTATGCAAAGTCCCTCTTCACTTTGCCTCCAACTTTCATAGAGGTTATCCCCATACAACAACCAACAATAGTGGTGGTCCCCCTTCCTATAGAAAATACCAAGGTGGATGCACACCACAATGCATCCAAAATTAGTATCAAGGGAATCCTCACGATATCACTTCAAATTATTGCGGATTTACTACCCATGCCGTAGGAATACAACATTGAGGCCCTCCCCATGTTGTCACCGGCTCTATTGGAGGTCTTCCATTCTCCAGCACTCACCACCATAGAGGTCCTCCCCATGCATATGGTGGCCAATACATATTCCCTCACTTTATCCCTTTTGACATATTCAGAGGTTTTCCTTTCCCCTCATCTCATGAAAGTGGAGTCCCTCCCTTCTATTATAGTAGTCTATGTATAGGTCCTCCTTCCTTCGAAAAAAATATGTATGGAGGTTGTCCCTATATCCTGAAGAATCAAAGATGGGGCATCCCCACGCAATCACCCAATATAATTAAGATCCTCATTATGCCAAAAAAATTTCCCTATTCTAAATAACCATCCCTAGGTAGAAGGTAGAACCATCAATTCCAAAGTAATTTCTTTTGGGGGGGGGCATGTTGTCATGAGTCATATCCTCTTCTCTGATTCTAAAGATGAAATGGACCGAATGATGGAGCCTTCCCCCCAATATACTATATTAGAGTTTTTGGAAGGAACCCAACAAGTGGGTTTCATCATCCTAGAAGGTGATATGTGCCAGATTCCCAAGTCCCTTCATAGGTACATGTGGGAGGAAGAATATTTGTGTCCCTTATAGAATCTAGCTATGGAGTCTTCCTTATCATCACTAGATTCATTATCTACATAAATACGAGACCATGAAGAGTTATTATGTGGCATGATAGATGAAAAGAACCAAACAGATCTAAAAACAATATCTGATTCCTTCACATACCAATCATCCTTCAAAACCTTTCCCTATAGGGGAAAGATGATTCAGTTGGTACCGCCTCTGAGAAAATACCTAGTAATTATTGTTCAGTCAGTCCACATGATATTTTCTCTACTTCCCAGTCCACTTCCATATTGATCCACATCACTATAATTTACAGTTCTTTATCCAACCCTGATCTAAGCATGAAAAATGAGGTGTAGGACCCCACTTCTGAACAGAGAAGCTTTTGGGACACTCTCACCCCATGTAGAGGTAGGTACGCAACCTCGGGAAGTCTTTCATCTCATTGCATGTCGATAAGAATGAAAAAAGGGTTATTAGAATATTAGGAATGCTAATCCATCTAACCCTTCTGCTGCAACATGAGAGATAGAGGTTGATCCTACTACAGACACCTTGATCCCACAACTTTCCAAATAAAAAATCCTCATTGAAAAATTTCTTACTAAGTGCATTGTAGAGAGACATCCAGACTATGTTGATCATTGATAAAATCATGTCCCTACACCACTAGGGTAGTAGGGTATCCATATTTCCCCCTTTTCCTAATACCTCTTATTGATCTAAATAATCACATGCATCCCAAAAGGGTTGATCCCATATTCTACAGTAAATTGTCATGATATCTATCACCTAATCCACTAGTGCAACAAGATAACCCTCCTCTGGATTCAAGTCGAGCCATTCCATTGGCCATTCCCAAGGCCACTACACTAGCTAATCCATGAATTATTGAGCCTTAAAATCATTTAAATGAGACCGTCAATGCACTGAAAGCCCGAGATCCTCATCTAGATAAAAACCCCTTCCATGAAGACCTGATAGATTTTATCACTGCTCAACTCGATGCCTTCAAAACTCAATAGATGGAAATCCCACCTTATGGAAATCTATATCGGGCATGGGCGAACAACATCAGAGCACCCCTAGATTTCAGGAACCCTACCTTCTATGCTTCAATAGGATGAGAGACTCACTGTAACATCTGACCCAATTTATATTAAGGTGTCAAATCATGTTGGGAACCCCATAGTAGTAAGAGGCCACCAAGATCCAGTGTTTTGTGTTGAAATTGGAAGGATATGAATTCTTCTGGTACAACCATCAACCCATTGGGTCCATCGCTAGTTTGGTAGATATACATAGGTAGTTTTTATACTAGTTTAGCTCCACCACACACACGACAAGTATTGCTAACCTCTTCAAGTGCATGAAACAACCTGATGAGAAATTAACAAACATTTTATCCAAGTGGAAAGGCCTCACATATTCAATTAACATGTCACTGACTAAAGAACTGTTGCTAATGAAGTGTGTGTGAAATGTTAATACTAAATTAGTTCCCTCCATCATCAATTAGAATTTCCCAGTTGGATTTTGAGATTTTTCTAAAAAATCACAACACCTAGATGAATCTACGAAGCATGCTATGTAGGCATTCCCATTACCTCCTCTAGCTCTAGCAAGAAGTGCCACTAAGGCTGAGGTTTCTTCTGTCACACTGATATAGGTCCCCAGGATGCTAGTGTTGTTATTGGTAGAGGCTCACCCACAGCTTCATGGAGGGAAACAACCTCATGTCTAGCCTCAGGCTTAGAATATCCTGACATAGAATCAGTAGGCGTAACCGTACACTTAACCACCACAACCCATGTGAAAAAATTAGGTTCCATCCACCCATCAGTCTATATCCTGTCATTAGGTCTAGACTCTTATAGTTCCTCTTCTAGAATGGAGAAACAAGACATATACATTCAAAGAGGATTAGTTCCCTAGTTATTTACATAGTTCCTTTGATAAAGGGATTCTACATCTTCCAGAATATACGAAACCCTAGGAGCGTGATCTCACTAATCACCCCAACTAATTCACATATTATAGGTCCCTTGGACATACCATTAATCAATTATATGTGATCAAGGACTGGATCCTGGACTATATTGATACCAATGTCATCATATAGAGATGTGCAACAGCACAAGTGGAATATCATTCTGTAATGCCTAACAAAGATAGTGAAGGTGAATTTAATAAGGTCACCAGCCGTGGATCAAATAAGTATGATGACTGGTTGGCCCACAGAGTAATTTCTCATACCCATGGTGTAATTCATGCCTATTTGAATCGACCCATGATTCTTGAAGTATTAGAACCTCCTCCTGCTACTGCTTCTGCATCCACATCCCAACCTTCCACATCTCTTAAGAGAAAAAAAGTTGAAATGGAAAACAAATTCCCCCAATAAATCCAATGGAATATCAATCCCTCTTTGATTTCATGCCTCTAGATATGGGAATCACCCCAAAAACCTGACTGGCATTGGAATATTCCTTGAATGATGTTCATGAATACACCTCTGTAATTAATTTCTTATTCGCAGAATGATATATGACTCCCAATGACATGGAGTGTCAAGAATTTCCTCCCAATTTTTATTGTAAACTCTATCATCGATGACGTTGGGTATATGTGAATAGTTGAAATGCTAAGGCCAGTGCTACAAGATAATCCTTGAACACTACCAAGAATAGAGAGAAAGCTGATCACAGAGCCCAGTAGACAAAGACCACTCATTCCATTTTTTCATATCCACTACCACTTCTGTTGATGAAACTCAACCATGAAGATCTATTCGGACCACATCATGATCATCCATGCTCTACTATAGCTAGGCCTTAGAGGTTTGACTATCAAATAGTACTAAATTTGTTGTGTTTTTCTAGTATGCCATGAGATATTCCCTGCACTAGAAAGAATCCACTAGTTAGTCCATCAAAATCCATCACACCTAATTCCAAAGAGAAACGTCTTTACACTAGAAATTTTATCCTTTCATGGAAGTATTATGTGATTAAGAATATATCCATCATTCCTACAATGATATTGATTCTCAATTACCTCCTTCGGTTAGAAGATATTCGAGAAGCCCTCATAGAAGCATTGTAGATCCCCTTTCTATTTGGGCAAATGTATGTGGCAGTCAGGATGTTCCACACATAGTATATCGTGATGTCCGAATGACATACCATCATCTATTTCTTAAGAGAATATGAGAGTTTACTTGTGTAGGGGAAATTCGACTATTTTATATCACGAGTCAATTCAATGGTGTGGAAGTTCATTGATGTATTGTTGATATAATATACGTGATCAATATCATCCCAAACCAAATGCTCTGTTAGCTAGGACCGACTAAAGTAGAACTGAGTCCCTCTGACTTGAAGATGTCGGGTTATGAGAGGAATGAACAAATTTTGTGTGGAAGAATTTTCCTAAAGACTCAATTCGGTGACCTGATTTCAAGAACAAAGTATGTGGTTGTCTCATAGGATACCACTTACAATGCACTAATGGGTAGACCCTTGCACCATATATACACCTCAGTTCCTTCCACATATCACCAATGCATCATGTACTCCCTCAATGATCGAGTGGTCATGCTCCAGGGTGACACATCTCCATTCAATTTTTTTGAATATCGCTATATGGATGTTTCATAGTACCATAGAAAGTAAAATCATGCTCATACCAATGAGGTTGAGAAGAAATTACCTATAGAAGACCCGTAGATAGACTTGGATGAGGCTTTCATCTTCCCAATTCACTGATTGGAGGTTACAATGCTAGAGTTGGGAAACTGATTTATCATTTATGATATGAGTGGAAGACACATTTGTACAAGTAAAATCATAATATTACCTCATACTCCATAAAAAAACATACTAGAGTGATACCCGAGCCTCTTACCTCAACGAGGTATCAGAATGTTCATGCCATGGCTACAACTGTTTGCTAAGACCTCTTGTTCTACTGAGCTGGATTGAATCAACACCAACCAACACATGACCACTAATTTTATATCATTAAGTGTGGACCCATCAATTGAATTCTTGATGGAATTGGGTTGACAGCTTTTGTTTCCTTGGATTCAATAGTTCTAGAGTCCCTTGATGAAGATTCAACCACCGCTCAAGCTAACACCATCATTCCTCCAGGGTTAAATAAATCAGAAGAATTGCATCCTTCTATTGATTCCTCTATCTCAGATGATGAAGAGGATTTATAAGATGCTCCTCCATCAATTGAGTAAGGCATCCCCACCACTTTCGATGGGTTTGTTATAGGTGAATCCTAGCATAGAGACAGATCTTAGGCCAATGATGATCATTTCATCCATGCCTACAAAGGAACAACAATAGTAGGAGGACTACATGAAGAAAAATCATTATGTGTTTTCTTGGAGTTATTACAATATGACTAGATTATAACCTTAGGTTAATATCCATCCACATGTCCTCCAGATAAGTCATATTGCGTTCAAGCGGCCTCCTAGGAAGATACACCCATATCACAGTTCCATGGTTGAGGATAAAGTTGATAAGCTCATCAAGGGAAAAATTTTCAAAGTAGTTCAGTACCCCAGATGATTGGGAAACATTGTTCTCATAAATAATAAGAATAGATAAAAAAGAGACTGCATTTAATTCTAGGATCTCAACTGGCACTACCTAAAGGATTATTTTCCCCTTCTGGTGATAGAGCTAATGATTGATTCTATCGCTAGATTTCATACTATCTCTTTCATGGATGAGTATTTTGGGTATAATTAGATCTAAATGGCCCCAAAATATGAGGGATATACCAAACTCATAGTTCTTAAAGTAACATTATGTTATCAAGTAGTGCTTTTCAGTCTGAAGAATGTAGGATCTTCCTATCTACGTGAAATGCACCACATATTCAAGACAATCCATAGGAAGTTAGTGGAATGCCACATACATTATTTGGTGGTCCAATCCCGCTATTATCAGGCTCATTTTAGTTATCATGAGAAATTTTTCGTCTTCCATAAATCCCGAAAGCTTAAGATGAATTCCTTGAAATGTTATTTTAGGGATACCCTTGGAATGTTCCTCAGGTTTGTTGTCAGATAGAGAGGAATCAAGATTGACCTAGAGAAGATAAAATCTATCAACCAGATTTTCCCTCAATGAAACCTCCAAGATCCCTAATGCCTTCAGGTCCACTTAGACCACATACACCAATTCATCATGAATTTGGATGGAAGGTGTAATCACTTTTCTAGGATCATGAAGAAAGGTCCATCTAAAAGTGGGATGAATAGTAACATTCCACTATTCATGAGATTAAGCAATATCTATTGTAGCCTCGGATTATGATGCCACCTGTTTCTGGGAAGACGTTTTCCTCTATATGACCACCCTGGAATGATCCCATGGCACGCTTCGCACCCAAAAAAAATGAAGGGGAAAAATAGTTTTTACTATCTCATTTAGGTACTCCTCAACACGTAGGATATATATTCTCTTATCAAAAGAGCTACCTCATGCTAGTTTCCAAAGTGAAAAAGGTGTGATACTACTTGAAACATCATGAGAAACAACTGGTTTCCCATGTGGGTCCACTAAAATAAATCCAGAACTGCCCCATGTTGATAGGTCGACTAGCACATTGGGTGGTGATTCTTTTAGTAATTATACATCAGATTCACTCTGCAGAAGGCCATCAAGGGTAAAGGGTTGGTAGATTTCCTAGCCTCTCACCCGACCACCTTAGAGAAGTCTCTAGATTTTTATTTTTCCGATGAGGATATCCTCTTAGTGGATCTCGATATTCTATGTTAGAAGATGAACATTGATGGAACCTCCCGAAGTTCCACTGTCAAAAGACTCAATGATCCTTGGCTCAAAATATTAGGCTTGGTGGTTATATTTATCATGCCAACATATGTTTGCATAACCTTTCCATTCATTATTTTATAGGGATTCACAAAAAATGAGGTAGGGTATCATGCTCTCATCATTGGTCCTAGGTTGTCTCTCAAGATTTATGTTCCCCACATTCATGTGCTGGGGGAATATAAGCTAGTCATCGGGAAAATTAATAGCAACTATATCGTTAGGAAGTCTGAGATCATACCCTTTCTCAAGTATGTTCACTATCTTATATCTTAGTTCCCTTCTTAGTTATAGGTAACTTATGTCCCCCAGTAATAAAATGGTCAGGAAGATTCCTTATATGGTCTATCCACTTCACTTACATATCTTAATCAGGAATATCTATTCATTCAAGTGGAACATCAAAGAGTCATCACCCCTTTTAGTTTAGATGATGGAGAAAAAATTTAGGTAAACCACCTTGCTGAAAATGATTCCACATTAAGTCATAAATATCCTCTACAACTTATTTAAACTCTAATTGGATGACTCCTTTTATTGGGTATATCTAGCATGAAAATCTCTCATTGGACAGAGCCGAATGTGAGTGAATTAATGGTCGTACAATTCAGTTCACCCTCTAGAGTGGTCCAAGCCTAGACCAGATTCTCTACAAATGTGGGATTGATGGAATTATCCTTTTTTTCTTTAAAGGAGATAAGATTTTCAAAATTATGTATGAGGTCAATGTCGGTTCATGTGGCGATCATCAAGCATGGGTGAATCTTTACAACCAGATTTGATGGTTGAGATAATTATATTCCATAATAGTTCGTGATTGTTTCATGTTCTCCAAAAGGTGCCACGAGTGTTAGATCCATGCCAACTTCATGTGTCAGCTGCCATAACCCCTCCACACTACAAAGTTATCTTGTCCCTTTATAGTCAGGGTACTCAATGTTTTGGGGCCATATTCAACAATAATATCTCTCTAATATAGGTTTATTATGAATAAAACATATTTATTTTCCAAGTGGGAAACTTTTATTCCTATCATGGAAGTCAAGGATCACTCTATTTTTGATTTTGTGATCCCTAACATCCTCCATCGATTTGGAGTACATCATTCAATTCTCAACGATAACAGAACAAACATGTCGGAAGCTGAGTTGAAGAAATTGTACACCAAGTAAAACATCCAGTCCCACCACAATTATCACTACCATGCACTAGAAAATGGAAAGATTGATGTATTTAATAAATCTCTCTCCAACATTTTGCAGAAGATGGTTGGTCAGAACAAGAATACTTGGCAGGAAAACATTCCCAATGATCTATGGATTATCATAAGACTACTCAAAATTCCAAACAGGTGACTCCATATTACCTGGTATACATAACAGAGGTAGGCCTTCAAATCGAGATTCAGTTTCTGTCACGTAGTATAGATGTCTCTGATCAACAGACATTAGAAAGTGTAAAAGAAACCCATCTAGCCAAACTAGATGCTCTAGATGAGAATAGGCTCTGAGAAATGAATAATCTAGGGAGGCACCAGAACAAGATATAATGATATTTCCACAAGATAGTTCATCTCTAATATTTCCCCCAATCTAACATGGTATTTGGTCAAAAGATGCTAATGATACATGGTAGGAAACTTCCAAAGTTGGAACCCAAATAGGGGGGAACCAACATCATTCAAAAGGTTTATCTCGATGGTATATATTATTTGGTCACTATGTATAGTGAGAGAATCAACCCCCCCATTCTATGTTCCTAAAATAGTACTTTTCCTGAGTGTGTTTCTCATCCAACATGATGTCAAAATGATGCATTGTAATGACCCGAATCCGGAGCCACTCAACTGGTGCCCCATGTCCGGTTCTCCACATGAACTCAACCGCATTTCCCCAAATGCCAGAGGCTGTCGACTAGCAGTGAGGTCCTTGGTAATTTATTGGGGAAACTATGCCCTCATTTGGTAAGGTATATAAGGGTGAATAAATAACAGTCTCTAGAGGAAGAAGTAAGCGACATACAACAACTGAGACCAAATAGCGGAAGCAATGAATATATATAGTAATGATTATAATGATGCAGTAGGTGCAAGTATCTAAGGAAATCAGGAAACACAACAACGTGTTGAAATACAACTGAAAACAAAGTACTAAAAGTTACAACAACTCCAGCAGCATCGCAAGCCTAAGCTTGGTCCTATGCTCTCCATCGCCAACCAGCAATCATGTACCTGAAGTAGAAGGGCCACAATCCCTATCCACACCTGCAACCATATAACCTATTTGAGCCAAAAAGTAGGACCCAAACAGGGTGTGAGACTAATCCCAGTAGGCAATCACCACAAGATCTGTACCCTACTGTCCGTGAGCAATATAGCAAAAGTAAAGGAAATAAATGCAGTAGAGAAACAGAGGTACACTAAAGTAACATTCCTACAAATATCCATTCAAATTTATTTATTAATTTAATACAACCATTTAATTATCAACCAAGGAGTCTAACAACAGTTCTATATTCTCAAGGTATAGTAAGTAACACAACAGGTATCTCAACAACCTACCTAGATAACAAGCAGTACAAACCCAAGATTGTTCTTTGGCTTGGTGGACTCATCACAACCAACCAAGCAGATAATAATATTGACTCTCTGGGTGTCTCCTACTGGAAGACCCCTCTAGTCAAATGATCATACAAGGAACAAACACTCTGGGAAGCTCTCACCGTCAATTCCCTTATGGTCTTGCAACGGTAACTACACTCTCTAAGGAAGCACTTACGTCTAATTCCTCCTGTGGTCTCGATACATGTGTAAACTAAGGAAACTCTTGGGAAGCACACATTCCAAGTCCTGTAGGTCCTGCGTTTGAAACTAATTTATAACAGACTCTCTAGGGAATCCCTTAATCGTCAATTCCCCCTTTAGTCTACTACACCGGGTTCAAACAACCCTGAGCAGTCTAGTCGTGCATAATCGACTGTCAGCAGCCCTATGTATGTTCAAAAAATACTTGGATAATAGCTACAATGCATCAAAATCATATAATCAGCAGGTAATACATGAAATCAGCTATAACAAAGCAGATAAACAATTCTACAAGGGTTGCCTCACAGGCAAACTTAGCCAAACGACGATAAAGAACCAAAGCAAGGGAAATCACCCATGGGTGATCCTTGAACATGAAACCAAGCATATATTACTATCAATTAACCTCAATCAAATAAGAAATATAAGGTAATTAAACAATGGATTCAAAATCCCTAACCCGGGATACCCGATACATGGGTATCCGACACTTTTTGCACAAAAACTCAAAGGCATTAAACGTAGGGAGAAAAATCACCTACCTCTATGCTAGGAGATCGATATAAGTGAACCACGACGACTGATTCTCCTTAGAGCATCGAAGATCTAAGAAAAAGTCCAAAACACTCAACCCATGATAACTTGAAAACAAGGAGGAATGATGAAACAAGGATAAAGCAGAAGACAGAGCTTACTGAAAAAATCCTAATGCAATCGACGGCGGCTGAAACGGAGATCGGACGGAAGCTCGGGAGCTTGAAGAAGGATCGTGGCCATACGGGAGCTCTCGGCCGAATGAAACCTAGAATAAGGTCGTTCTGGTGATTAGGCGCGCCCCGGTGCATTTAGTGAAAACAAAAAAGAAAATACATGGCGTGTACTTTTGGGGTACACAACGTGTACTCTGGTTTTCCGTACTCTGCTTTAAGCGGCCTCCACATCACCCCTACACACCATGTGGGTGGCCCGGACACGACCAGCACACAGCTTGGCACAACAAGGGAGTACACAGAGTGTACTCAGAAAGTACACATCGGTTATTTCAAAAATTTCTAGAAACCCCCTACTTCTCAAAAACTCCAGGAAAAAGGAAGACAGACCTGAAACGAAGATCTGGGTTCTTACAAACTTCCCCCCTTAAAGAAATTGTCCCCAAATTTCCCAAATGAGGCGGAGAAGAATAAACCTCGAACAGCTCCGGTCACCGCAATTGTACATCGGCCTCTCTTTCCCAGGTCTCATCCTGTACTCACCTGTGCTGCCATAGCACCCTTACTAGCGGAACAGACCGCCCATGGAGAACCTTCGTATTGTGATCAACAATCCGAATAGGATTCTCTTCAAAAGATGCATCCGCTTCGATCTCAACCTCCTCGGGCTGAAAGAAATGATACGGGTCTGAAAAGTAACGTCAGAGATGAGAGACGTGGAAGACGTCATGCATGGCTTGGTACCTCTGAGGTAACTGAAACCGATAGGCAACCGACCCAACTCTCTCCAAAACCCCAAATGGCATGACGTATCTTAGTGAAAGCTTACCCTATCTCCTGATCCTCTTGTGTCCCAACCTCGGGGTAACACGTAGGAAAACCCAATCTTCAACATCGAACTACAGAGGTCGTCTCCGCTGATCAGCATAATATTTATGATGAGACTATGCAGTAGCCATCCTCTTCTGAATCTGCTCTATCTGCTCTGAGGTCTCCTGAACAAGATGAGGTCCCAACAAAACCGCCTCTCCTGCCTCCAGCCAGCACAAAGGTGACCGGCATGGCCTACCGTACAAATCCTCGTAAGGTTCCATCTGAATAGTCGCATGAAAAATGTTGTTATAGGAAAACTCCACAATAGGAATATGCTTTTCCCAAGAACCGACAAAGTCCAGAATGCAAGATCGGATCATATCATCAAGCACCTGGATCGTGCGCTTTGATTGGCCATCTATCTGAGGATGGTAAGCTATACTCAGTAGTACCTGTATACCCAAGGCTTTCTGTAGCCCCTACCAGAAATGTGAAGTTAAGTGGGTGTCCCTATCCGAAACGATAGTAATCGGAACCCTGTTTAAGAGCACAATCTCACGGATGTACAACCGTCCAAGCTCATCGACACCGAAGGTTTCTTTTATCAGCAAGAAGTGAGAAACCTTCGTGAGCCTATCAACGACAACCCATACCCTATCGTTCCCTCTCGAAAATATCGATAACCCTATCACTAAGTCCATCGCGACATCATTATACTTTTACTCAGGAATGGGTAACTGCTGCCAAAGCCCTGCTGGCTGCTGGTGTTCTGTTTTCACCTGCTGACAGGTGGAACATCTCATGACAAAACCAGACACATCTCTCTTCATACCTGGCCACCAGTACTGGTGGTGTAGATCATGATACATCTTGGTGACGTCAGGATGAACTGACCAGATGGAGGAATGAAGGTCTCGCATCTGCTCCTCACGTATATCTGCTGGCACTCATATGCGTCCCTGGAAACACAAGATCTCATCCTCGCCAACGGTCCATCTGGGAAGAGGGTCCTCTCCTGACACGCTTTCTCGTAGGACTAGGCCTTCAAAATCTTCTACCTACCTCATCCGGACTCGATCGAGAAGCATAGAGGTAACAGCTACAAAAGATAGGAAAGTCTACCCCTATCTGTCGTGCACCTCCAAATGCATTTCAGAGAACAGAGCCATAAGCTTCCACTCACTGCTGGCCTCCTGAACTGCCTGTATCTGAGTTCTCCTGCTCAGTGCATCAGCCACTACGTTTCCTTTCCCAGGCGTATAGGTAAGCTCGAAGTCGAAGGACTGGAGATACTCGACCCACCTCCGCTGTCTCAGATTCAGGTCACGCTACGTGAAGACTTACTTGAGACTCTTGTGGTCAGTTTATACCACAAAATACTCTCCCAGAAGGTAATGCCGCCAACAACGCAAAGCATGAACAACTGCAGCTAACTCCAGGCCGTGCGTTGGATAATTCCTCTCATGTGGCCTCAACTGCCGAGATCCATATGCAACAACATGATCCTCCTACATAAGAATTGCTCCAAGACCGATGCCAGATGCATCACAGAAAACTGTATAACTCCTTCTCAACTCTGGAAAAACTAGAATTGGTGCCAAAGTAAACCTCCCCTTCAGCTCTTGAAAGGCTGAATCACAGGCTTCTGACTAAAAAAACTTTACCCCCTTCTTAGCCAAGCCCATCAATGGCGCTGCTAAGTGTGATAAGTCCTGTATAAACCGCATGTAGTAACCAACAAGCCCCAAGATACTCCATACCTCGAAGACATTCTTCGACTGCTCCCAGGTAACTACTTCTCTCACCTTCTCTGGGTCTACTAATACCCCTATCTCTGAGATGACATGACCCAGGAAGTGGATATCGTCTATCCAAAAGTGGCACTTTGAGATCTTAGCATATAACTGATGCTCCCTCAGTGTACTCAAAACAATCTAAAGATGGGTTGCATGGTCATGTCGAGTGTGAGAGTACACCAAGATGTCGTCCACGAAAACCACCATGAAGGAATCCAAGTAAGGATGGAACACTATGTTTATCAATGCCATGAAGACTGTCGGAGCGTTCATGAGACCGAACAACATAACCAAGTACTCATACAGACCATACTTGCTCTGGAAGGCTATAAGGGGTATATTATATGGTCTGACATGCAACTGATGATAGCCGGATCTCAAGTCGATCTTCCAGAATACTCTGGCTCCTCAAAGTTGATCGAAGAGATCATCGATCCTAGGAAAGGGATATCGGTTCTTTACTATTAGCTGGTTCAACTTTCGATAATCCACGCAAAGCCTAAGTGTACCGTCTGCCTTCTTCGCAAAAAAGACAGGCAAACCCCAAGGAGAAGTACTGGGTCGGATGAAACCCTTTGCCTACAACTCCCCCAAATGCTTCTTGAGCTCCTGCAACTCAGGTGTATCCATCCTATAAGGAGGGATGGACACTAGTGCCACTCCTGGCCTGAGCTCAATCGAGAAGTCTACCTCATGCTCCGGAGGTAAACCTGAAAAGTCTTCTGGGAAGACATCTCTGAAACGATCCACCACTGGAGGAATGTCTAACTTTGAAGTCCCCTGGTCATCCAGATAAAGACTAGAGAACTGGGCCATAACCCTTCCTAGCCTATGATGCTCTGGTTCAGCTCTACCCACCGGGACATCCCACTCGCCTCTATGAAGAAATGACCCGCCGTCTGGTGATACAAAACTCACCCTACGGTGATAGTAATCGACGACTACCTGGAAGGGAACCAACCAGTCCATTCCGAGAATGACATCGTAGCCCGCCATCTCTAGGACATAGAGGTCCCATAAGAAGTGACACCCTGCAACCTCTAGAGATCATTCTTTGCACTGATGTACACTAGATGTCCTTATTCCCAAGGGAGTGTCAGGAGTCAACATGTCAGCAGAAGAAAAGTCATAGAGCCCAAGGCTCTCCATGATAGAAATAGAGATAAAGCTATGTGAAGAACTGGCATCGAAAAGAGTTGAAGATAAAAATGAGGCTACTAAGATCATACCTCAAACTGTAGAGGGTCTGGGATCCTGATCCTGATGAATCTGCTCTACAAAAAAAGTCTGGACTGTACAACGGCCCTGTGTAGCAACCTGAAAACCATGAGTAGATCCTCCCTGTGCTTGTCCACTGCGTCCACTGCCTCTACCCTGACCTGGATGACCTGAAGAACTTCAGCCCCTAGTCTGCTGCGGAATTGGTAACACAACTCTTGTACGCAGGGTCGAGACTGATCCTCCTTCACTAGCTTCTGGATGGGGAACCTTGCAGAAACGCTGCAGATGACCCATCTTGCCGCAAGATCGTCACTCCACTGCGTCTCTTGGGAACTGGGGATTCTTATGCCTGCTCCTTCCACACTGATAACACACCACTTGTGTGCCAGAAGGGGGATCTCATCTTCTAAAAGGAATACCTATCTTCCTTGGGTCCCCTCAGGTAGACTCTCGGTGGCGCTTCCTGCTGTCTGTCTGAAAAGAATCAGCCCTGGATGCTGAACCACCCTGGTCCACAGCTCCAGTCTCCCTCAGGTTCCTTTCCATGATCAGTGCTTGGTTGACTATCAGAGAAATATAAGTCAACTGGAAGACCATCACCTGTGATCTGATCTCTGGTTTGAGTCCCTCCTCAAACATTCTTTCCAAGAACAGCTCATCATTCCCTAGAACAGGAGAGAAACGTTGTAACTCTGTGAAATAGGAGGAATACTCCATAACTAAAAGAGTACCCTATTGTAGGTTCATGAACTCCCTAGCTCTGTCAGCCCTCAGCGTCGCTGGGTAGATGTAGTCGTAGAATGTACACAGGAACACATCCTAATCCATAGTATGTTGGCGCCCTTCCTGAGAAACTACGCCCCACCATCTTTTGGTGAAGTCTCGTAGCATGTAAGTTGCGAGCTTCACCCTCCTATCTGGGGGTGTCTCAAGATGGTCGAAGATGGATAACATGGCTTCTAGCCATGAATCCCCAGCCTGTGGTCCTCCATCCCCTGTGAACGTGGGAGTATGTTTCTGCTAAAAAAACCGCATCAGCTCTGCCATAGTCAGGGAAGGATGCTGAACTCCCTGGAAGGTCTGCATGAATCTCATGAAACTCTCTTTGAACTGATCATCGACACCAGTGTCCAGAATCACTGCAGGTTCTATGTCCGGAAAGATAGGCGGAACTACTGGTAGTCCCTGATCGGTCGTATCAGGTGTAAGATCACTTCCTGGTTCCTGTCATGCAACGGGAGGATGTCTTGGTTCCATATCTCTGAAAGATCAAAAAGCACCTTCATTAAAAACGAACACATTTTCAACATAAGAGAGTAAAACGGAAAAGGAGGGAAAAACCGTTAAAATTTGGAAAAACATGACTACACGACGTGTAGTATGGCTAAACAGCGTGTTCCAAGAAATTTTACCCTGGGCGTGTACCTTGGCCATACATGGCTGTGTAAATAACCTGACTACACGGGTGTTCTCAAACTACACGGCGTGTACTAAACCATTTTCCCTACACAGTTACTCCTACACGATTAAGTCACACGGATTGTCCTCGCCGAATACTACATGGCATGTTGAGGAAGACACAGTGTGCACTAGACATGCCTTACCTAGCCCGTGTTGTTAGCAACACGGCCTGACACATGGTTGACACTACACGGCGTGTTCCCAAGGGACACGGCGTGCACTTGAATTAAAACCATGACCCATGTGGTTCGTTACACGGATGACCCTTAAACAGCGTGTTCCAAAAAAACAGGGCATGTATAGGAGATGATAACACCAAACTGTGTTGTTCGTGACATGGATAGGTGCCTAGAACAAGACTACATGGCGTGCTCATACCAAACACGGCGTGTACTACCAGAGTTTTCCCGACCCATGTTGTTAGTGACACGACCAGCTACACAGTTTACCACTACACAGCGTGTACATACTGTACACAGCGTGTTCCTAAAGACCCTTTCACAACCCAGTGTCCTAGTCCACACGGTCAGTGACACGGCCAAAAACTTCACGGCATGTATTTAAAAAGTACACACTGTGTATTCTGGGTTTTTCTGGACAGTAGCCTCAGAAGTGCACCGGAGCCCAGAAAACCTAGAAAACAGAGGTTAAGGTGCCAAATTCCGATCCATGGGGGCCCATAATCCCGTGAATCAAAGATTTACATCATAACAATGCATATAACAATCAACGATATAACAAACTCAAGACCCACCAAATATCAATCCACGGGGGCCCATAACACCTCTAATACCAAAGTTTGGCATCCATGATAAATAAGATCTAAACAACTGATATCCTATCCACATAACATGTATTTTATCACAGCATCTATCACAATAGCATGCCTTGTCTATCACAAATTCTACCACAACAGCATACAATTTCTAATGCAACCTAGATGGCATGACAAAATGCATGGCATGAGATTTTCTAACATGTGCCTATATGATGCATGAGATGGCATACCCTCATCTCATCGGGTTGCAACAAAATAGAACCGAAATCATATAAACAGTGACAACACAAAACAAGTGCATCACCCAATGGTGAAATCAATTAAAATGTAACATTTGAAAAACTCGAAAATTAAAACATTCAAGGAAATCTAGCCTTTTCCCTATACACGGGTTCTAGAACACCCATGAACAGCTATTTACCATTTAACTATTCCTTCCTATCCTTGTCTAATGTCGCCAAACAGTAAGTCAAATAGAAAAGGAAGAACCTCCTCTGATACAACTTTGTAACAACTTGAATCCGGAGCCACTCAACTGGTGCCCCGTGCCCGGTTCGCTACATGACATCAAGTGCATTTCCCCAAACGCCAGAGGCTACCGACTAGCAGTGAGGGCCTTGGTATGTTATTGGGGAAACTATGCCCTAATTTGGTAAGGTATACAATGGAAAAGAAATAACAGTCTATAGTGGAAGTAGTAAACGACATACAACAACTGAAACCAAACAACAGAAGAAATGAATATATATAGTAATGATGAAAATGATGCAGAAGGTACAAGTATCTAAGGAAAGCAGAAAACACAACAATGTGCTGAAATAAAACTGAAAACAAATTACTAAAAGTAACAGCAACTCCAGCAGCATCGCAAGCCTAAGCTCGGTCCTATGCTCTCCAGCTCCAACCAGCAATCATGTAACTAAAGTAGAAGGGTCACAATCCCAATCCACACCTGCAACCATATAACCTGTTTTGGGCTGAAAAGAAGGACCCAAAAAGGGTGTGAGACAAATCCCAGTAGGAAATCACCACAAGATCTGTACCCTACTTCCAGTGAGAAATATAGAAAAAGTAAAGAAAATAAATACAACAGAGAAACAGAGGTACACCAAAGTAACATTCATACAAATCTCCATTCACATTTATTTATTAATTTAATACAGAAATTTAATTATCAACCAAGGAGTCTAAAAACAGTTCTATATTCTCAAGGTACAGTAAGTAACACAACAGGTATCTCAACAACCTACCTAGATAACAAGCAGTACAAACCCAAGCTTGTTCTTTGGCTTGGTGGACCCGTTAGTACCAACCAAATAGATAATAATAATGAATCTCTCAGTGGATCCTACTGGAATACCCATCTATTCAAATGATCATACAAGGCACAGACACTCTGGGAAGCTCTCACCATCAATTCTCCTATGGTCTTGCAACGATAACTACCGACTCTCTGAGGAATCACTTACGTCCAATTCCTCGTGTGGTCTCGATACATGTGTAAACTAAGGACACTCTTTGGAAGCACAAAGTCCAATTCCTGTAGGTCATTCATACAAAACTAATTTATAACAGACTCTATAGGGAAGCCCTTAATCGTCAATTCCCCATTTAGTCTACTGCACCAGGTTCACACAGCCCTGAGTAGTCTAGTCGTGCATAATCGACTGTCAGCAGCCCTAAGTATGTTCAAAAACTGCAAGTCTAATAGCTATAATTCGTCAAAAAAATATAAACAGCAGGAAATACATGAAATCAACTATAATAAAGTAGACAAACAATTCTACAAGGGTTGCCTCACAGGAAACCTAAGCCAAATGGCGATAAACAGCCAAAGCAAGGGAAATCACCCATGGGTGATCCTCGAACATGAAACCAAGCATATATTACTATCAATTAATCTCAAGCAAACAAGAAATCTAAGGCAATTAAACAATGGAATCAAAATCCCTAACCTGGGATACCCGATACATGGGTATCCAACACTTTTTGCACAAAAACTCAAAGACATTCAACATAGGGAAACAAACCACCTACCTTGATGCTAGGAGATCGATATAAGTGAACCACAATGATTGATTCTCCATAGAGCATAGAATATCTGAGAAAACATCCAAAATGATCAACCCATGATAACTTGAAAACAAGGAGGAATCCTGAAACAAGGATAAAGCAGAAGAGAGAGCTTACCGAGATGATCCCAATGCAATCAACGGTGGATGAAATGGATATCGGACGACATCTCAGGAGCTCGGAGAAGGATTGTGGCCGTATGGGAGCTCTCGGCCGAACAAAACCTAGAAGAAGGTTGTTCTGGCGATTAGGCGCGACCCCAGTGTGTTTAGTGAAGAAAAAAGAAAATACACGACATGTACTTCTGGGGTACACGACATGTACTCTGTTTTTTCACACTTTGCTTTAAGCGGCCTCCACATCACCCATACACACCGTGTGTGTGGCCCAGACATGGTCAGCACACGGCTTGGCACAACAAGAGAGTACACGGCGTGTACTCAGAAAGTACACGGCATGTACTTCAAAAATTTCCAAAAACCCCTCACTTCTCAAAAACTCCAGGAAAAAGGAAGACATACCTGAAATGAAGATCTAGGTTCTTACATGCATGGTCCAAACTCTAAGACCATAAAATATGAATTCATATATTTTTTCACAAAATGTTAAACCGGGTGCCTCAATCCATGAATTAGGAATTTGAACTCTGTAAAGGTTCCTATTAGGAATGTATGATGAGGCAAGGGGGCCTTTTAGGTCTTTATTCGCATCGGGTTATAGTGGTTGCACCATATAGATCCCTCATTGATAACTCCCACCACTTCATCCAATAAACATGATGATAAACTATGCTTCCTCTTCCTGCATGACATACAACTTCTACAACTTAGTTGTATGATGTTAAACTAAAAGAAATTGATGTTTCTTTAAATATGAATTCCAATATAAGTACTTACATTATTTCATGACGTTAAACTACTTTTTCTTCATCATTTCATGACGTTAATCTACAGAACAAATCATCATCCTATTAGCAAGATGATAAACTACATAATTCTCTAATGGATTGAGATCTATGACTTAAAAATAAGATCTCTATCTTCCTACATGATATTAAAATATGGTAGGGTCCATGAAGCGTGACCATAAACTATTTTTAATATAACCATGCATAAAATTAAACAGCTACGTCATAACTTCAAGTTATTAAATGGAAAAACATTCATGATCCTTTCTGCATGACTTTAAAAGGTAAGTTCCACTTGTATTTTATGACATTAAACTACTCCATACTTATTGACAATATACTATTACCCATGTCCTTAGAACATGATGTTAAAATGAAGAGAATTTGATAACTATGTATGGATTGATTCTTATCCTTATGGGATATGTAGTGACGCCAAGACACATCATATTTGGTCCCATCCAAAAACTCTCCGAAACCATTTTCCTCACCCCCCTTGCCATTAAATGGTGTGTGAGTTCTTATTAGTAATTTTTCATATGGTGTTGGTCCTCCTTTTCCCTCATTCATTTTGGGTTTCTTTAAGGTGGTGCACTATATATTTCCACTTTAGAACCCTCATCCTATTGTCTAAGCTCTACGACCTTAAACTATAAAATCCAACATCCTTGTTTTTTCAAAAATAAACTCCATAATAGACACAATCCTTACCATATGATGTTAAATCATATATTTTTCATCATGGATCTATGAAGATAAACTACACAGTGATACGATGTATTCACCTGAGAAGATATTGTCTTGTGGCCCTAGCCATTTTCCATGACATACTCAATAACATTGTATAACTTGATTCACAACGTTATGAGATAAGTAGTGATGCTCTAATATTTTTTCATTGGGCATTGCCACATAATCAAAAACTCAAACCATTGGATCCTTGACTTAAGTATCATTTTGGAATCTGTGGTGTTGTGTGGACCTCTTTGGTCTTTATTTACGTCATGTTTCCTCATGGAACCACACTACACATCTCCACTTTAATTGGTCCAAACACAATTACCATAAAATTAGATCATTAGTATCCTAGTTCACTTGAAAATAAAATAAATAATACCCATGATATTCTCATTTGAGAGGATATCACCCCTTTTGGCACTACCCTTTTTCCATTTCATCTTTAAAAATAACATATGGATTGATTAGACTCCTTATGGGATATGTAGTAAGGCCCTTAATCCATAGGCCTGGAAAAAGAACTAAAAATTAACCTTTTTTCCCTTTTTCATGATTTTCCTCCACTGGAGTGTGTGGGGTGGTGTGGATCACGTTGATAATCATTCATGTCAGGTTATGGTAGCAACACCACACATATTCCATGTGAAGAGATCCTCCCATATTCATACTTACCACATGAATATTAAATCCACGTATCTATAGAACTATGTATGACTTGATTCCCATCCATATGAGATACATTGCAACTACCGAACATTTCATCCTTGGGACTAACTAAAAAATAAAAAATTAACCTTTTCATCCCTTTGGATTGAGTTCCCATTTGAGATTATATGGAATAGCGTGGGTCTCTTTTTTCCTCATTAATGTATGTTTATTTACCACACCATGAACATCTATTTTGTGATGCATCTCTCTCTCAAATAATGTCACAACTACTTGATGATAAACTAAATGAAATTTTTATCCTTACCACATGATGTAAAACTGCTTTGTTCCTCCCCAGGAATATGATGTTAAACTGGGAACCCTTTCTCCATACTTTGTGACCATAAATTAAGATCTATTTGTCTTAGAAACATGACCCAAAATTGTTCGCAGTACCAGGGACCTTTACCCTGAGGTCCATCATTGACTTTGGCCCCCTCAAGGACCTGATCCTTGAGAATAGATCTGATCTAGTTTGTAAGTTTTCGACACTGAAATGTTTGAATGTGCAGTGTTATAATACCTATAATGTTGGATTCCATTGCTAAATTCCCTCTATCCATCTCCATGCTTCACATGTCCCTTTACTGATATCCCTATATTTTTCCATGTCATGAGGGGTCCCCTAACGGCTTGGATGTACAATATCAGCACACCTTCCATTCCAGCCCAACACCTGAGAAGACTACAGACCACATTTTTAGATAGGTCCCACATTTTGAAGATGGTCAGTGATCGACCCTAATTTTCTCAACCCCATCTTGGGTAACACGATATGGATATTGAGTTTCATACAATGAAAACAATAATCCTCCATCATCATGCCACCCTCATTGTGTTCCAGATATTAGGCACTAGGATTCATACTTTCCACCTCCTTATGTTTTTGGGGATATTCAACACCCCTGGTGTTGTCCCACCATACATTCACACATATTGAGTGGGAATGTTAATTTGGTTGGGAAATTACCATCCAAAATTTCCATTCTATTTTTGGGTTCTCCCATGTGATGGGGAATGCAAAAAATCACGCCTTGTTTCCTACACTGAGCGTGGATCACGTGGGATTAGGAGTTCTAGTAGGGTTTTACCCAGATGGGTTTTTTGCACAACCCAATGGTCTTAACACTATAACCTTAAACTAAGATCCTTCTCTTGGTTATTTTGGGAATATTTTCTACATAATTAAGAATATTTTCCTTATTCATCTTGGATTTGTCATTCCTATAAACTATATATGTCTACCAGATATACCTTCTCTCAATTAGTTCAGATTCTATAATGCTAATCTAATAACTCTATAGTCCAATATATATGACTTTATACTATTTGGTGTTTCTTCCTTACTTCATGATGCTAAAATGCACTGATACATCACACATACAACGTTAAATTAGGAATATATGATAAAAAATCTATGAAATTTAAACTAAGATCCTTTGGTCCAACCAATACGAGCATAAACTAATTGAAAAAAAAGTTATTTTATCCTTGGTTTAGTTGGGTCCTACCACTGACATACCCAAAATGAGATGGGAGAAGAGAACCAAGGTGTTGAGTTCCATGATAATATCTTCCCGACCCATCCCCACACATTGATTCTTTCAAGGTTTGGATTTTAACTAACTTTAACAACCACAAGTACCCCAAAATGGTGATGGTCTCATTCCATTTTGGCTCATCACATGTCCTGGGCCAATGCCCTAATGGATTTTTGGCAAAAAAACATGAATTCCTATGTTTTGAAATTGATCAAAATTCCATTCAATGTTTTTATTCCCCATTCATTATTTGTGAATTTGTGGATCCTATGTTGCGAATAGGGTCAATAATAATCATACCCATTAGTATCCCCTTCCATAATCCAAACATTTGATGTTTTGAATGACATCATTTCCCCTTACCTATTCTCTAGGGGAACTATAACATCACTGGTGTTTCCCCTCAATTCATCTACACACATCGATTGAGAATATCCTATGTTGTAAACTTAAACATGTGATGGGGAAATCCTAACAACACTTATTGTTTCCCACACCGAGTAGGGCCCATGTGGTATTAAGAGTCATGATAGAGTTTATACCCACATAAAGAATTTTTGAAACCTTATGGTACAAACTATATGACCTTAAACAAGGAGCCCTATGGTTCTAACTCATTGACATTAATCTTGGATCCCTACAGTCCAAACTATATATCCTTAAACTAAGAGCCTCTTCATGGTTTTCTCGAAAGTATGTGGTGGGTTTTCTCCTCTTTGATCATCATTCATGTTAGGCTTCTAGAAACAATTCCATGAAAATCCCTTTTGAAACACCTCCTCCAGCATCCTCACCGCATGACATTAAAATGTACGAGTCTATTCTATCATATGACCAGAAACTGTGGCATCATTGTCATGGCTTCAGGATGAAAAAATAAAAATAATTGTTGTGTTCTCTCTTTATAGTGCATCACCGTAGGTACTGGTCATCTACCATGACACCTATCATGACCTACATTCAACTGAATTTCTATAGCGACACGAATACTTTCCATCAAAGTCCAGCCACTCAAAAAAAGGAACAAACAAAATGCAGAAACCAGAAATATCTAACTACCTCTCTCTCTCTATGTATGGATCAGATTTGCGAAGGGAATTTTCTCATCAATGACTATATATGTCTTGATTCTCATCCGTATGGAATACGTATTGATGCCTAAATCACAAATATTGAGTACAACCACAACATTATCACCCCTTTTGTGATGTCCCACCTCTGTCCTTATGGCATGATGATAAACTGCATGGAATTCCATAATGGATTGATTCCAATATTTATGGGATACATCGTGATGCCTTGAAATTTATTTTTTTAGGACTAGCCCCAAATTACATAAAAATTCAGCCTCTTAGTCTCGATCATAGTCCAAGATTCACAACATTAAAATATAAATAAGTTTACTTAGAAATGGATATGTGGTGTGTGTGGGCCTCCTGGTCCTCATTCACATCATGTTTCATATGCCACCACAGTATTCCCATTCCTCTAGGAAGACCTCGCCCATGGTCTGAGCTCAATGAATTTAAACTATACTACCAATTCTATGAACCATTAATTAAAACTATGCACAGGCCCCTCAAGGAAATATTGTGTCATGTGGGCATCTCTAGTCTACATTCCCATCAGGTCTATCCAGATGCCACATAATATATACCCATTTTACATTCAACTATGGTCCGAACTCTATGACCCTAAACAAAGAATCCATCATCCTAAATGCATGATGTTAAACTACAACCATACCCTGAATAGGTTCAGGATTCCCCATTATAATTGGGGGATGTTTCCATCTCCTCATGAGAGAGGGTGGTCCCCACTAGTATTCATCTCCTACTACACTATTTTTCAAGAATAACGTATAGATTGATTCTTATCCTTATGGTATACTTAGAGACATCTAATTTTCATTCCCCTGTACAAAAATAGATTAATAAAACTTTTTGATCTCTTTTGCCTTGATTATGGTCCAACATTTATGACCACAAACTAGGATCATCGCTCTAATTTCTCCTCTATCCATATCAAAGGCACCTCCTTCGTGTTTGTTCCTTGATACTTGTATGGAGCGCATACCTCCATTGGATCATTCACATCGGGGGGTTTTACATGATGCCGATGAAATATTCTAGGAACAAAAACTTCCATGTTCCATGAAACATGACTCTATACTATTGAACATGGTCCACTTAGTATGAACGTGAACTATGTAAAACGTCCTAGTCACTCGATGTCAAACTATGAGATGTGTCCTCATCACTTGATTTTAAATAATGACTTGCATCATCCTTAGTTTTCATGGTGTAAAAATATATCCAAGTCCTTGAAAATATACTTCATCATTTTAAAATGTGTTTGATATTTATTTATCCCAATGTGCTTTAACAAATGAGTTGTAGTCACAAGGGAGTAATTTCCATAGTGTTGGAATCCTTTTAGACAATCTATCTCTCTACTCAATGAATTGAGTGCTCCTAATTCTAATCCTAATCCTATATCATGACTGAAGAGACCCCATAATGTCTATGTACCATGCCTCTTCAGCTCACCAACCATCTTGGGTCATCATTTTGGAAGAAATCAGATAACATTTGGAGGTATGTTCTCATGTTTCAAATAGGGTCAGCGGTCGAAACTTGTTAGTCTATCCCCATTCTAGTCTAAGTTATATGGATTTTTTGTTTCAAATACGATCATAATTCATCCAATATCATTATTCCATCCTCCATGTGTTCTTAATTTTAGGCATCATGATTCACACATCCCATTCCCCCATTGTCAGATTGATTTCAATGCCCTTGGAATTATCTCGTTCGTGCACTAGCACATATTGGGAAATGTGACTGGGATTTCCTAAGAGCTCCATTATCTCATCATATCCCCTCTCAACCTAAACAATATGGGTGTTCATTAAATTATAGAATACCCTAAGTATTCTATTGTTATCTAACACTCTCATACAATGTGCATGATTATGTGTTCATCTCTTCTTTATCACAATGAGTATGACCCTTGTTATTTTATTATTTGATCAGTAGTTACTTCAAAAATTTGATCGATACTCAATAATTATAACAAGAAATAGTTTATCTATGCACAAGTTCAAAAAAAAAAAAATTAGCAAGTATGCGTCATGAGTTTGAAAAACACGCTACTTATAGATCTTCCCTACTGATGGAAAACAAAAACATCACCACTTTCCAACATGTCGCTTCCAGAGTCTCCTACAGCTTCCTGACATCCCTCTCCTCATTGGAAACCATAGAGTGAAGCTCATTAGCCCTGATCTAAAACTAGTCATGTTCATCTAAAAAATTAGCTACTTGATAGCTCACCTGATTCAACTGTTCTTGGGTCTCCACTAGCTGAAATTGAAATCATTCAACGTGTTCCGACTCATTGGTGGAAAAGCTAGAACAATCATTCACCAATAATTCTAGGTGCTGGATCTCTTGTTCGGAATCCTAGAGATTACATATACTATTAGATTTATTTAGGCACTATGAAGAGTCTAAGTGTTGAATAATTTCCTGCATCTTCTTAGCAAGGTAATCGCAGATCATCACAAGATTATTGTGAGCATCCACCACTCTGGCATAGAGACATTGTAGCTAGGTGTGGAGTGGCCCTATTCATCTTATCCACTATGCCTCCATGTAATAAATGAAAATCTTGATGGACTTTTATTCTCTAAGACGAGTCATTCGACTCTCCCCAGCTGTATCCAAATCAAAATCATCCAACTCTTCAGGATCTAAAGGCTCTTACTTCAAAACGATGGCTAGAAGTTCAAAAACATGCTCTTCCCCCGACATAATCATTGAGTGAATGAGCTCTATCACATGCGGGTAACCCTTGTTGAAAATTTCCTCCTATAAACCATCACCTCCACTAGATTTGGGCTCTACCATGGTAGTTGTATCACCCGTAGACACAACCTTCACCACACCGGGTGCTAAAGTCAGACCAGCTTGAGTGACCATCTCCTCACAAATATTAACAGTATTCAAGAGACCTCTCGTAGACACACCAAAATCAATGGTTTTCTGGGATTGTAGTCTCATGATCACTGTATAGAGTATAAACCTCAGTCAATGAGATCCTCAGGAGATGGGTATGAATCTATGAAGGTATAAACTTATGAGAGCTATGTCAAAATGGATCAAGTGCCAAAGTCATGGAATTGACTTTGACCACTGTAGACCCTTTGACTCTTGTTTCATCATTTATCAACACAAGATCCCTAGGAACGATATGAATTGTCTTGGATTTTGAGGTTTTCACCTTGACCCCTTCAGCTAGACCACCACTAACTGCCTCAGCCCCAACCAACTCATTTCTTTTCCCAGCCCCAGGTATAGTATCATGAGAACGTACCTCTACATCCATTGGCACATTATCATCCCTTATAGTGGGAGATTCTTGATCATCGCTTATTTTTTACTATATTGGATAAGGATTGATTTCTATATTTTAGTTTCAAAATAAAAGGGACCAGAAAAATATAAGTAAGACTTACCGATAGATATTCAGCAAGTCCTACATTGAATACTACGATCTCATTTCTCTCATGTGGACTCCCCCAATGAACCTTTGTCCCTTGTGATTCTGCACCTTTATGATATTCTTCCTAAACATATTACTCTTCTACTTATTCCTATTCTTCCTTAGGCTCTTCTTCTACTTATTCTTATACTTCATCTTCATCGTCATCATCACTATCATCTTCAGGTGGAAGTTCTTCTATGTCATGGTCTTAGTCGGGCATCAGATTCCCCAAGAGATGCATTTCTTCATATTTTCCCCATTTTCAGGCATATACATCCATGGTTTTCATATATGTATACCATCACTGGAATTATTCCCTAGCTGTGAATTGGATAAGCCCAATTTCAAGCAGTAGAACTTTGTCCCACATCATTTACCACTGTAGTTCTTATTGATTTATCTACTATTGCAATGTTTTCCATGTCGACCAAACTGTGGGGAAGACAAAATTAGTAGTAGGTTGATGCAGGTATCTCAATTCTTTCCCAAGGGATTCTCTATATGGAACATGATGCCTACTTTGGGATTACCCCTCCTAAAAAATGGTGGTACGACTGCACCTTGTGATGTCCCTACTATTGAAGCTCAAGCTCATGATGTTACATCCGCTTGGTTCACCTCTTATATTGCTTCCTCATTGTCAACTCACCTAATTTCTTTCTTCCTAGACTCTTTTCATGAAAATTTTATTTTTTGAATTAATTTTCAAAAAATTTCTTCTTGATTTTCCACCGCCAAGTGTTTAGCTTATTCTGTTGATAGGATAACATCAATGTTTTTAAGTTTTAGGGTGATGGTTTCTTTGAATGTAGTAGTTGTGAACATGCGCCACAATTGTGGAAGAAATCATGGGTGTTTCTCCACTAGAACCTCTGTATACACCTTGTTAGGAATTTTCTAAAGGAACCCAGAATATCTAGAAATGAGGGATGACATATATGGTTCAAAAAATATATTTCCATTGATTTGTTCTACTAGAACTCCGCCCATGTTATCTACTAATATTCCATTAACATCTATAGTCCACAAAAGTCATCCACAATATGGTCGATCAAATTATAGTATTGGTGGAAATTGAAATTTTCATGATTTCCAATCTATAGCTTGACCAATTCATCAATGAAAATCTTTGAATAGACCCAATATATTTTCAAAGAAGAGGGTTGTGTTACATTTTTAGGGGAAAGATGAAATTTGGGAAGTCATATCCACTGAAATGAGCTATGATCCATCCATGGTGGATTTTTAATGGTGTGCGGACACTCTTGGGCATGTCTCCCCATGAGATATTCTCTAAAATACAATAAATCCTTACTGTTACAGGAACTACCAGATCAATCTTATTGCGGGCTAACATTATACCATCCATTAACATTATCCTAGGATGAACCCCCATACTTTCTTTTATCACTAGTAGCATCCACCCACTCAGGAAGGTAACAAAGAAAGTAGTATATCACACCTGCGGATCTGAAAACCCACTCATGATGAAGCTCGACACCTAATATTCTCCCATCTCCAGGATAACCCAGTATGATCATGCCCTTCCCATTTATGATTTAGTTATAAACATCCTCCCTCGGCCTAGCATCCGCACCATATTATCCATATTGAGAAATTGGTTTAGCCATGACTTGTATGGGATTTCATTATAGATGTATTTGATTCAAAAAATTTCCTCCACTACATCTAGTAGATTCCAAGTCTGGAAGGGGGTTCATGCTTTATTATCCCAGATATTCTCTATAGGTAGGAACTCATCAAATTGAAATCCTTTTAGAGGAATTCCTCTAATGCAATGGATTTCCTAGAGAATGGTACTGAATTCCCCATGGTAGTGGTGGAAAGTGTTAGTGGAAGGGGTCCACCAACTAAACAGCTCTAGCACCAATTCCTTTTGGAGGTATAAGTGACATTGCAGCGTTCAAATGGATTTGAATAGCCTAATGTTTCATAACTATTCACAATAACCTTTACTTGTTTTAGGCCCCCCAACACACCCATTACCATTAAATTATTAAATTACTCATAGACCTCAGGTCCCAATCTTACTACCAGCCCAAAATTTCATCTTTTTTGTTACATTGGAATGTGATTTCAAAGTGGTAAGATAATTCTTCAGCCACTGGTTAGTTCCATATGGTTTTCCATGTATTCAGATTTAAAACAAAGGCATTCCTATCCTAAGTCTCTCTAAAATGATTTCAATGGTTGTTGATGTTTTCCTGTTGGGGGATATCTTCACAGATGACCCACAACCATGGTGAGTTAGTCCCATAGAATGGGATAGACACCTCATCCAGTATCATGAAATTCAATAGCAGTAGATTTTTTCTCAATGCATAATCCTTCTTAGGCTGTTACAAAATTCTCAAGATAATCTTATTATTTGATAGTACCCTTATAGAAGGAAATATATTGGGATTCGCGATCATCTCTACCCTTCTTGTAGTAATGGAAACTTCCCTCTCAGTTCCAGTTTGTTGGTCATCCATTTTAAGAGTCTTTAAAATAGTGATGTTATCATTCGAAGGATTGATGTGTACCATGAAAAATGAGTTCCTTACTATAAGAGTGGATGTAGAATGTATAAAAATACAATGATTTCTAAAGCATATAAGATTCCATGGTTGAAAATAAAGCACCAACCGACTTTGGGTTTTCCAACCACGAATTAAAAAATTACACGCATGAGAAAACAATTTCTTGTCATAGGGAATGTAAATGTGTTGTGAATATGGTCCCCCAAGTATTTATAGGCGTGAAATAGGTCATTCGCATGAACAAGGTGAATTATATACTTTTTTCATATTTTTCATGTGTCTCCCCAAATCTGTAGTTTTTTTAGCGTTTCCCTCAGAACATGACTTTATAGTTTCTTTTTAGCTCAATTTTTTTGGGGGGATTTTTTTGGTGATGAATTCTTCATAAGGCCACAAATTAGAATCTTTGAGAAAACTAAAGACACCATTTGACTCAAAGGACCATTAAGAAATGTACAAGGGAACCATGTGTATGTTTGGAGGCCAACAAGCATGATGAATTCTTGTGTAAGGCCCTTACATGCCCAATGTGCTATCAATACATATCTTCCACCCCTACCATATGAAAATTTCTAAGGAAAATGAAGGAAAGTGGAGAGGTAGGTGAGTAAAAATTGACTACAAGTAAGCATATTACACGCCCAATTTTATGTCAGATGTTTCCTTTCGTGCCACTATTTTCCCGCACTGCCACTGAGAATTTTTACTATAAATAGAAGGGAAGTCTGCCCTTTTCTAGGTGATAATACAGAAGTAAAACCACCTCTCTTATATAGGATAAAAACCCCTTCCATTACCACATGAAGGACATTTCCTCAAGGTATAGGATCTTGCACAACAGGTCCCCCATGGGTTCCACTTTGTGGGGCCCCTAAAATGCATAACCCTTTCCCATTTCAATTTTTTCTAAGGTAGGTGCATGAAAGAAATCCTTCTTTGATGAACTGCCTACACTTGTGGAAATCCAAATGTTGGTTAGCCCCCTCCCTTTGTGTGTATGCCTACAATATTTAATGCACCCCCTCTCAAAGACTCTATGACATTATTCTATCCTTGGGCACCATGTTTGAGCTCTACTTGTGCACACCACACACGTATTTTCCTCACATCCTCGGTGCGACACTCTAAGATTATACGAAGTGATTACTTGGTCTCTCATGTGGTGTAACCTGTTGTGTTTATGTACCTATTTATTTTTAAAATAGGTACACTAATGGATCTAGATTTTTGGTATAGCCATGCTAACATGGACCCCAATATCGACCACTCCTCCACACCACTCCTTTTAGGAACTACTGATTCCTTACCTTCCCCTAGTGAAGGTGGATATCAGTTATGTATGTATAGGGGGTATGGATATTGTACTCCATTTCTGAGCTACAAGATGCTAAACTGCCAAACCCCACCATCCTTAGCACATGACATTAAACTATAGCCTCACCTTGTGAAATGCATGTTGGGTGATCCTCAACGATAATTTCCTAGGCCTAATCATCTCCATTTTTGTGAGATTTTCTTCACCCATCCTGTTAAGAAATGATATCTTCCTCACACAGAGTGATATCCTCTTCAAGCATCCCCTTTGGAGTTATCCCTAATCTCAGTCTCCCTAGGCTTCCTCCATGCATAATACCAAAATCACCTCTTGTGGCCACATTATTCGAGACACGATCATTTTGTCTATTACTACCTCTTGTTTCTCACATCGAACATGAATCAAAAGGGAATAGAGGTTAGTAGTGATTGTGAAACCTATCCACCTGGTCCACCTCAGTGCATAATCCCCATGCCCCATAATTTCATACTATACGGGACATGATCCCATTCTTCTAAATAAGGTATGTAGGATTCCCCAATGAGGTCCAATACCAACCAATGGTAAACTCTTGTGATCCCTGTTATGTATGTACCCGCATGATGTGACCTATTCCAATTATGGGACACATCCCACAAATCCACCACCCATAGGTGTTCTGATCAATCTTCCGTTACTTCATCCATCACCTCACAATTATCCTGGTGAGATCAATTCATCCTCTTCCATCCATTTGGGCCCCTAACCATGTGTAATCCCCTTCATGTAAAAGGGTATCTAGCCATGCGTAAGCCACAATACCGTCATGAAATACATGGACTTTGATACCTATCTTCTAAAAAATGTATGTAAGAAGCCTCCCTAGGGTTTATGCCCATCATCCATTCCCATATGGGTCTTTCCCTTGAGTCATTATGTCTTAGGAGGATCTTTCCTAATCCTGAAGGTTACACTTCCTTTAGAATCCCATCTATGCATTCAATTCTCATGAGTAACCTATTTAGGTGTCTCATCCCACCGTGCCAAACTATGTGGAAATTGATTCCTAGCCACTAGGATACGGAGGATGGTTCCATGAAGGTCAATCCCAATAACTCATCACACTCCATCAATTCCATCAATGCAATCGTCAATTCCTCCATATCCATCCTTATTCATACTCGGAATTCCACATCTCAGTGAGATCATTCCATCCACATCATCACTACTCCTAATATCACCTAGATGCTAACCACACATATGCCCCACATAATCCACATCATTCAACCAAGATCGATCCACTTGAAAAGGGAATCTATCCATGTGTATGCCCCAAATCAACTTTTAAAACTACATTGGTTTTGATACCTGTGTTCTACACAGGGTGTGTAGGAAGCCTCCCAAATGCTAAATCCTAGTAAATGGTAAACTTTGGTGTCCCCCTTATTTGGGTCCACACCCTAATCCGCCCTCAGTGGTGTCCAGCTCATTCTTCATGATATAAAATATTTACCTTTATGGGACACATCACCTGGGTTCATCATGAGAGGGATTCCTACCCATCCAATGATAAACCTCGATGAATCCCTCATATGGAAGTATCCGTTAATGGTGAGAAACCATCTCTTCATGAGATGAAACACCTTGGTTCCGCTATCACCGGACATTCTGATCCACCTATCTAAAAAACCTTCAAGGTGCTCCCTCCTAGAGATGTACCTCTCTAATCCCCCTTTATCAAGCAACCTGATTAATACCTCTTAATCTCTAATAGACTTTAAACTCACAGCTTACCCCATGTTAAGAATGGGATGCTAGAGGAAAACCTTGGAAGATAGAGATATGAAATAAAATATCTTTTGATCTCCATATGATTCCTTGGGTTCTGCACCCCTGAGAATCCATCTTATAAGGAAGAATATAGGCGATCCAATGTTCCAGTGTCCAGACATGCCACTGATTCTGAATGTGAGTACTCTCTGAGAAGAAGGTTTTTTCCTTGAATAGAACCTTCGAAATGTCTAGATAGAAGCATTGAAATTAACCAGCATCCATGAATAGAAGGAACCGGGAATGCGTTTCATAAAAAACCCCTTAATCTATAAGGGAGAGTCATACTATGTGATGAATTATGAGGAGGAATCCATGTAAGGGGTAACTGACATCCCATCATCCCATTTCAATAATGGATTTGAAATCTATAAATAAGTGATGAATTGTACTTACCTTTAGAATGCGATAATTTGGGGTATAATGTAGGTCATCATCGAATGTGAATGACATGGGATGAGTGGGTACGCCCTAGTAGAAAGCATCAGAAACAGAGCTATTATAACACGAGGTGGCAGTAAGATCATATAATTTGTGGAGGAATGTCCATATTTATTTATTTTAATTATATTAATTTCAGTTCATAGGATTCTTACTGGGAGTGTGATGAATTTCTAGGGTGTTCAAGGGGTTCGGGACAAGAAAGGATTGGATATCGGGGAATCCTATCCATGTTTCATAGTTGGTGAAAGGTTAGAGGAAACCCTGAAAGGGGGAAGGCTAAACAGTGAAACCTTGGACAATGGCATTCTATATGATTGGAAAATCATTTTTCAATCCATGTGACTTAACCCTTATTAGACAAAAGGATGCTCATGGTTAGTATAGGTTTTGGAAAATAGTTTTACCAAACTGTCTTCCTCATTAAGAAGTGAGAAATCCCCATTTCACCCATTAGGATTTTAAGTTCCTCACCAAATTTTATTACTCATTCTCCCTCCTCTTTCCCTAGTGATGAACCAAAACGAAAAAATATTCCTAAGATTCAATCTACTTAGATTCTATGCCATTTGGAGTGTCGTTTTTTGAAGATCAAAGCTTTAGCTATTTCTAACCCTCATCATGGTTCCTTTTTCGGGTTTGGGATTTTGGAATTGTTATTTTTCATCAAAATCCATAAACCCCATTTTTCTAGTGCTTCATAGGTTTTGGATTCAAAGGGTGCATGAATCGGATATAAGACCATTTTTAAGGGTCTGTTCATCATCAAATTCGAGGTAGGTGGTCTACATATTATATCCCAAAGTTTTGTTGTAGTTTTGTGCATGTGTGATTGTGATATCATCATCCAATTTTCGTTAATTTGTTTCCATTGGTAAAATTTGTTAATTTGGTTGGCTAAATAATGAATCCTCCCCCTCATGCTCTTTGTGGGATTCATTGAGGATGATTTGACCATTTTAGGGCCACCTGTGGGGTGCATAAATATTCCATAAAAAGGGAAATTATGATGCTAAGCCTAAAGTTCATTTTGTTAAAACAAATCCAATGATGTGTTTTTTGACATGTTAGTTGAGTTAGAAAAGGAAAATCGGTAGTGTGGAATGATTTTGACAATGGAAATTGGTAATATTTGGCATGATGAAGAAAAGGGATAAATGGATTAATAGGAATGTGTCAATGGAATATGAATTTATAATGAAAATCCTTAAATGGTTTAATGTGTATGAATTGTTGAATGTCTTAAATGGGATAATGCATGTAAATTGGGAAATGTTTTAAATGGGTCAATTAACGGAAAATGTTGATTATTCTAAATTAGTTAAGGTATAAAAAGGGGAAATATGGTCAAATGTTCAATTCAAAGTAAACGATAAATGTGCTAGTGGGTTAAGGCCTGATGATGATTTATTTTTCAAATGAAATGGGAATTTTCAATGTTATATGAATTTTTTTTGTTTTTTTGTGATATAGAATATGTTGTAAATGGATAAATAATCATGTGTACATGGATGGGTGGTGTGGGATAAAGGAATGACACTCTTCCAGTGGATTGGGTTGGAATGAGGCTCTAAACCCAACCTTAGATGCATGGGTTAGGAAGCCAAACTGATGTTATAGGCCCCTAATGGATGTATTGGATGAGGATACATGTAATGAGGATCCTGGGTATGTGTGTTATGGTTATTTATTAAATTTTAATCCCTAGTATGAAACGGAAGTTGAATTATTCCCCAATTCATGATAATTGGCATAGGACATTGTGTAAATGATTTATATCCCTGACCCACATAACAAATGATGAAAATGAATTTAGTAATGCAGAAGACGTAATTCATGAAAGTGGAAAAAATGATGGAAAATGCTGAAGTGAACATTATAAATAAATGTCACCTGATTTGTCCATTTGTTTACTTTTTTAATTTATTTCAAACATGAATGCACTATCTTCATGTACATGATATTTTGTAGACATTGTTGGTGGTGGAATATTGAGTTGTACTCACACCATTATCCGGCTGCCATTGGGTCCTCGATCATATTTCATGGTTGCATGTATGGAAATTGGAAACGTCACTAAGCTAAGGAGTTGATTTGATAATGGGAAGTGCATGGATGTTGATCCAGACTTGGAGTCAAGATCTATTTTGGGGATTCTGTTTTTGGTCATTATATTGGGTTCTTCTTTCACTTTTGGCACTATGAGCATGACTTGGCATTTTTTTGGTTGTGACTGTAACCTATTTAGAAAATGGTTGGTAATTCTTATTGATGGATTATCATTTATTATTTTTATTATATTGCATGTTATCTATTGGGGATTATTTTATTAAATAGGGTATAGTCTCCCCACGTTATCCATTAGATTATCACTATTATCTAGCAACCTCAAGCATATATGGAGGCATGCTTGAGGGCACGTGGTGACCGAGCTCAGGGAACCGTCTTAGTGGCTTGTGGGTTGGGGAAGTTACAGGTTTGATAACTATGGAATCCATCAGGTACACAGTAGCCTACCATTGAATTTTTTATGGTAGAAATATTTTTATGGTCATTGGGTTTGGTCATTAATTCTATATTTATCATGTTAGGGGTTAATTATGATGAAGCCAGGTCACAATAATCTATATTTTTCATCTCTAATATTTTTAGAGAGTAATACAATTTGATTCATGCCATATTTAGGATTCATCAATGTCGTTAACTTCATCTAGTTAAGATCATAAAGAACCCTCTATTTTATGTATATAGGATATATGTTTTAACTACTGCCAGGATAAAATTCACCATCATTAATATTAGTTATGTTATTTTGTGATTTCACAGTGTTCTAGGTGGATTTGATCCACTATTCCTTGATTGGGTTATGTATTATGTGTGAGGTGGGTGAACTCATGATTCTTTTGGTGTTTAATCAGAACAATATATCTGATTTATGTACTACCATTGTGATTCAATGATTCAAGTAGTCAAATATGATGTAAAATTAGTTCTAATACTATAAATAATTTTCATAATTTTTTGGATGGATTTTGAGTTCAAGACATGTTTTAAATTTTTAGAATGATTTAAATCTACGATTAAAGGTGAAATTTAAATGCGAAAATAAAAAATAAGATATTATATTAGTTTAATTCTAAATTTAATTAATTATTATAATTAATAATAGATATAAATTATTTTTTTTGTGTTGATATTGATGATTTAAGTGTGTTTCACTATGATGATAAGTTCTTGACATACATAAACCTCACAAATTTTACATAATTAAACATTATTAGTCAGAAATAAAATACCCAATCCATGAACCCAAAGGTTTATTATATATTGAATTTCAATACATAAATATATCATTATTCATTATTTCTTCAACATATTCTTTAAAATTCCCCACCCATAACTTCCTCTTATACATATTCTTATTTATAAATTGTAACATGCCAAGCTTCTACGGTACGCTTCTCTTTAAATAATGTGATAGTGTGTGTTGTATGCAACATCGAGTTCTAACACACCACAACTAATCAAACTAGCCGTAATGAATAGTAATACCCACTTTTTTATATTTATAAATTTTATTTTTCAAAATGGACTTCATTTTTGGATTCAGAATATCGAATTTATCCTAGGGTGAATTTTTGGTATTTTTCTGAAAAATTTCATTTTTTGATGAATAGTGATACCACTAAGTGGTAGTGAAAAACTGAATTTTTCATAAAACATATTTTTACCGCTTCTGTCAGTGGAATTTCAAAAATCCAAGAAACATGTTTAATATCAAGGAGTAAAATGTGGTTCAATGAGATGAAAATAATTTTTTGTGAATAGTAACTTTTTACTTTTATTTACCACGGTTAAAAGTAAATAGGGTAATTAAGGGTAAAAATGATATTAATATTACCCTAACACATGTCCTAATTCTATTGGAAAAGTTTATCTCAACCAAAAACAACCTTAGGAATAAAATATTATCATTTAGGTCCACTTGGATTAGATGAGGACATTTATTATTATTTAATTCAAAGAAGAGTTAAAAGAGTTAAAATCAAAGTTTATTTACTAAAACATTTTTAATATAGGGTTATACATAAGATAAATTCGATTGTAAATATTCATTAGAAATATAAAAATATTTCCTACATAATGGTATTTTATTTATAATTTTAAGACATTAAATAATTTAATTTATTTATGACATAATGGTGATGCAGTAATTACCTAATTAATGAAATATTAAAATAATTGATATTATAAATATCAAAATAATTGTAATTTTAGACTTTTTATGAATTCCACTAATTTTCTAGGTTACTATGACATATTATGATTTATTATATAAATTTTTTTCGAAGTAATAATGCTGTTATAAATTTATCAAAAACAAAATACCCAATAGTGTCAAAATTGACATAAAAGAGTTTTTGAAACAAATATTATATTATTAATTTTTATTCAATTATTAAAAATCTAAGGTTTGGTCAAGAGACTTATATCATGATATGTGTACATTAATGGACTACTTGGGGGTATCTTGGATGTATATAGTAAGTTTATTAACCATATAATATAAAAATACAAAGAGACATTGTAAAAGTGAAACTAATTAACTAAGAGTTAATACTTAAAGATAAGGTTAATATAGTAACCCAAACCTGTCTAAATCCTATTTTTTGAGTGGTTTTAGACCTATCCCCACCTTAACCTTTAAATTATACACTTTGGAGCCATTAGAAACCGAATATGAATTTATTATAAAATAATATTTCTAGCTTTTCCAAAGGTGCCCCTCAACCCTCTTATAAAAGGGCACTCCGCCTTCTCACTAATCAAATATTAAAAGCCTTTTGGATCGGCCAAACCCTTCCCAATTACTCTCTAAAATTCCATCACTTAAAACTATAGGCCTTAGTTTGATCATAAAGCCAACCTAAGGAGCCCTTTTGATCAAATCAAAAGGAAAAACCCGAAGAAGAGGTAATGTTTTCACCACCCTCTTTCAAGTTCCTTTCTTCTTCAAATTCTTCTTTCTTTGTTATTACCGTTCTAAAATAATAAATCCAGTATCTATATATACTATGATGTTATTATAAATATGTTACAACCATATTCAGTATTCTATCCATCCTCTGAATGACATGTCACCATACGTGCGTACGTACGACTTACCGTCTGCACGTCGTGGTGTAATTGTTATTCAATAAATTATTATTTGGATGGGTATAATAATGATGTGTAATTCATGTAAATAATAAATATAACATGATAATGATTCTGTATATATGATATACCATCCAATTATATATTATTTTAATATCAAAAAAATGATATTGTCACTCGTGCGTACGTACGGACTACCGTCTCCACGAGCGCGATGAGATTCATTCTCCGTCGTATCCATTCAAGTCTAATTCTCATTTGATAATTAATAATAGTATATAATGAATTGATATAATTCTGCATATGAATAAGATAAAACCTATCCATGACAAACACAGATTACGTAACAAAACATATAAAATAAAATGAGTAAGTTAACACCCGAAACAACGATAATACTAAGATATTATTAACAAATCAATGTTAAAAGATCATATATGATATCATATTAATGTATATGATTCTTGTATAATTTAATTAAAATTATTTCACCATTATACAGGAGGTTAACCTACCCTCAACCATGGAAAAGTACAAGGTAAGGGTTTATTTCGCAATCTCTTCATTATCCGAGGTTGTTTATACGTAAAAATATACTGGGAATTCTTTATCATCCACATCCATGTTTCTCAAAAATGTATTTCAATTTTTTTTTTAATATTTACTAGAATATGGGTTAAAGTCATTTATACCCTTGTTTTACTTTTTATAAGAGGTTTATAAAGGAATATTTCTGTCGTTTTCCAAACAAGGTCCTTTTTAACCTTTTCGACAGAATTAAGGTAAGAATGTTTTTTTAACTTATACGGCGGGTGCGGCTATTTTCCGCCGTTATAAAATAGTCGAAGCTTCCCTTAAAATATTATAAGAATATTTTAAAAAAAATGTTTTATTTTATAAATATATGAATCTTAAATTATTTCAAAATAGAAAGAGATATTTCTCTAAAAAGAGTTTTGATTTCATCTATGTCAACATCCTTTGATGGATTTTAAGTTTATTTGGAGTTGATTTATTATGATACAAAAATTACCTATTGTATTGATGGTTTTGTGATATGTTTGAATGTGGATGTGTTATTTTTATACCATTCATGGTTTATGAAGAAATTATTGAAATTTCTTATGCTATTTTTAATACGAATGTTATGTTATGTTTAAACCTGTTCATATGAGAAATGCATTGGACTTAATAAGTGACGGGTGGAGCCCAATATAGATCCTCGATGCATCGGTAGGTATCATGAGACAAACTAGTTTCTTCTAACAAGGCCTTAATAAAATCTTATTTGTATTCTTGGCACGAGGCCTTAGCTTTGTGGTTATGATAGTCTGGCATTATGCATTCCATCATTATGAAAGTGGTTAATGATATTGTATGTGATTATTCGACTAGTAGAATATCCATGTGAATAAGTATATGGAAATATTTCATTTTATTTCTGCCATATTATGCAGAATTTAAAGTTTTAGAAGGATTTTGTTTTAGTTATACATTTCCTTAAATGTTTATGCTTATTTATGAAAGTTTCCACTATATTGTTATCCTTACTGGGCATTTGAGATCACCTCTTTCTATGTTTTATTTTTCCCATGATGTGAAGAAGTAATTTAGGAATGACCTACAGGGATAGTATGAGGGGATAAGAGTGTGGACTATGGAGACTATATTGTTGTAGTTTTTCATTTTATTATGTAATGTAAACTTTATGAATGTATCTAGTTATTTCAAGGCTACTTCGAGACTTGATATTTCTTGTGATCATGCCAATGTTATGTAATAATTCAGAGACTCTGGGTAACTAGGGTCGGGGTGTTACATCAATTCCCAAGGAAAGGGGAATCAAAAAGAGTGATCCCAAACACTCAGTAAAGGAAACACATACCAATGGTCCATATAGATTTAGATCATAAACATGTGATAAAACATAATGATGGGAGGAATAACAGATAAAAAAGAACTAGGATTCATAATATATATTCAAAAATAATAATTTATTGACATGGATCATGAAATAAGTATATATTTCCTCAAAAGGATCATCATGAAAGTATACAATATACCAAGTCATATGATTGTAGAAACATGAGCAAATAATCATATACCATGATGCATAAAAAATGAATCTGGAAAAAAAATGAGCACAAAAATCATAATATGTGTCAAGGTTAACCACTACGACATTCAAATAAAAATGAACTAGGAAAACTGCTTGACTATGACATAGTGGATTTGGGATAACCACTTGCTTCCCATAACATAGCGAACATCATCAAACCCCCCATGTACCATCCTAATATTTTGAGATATAATTATTTACACAATACATTACAGGGATATTCTAAACATACTCATCACATAATGAAAAACCATACACATGTGTTCCACATTATGTTGATCATATATAGTTTCATGTGAAAATATCTTGAAAAATATGGGTCACATGCAAATTTAAAAAGGTATTGAATAAATAGAAATAAATAGTTTGATCAAATGATTCAAAAAATATAATCACCCAAAATAAAAATAGTAAAGGTTAAATTTTATAGTGAAACATGTGATAAAACTCTAGAGATGGTTGATTTTTAGTGATATAGAGGATAACAGATGGGAAATTTCAAAAGTGTTTTCTTAATTTCTTATTGACATAAAAGCAAAATTATATGTGAATTTATAAATAACTTTAAAAGGATGAATAGAAGACTTTTAATGAATTAATATAAAAGTAAAAAAATCAATAATGAAACATAGAAAATGGAATATAGGATATAAAAGAATAATTTTTTTGTGGAAGATACAAAATTTATCAAAAAAGATTGAAATGCATTTTAAGACATTTTTCACATTTTAAATAAACCCACATTGGCTAAAGAAATAAAAAGTTCCTTTCAAATAGAGATACATAGAAAAATGACTTGTATAAATGAGGATACATTTTTATCATTAAAAATAATGAAATAAAATATTTTTTTTCTAAAAAACTACACCTATAAGGAATAAAATTTCAAAAACTAGAAACTTAATTTATTATTTTATAATTACATATATTCATGAATTAAGAATCAATTAAAAAGTGAAACAATAGGAAGAAAATAAAGTCTCTATAGACTGAAATTTAAAATAACAAATGACATTCATATGTGATAGAATGTAGTAATATTTTTAGAATAAGTTCAGGGGAAAACCTGATGACATAATTAATATAATACCAAGTCAAGAAAACTCATACAAATTTGGTAATATTTGAATCTTATGATGATAAAGTGAGAAAATTGAAATATAAGTTTAAATAACATGAATAAAACATTTGTTATGACAAAATATTCTAACGGGTTAGTATATAAACTATATAAATAATTATATGTTCATAATAAGAAGATCCCTTGATGAAGAATAATTGGGGAGATAAACCCTACCTTGAATTCCTATATGGTAAGATAAAATATATATTCCTATATATTTAATTTATATTTATTAATCAGGTATAAGAAAACCATATTCATATTTATATTACTCAATATTATTGATTTATATTCAATTATTAAGAATTTATTAAACATTCATTGTTAAAATTTATATTTGGGAATTAATTGTTCTGTTTATTCCACACATTCTTCAGTATGATGGTTTTGGTCTATAATTTTTTATTTTGAGTAAATCACCTAAACTTTTTTCCTGGATATGATATATATTATTTTTAATTAATTTTTATTTCCCAAGTTCATTTCATGGTTGTTATAGCGATTGTTCTTAATGAACCATTTAGAATTATCTTTTTTTTTAAATTTTTTATCAATAAGAAGAATTAGTTCTTATTAATGATTGCAGTTTAATATAATCATTCAATAATTGTGAAGGAATACTAAATTATTAATTATTAATAGGTGTTAACATAATTTATGTTTGGTTAATTATTCATTATTTAAACATTATCACATCATTCAAATCGGTCGTAAACTTGGTCCAAAAAACAACACGTTATAACAATGGAATAACTCGGAAAATGTTATATTATAGTTATAATATCAATCCTAATGAATATTAATATTTTTAAAAAACATTATACTAAACTGATAAATTATATTGAAGAATATGTGGATAAATAAGATAAAGGAAATTGATTTGGGGGAGAATAACACTAAAATTGATGACTAGTGTATTCTTTTAGAGATATTTTTGGAAGTTAAGGATTTGGTGATCTTTTTTAGTAGCATAAGTATCCAAACATATGAGATTAATTTTAGATAGAAATTTGGGGAATTATTAAATAGGAAAATTAATGATATTAATTTTATAGGGTGGGTGGAGAAAATATCCATTTATAGGTGAAAAGGAGAGACATTTCCACAGAAAATGGGAGTATGTGGAGTTAGGAAAGGAAATTTTTCAAAAACTTATTAGACTAACTATCACCCCTAAAAAAGGTCTTGTTGAATTATTTATTATCAATTTAATTATCAAAAAATTATTCCATTTCATTTTCATTCATTATACCTCATTTTTACCTTATTTAATAAGATACCATGGAAATTAATTTTTTTTATAAAAATATAAAGTGAACCCACATAACTAATCTAGAAATGATGATTCAAAATTTATAATTAATTATTTCTGTCACGAATCAGCCCCCATTACCCTGGTACACAAATACATTAGTTATTCTTGACATGGCCCGATGGGTGTTTCCGATCACCACGGGTTGGCGACTAGTACCTAACATTATATTAGGATTAAGAGGGAACTCCTTTCCCACAAAAATGTGGAAGATAAATGATACTTTTGGTAAAATGAATACTCCTCAAGGAGATGGTACCAAAATAAAACTAGTAAAACAAAAACCTAAAAAAACATCATCAAAAGGCACAAAGCTACCAAAGAAAACTCTCATAAAACCCATGTATCATTTAGATCACATCTTCATCGAGCATCACCCTCACTCTATGTCCCATGAATCAAGTACACACTTCTCCTATGGGAGGTGAATTCTCTTTTCTTGAACATTACATTATATAATGTAAAAACACCCGAACCAAAAAGAATGGTGTGAGAAAAATTTCCCAGTAAGAAACCAACAAATATTCCATATGAAATTCCCTAAAAATAAACCATTTATCCTTTAAATTTAAAAAATATAGGCATGGTATTCCATTTAAATATTAAAAAAACGTGTTTTTAATAAAAATAATGCAGAATATGTATCAAAATAGGATTAAATAAAAATTTTACCTAAAACATTATATAAATAGTTGGCATGAATAAAACTTTTCTATAATAAATGACATTTATAATCATATAAACAAAATAATTCACCATTATAATAGGCCTTTTGGTACATTAGATTAAATCTATAGTGTACTAAAACTTCTTATTTATCATCATAGCTGAAGATATCTCTGGACACTCAAATCAATACCCCTTTAGGAGACAAATTATAGGAAATAAATCAATATTCCATTAGGTGACCCATCAAGTAAAATCATAAAGAATTTAGTTTAATTATAATCTTCATCATTAATCCATTGTTAGGGAGTCAGAGTCTTAGTTTAGTTGTCCAAAAAAACCACTAACTATCCATGATCATGTGTTTTTCAATCAATCAATCAACCAATTATTGGAAAATAAATCATTTTAGTATAGTTTATAAATCATTGTTTTAATACTCAAAATCAGTTTTCATAATGGTTTTTCAATTTCAAAACAAAATCATAGGTCATCATCAATTCATTGAATATAAAATATTCTTTAATTTTATGACATCATTCTCTAGAATCATGTCAAATCATTTCCTAAAATGTACATTTAATCCATGTTATAATTTTTTGTCAAATCCACCAAAACAATTTAAGCCAAAAACATTATGGGGTTTTTTCACAATTCAATTCTATCTATACATACAAAATAAAATAATCTAAAATATGTGTTTTGATATCCACAAAAAACTCAATTCAAATCATCATAGAAACACTTGGTTTCAATTATAAATTAAAGACTTATATAAATACCAACCATTAATCATGTAATCAAATTAACACCAGCAATGAGAATGGCCTTGAGAATATAGTATAAAGAGATATTAAAATTAAAAATAGAATTAAGATCCATCAAATAAAAGAATAAATCCATCAATAACATGATTATATTTAACTCTATAAAGAGGATATAAAATAAAACTTAATGAAACAATATGACACTATATTTACATAATGGAAATAGATCAAACAAAACATTCGGTGCTTAAATCCAAAATCAGAAGTGGATGGAGGAGTCAAAATTTCCTCTTAAGAGACTCCAATGATAAATAAATCTTGTATTGGTAAAATAGGGGTGTTAATAACCAAAAATTGTGATACCAATTTTTTTAATTAATAAATTGGAGATATTAAAAACTACATGAACTATTTTTGGTTTTGGAATGCAGAGTTAGTAGTAATTTTGTTACTTAATAATGAAACCTAATATACTTCTGGATGGTATGTATAGTTTGAACGCATGGTTAAACTAACCATGCACTAACCATAAAAACCCACTTTTCATATTGCGCTTGTTTTGGAGTGGTGGCTATACATTTTGGATAAACTGCGCACCCCATTATAGTGTCTTATCAAATGGTGTACAGATTTCTTGGCCAAACCACATAATTTTCCCTTACCATGAACCAACTATGAGTAGAACCTTAAGGATACCTAAAAAATGAATCATCACAAGAAACTGCATCGTACATTACCCAAACAATGTATGATCAAAACATGGGTTAATAAGTACCTAAAATAAGACAACATATCATTACAACCTCCCAACTAGGAACGATTTTTGTCCCAAGAAATTCTATCTAGAAGATTATATACGAATGAGATAAGGCCATTGAACTCTCATTGGTGAATCATGCTAATAATTCTAAAACGAATCAGAAATTTGTTCCACATAACACAGACCAAAGGTATTTGATTCCCACAAATAATCCTTTCCTTTGAATAAAAAATCATTACTGGATGATCCCTCCAAGATAAATCTGGTTCAATATTAAGGCTATAGTGGCCTAGAACATGAGAAGGCTAGGAAACATAATTCCTGAGTTGTGATACATGAATCACATTTTGGATCAACATTGTCTATAGTAATTTTTACAAATGGTAATCCAAATTTAACACATGATCAGAAATTTTAGGACCCAAAAAACTCAACGAAATCATTCTGTGTTCCCCATGAAGTGGGTCACCAAAAAAAGTTGAAACTCCCATGAACACCTGATCAAAAATCGAGAACTCCAATGATCATCAATAAATATTAGAATAGGATATATATCTAATCTATTCCATCACCATTATTTGAATAATAAACTAAATATTTTCTACCATCTCTAATAAAAAATAAACCTAAACAAGGAAGCTTCAAGAATATCTTACCTGCTCAGCATAGGTCTATAAGGCTAGCCATACAAGGAATCAAAGGGATTCATTAAAATTTATGACTACTAACTATTGTTGTATGAAGAATCAACTAGACCCTAATGGACATCCTAACCTCCACTAAAGATATCCAAAATAATCAATATAGATAATTCTATTTGTCCATCCATTTTTGGATGATATTCTATTCTCAAATGTACCTGAGAGCCCATTTCCTCCTAGAGGGATCTCAAAAAGAAAGACATACAATGTGGTTACCTATCAGAAACTATAGAATTTGGAACCCCATGAAATCTGAATATATATTCCCATAGAGAATTATTAAATAATAATATTTGGTTATATATAGAGTAGGTATAAAATGAGATAAATTGGTCATCTCATTGATCAAAACCCATATAAAATTCTTCCCTTGAGGGGTACCAGACAACCCACCCCAAAATGTCCAAGGAGTTCTCACCCCCTTCAATGTTTTCACTGGAAGTGGCTGAAGAAAACCTACATGTCTATAGTTTTCTATGTTTACCAGTTTGGAAGGTGTAAATCTGAGAAATAATGTCAATGATGTCTTCTCTCATACCTATAAGCTAGAATAGTTATCTCAGATCATATTACATCCTTTCAAAACTTGGGTGAACCCCCACTAGGAAATATGAAAATCCCCCACTATATCATTCTTCATGGGAAAAAGAACATCATATTAGTTCCAAAAAAAAGGATACCCTTAGAAGAGAATGAAAAAATCACCAGCTATATCCCTACCAAAAGGAGAGTCCTCAATTTTTTGAAACTCATCATCAAGCTATTTCTCGTGAAGAATCATCTCGAGATGAGTGGGAAAAACTGAACCTTCATCAGAACAATCTCGTTGTCATCCTACCCAACTCTGAAATGTAACAGAGCAAATAGGTAAATCAAATTCAACTATCATAATGATTCCCTCATAGACAATGTTATATTATTCCAAATTAGATAATTATAAATTAAATTTATATTACTATGGTTATAGGAAATTTTAAAATCAAAAGGCTATAAGACCTACAACCACTACCTCTATCAGTGTTTTAGATCTTTTAGATCTTTTTGGGGAGAATGTATAGTAAACCTTCCTTCAAAAAGGTAATGTCAGAAATTCATAATATCATGAATCATAACTTGGATTTTGAGATCTTGGGTAAGATAATCCAACTCATTTGGTCTCAGATATTTGTAACCATAGGCTACAACATGACAATCCTATAGAAGAACACATCCCAAACCTGAACATTACGCATTCAAAAAGACATAATAGCCTTACCCTACCTCCAGAAGGTTCAAAACTAGGGCAGAAGTCAAAAGGACTTTCATATAATCAAAATAACTCTTAAATTTTACATCCCGAAATAATTTCACTCCTTTCCATGTGAGAGTGTTCATAAGAGAATCCAAATTTGATAAATAATTAATGAACCAATGTAATACCCTGCCACACCCAAGAAGATCTAAAATTCAAAAACATTATGAAATTTGTCTCATATCATATCAAACTTATCTCTCTCAAGATCAATTAAAATACATTTTTTTGAGACAATGTGTCTCAATGAAATCACGTCCTAAATACAGAAATCTCATTTTGAAATATTTATGTAATGTCTATGATCTTTCAGTATTTCTAGAACTGCTCTCAGATGATGCATATGGTCCTCCTTAGTATTGGAGTAAACAAATATGTTTTCCACAAAAACCATCAAGAACATATCAAGGTACTCTTGTAATAACATATTAATTAGTTCCATAAAAACTATAGGAGCACTGGTTATACCAAATGGAATAACAAGATACATATAATGTCCATACCAACTCCTGAATGTGATCTTATGAATGCCAGGCTCTTTAATTCTCAATTGGTGATAACTATATCAATAATAGATCATTTAGAACCAATTCACCCATTCCAAATGGTCAAAAAAAGCATAAATCCATAAAATCAAATATTTTTTCATTACTATATCTCTATTGAGTTTCTGATAATAAATTCATATGTGAAGTGTTTCATCATATTTCTTAACAAATAGAATTTTTACCACCCAAGGTGAAAAAAATAGGAATATGAAACCTTTCTCTAGCATATAATACAATATATATTTTAAATATTTCAGCTCCACTAGTTCCATATGGTACTAATCAATAAACACTAGAAAATTAATAGGTATTAAAATAATAAAATACCCCACCTCCCACTCTAACACCCTAAACCCAAAATCCTATAGTTTCTGCATTACCTTATTACAATGGAATAATTACAAGGAATAAAATCCTAATGGAAAAATAAGTTTAAAAGTCATCGAAAATATATTACATACATGAATGTTACTTTACATTTGAAACATAAATTACAACATAGATTTTTTTGAAAAAACCATTATTCCACAAACATAAACCTCCATATCAGTCGTAATACTCCTATTAGAATCCTAATAAAAATAGAACATATGAAAGGGGTGAGGCTGAATTATTAGTATGGTTAAGAATATATCGGATTATATTATGAGTGATAAGAATAAAAATCAAGGTAAAGTGTATAAATAAAACATAACCCATTTGAACATAATCTTGAGCATAATATGGAAATAATATATAACAACATATAAAATAGTAACATTATCTAGAAAATATGACTACAGGTATTCTCCTAGTAAAATAGTCACATGGAATATCAATAAGTAATCTAATAATGAGTGAGTTCATGATGCCAAATGTCTTCAATATCAAGATCTATTCTCAAGATAGATACTATTAATATCTATCCACATGAAATCATAAGTTTTTTGGTAGAAACTGATCTAATTTGTGTCAAGATCTATCCTCCGGACAATTTAAAATTACTTGGAAAAAATGTGAAGGCTTATTCACCAACTGCTTTCATCTCATGAGACATACTGATGCTTCGAGTGGATATAGAGAGCCTCATCCATCACTTACTATGTCCAATGAATTCCTCATATGAAAAGGGTGATGAAATATAATCAACATAAATATTATTATTAAAACAAACATAATAAATGTGAATACATAAACCTTAAACCGTGAATAATATCAAAATAGAACAACCACAGTAAAACTAAATCACAAACCATTTAACGAAATATAGTAAATGATATCATAAGTTGAAATCCTTAATCAATAATAATATATAATAAATGATTTTGACATAGATTAAACTCTGGTGAAATCATTAAAAAATATTGAGATAAATACACCTTTTTTTCTTTGAAATAATTTATTTAAAACATGTTCAATTGTAAAATAAAGAATTTCCTTTGAAAATTACCTTTTAATATTATAGAGTAAGTTACAAAACATTAAGGAATCATGATGGAATAAAAATACACTCATTCCATATAGGTTGAAATAATTTCCTTCCCTCCAAAAATCCATATAGTTACTCATTTTCGAAAATGATAAAAAGATCTATTTTAATCCATTTTATAAAATGTAAAACATGGGTAAAACACATTAAACCTTTGTGTTATAATCATAAATTTTATTTTTATTTTTTTTATGAATCGTGTACATAGATGATAGATATTCCCTATCGGATACTTGCATATAAACAATCCCGAATAATAATGAGATTGGAAGTAAACCCTTCCCTTGTTCTTTTCTTTAGTTGAATGTCATTTATACTCCTTTATAAGGGTTCAAAACATCTTATTAAATTATTATATATTTATATCCATATTTATTATATCATATGAGATCATTGTATACCATTTTTTATGACATTTCATTATTACCATTGTTTCAGTTGTTAAATGCTTCATTTTCTTATATGTGTTTTGTCGTGTAAGTCCTATTTGTTATTCATAGGATATATTTTCTTCATAATTATTTTATTAACTCATCATATATATTTTTTCTAAATATTCATGAATGTTTAACATAGAGAATTAATCTCATTGCATCATGGAGACGGTAGGCCATAAATACGCACAACCGACGGTATAATTCCATTAATGGTAAATTTGTAAAGAATTGGATGATATATTAATTTTATAGAATAAATATAATTCCATATTTATTATTTATATCCATTATATTCTTAATTATACCCATTCAAATAAAGTGGTGATGAAAAATAAATTATAGCACAACGTGGAGATGGTAAGACGTACATACACACGAATGGTTATATTGTTTATTAAAGGATGGATAAAATAAGTTGTATGGTTCTACCATAATCATAAAAACATATGATAATATATATGATACATTATTTATTACTTTAGTATGTAAACAACATATTAAGAGTTTGTAGAAGAATAAAATAATATGAATGAGTTGGTAAAAAAATTACCTCTTCTTCAATGGACTTCCTTTGGATCTTCTCATAGGGACACTAGGGTTGGTATTTTTAGATTACCAAAACCTCCAAAAATTATATAATATTTCTTAGGAAAAATGGGAATGGTTTTTTTGAGATATAAGACACAATGTGGTTTGAGGAAGTAAGGGAGGAGGTTCTTTTTATAAGAGAAGTGAGGGGCACTTTTGGAATCCTTCAAAATAATAAAATAATATAAATTAATTTAACATTAAAAATGGTTAAAAGTGATTTATTTATAATATATGATGATTATGGGTCGAAATAAGATTATAAAATTATTTTTATACATATTTTGGTCACATTATTAACCTTATCTTTTGGCTTGAACCCTTAGCTAAACCCTTTAATTCTTACCATCACAACATGTCTTTTTATTCTTTAGAGTTATTATAATTACTATAAAATTCCAAAAAAACTCCAAATGGATCATTGATGACATATTTATCCTTTTCATAGTTATTTGGAATAATTTTATATTTTTATTGTTTTTATATCATTTAATATAAGTTTATTTACTTTAATTTATCATTTATAACAATTTTTAGACTATCCATTATTTTCTTTTTAAAAATATCATAACAACATGATAAAATCGAAGAAACCATTATAATCTATGAATAAAATATTATTGTTTCTATAAAATGTATTTTTTTAATTAATTATGTCAAATTAAATTTATTTAAATATTTTTTATATCATTTATTTGACATTTTCATTGATTTAATAATTACAACATCATGATTATAAAATCCTTTAATTATTTTTTTTTATTTTCTAAAAATTTTAAAAAATATCATGAGAAATATAAATTTATTTTATTTAAAATTATTATTTATAGTCTAATTTATATTTTTTATAACCCCATATAAAAATGATTTAGTTATAAAAATATGAGAAAGTGATTTTTAACTTATCTTTTAATAAAATATAATAAAGGTCATATTATTTCCCAACTGACATAAAAAGGTTATAATTTCAATGTAAGGATTTATTTGATTTAAAATAACTTATCTAGTGAAATTATGACATCTTTTAGGCTAATTTTATAACATTATAATATTATTTTTACTTTTTATTACATAATTTTCCCTAAACTGTCGTAAACAAAAATATACTAAAATTCATATTTAAAATATAAAAAAAGTTAATTTGATACTCTTAGACTCTAAATATAATACATATTACAAATTTGGATGTCCATGTTTTCAAATTAAATCCCCAAAAGTGGATAAATTAAGTTTAACACTAGTCCCGTAGATGTGGCTAGAATGCTGGTAAAAGGAAATGTTCTAATGTTTAATAAGTTTTTATGTCTAATTTCAACATAAAAATGATTTCAATAACCTTCATTGGATTTTAATATATATTATTAATCTATTTATACCTTAAAAATAAATTTAAAATATATTATTTATTTAAATGAAAAGTCGGTTTTAACTACAATGTAATGATTATCACTATTCATCAAAAAATAAAATTTCATAGAAAAATTCCAAAAAATAACCAAAAGATTATTTTGATATTACAAATTCAAAAATGAATGTTATTTTGAGAAATAAAATTTATAAAATTTTGAAAATTTATTTTTAAAATTGGTCCGCCATTAAAAGGTGGTAAAACTAGTTTTATAAAAAAATAGAGTTTTATTTGTAATATTGGTGTTATTAATATTTTATGTGTATAAATTCTACAATATGAATATAAAAAATATTTGATTTAATATATATCATATAGATTTAGTTAATATCATTCTCTAATAATAATTAATTTAATTTATTGTGATAAAATAAAAATTTTTCTTCATTAAAACATTACATATATATTCAGTTGGTTTATATATTCATTTCAAGTTAATTTGTAAAAAATAAATTAAACAATATATTTTCATAATATAGTTAATACTATTCATACCATCCAACTTAAAGGTTAGGTTATAAATAATAATGTTTTAATATATTTTTGTTTGGTAAAACATATAATTGCATGTAACACATGTGAACTCATTATTGTGTGTAGCGTAAACTTATCATTATGTTGTGTACAATGTAATATATCGAAGACATTGAATTTAATTAAGATGTGACATACTATAAAACAATGGGGTGTTACATTCTCCCCTCCTTCAATAAATTTCATCCTCAAAATTCAAAGTCGGTATTAATTACTAATGTTTTGACTTTTCAAAATATCTTTGTTGAAATCACACATCGAAAAAACGTTTAATGACGCATACTATTTAAAATACGTTAAGGGAAGTATAAAGGTAACCACAGATATTTCATACTAGGGTTCCGTATATGAAAAACATGCAAATAGAAGAGAAATCTAACTATAATGTTATGATGGAGAGTGATAGAGAATATGTGTTGGAGAAAGTTAACAACCCCAAATATATAATTATATAATGATAAAAGGGAAGATTTTATTCATCAAAAAAGGAGTTACTAGGATAAAAAATATAGATTAAAGATATTTTCCCTAGATTTGAAAAATTATTTTACTATTCATATAAGCACTTAATTGATTTCATTCATTTTCATAAGAATAATCTCATCCTTTGGTTGTGATTTGATCTATTTTCACTTAATCCATTAAACCTAGAAATGAATGTTCAAAATGGAATTTTCAGGCGTGAATCACTTTTGATGAATCAGGAGGTCCACAAGTATTTCCTTTATCCTCTAACTGTTTAATAAAACCAAAAAGGCTAGCCTAATTTATCTGATAAATATTAATTTAACCTCTAAAAATAATATAAAATGTTCAAGAGACACCATTCCAAACATAATACTAATCCAAAATAATTATTTCCAAATTAAAATTCCAAAAAGGTTATTAAATTTCCAAAGTCAATTATAACATCATATTCCCAAAAAAATGTAATGTTTCTCTTGTTGACACATACAAACTATTTTATTATCTTAAAAACCTTAAAAATGTTCATGCCTCCAAATCCATTGAAGAAGAAGTACTACTGTAAAATCATTATATATCTCATGATTCATATAACCAGAATATTATAACATAATTATAGAATCCAAAACACAAATAAATTAATTATTCTAGTTCAAACTGTAACACCCCAGGTAAATAATGAATATTAAATTTTCATATTTATCCATATTTGTGAATAAAATATTAATATGACTTTAAAGGGGACGCTATGCTCGATGGCGTACCCAACACACAACAACGAGTTTCTTGGGATTCTTACGTTGTACTCTAATAATAAAATAATATTATTTTAAATGGTAGTTAACATGTAGCCGTTATTGTATCACCCAAGACTTTTATGTTATATAAATCATCAAAGGGATCTTTTTCTACACAACACTTTCTTGGCTTTCTTTACACGCAATCGCGACCTTCCTCGATAGCTTGCGTCGTACGCAATACCGAGTTTCACTAAACAACAATATGCTATTAAAACTAGCCGTTATGAATAGTAATAACCACTTTTTGAAATTTTATAAATTTTATTTTTTAAAATGGACTTCATTTTTGGACTCAGAATATCGAAATTAGCCTAGGGTGAAATTTTGGTATTTTTCTGAAAACTTTCAATTTTTGATGAATAGTGAAACCACTAAGTGGTAGGTTAAAAACTGAATTTTGCATAAAACTTAATTTTACCGCTTCTGTGAATGGAATTTCAAAAATCCGACAGACACGATTGATATCAGTAAGTAAAATGTGGTTGAATGAGATAAAAATAATTTTTTGGTGAATAATAACTTTTTACTTTTTTTTTACCGCGGTTAATAGTAAATAGGGTAACTAAGGGTAAATATGATATTAATATTACCCTAACACATGTCCTAATTCTATTGGACAAGTGTAATTCGACCAAAAACAAACTTAGGAATAAAATATGACCATTTAGGCCCACTTGGATTAGATTAGGACATTTATTATTAATTTATTTAAAGAAGGGTTAAAATAGTTAAAATCAAAGTTTAATAAGTAAATCATTTTTAATATGGGGTTATACACAAGATAAATTCAATTGTAAATATTCATTAGAAATCTAAAAAGATTTCCTACATGATTATATTTTATTTGTAATTTTTAGATATCAAATAATTTAATTTATTTATGACACAAAGATGATGCAGTAATTATCTTATTAATGAAATATTGACAAAATTGATAATATAAATACCAAAATAAATGTAATTTAAGACTTTTTATGAATTCCAATAATTTTCTAGGTTACTATGATATATTAATGTTGATTTAATAAACTTTGTTCGAACATATAATTCTTTTATGACTTTCACAAAAATCATATATCAAATAGTGTCAAAATTGACACAAAATAGTTTTTAAATCAAATATTATATTATTAATTGTTATTTTATTCCTAAAAATCTAACGTTCGGCCAAATGACTTAGATAAGGATATATATATTAATAATAAACAATTTGGGGTTCGTTTGGCATGTTATAGTAAGTGTATTAACCATATAGTGAAAGAAAACAAAAAGACACGGTAAAAGTTAAATTAATTAACTTAGAGTTAAATCTAATTGATAAGGTTAAACTAATACCCTAAACTTGTCTAAATCCTATTGGTTGATAGGATTTCGACCCTTCCCCACTTTATCTTCGAAATAAGACCCTTTGGAACCATTATAAACCGATTTTGACTTTAATATAAAATAATATTTTGAGATATTCCTAAGGTGCCCCTCTCCTCCCTTATAAAAGGGCACCTCCTCCCCCTCCTCCTCACACCAATTTGAGCACTCAAGATCGGCCAAACCCTGCCATTTTCTCCTCTCCACTTCCCTATAATAATCCTAGAGGTCCTGGTCTTCTCCAAAGACCAATCTTAGTTCCTTAAGTGGAGGATTCAAAGAGGCGTTCCAAAGAAGAGGTAATATCCATTACCGATCTTTTCAATTTCATTCTTCTTCAACTTCTTCTTCTTTAGTTGTTTCATGATAAAGTAATAACATCAGTATTAATTACATACTGATATGTTATTATAAATACGAAACAACCCTAATTCACCTTCTATCCATCCTACGGAAAAATGAAATCACCGCGCGTGCGTACGTACGGAATACCGTCTCCACGCCGTGGTGTAATCTATTTTTCCACCATCACCTTACAAGGATGGGTATAAATGGTGTAATGAGTAACTATATATGATTATTATGAAGTAATATTGATACTGAAATAATATATATATGTACTCCAATACAATTCCACGATCATAGGAACGATATCATCACTCGTGCGTACGTACGGAATACCGTCTCCACGATGTGATGCGACTCGTTCTACATGATCTTCATTTCATAATGATTATATAAATGAATTGAATGAATGAATATGGTATATAATACAATAATACCATTCTGTAAATGAATTATCTATAACCTAAAGATAAGAATAAGAATTTATTCGACAAAACACGCATAAGAACAAAAAGTTATAAAGACCCGAGTAACAAGTAACAATGAAATATTACTAACAAGAAGCTAATAATATGACCATATATGATATCATATCAATATGTATGATTCTGGAATAAGTCAATAACATTATTTAAACCATTATACAGGAGCTTCGGACACGAACAAAGCAAATCGGACCTAAGGTAAGGGAAATATCACAATCTCATTTTTATCCAAGATTGTTTATTCATAAGTATTTACTGGGGTGTATTTTATCCTCCACATCCATGTTTCATCAATATGTAATATTATTTCCATCCACCTACAATTGTTTAAATCCATTTTTACCCTTCGGTGAGTTTTTAGTAATATCTATGAAAGGAATCTTTTGTCATACGAGGTACTTTTTGACTTTTCCGACAAAAGTACGAAGAATGTTTTTTTAACTTATACGGCACGAACGGATTTCTACTGTTTTATAAAGCCTTATTTTCATGAAGCTTCCTCTAAAATATTTCATGACTATTTTCAATAAAATCTATTTCTTTTAAAATTGCATGATGTTTTGTGAAAAGAAATTGATTTTGAAGAAGAAAGGATATTTTCCTCAAGAATTAAGTTCAAGTGTTTTATCAAAATTATTTTCCATCTAAGATAATAAAGGGTTATGTTTTTATCCCTATTATTACATTGATTTGATCATGTTGTGATGGAATTATTTTTATGAATTCCTTTATCTTATATGAATTGATTTATGATGTCATGATGTTTCAAGAATCCCATTTTTGTTACATGTGTTATGTGATGATGTATGATTATGTGGCACACATAAGAAAGGATTCATTATAAGATGGGTGGGACCTATATCTCCCTCCAATGCATTGGGTAAAGATTTTATATCTCATGAGATAGACATGGCTGGAACGAAAGGTTATTTCGGTTCAGAGATTCAGGACTGAAACGAGGAGTGAACTCGGTTCAGAAAGGGACTTTGTCCACTAAGATAGTCTTGGCAATGAGTCATGACTAACAAGAAATGATTTTCCATGATTATGTGTGCATGCCACAAAGTTTCAAGTTTTATGTTATGATTATGGGGATCTCATTTTCACTTCTATGATTTATTCCATGTTAAGATATTATGATCTCTTTTGTAGGTTTTGATTTTCATAAAGATATGATATGATTTTTATTTCCTTTATTTGCCCTTGCTGAGCATTTGAGCTCACCCTTTTATGTTTTCTTTTCCCCAGGTCAGGAAGATGGATATTAAGTAGAATATGCTAAAAGGGACCCTAGATATGATGAAATAAATGGGAGACACTGTAGAAGATTTATGAACCAGTTGTTTATGTTTCCCAGTTTCTAAAGACACTATACCTATACGGTCCTTTGTGGTTTTGTCATATGTTGTAATAAGTGTGCTTCAATTTCGAAGTATTAACAATGTATGTAAAGTATGGGTCGTTATAGTTGGTATCAGAGGAAAGGTATAGTCAACATTTGGAAACTAGGATGTGAAAGCCTTAGTAAGAACCCTAAGGATAAGTCTAAGCATAGAACACAATCTTAGTGTTTTAGAAATGGCCTTGAATAACCTAGGATAAGACCTTAAGCATGAAAATTTTATTCTTGAATTATGTGGTTTCCTATTATAATTAGTGTTGCTCACACTATTCTTCTTGGTTTTAGTCAATGGCTGGAACCCGAAGGAACCGTGTTAATGCGGAATGCGATGGGCAATGCAATGATTGTCCCCCTGAGCAACCAAACGATATGGGAGCTGGAATGAAAAATCTTGTAGCCATGCTCACACAACATTCTCAAGCTATGAATCATGCAGGATTTCCAAACGAGCAAAGGAGGGATCAACATTCTGTTGAATCCTTCATGAGGCAGCGTCCACCTTCTTTCAGCGGGTCTACTGATCCATTAGTTGCTGAACAATGGATTAGTACTAGTGAAAAGATATTTTCAGTTCTTCAATGTTCTGAACATGATAAAGTCATCCTAGCAGTGTATCGTTTGGAAGGAGATGCTGATCAATGGTGGAATCTTGTTAAGAATACGAGGCAAAGGGATGAAATTGAGTCTATGGAATGAGACGAGTTCAAGAACTTATTTTTCAATAAGTACTTCCCTCGTATTCTCCGAACAAATATGGAGAAAGAGTTTCTTGAACTGAAGCAAAGGGATGATTAATCTATTGGTACCTATGAAGCAAATTTTACAAGACTTGCAAGGTACGCTTCTGGTATTATTATCCAACCTGAGAGTAAGATCGATCGATTCTTTAGTGGCTTAAAACCAAGTCTTCGAAGGGCGTTAGCCATAAGGGACTTCAATAGCTACGAGGAAATCGTTCGATGTGCTATCAAAGTCGAGATGGAGATTGGAGTAACCCATCAGTCACATGGGTTTGATAAGAAGAGGAAGATGGAATTCAAAGAAAAATCTAAAGAGCACACGGAAAAGAAGATGAGCTTTTCCTTATGCTCAAAGTGTGGAAAGAAACATGGAGGGAGTTGTCTTAAAGGGACAAGTAAATGTTTTAAATGTGGAAAAGAAGGTCATCGGGCATTTGAATGCCGTGATAATGGGAAGAAGATGTCTAATGACGCAAACAAAGGAAGGGATACACAGAATGAACCTACTACACTTCAATGTTTCAAGTGCAAGTAGATGGGGAATTATGCCAATCAATGCCCAAATCCAAGGGTTGATGATGATGGTCGACGTCAACAAACTCTTAAGGCTAAAGACAAAGGAAAGTCACATGCAATTTCTATCTGCGATGTGGAGTACGATAACGATGTGGTGAAAGGTACACTTACCATCCACTCTAAAGTAGCAAATGTTTTATTTGATTCTGGATCCACCCACTCTTTTATTTCTGAAGACTTTTCTAAGGGTATCACCGTATTACCTCAACAATTAGATGTTGAGTTAGCTGTGACAACACCTAATGGCACATCAATCGCATCAAAAGTTTATAATTCTTCTCCGATCGAAGTTTGTGGGAAAGTGCTTCCTGCAAATCTTGTGATCCTTCCTTTAGTGGAATTTGATGTGATTCTTGGCATGGATTGGCTTTCTCTACATGGAGCTCATATCGATTGTCAAAGAAGGGAAGTCACATTTCATATTCCAGATCAATCTACGATCGTCTATCAATGCAAGGATGAACATAACCTTCCAGTGGAAATTTCTTCCATCTTATGGGTATTGATTCCACTAAATGAAGGTTATTTATCTCAAATGGTTGGTGAGAAACTCACGATTAAGAATATGCCCATTGTACGGGAGTTTGATGATGTCTTTCCGGAGGAATTGCCGGGTCTTCCACCAAATCGTGAAGTTGAGTTTTCAATAGAACTCGTACCGGGTGCTTTTCCTATTTCAAAGACACCTTATAGAATGGCCACAATTGAGTTGCAGGAATTGAAGAAGCAACTCCAAGAGAATCTTGATAAGGGATTCATACGCCCTAGTGCGTCACCTTGGGGAGCACCTGTTCTATTTGTTAAGAAGAAAGATGGATCAATGAGACTCTGCATTGATTATCGAGAACTTAACAAGATCACTATCAAGAACAAATATCCTCTCCCACGCATTGATGACTTATTTGACCAACTACGCGGAGCTCAATACTTTTCCAAGATTGATCTTCGTTCAGGGTATCACCAATTAAGGGTCAAAAGGGAGGATATACCAAAGACGGCTTTCCGTACAAGGTATGGACACTATGAATTTATAGTGATGCCATTTGGTCTTACTAATGCCCCTGCTATCTTCATGGATCTAATGAATAGAGTCTTTAGAGACTATCTTGATCAATTTGTGGTAGTCTTTATAGACGATATTCTTGTCTATTCAAAGAGCAAGGAAGAGCATGAAGATCACTTGAGAATTATATTGAAGACCCTGAGAAAGGAGAAGCTTTATGCCAAATTTACCAAGTGTGAATTTTGGCTTCAAAAAGTTGCATTTTTGGGTCATATAATCTCAAAAGAGGGGATATCTGTGGATCCAGCAAAAACAGAGGTTATCGAAAGATGGTCAAGACCAACAACAGTAACTGAGATCCGAAGTTTTCTTGGTTTGGCTGGATATTATCGACGTTTTGTAAAAGATTTTTCACGATTATCTAATCCAATCACCAAGTTGACTCGGAAGGGAGTTAAGTTTGTCTGGACAGAGGAATGTGAAGAGAATTTCAAGGAGTTGAAAAGAAGGTTATCCTGTGCACCTGTGCTCACACTACCTTGTAGTGGAGAAAGGTTTGTGATCTACAGTGATGCATCCAAGAAGGGATTGGGGTGTGTTCTTATGAAAAATGATATGGTGATAGCTTATGCCTCACGACAGTTGAAAATCCATGAGCAAAATTACCCAACACATGATTTGGAGTTGGTTGCGGTAATCTTTTCATTAAAGATTTGGAGGCATTACCTTTATGGTGAAAGGTGTGATATTTATACTGATCATAAAAGTTTAAAGTATATTTTCACACAAAAGGAGTTGAATATGCGTCAAAGAAGATGGTTGGAGCTGATTAAGGATTATGACTGCTCAATCCATTACCACCCTGGGAAAGCAAACAAGGTGGAAGCTGCATTAAGTCGACAAGACCATGCTAGTTTATCCATGATGAGGATCACAAAAGATCCAATATTTATGGATTTATAAAGGATGGATCTTGGAAATATAATGGAAGGGGAAAAATCTTATCTTTCTCAAATGAATGTTCAACCATCTATACATGTGAATATTAAAGAGGCACAGAAAGAAGATGTCGAGTTACAAAAGAAGGTGAGAAATGTTCCTGAATTCAACCTTGATTGTGATGGGATAATAAAGTTCAGGAATCGGGTTTGCGTTCCTCCCATCCCCGAATTAAAGAATGAGCTGCTGGATGAGGCTCATAGTTCATCATTCTCTATTCATCCTGGAAGCACAAAGATGTATAGGGACCTGAAAGAGTACTTCTGGTGGGATGGCATGAAAAGAGATGTTGCTGAATATGTCTCTCGATGCTTGGTTTGTCAACAAGTTAAAGCTGAGAGACAGAAGTCTAAGGGGATGTTACAACCATTACCCATACCCGAATGGAAATGGGAAAACATCACTATGGACTTTGTCACAGGACTTCCTAAAACATCCAAAGGCAATAATGCTATCTGGGTCATAGTTGATCGTCTTACAAAGTCTGCACACTTCATTGCTATTAGAGAGGATTTCTCTCTAGATCAGATTGCCAGGATATATGTAAAGGAAGTGGTAAGATTGCATGGAGTACCACTTTCTATTATATCTGATCGAGATCCGAGATTTACCTCGAAGTTCTGGCGAAGTCTTCAGCATACTCTGGATACAGAGTTGAGTTTCAGCACTGCTTATCATCCCCAGACAGACGGTCAGTCTGAGAGAACAATTCAAACCCTAGAAGATATGTTGAGAGCTTGCTCTATGGATTTCAAAGGAGGTTGGGATCAACACCTACCTTTGGTGGAATTTTCTTATAATAATAGCTTTCACTCCAGTATTCAGATGGCTCCTTATGAAGCTCTCTATGGAAAGAAATGCAGGACTCCAACTTGCTGGGATGAAGTTGGGGAAAGAAAGCTATTAGGACCTGATCTCGTTGATGAAATGGCAGAAAAGGTCAGATCTATTCAACAACACATAAGAGCAGCTCAGAGTCGACAGAAAAGTTATGCCGACAACCGAAGAAAAGACCTAAAGTTTGAAGTGGGCGATAAAGTGTTCTTACGAATATCTCCCTGGAAGAGGGTTATGAGATTTGGAAAGAAGGGGAAGTTGAGCCCTAGATATATCGGTCCTTTTGAAATACTGGATCGTGTTGGAAAGGTAGCTTACCGATTGGCGCTTCCACCGAATCTCTCTCAAGTTCACGATGTGTTCCATGTATCTCTCCTGAGAAAGTACATACCAGATCCTTCACATGTACTCAGCTCAGAAGTTGTACCGCTGGAGTAAGATCTTTCTTATGAAGAACAGCCGATAGAGATTCTGGATCGTAGCGAAAAAGTCCTACGAAACAAGACCACTCGCTTGGTGAAAGTTTTATGGAGAAACCACCAACTTGAAGAAGCTACATGGGAGCTTGAGGATATGATGAGGGAGAAGTATCCTCATCTGTTTGTTGCAAAGTGACGAATTTCGAGGGCGAAATTCTTTTTAAGGGGGGTAGAATGTAACACCAGAGACTTTTATGTTATATAAATCATCAAAGGGATCTTTTTCTACACAACACTTGCTTGGCTTGCTTTACACGTAATCGCGACCTTCCTCGATAGCTTGCGTCGTACGCAATACCGAGTTTCACTAAACAACAATATGCTATTAAAACTAGCCGTTATGAATAGTAATAACCACTTTTTGAAATTTTATAAATTTTATTTTTTAAAATGGACTTCATTTTTGGACTCAGAATATCGAAATTATCCTAGGGTGAAATTTTGGTATTTTTCTGAAAACTTTCAATTTTTGATGAATAGTGAAACCACTAAGTGGTAGGTTAAAAACTGAATTTTGCATAAAACTTAATTTTACCGCTTCTGTGAATGGAATTTTGAAAATCCGACAGACACGGTTGATATCAGTAAGTGTGGTTGAATGAGATAAAAATAATTTTTTGGTGAATAGTAACTTTTTACTTTTTTTTACCGCGGTTAATAGTAAATAGGGTAACTAAGTGTAAATATGATATTAATATTACCCTAACACATGTCCTAATTCTATTGGACAAGTGTAATTCGACCAAAAACAAACTTAGGAATAAAATATGACCATTTAGGCCCACTTGGATTAGATTAGGACATTTATTATTAATTTATTTAAAGAAGGGTTAAAATAGTTAAAATCAAAGTTTACTAAGTAAATAATTTTTAATATGGGGTTATACATAAGATAAATTCAATTGTAAATATTCATTAGAAATATAAAAAGATTTCCGACATGATGATATTTTATTTGTAATTTTTAGACATCATATAATTTAATTTATTTATGACACAAAGATGATGCCGTAATTATCTTATTAATGAAATATTGAAAAAATTGATAATATAAATACCAAAATAAATGTAATTTAAGACTTTTTATGAATTCCACTAATTTTCTAGGTTACTATGATATATTAATGTTGATTTAATCAACTTGGTTCGAACATATAATTCTGTTATGACTTTCACAAAAATCATATATCAAATAGTGTCAAAATTGACACAAAATAGTTTTTAAATAAAATATTATATTATTAATTTTTATTTTATTCCTAAAAATCTAAGGTTCGGCCAAATGACTTATATAAGGATATATATATTAATAATAAACAATTTGGGGTTCGTTTGGCTTGTTATAGTAAGTGTATTAACCATATAGTGAAAGAAAACAAAAAGACACGGTAAAAGTTAAATTAATTAACTTAGAGTTAAATCTAATTGATAAGGTTAAAATAATACCCTAAACTTGTCTAAATCCTATTGGTTGATAGGATTTCGACCCTTCCCCACTTTATCTTAGAAATAAGACACTTTGGAACCATTATAAACCGATTTTGACTTTAATATAAAATAATATTTTGAGATATTCCTAAGGTGCCCCTCTCCTCCCTTATAAAAGGGCACCTCCTCCCCCTCCTCCTCACACCAATTTGAGCACTTAAGCTCGGCCAACCCCTGCCATTTTCTCCTCTCCACTTCCCTAGAATAATCCTAGAGGTCCTGGTCTTCTCCAAAGACCAATCTTAGTTCCTTAAGTGGAGGATTCAAAGAGGCGTTCCAAAGAAGAGGTAATATCCATTACCGATCTTTTCAATTTCTTTCTTCTTCAACTTCTTCTTCTTTAGTTGTTTCATGATAAAGTAATAACATCAGTATTACTTACATACTGATATGTTATTATAAATATGAAACAACCCTAATTCACCTTCTATCCATCCTACGGAAAAATGAAATCACCGCGCGTGCGTACGTACGGAATACCGTCTCCACACCGTGGTGTAATCTATTTTTCCACCATCACCTTACAAGGATGGGTATAAGTGGTGTAATGAGTAACTATATATGATTATTATGAAGTAATATTGATACTAAAATAATATATATATGTACTCCAATACAATTCCATGATCATAGGAACGATATCATCACTCGTGCGTACGTACGGAATACCGTCTCCACGATGTGATGCGACTCGTTCCACATGATCTTCATTTCATAATGATTATATAAATGAATTGAATGAATGAATATGGTATATACTACACTAATACCATTCTGTAAATGAATTATCTATAACCTAAAGATAAGAATAAGAATTTATTCGACAAAACACGCATAAGAATAGAAAGTTATAAAGACCCGAGTAACAAGTAACAATGAAATATTACTAATAAGAAGCTAATAATATGACCATATATGATATAATATCAATATGTATGATTCTGGAATATGTCAATAACATTATTTAAACCATTATACAGGAGCTTCGGACACGAACAAAGCAAATCGGACCTAAGGTAAGGGAAATATCACAATCTCATTTTTATCCAAGATTGTTTATTCATAAGTATTTACTGGGGTGTATTTTATCATCCACATCCATGTTTCATCAATATGTAATATTATTTCCATCCACCTACAATTGTTTAAATCCATTTTTACCCTTCGGTGAGTTTTTAGTAATATCTATGAAAGGAATCTTTTGTCATACGAGGTACTTTTTGACTTTTCTGACAAAAGTACGAAGAATGTTTTTTTAACTTATACGGCACGAACGGATTTCTACTGTTTTATAAAGCCTTATTTTCATGAAGATTCCTCTAAAATATTTCATGACTATTTTCAATAAAATCTATTTCTTTTAAAATTGCATGATGTTTTGTGAAAAGAAATTGATTTTGAAGAAGAAAGGATATTTTCCTCAAGAATTCAGTTCAAGTGCTTTATCAAAATTATTTTCCATCTAAGATAATAAAGGGTTATGTTTTTATCCCTATTATTACATTGATTTGATCATGTTGTGATGGAATTATTTTTATGAATTCCTTTATCTTATATGAATTGATTTATGATGTCATGATGTTTCAAGAATCCCATTTTTGTTACATGTGTTATGTGATGATGTATGATTATGTGGAACACATAAGAAAGGATTCATTATAAGATGGGTGGGACCTATATCTCCCTCCAATGCATTGGGTAAAGATTTTATATCTCATGAGATAGACATGGATGGAACGGAAGGTTATTTCGGTTCAGTGATACAGGACTGAAACGAGGAGTGAACTCGGTTCAGAAAGGGACTTTGTCCACTAAGATAGTCTTGGCAATGAGTCATGAATAACAAGAAATGATTTTCCATGATTATGTGTGCATGCCACAAAGTTTCAAGTTTTATGTTATGATTATGGGGATCTCATTTTCACTTCTATGATTTATTCCATGTTAAGATATTATGATCTCTTTTGCAGGTTTTGATTTTCATAAAGATATGATATGATTTTTATTTCCTTTATTTGCCCTTGCTGAGCATTTGAGCTCACCCTTTTATGTTTTCTTTTCCCCAGGTCAGGACGATGGATATTAAGTAGAATATGCTAAAAGGGACCCTAGATATGATGAAATAAATGGGAGACACTGTAGAAGATTTATGAACCAGTTGTTTATGTTTCCCAGTTTCTAAAGACACTATACCTATACGGTCCTTTGTGGTTTTGTCATATGTTGTAATAAGTGTGCTTCAATTTCGAAGTATTAACAATGTATGTAAAGTATGGGTCGTTATAGTTATAATGGAGGGAATGTATATAAATAACTAAAATATGATTATATATGTTTTTTAATGTTTTTACATTTATCCAATAAAAGCTAAAGGCTTAAAATATGGAAAGAATTAAATTTTAGGTGTATATGCCCTAGTTTTCACTAAAGGTTCACTTATCTCCTTTTAATGGAGAACTATCATTAAATATAGTTTTGATCACTCTTATACATTCTTTTGGACCAAATAAAACTCTTATTAATAATCGGGACATCAAATTTTACTTTGTGTAATTTTTTGGTATTTTTCCGATAAAGTTCATTTTTTAATGAATAGTGTAGAATGTTGTGTTTTAATTCAAAACCTCTTTTTAATCTAATTTATTTATATGATTAGATAATATTTTTAATTGGTTTTAAAGTGAAATTAGAAAATATTTTTACCATTAAATCCAATAGTGGTCGTTGGAATTAATTTCACTTTGAAATCAGACTTAAACTAGTGTCAATCTTTTGATACTTATTGTTTTATAAAAACACGCTATTTGCTCTGACAGCGGGAATTAATCATTAAATTAATTAATGTGACTTATATGTTTTGAATTTTGTAAAACGGACTTCACTTTTGAATTCAGAATATCAAATATAGCTTAGGGTGAATTTTTGGGATTTTTCTGAAAAACTTCAATTTTTGATGAATAGTGAAACCACTAAGTGGTACTTATAAAAACTGATTTTCCGTTTAAATGAAATTTTTCCATCATTGTGTTTTGATTTTCAAAAATCCGACATACATGGTTGTCACTAAGAAGTAAAATGTGGTTCAATGAGATTAAAATAATTTTTTGGTGAATAGTAACTTATTAAGTTTTTAATCGCGATTAGTGGTAATTAGGGTAGTTTAAGGTATAAATAATACTTTAATGAAATGAAATGACCTAGACACATGTCCCAACCTCATTGGTTGTGTCATGGCCGAACATGAAATGCCATGGGTCAACTTGGGGACCCCATGGATCCACTTTTGTTGGGAAATGACATAAATTACTTTTTATTTAATGTTAAAGTGAAAATGACACAAACATAATATGTTTTACAAAAACAATTTTTAAGTGGGGTTATACAAGTCCAAATTTTGATTATAAATAGTCATTGGAAAGCTAAAAAGATTTACTATATCATAGTATTTGTTTTATAATTTTTAGACATTAAATAAATTTAATTATTTATGACATAATAATGATGCAGCGATGACATCATTATTTGACGATTTAAATAAAATAGAAAGATAATGTAAAATCTATGAACTACACATGGAAAAAACCAATTGGATGAGTGGATTTCGAAGACTTATCACCTTATCCACGAATTTTATCAATGTGGGACCTTTTGAAACCGAAACACATTTTCAAATAAAGTAATATTTCTTACTTTCCAAAAGTACCCCTCCTCTCCTCTTATAAAAGGCCCCCACCTCTACCTCTTTTCCCACACTCCTAAAGCCTTTGTCTCGGCCAACCCCTACCCATTTACTCTCTCCACATCCCTCTCCTCATCCTATAGGACTCCATTTGGGCAGAATCCTTTCAAAGGAAGCCTTTTGGCTTAAATCAAAAGGAGTTACACTTTTAAAGGTAATTCATTCTCTCATGTTCATTTGTTTTATTTTGCTTCTCCAACCCCCTAAACTCTTTTTATTTACTTCTTTTGTAACAACACCAGTATCTTCAATATACTAGGATGTTGTTATAAGATTTATTTGAGCTACACTCTCACACAACTACATCAAATGGTTAAAGAACATACGGTTTCCGTGGATGGTGAAATTCTGCCTCCCGAAACGATGATTGTTCAATACTCATTTAACACCTTCAAGGGTGGCCATTATGATGTCACTATTTTTATATATGATATATAATATGTTTATGTTTTATTTATGCTTCTGTATTTTTCATTTTTGTCTTACCTTTATGGCTTCCATTATGGGTATACGCGATATCTTCATTTAAGGAAGTGCGGACTACCGCCCCCTCAAAGTGATTTGATTCGTTAAATACCATATGTGGGGTGTATAAAGGATGGAAATATGATATTATATATGATATTATACTGGAATTATAATATACCTTTATATCATTATTATTCCATTCTATAAAATATGAAATAGAAATGAAAGTAGCGTTCATGCGTACGTACGGCTTACCGTCTCCATGAACGGTGCATTTCATTTCTTACCTCTAAATGATTATGTAATGTTATAAATGCATGCATGTACTGGATATATATGACATATATGATATCTACATAATGAATACAATTCTGGATATAATAAACATTTGTCCACATGAACAACATGTAATTGTAAGAAGACCACTTTCGACTTAAGAACCAAATATCGGCAAAACAAATATTATTAACTTAAATAATTACATAATGTTTGTGACATGGTAATAAGTGGTATAAAAGTAATAATGAACCTGAAAAAGGGTTCTTAAGGAATTAGAAATTAACTCAAGTTTATTATTCAGGATATTAAAGAACGATCGAGTCAAGTCGGACCCGAGGTAAGGGATCCCACTCCTCTCTTTATTTTTAAGTACACACTTTTATGTCATTCCTTTTAAAGATCATCTTTCTTGTTATTGGGATGATCTTTTATATTAAACTTACTTTATTTTTTATGTTCATGTGATGAGAGACCCTATTCTCTCTCATAAATCCATTTTGGAAGTTTTGAGTGGCGCCGTTAGGCTGCCGAATTTTCGTAAGAGATCTAAACTCTCTCTTTCTTTTTAAGTACTCTCCTTTATGTCACTTCTTTTAAGCTCATTTTTGTTATTTTGGGGGATGTTATTTTGTATTCTTCATTCTGTAAACTTTATGTTGATATTATGAGAGACCCTATTTCCTCTCATCAATCCATTTTGGATGTTTTATGTGGCGCCGTTAGGCTGCCGAGTTTTCGTAAGAGATTTTTCATCTCACTTTTGTTCCCGTGAGATTTATGCTACATTTGCCACAAATTCCATTGAGTGGTGTATGTACTTCCCATTATTCTACTCTTTGTGTAATATACTTTCGTTTATGAGTATTTACATCAATGATCTATTGTCCTTCTTCCATGGGGTGTATGTTTTGAAAGACACCCAAGTCGGTAAGGGAACCTTTCACCCTCCTCTTTTTTTAAAAGACTTCTTTTATTGGGTCTTTTAATTTACATATTTTTATGTTGGGATATGTTCTCATAAATACTTATTGATGTAAATTTTATGTCCAAGTGACGAGATACACTTTTTATCTCTCATCAACTCATTTTGATGTGATGCCGTTAGGCTGTCAAGGGAACTTTTTAACCCAATTTCGATTTCTTTGGGTTCAACTTGTAGTCATTGAATATGTCATCCATTGAATATGTGTGAATGACCTTTTATTGTTTTACACTTAATATCCACTTATATTGGGTGTATGTATATTTGTCACACATATTTTGAGATTGACTTTTCCTTAATTTAAGGATACCTTCTTTATAAGGGATTTCATCACATTTGACATTTCTATTGAGGGTTCATTGTTGTTATGCACCAATTCACTCTTATATGGTGTATATACTGTCCTTTGGAGTATTATATCATGAATCCTTTTATTCTCATGATATTATAAAGTTCTGACTAAATGTTATTCCTCGATTATTGTATTCAAGTGTCTCTAATTTTGGTAAAACCCCTTTAACCAAAATATCATTTTAAATGTTTTAATTATTTGTTCTTATTAAAATCCATGTTTTCAAAATAGTTTTAAGGATTTATTTATATGGATATTAATGGTTTAAAATGTTAAAAGCTTCAAGGTGGTATGAGACACTTTGATTCAAAAATCTCTTTATTAAATGTTTTAAATGGTTTTGGAAATGGTTTCTTTTTGAATGGATTCATTATTTCAATATCCTAAAATGTTATATTGTGATTGAAATGTGGAAATGTTATGTTTCCTTTATTCATGTTTTATGTGATACGATTATGTTATGGTTCTTGGGCATTGTTATGAAGAACGGGTGGTTCCGTGATAGACTAAGGGCGGGTGAGCCCGTTATAGCCCTCCAATGCATTGGGTAACGCGAAGGAGTGAAACGTTAAGGTTTCTCCGAAGAGATTTTAGGGAATATACTGTGATGGGTATTCCAAACGTAACCAAGAGGGTTACTCCCTACGTAAGAATGTTATGAATGCCTCAAGTTACCTTTATTTCTTATGATTTCTATGATTTATTCATGGTTTGATGAGGTATGTTAAAGTGCCTTTGTTTTATGGGTAAAGTATGACTTCATTATTATGTATATATGAACTCATGTCTCCTTTCCATATTTTTATAACTCTTACTGAGCTTTTTATGCTCATCCCAAGTTTTTGAAATGTTTTTCACAGGTCAAGGGAAAGGTACATGATGGGATGATAGTGTCAAGGATGTGTCAAGAAAGAATCCGTGTTATATTTTAAATATGTTCCCGTTGATGGGAAGAATGAATACTGTCTTTTATGTAACCACTTTGTTTAAATGTGGAATGTAATGCAAGTTTCATGATCTAATTCTCTAAAACTCTAAACCTGAAAAGATCCTCAATGTGTAATCTTGTAATAACTCAAGATTAAGTAAGGTTTAAGGCTGGGGCCTTATACAAACAAAGTAAAATCATAAGATTTAACTTGATCTGTTTACTTTTTCAGAGTAATTTTTCCTTAACACTTGGTCTATTTATTTTTGTAGTTCCTCGTTTCATTACAATTGAAATATTTCACATTAGAAAAAATTATCTTGTCCTTGTAATCCCAAAAATGGTGGAATTTCTTTCAACAATTTTGGCAAACTCACATTAGATTTAATCAGGTACTAACGTGATTATTTTAACAATTACTTGTGGGAAAATACTTGGTTCCCATCTTCACTATAACAAAAAATTTCCAAGCTATCCTCTTATTATCATTCTTCCATTTGAAGCCATAATACATAGAGTACTATTTTCATATCCTATTATCACATGATACTATGTCTTCATATGATGATAATTCTTGGGATACTATTTTCTTTTGAAATATTATCTTAAGACCGTGATTGATTTGATCCTTCTTACTCTTTGGATCACTTTAATATGTGAAGATGACATTCTTTCTACTAGGCACTATTTCTAAATGTCTAAATACACTAGGTTAGATCATATCATAATTTATAATTCTAGGATAAGTAAAATAATAATGAAAACTTGTAAAAGTTATGTGTATCTAGTATCATAATCATAAACATGGTTTCCTTGGGGACATATTTACTTCTAAATCATTCATAATGGGTTTTAATTTTTTTTTGAATTATCCTAAGAATATCCCTAGGGGTTGTCAAACCAGGTGCATAGTAAGGCCAATTTTCATATACCAGGTAACCCCAAGTTAGGCTCGACACACCTTGTAGGAGTTGTTACTCCTAGGTACATCTACTTCAGAACCAAATACACTTGTAGTACCAAGATAGTGATGTATTTCTAGAATACTCACATAATCTATACCTTACCAAAATTCTAGGAAGTTATTCTATACATATCCTTGAGTCTATATTTATTTTTTGTATCCTAATCTATGTTTTATAAAACTAATTTCTGTGGTTGTTTCTGAACATCCTCTAATACCAACTGTAATGCCCCAACCCCAGAAGCACAGAGTTAATGCATTACTTTATTACATAGGCATAATTACAAGGAATCAAGTCATAAAGGATTTATCAGTCTAAAAATCATGGAAAATATATTACATACAAGAACCTTACCTTAAATTTTAAAACATAAAGTAAAAGATAGAAATAATTTTAGAACAATATTATTATTCTATATTAACCATGAATATTAGTCATAATAATCCTTATAACATCCAAGGAAAAATAAAATATAATAAAGGGGTGAGCATATATGCTCTGTAAGGGTAAGCGTATAGTGGAAGCAAATGCGAATAATAAGACTAAATATTAAGTTAATGTGTACAGGTAAAATACAATCCATTTATGAATAATCAATAGCATAATATGTAATTAATAAATAATACCATATAAAATTTCCAGATGATCTAGAAAACATAACCCTGTATATTTAACTAGTCGAATAATAATATGGAATATCAATAACTAATATCATAGTCAGGGAATGCATAATTTCAAATGTATGCACTATCATGAACTATCCTCAAGATAAATACTTTCTGGATCCATCCTTCTGACAATTTAAGTATATGGTTTGAAACTCGTATGATTTGTGCCATGATCTATCCTCTTGACAATTTAAAACTATTTGGAAACAAATTTGAAGGGTTTGTCACCAAATTATTTCATCTCATGAGATTTATCGATTCATAGAGGGGGTCTAGAGGGCCTAAACCATCGCATACTATGTCCAATGAATTCCTCATATGAAAAGGGTGATGAAACAAAATCAACAAAAACATTCTTATTAAAACTATCAAAATAAATGTAAACATTTAAACCAAAAAAAGTGAATGTTATCCAAATAGAACATACAGAGTCAAAAAAAATTCTTGAACCTTTCAATGAAATATGTTAAATTATATCATAAGATATCCAAGTAAATCAAGGATAATATCCAACAAAATATGTCGAAAAATATTAAAATACTATAATAAAATCATTCAAAATCACTGGAGAGAAATACCCCTTTTGGATGTGAAATCATTTATTTAAAATACATTAAATTATATAAGAAAATATTTCCAACGAAAATAAACTTGTAATAATATTTTTTAATCCTCAAAATGTTAAGGTGTCATGATGGTAGAAAAATTTACTCACATCGTATACATTAAAAAACATTTATTCTTCCAAAAAATCCATAAAGTACCTTGTTTGAAAAAATGTAAAATATATTCCTCTTAAAACATTTTATAACAATTAATTCCTTCTAAAAAGACATTAAATTTTTTTATGATCATAGTAAAAATATTTTGGAAATGAATATTTAGAATCATGGACATGTATGATAAATATTCACCGATGAATACTTATGCAAAAAAATGTCAAATAATAATGAGATTGCAAAATAAACCATTACTTTGTACTTTCTTTTAGTTGAATGTCATTTAACCTCTTAAATAATGGTTTAAAACAAGTTATTAAATTATTATATAACTATATTCATATTTATTGTATCATATATGATCTTATTATATCATTTTGTTCATATTATTTCAGTATTACCACTGTTTCGAGTGTTAATTGGTTCATTTTCTTATGGTTTTTTGTCGAGCAAGTTCTGTTTCCAATGGATAGGATATATTTTATTCATTTACATAATAAAATTCTGTTAATTAACATTATATCCAATCATCATATATATATATATATATATTTAAATCAGTCATGAATGGTTAACATGGAGAATAAATCTCAACGCGTCGTGAAGACAGTAGGTCATACGTACACACGAGTGATGATATCATTCCCTTAATGTTAAAGTGGTAAGAAATTCCAGGGTATATTAATTATAAATAATAAATATAATTTCATATTTATAATTTTTATATATTACATTCATTATTATACAAATCCAAATAATGTGGTAATTAACACAAATTACACCACATCTTTGAGATTGTAAGTCATGCGCACACACGCACGGTTATATTCCATTTTGTAGGATCAATAAAAGGATGAATATGGTTTTACCATAATCATAATAAAATATCTTCATTAATATTAAACATTATTTATTTCTTTAGTTTGGAAAAAAACATAGGAATAGGAAAAATAAGAAGAAATTCTCATGAATGAGTTATGTAAACTATTACATGTTCTTCGATAGACTTCAATTGGATATCCTCTTACGTAAAATAAGGATGGTATTTTTAGAAGACCAAGACCTCATTAAATTATCTAATAATGTTTCTAGGAGAAATTTACAGGGTTTTGTTGAGCTATAAGGATCAATGTGGTGTGAGAAAGTGGGGTAGGATGTTCCTTTTTATAAGAGACGTGAAGGGCACTTTGGGAATCATTTAAAACATTAAAATAATAGAAATTACTTTTTGGTTAAAATGGATCCAAAGAGATTTATTTCTAATATAAAATTATTATGTGTTTATGGAGTCCTAAAAAATTATTTTTAAATTTTTTTGGGTCACATTATCAACCTTATCTTTTGAACATTACCCTTAAACTGATTAACTCTTACCATCACAAGATCTCTTTTCTACTCTATATGTTTAATACAATTAAAATAAAATGCCAAAATAACCCCAAATGGATCATTGATGAAATATTTAACCATATTATAGTTATTTGGAATAATATTGTAATTTTAGGAATTTTATATCATCTAATAAATTATAATTTATGTTAAAGTGTCGTTTATTTCAATTTAGATACTATTCATTATTTTTATTTTTAAAATTGTTGTAACAACATTATATCTTCAATCCAACACATATAATAAATCAATAAAATGTCTATGTTACCTATAAAATTCATCTATGTTTTTAATTATGTCAAATTATATTTATTTTACTATTTTCAATATCAATTTTTTTCATATCTCCATTGATTAAACAATTACTGCATCATTATTATGAAATCCTTTAATTAAATTATTTTGTCCAAAATAAATTTAATAAAAGTCATCATGATGAATATAAATTTATTAACTTTAAAGTAAAAAATTTATAGTACAATTTATCTTTTTTATAACCTTAAAATATTAATAATTTATTAAACATGTGAGTTTGATATTTTGAAATTTTCATTAAATAAAACATAATAAATGTAGTGTTCTTACCCAAGTGGAATAAAAGGGATATAATTTTCAGATAAGGCTGGTTTTGGTTGAAACCCACTAATACAATGAAATTATGAAAAGTTTAAGGGTATGATTATTAGATTATAATATTATTTTTACCTCTAATTATCAAATTTATCATTAATGGTGTTAAATAAAAATTACTAAAGTTATTAATCATAATATCCAGAAACAAAACAGATCCTATTAGAATATTAATACCATAAATATTTTAATCTTGTATATCGGTTTTTATAAATTCAATTCAGATAAGTGGATAAATTAAGTTTGACACTAATACTATAGATGTGGTGATAAGGTAGGTAAAAGGAAACATTCCAAAGTTTAATAAGTTTTTATTTCTAATTTCAATAAAAAATGATTCCAATAACCAAAATTAGATTAAAATTTGAATTATTGATCTATTTTTACTTTAAAAATCAATTTAAAATAAAATATTTATTTAAACGATAAGTCTCTTTTCAAATACAATGTAGTATTTTTCACAATTCATAAAAATATTAAACTTCTTAGAAAAATTCCAAAAATTCACCCTAAACTATTTTTGATATTCCAAATTAAAAAATTTATTATATTTTGAAATATAAAATTTTATAATTTCCAAAAAATATTTTAAAAACAGGTGCAAGATCAAAAGGTGGTAAAACTACTTTAATAAAAATATTGGGGTTTTTGTGTAATATTGGGATTGTTCTTATCTTATTCCTATCAAATTTCTTATATGAATATTAGAAATACATTATTTAACATATAACATATAGATTTCATTAGTATCATTTTCTAACAGTATTTAATTCAAATTATTACCATATAACATCAATATTTCTTCATAAAATCATTTCCTAAATATTCATTTAGTTCCTCAATTGATTTCTAATTAATTGATAAATAATTAATTCAACCATATATTTTCATAAGATAGTTAATACTGTTATTAACTTCCAACCTAACGACTATGTTATAAAAAATAATATTTTAATTTTTTTTTGTAAAACTCTGCCATGGGTGTAATGAAATCCAACTCATTATTGTGTGTAGTGAACACTTATCATGGTTTTGCATATAATGTAAGCTATTAAAGAAACTGAATTTATTTAATAAGAGACATACTAAAAAATCTTGGGCATTTACAATCTTATCAATGAAAATATAGAGAAATATAATGGAAAACCATTATTAAACATGATGAAAACTGCAAGGAGATCGTTATTTAAATATTCCTTATCTAGATAAAAAGGAAAAAAACAATAATACCCCACCCCAACTATTTAGGATAAGGTCTATATCTACACAAACTTGGGTCAAATTCCCCCTAAAAAACATAGAACACCACCTTGGGCATATTTAAGGAGTCCCACTATAGGTAACCGTCAATCTGAAGCTTATTATTAATCATTAAATGCATTCCAAAAAATTACATCCTTGTGTTTCATATCAAGAACTATAAGATTCAGTTTAAGATCAATATTTGATAAAGAGAAAACACATGTAGGACACTAGAGACCAGTTTCTATCTTTATTATAAGGGGAGTATTAATATTCATAACTTAAGAGAAAATCTCAATTTGATGGTTTACTAGCTTATTATTATTTTTTAGAAAGGGAATTCCCCAATGTGGCCTTTTCGAACCCTCCACACAGATAAACCCCCCTCCCCCACAAAGGAGTAGCACTCGGAGGCAGCTCCCCAGCTGGGGAAGGAGTCGTTGCCAACCGAGATGACAGAGCGTCCCGAGGGTAACAACCCAATAGCGATGGTTCGTCACATCAATCCATCAGCAATTGTCTTTATTATTATAAATGAGTGAGATGCACATGTATTAAATAATGAAGTAACTATTGATGAATTTATAATGATGGTATATCTCACAGTCACCAGACCTACACCAGCTTTCTTTGGATACCCTCCAACTTTGTGAAGAAGCTCTGTTCCAAATTCATGTGACTAGAACCACATATCTCTTGAAGAATATAATTTTATCACAATAATTTTTTGGTACTGATAAGACTATGATACTATGTAGATCCAAAAAGGAATGAAAAACTTTTATAGGTGATGTGATCATCCTAAGAAATTATAAATATTGGGTACCTCAGTGAAAAAATATTTTAAATACCCAATCATAACACACTGAAAGAAAGTTATAAGGCATCTTCCAAGAACTCTATGTGTAATGGATGATGCCTCCTATCAGGATCTACCATGAGGCTCATCACTCTTTATATTCACTTTAATGGAACTAACAGAAGTACTACTAGGTTAAAAAGGAACACCCTTCAACCCTAAATTACCAGCTAGGTCAATTTAGGCTTCAATTCCCTATCTAGTACATCAACATAAGAAATGATATTTAGTTTGAAGAGATGAAAATAGATTTTATAATGAAGTCCCATCTAAATTATTTGAGCCATTAGTTACTCATTCATCAACACAAAAAAAAACTGAATAGGCTGATAAAAATTGTTTTCATACCATGCGACAGTCCTGCCACCTTACTGGTGGATACGAAACTATACATATTTCTACAAGAACATAGACTCTGGATAAAAATTTTATGTGAAATTAAATATAATGAATTTCTACTTGATGCCACAATATTTCTCTCCCATCAACATTGAATCCCACCATCTATTTCTATGTCATACTTTTTTAAGGTTATTTCTTTGAATTATGGTGGTGGTTACTCATGTTTAAGAGACGTGAAGCCTAATTGATACAACTATTTAGATATTATATAATTACAATCCTTAAAGTATGTTTCCCCATTTTTTTCTTCTAATTTTTTGGGGCCTATCAATTGATTGAGGGAGGGGGGTTGAATATGTTTTGAAATCCATAACAATGTATGGGCCTTCTTTCTAAATAAATGTGGTCATTCTGGGTTTTAGACCCTATGTCACCTAGGAACTAAAATTGGTCAAGTGGATGGGTGGTCAGACTCATCAAACCATTTTGGGGATAATTATACCAACTTCAGGGCTCTCTTATCGATTTAAGATATGTTCATGAATCTATTCTAAATTATTACACAGATTTTGGTACCCTAAAAAATGATCAAGTGTTTAATCCTTCTATGATTATAGGGGGTTATATTAATGATACAATTTGAATGAATCTATAGTTCTTCATCCATTACCCATAAATACTTTTTAATGGGTAGATTCTTATATTTTAATTACATATAACCTGGAACTCCATATTTTACATCCATCTTTGTAGCCTATTAGTATTTCAACGATGGGAATGAACCTTAATAGTGTGTCCTAGGTTTCATGTTTATTATAGGAATAAAACCACGAAGTTCTTTGAAACTATGATGTTTAATATAAAAAGAAAACGGAAATATATGAGTCAACATAGGACCCAAGTATTGATATCGAGAAATGGGAAGGTGTCCTACATATATTATTTTTGACAAGAATTAGATCAAATGATGTTCTATCATGCCTTTGGGACTTACCATAAGGTGGACATTCTTGTATGGGTGTAGTCCTATTATACTACTGAAAGGGAATTACACACAAAGATTTAACTAGTCATATGAAATTCATGATTCCAAAGATATTATTATTTCAAATCCATAATCCCTCATGGTCCATCTTAGGGGTGAGAAATAGGGGATAGTAAATTACATGTCTCATACTATATTGACATGGGAATTATGAACTGAGGCATCCCTAATTGGGTGTTTGATATGGAGCATAATCCATTGGAAGGAATCTTACAAATCTTTTTTATAGAAGGAATATTTTCCCATACAGTTCACGTGACTTCACAATCTATTGATGGTTGAGGATGAATGGAAAACCCATAGGAGAGTTTTAGTCCCATGGGTAAGAGTATCTGAGACATGAAGGGACTTAAATTGAGTTAGATTCCCATTGGATATTAGGGAATAAGATATAATCCTTTGTATCCTTTTTATATTACTAATCAGGGTTATCATGGTTTAGTTTACTTTTATGTATGAATATGTCTATTGGGCATGGTTATCACACCCTAGGGGGGTTCCCTTGATATTTCTTGATTGTATTTATGAGGTGTCTGATGTGTATATCTAACATGTATGAAGACATCTGGAAATGTGATGGTTTATCAATATACATTTCCAATGAAAGTATCATGATCTATTTGACTTGTTTGGATGAAATCACATTATATGGATGATATTTCTTGGAAGTTGTCACATGATCAACATCAGAATATCTAGAGGATGTTGCATGAGCTGGATGGAAAGGGTAGAGGACTTATCAGTACTTTTTTTATATTTAATGACGATGGTGTATAAATTTCTTAACATTTGAAAAGGGTGTCCCATCACTGGTATGATAATCCCAGGGAGTATCACATTACTAGTTTTTCATGTATGAAGGGAATCTCATGATCCTACTATTCTATATGGAGAAATTCATGATACTAAGGTGACATGTCCTGGAACCATTGAAAGATCCAAATAGATAATTTGAATAACATGATGACATCTCATAAAAATTATTGTGTCCATATATGCATAACTATTCTTCTTTTTTAGTCTTTATTGCATATACACCCCCTGGTTTGTCAAGAATTAGTCTATTTTGGTTTCATGTGACCTTTTCCATATGAGGAAACTCATTCAGATGATCTAAAGAGCATGCCATATGTCACTCACATGATCTATAGAGTGATCTTGAAAAGTACATATTCATGTTGTGTGATCCCTTAGACCGCCCCATGTTTTACCTATAAGAAGAACTTTTATATCATGTGATCCTCCTCTTTGAGATGTTTGATCACATGAAGTCTCTTTTATGTGTGAAATAATGTTCATCCTCTATCACTGTTTTTTATAAGGGGGAGGGATTTATAGATCTCACCACCCTAGTTATAAACCTCCTTATGCGGTTTATATTTCTTAGATATGAGTTGGGGTCAGTGGAGTGAGTTATGCATCAATTTCTTCACATGATCTTACCAGAGGTCATCTAAGGCATGAAAAGATATTTAGTGACTATAATAACACCCCATCATCACTATATTCACTAAAACCTAGCCAATTAAAGGGTTATCACGTAATCATGTTGACATGTCAAAGGGCCTTCACAAAGTCAAGACGACATGTCTTGGAGTCTTTGTGATATTAGGATTCTTAGGGAAAATATTTCAAATGATCTAATGAGACTTGTTTGGGGTCCTCTATGAGACTAAGGTGTATTTTCAAAGCTATATCGTGAGATCAAGATGTATTTTAAAAGGGGCCTCCAAGGTATTAGGTTGACATGTCAAAATTCCCTATCATGATACAAGGTGCATAACCACTTTCACATGGAAATATATATATCCTCTCACTAGGAGAGGCTTTTTACATTTACCATATTATTTTCTTCTTTATTTTACAAGGAATATGGATCTCATGATGCTGTGATAGTGTTTTCATAGACCTTAACTTTGATTTTATATGGAGAATCGCATGATCAGTGCTGGGTCTCATGATTTTCTGAGAGAATTATCACAGAAAATCCCTCCATCTATTTGGGGACCCAAAGGGGTACCACATAATTTAATGGGAATGTCTGAGGTCATTCACATGACGATTAAGACATTATAACATACTATTTTTCATCAAAGTGGACATATCTCACGTGGTCTCCAAAAGGTCGTGTGAGTCCCATAAGAATGTCACATGAATATCAATGTAAATCTCCATTACATGAGGATTCTTCCTTTTCCCACCTTTATTTTATAATAAACTTTGGACGTTTTTCATGTGTCTGTCAATTGAAAAGTCTCTTAATTGGATGAAATTATATAGTTTACCTCATGCAACCATCATCCCTTGTTTAGAAACATTCACAATAATAGGGTTGTTCATGAAAGGAGAGTTGTAGGGGCTTCATTTGTTCTTTATCAGATGATGCACAACACAGAACTACTTTTCATGACCTTTTCATGGTTATGTGATCACATGTGATTCTAGAGGATATGTGATCTAGTTTATTTTTGAACCAGACAACTTTTTGGATAATATAACACCCATGATTTAGGTATTCTTAAATTATAGAACTTCTTATTCTCATTTTGTAGGTGTCAGAAAATCCTCCCCCCCAAGCAATCTCTGTAGGGATAAGGACTTGGTTATAATTAGAGAAAATGCTTGCCTGAGTTCTGGGGGTTTCATCAATTAGTTTCTTGGGTGATGTTTGATCATTAAATTAAATGTTGGTATTCCATGCATAATTTAATAAATATGGGAGCAACGGGTGACTCATTCCACTCATGAATAAGAATCACTAGAGCTCTTGTGATTTCCTTCTTCAGGTGATCACTTCACAAGAACATTCTGCAAGTTCTGTTTCATAAGACTCTTATAAAAGAATATATCACACTATTTTATTGCATGAACTGCATGAAATACTTTTTCATGGGACTATCTTGAGGGATTCATTCATGATTATTATCACACAGTTTTCCTTTTCTCCATAATTTTTTCAACAGATGAGAAACCGACTCTCAGTAATATTCTCAACATGTGACCCAAACCCTTATCTACATGGTAATTTACATAATCCATGATGATCTAATGGAAAAACAATGTTTATTTTCATAACAGATCTTTTGGTTATGATATTCATTATAGGTTAGGAGATCATGAGATGTTATGCGGGTCATGCGATTCATAAGACCCATATTAGATCATGTGAATCACAAGGTGCTTCATGGGTCATGTGATTTGTGACATCCATAGGAATTCTCAAATACATTAATGGATAATGTGATTATTATAATTATTTCAAAGTCACACACCTATTTTGGAAATATTTACCTCTTATTTGATATATTCCCCCTGTCTTCATACATATGGAATCTTGTTCTTAGTCATATTCCAACATGTCTATAAAGAGAGAATTAATTACTGGGAATCACCATGCCAACCCCTAGAATCACATGTTCTTTGAAAACAAGGCTTCAAAGGGTCCTCGCCTAACTAAACTTTAGAGCTATTTATTGTCACATCATCATCCTCTGTATGGATTCAGCATACTAGATGATCTTTTTAGTCCCTTAACTAACTACAATATTCCAAATTGATACTTTTCATCTATCCTCAAATGAATTCAAATTAATTTATTTCAAGATATTAAATTTGTTGTAGCATGGTCCCAGTGCTTTCCCTATATAATGGATAACTCCCCACAATGTTTAGATGGTTGTGATTTTTCCCACCAACAAATCACACTGAGATATCCAAGCATATTTGTATCATCATTAAAAAACATGATATGTGGTTGGAGCGAGAAATGTGCATAATGGCCTGTAGATATCTTTTATAATGAATGGGAGTGGCTGTTCTAGGTTAGGCATAGTTTCTTATAGTTCTCTGACTAGTTAAATTTTGTTCATCTTTACAAGGAAGCATTTGTTTTTCATTTCAAAGTGTGTCATCAATAGAAACTTCCTAAATAGTTGATTAGAAATTGGTAAATTAGAACTAATTCATTTGATGTATAACATGGAGGGGTACGAATTATCCATTGTTATATCTACCAAATCATCAAGATATTTCCTCTTAGGGATATTTACTATGAGTTCCTTCATACTACGGGCAAATGGGATGATCCCACAAACACTCTGGTCTTAGAAAGGGACATACATAACATTATGATGTAGAAGATGTGGAAGTATCTAAATTTTTCCAATAAAATATCATTTAAGGATTGGATAAACATTTTTATAAGATATAGAGTAGATTGTTCAACCACAACATTCCCTCATCAGTGCACTTCCTAGGATGTTTGTGATATTATGGGATCTTATAGGGAAATACTTGAGGCCATGGAGTATGCCACGTGTGGTTAATAAATGATGTTGGAGATATAATCAATGCTTAGGATTGAGGGTTTCCTAACCATGTTATTGAATAAAAGGATTTTTCTAGTCAGGGATGCATGTGTTGGAGTTCAAGTGAGCGCACTGGTGTTGGATGCTCGATTAGTAGAGGGGCGGACTCTAAACCTATCCATACCGACACTTTCTCACCTATATCAACTCTTGGGAAATATTCAAAAAGTAAATTTTACCCATAGGATTAATGGACCTTTCTAGTTCTTATATGGATTTATTGGTGATCATTCAAACTTTTAAAAATACCAAAATAGTACTGGTATCCCTGATGCCCAGTTCCGTCCTAGAATGTTGAATATCTCTAGGGATGAGGAAATGATTCTAGGATCTGATGAGGTATTTAAAATGTAAACATGGTCAAATCATTTCGAAATTATCACATATCATTAACATTCATATATAATTTTTGATATTAGAAGTGGCTCCCTTTATGAGTATTCCTGGAAAATATCTCTCTGTGATGGGGTTGTTATGGCACATGTAGATGATCTGATCATTTTCAATTCGTACACCCCATATCAATTTTCTCATCAATTTTGATGTAATCAAAGGGTTTGTCCTCTCCGTTCATCTAGTGTTCATGGAAAGTGACATCATAATCATCTTCGCTAGATTTTGGTCATGTTTTTGGGTGAAGTTATAAAGAGTGAAATTATTTTTCGGCATATTGAAACACCTATCTTCATATCATAGGCTTATGTCTAGGAATAGGTGGAAGACTACCTAGGTGGTGTGCTGAATACATTGGTATATCAAGTGGATAGACCCAATCCTTCACCATCACCCTTATATGTAGAAGCAATGGAGTTGATTCTGGACTCAAGTTATCCTTCGAAGAAGCTCCCTCTTTCAGGCAACGATGATCCAATTAGTGGTGAAAATTTATTTTTGGATGATTGTCATTAAATATAAGTGACATATGATGCATCATTTAAGAGAATATGAAATGGTACTTCCTCTATGGATTTATCATTACCTCAACCAATAATCCCCCTTCCAATATACCTAACCCATTAGTTATAAAGGACAATGTGCGATATAGACTAATCTAGTAGTAGATTCACATTGTGATCATTTAGAATCCCCTAGAAATGTTTCATGATCAAGGGGAACGTCTTCTCCATCCCTTTCATGATTTGGTGGTAGGCTCCACTAATCTTCATCCACTATATGATATCATGTTTCAAATCAACCTTACTCAAACAAACCTATTTAATATTGAGAAGGGACTCTAATGTTTTAATAATGAATCTTCTCTTTCCAATCATTGTGGGAATCATCAAAGGTACATGGGGAGAGATTCCACACAACCACTCATCTAAGCAATTAGATGGAACTATTGAATTATTAAATAGTATAATATTGAGAATACAAAACTATATCAAGATCTTATCTTCTTATTTTTTTCATCTCTATTAAAAACTATTCAGAAAGGAGCTATGGTGTTATCTTCTTTTATGGAGTCTATCTATCCTAATTTGGCAGAGGAGGAGGTAGATGTAATAAAACATCAACATTCAATTGATAGTTCTCACCAGACTCTCACTATGTTTGGAAAATTTGGATGATAAAATCCTAATTTAGTATAATAAACATGTTTATGTTTTGATGTATTCTTTTGAGTGGCTCTGAAATGTGGAGATTCATCCTTTTCACATTATCACTGAAATGTTTTTCAAAAATTACAAGTCATTGTCCAACTTTCCATCATTCCAGATGTTCATGACACTTCACTTACCCGAAATAGAATAAATCATAAATGATACCCATCCTTTTTATATCATCATTTAAACCATAATACCATGAGTTTAATTTTTAAAATAACAACATGTTTATATTGATATTTTCTCATAAATACCAAAAAACATCAGATTTCTCATTGATGTACCTTCTCCAGTTATCTTAATATCTACTAATTTACCTGGATAATTTGGGTAAAATATGAATGTCCCAGAGGAAGAGTGCTCTAATATTTTTGATTTTGAATTGTAATAGAGATCATAAATTGAGTTTTTCTAGGGACAACTAATGATCCCCAAAATATTTGTATCAATTTATTTATATTTCCCTAATTTTTTACTGAACCATATATTAGGGAAGGATTATCAGGTGAAGTCATGGATTTTGTTTAGTCTTACATCTTATATGTTTTTCACTAATATATTATATGATTCTTTCATTTATGAGTGCCCAATATTGCACGGATCACACAAAGTTCACGTTCAGCAAATATAAAATCTATCTTTTCCCAGGATTCCCTTATCAAGTTTTCAACCTTGTGAGCATAATTACTCATTTAGTTGGATATTTTGTGTCCCTATAAACAAAACCATTTTTGTGCTGTTGTTTAGGGTCTTCCAGCTCAAACCATATGTTTTTACAGTTTATGGTATTCTATCTTAGACCATATATTTCTAGTAATTTATAATATGGGAAGCATAATTATCCATTCCATTTAATTTAATATAGTTATGAAATCAACCTTGAAGTTTTAATTTCACGTGGTATGGACGTTTTCCATGCACTTTAACATAATGTGGAAAGGATGTCTTCATTAAATGTTGACATGATGTGCTAAAGACATAAAATTGGTTCAGTTTAATGTCTTGTTGCTAGGATGATATGAATGTAGAATGGAGAAGACATATGTGGGATGATCGAAAAAAACTAAGGTCATGAGTTCCTCCATGGTGTCTCTAAGGCTTGTGATAATTGGAGTAATTTTTGTGAAAGGATTAGATTCCTCTAGTTGGTGGATCACAATCCCTTATGCCTGATCCCATAAGGATTATAAAATCATGTTCATGTAAATAGGATCCCCTCGATTTTCTAAGATCCATGAATGTTTTATGAGGATAGTACTGGTTGAGGGTAAGATGTTAGGGAAGTCAAGTCCACTGAGATAGTTGGAATATGGTCAGTTTAATTCATAACCCTAAAATTTTAATCGATGAATATGGAATAGGGAAGACATACCATGAAATAACCAAAACCCCATAAGGTTCTGAGATCTTCTACAGTGTTATTAGGACTCAAAAGTATTTGGGTCCTTTATTTACATGGAGGACATGCCTCTAGTTATTGGGTCACAATCCCTTATGTATGATCCCATAGGGAATACATGAATAATCAATAAAAGATTATCCCCAATCTTTTCCAAGGTTTAGGAAAGCTTTTTGAGGACTCAAAGTTATAGTAAATGAACTTAGAAATGGTAAAAAAATCTCTCCAAGAAGGGATATAGCGCCCTTAAAAAGTTCATATTTTTTATTGGGAATATTGAGGCCTACACCATATAGATTTGAGTCACATGGTGTGGGATATAAAAATGTATAAGAATGGAGTGTCACATTTTTTATATGATAAGTTGTGCACAACATGGAAAAGTAGCATCAAGGATGTCGAATATACATGAATAGTCTTGTTAGGGGGTTGTAAATCACGGTCCAAATTACATGGGCCAATAGTAATGATATGGGATAGTCATCCTTGGGATAACCCAAATAAATATAAGGCACTGACGTCCATCATGTTAATATCAGGGATCAAAATGATCAGAATTTCAATTTTTCATGTTTTGACACATTTGGTTGATGGTCAGAGGCACATATGTAGGAGCTAGGGGAAGAGAATAATTATCAAACAATGGGTCCCTTGATGTCGGGAGTCCATAAGGGACGTGGATGATGTGTGGTGACCCAAGGCACTACAATCGTGATGTTTCATTTATTTAAAACATAATAATCAAGAAGGTTTTGAGAACCCTAAAATTTAAGTCACCTTCCAGTGAACATGTTATCATGAAGATGAGATTCAGAAAACCATTTATCTTAAAATTTATTAGGGAAGGGGGTCCAGCGAGCATAAATCATCTTTTTCAATAGGGCCACCAAGTGGGCCCTATTAGAATTATGACTCGGTTTTTATGCTATAACCATTTCCTAAACTCTATTCATGAAGTTTTTATTGAGTGGATATTTTAATTTTTCTAAGGCCAACAGTTGTGGGTCTTCAACTGAACATGTTATATTTCTCTTTCACTAGTAGTTTAAGGTCTTGTGTTTTGGATAATTAGAGGCTAATGTTAATGTTCGTTTAACTTTGAACAAAGTGCATATAGTTTATAGTCATGATACACCTAGACCTAGTATGAGTGGAATGTTACACAATAGCCAAACCATGATACCCATGGTCAAGGGTACTCCAACATACTTCTATGTGGGAGATGAAAATTTTATAAATAATGGAACAAGGTTCTTAGGCCATGAGTAATGGCATGGGAAAATCATATTAGGTATCACCTAGAAACACTAAGGTTCTAACTTCTTCCATGGTTTAGTCCAGCTCAGAAGGATCATAAATCCATTATTATAGGGCCAAGATGTCTCTGGTTGGTAAGTCAAATCCCTTATAAGTAGCTAGCTTGGTCAAACAGAGAGATATCTTCTCCTTTCCAATGTCTATGAAAGGTTTGCGGTAACCCGAGGCACTCAATAAATGAAGTTTAATTTATGGGTTGATAGGCTTAAATGTATGATGTAATCCACCCATACTGAGGTTGAGTGGGGAATGTTTCTTGTGGTCCTTTTACATAGAATGAAAATTCCTAATGGAATACACATTTTAATGTCATACAGTGGGGATGTATCTATCATGTAGTTTAATTTTCTATGATAAGGATGTTTTCCTTTGAGTTTATAATCATGTGGTAAGGTTGATTTACAAGTATTTTAACATCATGGATGTGGTTCCCGATATGATTTTTTCCTTAGCCACATCGACCAAAGTGGCCTACAATATTCCCCAAGATCACATGATCATTTATTTTTTTATGAAACAATTGACATCTTAGTAGATGGTTAAGCTATGAGATAGTGGGTATTAGATGTAATCAATACCATATGTAGTTAAGGCTTCATTTTAATCATTTTATATGTTGCAGCTAAACCTAGGATTGATGATCTGGGTGTATATATGTACCATGTGGTGTATGGAATCAATCCACACATAGAACTTGAATGGGAAACCATCCATGAATGTGTGAACCATATACAAAGGGGGGAATTGTTCCTATCAGTCACCATGGCTGGACCCAGGATTGGGCGTCACAACATCTTCTATGAAGAAAGGAATAAAGCTATGTGTAGTTCATTATGAAATATCCCTTTACAGGTCTGACTCATGCATAAATATTGGGGGACATTTTAATGTTGTGTAGGGACCAAAGATTTCATATCTGGGCTTCACTATGTATCATGTGGTACTAGGAATCATGGAACACTTAGTTCTCATAGTAAACCTCCATTTGTTGGCATTTCCCATGCGTAGGGAGGGTGAATTTTAAGGTTGTTCCTCGAATCATGATTGGAGATCCATGAATCCCTATATATCATGTGGTAGTATGAATCAAACCACACATTGTCCATATATGGGGAAATTTCCAAGATGGTCTGAGCTATACGTAGAGGGGGAATTATTCCCATAGATTTTTTATAGTTGTATATAGGATTTGAGATATGGGTATAACTATGTATCATAAGATAATGAAAATCAAGCTATACATAGTTCTTAAATATGAGTCTTTCAATGAATGTCTGACCCATATATATATGGGGTTATTGTTCATGTTGATTGTTTTTAGTTAGACCCAGGATAGGACATATGTGCATCATTTTATATCTTTTAATAAGAGGAAAAAGGACACATGTAATTATTGAATGGAAAACTCTCTACGCCGGTCTGACCCATATGTAGTGGGGAGGAAATTTACAATTTAATTTTTTCATCCAGAACTGAGATTGGAGATTTTGGAATCACTATGTATCCTATGATAATATGAATCAATTCCATTATAGTTATTTAATGGGAATCTCTCTATAAATTTCTAAACCATATTCCTTGGGGGGAATTGTTCCCATCGATTGTTTACATCTAGACCCAACACTTTAAATATATGTGTCACTGCATATCCTAGGATAATAGGAATCAAGACACACATAGTTCATGAATCGAGGTTTGGTGGAAGACTAACACCTAGTATAGTGGTCCGCTTAGGTGAGGTCTATAGTAATTCACAATTTTATTTCATGAAAGAAACACCAACCATGTAGTTTAACATCTTGTGGAAAGGGTATATTGTGTGTATTTTATGTTCATTCATCTAAGACCATGACAACCCTATAATGAACTAATATGTCTTGATCATATCGGGAAGACTTTTCTATGGTTCATAATCCCACTTTGGTTATGAATTGATTATGAAATAAGGAACATAACAATTTTTTTCACCACATAGATGAGAGTAAAATGTTTAATAAGGGATTTTGTATCATATAGTGTCTAGGAAAAGATATGGGATCCAGGTGTCCCTACACATCCCATAAAAATGGGAATAATACAATACATAGTTTTTTAAAACTATTCATTTTAGTTTCAAGTGAAGAGGAAATTGTATTTTCAGTTTAACGTCATGTGGTAATGAATATATACATGTTGTTTAATATCATATAGTATGGATATCAACCTTGTTTTTTAATTTCATTGGGTAAGGATGAAGGTTCCCTAATGTCAAAAAAATAAATACTATGACAGGATCCAAGAATGGAGATCTGGGTATTAATATATATCCTATAATGGAATGAATTATTCCACACATAGTTCTAGAATTGGGGGATTCCCTATGTGGAGATAACTCACACACATGTAAAGTGAACTTTATTTTAATTTTTCATATATCTAGATCATGTTCTATGAATCATTCATGAAATGATGTTATCTATGTAGTTTAATTTCATGTAGTAAGTATCTCTACCAGGAAGTTTAACATCAGGAGGTAAGGACATCTTATGTGTAGTTTAACATCAATTGGTAAGAAAATATCATACTGTTTTACATCTTCTGACATAGATGAATTGTGCAGTTTAACGTCATGCAACTAAGATGAATCCAATATTTTGATATCATGATACCTGGATGACTTATTTTTAGTTTAACATCATTTGATCAGGTTGTATAGTTCGTTATTGTAGCTATGAAAAGTATATCTTAAGAATCCTTATGTTGGTAGAGGGTGTCACATGCTCCACATCCATTGTGGAAAAAATGTAAGCTCCATTAGGGTAGAAATTATGTATGATATAAGGAATTTAAAATTATGGGTTCCAGATTTTGAGGTTTCTTTCCTAGTATTATTGGGGTGATAAGATCCAATAACACTTATTCTTTAAGGAATGAACAAAGGCAAAAAATATTTAAGTCTTGTGTTATCCAATTCTGAAGGATATATAAGTTATACAGTTCATGTAGTATTTTATCATCGGGCCATTAAAAAACATCCAACATATTTTGAAACTTCTCATCATATGAACGTTGTCTGTATATATCAATTCAATGGGTGGAAAACATGAATTCAATGTGAAACACTACCTCATTTGTGTACACCAATGAATATGGAGTTTCTTGTGTACCAATGTGTGTGGTGGTACGGTTGGACCATAAAGCATAGTGAATCTATTTTGACAAAGACATATTGTCCTTTTCAACCATCTTAAAAAGTGTATTATATAGATTCTTATTGAAGGCCTCAGTCTATAAATTTTCCACCGTATGATAGTATGATGTGTGTTTGGACTCAATGATTTACTCTTGGAATAATTTCAACAACTTGGTAAAATATTGGTCGGTTCCCTTTTCTATCAATATCATGTGGGGGAATCCAAATATGATGATGATATTTGAATTCATGAAGTTAATGATATTTTTTTGGATGAATTACTTAAGGGATTCTACCATAATAAATTTGGAAAGGATGTCGCTAGTGGTAAGGATATACTTAAATGTATTATATATTTTTGGTGGATATGGTCCCACAATATCCATTCTGTTTGATTGCGGTAGGATGATCTATTTTGGATGATGTTGGAGTACCAAATTATTTTGAATAGGAAATGTAGATAATGAAGTTAAGCTAATGGGATCTGACTATGAAGGATGAGATTTCTTCATTTCATGATAACAACAAATGGGAGTTGAGAACTCTTTCCCAAAGAAAGAAAGCATTGTATAATAAGTTGGTACACCATGTCATGGAAGAAAACAATGTAAAGGGGATGTACAACATATGATCGGGGGAAAATGATTTTTCCACATAAGGAGGGAGTAGATTTCAATGAACTTTTATCACTTTTAGTGAATCTTCCCACCATCGAGGTGGTTCTTATATTAATTGAATCCTAGGACTTGTATATTGAGAAGATTTATGTGAAGATGGATTCCTTTAATGGGGATATAGTGGAGGAAATATATATGAAACAAACAGAGGGATATATTGAGTCTAAGAAGTAAGACATGGTGTAAGAACTCTAGAAGAGATTATATAGGTTGAAGCGGGAACCCAGGTAATGGAACAAATTTTTTGATGCAATCATGACTAAAAATTCATACAAATGATGTTGTATGGATCAATGTTTCCATATCATGTTTTTTAGTTATGAATATATTATAATTCTTTTATATGTGAATAACATGATCATTGTTGGATAATATATTCGTAGAATTGATGAGATGATAGGGAAGCTGGATAAGGGGTTTAAGATGAATGATCCTAGAGAAGATTGCAATATTCTGGGGATAAATATAAAGAGATATCACATTGCAAGAACCATAATGATATAACAGTTTAAAAACATTGGAAAGGATTTGATAAGATTTAGTATAATGGAATAAAAGTTAGTTTCTATTCCCCTAGCATGAAATTTCAAATTTTCAAAAGATGAATCGCCAATGAAGGCTGCAGAGGATGAGTACATGGAAAAGGTCCCATAAAAGTCCGTTATTAGAAGCCTGATGTATGCTATGGTCTACAGTTGACCTATCATTTCTTGTGTTGTGGGAGTTGTATTAATGTACATGGATAACCCTAGAATGAAACATTAGGAAGTCTTTAAGTGGATAAAAATGTATTTGAAGGGTAGTAAGAATGTATCTCTATGCTTTGGGAATGGAAATTAGTTTCATGGGTTTGTAGATGTTGACCATGGAGGTGAATTTGACAGTATGAGGAGTACCACAAGTTATGAATTTACTTGTTGAGGAATTGAAGTTATATTTAAATCAAAGTTGTAGATGTTGGTTTCTTTATCCACCATAGAGGCAGAATACATTATCGTAATAGAATATGGAAATAAAATGTTTCTGATAAAGAACTTCAGGAAAGAGCTATGTAGAATGTGGGAGGAAAATGTATTGAATTGTGATTGTGAGAGTTCTACACATATTGCAGAGAACCCACTATTTCATTCTTGGTCGAAGTAAATTAAGATGAAGTACCTTGTTATCAGAGGATTGATATATTTTGGGTTTCAGATATTTTATAATATTTGTGGATTATTCAATCCTATAGATATGTTGACAAATCTGATGATAATATAGAAGTTGAGTTACAATTGTACCTCTATTTGTCTCCACTAATGAGTAGAGGACGAGAGGAAGAATATGGGAGAAAATTTTGGGAGAATAAAATAGGAAAACTAGTATTTCATGAATTGTAAGATTTAAATTGAATTTTTGAATAGAAAAAACACACGGTTGATTGAAGAAGTAGAAGGGATATGATTTATTAAGTTGTATAAGTCAGTGTAAATGAATCAGGTCAGCATAGAGGATGAGGCTCTAAGTAGAAGATTTTTGGATAGGTTTACCCAAATACATTTGGATGTCATTGGGTAGAATTGTAGTGGACCTTACTACACACCTGACCAAAACCCTCAAGGGTACACCTCTACGATGAGCACATCGAGGGTTCCAGTGGAAAATGTGACCCTACACTAGGGGTCAAAGGTCCTCAATGTTTTTTGGAACTATATAGACTATGACTGTTTCAGTAATGTTGATGAGGAAACTATGATAGGGAACTATAGTAGTGATGACTTCAGCATGTGTATTATAGTAGCTCATAATTTATAGGCACTGGACTTGAAGATCAATAGACCTCTCACCAATGGACATTGTAGTAGCTTGGACATGGGTGGTCATAGGACTAGAGCAGTGTGAACTTCTACCCACATTAACTATAGAATAGTCTACTTATTGATATATTGGTGGAATTTTGAAACATATTATTTATTAAATCATTTTTTACAAGGGTTTCTATGTTGTTAAAATTTGATATTATCTCTACAGTTGTGCTCCAGAATCATATTCAAATGATACCAATCCATGGATGTAGGGATCATTTATGAACCATGTAAATCACTATGTCCCATGAGATATTATTCTCTTTAATTTCTAATTAGTTTATTCTATCTTTTCAGCATCTGCCAACTAATTTGAAACTATGACTTCATTAATTTTTACATCAATTGGTAGCATAGGTTGAGTTCAAATTTCATGAATTGATCAATAGTTATAGATGAAGGCCTAGTGAAAATTTACTACATTTATGGAATAAAAATCTATTAAAAGAGGTTTTAGATTGAAAACTATCTTTAACTAATGAAATTTTATTTTTCTCTTATATGTTTAAATCCAATAGACATTGAGCATGGAAAGTGGGAGTTACTAGATCTCTAGGCTCTAGAAGTTTTAAAAATTATATTGGATAAAAATGGAATTCAACATCAGAGAGTAGAATAATAAGGTTCCATTGATGAAACCTCTCATGAATATGTACAAGAAGAATTGAATGTTAAAAAAATGCACCTGATGTAACAAATTTTCAACTTGAAAATATTTGATGGAAGGATTATTTCAGATCACATCAACAAATTAAACACCATCATCAGTCAGTTAACATTGGTGGATATTTCACTTGACGATGATGTATAAACAATGGTTTTACTATCATCATTAACTGATAGTCAGGAAGTGACCGTAATAAATGTGATATGTTACTCATGGAATAACAAGATGGTTCTAAAATATATTCATGAAATTATCCTTAGTGAGGACATTCGAAAAAGTGAATTATGTAGATTCTCTAGTTCTACTCAGAATTTTTAAGGAAGAGTAAGATATACACAACAAGATAATCAAATAGGAAGATCAATGTCAAGAGGAAAGTGTAAATACAAAAAAAAGTGTGATGGTCCTACCAGCTAGGTATGTAGGATTTAAGGAAATATCAAGAAGCAATGCATAGAAAAATGAAGGCCACCTGAAACTCAAGTAAAAACCTGGAAGTTAAAGGAATTGATGATGTGCTGCTACATAGAATCATTATCCCTATGAATTCTTGGATTTTAGAATCAGTGGAATCCTTCTTTTCCATGTTAGAGAAGGGTTCCCTAAACAAATATGTCTCTAGAAATTTTGGTAAGGTATAACATTCTAATGAATAAAATGTTTAGATCATGGGGAATGGTGTTGTACGGACAATGACCAACTGTGGGTGTTTTCTGGTTTTTGAAAACATGAGGTATATCACTGGTTTAAGGAGAAATAATGCCTCTATTGAAAATACAGATAATGTAGGATTCAATACCATGTTCACTAGTGGTCATAGAAGATCACCAATTGATCTATGATCAAAAATCATCTAGAAAAGAATGGTACACTGTCTGAGTACTCATGTCCTGTTGGAGGACCTATACACGATGAAAATGATGGGAAGAGGTAGAACTTTTATGTGCTTGGGAATATTCTGTAATTTTATTTGGTTGTTATGCTGGACACTGCAGTTTCTTACTTTACTTGCAAAGTGATTTTATAATCAAATAAAAAATAATTTTCAGTCAGTACAACATGACAAAAACCTTCATGGACATGGTTGATTCAATAAAAGATGTTGGATATTAACAATTGTGGCACTAGAGGCTATGACACATGAGTGATAAGTGGATGATGTTGATGAAAAAAGTATATATATCAGAGACGAAGTTAGTAGATATTGGAATTTGTGATGATTTTATCTTTATAAATTAGAATAAGGTGTCTTTTTTAAATGCTGGAAAACGCCAAAAGTTGGGACGCTAGACCTGGTTCACAAGGATGTTTGGGAGACATCACCAGTACATTCCCTTTAGAGGGTAAAAATATTATATTATATTTATCAATTTCTAAACAATAAAGTTATGGTTTTAAATTCTAAAAAAATATGATGTTTTTATGATGTTTTAGAATTTGAATATAATGGTGGAGAATAGGTTGAGAACAAATTTTAAATTTTTGAGTTCATATAGTAGTGGAGAGTAAATATGTAATGAGTGTATGGAATTCTATTCAAATCAAGGGATTTGGTGGGAGAAGTCTATTCTAGGAATATTAGTCTTAATATGGGATATTGTTTTATTAGTAGAGCCCGACCTGTTTGGGATTATGTTGGGATGAATACTAGTGGACCATACTGCACACCAGACTGAAACTCTTGCAGGTTGACTTTCTTGGTGATCTCATTGGGTGTTATAGGGGGAAACACCCCCCCCCTAATCTAAGGGTCTAGGGGTCAAAGGCCCCCTTGCATAAATTTTTTGGAACTGTAAAAACTATGACCATTGTATTAAGGTTAACTGTGTGACATCCCTAGGGAACTGTAGTAGTACAGACTTTGGCATGGGTAATATAACATCTCATATTTTGGAGGTCATAGTACTATAGCCCCATAGACTTATTACCACCTACCAATATAATACCTTGTACACGGGTGGACGCAACCCTATAGTAGTGCATACATCCATCGACAATTCACTATAGCATAGTAGACTTACTATGAAATTACTGGAACAATGAATCATCTTGATTTTTTATCATTTTAGTCTAGGGTTTTTGTGTTATGGAATTCTGATATTCTCTTAATATTTGTGCTCCCAAATCATTGCGATATTCCGAATCTCCATGGACATAGGTATTTTTTTGAAACCATGTAAATCTCTATTTCTTGTGATATCTTCTTCTCTTTATTTTATGGATTTTTTAATTTCATCGTTTCTTCATCTGAAAACCTATTTATCAGTGTGACTTCTAGAATTTCTACAACACATTCTCCATACAGTAAATAACCAAGGATATTTAGCTACATTTAGTCATTATAGGGGTTTATGGATTATTTTTTAATGAATTTAAATACATGAAATTTCCTAGGGAATTCCACATAGTCATGTAGCATTGTTTTCCAATGGTAACAAAGCCTCCAAATTTTATGGGAGAGCCTAGTCCTGGACAGATAAGAACCACAATAGCCTATATAAACTTCTTCCATAACAATGAGTATCTATCTTTCTTCTATGAATCCAAGGAGGGTTTGATCAAATCCTTATTTATATAGGCCATTTTCTCATTTATTCCATCCCAAATGGTAATGTTCACTACTTTATGTTGAGTATTTTAACACACCAACTATTATGTTAGGAGGGTCCAATTTTCGAAACAATCAATTATAAGATCCATCCATCCAAGGGTGGAAACCAGTTTGTCAAGCTTTGGGGCAGTGTTGATCTAATTTATTTATTCCTTGTCAAAAATTATGAATGATGAGAACATCCTTTGGTTCATAACATGGAAGACCACCTCTTCCAGATCATGGTAATGTAGAACTATAACTTCATTATAAGGTGCATCCACATGCTCATTTTTTAATTGAGGTACATGATGAAATGTTGATTGAAAAGGGAAATATGTGATCAATACTCTAACTTAACCAATGATATGGGAAAATTCATCCCTTTTTATGGAATATTCACAGTTGATCTTCTTTATCATTATATTTGAACCCCCTTTGATATTACTGTTTAGTATCTATAGCTATAGGGATTGTTCCAAGCTAGAAATGAGGGATTTTTATTTAGCCTACTTATTTGTGTAGACTTCGAACATATATAAATATTTTAGAAATAATTATTTACCCAAATAAATAAGCACATTTTCTGTAAAAAATTGATTGAGATTTTGGAATTCCATACTATTTATAATAGGACTTCTAGAGGCCACAACAAAATACATCTCCCATGTTTAGGGAGTGTTGTGGGCAAAGAAACCCTCTTAGTCAAGATGTTTGGAGTCTATTGGTTTACATTTTTAGGTGAGATGTTTTGTGAGGATATTATCTAGGGCCTGCCCTTTTACTACCTTTTGTGATATGAACTGGATGTCATACATTTTCTGAATGAATTCCCATCGGTCCAAATTCCTAGATAGCATAGGATGACCAAGAATATACTTTATTGGTTTGATATGAGAGATGAAGTGGAATTTGTGATGTGATAAGTAATGTCTCAATTTTTCATTGAAAATATGTGTGAAATTCAGTATTTTATGACATTGAAATACTGGGTATTAGTACCCAACTTTTTTTGATTGTGGTAGTAAAGAATTTTCTCAATCCCGCATCATTTTTACCTATGAGTATAGGGCCAAGTGATCATTCCACGGAGGCCACATATATTATTTTTGGATTTTCTTACACCTTTATTGTCATGAATGATGGGTGAATCAATTATATTTGATACTCTCAAAGGATTAATAGAATTCCCCAACCAATCAGTAGGACAATCCCATCTTCATTATCTTGGTGAAGAGAATAGATTTTTTGGTCATGCTTGAAATTAATTTGCGAATTTGTGAAGGGTGACCTTGGATCTACCTCAATTTCTTAATATTATCATGGGGTTCACAAATTTGGTATTACACTAGTATTTTTGGGTTCAAAATCATTGTTGTAGTGGAGTACCAAAAATCCAATGAATTTCCCTAATGTCACCCTCAAAGAAAACTTCAGCAGATTCATCATCAAACTTTCCTGCCAAAAATTGTCAAAAAATGTTTGATGATCCATCATGTGATCAAATCACCATTGAGATTTGAAAACCATAATTTCATTATAACATTATTATATTTATCCCAAGAAGTGAATAATCATATGTTACACGGTGCATTGGCATGTAGCACCATCATTCTCTAATCCAAAGGGCCTAACCTGATAGAAAAATACCTCCTAAGGTGCTTTGAAGATGTTGGATTCCTCATCTTTAGGGGATGTCTTTATTTGATTGTACCATAAATACTCATAAATATAGTAAAGGTATTGTAAGCTATAATATTTATCATTCAAGATTTCTGTGATTTAAAGTAGGAAATATTCATTCAGGAAGAGTCAATTAAGGGCTCTGAAATCGAGGAAGACCCTAATCTTACCATTCTTTTTTTGATAGGGATGATGTTGGAAAGCCATCTTGTGTATTACAATTCAAATTTTTTTTTGATAAATTTGTCAAATAATGACTCTATATTGGTGTAGATATGTTCCTAAAATGAGGGAGAAGCATTCATATGGTCATCCTATTATTCTTCAACCATTAAGTATATGGATGAATTTTTAGAAATGGTATCTAATCTAGAGGGAATTTATATAAAAATTGAGGTAAAATAGGCCATTTGAAGAAACACTATCTCTATGAATTTTTGGAGTAATCACCGAGAGATTCAATAGAAAATTATTTTCTTTCATGCTATCACTAGGGAAAAGAGGGCCCTGAACTTCTAGGATTAATTTTACTACATTAATCAGTTTTGTAGGTATAACATAATCATCATCTATCATACTCATGATATTTTTAGGGGTAGTCCACAAGCCATTGTAGGATGAAACCTATAGATCAGCATACAAAATTGTATGTTTTACTTCCCTTTTGTAGAAGCATGCCTCAAAATATATGGCTTCACATGACTCGAGGAGAGAAAATTTACCATGTAGTATGCCTAAATTCACAACGATGGGTTTTTTCAGGTATTGATGAAATGTTAAAGGCACATCCAAATGTCTACAAAGCCAAGTTATTCCATCTAGAATATTATATCTATTTAATTATGGATAAACATGAACATAAAATTAGTTGGGAGATCACCAAATGAAAACTTAATCATGATCTTCTTGAGAGGGGTTTTCTCGATCTTATCATACCCTTGAATGGTTATCCTTGTATGAGATAAGTACCATTCACTATATCCAAAACATTTTTGGGTATGAATTGGAATGAGGTTGATCATAGATCCAAGTTCAATCATATCCCTTCAAATTTTGACATGATCAAGTTTTACAGAAACATATAGGGGTCTAATGATCCCCTGGATCACTTATTTGAGTTCCTGATATATGAATAATTTGGTGACATAGAACTTTGATGGAATAATCTATAGTTGATAAAACTAATCTACAGGGACTTATTTATCAAACTATTTTGGGCCTTGAAGGGCCTCAATGAGTACCACTATATGTTATTTTCAAAGATGGAGAGAATCCAGGATTGAGAGTTTGGCAGGGAAAACTAGAAATTGGTTTCGAATTTCATTCTTTATTCCTATGTTTGGTGCTTCTCGAGTTGTAGATTCTCCATATTGAGTGGATTTGGAGATAAATTTTTTGAGGTAGACAGGTTTTGGGCTTTTGTAGAGGTTGGGTGAGTATCTAATTCCAATGTTGTTGGTAGTTTGGGATCTCCCACATCATCAAAGGCTTAAAAAGTAGGATTTCCAAAATTGGGTGCTGGAAAAGTGGAATCTAACCATTTGGAATGTAACTTATTCTTAGGATACACAGATGTGTGATGCCATTCCATGTCTTGTATTCATGCATATAGAGAGTCAATTACATTGGGATGTTCTAGCAATAATAATACATGGGCCACCTCTCATCTAAAGGGAGTAGGAGAGGCTTGATGTTGTCACCCAATTTTGATATCCTATTTATTTTCAATCCTTGTTAAGACTGAATGATCACCCTGTAGGGGGAGTGTCAGTCAATGTAATGGAGGGAATTTATGATCATCATCTACATCCTAATTTTCATAGATTTGATGCTTGTATCTAGAGACAAAGTGACACTCAGATGCTACTATTGAAAGAATAAAAACACATTACTTATTTTGGAGTAGGAGTGATATTAATATCATCCTAAATATGATACCAAATGGGATGTTTTCCTTGATTAGATCCTTAATTAGTTGTCTGAGATTTTGAATCTTATTTTCATAATTCACTATTTGTTCCTTCATAGAAGTAATTTGACATATTTTTGGTGGTGATTGGGATTTAGACACACTTTTCCCTTTATCCTTGGATGTTTTCTACAATATAGGTGGAAAATCATTATTCAGGGCTGTGAGGTTTAGGGTTTTCCTTTGATTCTGTGTATGCATAGTCTCAGGTAGTGCCTCCAGATAACACTCATCACAGGGAATATTTCTTATATATTGTCCCTCTATGTTTTCATCATGATTCACATAAACCATTGCATTGATGGAGATGATAAACATTGAGGTGTATCATGAAATATTGGTTATCCTATTACTCTCAACATAATATTGTGATTCTATACTAATTTCATTAGGGTCATTTCTTTGACGCCTAGCCATATCGGTCTGTTTTAGATTCCAACCATTGTAGAGTTTGATTACATTCACTGTACATTAACACTATTCTATCCTATGAGTAATTAACTTTAGGGAGTTTACAGTCATGATTTCTAAATAGACCAAAAATAGAAAAGGTTTGTCTTTTTGTAGTGGGAAAATATGGGCTATTGACCACTGATTTTTACCTTCGAACCTATATAAGATTTAATCCCTCCACAGTGATGATGATGATGAAAATTATCCCATACTTATGGGGCGGGTACTACATTGGACCTCCATTGACAGTTTTTCATCCCATTGTTCATGATTTGATGATTTTGGTTGAAGATTTCAGGAATTCTATGATGGGAATTGAGATAATAATACCCCCATCCTGGAAGGATTTGGTTTATCTAGATCTGTCATGGATTAATCTAGGACCCTTTTAGGGTGTGATGATCCTAGTGGTGGAAATTGAGAAATGAATTCCCCTAACCCTATGAGACAGGGTTGGTCTACATCTCTTGATAATACATCCTGAATTCTCTCTTGGATTAATAACCCTAGCGGTGGAGGCAATGGTATGTATTACCATATCCAAATGAGATAGGTTAGCTCTTGGATAGTTTCTATAGAAGCTTATATTATTACTCATTTGATTTGGAGAAATTGTGGTTGGGTATGAGATGAGTGAAATTGAATTCCTAGGTGAGATTCATTTTTTATAGGAATTTGTCAGGTTGGATGCAACATCAAAATTATTTTCTGATACACATCCCCATTGTTTAAATTGGACCATATTAATAATTTTTTTCAATCCTCTCCATAAATTTGTATTTTATTTGAATCTTTAATGTGTGGGAGTTTGTTTTAGTGACCAACTTTCTTATGAGTTACCCAGTCCCCTGATCTTCCTAGAGGCAATGATGTTATAAGATGGAACATGGGGGGATCTTTGATTCAAGGGTTGTGACGAAGTTTAATGCTCTATAACATCCCCATCCATGGATACATATATATTTTTAGGCATCAACAATCTATTTCAGAATATATGTGATTTAATGAAGGCATGCATGTTGTAGATTTATGATGTGTTTTTTAAATTTTGGGTCTTGGGATAAGAAGATATATTTCATGTATATTTGAAAATAGAGTATACTAATGGTTTAAATTCAACCCTTGTATCCTTGACAATGGTGCGTCTAGCCTTTAACCCCTGATGTGTTGCCCACATATTTTGGAAAAGGTAATGTATGAAATCCTTCTGTCGCTCATCTAGTATATCATAGTCCTACATGGAGATGGGAAAAAAAATAACAAGAAATTTATTTCCAGATAAATCCATCTTTATGGTCATGTTAGATTCTTCTTCATTAGACATATAAACCAGCACCCAGTCAGACCATATAGGTTTCCTCTATAGGTTTCCTTCTAACCCCAGGGAAGTGTTGTTGTTGGTTGATGGATAACTACATAAATTTAACCTCGGTGTTTCAAGAACCTTTCTATTCAAAAATGTTTATATGTCAAGCCTATCTCTATATTGGGGTTTCTTGGAAAGGGGTGGATTTCCTTGTCCAATGGAGATATCAACACGGGCGGGTGACCATGGATGATGTTTAGAGCAGAGTCCCAGGAATCCGTCTCCACACTACCATGAGGAGGACTATAGAGGTAGTTATAAACTTCTTCTTTATTTTAAAACTAAAAAGACCCTTAAGGTTTTGTGGATATTTTTCTAATATCCATAAGGACAATGAAATTAGGAAGGTCATGAAATTTAAGCCTCATTCTATATCATGGTCATAATATTCTGACCAATATCTTGGGGTCAGGAAGGGATATTATATTTCTACATGATGGATACTAGAATATGGGGATGACCATTGGGTGTGTTAATATTATGACCATGCTTCTTATAAGAATCTAGAATATGCTAGAGATCTTATGAATTTTCAAAAATAAATTGAACATTCCAGTGGGAGTTTTCTCGAATAAAACAATCAACCCAATCTAGTGTAGGTATATGATACCTATTCAAATATTAATTCTAAACTTAAATATGATGACTAATCCCAATAATGTGATGAGGGGTTTGATCCCCCTCTTAAATATCCTCTAAAGGATTATGGTACAGTCATTAATTGGAAGAAGTAGGGATATGAGCCTGTCTCCTATGAGCTGCTAAAATATTCAATGTAGCTCCACTAACAGGAATATGAGACTATCTTTAGGAATGTAGCACTCAGAATTTGTGATCCCCAATTAGAGTGGGTATATGAGGCATATTGAGTTCTATTTGAGTATACCTCCAATATTTTTTATAGGAGTATGAGCCATTCCGGAGGCATTCCCTTCTCTCACATGGTGTGTGTCTATCGTAATTAGAATATGATCCTAGTCTAGTGTCTCTGATGTATAAATCCAATATTTTATATAGTATTTTCCCTTTATCTCGAGTCATTTTTCACTATAACATGGTGAGACATGGTTTTAATGAGAATGTGACCCCAGTTTGGTTCCTCCTCCTTTACCGAATTATGAAGATAATCCTCATGTATGGGAGCAATAATGTTTTATTGTTCTAGAGTGGCCACTTTTTCATACTGATAAAAGTGTTGTGCTACTCTAGGTATAGGGATATGAATATGTGTCTATACCATTATTTGTACCAGTATCATAATATTTCAACCAAGATCATAAGTTATTTCCAGAATGTTGTGATACATTATAAAAGTGTGTTCGTGAATGTAAGAACACACATTTTCATTCTCAATTTTGTACTAGATGATATCTACAATTGAAGAGGGTATATAATCCCACTCCTATTAAACTTGGGCCATCAAAATATTCCAATGGGATTCATGTGTAGTGGTAAGGAAATGTGCCTACCCCATGATTTCGGTAGGAATTCAATTGTAGTCTTGATCCTAGGGGTAAGGGATATAAGCATACCCACTAGATATAAGTATAATATTCTAGAGGGAATTATCAGTGGGAACAAGGATATAATCCAATTCCATTTATCCTTTTCATTCTGATCTCTATGTGACTTCCTTGGTACCTGTGCATGAGTTTATAAGGCGAAATATTTGTGGGTGGTTCCCTTAGTATGAGACTGAGGGGAATTGGTGGTTTAATTCTATTGATGATGGTTAATATGATCCCTCTTAGTGACTTTTAAAATAGATGGGATTCATCACTAAATCCTGATCCTGATTCCACAAATATGTAAGTTTTTGATTTTCTCACTTGGTAGATATGTCTTTAAAGAGATTGGAAGTGGAAACAAGTTCCACTTGTCTCTTTACATATTTCATCGGACGATAAGGACTTTTCAGCTTTAGTGTTTGGAGAACCATGCGTATAGCAATCAGGGTTGGGATTGCACCAAAAATGTTGTTTTCTGGTACCATTTAATTCATCACCCGAAACTGAAGGTTTTGGGTGTTCTATATTTTCCTATAACCCACATGGGTTGTATCTAAATATGATGTTCCAAAATAGTCACAAGATGAAGTCATTATTTCGGGTTGGTGTGTTATTTGTGAGGCCAGTATCTAAAGTGATAAAGAAAACAACATACACGGTCATAGATTGGTTCATTGTCACATGTATGACAGATACTCAATTAAATATGCACATGTAGCACAATGGTCCCATTTTATTATAGGTTTGGCCATTTAACAAGTTTAGACTTTTGACAACATCGAAGAACTTATTTATGAGGGCCTCAGTTAAATTTGGTCAAACGATCATTTTTTCATTTGAAAAATTCATTTCATTTTCACCAATTTTTTCCAATAGAAATATGTTGTTAGTTTCAAAAGTGTAGGAGACATGATTCCCATTTCCTATAAGGATTTAGTTATTTTTTTATTATACTATTTAACATCTGGTTCACTATTTTATAACTTTGAATGTTTTTGGGACTAGAGATTGATTGTGTGTGTGGGGAAGATGTGCCTTTTGAATTTATTTCACATTGGGATTAACAATTTTTAACTTCCATAGAAATTCCAAATAGTTCCCACATCCATAACTGAGTAAGAAACTACTTTCCAAAGGCAGGCGGTCATTTAGTGTTTCAAACAATATGGCACATAAGAAATATCATTGGCTGATTGGATGGGAGGTTGTGAACATCACACCATTTTAGGGGAATTATTACCTACTATAAGAAGCTCTTATAAATTTAAGATATATTTTCAATCACTTCCTAATCCTGATATAGAACTAATTACCCTTACAAAATGATCAAGTGTTGATTCCTTCCTTATGTAAAGGGGGTTCTATTAATGAAGCCATCTATATGTAGCCGAATTTATTAATCAGTTTCTGGTCATTTCATAGAAATGGGTATCTATATATATTTTAAATTTATATAACTAGTTATTTAAAATTTTAATACCATCTTGGGAAGGGATTCATATTTTTATGATGGGATTGGAACTTTATGAAGCATCCTGTATATCCTATTTATGATAAAATTAAAAACCGATGTTGATAGTTTAAACCATGTAGTTTAGAATCTTGTGGAAATGGACTATATGAGGGTACTTAGGCACTATGTATCATGATCGATCATCGGGAAGGTATCCTATGTTTCCAGTTTATAACAAAAATTAGAGCCATCATAGTTTGATCGTGCCTTAAGGACATTCCATGAGGTGGATCTCCTTGTATGGCGGAATTCATATTATAATGCTGAGTAGGTATTACAAACTGAGGTTCACATCTTGGTGGAAATTCATTTTTTGAATTAAATTTTTATTTCTAATCCCTAATCCCACATGAGGTATGATCTTTGTGAGAAATAATGGATAGAATGTGATCACTCTCATTGCATATGGACTTGGGACTTATGCACTAAGGCTACACGGATGGGGCGTTTGATATGGGGTCAGATCCATAAAAAGTAATCCTTCATATCCTATTTTTATCTATAAGTATAGTTCTCATATTTTATTTGACTAATAAATTCACTCATGGATGAGGAAGGATAACAATCCCATATAAGTGTTTGGTTCTAATGGTTTAGAGTGTCTGAGACATAGAGCGACATACACTGAGGTTGATGCCCATTGGATCTCGAGCCTTATGAAGGATTCCAAAATATCCAATTTATAGAAAGAATGAGATCTCTCATTGTACATTTTTTGAGTATCAAAAATATTATTACTAGGTAAGGTTATCATATCTGAAGGGGGGGGGGATTTCCTAATATGTCCCTATTTTCTGCCTGAGGTGTACAGGGTGTCTGTCTGACCTATATGAAGATGTGTGCAAATTTCTTAGTTCACTAAGGAAAATTTATAAATATATTACCATGATTAATTTGAATAGTTTGGAGGGGATCACATGATCTGGATGGGATGTCTAGGAAGATATAATATGTTCAATGTAGAAACTTCCAGAGGACGTTGCATGTCTTCAATGGAAAGCACAGAGGACTTTGAAAGACCAAGATGAAAATCCCTAGTGCTATCACATGAGTTTTTGGATATGTAATAATGGATTAACATGACTAGGATAAGATGACTGAATGTTGTCTCCTGAAATTCATGGCATTCCCAGAGTGCGTTACATGATCTAGATGATATGTATGGAGGAATTCGTTAGACATGGGTGACATGTCCCAATATCATCCCATGATCAGGATAGATCCTCCAAAGTGAATAATTCCTTCACATTATAATTAATTCTTCCATATTCACATAATTCATATGTATTTTTTAGTCTTTATTTCATCTATTTCCTATTATTTGTCAATCAATAGTCTATTTAGGTTCTGTGAAACCTAGTCGACATGTGGAAGCTATTTCATGTGATTTGGATGACATGATATAATTCCTTCACATGATCTATTGATTTATCAAAAGAATAATCTGTTCATGTTAGGTGATCCAATAGGAAATCCCCCTTGTTTCTATAGTAGAAGACCCTTGAGGTCGTACGACCATTCCCTTTACATTGTGCACTCCTACAATGTCTCTTTTCCAAGTGTATTAACTGTCATCCTTTAAGCCTGCATTTGTTGGGAAAAGTGGGATGGATTTATGGGCCTCATCGCCCGAGTTATATGATGTATTATACGATGATGTCTTGTAGATATGATATGGATTTGGTTGAGGGTGTTTCTCATCATGTTATTCGAATGATATTACAGTAGGTCTTCTGAGGCGTCACATGATATTAAACACCCATAAGAACACCCAATTATCACCAAATTCACTATACTCTATCCTATCAAAGGGATATGTGATAATCATGTTGATATGTAAAAGTTAATTCCAATGGTCTAGACAAAATTTTTAGGAGTCTTAATAAGATCATGATGCTCATGGAAAGGATTTAACATGATCGACAGAAACTTGTTTGGGGTCCTCCATGAGACTAAAGATTCTTTTCAAATCCCTCTCATGAGATTGAGAGATCTTTTCAAAGGATAATCCATGAGATCGGGATGACATATTAGAGGGACCTCTTGTGGTATTAGGAGTACAACCCATTTTACATTAAAATTAGTATATCCTCCCTCTATGATAGGTTTCCTTCTTTTCCCATAATATATTCTTCCTTATTTTAAAATGATAGGGGATATCATCATGAATGTTTATTATTGTTATGAAAAGTCAATCTATTTGTCTATGGTGAATTTCATGATCAATGCTAGGTATTGTGATGATGAGAAAGCATTGTCTTATAAAATCCCTATATTTATCTTTAGAGAAAAATGGGTGCCACATAATTCAATGGATGGGTATGAGGTCCTTCACATGATGAAAGTGTCACACAAACATGTTCTCACACAATAATGTAGACATATCGTCACGTTTCTTTGTGAGAACTTTCAAATTTCATAAGCATGTCACATGAAAATAAATCTAATATTCAATCACATGAGGCTTCTACCCTTATTTAATAAGGGTCCCTTGATGATTATTTGGAATTTTTCGATTGACATGTCACGTGATCAAAAGAACTCATCTCGCATCCTTCACGTGACCATAATTTCTTGTTATGAAACTAATAAAAGAACATGATAGTTCATTAAAAGGGAATCAAAGGGGCTTCGTGTGATTATGAAAAGATCACACACAATGTACCATTATAATTTATGACCTTATGAAGGTTTTGTGATCAGATTTACTTCTTATGGAAATGTTATTCACAATATTCATCATCTTACCTTCCTTTTTTGTTGACAAAATAATACCCAAGCATTGGGTATTATCCAATCCATGAAATTCCAATGATCTTTTTGCAGGCATTAGTAAACGTAGAATACTTAACTATAATCAAATTAGGCATTTCAACGAACTAAAAAATGAACAATTATATTTTTTAGCCAGTACACAACCTCTCGAGGATCATTAGATCCTTGGAAATATGGGGGCATTGAAATGAGAAACTCTGGAGAATGATTCTGATATTTATCCCTTTGAGGTTCCCAAACCAGAGTCTAAATGGGAATGGGTGTAGGTACCAATCCTCGAGCATTGAAAACACACACCACCATATCATAAATATTATTGTCCAATGGAAGATTCTCTTGTTGTGTCTTGCCAGCAACATTCGCATACAACCAATTCAAACTTATTCTCAGAATCATGATTCCAAACAACATTAATAACAACACTAAAAGCATCATTATTGATACATATATCGAAAAATAATACATGGTAGTCAAAAATATCAATTCCATCAAGCATAATTCAGGATTTTGATTTAAAAAACTCAAAATATATGTCGGGAAAAGGATAAGATAAGATAAAATTATTCCTCAAAGACACTTTTACCAAACTCCCATAGTTACCGATGGATCATTACTGTGACTGTTATTCTAGAACTATCTAATAAATAAACCAAAATTTTTAAAAATCATACAACATTTCTATTATAAAAATCCTAATAACATTCCAAATTTAATGAAAGATGAAAAAATACACCTATGGCACTAATTTTTCACAAACTATCCCAAAAAATTTAGTACATTGATACCCATGTCATTCTTGACATATCCCAAAGAAAATTGCCAATACCCATGGGTTGGAGATTGAAATTTGACATCATATCAAGATAAAGAGGGAATTTTTTTCCTCTAAAATAGAAGAGGACAAATGATACAATTGGTACCATCAATACAACTCCAGGAGTAATTAATGTGGTAAAACAAAACAAAAAGCAACACATCATAAAAAGATGATAAGTAAATTTATTGTATACATTTTTTATAATGAATGAATTGATTTGGATGCTTTTTATTATTAATTCATGCATAAAAACTTGACGTTTTCTTCATTTTTTTAAATACGGTGTAAGTTATGGAGATTAGAAACAATAGTTTAAATGATCGTTATATCCCCTTAAAAGCAGCTGTTGACAAATAAATATGGTTATGAATCACTTGTAGGTAATATAACTGAAGAACCAAGAAAATATGATTCTTATAGAACTGAAAATTGTCTTTTAATGTCATGAAACCATTACAAATCCCAAACTGGTGTTTTCAGTGAAATAAATACAAATTTTGAATTGGGAGAAAGAATAAAAGAGTGAAGATTAGATATGTGATAGTGGTACACATATGTGCCATGATGTGAAACATGTTAAGATGGACTAAAAATATTGAATCTTATGAATGTAAATGTGGTGGAATATTTTCATGTCGTATAATCACTAAATGATGTGTAAAGGTCATGAAAACAAAAAAAAGGTAGGATTCAATGTATTTTGGATGTTTGACATGTTTTATGTCCCCGTTCCCACTTATGGAAACATTTTTACCCTTTATAAATGTCATTTATTTCCCCATAATCCAAATTGGTGTTTATTAATAGTGATCCAAGTAACTAATATCCGGGATATCTAGATACCAATGCTTGGATCAAGAATTTATGCTATGTAGGGTCCTCACTAGTTTTATATTTTTTTCTGTTATTCATTGTTCAATTTTCATCCTTCCCTCTTATTCTGTCACTACCAGGGTGAGATGGTAAAACCTCCTTGTATTACGACTATATAATAGAAGGGTGAGGGTGAAGCCTTTGTATTTATTTATTTTTCTTTATTTATGTATTTGGTTTGGTGTAGTTTATTCAATCAATTTTCAATCTGTTTCCTTTGATTTTATCATGACTATTATTATATATATATGAAAGGAAAATTATAAATTATGTAACTGGTTAACATAAATTATGGCATGACTATTTTTTCATTCAAGCAGACCAGGTCTAAATATGGTATCAAGACAAACTTGATTTGATGAAAATCTAAATTACTGAACTAATTGAAATTTGGGTTTTTCAAACTTTGGTAAATTGGGGATTATCACTTTAAGGAGGGGCTTCCATGAACCTTTGATCCCACTCATATCAACTCTAACACCAATAATGGATTATGAAATGTATTTTATGAAAACCAATTTAACATAAACCATGAAGCTACAAAACCCTTGATTTATTTTAAAAAATTATTTGAATAAACAAAAAATTTGCTGTGATTTTATTTCATATTTCATTTTCTCAAAACTATTTCTAAAACTATAAATCTTATCTTCTTCCACTTTTTCAAATTAACCAAACCCATCTGATTCTCCATTCAACAATTTAATTAAATATTTTTTTTATAACCTATAAAATTATTTCAACATTTATATGGGTTTGAACATGAACATTCCCAATAAAATATTTTAAAGTATTATAGGTTGAGTTTTTATATTATTTTAATTTTTATTAGAAACATAGGAAAATAATGGCACTGATTGGGCCTGTCAAAACCGACTATATTGCTGGTGATAGTTTTTTTAGGATTTAAATTTTTATTTTAATTTTTTTTCATTATTTAAATTCTTATTTTTACCACACTTGGTATTTTTGGTTGTGGGGGAATTCATGAAGGGTAGGATAACTACCAAGGATATGTTCAACTTCTTGCTTGAGGATATGTAGAACCTACTCGATTAATTTATAATGATGAAAAATAAATCCAATGAGAGGCCACAACCATACCCTATATTTGAAATCACACCAAACAAAATACTAAATCAAGAGTTCAATAAGGATAAACCTGAAAAAATAAGCATGGATAATAAAGCAGCGGTATATAACTCTTCTAGTATTGATATTTATGCTAATCATGATGACCTTGAGATTGTAGGTTCAGAAGAGGATGAAGAGGGTAAACATAGTATATAAATTGAGTGATAAAAACAAAATTTAGAAAACAACAGCAAGTAGAAGAGGAATATTAAAATAATCTAGAATAAGAGTCCATGGATACTAAGATACTACAAATCATATGTGTAAAACTTGGGGTACAACCAAAAAAATGAGTAGGAGGAGAAAGAAACAACTACAACCTATAATGACTATGTACAGGGAAAATGAGAAGGAATAATAGAAATATTTGAGGAGATAGTTGTTGGATGTGAAGAAAATCAAGACACGTAACCAATAATTTTAAAAGAATAGTTTTATTATGTCTACACCAAGGCTGAGATCATTTTTGTTAAAATCATACTATCTAGAATATTATCACCACCTCATAGTTACACATATATTTATTTTTTTATGAGAAAAGATGGTATGGGATGATTTCAAAGTCATGATTGGTTTAAGGTTAGAAATTTAGCATTATAACACAATCTAATCAGCTAACCCTTATACAGTTGAGCTAAACGACCATTAATAAAGAGCATATTCCAAGAGGATACTACAGTTTTTGTATTTCTTTATTTATTTTTTTATGTGCGCATGAACTCACCCCAATATAATTTAAAATTCATTTATCATGGAATTTACTTTCAATTGTGTATTTTTATTATTTTAGGACACTCAATACCAAGGTTAGAAGAAAGAAAAATGAATCACAAGAAGAGTTTTCAAGACCAATACACACTGGGAAACATGTTCATGTTGTAAATCTAAGAAAATACACATCCGGATTTTGGTGTAGGTAAAACTTTTGGAACCACTTATGAAAAACTAATTTCAATGGGGTGTAATAATATAAATTTTTTATACCATATTCCTCATATTTAAACGTTCTAGAGATCTACAAATTTCATGTATGTACTTGATTCTTTCTTCAATAAAATGATCTAGGAGACACAAATGACCATTGATAATCACCATACAGATAATTTTAATTTATTTTTCAATAAATTTGAATAAGGAATGTATGGAAAAAAATATGCAGGAATAATCCTTTGGATTCTTATTTGAAAATCTTGATTTGAGGAAGATGTTAATAATTTTAAATGAATTTTTTATGATATTTTTCCTCGATTTGAATTTCTGATGTTTTCATTAATTGATTTAATTATTCATATTCATTTAGATTAATAGTTATCTCGACCATTCATATAATTCCTAATACAACCCATGATCTCATATTTTCCATTTTTTCTATAGTAGATTTCTGTTGAAACTCAAGCATGTTATCTTCTTGAACATTATTTTCATCTTATCAATGTGATGACTAAACAGAATCGATTTTAAAATGATTGAGGCATCATTTTTTACACCTTTATCCCTAGAACCACCTTAAATTAAATATTTTTAAATCCCATAATCCATGAAAATAATTTCTAAGGAAATCACTCTTATAGACCCATATTATCATCTCTTGAAAAGCTCTAAATATTTTTCTTGATAATCAAATAAGAGTGGGGGAGTTGGTAAGAGGTGTAGAAAATGCATATTTTTTAGTGAATAAGTGTGGGTTGGGATAGGATTTCATGGTATTTCGGGAAGGAACAATTTATTTTTTTACAGCACACCCTCTTGAAATATATGGATTACTTCTAGGTAAATTCAAAAATCACCATTGCATTATTGATGATATTGTTATGACTATTATAAATAGAGTCATGAGGAGATCATTTGGGGTTGGGTGAAAGAAATGATATTTTTTCTCAGCACAAGTTTCCTGAATGAAAAATAATTATATAATAATAAATTATGGTGTTTCATTTATTTCATTTAATCCATTCATAAGACTACTAGGATATTCTAGGGAAATTTGAGACATTTGTTTAATTGTATTTGATTATAATGCAATGTAATTTTTAGAAACAAATACTTTTTTGAGACTTAATTAATTCAAATCATTTACCTTCCTACCCTAACCCTCATATTAATTTGATCCTAAACTATAAATACCTAATTATTATTTGTGATTCTATCATTACATGATAAATATTATAGATTTTTAATAATCATAGGGTATGTGACATGTTCGTTTAGTTTGGTAATCACTATATTCATTCGTATCTTGATGATGAGCAGAAAAATTCTGGTGAGGTAAATTAGAAAGTGTAGAATATTAATAATTAATTGAAAAATGATAATAGATTAATTAAATGGATTGGAAATTTTAAAATAGGAAATATAAAGAACATGGTTGATTTAAATTCTTCAAAAAATGAGGTGTTGAGAAATTTTCTACATATGATACTCGAAAATTTGATGTTCCATTTGATCAATTGTTTTTATTGACATTGAATTTAAAGTATGGTAGAGTAAGCATTAATTTTAGTATATTTTCATTCCATCCTTATGGAAATGTATGAATTAAATTTTGGGGACTGGGATTGATAGGTTTGTTTATTGTATACATTTTTTATAATAAAATCAATTGATTCAGATGATGATTATTTATTAATGCATTCCTATACACCTGAAGTTTCTAATATTTTTTAGGATTAAATATGTTATGTGAGATGAGAAAAAAGAGTTGAAATTAACCTGATACCTACTTAAAATAAGGTTTTACAAAAATATAGATGATTATAGAGAAATTCTAGGGAACAAAACTGGATAATAGAGGAAAAATTGGGCTTCTGGAGATGAAAATTGACATTAAATGTTGTTTAATCATTTCACTTATTAAATAGGTGAAAGTAATCAAAGGAGTAGAAGTTGTGAAGTGGAGGAAAGCATCTATAAATAAACATGACATGTGTCATGTTGTGACAGATGAGAAGATGGACCACAGAGCTTGTAGTTTATGAATTCAGTATAGGTGGTGTAATATTTACATATCGTTTAATTTCTATGTGATGTGTAAAACATGGGACCACCCAAAAATGGATAAATTAGACTTGTTTTATATATTTTACCTATTTAATGACCATAAGTCCCGCTTAATACATCTTTTTTACTCTTTCTAAATGTAATTTCTACATGATCCCATATAGAGTCTATAAATAGAGCTCCAGACTTCCACTATCTTAGATATCTGGAGACCAAATCATGGAATGAGAAGTTCCACTATGCAAGGTCCTCACCATTTTCATATTTGATTTTCTTTATGATTTACCATATTCTTATCCTTCCCTCCAATAATATCATCACTAAAATGAGAGGGTAATCCCACCTCATTCTATAGTTAGGTACTAAAAGGGGGAATATGTCATTGGATCTATTTATTTTTCTTCATTCGTGTATTTGGTTTTCAACAATTTATTCAATTAATATCCGATACTTTTATTTTTATTTTATCATGACCATTGGAATTTTAATGTGAAATGATAATTATAAATTTCAAAATTGGTTACCATGAAATAAGGAATGAATATTTTTTAATTGAGGAGAACTAGGATTAACAATGGTATCGAAAGACACTCAATCTGGGGAAACCCTTAATTACTAGATTAAGGTAAATAGGGGACATCTGGGTCAACGAGGGATACCATGATCATTTGATCTCCTTCATGTTGACATTGAAACCAAGCATTAATTAACAAATTTTTTTTTTGAAAGTATCCAATTTCACATAAACTATAAAACTACAAAACACTAACATTCATTTAAAATTTTATTTCAAAACCATTCATGTTGATATGCATTTCTTTCTTATTTAATTTTCTCAAAACGATTTCCAAGACATCAAATATTCTTTGCTTCAGATTTTTGAAATAATCCAAACTCATTTGATTAATCAAATTATTCATTAATTTAATTAAATCAATTTTGTTAAAAATTTAAATAAACTAATTCAATGCCTCAGTAGGTTCAACCTCAAAATTTCCCCATAATATATTTCGATGTAGCATAGTTTTATTTTTCTTAATTTTTATATTATTACAAGACCCATAGGGAAACAACTATTACATTTAGTACTATCGAATGACATAATAACATCCATAGTAATTCCTCATATTATCCTAGTAATTTGCATATCAAATCGCCAACAACCATCCTCATCACTCCAGGTCCCAAAAATCAAGTAACCTTATATCTTCAAAGATGATTTGTCACTTTAATTGAACCTGGAATAAGATAATATTAAAACTCTTCAAGAAAATGTAGGGTGTAAGAAAAAGATCCCAATAGGATACCACTAAATATTATATAAAGAATTTTATAACAACATAACTTTTATTCTATCAATTTAAATAAAACAAGGCATGGAATGACATCTACATATTTTTATACAAACATTATTCATAATAAAAAATATGGCAGATGCATCAAAACAAGAATAAATGGACATATTGTATAAAACATCTATATAAAAATGTTAGCATGGAAAAATAGTTATATAATACATGACATGTATAATCAAATCGAACAAAAAAATATCTGTGATATTAAGACATAGGGTACATTAGTCTCTATAAGTGTGATCGTAACACTTCTAATTTATTGTCATGCAAAAAGATATATGTGAACACTCAAATAGAAACCACAATAGGGGACAGATTAAAGAAAATCAATCTACACTCCATTAGTGACCCATCTTGGGAAATCATGTTGAATTTGGTTTAGTATTTTTTGTCATCATCAATCCAGTTAAACTAACCATGCTCCAATAGAAAAAAAACCAATATCCCTGGGATGAATGGTTTGGAGGGGTGGAAGTATAGTTTTTATAGACTATGTCTGTCCTTATAGTGGCTGATCATAGGATTCATAGTTCGGTGGGGAGAACCACATGGGTTTCCCTAACTATGAACTAACCATGCATATCCCCTTAAGGATTAGAAAATTATCAAACATCACCCGAAACAACTGAAGAGATGCCCTAAATGTATTATAATAAAAAAGGGTGAATAAGTACTAGTTGGAAGTTAACATAATGTTATAAGGTCTCAATCAATTTCTAATTTTAATAAATTAATCTCTTAAATTAAAATATAAAATATATAGGAAAATGTGTTTTTATAGAAAAATGAATTTTGAAATATTTACTGTTATTTTTTTATTTCATACTAATTAATAAAAATTATATGATGAATTATATATTTTTATACTAATAAATATCACTTTTTAATAAAATCATCAATCAACCATGATATATTTAGTTTGTTAAAATGAAAATAAATAATTCATTTTTCTGAAAAATATATTTTTCAGAATAAAAATGGATTTGTTTTTATTAAATAAATCGTAATGATTATTAGATGGATATTAATTTATTTTTTATATGTGAAATAAATGTCATTAAAACTATTAATCAATATTAATCAATTAAGATAAAAATACATGACATATTAAAAAATAATTCTTATAAAATAATTCCAACAACATTAAATTATTTCATTACAATTTAATTATAATTAATTAAAAAAATGTGTTTTATAATCATATTATGTTAAAATAATACTATTAATTTAATAAATAGATTTGACTAAAATCATTATTTTAAATTAATATATTTTAAGAAAATGAATATTTTATAAAAATAATTCTTAAATGATATTTTAAATTTTATTTATTCAAATATTATATTTATCACAGTTTTGAAATAGAAACATTTTTATTATAAGACATTCAATATACATTTGGATTCATGTACACTCAGTGACCATATATCAAATGAAAATATAATAATGACCATATGACCAATAACCATATATGTAATCATCATATTATATTCCTATAGATAACCACACAAACTTCACTAAAATAATTCATCTCATTACATCATTTCATTTATAAATATTTTTATCATCTTTACAAGATATTTTTTTCTTCTATGTTTGTCATTAGTGGTACAATGTTCATGGAAAATATTATTTGGAAAATTTAACCATGAATTATTTTAATTTACTATTGTTTTTATAACCCATATAAAATATATAAATTTTTCATGTTTTTCTATTGGGTAATATATTTCATTTCACATAGTAAGAATTGAATTTAATGAAATAATGATTTGTTCAATTTTTTGGTGTTCCACGTAATAAACGTTATTGAATAGTTTTTTTATTAAAGTTTTATATCACATTAAAAATATTGGGTTTTATATTTTCCCCATACAAAATAATTTTTACTTGACATTTATTTACATGGATGAAAAAATAAGGGTCCTTATGTCTCATTAAGTCCTTAAGATTCCCTATGAGTTCTTTAAAATTATTACTTCACCATAAAAATTATGCAAGTTTAGTATTTTTTTCACCTTATGTATATGATACAATATATCCATTTACTATTACTAATAAGAGTTATTATGTTCCAATTAATAAGCATTTGACTTCATTAAAATTGATAGATTTGGTTTAAATCGCACAAAAGTGGTAAATGGAATAACTCATGCACCCAAGGGAAATTTGGTGTAATTTCAAAGTGATAATATATGATCCCCATATGATTAATAATATAAAAAAGATCAATTTATATTGGGTTCAAATTTTCATTCTTCTCGAATCTCATAATCCTCTTCTAAGGATATATTTAACGGAATAAATTTTCACTGACCTCAAACTAAAGATCATGTTAAGTTTTGTTAATAAATCTATTCTAATAAATTTTCACTTATTTGATGTGTCATATAATGGTCTGAAAAATATCGATAATTTCCAAATAAGATTTGTTCAAAACAACTTCATCTCCCAAACTTCACCGAAGCATGCCAGAATAATCTACCTATTTCTTGTAAATAGCCTTAAATATTTCCATTTGAATTCTTTTTTAGAAACTCTTATTAGATGAGAACTCAATAAGAGGTCTACGTTGATCTCAAATTCAATTTTAATCCATTTATAATGATTTTATAATATAACCCAATGTATAAATGGTTCTTTCAATTTGACTCTAGGTTTGAGTATAATGACCTATTATTTTCATACATTGATATTACATATTAATATATGATCATTCCATACATTTCACAAATACATGCTCGCGGACTATAAAGGATAAATGTCACTATAAGCTAGATACCAAATATTATTATTTCATTAAAGATATTTAACTAATCCCATAAGGATATTACAACCCAGTAAACTTCATATACATTCCCTACATAAAATATTTCTTCATAACATGGGTATGGAAAAATAAGAATGGGTGATTCTAGAGGCTCAGTAAGTGTAATGAGGTGGCATATTAATATAACTTGATTAATGGATATGTGGAAATGAGAATAATAATTGGAAGCAATATCTTTCATATCATAGATCATAAAATAGTTTCATGAAATAAATCATGGTAGCTCTAAAGACATGAATCATAAAGTAATCAATGTAAATGTTCCATGTGAACATAATTATGGCCTAAGACATAGACTTGTGTCATACACATAATCATAGAAACTTTCATGTCAGGGATACCCACCAAGACGTTCATAACCTGTAAGGATTGGGATAAACACTGATATTCCTATTTTTGGATTGTGATAAACTCCCATGTACACTCTTTTAATCTTTAGATAACCTCATATGTACCCTATTTTAGGTAGGGGATAAACTCCCATGTACCCTCATTCGGGCTCTAGATAACTCTTCATTTATACTTTGAGCTCATTGAACATTATTCGATAACCAATACATTATAGATAGATATAGGTCCTACCCTTCACATAATCGAAAAATTTTTGTTCAAAAATATCATAAAATATTCATCATTTCATAAACCTTTGAAAGGAAATGGGTTTCATAAAAATTTCATCATATAATAACCCATTGAAATGAATTTTGTATCATAGTCATCTCATAAATAACATAAACCATGAGAAAGTAAATAGATTCATAAACAAATCTTCATAATAATAAGAATACGTCTAGAGAGAGTGTATAGATGGTCAATTAGATCCTATTCCTAGAAAAATGAATGGAAACAAAATGTTTTTTTCTTTTATGAATATAAATTCTATAAAAATATCATTAAATGTTTTTGAGGAATTTATCTTTTCCCTTTTTAAATAACTTCATTAAAATATCCAAATTCCTCAAATATTAAATAAAATAGTTTATTTAAAAATTAACTTGTAAAATTATAAAGTAATAATTAAATCATTGATGGTTCATGATGTCATAAAATAACCTTAATGTCATACATGTTAAAACAATGATTCATTTTATTTTTTTGTAACTAAGTCAAAAGTACCTTGTTCTGGAAGCGATAAGAATATTAAGTTTAAACCATATTGTGAAAAGGTAAAACATGGTTAAAAATTAATTTAATCCATAAATATATAATATTAAAATAATTCCTGAATTTTTTATAAGAAATCATCTATTTGGAAGAAAAATGTTTTTTGATTGAAGAGATAAATAATAGTGGTTTTCCGAAAAAAATCCTCTTGGAATCTCGAGTGCATAAAGAGGTTAAAATGAAAGGAAAATATGTAATTTAAAAAAATAACCATATGAGAATATAATTAAACAATTTGTTTATATTTATATCATAATATCTCAATATTTTAGGAATAATCATAAACATCCTTAATAAATAATGAGATTTTAATTTGAAAACATTACAAATTTGGAAACATTTGAATCACAATCCCCATGAATAAAATATACTTAAATGAATAGTTACATAATTATATAATTCATAATAATTATTAAAAATACATTAATAGATATTATATAACCCAAAAAAATAAAAAAGTTTTGAATATGGAATGTGTCTCATAGAAATGAAAGTGAGTTGAAAATCCCTTACCATAAGTTTCAACTTCCATTGTACACGTGCAAACTTCATTACCTTAGAAAACTATCCTTTGTATCACTTATTTAGGATCATATGACTGGTTATTTGGAAATAATAGTAGCTCTAGAACGAATCTATGGATGGTGTGGAGATATTTCAATGGGATTGGTTGAGCCAATGGACTTGTGAGGTGTGAGGAAGTGAGGGGAGGAATTTCCATTTTATAATTGATGTGGAGCGAATTTTTTTTAAAAATATAAAACTATTGAATAATATGAAGTTAATATTATTCCATGTTTCTACCATATTTATTAATAATATAGTGGAGTGAAGATAATATCTATCCAAACATCCACAAAACTAAATATGTTTTACACACATTATTCCATAGCCCTCAAGTTTTCTATATTTTTTCTGTTTTTGATTTCACCACGATAATAAGTTTTTTTATTTACATACCTAGGTGACTTATCACTTAATTATAAAAATAGAATTAGAATTATTTGATAATATATTATAAATAATTATAAATATTATTTATAATTTATCAAACAAAAATCATATGTGTGAGTAATTGTTTTTACAAAAGCACAAGGAATGAGCAAAACTCCATTTTAAAATTAATAACGGTAATTAATTTTTATTGTAATTATTATTCATTATGAAGAAAAAATAAATTTAAATTATTATAAAATATTAATTATTATAATTATAAATATGAAATTAATTTTTAAAAATTAAACTAAATGAAGTGGCAGGATTTAATTTTAAAACAATATCGCAGATGAGATGAAAATAACGGTTTTCCATGGTTAAATTTTTCATAGGAATAAAATGTTATAATATAAATATTTACTATTAAATTGGTAAAAATTAACAAAATTGGATTAATAAATATAAAATTTAAACAACTATACTTTTAAAACAATCATCAAATAAATTGCATTTTATAAATTCTTTAAACGAAAAGGTAGTTTAAAAAGTCACTATTTATTACAATTCATGGAAAAATTAATCTTTCATGAAAAATATATAAATTTCACACTAAGATAATTATGAGAACTAGATATAAAAAATATTTTATTTTTTAAAATACATTTTCTAAAATTTTAAAAACATACTTTTACTATTTGTTTACAAAATGCAACAATTTTTTTTTTGAGAAAAATGTTATTGTAGAAGCATATAAAGACTTTAATAAAAATGAAGTAATTTTTTATCAATATTGTTTCAATATATAAAAATAATATTAATATTTTTTTAATGGATAGGATATAATGGTATGGTTTAAATAATAACATTAATTGTATACCATGGATTTTTAATGCTCATTCTTGAGTGTAAATCACAATATCAAATAAATTAATTTTTTTGAAAAACATGTTTCATAAAACCTTATCGTGTTACATTATAACCTAATTAAAATTAATTTATCCCCAAAAATGTATCACTATTATATAAAAAATGAGGATAATTATTCATAATAATATACTTAGGTTCCCATATATTTTTTTCAAGTCAGTGGTTTCAACATAAAACCTTGATCAGGTGAGTCACCTTGTCTCATAGAAGTTTCTATTTAGGATATAGAATATCAAAAAGTTTTTATTTATATTATTTATCATAATATAGTGGTATGATATATGTTCTTAGTATATGTGAAGGATCAAGTATTTACATCATCAAGATATATACATGAAACACATCGTGGACCTGAGATAGGTTATGTGGAAGCGCCAAGTGATCAGAAAACTTCCCTAATAGATCAATAATTTGGAGAGGTCCAATATACCTAGGGTGAATTATTACATTCTTCAAAAATCATATAAAAATCATACCTAGATATATTTCCAGTATCACCCTCTAACCAACTTCAAAATCAGGATCACATTGATAATTTTCAACATTACTTTTATGTGAACTCTTAGCTTCCTTAAAGTTCTATTTAATGGCTCTAAATTTCTATTCCATTTATACAACTAGGCAATGTATCAACAGCTTCTATTATCCATATACATCTATTATGTCATATTTATACACTTCATTCGATATAGGTGTTCATAATGGTCGATATGAATTCCTGAGTGAAATCTATTATTGTAAAAACACTCAACTAGAGGAAGGTGTTGATCCCAACAACATTTGAAATCAATAGAAAAAGATCTAAAAATATCCTCTAAGTTCTAAATTATTTTATTAAATATTAGTTCATTTTAAGGAAGATACATTACATTGAAACTAATATTTTTATCTTGAAATTTTTTTAAGACTTTTCTAGAACATTCAGGTAAACATCAGATTATTATTAGATACAATTAAATGTGGTACATCATTAATCCTTACAACTTACTTTATATCCTAAAAATATGTTCTAGAAAGAAATATTCTCATATAACAATTATGTGTTCTAATATTTTATGTAGATCAACTACAATAAATATAGAATTGTACAGTTGAGGGATTTTTGGGAGTCCAATGAAAAAATATATGGTGATTTTCCCCATTAACATTTTGGTATTGGTAAGGGTTGTAACATCCACATAGAATTATATCTCATAAAATTAAACTCCTAACATTTTTAGAATAGAGAAATATATTTTATAATATACTTCTTCATTCTATACAACCTTAAATATGGCTTCAAATCACTATACATCTTCATACATTCTAGATGAATAGAGAATTATGAACTATGAGCCCCCTCTAATATATACTAAATTCAAATATGGTCTGGATGGAACACATACAAGATTACTGAACCTTATCTTTCTATCATAATCAATGTTAAACTTGGGAACATTTTTTACATTAATCTATAGATCTATATTTTGATTCTATGCCTCATTAATATTTACCTAGATAAATAGTTGAATAGTCATTTAAGAGTGATAATATTTCTCATATTGCTTCAATTTTTCCACATCCATCCATTTCAAATCCATAAAAACTACATATTCTATGATCCAATCATAGATAATCAAGATTAATCCTTCCAACTCAAAGCATTATCATGCATGTTCTCTTTCCCAAGGTTGTAATATATATAGTAGTAATAATCTTTAATAATATCTACGTATAATCTCTGGCACATTTTCAACTCCTTATGTATAAATATATAAATTAAAATTTTATCATTTTTTGACATATCAAAATATTATCTATAAATTAATTCCACCATATATTTATGACAAAAATTATTATTTCTAAATATAAATCATGTGTTTCATATTTTTTTCTCATGAACCTTAAATTGGTGAGATGGATAAGCTATCACCATACCATTAAACATGAGAATGGATCCTTGTCCCTTCTTTTATGCATCACAATATATTACAAACCAACCACTAATAGAGTGTAAGAATAGGTGCACTGAATAATATTTTCTTTATCTCCTTGAATTTTTCCTTGTACTCATATATCTAGACAAACATGGATCTATTTTGAGTTAAAGTTGTGAGTGGGTTGGATAGTCATGATATATTTCCCACAAAAATTCAACAATATCAAGCCAAACTAAGATAACTACAGACATCAGTCACCAATGTTAGACTAGAATAATTTTCATTAGCCTCTTTCTTGGATAGATCCGATGATATTCCCTCACTTGAGATTATATAACCAAAAAATGAAACCACTAGTAGCCAAAATTTCCTTTTTTTAACTTTTCATATAGTTTATCCTTCCTTAGGGTCTTCATTAAAATTATCAAGTGATCTTAATGCTCTTAACTGCTCTTTTATAATATAAGAATATATTCTATAAAGACAACCTCAAGACGATCAACGTAATATCTAAATACTCAATTCATTATATCTATGGGGATAATGGGAAAATTATTATGAAAAAATGGCATTAATATATCTTCATTGAGTCCATACCATACATGATTTTATTTTTTGGATATATACTCCTTCTAAAACCTATATTGATTGTTTCAAAATGATGTTCAATATTGGAAAATTATTGAGCTCTACATAGTTGATAAAACAAGTCATCAATATGGGGTAGTGGATATATGTTCTTGACTATGATCTTGTTCGGTTCCTAATAATCAATGAAAAGTCACACTGATCCATATTTCTTATTGAAAAATGAATAGGTTCACCCCAAGGAGTCACACATGTACAAATTAATTAAATGTAAATATACTATTGGATTTTATTCTCCAATTATTACAACTCAATTGGCTCCATTATATAGAGAGATCTTTAAATAAGTGCAACACCATGTATGAGTTCGATTAAGAACATTACATCATAGTATAGTAGAATACTAGTAAAATATTCTACAAATTACATGTAAATCTCCAATATAAGAATAATATCATTGATGGTGGGTTTATCCCCAACCAAATATGATAAAAAAAAACCCATTTTTTATAGGAATCAAGATCCAAACAATGAATGTGATCTCTATTGGATATTTCTATTTATCAGCACACTAATAGATGATCATAGGTTAGTTTGAAATCAAAAACATTAATTCTCTTCCTTTAAAATTAATGTGGGATTTGAATAGAGAAATACAATCCATGCCTATAATAACATAAAATTCAAAAAGAGGGATAATAACGATATACGAATAATGTAGACATCAACTAATGATTAATCATATACTTAAGATATTATCATTATACCATTAGGGTTTTCACTACTAATTCAACATCTAATAATTTTTGTTAACAATGAACATCTAAATATACTTTTCATGACATATAGAAGCTCGAATAAATATTCTCAAAAAAGTTATTTCAATATTTGAGCATACTTGTTACTACATTAACTTTATCATTCATTCTTTAATCATTTATTGAAACAAAAAATGAACAACATAACTATTAATCATATTTGATTTTAGTGATTAATCAATCATGGTATTTATAAATCATGATTCCATGTTTTCATTATATAACAAATTATTTTTTTCCAAGGAAATTCATAATCATTATTAAAATCCCTTGTGGTGGTTTATAAAGTGTTCATGAATTTCAAAAGCATATCCCCTGGGAGTTTTAAACTATGTGTAAAACAAGGACTATTGTCGTACACTAGGTGAAAATTGAGTAAAAACCCAAAGAACCATTCGATATTTATTACTCCAAGGTACAACTATTTAGGAGCCACATCCAATTGTTATATCTATAAATTGATGTAATTTCATGGAATCCACCAACTCTATCTATCACCAAAATTCCAGGACATTTTACAATATGCTGTCTTTTCCTTAGACTTATCCTTAGGTTTATTACTGATGTTTTCTCATCTTAGTTTTAAAGGATAACTAAATAATTTTTATGATAGATATTATAATGAACCAGTCTTTTCATACAAAAACATTATATCTTAGTAGCTAAATATTCAATACATTTCAAAAATGCATGTTCAGGGAATTAAAAGTTTAAGTGTATTCAGAGATTAGATATATAATCATCTTATTTCGTGAATGATGTTCCAAATCCCCCATAAATATGTTCCCATATTTTATAGTTCATTGGCATACCGTAATCAAATCCTTTATTCACAACCAGGTGAATGGAAACATAAGAAAGGATGAGATCAAATTCTTAGTAAGGGTAAGCAAGGGGAAATCAATATAACATTAGAATAAGGTTAAAAGAACATGATAATAATATTTAAATCTATACCTGGAATATATTAGATCATAAAATTTTTTCATGGAAGAAATCATGGCAATAAATAAGACATAAATCATTAAGGAATCAATGAACATGATTCATGAGAACATAACATTAGAATATGACATATATCTGTGGTATACACATAAGTATATAAAACCTAATGTCAAGGATTCCAACCAAAAAATAGATAATATATTATTCCTGGGATACTCATGTACTCACTTTAAGATTGAGATAACTGTCAACATGCCCTATTTTAGGCTTGGTATATACTCCCACGTAACCCCATTCAATCTTGGGATCCCCTCCCATGAACCCTCTTTTAGACATGAGATAACCTACCTTGTACCCTTTGAGCTCATTGAATATGAATCATTACCAAATTAATTGGAGGGAGATATTTGTCCCATAAGTAACATAATCTATACTTTCTATATAATAAGATCCTAAAGCATTCATCATATCATAACACATAAAAATTAAATTGGGTTCATCAACAATAAATAATTTCATAACCCATAGAGAGGAAACGAGTTCAATAATAATCTCATCAATAGTATAACCCATGAAAATGGAACGGGTTTCATAAACATATCTTCATCATAAAAATAAACCATCTAGAGAAATAATAAGGATGGTAAAATTAGACCATATTACTATTAAAACATATGAAACTCTAAATGATGTTGTCATTGATTAATATGAATTCCATAAAAAGATCCAAATATCATTATATATAAAAATAATGTTTCAAATTTTGAAAAAACATATCTAAAAACTCAAAAGTAACTAAATATTAAAGATAAATTATATTGGAAAATACCCTGTGGAATATATAAAGGAATATTTAAATCATCGAGGGGCCATGACGTTGGAAATCACTATTCATGTTGTACATGCTAAAACAATGTTTTCGTTCACATTTCCGCTAATAAAGCTAAAAGTACCCCATTCATAAAGCGACAGGAAGACTTATATTAAATTATTATTGTAAAAATTTAAAGAAAAGGTAAAAAATAACTTCTAACTATCATAGTTGAATATTAAAAAAATCATGATATTTTTTATAAAACATGTATATTGGTGAAAAAGGGTTTTTAATTAACATGGTAAATAAAGTTGGTTTCCCTCAGAAATATTTAAAAAGGATATTGAGTACATAAATTGATGAAAATAAAAGGAAAAATGTTAATTTCAGGAAATAACTAGTGAAAGAGAAAATTAATTATTTTATTGAGATATAGATCATATTATATGATCATTAGCAGCATAATCTTAAACAAAACTTATAAAAAATGAGATTGTAACATCATTCCCTTTCCACTTTGATATCATTTGAATCATAAATCATATAAATGAAATATTGTTAGATGGACCTATAAATACCAATATGTTTTTGAAGCAAAAAAAAGTCATTAATGGTATGTATATACACCACACAAAATAAAAAAGTGATGAATATGAAAAGTTCCCCATATATTTTTATGTGAGATGAAAATACCTTATCATAAGCCCCAACTTCCTTTGTATATATTCTGACCTACCTTTCTTAGAAAACATCCTTTGGATCTATTATTATAGATAGTAGGATTGGTCATCAGGGAAGACAATTATCTCTATAACTTGGCTAAGGATGTTGGAGAGATATTTTTTAGGGGTCGGTTCAGTCAAATGGCATAATATGTGTGAATAAGGGAGGGTATGTAGTTCCCTTTTATAATTGAGGAGTGGCATTTTCTGAATACCCAAAAATATTTAATTACGAGATGTCAATTTCAAGACACATTCCTAAAAATTGATAAATAAATGAGTGGAGATATTATATGGTCAATAAAAACCTCCACCATGAAAAAAGACACATGGTTTGAATATTTTATTCTTTATCCTGTAATTTTACTAACCTTTGCAATTTTAGTTTTCACTACGGTAATAGGTTTTTAAATTTATTTACATATCTGATTTGTCTGTTAAGAATAAAAATAGAATGTCTCATATTATATAATATTTTACCAATGATTCTAAATATTAATAACATTTTAACAAATAAATATTCCATTATATAAAAAAAATAAATTTTCACATAGGCACATGTAAGGCGCAGAACCATATTTTAACCTTAATCGCGATAATTACTTTTTATTGTATTTATTATTCATTAAAAAAAAATCAAGTTAAAATAGTTATATAATGTTAATTATTCTAATTAAATATTTTAAATCCATTTTTAATGAAATTCATATAAGTTTCATGTTGTATTTTAAAATTAAACTTGTAGACACTATGAAAAAAATCTGTTTCAAAGAAAGAGTTTTCATAAGTATAAAAATATTTAATATAAAAATTCAATATGAAATTTATTTAAATAATATAAATTATATTAGTTAATATATAATTGATCCATGTTTTATTTTAAAACACTTTTTCAAAAATAGTTCTTTTAAATTCTTTAAATTAAAAGGTAGTTTTTAATAAAAATCGGTATTTTTTATACTCATCAAAAAACTATTATTTTCAAAAAAAATATTTAAAAATAAACCAATCAAAATTTTTACATGTATAATTCAAAAATTAACTTCATGTTTTGAAATAAATTTTATAAATGTTTAAGAAATTAAATTTACTATATTTTTACAAAATTCAAAAAAAAAATCTTGAGAAAAATGGTTTTTTCGAAGCATATAAAGACTTTACTATAAACTATGTAAATTATTTATAAATATTTTTACATTATATAAACCCATAATAAATTATTTTAAAAATATTCTTATTCCAATTCATACCACCATGTTTTACATATATATTATTATTATCCTGTTTAAATAAAAATATTAATAGTATATCATGGTTTCTTAGAACTCAATGTGGCGTGTATTGAAAACTATCAAAGAAAAAAGATATTTGAAAAAAAATATTTCATAAAAACATAGGGTTCTATATTGAGGATGATATTTTTTTCTAAATATAAATTCTATATCCAATAGTAGATAAAGATTTATCTAAAATGTGGATGCGAACCTTAGGTCTTGATTCGATAAAATTGAATGTGGTACACCATGAAAACTTAAAAATTCAATTATATATATATATATATATATCATACCAAGAAAAGCGATTGAGAAATCATATCAAATACAAATTATGTGTTCCAATGTTATATGTAAATCCAATATAATACAAATGAAATTGTTTTCCATATAGTACTTGGGAAAACCTTTGAAGAAGTCCATGGTGATTTTCCTCCAATTTAATATGGGTGTGTGTAATGGTTTCATCATCCCCTGCACTTCTGATGTGTGACCTTGACATGTTATAAGAAAAATCATTAAGATATATACTCCAAAATTTCCTATTTAATGTTAATACACTTAAAATTATCCATGGTATATCTATAATTATTTTTACTTCCTTGGTGAATATAGAATAATGAGCTAAATGAATAATCCAATATCCCATTGTTCATCTTTTTCATAGAGGGATCACATATTTTGGTTCAAAATATTATAAATTCCTATATCGAAAGGTTTAACTCAAGAACATTTTACACCTTTTTTATAGGTTTATATCATCCCTATTGACCTCCTTGATCTTCACATAGATATATGGTTAAGGAATCGATTGGGGAAGATTGGATTTCTCACCCTCCTTTATGATTTCCATGCCCATAATTTGAAAATCAGGGATTATTTGGTATCTTTCATTCCTCACCATAGATAAGGTATCATGGTCTCTACCTATCAGATGATTAACCACCCTTATTTCTTTCTTATTGTGGTAATGTATTCAGAAATCATAGTCTTTAATCATCTGTAACCATCTCTTTTAAGTAATGGAAAAATCCCATTGTGTTAATATATACATTTATGGTTTTTTCTAATTAGTATATATAATCACAGTCCCCACTATATAGATAAATTTTCCATTGCACAAGAGCCTTAGCCCAGTTGGTGAGGACTCTCTAGGTGCATCCAAGAGACTCGGGATCAAATCAAGGTGGAGGCATATTTTCGGGTACTATAGCAGTACTGTAGCAGGCACTGTTCGGTACTGTATCAGCCGAAACTATTCATCCATCTAGGCCTTCGGGTGACCAGTTTTCTCTTTGGGTCCTGCAAGGCTTTCAGGCCACCCATGGCCTTCAGGCCAGTTGATTCTCAAGGACTTCAAGCCACCTTAAGGCCTTAGGGAAAACCCAAGGCCTTCGGGCCACATGAATGCAGGCCCCAGACACACTACAAAAAAGGAGCATCCCTAGAAGAGGATTCAGAGCTCGTGCACTCACCAGAGCAGAGCCAAATGGATTGTCAGAATGAGAGGGTATGGCTATGCCATTGGTACCAGCTTGGGCTTGCACGGGAAGCCTAGTCAGACGGTCATGCAAAGGTGGAGAGCTACTATCAAGATGCAGATGCTGGGGAGGGGCAATTCCTTTTAGATAGTCTGGTTGAATTCCTTAAGACCACCGGGTCATGTAATCTTTTAAGCCTATGGGCAGTGTAATTTCTGAGCCTACGGGCCTCGTAAGGGTTCCCCCTCATCCTTTGAAAGGGGGGTTATCAAAAATCAATAAAAATGAAGGCCTTCGAAACATTCAGACAGATAATTCCTCCATATTTTTTTTGAAAATATTTAGGGTAGACACTCTAAATAATTTTTTTTATAATTTTTACCATGGCCCATTAATTGACACAAGGCATAGACTATCACATTTTCATTTTTCATAATAAAATATACAAATAACATTTTTATTCAAAACAATATATCATAAAACCTTATCTATAGTAGGTTAGTGCATGTAAAGGTGTTGTAACCAACCTATTTTTAATATCTTTAAATATATCTTCAAAATTATTTACTGAGAGGAACATTGATCCCTTTTATGTTAATCTTTTATGTTGATTTGACAATTGTGAGAGTTTTCTCATAAACCATATGTAATATCCGACCAATAATATTAAAATAGATCTCTATTGTTTCTGTTGGTTTATTAAAATCCAAAATAACAATTTTCTCTGAAGGATCTGAATATATATATTCTCACTTGTGGTTATATGACCTAAGAAGGAAATATTTTGGAAAAAAATCACTATTGTTGAATTTTGAATATAAATTATTCTTTCATAAGGTCATTATCAAAATTTTCAAATATTTTACATGATCTTATATACTATTTGAGTTAATGGGAATATCATCAATAAAGGCTACTAAAAATATTGGTGGTTAATATCTAGACTCAATTAAATAAATTCATAAATATAGAAGGGTAGTTTTTAACATTTAATGGAATTACAATAAATTCATAGTACCCATATTTTTTTGGAAGTATTTCTTGGTAATAACTTCTCTCTTCACCCTTATATGATGAAAACCATATCAAATATCAACCTTTGAGAAGTATTGAGACACTCTATGTTGATAAAAAAATCATCAGTGTGGGGTAAATGATAATTTTTCTTGATCATTATTGCGTTAATATCATAATGATCAATGAAAATATTTATCGACTTATTATTATTTATAATAAAGTGTACTGGAGCACTAAATACTGAATAAATTGGGTATATAAGACCCACATCTAAATTTTTATTTAATTTTATTATTTAATTCTTCCAAATTAATTTGGTCCATTCTATAAGGATTCTTTAATATATCTATAAAACTAGGAATAAATTCCATTGAAAATTCATCCTCATGTTCCAAGGGAAGTCTAGGAAAATCATTAATAAATTCATTGAAATATTTATATTAAATTATAATACTATAAACCTTGGGATCCTACTGAACCATTTTATAAAATTTTGACTTATTATATGGAATTAAGAACATATTAAGGAATTAGTTTCCATTAGATTTTCATAGTCTTCCATGAATCGATATTTGATCCTAAAATGTTTTGGGATATGAAATGGGATTTCACTAACCTAAATATTTACATGATCTCTATGTTGAGAGAGAAAACCCATAAAAAATATGATATATAATTCTACCATGGGAATAAGAAATATATTCATAGGATTCATCATTCAACAAAGATAAAATAAGGTGTATTTATATACTAGGGATTGAATCATTTCCCAATCAGGTGTTTTTAGCAATAAGTTAAAATTCCATGACTGATGTGGTGTATAAATTTTCATTAAAAACATGAAGGATATTAAATAATGAAAAGAATCATAATCAATTAAGATATATTTATCTTTTGGTTGGATAACGATCATACAATTCAAAACATTACTTTCAAGACCACTTTGAAGGAAATGATTGAATAATATCTTAATGGTCCATTGGTCTTGGTGGTAATTAGTGTTGTTTATCCTCTATAACCCATGTATATTTCAATTTTTTGTGTAGTAACAAAAATAATTACACCTAAAAAAGTTAAACAATAATAGGTGTATTAAATGGAACTTCATTTTTGTTTAGTTTTTTATTAGACACTTCATATCTCTTTGACACTCATATTTCTGATTCCCTCCCCTTATACACTAGAAATGCTTACCCATTCCTTTGAAAAACATTTCCATATTTTTCTTCCAATACTTCTAGAATGTTGATATATTAATCTTTTTCTGTATATGTTTCTCATTTTTTGACCATCTATAAAATTCCATTGTCGTTTTCTTATCCCTAAATATAAAAGAATAATTTCCATCTCCAATTTCTTTTTTGAACACAAGCTCACAATGGAAAATATATTTATAAATCCCAACGTCCTATATGGATAGTTAATATAGGAGACATGGGTTTAAGACACTAAAGGATATATCAATTTTGTTTTTAGGAATGATAATGAAATCGAACACAAGCCTTGTGAGTCTCGTGATGTTTATTTTGAATGGAACAATTGATTCCACGTACTTTTTTTGATAATGAATTTTCATTCCATTCTAATAAAACTAGATCAAGGATAATATTTTTTAATGAATATTTTTTTAAACTCTTCCCATTCCATAGAGTTAATTTCATCATTTTTTTCTTTGTTCATTAGTAATTCCAACCATTTGTCCACTTCACCTTAAAATTTATAAATTTATAAGGATGAATTTTCAAGAAATGAGAATTAAAAAACCTAAAATACCATTTCTCCAATGTTTATTCATTAATAAAAATTTATTGGCTAAAACTTTATGCCATAGGATGGTAGTCATTGATGAATAGGGGATTATATTGAAAATTACACTTTATTTAGCATGTTCAAATGAACAAAATATTTTAGCATATTACTAATTACTCAAGATAGAATTTTCATGATCGTTTTAATCATATCTACCATCCCATTCGGTTACTAATTTGTACAATCACTATAATATCCATCACACCCCTTACTAAATCAGTTACTCATATTTCTAGGAGTTTACTAAAAAAGTGATATTGTGAGAAATAACTAATTTTATATTATTTAAATCATAAAAAACAATCAGTTTAATATAAAAAAATACTACATATGATGTCTCACGTTTGATACCTTCTTATGAATAATTCAGTTCAATATATGTTTATTTATGTTGGGGTATCTTATAATTCCTAACCTAATCCCAAAAATAATCTAAAACTTCCTCAAATACCAATTGTGTTGACCAGTTATTAATGTACATAGATTCCACCTCATTTTATATATTTAAATATTTTATATCATAAATAAAACACAAAATCCCATTAAGAAAATTTTATTTTTATGTGAAGATTATCGACATAAACATATCATCATACATTGTTTCCCCAACCTCACCAGAAAAATTATCTACAAATAACACCATCTTATACATATTGTTATATATAATTTTATATAATAATGTGAAACAAGAAGGGTGAGGTCAAATTTTATGCATGGTAAAAACATATCAATGATGCATATAGAATTAGATTATAAAAATGTGAGAAGACATAAATATGGGTTAAATACCTAATTAAAAAGAACAATGAATCATACATTATGATTGTAAGGTATAATAGAATAAAAAATATCATGGAATAAAAACATATAACCTAAAAAGGATCATAATAGAATTATAACAGATACTATGTTATAAGAAAATAGTAACCTAAGACATAATCATGGTCCATTGAGTATAACAAAGAAATGTGGAATATATATACGAATACAAATATCATAATATCTGTCTTCATCAACCAATTAGACTTTCATATAGTAATAGACTAGGTTAACAACCTACCAATAACATAGGGGACATGGGTTAACCACCGATGTCCAATAATATAGTGGAGTTGGGATAACAGATAGTGTCTCATAATGATCTCATGAGATATAAATAATTGCCCAAATAATTAGAGGGACATATCAATAAGACCCTTAAAATAATGATAATAAATGCATATTTTCCTTCCATGATATCAATCATACATCATGTCATGAAAAGAAACACATAAAACAAAAATGGGTAACTTGATATTATTTAAAGGTATTACATAAGAAAATATAAAATCAAGAGTTGGATACGATGATACCAAAAATTAAATCACAAAAAGGAACATAAATAAAAATAACGTGGAGGACGATACATGAAAAATAAGTTTATAAATGATTTATTTTATAGTAATAGATAATAAAAAGGAATTTAATTTTTAAAAGAGTTTAATTGATATTTTGTTATCCAAAGGACAGTGTTATAAATTACACTAAAAACATTTCAAAAAGGTAATGATAAGGAATTTAATTTTTTAAAAGTAAAAATGATGTTAAATAAACATTAAATAATATATAATGGTTAAGTTATAATAAATTTTTAGGAGAAGATAAAAATTATGGAAATTGAAAGAAATATATTTGAGTGAATTTTTAGCATTTTAATACTACCCACAATAATAAAAAAATATAATTTAAATTTTAATAGAGATAAATTGAAATATGAAAGATATGGATAATTTTTTATCTTTCAAAAGAATAAAATAAAAACTTTCAACAATGAAGACTACTGATATGAAGGTAAACAAATAGAAATTGAAGTGTTTTATTTTGTAGAAATACATATTTTGAAGTAAGAATCGATATAAAATATAAAAATTGGAATGAAAATTAAAAATACCCAGAATTAAATTGAATACGACCTATAATAAAGGGAAAAGTTATAATATATCAATCTCTAGAGAATATATTAATGTTGAGTGAGTATGACACAATAAAAGAATATCGAGTGAAGAAAATCCTTATTATAGTGGAAATAACTGAATGTTGATAACATTAAGGGTGGAATAAGAATTTCTTGGGGTGAATAACTAATATCATATGTAAGGTATTGTAATAAATTTTAATGGGGTAGTATATACACAATATAATGAAAAATATATTTATAATAAGAATAGTTCACAATTAATGTAAAATGAGATGAAAACCCATACATTCAAATATTTCATGGTTGGATGCACACTATCTTTATATATTGTTGATATAGGTTTATTATATTTCTAAATAAAAAAATATTCATATTCAGATTACTTAATAAATTAAATTTATATTTTATTTAACACCCATTTATTAGTCATTCGTTTATATAATAAATAGTTGGGTGTTAACTAATCTGTCAATTACATACTTTCTTTTGCATCAATTTTTTGGTTTTCTCTAATTTCTTATGTGTTCATCACCATTATAATTTTAATAGATGGGATATATATGAATTTAAATTTTTTAGGAAGTAAAATTTTCATTTCATGAAATTTATCATTATGGATCGTAATAAATTTTAAATAATCCCCTATTTTGAATTTGGAATAAATTAGAAGAATTAATTTTTGTTGATGACTATATGTATATATATATATATAAATTCCAATGAAATGAAAAAAATATTAAATTCATAATTACAATAACCCATTACTAGTATTTATGTTTTGAAAATACTTATTTAAGTAGACATTATAGAATCATTCATGTAACAGGTAAAACATAGGAAAATTGGAAAAATGTCATAATGATTGAATGAGAAAGAACATATTACTGTATTGTGATAATATGACTATTATAGAAGAGTTTAAATTTAAGTATCATGTTATTAAAAATATAAATTATAATAAATAAGTGGTTTTTAATGAAGGTAATGGAAAATTTTTAGGGAGAGAATAACATTTATGATGAAGACTTTAATATTCCCTTAGAGAGCATATTGGAAATAAAGGGTTTGGAGATCCTTCCTCTAATCAGATTTTCCCAAATATTATAGAGGATCTTAGGAGAGGTAGCATATAAAAATATTCTATATAAAACCTAATTATTGATAATGTTTTGAGTAGGTGGGATAGATCCCCTTTTAAAAGATAAAATGAAAGGCATTTCGAGGGAAATTTTATTTAGGTTAAGGGTATTCATGGAATCAAATTGAAGTTAAGATATTTAGTTGAGGAAATGATTATGATAATTTTAGTATTTACTACAAAATCTAAATATGGCCTTATATAATGTGGGTAATTTAATTAATTATAATATCTTTTATCAATGTCATTTTATTACTTTTTTTCCCTTTTTTACCTTTTTTAATTATATATTATTATTTTTTCTAACAAAAAATATAATATGACCCATATCACCTAACCATGACCTTATAAATCTAAATTTATATCCATTTAATCAAATTCAACATATAATTATATAAAATTTGAAATTTAAAAGAAAATATAAAATATATAGAAAACTCAATTTTTATAGGAAAATGACTTGTTAAATACTATGTGTTATTATTATTTTTTAAAATAAATAATAAATAATAAACAGTAGTATATTTATTTTGGGAAAATTAAAATGTATAATGAATAAAAAAATTAGTTTCAAAATATTTTTGGGTGTTCAAATTTATTTATTCTTATTCAATACCTAGTAATCATCATTAGATAGATGATATTTTTTGTTTCTATATGTAAATACTAAATTTAATGGAATACATTCAACAATAGTGATCAATTAAGATAAAATAAAAAATATACCTAAAACTATTATTTGAAAATACCTATTTGAACAGAAAATTAATTTATTGAAATTAATTTTTTTTTAATACTTCTATTTTATTTTTAAATAAACTTTTATAGAAATCATTCATTAAATTTCAATAATAGTTTTAATTAAAATAATTCTTTAAATGAAATTAATTTAAAAAAATTCGAATTAGATAAAATGATATCTTTAACATATATTTTTACAAGTGAATTTTAGAAAATATTATATTTACATAAAATATGAAATATTTACATTCCAATTATAAGATATTTAAAATTCTTCTTTTGTTAATCTCTATTCAGTGTTCATATACCAAATGACCACATAATAACAACCATATAAGCAACAACAATATATGTTATGATAATATTTCATTCCTATATATAACGCTAAAAACATAACTAAAATCATTCTTCTAAATCACTAATTTCATTTCTCAATATTTATGTCATATTTATAAGAAGTTATATTCTATACATAGTAATATATTGTGGTATGATCTTTATGGAAGATCATGATGATTATAATTTTAACCATTAGTGTATTTATTTATATGTGGATTTTTTCCTTTTTTATTTTTTAAATTTTTAAATTTTTGTTAATTTATATTTTAATTTTATGAACTAATTGTAAGGACCCGACCTTAAACCTCACTTAATATTGAATTAAATGAATAATTCACGTTGAGGATCTTTTCAGGTTTAGAGTTTTAGAGAATTAGGACATAACTATTACATCTCAAAAGATTACAAAGTAGACACTTCTACTAAGTTTCCATAAAATAAAAACTCTTAAAAAGAAACATGTCTAGTTCTATGTTTTAGATAGCACGTCTTTCCTTGATCCCATCCTTGACCCTATTCCACATTAAGTCCTGTGAAAAACATTTCAAAAAAACTTGGGGTGACCATAAAAAGCTCATTAAGGGATACACAAAGAAGGAAAACTGTTAGTTTTTCAAAACATCAAGTAAACCATGAATACATTGTCAAAGTAATACTTTTCAACTTTAAGAAGTAGTAAATACTCTTCACTGAATAAAGGATCATTACTTACCCATTTGTAACCAAAATATTACCATAAAACCCATATAAATAACACATAACATATAAAGGTAACTTCGGACATAAACATACTTAAATGGAATAACCATACGATCGACTTACACTCATATCACTAAATGGAATAGCCATACGGGCGACTTCCATACCCAATGAATTAGAGGTTATAACGTAACCACCCATCCTGGTATTTACGGCACCACCCGTCATATGGTTTATTAGGTAACCACCCGTCAAATTTCCAAGTACCATTATAAAATAATAAGACATAAAACAAATATAATGGAAAGGAAACATTTCCACATTTCGATCACAATATATCACTTAAATATATTGACATAAAAAATACATTATAAAAACCATTTTCAATAACAAAATACATAAAATAGTATATGGTATTTATTTCATTTTAAAAACATTATAGCTTGTTGAGGAAGCCAAAGACCAAATAATACTCATGGTGGTGGAAAAGGTCATTGTCACCACGTACGTTAAAATAAACATTCCTTTTTTTCATTTAGTAAAACAGTTCGTAGAAAAAGATTCCATGTGAATGAAATTAAAATTCAAAGGTGTTTTATACATCGTATGAAATAAAGTCTTGTATTAAAACAAAATATGCCTCAATGAAAGGATATTGAGACGAAGTCCCTTACAAAGATGGTATCCTTTGATTAAGGATAAATCAAATACATAATTATATGTGAAAAAAGAATACACCAAATATAAGTTCATATTAAGTGTAAAACAATCATAGGTCATTTACACATATTCATAGAATGAATTATTCAAGGAGTACAAGTTTAACCCAAAGAATAAAAATTGGGTTAAGAAGTTCCCTTGCAAAAATTCGACAACCTAACAGAATCACTTTAAAATTCCGAAAATGAGTTTATGAGAGAGAAAATGGTATCTCATAACATGTACATAAAATTTACATCAAGAATAACATATCCCAACATAACAATATGTAAATTAAAAGACCCAACAAAAAAGAAGACTTTTAAAAAGAGGAGGGTGAAAGGTTCCCTTACCGATTTGGGTAAATTTTGAAACGTACACCCCATGAAAGAAGGCTCATAAAATGAAGATGTAAATAGCCATAAATTAATGTATATTACACAAAGAATACAATAATGGGTAGTACATACCCCACAAAAAAGGAAATAGAGGCAAATGTAGCACGAATCTCACGGGAACAAAAAGTGAGATAAAAACCCCTTACCTCATTGTGATCAATTGAGTCATATGACCAAAAGATAATAAACACCAAATGAATCACATAATACCATGAATATAAGTAGAATAATGATAATATATATGAATATTCAGTACACAATACACCACGTTCAATAAATAAGTGACGAACAATGGAAATCTCACAGAATTAAAAGTGAGATAAGAAATCCCTTACAAAAATTCGGCATCCTAGCGAGGCCACTTAAAACATCCAAAAAATGATTTTATGAGATCAAATAGGGTCTATAATCATATGAACATAAAAATTAAAGTAATAGGGATATAAAATAACATCCCCCAATATAAGAAAGATGATCTTAAAAGGAATGACATAAAAGAGAGTGCTTAAAAAGAAAGAGAGAGGTAGGATCCCTCGGGATGCAAAGTCATATCGGCTGACAACGGCTCCTCCCCAGCTATGGAATCTCCGGAAGACCCCTTCGTGGGGATGGGGATTCTTGAGTATGGAGGGTTCGAAAAGGCCACCCTTGAGAATTTCCTTTTAAGAAATAGGAAGAGAGGTAGGATCCCTTACCTCAAGCCCGACATGTCTTGTTCGTTTCTTTATATTCTTGAATAATAAACTAGAGTTAATTTCTACTTTCTTAAGAACCTTTTTAAAGTTCATTATTCCTTTTATATCACTTATTACCATGTTATGAACATTATGTAATTATTTAAGTTTACAACGGTCTTTTTGTTGATCATTGGTACTTGAGTCAAAAAATAAACTTCTTATAATTACAAGTTGTTCATGTGGTAAAATATCCACTATAACCAGAATTATATTCATTATTTAGATATAATATATATCATACATATCTAGTATATTCTTTCATTTATAATATTACATAACATTTAAAGGTAAGAAATGAAATGCAATGTTCATAGAGACGGTAAGATGTACGTACGCATGAACGCTACTTTCATTTCTATTTAGTATTTAATGTAATTAAAACTAAATGAGATATATATATATATATTATAATTACCGTATAATATATATGTTATATAGGTAACATATTTTCATTTATTTCATTTCTATACATTACATGTATTGCATGAACGAGTCACATCACTTGAGGGGGCGGTAGTCCACACTTCCTCAAATGAAATTATCGCATTTTCACAACATGCAAAGCATAAAGGTATGTTTTAAATGTAAAATACAGAAGAATAGAGAGGAAATAAATATAATATATATCATAAAAAATATAGTTCCATCATAATGGCTACTATGATAGGTGGTGGAAGAAGATAGAACAATCATCGTTTCGTGAGTCAGTAATTCGCCATCCACGAAAACAGTATGTTCTTTAAACATTAGACGGAGGTGTGTGTAAGTGTAGCTCTAATAATTATCATAAAAACATCCTAATATATTGAAGATACTAGTTTAATTATAAAATAAATCCATAAAAAGAGTTTAGGGGGTTGGAGAAGAAAAATAAAACCAAAGAACATAAGAGAGAACATTACCTTTAAATCGGGTAACTCCCATTGGTTTGAACCAAAAGGGTTTCTTGAAGAGATTTCTGCCTAAGGTAAGGCTTCTAGGATGAAGAGAGGGATATGGAGAGATAAAATTAGCAGAGTTTGGTCGATCCAAAGGATTTAGAGGTGTGTGTAATGGGGTAGAGGTGGGGGCCTTTTATAAGAGGGAGGATGGGCACTCTTGGAATGTCTTGAAAAGTTACATTATTATAAAATGATTTTCGGATATTAAAGGTCCCAAAATTATATATTTCTAGTATAAGGTGATAAGGTTTCGAAATCCACCCATCAAATAGGTTTTTGACAAGTTTAAGTCTTATATTTTACATTATCTTTTCATTTTATTTAAATCGTGCATTAATGAGGTAATCACTGCATCATCATGGTGTCATAAATAAGTTAATTTATTTAATGTCTAAAAATTATAAAAAATATATCATGATGTAGGAAATATTTTTATATTTATAATGAATACTAATAGTCAAATATATGACTTGTATAACCCCATGTAAAAATTGTTTTAGTAAAATAATACACGTTTGTGACATTTTTATTTTAACATTAAATAAAAAGTTATTAATGTAATTTTCCTACCAAAGTGGCTCCATGGGGTCCCCAAGTTGACCCATGGATTGTCTTGGTCGTCCATGACGCATCTAATAAGGGTTGGACATGTGTCAAGGTTATTTCATATTATTATAACATTATCTTTACCTTAAAATAAACTAATTACCTTTAATCACGAATAATAAAACTAAAAAGTTATTATTCACCAAAAAATTATTTTAATCCCATTGAACAACATTTTAAATAAAACTAAAAGTTAAAAGTTACAATTCACCAAAAAATTATTTTAATAAAAAGTTATTACACTAATTACCTTTAATTGCGATTAATAAAACTTAAAAGTTACTATTCGCCAAAAACTTATTTTACTATGTCGGATATTTGAAATTAAAATAATAGAAGTGGTAAAGTTTCATTTAAACAAAAAATCAGTTTTTTAACTACCACTTAGTGGTTTCACAATTCATCAAAAATTGATGTTTTTCAGAAAAATACCAAAAATTCACACTACGCTATATTTGATATTCCTAATTCAAAAATGATGTATATTTTATAAAATTTCAAAATATATAAGTTGAATTAATTAATTTAATAATTAATTCCCGCTGTCAAAAAAAAATAGTGTGCTTTTAAGAAACAATATCTATTAAAAGATTGACACTAGTTTAAGTCCAATTTCAAAGTGAAATTAATTCCAATGACCACCATTGGTTTAAATGGTAAAAATATACTTCAAATACACTTTAAAACCAATTAAAAATATAGTATATCCATATAAATAAACTAGATTAAAATGAAGTTTTGAATTAAAATACAACATTTTCACTAAAACTGATCATTATCTGAAAAATAACAAAAATTTACACAAAGTAAATTTTGATGTCCAGATTCTAATGAAGGATTTTATTTGGTCCAATATAACATATAAAATTTTCAGAAACTGGATTTAAAAAGAGTTCGCCATCAAAATGCAGTTAATCGACCTTTTAAAGAATATTAGAATATTTATGCTTAAAATTGGATTCATTCGCATTTTAAGCCTCTAACATTTATTTGGATAAATGTAAAAATATTTGACAAGAATATATAATCATTTGGTTGTTAGTTCTATTCATTGCTTCCATTACAATGGCTAGGCATTAACTACCATTTAAATTAATATTATTATATTATTATTGTGCAACGTAAGATTTCAAAGATACTCATTGTTGCGTATTGGGTACGTCGTTGAACGTATCATTCCCTTTAAAGTAACATTAATATTTTACTCACAAATATTAATAAACATTAAAATGTTATATTCTTTATTTACCTCAGATGTTACACTAATAAAATATGGAATTGTTCATTTTTATTCAATATTTAATGTAATACATGCTATTTAAGACACATGTTTCATTTTTGAAGAATTACACACACAAAATGCATGGTGTTACATTCACTACTATATATCTTTATGTTGTTTTTGGGGAAGTTATTTATTAATGTTATTTTTTTAATGTAATTAATTATGTAAACGGGATAATTTTTTTTGAAAATGGTTTTTAAAGGGTGTTAAACACAATAAATGAATTAAGGGAGTTTTTTATTATTTTGGTGACTTTTTTATGGAAATTAATAGGTATTAAGGGATGTTTTCTTAAAAGTAATTAATTTTAAATTAATTAAACAATCTTTTAAATAGGGAAAATGTTTACATAATATTTTTTATTATGTAATTTCCATGAAATTCATACAATTTCGATTTTGTTCTGTAATTTAGTATTTGTAATTTTTTATACAGAAAAATATAACATGGAATTTAATTGTAATTAGTTATTTTATAAATTGTATATGAAAATTATTTTTGTGTGTTAGAGGTGATTAATGATGTTTTGTGTCTGAATAAAAGTGATATTGGGTTTCGTTTCCGTGAAATGTATGTTATATAATGTTCTATGAATTTTAATACTTATTGGGGGCCTTGGGATATGTATACAATTATAAAGCTAATGGGGAATACATGACTTTTGATATTAATTTCATTATGGTTTGGGAAATATGAGATTCCACATATTTGGAATATGGGATGATAATTAAATAGTAAATCACCCCAAAGAGATATCCTATGTTCCTTAGGATTTTTTACCAGTCTCTAGTGATCAAGGAGAGAACTTGAGTTTGTGTGGTATCTCATCTTGACTATGTAGTCGTATCGAGGTGAGATTTTACAAGAATAATTGAAAAATGAATTTGATGATAATTATGAGACAACGAAATGCTAGATCAAATTTTTAAGAAAGAGTTAAAATAGTTAATTATGATAATAAAAGACTAAATTGAAAATGTATTGAGCTTGATGTAACATTATGGAATCTAGATGTGGTTTCTGATACGAAATTATTATAATGGATACAATGAAAATAAAATTATTCACACCCAATGGGAAATAATATGGTTAATTCATACACCTATAAAGTATAACCTACACACCAGATGCATATGTTTTTGTTCATCTTGAAGGAAAATTTCAAATTGGCTGATAAAAGAAAAAAATTATTATAGAAAAACCATTATGGAAAAAATGTTTTATTTTTTATTTTTTCATACCATTCCAAACTAATCTGAATTCTAATATAAAATATAACACTCAATAGCCACATATTATGGCTATATTTTATCTATGCTCAATGCATGTCACCCCGCACCTCTTATCATGTGGTATTTCAAGAAATCGTTACTATCATTATGCCAAAACCTATAAATTCCCCAACTTATCATTTTAGTTACCCAAAATATTTTAGTTCCAAAATTAATGTCTACACACCTATTCCCTATACAACTACACATATTTTAAACATTTGAATGTTCCTACCTATAGGCTACACCATTCCATTATTTTCAATCCTAGGCTTTTTTAAACCCCTTCAACCATCTAAGAACTAATAATATGTATAACTCCCCTAATGATGCATGAAAAATTCATTTCGATGGGAAATCATAAATAATGGGATTATAAATTAAAATCAATGAGTTGAACCCTGAATCGTTCACATTCCTTTCCCCATACCCAACCACTGAGATAAAAGATTTTTTGTAGTGGTTAATGATAAATCATCACACATTACTATGAAAATATTTTCTTCCATTGTGGTTTTTGATGAGATACATAATGAAATAACACAATCTAATACTGGTAATAATGAATTGAAATTATATGGAGATATAGATGTTATAGGTTTAATGAATAAAATAGATAAATTGTTTCTATCATATTTCATTTGAACTAATGAAATTTATATGAAAAGTATAATTTGAAGGAAAAATTATAAAAAATGCGTTTTAAAAATGATAGGAAAATACAACCTCAGTAACTGACATGGTTCATATAAGGACAAGAGTTGATTGACCAAAAGATGATCAATTGTAGGGTTTTTTACTAAAAAATTACAAAATTTAAAATATATCCATATTCAATTTCAAAAGTGGGAATCAATAATTACTATATAGTATTAGTTTTTTAAATAATTTTTTCATATATATATATATATTGGAATAATATATCAATTTAATGAATTAAAATAATTCCTAGATCAATGGGGACCATTTTTTAGTTAACTCATATTACACAAAAGAAGAATGGTGTGAATTTTTACATCTATTAAAGGTTTGAATGAGTTGGTTAGTTATATGTAAATTTCAATAAATATGGTCATTGTGATGAATATTTTTTGTTTAAATAAACTAATTATATAAAATAATTTTTTGAATAAATACGATCATAAAATAATAGTAGCAAACAATCAAAGAGTTAAGGTGGGTGCAACATGGGGTATGTATTACAAAATGTTGAATAAAATGCAACCTATAAATAGATAAAGATGCTACACTATAGGATAAGACACTTTTAATATAGGAGATAAATAAAAACCATGCTATTCTGAAAACACTTCAAGTGTGTAATTATTTATGGAAGTAATATGGACCAACATTGAATACAAATATTCCAAGAAATACATAATAAAATTTGTTTAGTGAAGTCATATATAAGTAATATAAGATTCATGATGAAAAATTATATTAGAGGATTCCAAACTTTTTTGAAAATTAATTTTGAGAATCTATATGGAATATGAATTCATGATTAGAATATTAAAATAATTTGTAAAATTACATTCACCACTAAAAGGGGAATTGAATATAATAACAAAAATCACTGAGGATTTCATGTGCTATGATTTTTAAGAAGAAAAAGGATGTACTAGAGAAGAAATATACTATAATGGTATTGAAGACTTAGATTCACAAGGAAAGTTATATCTAAGAAATTTATAATGAAGACCTGAGGTGCTATCAATTTTTTGGTGTTGAAATGAAATAAGTTTATGGTTTGATAAATAGATGTAAACCATGTTTCTATTAATAAAGAGAATTAAAGAAACTGAATTATTCTTATATAATTTTTTTATGTATTGGTAATTTATGGATATAATGAGAATGAGAGTTCTATGGAAATATTATATCAGGGTATTCATTTACATAATGGGGTGATCTATTTCCAAATTGAATCACCTTTTTAAGACATCTTTTAATTGGGGTTAATCTAGATATGAAATGATCCATTAGGAAGAGTTTATGGAGATTACCTTAAGGGGGAGAGGATTTCTGTTCATAACATATATTTTTATAATGTAGTATAAGATTTATGAATTTCTAAAAAAATCCATTATTGAAGTATGATAGTCATATTTTTACATCTATGTACTGAAAGAATCAATATTGAATTAAATGGGGATAAATTCATTAATTCCTTTATACTAAATGTGATAAGAATATTGTAAGTACATTACTATTGTGGATAATGTTAGGGAGTAAATTATTCATTTTTTTATTCAATAGATACTACTTATGTATACTTATAGTTGATCAATTGATAACTCAATATTTATATCCCTTATACTTATAGTCTATTGGGGGGATGGATAAATAAAGTTAGGATATATTGATAACAAATCCATAGGGGGAGATTGTTGTTCCTAATTTACTATGATGAAAAGTTTTGTATTTTATGTCTGTAAGTAATAGTGTTATTATATGTTGAGGGAATATAATGTACCAATAAATGGGATGTTGAAACATTTAATGATGAGATATAACTCAATGTTTTTATTAACGTGTTGTAATATTAAATAATGAGTTTTCATTAATATTATTGTAGAAAGATGATTATTCATCTATTGAAGATATATGATGATGATGAGCTTATTTAAATACATTGTTATCACTATATAAAGTGTTAGTGTGACTAATTAGATTATTATTTTTAGATGATTCATTAGTTTAAGAAGCTTATGAGATGATGAGGTTTATCTTAGAAGGTTAAATATATTACATTAGATGAATATAGAGTGTTAAAGATAATGTTATTTTATTAATTAAAGAAGTTTTTTGATTAAATCATATCTTTCTTTGGAGGAAAAATATAGTATAGATTTTTGAGGTAAGATACCTAAATAATATCGATTTTAAAAATATATTGAATCAATGAAAAATATGAAAGATCTATATAAATTATAAATTCAATTAATCCTTACTGATTTATCATGAAAATATTTGAGTAATATATAAGTGTCACTTGAATTATGATGATGATTGAGAGAAGAGTTCTTGTTCATCTGAAAAATGTATTTCATTATTTGATAATTGATTATACAAAAATTATTGAAAACCCTATTGAGTTTTAAGAAGTGATGATTGAGGAAGTGTAAAATAAATTAATGTACTAAAATGAGTTCTTATGTCCTGAAAATGATTTAGGAATCACACTTATATGATTTTAGAAGTTTTTTAAATGTTCTAAATTTATTTTAGTTGATTTGAAGTGGCCAAAGAAGTTTTATGAAATTCAGAGATGGATTATTCTATTTCTAGTTTCTATACATGAGTGAAAACTATTTTCTAAAAACTAAATAAATATTAATAAATATATCATAAGAATATCCCAAAAGATACATATGAATATTATAATGTTCCTAATGTCAATATTTGTTTTTTGAGTTTTGAAAAAAAATGGTCGATTGTTCACATATTTATAAATAGACGATTCTAATGACAAAATATTTATAATTCCTTGAATCTAAGGATACATATGATTCATCAAGATCTAACATATTAATACACTAGAGTTCATTAAATTTTATCTTGAATATTTCAAGGCTTATGTATAAGTAATCTATGGATGCATAATTTTAATATTATATCATGTAAGATTAATTTGGGATATATGAAGATATGAAAAATTAACTCAAAATATTTTCGATCAATGAGTGAGTAATCAAAATCCACATGTCATATTAAGTTGTTTTTTCAAAAAGGTTGCCTAATAGTAAAAAAAACTATATGGGGTTTTCTTAATTTTCCTCAATGGATGTCTAATGGAGTTTAAAGAAGAATATTTTTTTTCAAATATTTAATGAGAATATTGATTGAGATCTGATAAGATCCTTGAATAATATTTTTGGATATTCAAAATAGGTGAGTTTTCCCTAAATTCTGAGGATTGAAGTTGATGTTTGTTATAATTGAATATTGGACTAGTTTCAAATATTGATGATCATGACATCAACTATTCAATAACTTTACAAATTAAAATGAAAAGCATCAAACAAATGATCATAATGATCTTATAAAAAGGAGGTGACTCAATTATGGATGATAATAAGAGAGTATTATCAAGTGAAATAAATGTGGTAATGGTTTTTTTAACCTCATAGATATTAAGGTTCATGAATAAATTAGGGCATATTCATCTTGAATATCATGAAGGATCATAGCTAAAAAAATATTGAGTGAGAAAAAATGATTTGATACTAATGATTAATATCTTTTTATTGTTTAATTTTGTGAATAATAGGGAGATTATATTCATTATAAATATTCAATATACATAGAGAGGAACTTTTATTAGATGTTGATGATTCTTGGAGTTGATAAACAACCAATTTATTCTAAGTTGGGAGACCATTTATAAATAGGATGGATCCTATAAAATATATTGTTGAAAGATAGTAAACTATTGGGAAACAATTTTTCAGTTAAGGATAATAGCATCTTGTTATTACCTTATAGAAATTATTTGAGAAACCATGTCTCATATTTCCCCAAACATAGTGAAGATATAGTTACCAACATTGGATGCAAATATTGTCAGAATATCACTTTTTTTGTCTATTTATAATTATCTATTAATATGGTTTGATTATGTTGGGTTCCAAAAAACACACACACACACACACACACACACATATATATATATCCAAATATGTGTTGGTGTTTAAATATCAAATAAGAATGAATTCATTAAAAAAAATTGTCCACAAAGATTCAGCACAATTAGTGAGGCTGCATGAGTTTATTGGGAACTATAATACCCATATACAATTCAATGTGGGATAGAAAGTATAATGTTCTTAAATTTTCATTTAATACTAATTTTTATAAATTTAATCCATGTGATAATTAAATAAAATTTAATAAATAAATCAAAACACTAAAAAGTCATCCTATCTCATGATTATTCATAATACGATACATTTTCAATGAAAAAACACTAAATAGATCTCAATGCACATTAAATGATTTTAAATTAAATTAAATTATTATATAATTTTAAATTAATTTTAAGGGTTTCACTTATAGTCCTTAAATTCCATTTAAATAATAGAAAATTTAATTCAACATTATATTTCTTTTTTTGTATGAAATTGATAAAAATATAAATTATAAAATATATTAATAGTTACATATACATATAAAATATAATATACCATACATTATATATAAAAATAATATATATTATTTTTCCAAAGAGGAAAATATGGGTGAAGGGTGACCTGCTCCACACACCCTTAGGTGTTTTGTATTTTCTTATTTTTTATTAAAATTGAAAACCCATATTTTAAGAGGGGAGTCTATTTTTTGAAAAATATGGCTGGTGGAGGGATTGATCCCACATTGGATGTTATTATTTTTTAACATTTTTTTATTTGGTAATACACACACACATATCCTAAAATAAAATTATAAGAATTATTAACCATTAATGAAACATAAAATCCAAATTTTCCCATATTAAACCCCTTGTTATTTTATTTTAGTCAAACATAATAACGTGAATAAATAAATAAAATAAAAGAATCCTCGTGAATCAAAACTCATCATATTTGGTTCATTCAAGACTATATGAACTCTTATTCAAAATTTATCATGTCAATTGGAATGAGAAATTGACCATTGAGGATAATTTAAATATATAAAATAGAAATTGTAATTATAAACTTTTGTGACCTCTCTGATTCCACTTACAGGATCCATACATAAAAGAAGTGATAACATGTAATTCCTATTAAAAATATTTTCATCTAAATGTGATGAAATTATTAATTATCCTTTAATAAAATCACCAAATGTAAATAATTATTAATTATTTAAATGAAACAAATTCCAAGAATAGTTTTTTATTTAATAAATTTCCTCTCATTGAATTTAACACCTAATTTTGGATTGTTTGGATGTTATCTATGATTCAAGAATCAAAAATTGAATTTCTCTAGTGATTTATATAGTTGTTCCCGGATTATATATGCACAATTCTTGATATCTTACCTATTATTTCAAGGGAATCAAGTATTTCACATCATAAATTCCTAATCATATATAGAAATATATTACTTTATCTCTTTATAAATGTAAAAGAGATAAAGGATTCATTATAACCCTCCCTCTAGTTATTGAGGGGGAGAAGTAGAAGAATTTAGGTTCACATGACAGTCCAATTAAATAATTTTTTGTTTTTTATATTTTTCTCAAAATTAAAATAACTCAATTTCGATGAATTTATTTAATTAGACTATAATAATAAACTCATGTCACCTCCCTTAGAAAATATTAGAACTTTTTTTATTTTACATTAAATGTATTACCCTTATACCATTTCATAATTAAATAAATAAATATTTATTTTATTGATAATAAAAAATATTTATTTAATCCTTAACATAATTAAAATACTTTAGAAATAAAATCGAATATTAAAAAAATAAAATTCTGTTTTTCAATAAAATAAATATTATATTCAATTAAATTTTGAATAAAATTTTAATTTATTCAATAATGTTTTAAATAATTAAATAATATTTCCATAAAAATCATGAATAAAGTGGTTTTATATTTATTTATACTTTAAATAAATAAGATAGAAAATTTAAATAAATTTCTCTTGGCTAGACCAATCTTTTCATTAAATTTAGGATAAATATAAATTAAATAAATATTATTCAACAATCATTGAATAAAATTATTATCATACACGGATTCAAGTATATATAATGATCTTATGGAAAAAATTAGTGTATAATCCACAAGAATGCTTTTTCTATGGAAGTAAAAATCCATATAATAATTGTAGTATCATGTTGTAGACCTAATCCCCAATATAGAAACTGATAAGTTATTGAAAAACTAATAAAAATATCCCTATGAGCAATATCATGTAATATAATACTTTTATAAGTTGGTATATCTTTAAAAATGATACACAAATGTTTCATAATCAATTAAATTTGACTTATATATCAGTGAATTTTTATAATGTGTTTCCAAATATCATATTGGAATAAATTTTATTCAAACCCTTTATTTCATTATATGGACCAAGTTATCTTCTCACATTAACTCAAAGGGGATGAATCCTCTCCGAAACATTCAATTAATTTTACATCACTTATGTTTTATAAAATTCATGGGAATTCTATATAAGAATATTTCATCATAATTTTCATCCATACTATAAAATAAGGGCTTTGTGAAACACATTAATAATGATCTCAATTATATTCTCAAGTAACATGCTCGGAATTAGGCATTCTAATGTCACATATAATAAATGAAATTACTATTGGAGAGACTACCCTGATGAACTACCATCCTAGAGATAATTGTAAAAACATCATCAGAGGATATATAAATGCTTATGATCCCCCAATATTAGATAAAGAAAATTATCCTATTAGTATAATGCTTGTAGACCATAATTTATATTATTTATAGAATATTTTCATGGAATTGAAATATTATCATTAATCCGATGAAATGTTATAATCCATTAATAAATCCCATATACCAAGAAATTATAACGATATTTTTATATAGAATAATAAAAATAATTTGATAAGGATATATATATATATATCATATAATATACGTGAAATGTAAAGTCAAAGTAATATATGTAGTTGGTTCTCATGCATTAATACCAACATGGTGTTTACCCAAAGTATCTTAATTATTTCTCTAATGTAATTAATATCAAAATCCTCATCTAGATACCCAGTTAACTTGGGGTTCTCGAGTCTTGTTTTCTAAGAAGTATTATGTGACATTTAATTTATGTGTTTATTAGAAGATGTTAATCTAGATGGCACATAAGAACTGATATCGTCTTCTATATATCGATGAATTTTTTTAAAAGTTGGGTGGATATTGAGTTTCCTTTAAGACAAAACTGAGATAAAGATAGTGTATTCCTAGAGTTAGAACTTATGATATTAAAAAACTACTTTTAGAATCATTTTTATCATTTTTATGATGGTCGTGATGCCTTTCAGGATTAAGGATGTCGTGACAATGTTTATGGACATGTGAAATGAATCATTCACCCTTAACAAGATCAGTTTGTGGTTGTTTTATGGATGAGATCTTGGTGTCCTCCAAGACTCATTATGATAATGCCAAAAAATTTGGCATCATCCTGAATAAACTGAGAGAGAATCAACTATACACCAAGCCAAATAAGTGTTAATTATGGATTTACTATGTATATTTCATGGGTCACATCATCCAAGAGGAAGGTGACTTAGTGGAATAATAGATGGTGGAGATAGTGGTTTCCTAGGAGTAGCCTAATAATTTTTTTGATATCCAAATATTTTTAGGTTTAGAAGTTTATTATCAAGGGTCAGCCTCAAATTTTCCCACATGTAATCACCTATTTTGGGCTTGACCACAAATGGGATAATGTTTAAATAGTATGAGGAAAGTGAGAAAGCCTTCCATGAGTTGAAGGAGTTGTTTAATAGTTCATTAATTCAAATAATACCATAGAAGTGTGAAGAGTATATGGTGTTTTATAATGCATCTATGATAGGACATGGAGTGGTGCTCATATCGGTGGATTAGGTTGTGGCATATTGGTCATGGTAGTTGAGGTCGCATGAATAAAATTACCCTATGAACAACCTCAAGGTAATTTCAATGTTTTATTCCTTGAATTGTTGGAATAATTATCCGTTGGGAAAAAAATTTATTCTGTATACTGATCACAAGACTCTAAAGTATATATTTTCATAGTGAGATTTTAACCTTCTGTATCAGAGATAGGATGAGTATATGAAAAAAATTTACATTGAACTAGAATATACACATTATAAATGAATTAGTGTAGACAACACTTTATCCAAAGATCCCAGACTTAGGTAGTTTATGAGTATAGTTTTGAGGGAAAGATGATGACATTACATGATGAGACGCATGTTGTGTATGAAGTCCCATGTTTTTTAACCATGTTAAAATACGGGGGTTTTCGAATTTTTTTCAATTTATCGAATGGTCAATTTTTAAAACGAGCTCCAGAATTTTATTCTGATTGTTGGAACACCTAATGGTGTCGTTTTTGGACACGCATAATTACCTGATATTTTTAGCAGGTCTTTTGATGAGTCTCGGGAGAACCGTATCCAGAAAAGTCCATATTAATGGATCTTCACGGGTAGCGCTTGGTTGCAGACCAACCCGTGAAATTTACCCAATTTAATAAATTATTTATTTTAATTATATGGGAGATTGTGATTAATTAAAATAAATTTTTTAATAATAATAATAATGAAGTAATTAATACTATTATTGTGGTTGTTAAATTAAATAAATGTTAAATATTTAATTAAATTACGGTTGAAGAAATTAATGTAGATTTTGGGTTTATCGAAGAGCTGTTTTAATTAAATGAAGAGTTTTAAAATTAATAAAGGACTATTTATTATTAAATGGAGCTTATGGGTATGAGTTTTTATCATTAAAATCAAATTAATTATATTACAATTAAATTTATGGTTTTGGATTAAAATAAATGAATGTTGTAATAATAATAAAGATGATGTTATTATTTTTATTAATATTGTGTTTATTTAATTAAATAAATTTAAAAATAATTTAATGTGGATTTTCAGCTTTTCAGTGAAACATTTTATTTTAAGTAGGATTAATTGGGGAGTTTCAGAATTAGTTCAAAATTGTTATTTAAAGAATATTTAATGTGGTTTCAAAATGGGAGGTTAGACTTAATGAAAATGAGTTTTTCATAGCACAAATATATTATGGGGTTTATCAAAGTATTATTTTTTTAAATGGGGTGTTTTGGTTTTAATGATATAAATGGAAAAGAAAAATAATAATATTATGACTATTATCATTAACGTTATTATTATGTGGATTGTTATTTTTTTATTAGTATTTAGAATTTTTTTTAAAGTAAGATGCGTTGTATGAGGGAGGTGCTACCCCCCTACTGCTTTCTTCCTCCTAGGAACAACGCACCAGTAGCACATGAAGCATGCTCCCCCGTGCGACCTCTCTTCCCTTCTCCTCCAGGGCGCGACCCCCTCCTCCGGACATCCTTCTTTTGGCGTGTGAGACTTCCCTCATCCATACCTCCCTCTTGCAGCACAACATACCTTCCGGCGCACTGAAAATCTAGGCGCATAGATCTTTTCCATGGCTGGAGCTCTTCCCATGGTGCATCCTCCTCTCGGCCACAGTTCATTGCAGCGAGTGACCCCCCGAATGACCTCTGCAGCAGCGCGCTTTGACCCCAGGTAGAACCGTTGTAGTGTACGACAACACCCTCTTCTAGGTTCTCTGTCTGCAAAAAATTTTCCTTTATTTTATCCTTCGGTTTAGTCCAGTTCTTCGAAGTAGGAGCTTATTTAATGTTATTATTGATCTCTTTTTCAATTTGATGCTCAATTGGCACACGATTAGGTTTTTGTAGATCTTTGGGTTTTGGTATAATACCGGTTTATTGTGTTATACATTCAACAGGGTATGTGGGTGGTTTATTGGGACCCTTTGGTCCTTGTTTCGGCATCCTCCTCCAAGGGCGAGGCAGATGGACACTTTTCATTATGTTGCCAATATTTTGGGTATGGTTATATACCCGTGGTTTTGTTTCGCATCATTCAATCAAGGGTCTAATAATTTATCTTAGTCCCTAGTATTGATGTTTAGGTGTGTAGACCTAGCTTCACTAGATTTTGGTCTCTTATTATTAATTTCATGATTTTTTAATCAATGTTTTAGGGTATGCATGCATACATACATACATACATACATACATGTATATAAATATATATATAAAATGGTGTGTGAGTGCAACTACGTAACAGTTGCGTCAGTTGCTGCTATATGTCAAAGTGATGAATATAAATCTAGTTCCATCCTAAGGTAGGATCCCAAATCTCTATAACTTTATTTTATAATTATAGGTTCATTAAATAAATTGAGAATGTGAGTTTCTGTGATTATGGAATTGCTAATTTTTATTGAAATAACAACTAAAGATAAATTGTTGGTTAGTGGTAATGTCATATCATGCTTGATGTGGTTTGACATTTCATATTTCTTTTTGCAGGTGTTGATATATGATATGTCGATGCCTGAAACTTTTGATGTTATTAAATAATGTCACCCACATAAGATAAATGAGGACTTGATTGTTTGTTAGTTTTAAGAATGTATTTCTAATTTGGATAAAATGATATTATAAAATAGTTAAATTATTTGAATGGGGAAGGATGGGTAATAAGGTGATTAATTGAGGAATTAGTTATCAAGTCACGTGTGAGAAAAATTGTGGCATTTTATGAATATTGAGAATATTGAAAATTTTGACATGTTTATAATATAAATTGGAAACTAGTAATAATTAATATATGGATTAATTATTACATAATAAATAGTAAATGGATAATTAATTGATGAGCTATTTAAGGAGATATGATTTAATTAATTAATTTTTGAATTAATTAATTTTCATTCATTAAATTAAGTTACTGAATTGACTGTTTGTTATGATTGTTGGATAAGGGTACCTATTGATGAGTCTTTGTTTTCCATGCCTAAAGTTGATTTGGATGGATTTGTTTAAAAATATGATATGCTATGTGACATGGTTGCTAAATATTTGGGCCTTCTTTAGTATGTTTGAGATGATTATGGGGTTCATGTTAATTGTTAAAGTCTTGGATGAATCTCTATTTGAGTGGATGGGTTCATACTTTTTAAATAATTGGGATAATTAAATTTTGAGTTAATTATTTAGTTGGCTTGAAAACAATAATTAATTGTTAATTAATTAGTAACTAGTGAGATGTTAAATGGTTAATTAATTTTCTACTTATTTGACAGGTGATTTATGTTATTAATTAGTTGTTGAATTAATTAATGGAATGGAATAATTAATTTATGAATCAATGGATGAATGGTTTTGGGGTGTTAGACATGGTGTTATACACCATTGATAAATATATATGTATGACTGGTAAATGGGTTGCGAGATAAGGACAGATGCTCCAAATAGTCATGGGGTGCTAGACATGGTGTTCTACACCAAGCTTGCATACAAACATTATTTTATGGGGCATGGACTGATAATCTAAATACCCTTGGGTAGTGAGACAAGGAATGATGCTCCAAATATTCATGAGGGTGCTAGACATGTTGTTTGACAACCATTAATTGACATTGGACTGTGGGTCCAATTGGTTGTACATGAAATGAATTAATTGGTTAATGAAAACAATTGTGAAAATATGATTTGTGAATTGAATATGAGAAAGGGTTCAGACATATCAATGAATTGGGTGAATCACTGTTACTAGAATGACCCAGTAGTGAATCAATATTTTTAGTGGATGGGATCAGATATAGTATATAAAGGATTAAATTTGAATTTCTTATGATGTGTTATCTAATCCAAAGAACAATATTGGATTCAGTATTTACATTGATTACTTAGATGGTCTTTAGAGACATCTATAGTGAATGACTTAAAAGGGGGATGTCAGGCTTAGGCCGAATCTTCAGACATTCATAATTTAAATAGATTTGAATAAATGATACATGAAAATTATTATGTGATGATTGTTTTGTATATATGAAAGATGTATAATGCAGGTTCAGACAACAGTTGAGAGCTAAAGCGGGTACTTCGTTATATAGTTACATTGTACTGCTTACATTAATTATGCATTCTTTCACACTATTAAAATTATTTAATGAATGTCTAGATTTGGGGTAGACACTGGTGGTCTCGGCCTACTAATATTTATATCTCACACCCTACTTAGGCCTCCATTTCACTGGGGTACCCGAGTAGATCCTATTTTGTTGCAGGATTGTGTTGTTAGAAAATACTTGCGAGATTGGAGTAGAGGACCAAACAAGAGCTTGGGATGATTGAGTTGAAATACCATAAGGCTTGGTTGTCTTTTATTTGTATTTCACATGATGTGTAAAACATGATGAATTGTTAATTTCTTTCAATTATGTATCCATAACATGTCACACATTCATCTTCTATATAATTGTTTTGGCCACTTTTATTAAATGAGTTTTCTTTCTCATCTACTGTTTTGTCAAATATGTATTAATACTTACACTACTGTTTGCCATTTACTTAGAAATACCACTGTAAAACTCAGATAAGAGGCTGTAGTCTCCCCACTGACTATCCTTAGACCCTCGCTACTAGTTAGCAGCCTCTATCGTACGGGGAGATGGGTTTGACGTCTTGTAGAAACTAGTCTGTCCATATGTTCATGGGTGATCCGGGTCGGGATGTTACAAAGTGGCATCAAAATATTCTTTTTATTTCGTCTTAATATTTTATGTTTGTAGATAAGAGACTAGGAATGTGTCGGCACTTTGGTTGATAGCTATTCTTGGAACTATTCACCCCATGTACCGAAAATTACCAAGTGTCCATGGATGGGAATTGATGTTTTTATTATTTGAGGTTATGGTTGATATGATTTAACCCAGAGTGAATGGTGTATTTTCTGGTGCTTAATGATTTTTAGAATTTTGAAAAAAAATGTCTTGGCCTAATAGGGTAAGGGGGTTTCATACATGCATCATATTAGGCACGTAGATATTCACATATCATGCATGTAACATGCCATGTAGTTACATTACTAGGATGCCTGCTAATTTGGATTGTGTCCCTTGTGTGTAATTCCATGTTTTGATTTGCTTTATCATTCCTCTATATATAACATGTTTCGTTGAATGATTTAACATGCTTGAGTGATTATATACCATACTGCCCCAATTATTAGCATGTTTTTCCCATGTTTCTATGTAATATCATGCTGTTGTGCTACTGCTTACGATAACAACCTAGAGATGTTTTTATGTGTGAAAGAGATTCTAAAGTTGAAATGTTAAATGAATGTTGACTGTAATAAATGGGAGCCAAATTCCAGCGATAAGGTGCATGGGGGACTTATCAATTGGTTGATGGACAACCATGTATTTGGACCTTATATAACCATTTTATGTTTGAAAATTGTTATAAATGTAAAACTGATGAGTTTTTATTGATAGGAACTATTTTTGGATTTCTTTTTGAATAACACGTATTGAATAAATGGTACCCTCAGAGGTTGCCTTCTTAGTAAAAGGAATTTAGTTGCTAAATTGCCTATTTAAATTTTAATAACACTGAATGTTAAATGATTAAAGAGGATGTTTGTGATAGCAATCCATTTTTTCCATAGGGAATTGTTTTGAAAACCAAGTGACTTGTTATGAAAAAATTACTTGTGTGTTTGTTGAAATACATTAAAATTTTGAAAGGTTGAAATGAATTAATTAAAATGGATAAAATGAAATTGGGGATTTTGAATCTTATGATTTTTGTTTTTTGTGACTAGGAGAGGGGGTCGACGTTGATGTTTTGTAAGGGGCTAACCCATGTTAGGCAGTACCCTTATAATGTTCTAGTCCGTTAAAGTAAGTTTTCCCCACAGCTCAAGAGGACTTCATGGGACTCGGCTGTTATGACATGCCGATAGTTTTATGTTAGGGATTTTATAATCAATGTTTGATGTGGAGAACATGGTTTGTGGAACGTCACATGAATTCATTAATCTGTTCTCAAATAGAATTCCATAGAATGAATGATCTTTTATTTTGACATCATGGACAATCCAAAAGTGAGTATTCTCGCATCGTTTTTGGTAAACGTATCGGTAGGAGATCCCGAGCTTTTAGAAAATAGTTATCTGATATTGGTTTGACTGATCTTCTTAATGGCCTTGGTTTTCTCTTAGTGTTCTCTTCTAAATACGATGACCATGTCCATATCTTGAAGAATTCATGGATACACTAATATAGCATTACGCTTACACCACGCTACAGTTTAAATGATGTTGGGATTGATTAGTCATTGTTGTCTCGGCAGTACGTCGGGTGCGTGGTTTATTTGGGTTACTCATTTATTTGTGTTGGGGAACAATTTTTTGTTTTAAAATAGGATTTCTATGGATTGATTTGGATATTTAACCCGAGGTCCGGTAAGGACTTTTTTATACATGCAGATCATTTTGGATAGTTTTAAAGGAATGTTTTTAGATAAAGAGAGAATGTGGGTTTTGGGTCCACAATGTGTTTCAAGGGAGGAATTTGTAACATGTTCTGTTAGTTGATCGATATTCAACCATTTTCGTTGATGAGGTCCCTGTAATTGCCTCAGATATAAGCTATGTTTCTTTATTTGAGCTATAAAGTGAGATTTGTCTCTGGTTTTAAAAGCTTAGAAGTTATTCTTGTGAGAGGTTAAAGATGCATTTGGCATTGGGAATGCAACACGTCAGTTCCAACGAGATTAAATGACCTTGGTAGGTTTTTTGTTATAGTAGTGGTTCCAGATGGATTCTCAGGGATGGAAGGTTTTTAAGGTGGGTAGATTGTAAAGTCCTTTGTTTTTTAATTGGGTCAAAATATGGGGGTTTTCAAAAAAAAAAATAAGTTTATCAAAGAGTATGTTTTAAATTTGAGATCTAGAATTTTATTCTGAGTGTTAGAACCCCTAAAGGTGTAATTTTTTGACATGTGCAATTACTGAATATTTCAGGAATTTTGATGTGTATCAGGAGCAGGGGATCTGGAAAATTCCACTTTAATGGATATGTACGTGCATCACATGGTTGTCGGCCAACCCATGCAGTTTTCCATATTTAATAAATTATTTATTTTAATTATATAGGAGATTGTGATTAATAAAAAGAAAGTATTTAATAATAGTAATTATGTTATTATTATTATTATTATTGTGATTGTTGAATTAAATGAATGATAAAGATTTAATTAAATGACGGTTGAAGAAATTAATGTGAATTTTGGGTTTATCAAAGAGCCATTTTAATTAAATGAATATTTTAAAAATAAGTAAAGGACCATTAATTATTAAATTTAAGTTATCAGTTGTTTTTTTATAATTAATATCATATTATTGATATTATAATTAAATTGGGGGGTTTGAATTAAAATAAATGAAAGTTGGAATACTAATAATAATAATGATGTTATTATTATTATTATTATGTTTATTTAATTAAGTCAATATTAAATTAAATTAATGTGGCTTTTTAGATTTTCAATGAAATGTTTTCTTTTAATTAGGATTGACTAGGGAGTTTTATAATTAGTTGAAAAAAAATTATTTAAAGAATATTTAATGTGGTTTTAAATGCAGAGGTTGGACTTAATGAAATTGAGTGTTTTATAGTACAATTTAGTTATGGGGTTTATCAAAGTAATATTTTTTAAATGGGGTGTTTTGGTTTTAATGATATAAATGGAAAAGATAGATAATAATATTATGACTATTATCATTAAAAATATTATTATATGAATTGTTATTTTTTTATTAGTATTTAGAATTTTGTTAAAAGTGGGAGGCGTTGTACGACGGAAGAGCGACCCCCCCCTCATGATTTCTTCCCCACATGTGTGATGCACCAGTAGTGCACCAAGCCTACTAATCCACACAACCTATCTTCCATTATCCTCCATGGCGCGACTCCCTCCTCCAGACCTCCTACTTGCGGAGCGTGAGACTTTCCTCATCCATACCTCCCCCTTGTAACGCGACACACCAGCTCGCACACTGAAACAATATGTGTACGAATCATCTCCATGGACAGATCTCTTCACATAATGTGACCTCCTCCCGATCGTAGTTTACAGTAGCAGGAGACACCCTGGATAACCCCGTGCAGCATTGTGCTTCGACCGTGAGCCGAACCATTATAGCACACGATAACCCCCTCTTCCGGGTTCTCCATCCGCAACGATTTTCATAATGTTTTATCTATGGTTTTGGTCCGATTCTTAAATGTAGGATCTTATTTACTGTTATTATTGATCTATTTTGTGATTTGACGCTCAATCGGCACCTGATTTGGTTTTGGCGAATCCTTGGGTTTTGGGATAATACTGGTTTATTGTGTTATTTATTCAATAGGGTGTGTTGGTGGTTTATAGGGACCCTTAGGTCCATGTTTCGGCATCCGCTGCCAAGGGCAAGGTGGATGGACACTTTTCATTATGCCTCTAATGTTTCAGGTAAGGTTATACACCTGTGGTTTTGTTCCATATCATTGAATCAAGGGTCTGATAATTTATCTTAGTCCCTGGTATTGATGTGTAGGTGTGTAGACCAAGATTCATTGGTTTTTGGTCTCCTGTTATTAATTTGGTGTTTTGTTAATCAATATTGTAGGGAAGGCATATATATATATATATATAATGGTGTGTATATGAAACTGTGGACCAGTTTCATTGGTTATTTTTGTATTTCAAAGTGATGAATGTTAATATGGTTCCATACCGAGGTAGGGTCCAAAATCTATATCACATTATTTAAGAATTATAGCTTCTTTAAATAAATTGAGAATGTGAGTTTCTTTTATTATGTAACTGTGAAGTTTTCTTGAAATACCGATTAAAGATAAACTGTTGGTAAGTGGTAATGTCATATCATGCTTGATGTGGTTTGATTTTTCTTATGTCTTCTTGGTAGTGCAGGTATATGATATGTTGATGAATGACACTTTTGATGTCATTAAATGATGTCTCCCAAGTGAGATAAATGAGGAATTGATCATGTGTTGGTTTTAAGCATGTATTTACAATTTGGTTGAAGTGATATGATTAAATAGTTTAATGATTTTAATAGGTAAGGATGTGTAATAGGGTAAATAATTGATGAATTAATTATCAAGTCACATGTTGGAAAAATTGTGGCATTTTTTCAATATTGATAATATTGAATATTTTGACATGTTCAGATCATAAATTGGAAACTAGTAATAATTATTGGATGGATATATTATTACATAATAAATAGTAAATGGATAATTAATTGATGATATTTTTAAAGAGATATTATTTTTTTAATTAATTGTTGAATTAAATAATTTTCAAGCACTTATTAAGATTGTGAATTGATTTTTTCTTAGGATTATTGGCCATGGGTACCTATTCTTCCACATTTTTTTTCCATGCCTTATGTTCTTTTGGATTGAGTTGTTTAAAAACATAATATGATGTGTGATATGGTTTCTAAATATCTAGGCCTTGTTCATCAATTTTTAGATGATTATGATGTGCATGTAAATTGTTAATGTCCTGGATGAATCACTATTTGAGTTGACGGGTTCAGACTGGTTAAAGAATTGGGATAATTAAATGTTGAGTAAATTATTTATTTGGATTTATAATAATGATTAATTGTTAATTAATTACAAACTATTCATATGTTGAATGGTTAATTAATTATTGACTTATTTGATGGTTGATTTATGTTAATTAGTTGTTGAATTAATTAACAGAAGGGATTAAATAATTTATCAATTAATTAATGGATGGTTTTGGCATGTTATACATGGAGTTCTATACCAATGATAAATATATATGTATGATTGATAAATGGGTTGTGAGACAAGGAATAATGTTCCAAATAATCATGGGGTTCAAGACATATCATTCTACACCCATCTTGCATATAAACATTCTTTTAGGGGATAGGGACTGATGCTCCAAATACCCTTGGGTTATGAGACAAGGATTGATGATCCAAGTAGTCACAAGGGTGATAGACATGATGTTCTACAACCATTAATTGCCATTGGATTGTGGGTCCAATTGTTCATACATGAAATGAATTAATTGGTAAATGAAAACTATTGTGACAATATTATTTGTGAATTGAATATTAGAAAGGGTTCAAACTTATCAATTAATTGGGTGATTCACTGTTAGTGGATAAACCCATGAGAGAATCACTATTTTTAGTTGAAGGTCTTGGATATAGTATATGAAGGATTAAATTTGAATATCTTATGATGCATTATCCAAGACAAAGCACAAGTTTGGATTCATTATTTACTGTGATTACTTAGATGGTCTTTAGAGGCATCTGTGGTGAATGACTTATATGGGTAAAGTCGGGCATAGGATGAATCATGAGACTTTCATGATTTAATGTGATTTCAATAAATGATAAATTAAAATTAATGTGTGATGACTATTGTGTATACATGAAAAATGTATAATGTAGGTTCAGACCCTAGTTGAAAGCTTAAGTATGTACTTGGGTATATAGTTACATTGTACTAGTTACTTTAATTATGCATTCTTTCACACTACTAAAATTATTTAATGAATGTACATATTTGGGGTAGACACCCGTGGTCCCAACCTACTGAGATTTATATCTCACACCCTACTTGGGCTTCCATTGCTCTGGGGTACCTGAGTAGATTCTATTTGGTTGTAGGATTGTGTTGTTAGCCAATAATTGGGACATTAGAGCAGAGTACCGAGCAGGAGCTCGGGATGTTTGAGTTGAAATCCCATAGGGCTTGGTTTTCTTTTATTTTTATTGTAAATGATGTGTAAAACATGTTGTATTGTTTATTGATTTCAATTATGTATCCATAACATGTCATGCATTCATTAACTATATAATTGTCATTTTCCACTTTTATAAATTGAGTATTATTTTTCTTCCACTATTTGGAAAAATATGTATTAATTATTCCTCTATTGTTTGTTGTTTACTCTGATATATAGTTGTGAAACTATGATAAGAGGGTATAGTCTCCCCATTGACTATCCTTACACCCTCACTGCTAATCGATAGCCTCTGGCATACTAGGAGATCTGCTTGAGGTCTTCTGGTGACCAGTTTGGCCACCGGTTCAGGGGTGAGCCGGTTCGGGATGTTACATTGTGGTTCGGGAGGTCTAGGAGGGTGTGAACCTCATATCAGTGTTATTTGGTTCCAAACATATAATATAGATTATGGAGAGATTGTATGAGGGTCCAAAGTGTCTAACCTTGATAGAGATCCTTGAAGTTGGGGAGTCACCTTCAGATTGGACCACAGAAGAGGATGGGATCGTATATTTCAAGAATCATGTTTTTGTGCCTATGTGTATGAAATAATTGATGATGTGTGATATTCAATCCCTGAAGTGTGTGGTACATTTGGGTTTTAAAAAATTCTACAGTGTTATATATTTATATTATAGGTGGTTAGACATGAAAAAGGAGATTGTAGATTTTGTGACATGTTGCTACACCTGTCAGTAGGTGAACACTAAGAATCAATGAATTTGTGGCTTACTATATCCATTATGAATTCTAAAATAAAAGTGGTAATTCATTACCATTGACTTTTTTTGGGTCATATGAAGATTCCTTTTAAGAATGATTCTATATGGATGACATTAGAGAAAATGATTAAATTCACATATTTTTTCAAATTGGGAGACCTTCTTAGTGGATTATTTGGGGGACATATAAATTTGGGAGATATTCAGTCATCATGAGGAACCACGAAGAATATTTTAGACTGTGACTCACATTTCACTTCTTACTTATGGAAGGGATTGTAGAAGGAACATTCATGAAAAGTGTTTATGTGTATGACTATTGACCTACAGATTGATGGGAGGTCGAAATGTACTATTTAGTTTTTGTAGGATATACTACAGGAGTTAATTCTTTCCTTTGGCGAGTCTTGGGAGAATCAGTTATCACCCATTGAGTTCACCTATCATAACATTTATTAGGATAAAATATAGATGTCACTATATTGGGATCTTTATTGACGGCCATGTAGATCACTGCTACATTGGATGGTGGGGGTCAGTTAGAATATGTGGGACCATGTCTCGTTCACGGGACATAAGAGTTGGTTTAGTTGATTTGGAAATATATTTATATGACTCAATGTATGAAAAAGTTTTATATTGATCGGCATCAAAGAACCCATGATTTTACAGTGGCTAATCATGTGTTCCATCAAGAGGCACCTAGATTGGGTAACCGTATGATTCAGAGGTAGGGTAAGTCAGAACCCAACTTTATTAGACCTATTGAGATTGTGGAGAGAATAATTTTGGTGTTATATTAAAAGTATCTTCCACCATGGTATAGTGTTATAAATGATGTTTTTCATGTCTCATAGCTTCGACAGTTACACCTAGACTTTTCTCATGTGATCTATATAGATGATGTTGAGCTTGACAGTAATGCGTCATTTTAAGAGAATCAGATTCATGTTATGGGTGACAATGAACAACTGTTGTGGGGAAATACCATTTTGATAGTTTGAGTTTTTTTTGGAAATGTGGATCTATTTTGGAGTAAACATGGGAGGAAAAAAGATATGTGGGCTTAGTGGCCTGAATTTTTTACCACAAAATCTTAGACATTCTTTAGAGTATACATCAAGGAGGATATGTAATAAGTTGGGGGATTGTATGATCCAAATATTTTAGGGGATTTCTCACACTTTTATTAGGTACACTATTACCTTGTTTTGATTATGTTTTTTTGGGATTTACTTTTGGAATGTTTCAGGTGAAATAAGAGAATTATGGAAGCTAAGGGGGATGTAAATTATTGGTATATGATTAGGGAAAACCATGAATTTTATCCCAAGAAACCATGCACCCAATTTTGGAGTGATTGGAGGTGTCACATGGTTGGAAAATAGTTTTTATGAACCATGTAGGCACCATCCCTAAATCTTGAAACATGAGGAATATGGTATTTCCATGGTTGGTGCACAGTTTGTTAAACCATACATCCACTAGGATTAACCGTGCCACCCTAAGGAGAGGCTCATGGTAAAGGTGCACATTTTAAAAAACCTTGTTCCTCATCCATAGAAACTATGTGTACACGTTTTTAATAAGTATAAATTTTAATTTAAATTCATTAACCCCAGGTTTTGACCACTACTCACCCGGACTCGGGCCTAACCTAATTCAATAATTTTGGGAATCCCCCCAGATTATTCTATGGCTCCCCAAACCCCATTCATGATAAATAGTTAATTGGCGATCTGATTAAAGGATCATCTCCTCTAAAGTATGTAGGTTCATCCATATTTTTATCTCTATTACCCATACATTTTCAAGATGAAGGCGAGATATTTTTCCTCTATTGGAAATGGTTTAGATCTAGGTTTTGATAGATCTTTATCTTTTTTATCTCAACCTTACATAGTGGTCTGAGATCTTCCACTCCATTGGGATATTGATCATTACACATCAATTTGGGGATTTTTTTGGGAAAACATTAATCAATGACCTTGATATTGCTGGTCTAATAATCAATTATTATTTTCTTGATAATAATTAAATGTACGTACTTGTTCAAATTTAATTTCAACATCGGGAAATTTCATTGAAAATTTAATTAATCAACTTATTGATTTTCCTATATGATAATGATATAGGTTGATTTTATGGAAATGAAATTGGTGAATATAGAAAAAATAAAATTGATTGATTAATGGATTAGGAAATTGATAGAAACCTATGGTGTGTTCCAATATAATTGAAATTGATAGACACCCATGGGTTATACCAAAATAATTGAATTTATGAATTATAAATTATGGTTGGTTGATAAATTAAATTATGAAATGGGATGAATAATGAATCGTGCTTATGGATGAAAAATGGTTGGAATTATGGAGCCATGAAATGTGATAATTTTCACTCAGTTATAGGACATGGACTACTACTCCAAATACCCATTGGGATCCAAAAATACACTATAATACCCTAATATATTTATGTATACATGTGATTATTGAGTTATGGGATTGGGAAAACAACTCCAAATAAGCATGGAGTGTTAGACTATTGCTCTTGGACCCCATTATTTAAATGTTAAATTGAAATTATTTTATTAATAGAATCTAATTATATAATGAAATGTGATATCCCTTATGGGATTTTTTATACTCTAGAATGGGATGAAGAAGGTATTTATGGTTTGGGTGTCATCATGAACATAGGGAATGATTTGGTTAGTTAATGAATAATTTAATGTGAAATATGTTTTCATTATTTTTTATACAATATTATTTATATAGATGCATACACTAACATAGACTAGATATTGTTTTAAACTCTATTGGTGGTGGCCTATGATGTTTTACTCACTCCCTACTCAGGTTACCTAATCATTACCTGGATAGCCATCTTGTTTACATGATAGGATAAAAGAAATATCCCAATGTAAGATGGTTGATTTTAGATGGAGCATGGATGAAATAACAAGAATTTATTTCAATAACAACTTTTGAGTTTTCATTGTTTCTTTATTTTGGATTTCCATTTGGAAGTTGCCACATGAATGGAATGGCATTTCTTATTCATTGGCTTGGATATTTCTTTCATGTTTTGGTTTATCATGTGATACTAGTTTGTATTATTAATGGCAATATTTATAGTTATTGTTTATTTGAATTTGTATATTAGTATTTATTTCCACTGTTGTACTTCTTTGATAATGAGGGTATAGTCACTCCAAAATATTTGTATTAGACACTCACCACTAGTCGAAAACCTATTGTATATAGGGTAGTGCACCTCATGTTGTGTGACCAACCTGCTCGGGGCATCAACAAGTGGTACTAGGGTTGAGACATTATAATGAATCAATGTATTTTTTAAATAAAATTTATTCAATAATTATTTTAATTTTTATGGATTATTTAAGAACATTTATTAAAATGGGATTTAAACACTAAAATTAATGGATGTTACATTATCCCCCATTAAAGGAATTTTGACATCATAATTCTTTCATTGCACATAAAATATCTGAATTTCCATTTTTTGAATTAGAAAAACTATAATTTCTTAAATTTCTATATTTTTAAGAGTCTACAAAATCTAGAATGAATATATACAATCTTTAAGTTATCCTCAAATGAAAATTTAAAAATATCTAAATATGTCTAAACCATTCCTTTAATATAAAATATGATAGATCAAGACCAACACCCTTAGATATAGTTCTAAAGAATGATATATATATTTTTACATAAAGTAACTGAAAAATATATTGTCCCTTACAAAACCATGGATCTATTTAGTCTAGGTTTTGTAGGATTAGTCAAATCCTTATAATATATTGTTGTTTTATAAATAATTTACGAATAGTTAACTCGATTGACTTGAGTTATCTATTTTAATGAAACAAAACACATTTGGATCTACTAATGATCCTATAAAAATAAATTTAAAATATATGGTGCTTATAAAATTTCCCAATAAGGGTGTTTAAAAACATGATTAATAATAGATTAAATACTTAGAAATATATTTTATGAATAACATTCAAAAACGATTTTGAAATAATTTACTTTTATATAAAAACAAACCATTTTATATAATAATTATTTTGAAAAAATATTAGTCTAAGAATTTACTCAAAAAATTAGATAGAAAAATATATTTCGAAATAAACTTTAAAAGATATAACATTTTCAAAACCCATATATTTCCAAAATAAAAAACCTTCCAAATTTTACTTGGATTTATCCATTTAAAAAATTAAAAATTCACATTGAAAAAATATACTTTTTATGGTGTATAATGTTAAATGGAAAAACATAAGAAACCCAAGAGGAAATAAGAGGTATAAGTTTTAGGAAAATGTACCCTTGATCACATGGTATCACCCCATGCCTCATCAAATCATTGGATAAATAAGTTCTAAATTTTATATGAAAACATTTTTATCTAGTTTTCCTCTTACATTAACAATCCATTACAAATATTTGAAAAACTATATAAAATATCATAAAATAAAAAAATAATTTAATATATTTCAAGATTTAGAAAAAGTGATTTATCAGAAAACATCACATTAATTAGTTAGGCTAAATCCATACATTAAATTAAATCCATAAATTCTAGTAATTATTCTTAAACCCCATGAAAATTAAACCTTAAATAATTGATTTTTTTAATACGAATCGAATTTGAATGAAAATTATATAATTTTTTCATAAATCTTAATATAAATGACATCAATTGAAATTAAATAAAATTTTACTTATACAATGACAAAATTTATCATTTAAAATTATCCTAAAATTGGAAATAAAAATATTCCATTTTTAAATGAACTCACAAAATTTGAAAATGGGAATTTTAAAGATAAAAATACAATAACTATTTGAATAATATTCCTCTATATGGGGGGTTTTAATTGAAAATAATCTACCTTTAATACCAAATATATAAAATAACACATGGAAAATTATTTATAAAAAAAACCACCATTAAATATAATTTTAAAATTTTAAAATTAAATTCTCCTATAGAAGTGATTATCTAAAAATTATCCTCGGAGAAGAATTTGAAAATATAAATCCCCTTACTTTAAATGAAATGTTTATTATTATTAATTTAATGTTATTTTGTGGACTCCCTACTTCTAGTACATGGAAATAAGATTCATGTGAGAAGATAGAAAGGGAGATTGGGGATACAAGGGGTTTTCCCATAGAACAATGATATACCCCTTAAATATAAAAAAACACAGACAACCCACTATAAGTGGTTTCATAAGTCCAATTAGTTATTAATAGAATTTAATGAATAAATTAATAAAAATTAAAGTAAATATTGTTTGGTTATAAGATCTAGATGTAATATATATATATATATATTCATGTATCTTCATCTAAACCAAATAAGGTCAAAGGATAAGTTCAATATTTAATGAATAATGGATGATATGAAATATATATTTATATATATAAATATAAACATCAAACAATATGAGTGTCTAGAATAATCCAAACATGAAATTATGAAAGATTATTCATGTTAAAATGATGGATAATATATATATATATATATATATATATATATATATATATATACTGAACTTATTCTTAGTTGTTCTATCATGTTTGAGAATATATTGTGAAATAAAAAAACATATGAAAATATTTGGGACAATGGAGTCTTTCAATAAACTCACATTAAATATCATGATGTACATAGATTTCATTTACACTAAAATCAAGAAAACTAGATATACAAGTGTTTTTTAAGGAAATATATCTCCAAATAATGGTGTGTTATCATCTTATAGTTTGAAAGGAATCTTAAGAGAAAAAAATTAGTTTGATTTTCATGATGGTCTATAGGCTTTCAATGTCGATGACCAAACCAGTTTCTAGAGGTGAATGGAAAGATTATAGTGGGGTTCTCTAGGTCATGTGTGAGGAAGAATATAATGACTCCTTTTGATCATACAGATAAGAAGTGAAAGAACATATGACATATGTTAGATGAATCGGTTTTTAACGGGAAGAAAATACCTATATATACTGCATCCAATATCAATTTTTCACTCAGTTGAACACTCAAAAAAACTCACAATCCCACTTCACACCACTGTGCTAACTCGCATGGTGGAACTAGTAACCTAGCACATGATATGTGTGTACCATGCACAACATACGCATGATCCACATGTTTTATGCATGAATAAACACACCTTCCACCCATGGATGGCCATGTATACTTCCTACCACATGAGGTTGACCCATATTGTCCAACAAGTGGGTTTTTGAGAAGTTCCTAGGCAATATATAAGTTGGCCAATGTATGTATAATGTGTTTGTTAAAAAAATTCTTCTAAAATATATTATTATACACCTTTTAGTATTTTGTTTTAATTTATCCTTAATATTTATATTCTTTTGAAATTATGTTGCATATATTTGGTTCATTATAATTTTAAGATGATTTTATTAATACTAAATTTTAATATTAACAATTATTACTAGATTATTAATATTAAATTTTGAAAATATAAAATTGAAATTGTGATTAACTATGGGTTATATTAATTTAAAATTAATTATTATGTCACATCATTAAAAATATTAAATTGATATTTTCTATCAATGATCATGTTTTCATTCAATAAATACCACACCAAAGAGACAGTTTAATAAAATGGAATAAACAAATTCTATTTCTTCATGATTTCAAAGAGGGTTCTTATATTTCCTATACAATGTATAATCACTTCCATCCTCTTTGCAGAATTATTAATTATTTTTTATCCTAACAATACTGTGTATGATCTTTGTGTTCTAATATATAGCGAAACAAGACCTCTTTTCTTTAAGATGATTTTTACAAGTTTAATTTCATATAAAAAACTTTTAGAATCCTATAAAGTGGTGTTATTGTACCAATTTATGAGGTAATGTAATCTTTAAATAAAATTTACACTCTCATAATTTTAATTTGAAATGATTTTTTATAAAATTTATTTTAGTGAAATTTATATACTAATAATATGGGATGAAAAACTCCATAATAACCATGAATTAGGGATAACCCAAATTCATACATTGAGAGATTAATAATCACATCACTTCATCCAATATACAAAATTAATGTAGAGGAAAAATATTTCAAATAATTCTACTTTGTATGAAATGATATATTATAACTATTTTTGACCTCATTTATGAACATGTTAATATAATTATACATAAGATTTAGTGTAATTATATCCTATGTAATAGATCAACGAAGAGACCTTATGGTTCGTATTTACTATTCTTTGAGATTATTTTATAGTAATGTTTTCCTCTTTCAATTAAGAATTTTTTTACCAATATATTCTGAACTATTATGAGATATAAAGTGAGATTCACTTAGAATTTAACATCTCTAATCATTTTTTTCATTATTTTTAGCATATATGTGTTCTAAAATACTCCCAATTTATTCTCATAAACTATATCTTCTCCATAATATATTACCATGTTACAAACTATTTTATGTTAGGGAATAAAACATAATTAATATTTGGGAAAATTAAACAAATAAACTATTAAAAAATATATCATCTATGGTAATATTTGTATTTAGATTAATATTTTGAAAAGAATATTTTATTATTTAAAATATTTTATAATTAGATGTTGGTAAGTAAATATTTCATATTTTAACAATTATCATGGATTAACTATTTTATCCCTAACAAAAATCCATTTATCCTTACATTATTTTCAACAATCCAACAGAATTGGTGTGATGATAAATCATTTTTGTCCAAATAAATTGTATATTTTTATTAAAAAAACTCTTCTTTATAAAAAAACTCTTAGAATATAAGAAAAATTTAATGACATATAATTGATATTCATTATTTGATATTTGAGGTAACAAATTACATTGACGTCCTTATTGTATAAATCTTTTTTACTCAAAACTTTACTGCAATATGTTAGCTCTATCCATCGACTCTTCCCTAGTTTTTAACTCCTATACATACTAAAAATAGTTTTATACTGTAAATTTAAAAAAATATACCATTAAAAATATGAATATTTATTTCAATAACATTAATAAATAATATAAAATCTCCATGATGTTTCTTTAAACAATTCAAGTATTCTTAATAATTTCATCACCAATTTCTAGGATTACCAAGAAGAAAACATTTCCCTTCTTTCCAAAGACCTAATTTATGATTGAATAAACTAGGATGACTTTTACACTCTATAATCATCTTCTTCTAGCTTAAAATTTTATCCTTTTTTGATGCAATAACAACACCAGATCTAAACATCCAATATACTGACTATTTATCCATACCATATTAATTATATCAAGTTAACTTTTGTTGACATCATTTTTATTTAAATTAATATTAATTTTTCAAAACCTTTCACCTATTGATTATTGAATGAATTTTTTCGATAGACATAGAATTGAAGGATATCCATGGTCTTTCTAGATCATTGAATAATGTAATAATATTGACTATATGAGTGGATATTAAAGTTACATAAATCACTGTGTATTTATCCAATAATTTTGAGTATATAAATTTGTTCTTTATTAATATTATTACAACCATATTGATTCAATTCTTGAATAGAATCACTAGTAAAATATATTGTAAGGGTATTCTCTAACCGGTATAAATTTTATTCTTACTTAAGAACTATTATTAATCTCATAAATAAGTCTTTGAATTTGTTTGTGAGTGATTTTCAATTCATTACAGGATATTAATATATATTTTTATGATGTTATTTTAATCTAAAATTGAAGTTCTAATTTGATCAGTGTCATGTTTTACAGTTGTTTAATAGTTTTTTTATCAAATTTTATTCTGAAAAGAAGATGAACAATTTTATGGAATATATGGACATGAATTATCTTATAGAAATTATCCTAGTTGGGGCCAAACAAACTTTGTATATGAATAATTCAAGAAAAATGTTTTCAAGTAAATTAGATAGTTCTCTTTTCGACATGTAGGTCCATAAAAATGTTTCTCCATATCTTTCTCATCTCAATAAGGATAGAATCTAGATCATCATCCCATTATAACTACTTTCATGAAAAAAAGATATACTCCCCCTTACTTTCATATTGAATAATTCATGGCTGCATCGCCTTAATTGTGGTATAATTTTGTTCAATGTTTCAGAATTCACCAACTATGGATTGGATGTATTCTCCTATAAAATAAATCTAATTGTTCTAAAAGCTAAAATAAACACCTGTATTAGTTAGACATTGTGTTTATCGAAAAAATACTTCTCATCACATGATGGTAGACTCAATATTCTTCAAGATTCCTATAGAAATAATGTTTTTCCAAGGACCTCCATATTTTTGAATAGATCAATAAAAAATTGAATTTTATTTTTCATCTATTGTAAAATAATTATATAGAAAATTTCAAAGATAAATGACTCAAGGATGGGGAATAATTAAAAAATTCTATAACTCCCTTTAACGAGATAGAAAGGTCTGATAGCTACATTATATTCTAAAATTGGGGGACCAAATCATAAATAAAAAGGTAAGTCTTATATATCATATATCATCAAACTACAAGAGTCAAATTAATGGGATTAATATTAATGTTGATCTCATTAACAATAGTATTCCCTCCCTTATTATCCAAGAATACCAAAATTGTTCCACCAATAATTATCTAGAGATTGAGGTAAAAGATGTTGTCTTTACTTTGATTCTTGGATGTGAACCTCGTATAGATGTTTTCGTCAATATATTTTATCAAATGTTTTGGTATGTTGTCAATATTGATATCTAATGGTTGGTCAGATCCTTTTTCTCCAATTGATTCCTTTCGCAATGAATCGTGGACCAATTCTCCATGCTGGTTTGAAAAGTGGATAATTCCTATAAACATCATCTCTTTAGAACTATTTACTGACTTAACTCTCTTTACATTATCATTAAAAATATTGATATTAGTTGACTTGACTCAATATACATAGAATCATCTCCTGGAAAAAATTTAGATTTTCTAATGGAAGTGCTATTAAGGATTGTCCATCAACATCGTCCAGACATGTCAATCTTATTATGAAGACAAACTGAGGGGGAATTATTCCTCTCAAAAATTATTTAGTTAAATTATTTGGAACCATATATTGGAGATTCATTATTAAGAATTTAACTTGTTATGGAATCCGTTATATTTTTATCAAATGGGTTAAAGCTCGTTTTATCTCTTCCAAGTCATAGTTCTTATTTTTGGTCACCTAAAAGGTTACATATCATATTCTAGGGGTTTTATTAAAGTACACACCCACTCTACCATTTAATTTATATTACCAAATACTACCTTAGTTGGATTCTCACCAACCAGGTTTCTAAAAAAAGAATGAATCCCATCCTTAGTACTAGAGGTCTGATGCCCCTTCTCATATTCTCTAAGTTGATGAAATTGTTATGTTCATATTGGGTGAAAAAAGAATATCAAGATTTTCAAAGTTTACCTCTTTAAATATGAAAAAATAATTGGTAAATTCATAAGTTGGTAAAATATTATTTTTACATTGAAACAAAATTTCTCATTCTTGGAAAGTTGGTATATTGAATGATATTATAATTAGATGATGAGTATTATTTTTTCAATAATAGAGTTACCATGTCTTTTGGAAAGCCAAATGTTATTTATTTTAATAATATTTCCATAAATATTACTAAAAAGTATGTTACACATAAAGGATAATCTATTTCATTAGTATGCATGATTAATCTAGTGAAATCTATATTTTTTTCGAAACTGGATTACAATGACTTGGTATATATATCGCCTTAGGAAATGATCATATATATTAACATCAATTTCAAAAATATCATCTATTGTGGGGGTATCCAAAAATGAAATATGGTTATTGACCCCTAAAAATAATTTGGGAGCCTCTGATTGATTTTTCCATGGGTATCAAAATCCTAAAGAATTTTAATGAATCTTTTAACAAAAACATTATGTACAGATTCATCAATGATAAATATGATTCCCTTGGCATACTTAGGAACATAATTTTAGTAAATCTCAAAATCAATAACTAAACCTACGTTAACTCATCCATCTATCTTGTCTTCAAATTCTCATTGTCTATCATCCTTTCCAACTCTATATGGATTTCCAATTAAATATATTATCTTAACATATTTTTAGATAACTGGATATGAAATCCTCTTATCAAATATCACTATTAGTAATCCTACCTATACCAACGCATCTATACCAACGGTTTGTAAAAACCGTTGGTATAGGTCCCCTTTCCCAACTGTTTTGTCGAACTGTTGGGAAAAGTCCACTTTGAGACCACTTTTCCTAATATCTTGGAAAACCCATTGGGAAAGGGTACAGTTTTCCCAAAGGTTTTTCTAAACCATTGGTAAAATCCACATTGAGACAAATTTTCCAAATGGTTTGGAAAATCCATTGGGAAAGGTTATGACTTTCCCAATGGTTTTTCCAAACCATTGGGGAAACCCCTCTTTTAAACCATTTTTTCAAACGGTGTGGACAAAACGTTGGGAAAGGGTATGGATTTCCCAATGGTTTTGCCAAACCATTGGGAAACGAAAACTTTAACACCACTTTTCCCAATGGTTTGGAAAAAATGTTGGGAAACCCACACCCTTTCCCAATAGTTTTGTCAAACCGTTGGGAAAATCCCACATTAAGACCACCTTTCCCAACACTTTTACCAAACTGTGGGGAAAATCCAGCATTGACACCACATTTCCCAACGGTTTGGAAAAACCGTTGGGAAAGGGTATGGATTTCCCAATAGTTTTTCCAAACTGTTGGGAAAATCCAATTTTGAAATCACTTTTCCCAAGGGTTTGGAAAAACTATTGGGAAAGGGTTGGTACCTATCCCAACAGTTCTCAAAACCATAGGGATAGGTACCCTTATGTTTTATGAATTCTTTTGTTGAATATTTTCAAATAAATCAATATATAAATTAAATATAAATATATATATTTATCCAAATATATTCACAAAGGTAATTATAGGATAGTGGTAAAGTCTTTGATATATAATCCACATGTTGTGGGTTCAAACCTCCACTGTAACTTTTTTTAATTTACCTATACCAATGGTTTGGGCAACCGTTGGGTGATTTTTTGTGGGTATAGATCTATCCCAACAGTTTGGGAAAAACCATTGGGAAATACCTATCCTAAAGGTTTGAAAAACGTTTGTAAAGTCCTATACTAATGGTTTTTTAACCGTTGGGATAGGTATTTCAAAACATTTTACCCCAAACTATTGGGATAGGACTATCCTCACACCAAATCACCCAACGGTTACCAAAACCATTGGTATAGGATATACCAATGGTTTCGGAACCTATACCAATGGTTCCAAACTATTGGTATATGTAATTTCTTCATTAGTGTATTTTTTATCCATAGATCTGGACCTCGGTCTTCAGGTCTCAATTACTGATCAAACTATCTCTCAATAATCTCATCCATTAGAGACTGATAATATCATAAGTTATTAAACATTGTTATTTTGTTATGATATTCTTTTATGGAAACCCCATAGGGAAGTTCCGTTAATTAACATAAATTAATATGACTTCACTTTTGATTCAGATGAAATAAACAATTCCTTGATATGTAAATTCAAAAATCATTAGATAATATCCTCACAACTCAATCTCATCTGGAGTCCTACTCACTATAGGATCCTTATGGATGGATGCCTCCAAAATTTTGGTATATCCCTCCATTATGGGTGCATTATCAAGAAAAATTATATATAATACGTTGATCACTTTTTTTATCAGCTATGAAATGACCTCTACAATCTAGTCAACCCATATTGATATATATTATGTACCATGAATTTGTGATATATCATTATTCATATGGTTGCAATGCATCTCTAGAATATATCTCTTTTCAACACATTATAATCTATTCAATGTGTTTGTTGGAAGACTCTTATATAATTTAAATAATAGATGAACTACAATGGTTCAACGATAGTCTCCTTTCATCCTTCAGGATGCACGTGATGGAACAATCATGGGTGAAACATTTTTAGGAACTCATAGAAATGGATACTACCCAAATTCTATAAATAAAAATTTAATTTTAATTTTCCAAGATGTGGATGGTATTTTAATCATCTTTTTAGTACTTTTGATGGTTTTTAGAACCCCACATTTCCATGTTGGATCAAATTTAACATGGATGGAGCCTCAAAAATAGAATCCCAGTCCCTTAGGCTATTATGAGATTTTTAATGATCACAATGGTAGCATTCCTCACCGTTTCTTGAGCCCATGTGGAATCACTTCTTTACTAAAAGATTAAATGCAGGGTATCATCAATGCCATGATTTCACCCAGTAAAATTTAATGGTCTAAAAAATGGCTAGAGTGTGACTCCACCACCATCATGCAATCCCTGAAATGTAACAAAAGTAATGTCCCATGTAGTTTAACTAATAAATGGATATGGTATTTGGAATTTTTTTCCCTACATTGACTTCATTTTCACCAATATCAACCATGAATCCAAAACCTTGGCTGATGTCCTTAAAACAATGGTGTATATTCTAGAATCTTTGCATGTAAAGAATAGCTACTAGGGGACATGAATCAACTATTTTTTAAAGACATTAGTAAATATTATTTTTTAGGGTAATGAAACTATTTCTTATTATTTTAAATTGAATAGTATTTGATACGTGTCCAAGGCCAAAACATATTCAAAAAAATAATCATGAGATAATTAAATTAAAATATAATCATAACAACTAATAAAAAATATAATAATATACCTTTACTATATGTTGAATGCATAACCCAAAAAAAATCATAGTCATAGATGAATGTAACCAAATCATAGCTCATACTTAGAATTCTACTTGTTGTATACATTTTATGGTAATAATAATAACAATTCATAAAAAATTTAAATAAATAATACATCCACTACTTATATAAACATTTCATAAAAGTAAATTAAATATAGTAGTATGGAGTAACTAAAAAAATTAACATTTCATAAATTTTGATATAATGTATACAGTTTTAATCATTTTGAAAATAAAAAAAAAATTAATATTTTTTACATGAGTTTTGATATTCCATGAAAAATAAATATAAATTTTGTTTTCTTACAAAAAATATTAATATTATATCATTTTTTGAAATCATATGAATTCATTTATATAAATACATATGACATTTATAAAAATAGAAACCATTTATATTACATGTTAACATCTAATATATTATATAATAATTTTTGATAATTTAATATCAAGTATTTCATATTATTGAATCCATGTAAACTCTACTAAAAAATATTTTTGTTTCACTTAAATAAATTTAAAAATAATCTTATTTAACACAAGATTTCATATTAGTAGTTTTTTAATATTTTTAAAGGATATATAAATAAAATTATTGTTACCCATGTTTTTATAAGTTTTAAACACTTTATAAAACATTTTGCGCTTTAATATAAACAATTTACTTGTTTATTCCATAAAGAAATAGTTAATAAAAGATCTATGGAATTATTTTCCCAGATATTATATTTTGGGAATATCCTTAAAGATAAATAATTTAGAAACCATAATGTAGTTTTTTTAAGATATGATGTTCCTTCTAATGAAAGTATCACTACCAAACAAACCATGATATTATTTATCTAAACGTATGACATAAATAATCATATATTAATGATTATATATTTTTGGAATCATTTTCCATGGTGTATTTTCATGAACCATGGCATAATTTGATACATTCAACATGAACCATGATGTGGTTGAAAGACCATGTGGTTGTGTGATGAATTTTTATAAACCACATTAATTAAAAAAACCATTTCCTAATTCCAAAAAACATTTCATTCAATATTCTTAATCCATTAAAAAATTCAATATAAATTTAACTCAAATTATTCAAATACCTCCATTGGGTTTTATTGGGGGCAACCCTAATCCAAACATTTTTGAAAATAGATCACTAAAACTGATTTTTCCTAGTACATAATCATTAATCTAAAATAAATGATATATTAGTGAACAATATACCTCTTTTTTATATGATGTGATTTTTCGAAGAACTTTTTTATGGGTTTTATAGAGATATATTTATGGAAATATAATTCATTATCTAAGGGTATTCCATGGTTTGTTTTAATATCACAAAACATATGGATGGTATAAGTAAATAACATACTTTATTAGAGTGTCATAAAACTATCAATCTGATCTCATACTAACATTACAAAAGGATTGAACCTCTATAAATTTTCATCTAAATAAAAAACATTACACTCCAAATCTTCCTAAAATTGGTTGGACATAGTTATAATATTTCAAAAAAAATCAAAACATTACAACTTTTTATAACACATTTTTTAACTATTCCATAAATTATTTAACTTTTAATAAATAATTATTTTAATTCAAAAAACTAAAAATATCAACACATAATGTGTTAATCAAAATTTATAAACTATAGTGGATGATATATGTAATAAACATACTTTATTGTATAATAAATCATTACGATGCATTGATCGATGATGTTTTAACATAAATGATTGGATTGTTTACATCAATGGAATCCATAATGTAGTAAATAACATCATTACGCAATTTATATTTAGTTCATCTTTATCTCACCTTTGTGAATTAAAATTATTATAATTTTTTATATAGTGTATGAACCATAACATTTGAAATAAAAAGAAACCAAATCCATTATATTCAATGAATATAAAACTTAATTTTAATAAACACTATTTTAAACAAATATAATCCAAATAAATATGAATCAAAATAATAATAATAATACTACTATAGGGGTTTTGAAATAAAATAATTGAAAAAGTGATATTCTAACCACCACTAATATCCATAAGAAATTATGTGATTAAATATTCATGAACCCAATATAGAACAACTATGCATTCTTAATAATAAAAATGTTCATTTTTTGATGATTTGAAAATCTATGGTGTGAGTATAAATGAATTATTATGATATTATTAAAGGAATCTAGTTTTCCACCATGGTATAATGGTTAATGTCTATATAATTGTAGAATCCCACATCCAACGGAAGAGGTAAAAAATGAAATGTTATTAAGGTTTTGTGGATACCTTACCCATTACATGTCCTTTTATAGGGGTGGAATAAGAAAAACAAAACCATGAGTTTAAGGCACAAAGTAAAAAATAAAATGATGTAGTTTTTCTGAATTTTTATAAATTGTATGAGAGATGTGTCACCATGCTGGTGTGTCTAAATGGAAATTATAACTTACATTGGTGTATTACATAATCACAAAATAATTATAATAGGTAGATGATTCACCCTTCTTAAGGGGGTTTGGATGGATTTACTATCATGATTCCTTTTCCAGTGGTGGATCAATAAAAAACCATAATGATGAGACCTAAAGTATATAATTACATAGTGAAGATATTCTTGCCTATGTCATGATGTTTCATAACTGATAGTTTCAAACAATCCATAAAGAACCCCACATGTTATGAATGAATATAAGTTATAAGAGAAAAAACATTAATGTGTAATAACGAATGGGGAAAATTGCTATAAATATTCAATGTCAAGGCACAAGTTCTTACCAACACACAAAGAAATTTAAACCCACTATCATTGAATTATTATTGAAATGGATCAAAAACCCATTAGACAGTTCAATATGAATCCTCTACTACATAATAGGAAATAAAATTAAATAAATATGTAAACTTTTATGTGATAGAAATAAATAATCTCATATAAAAAGGTAACCTCTTTCCTTATAATGTAAAATATCTCATTTGTGCAAGGAACTGTTTTTTAAAATGAAATAAAAAAATCATTTAAAACCCCTTCATACATAGAAATGAAAAAATCAAATACAAATAGGTAAAATTATTCCTTAAAAATGAACCAATATCCTTTTGTGTCACAACATTACTATATTAATACCTAGGTCTATCACAAACATTTATTCCATTCCACAAAATTATATATATCGTTTCATCATTTAAAAATAAGACATATAATATTATCACATACATCGTATTGAATTTAAATATCTTCAATAAATCATTGATGTATTATGTTTCATTAACACATAATCCATGAAGAACATATAATCAATATTTTTTTGAATCAAAATTTTATATTTATTTGAACACTAAATTGACAAAATTATAAATAAAACTCAGCAAAAATGAAACACTAAGTCAAAATAAAACACTTTACTAGTGATAAATCTCAATCAGCATGAGTATTAAAATCTAGGTACTCTAAGAGATTATAAGACATTAACCAAGTTCATATACAAAATGAGGCACCAAAATCTTACCAAATCAACAAATTATTGATATTTATAAAGTTTATTTTTTGGTGTGAAATATTAGGATATTATTTTTATCTTGATTCATCAAGTATGTTGACTCATTTATGACCATAATATGTTAATTATGAACCTCAAGAACTACTTTAGGAGTCAATTTCAGGCTAAACATACCATTAAAGAACACATCAATATTATAGTGAAAAATAAATTCCATAATATACATTGGTGGTTTAGAAGGCTCTAAGTAGGATTTAATCAATTAGATGTATTCACACCATTATTCACTTATTTCTCCCTCTTTCACCATAGTTTATCCATAGAGATAAATGAAGATTTTGGATTTTGTAAGATATGCTCATTGATAGAAAGATCTATCACATAATATGTTTGTAAGAAATTTGAAGCATAGGGATTTATATGTTATGAAGAAGATATATACTCCTCACTAATAGAATTATTATAATAGAGGAACCATTCCATGATGACTGCATCAATGTACGCATATTATCCATCCATTAATTCCTATATACTAATTAGAAAATCATTATCACATAAGGTCGGGACAGATGATTCCAAAACTTTTCCTACATTTGTAGAACAACCTCCCAATCTAATATAACATGTTCCCCTTATTATAATACCATTTAGAAAACCCCTCTTAACTACATATTATGTATTAACACCACTGACCTTCAATAATGACTCAAAAATATAGCATATTATATTACATAAATCATAATATAAATATCCCTAATGAATATATCTAAATATAGAGGTATAACACCTTTGTGAAATTTTTTATATCAATAAAAATATTTAAATAATTAAAATATATTTTATTTTTATCTTTATAACATTCTTCTTGGGCTCACCATACTATTGTCACTTAATGGGATAACATAATCGAAGGTCCAATACTTAAATCCATATAAGGGTGTAAAACATGATAAAAATGTTTTGAGATATCATGAGTATCAAAAATATCATACTATGTTATATATACTATAAGGATTAAAGACTATCATATATCTAAAAACCCAAATTTTTTGTTTCATTTTCACCTTAAATTATTCCTATTTTTTCAATATCTTTTCTTACACACAACACCAAACAAAAACTAAACAATTGATTATTTCATTAATGTAAAACATTGAAACATAAAATAAAATATGTTGTAAGATAAAAAATGAATCAAAATTTGGGAAATTTTTAAAGGAATAAAGCCACACATAAATAAAAATACTATAGTCTTGAAATTATAATCATTATTTTATTCCATATCGATCATACCAATAATGATAACTATGGAAATAATAAAAAATTTCATAAACATGATAAACTCATTGATAAATGAAATAAGGTAATGATATTAATGATTTTAGTGATGTGTGTAACATTATATATATAAATGAAATATAATACTTATATTTATTATCGTTGGTCAGATGTTTGTTGTTAGGTAGTCATTATATATATGATCATTGAGTACACATCTTTCAAATATGTATACTAAAGATATTATAATAGGAATGAAAATATTTAAACTTTTATGTAGATATTATATTTGAAAGAAAAATCATTTTTAAAAGTATCAGGTAAGGAAATTATATTTTATCAAAAATGGTTATTTTTTTTTATTAATTTTAAAAATTTATTTTAATTAAATATATTTATTAAATGAAGATAATTATTTTCATACAAATAGATTTATTAATTTGAGTGAATAACAAATTTTAAAAGATATAAAAATAAAACATTTAATGTTATAAGAGATAATTTTCAATTAAATATTGTTATATATATTGTGTGTGTTTCATAATTGATCTCTAATAAAGAATGGGTTTAAGGAAATTTAACATATATATATATGTAAATATAAATAAATTTGAATCCATTAATTTTTTTACTTTGTGTGGAACAATAATAAATCCATTTTTTTTCTTAAAAATATTTTTTAAAAAATTATTTTCTATACATTATGAAAATATATTTTAAGAAATTAAATATATTCTGGATTAAGTATTATTTTAATAAAATATAATTTTTATTTGTATAAAAAATATCTCCCCAATCATGTAATTATTAGAAATTGACATGAAATACGAATAAGTACACTTAATGTTTAAAAGTTCATTTTTCTGTAAAAACAATTTTATTAAAAGGTTTATATATTCATTTAAAAGTGGATTTTTTTAAATAATTAGATTAAATGGATTCCATTTTTGGATTAATATCATATAAATTGGTTTTAAGGGTAAAAAATAAATTTTTTTAAAAAAAATGACTTAGGTAAATAATTAATCAAAGTAAAAAAGTTGTAAAATGACATAGAAATTTTTTTTGGTACTTAAATTTATATTGACTAATTAATAAAGTTATTTGATAGGTTTGGAGGTTAATAATATTATTATAAATATTTCCATACTAACTCACTGAACTCCCATGTTTTTCCATGGTTACCCTTCGCCTAAATCAAGTTTCCAATGAAATGTTTCTCATTTTCACCTTTAAAATAACATCTCCTCCAACCACAGTAAACAACATATATCCTTATATATTCTATAAAGTCCATTTAAACATTACCTCTATGATATTATTAACCTCTATTTTGGAACTTTTGGTTAGATAAGTAATTCCCATACACATTGTTTCTAGGGTGATGTCGAGGAGAATATTCAAGACTTCTTCATAGTGTTATTATCTCTTTAATCATTTCCATTTATCATTATCATCCATAAATTATTCAATATTATTTATCAAATTAATACTATTTTCTTAAAATACATTCTTTTTTGTAAGAGTGATATTATAACTATATAATAACATGTTCTTACACATTCAATCATTATAATGTGTTCTTGTTTGGGTTGGATTTACTAACATCATGAATGACTTTATACAATTTACGAAAGAATGACTAATAAACCATCAATACAAGTAATATGTTATAAAAATGATTACTTTAAATTGTTTTAATAATTATTTAATTATAATATATTACTATATTCATCTATAAAAAATAATTCTTTTTATTGATTATAATTAACAAAAAAGGATTTTTAACCAATATTAATAAAAAATCACTATAACTCCAATGAAATAACCATGAAACATAAGAAATAAATCTAAATAATATATATCATATCCATGAAAACTCTATTGGAGATTAAGACGTAATCATGGAGCATGTATTGAAAAATCCATACCAAAGAAAATGCAAAATGAACAAAACTATTGACAAAAAATATTAATTTTAATAATGAATGATTAGTAAAGAATAATAATAGAATATAAATGAATGGTACTGAGTAATATAAATATGAATATGGTTGTGAAATATTTTAATAAAAAACTGAATTTGACTATAAATATAGATAAAATTGATCTAACTAAGATGGAATCCAAGGTAAGTGTTATTTTGACTCAATTATATTTTCATTATGTTATCCTCTTTCTAATTGAATACATTATCTAATTCATTATTTAGTCTAACCATTATAATTATAACATAGTATTTCCCCGTTTTTTTATGTATACTTATTTTTCATTCTATTGATTCACCTTTTGATTGTTTCTTACTTCATAAATATTTTTTATTATAAAAGAATAACATTAAACTTATATTTTTGATATTTTCTTCTGTGAGTAGGTTTTTTCTTTCTAATATAGACTATTTTATTTTTTAAGAGATAAATTGGAATCTTATTATTTAAATTTCATATTTCTCTTTATCACTATTCAATATTAATTTTTTTAAATTCCTTTTTTGATTTGGATTTCTTTAAAATGATAAAAAATACTTTAAATGTTATTTTTTATAATTTCATAAATTTTTTATATTCAATCATAATTTATTCCACTTTAACCATAATTTATTTTTCCAAATTTCATTATTTGTATTTTTATTTTTTGAATAAAATTCAGAAATTTTGATTTTCTACCAATTTTAATTGATTTTGAAAGTGATATCACTACAAGAAAATAGTGTTTAAGCAGTGGTTTTTTCATGACAGTTTTAAAAACTGTCACAATTTTTTTTAAAAAAATTATTTTTAAAATATCTTTAAAAAAGATTCAATTGTTTTAATAGAGTTTTTTAAAAACCGCATTGAAATAGAAGCATCATTTTGAAACCCGCATCAAATTTTAAGAAACAAATTATGAAAATTTTAAAAATTATATTTATTTATTATTTATTATTTATTATTTTAATTATTCAATATCAAATATTGATTATTATTGATAATTTTATATATTTATAGTGTGTCAATTAATTAATATTTATAATTATTAGTTAATAATATTTTTAAACTAAAAATAAATCTTTAAAAAGTAGAAGAACAGACTTCGACATCAAATGACCATAACTTCTATATCGGAGTCCATTTCTGCTCCACAAATAGTCGAATCGAAGTTTATCAAATGAGAAAAAACCAAGTGAGATTTAAATCATGTGATAATCAAATGAAAAAATATATATTCAAAATTCAAAATTCAAAAATCGTTCTTGAACTTCAAACGATCATAACTTTTAATATGGGTGTCTGTTTGGGCTCTACTACATATCAAATCAAAGAATGTGATGACATCTACACCGCCTAGGTCAGGTACCAACTCTTTGAGTAATGTATCACTTTTTATTCTGTCAGAATGACCCACAAGGTTTCCAAAACATAGGTTTTAGTTACATACACTGATTTCTTAAAATTCAAATGGTTATAACTTTCGATCGATGTGTATATTTGGCCCATACCACATATCATATCGATCCTATTTTCAAGATCTTCAATTTTATTGGTTTTGGCACTAAAAAAGGAGTCTCAGATCATCTTTTATTTTCATTTCAGTGTTTTTATGGTTTTTAGGGTTTCTTAACATTTTATGATTTATTTAATTATTTATTTAATTATTTATATATTTATTTAATTATTTATATATTTATTTAATATTTATTAATTATGTAAACACCCAAATTTTCCATTTAGTTGTATTTAATTATATGGAATTATTACAAGTCTGTGAAATTTGATGGTGTGAGATTCTGAGACCAGGTGTGCCCGTAATGAATTTCAGAGCTTTTTTTAAGGTATGTTCACTAAACAAACGAGCGACATTTTCTAACAATTGAATTGGTGCTTAGATTAAAAATATGAGGGCACCATTGAATCTATAGCACCAAGATTCTCTTAAGGGATACTTCACTTCAACCGTAGTAGGTCGGGAGGAAAAGATAGGTTTTGGGACTTTTAAAAGAATAAATAAGATAACCTTGTTATTTTTTTTCTTTATTTTTCCTCCAACAGACAAGAGGTAGCATGGGACCAATGATGTGTCAAGCCATTAAATGGCTTGACCCTTCAAATTCTATGTCACAGCCTCGTTAGAATTTATGAAGGTTCCTATTAAATGAACTCTCATAAATTTCACAAGTGTTGCCACCCTCCCCCCCTCTTATTTATATAGAGCTTCTGAGAGGTATCAACACTACTTTCCCAAGAGATGAAGTGTTGATAGAGTTTTGCGACACCCACCTTAGAGGATGGATCCGGTTCCAGCAGGCGATGACGAGCTCCAACAAATGAAGAACACTAACTCTTCCTCAAGCACAGAGGATCTCCAACAATCTCAAAGTAGGGATTTATGTTGTTATAATTCCAATTGATTGTTGAATCCTACCCTCTTGCTATCAAGATAAGGAGGAGGGATCCAACAAAATGAACAAGGCCGGGACCCTCCGCCTTTGTTGGAATTTTGGTGCGTTCATTGGAAACAGTATCTTCAGGTTGGGAAAGATCCTGGATGGTAGATGATGGAAAAGGCCGACACTGACTGGCCGCGATGGAGGCGGCACGCCATCACGTGCCCCAGTAGGTCATAGCACTATGCTCTGGCGGTTACCAAAGGTGTCGGCACTGGACGGCCGCGGAGGGGATGCGGAGCGTCGTCACACTCTGCCAACGGAGAAGGGTTGTGACTTTCTAGCCACAACGGGGTCAATCAGGGCGGCAGGAACTGGTCGGTCGTAGTTGGAGGCAGCGACACACCACCGGAGGAGCCGCGGCTCCGACACCACGGTGGAGGGACCTGCAGCAGGTCTCGCGGGTGACCTGGTAGCACCAAAAGGAGATGCAACTTCACCTTGCAAACAGGGGAAACCCCTCCTTGCCATCTCGGCAGACCTCGCATCAGCGGGATGCACATGCCTTCTTATCGTGCTCCACCGCGAGCTGGGATACGCGGGCCCCACGTGCCTTGCCTCCGCGGGCCGGGCCTCACGAGCTTAGCGAGCCATGCCCTTGCGGGCCAAGCGGTGTCCTTACGGGTCGGGGAGCACCCCTTGGGGGCCGGGTCGGACTACGGACCAGTGTGCCAAGCCCACCGTGTTCCCTGCCAGCCGAGTCGACCCAAACCGGGTCTGTTCAGCATAGACCAAGTTTGGATGGGTTGGTCTGACCGGGTCGGATTGGTCCCAGACCCGACTAGGCCCAGATTTGCTTAAAGGGCCATAACATGAGAACTCGACATTCTTTTAACAAAACATCTATGTTGCTGAGACCCTAGGAGTGAGATGGTCCTTTTGGTATACTCCACATGAGTTTTGGAGACAGTTGGACTATAGTCGGGTCATATCAAACTCGAATCCAACCGGGCCCTCAGAATTAAAACACTTATAACTCACAGATCGGGCGTCTGATTGACGCACCGTCTATCGCGTTGGTACCCTTACGACATGTCGGTCCTTTTGGTTACTCCTTTTTAGAGGTTAGTGGAGGTTGTGGTATGACCGATATCTCGATGGGAAGATTCTAGAGAGCTCAAGCGCACAGGGTGCGAGGAATCCTATGGCTGTCTGTAACGTGAAGAAATAACATTGATCCTAAGTGGGTCAACATCTATCGATATTTTGTGGGTCAGCATCTATCAGATCTTGTGTGGGTCAATGATCAGTGATCTTATGTGGGTTAGCGCATACCGATCATGTGTGGGACAGATCATGTGTGGGTCATCGGGGGTTATTACCTGTCGATAATGTGGGGGTCAGCAGTAGTGCCTATTAACAGAATAACATGATCTAGCTTATGAATAATCATCTTTACGTATGTACTTAAGTTATACTAGTGTGATCTGAGTCTTCTACCTCTATGGTGTTACCTTTGTGGTGTTATCTTCATGGTGTTACATGTGTGGTACTTCTATCTTCGTGGTGTTATCTTCGTAGTATTACCTGTGTTGTACTTCTAGCTTTGTGGTGTTACCTGTTTGGTACTTCTACCTTCGTGGTGTTACCTTCATGGTTTTATCTTTGTGGTGTTACCTGTGTGGTACATCTACATTTGTGGTGTTACCTTTTTGGTATTCTTCCTTCATGTATAAGATGATTATATCATGATAACATAGGTATATGTATGGGCATATACCTATGTAGAGTTGATGTCAATCACTTCATGCTTTGAGTTGGGGTATTGCTTTGTGGTTTTTCCTTTATTGAGATCTTGGAGACCTACGGGGGTCTCAAGGTCCATACTGAGTATCGTTATACTCACCCCTACATGGGCTATGCCCGCACCTTGTTGTGTTTTGTGTAGATGACATATAGCGTTGATTGACGCTAAGGGAGCTAGGACTGGACGGTTCTCGGTGGTGGACCATTTGGCATGATGTGACGTAGGGACTACTAATCGTGAGTTGTCCCTACCCTTCAGGTACGATCTCTAGTGGACAATCCAGGAGCTGTTTTTCACCTGTTTAGTTGTATTTGTACATTTATGTTGGGCTTGTATTCTAGACCCTTTACATTCAACACTCTTTTTACTACAACAATTTATTTCGTGGTTGCTTCTTATTGTGTTCTAGGACCGTGTGTTTGTATAGGTGAAAAAGGAAATGCCTTCCCATTTTTGGGATACGCCTTTTCGGTGCTAGTTTCCAGCCCTTTTCCAATGGAAGACGGGCTTGGGGTAGTCACAGAACAGGCCCTGAGGGGCAGGTCATGACAAAGTGGTGTTAAAGGAGTCGGTTCTACCGAAGAACTAGGACTCTAAACTTTTCTATGTGGAAATAGTGTAAAGTGTTATGAGTGTGGTTTTCAGTTTGGGGAATCTAGTGTTGGTGCACCGGCCGATGTATCCTTACACCCGGACCCTAAATTCTGATTTCTGGCTCAGTACACGGAAACACTGATTTCATGTGTTTTTGAAAAGTTATTCCTGTGACCTCTTTGAGTCATCTCACCAGGTATAACTTATTGATCGTGGAACACCTGTTTTCTTTCAGAATGCCGCCACATAGACATCCTTCTAGGATTTTCGAGAGAGTATGTGATGATGTCCTACTGAGCAATAAGGCCTCAATGTAGGGCCCTCTTACGATGTTAGCACCTTCGGGCGGTGTACCAGCAGCACGACTACCCATTGGGAACCGTTGCCACCAGCCCCACTAATAGAGTTTGCACAACAATGGAGCACATTTCACAAGTTTCAAAGGCAGAGTCCACCTAGGTTCCAAGGTGAGACAGATCCGTAGGTGGCTGAGGATTGGATGGAGGCTGTGGCTATAGTTTTTCGCTTAGTTGGGACACCAGCTGATCTGATGGTGATCCTAGTAGCCAGTCTCTTCCTGGGAGCAGCTGGGACATGGTGGAGTCTGAAAATCCAGATAAACAATGAGTTAACCCTCACCTGGGCAGAATTCGAGGGCCTTTTTAGGTTAGATTTTTGTCCAAGAGACTCTATGCTCAGTGCGTATATAAGAGCTTCTACACTTACATTAGGGCATCATGACTGTGGCCTAGTACTCGGTGAGGTTCACGTATATCTCACACTACTCCATTGACATGGTACGAGACCGTTTCCTCAGGGTCCGGACATTTGAGAAGAGTCTTTAAAGGGATATAATAGAATTGATGATTTCACTCAGCATTCTGATGCATGCTAGGGTGATAGAGAAAGTGCTTTTGGTAGAGATATTCCTAGCTAAGCAGGAACCAAAAATGAGAGCCGCCACCGGACATTTGGTAGAGGAGTCATCTCCAGCAGGTAGTAAATGGATGATGCAGGGGACCAGGTGGGACATACATTCTAGTGGATGACCTCATGATATAGGGTAGGTGGTGTGGATCTCACGGGACAGAGGAGGACAGATTTGGAGTAGGCAGTGCTACTCGTGTGCTAGGTAGGGTCACAAGGCACACGACTGCTTGATTTGTCGTACGGATGACCAGAAGACAATCATGGGACCACCGAGGCAGAGGCAGAGGTTCAATCAGGGATGTCTGCAGGCAGTAGGTAGACGTGGTAGTGGAGATAGATTTGCAGTAGGTTGTGGGTGGAGATTAAAGGTTCTACTGCCACCACCTCTAGGTGGTCCACCAAGACTACTTGAAGCAGGTGGACAGGGACGATCTCAGCTCTAGGCAGCTGAGGTCTATGTCCACAGCACTATGAAGATGATTAGAGGTATGAACTATGTCTACTCCACCTTAGTTAGAGTACTTATAGACATAGGTTCTGGTCACTCTTTTATTTCAACGGCCCTCGTTCGAAGCTCAGAGATTCCAGTGGAGCCGTTGGATTGATTCTTACAGCTAGAGACTCCTATGGGAGGGGATTTGATGATTACACACTGGTGCCAGTAGTGTGGTCTTCCTCTAGGAGGGGAGAAAATCAGCTGAGATCTTCTAGTAGCAACGTCGAGGACATACGACGTCATCTTGGGTATGGACTAGTTATCTATAGTCCATGCCTAGATTGACTATATTTTGTGCAAAGTGCGGTGTGTCCACCAGGATGGGACCAGGTTTTCTTTCTCCAGTGAGAAGGGAACCTTTTTAGTATAGGATGGACTTACCTGGAGGAGGGTGCATCCAATCACACATTACTTGTCTATCCTTACCCTCAAAGCAGTGGATATTGAGAGTCCGAGTTATCCTGTAGTGGTGGACTAGTATGCTGATGTATTTACTGATGATGTTCTAGGATTACCTCCTTATAGAGAGGTGTAATTTTACATAGACCTGTACCCTGAGATGATATTGATATCTACACCAGCATATCGGATGGCTCCCATAGAGCTTCGTGAGTTACGAGAACTGTTGGAGGACTTATAAAGGAAGGGGTAAATAAGACCCAATATTTCTCCATGGACAACCTTGATTTTTTCTAACAAGAAGGCATATGGGAGTTTGAGACTCTGTCTGGAATACCGGTTCTTGAACCAAGTGACCATGAAGAACAAGTATCCACTTTTTAGGATTGATGATCTTTTCAATCAGCTAAAGGGATCTCATTGGTTATCGAAGATAGACCTCAGATCAGGCTATCATCAGCTCAGGGTACAAGATGAGGATGTGTAGAATACGACCTTCAGATGTTTGTATGGACACTACGAGTTATTGGTTTTTACATTCGGCATGACCAATTCCCTAGTAGTGTTCATGGGACTCATGAATAAGATCTTCCAGCCATTCCTCGATCACTTTGTGGTGGTCTTCATCGACGACATCTTGATATACTCAGTGACGGAGTAGGTGCATTCCTATCATCTGAAAATAGTTCTAGACACACTCTGAGAGCACCAGATTTATGGAATGATTAAAAAGTTCTAGTTCTGGATATGAGAGGTCCACTTTCTAGGACACATTATCTTGAAGGCTGTAGTTGCAGTAGATCCATCAAAGATAGAGGTGGTTCTTGCTTGGGATCCACCCAGGACTATGACTGAGGTGCAAAGTTTTCTGGGGTTGGCTGGATACTACCGGAGATTCGTGCCTGATTTTTCCAAATTTGTGGAACCCTTATCAGCATTGACTAAGAAGGAACAACTCTTCATATCGATGGAGAGATGCTAGCAGAGTTTTCAGAAGCTAAGGCAGTGACTGACGGGTGCCCCCATCTTAAGGCTACCAGAAGAGGGCATTGGGTATGTAGTCTACTGCGATGCATCAGGGACCAGACATGGTTGTTTCCTGATGCTAGAGCAAGCATTGATCGCCTAAGGCTCACGACAACTGAGGAAACATGAGTATAACAACACTACCCACGAACTGGATTTAGCAGAAGTGGTCTTTTCCCTGAAGATGTGGTGACATTACTTGATGGGTGGACGTTTTACAGTCTACTCTGATCACAAAAGTCTAAATTATATCTTCTCACAGAAGAACCTAAACCTGATATAGTAGAGATGGCTAGAGTTCCTCCAGGACTATGACTTTGATATAGTCTATACTCTTGGGAAGGGAAACATGGTATCAAATGCACTCAGTAGGAGTTCTGGTCTTCTGTTGCTGAGTTAGGTGACATAGCAGCTAGCTGTGTTGCAGATATCCTTCATGGATAGAGATTGAGAAACTTTCCCCCAGTCTATGATTGTCACTCCCTCACTCCTTCAGCGAGTCAAGGAGGAACAGCTTGGGGACATTGACTGTGAGGCTTGACGTGCTCAGATATCTTCAGAATCGGCACCTGAAGGATTTTTTAAAGGTGGGGAGCATGCCATCTGTTTCAAAGGACGTACCATGGTACCAGTGGCGCTACGAGAGGAGGTGTCGGGGGAGTTTCATACGTCCCCCTTGGCAGTACATCTTGGTGTGGCAATGATGTACCAGGACCTCTGATGTCATCACTGGTAACCAAGGATGAAGAAAGTAGTGGAAGAATTTGTTTCTCGATGCCTCAATTGTCAGCAAGTGAAGGCCGAGTATCAGGTTCTAGCAAGCTTTACACAACCAATAGAGGTGCTGGAGTGGAAGGGGGATGCAATCTAAATGGACTTTCTGAAAGGGCTTCCACGTACGTCTGGGGGACATGATTCCAACTCGGTGATCGTTGACAGACTCACCAAGTCGGCCCACTTCCTACCCATCCAAGACCAGGGATTAGTAGAGGGCTTGGGACGCCTCAACGTATATAAGATTGTGCGAATTCATGGGGTGACATCGATGATCATCTCTGACCATGACGCATGTTTTACAACCCGGTTGTGGAAGGGATTATAGGAGGTATTTGGGAGTTAGCTATGCTTGAGCATGACCTTTCATCCCCAAACGGATGGTCAGACAGAGTGGACCATTTAGATGCTAGAGGATATGATGTGTGCTTACATCCTAGATTTTGGCCACGGTTGGGAGAATCACTTATCCTTAGTGGATTTCGCATACAATAACATATATCACTCCACCATCGGTATGGCACCATTCGATGCCCTATACGGGTTGACATTGATGATCACCTCTATGCTGGACAGACCCATGGGAGTCAGCACTTATCGGTCTAGAGTTGGTATAGGCAACCACTGAAAAGGTGCAGATCATCCAGGAGCAGATAAAGACTGCACAGATCACACATAAATCTTATGTTGATAGGAGGCATAGACCTTTGGAGTTTTAGGAGGGAGACAATGTCTTCATATGGGTCTCACCTCGATGATGTTTACAGAGATTTGGCTGAGGCGGCAAGTTATCACCGAGGTTTATCAGACCATTTCTGATACTTCGAAGGATCGGCGAGGTGGAATACCGTTTGAAACATCCACTATAGTTGGAGAGTTTTCACGACGTCATCCATGTATCCTAGCTAAGGAGATAAGTGCCTGACCCATCTCACATCATCGACCATGGTGAGCTGGACTTTGATGATGGGGTGACGTTTAAAGAGGTTCCAGTAGGGATTAAGGATCAACAAGATCGATTCCTTCATGGGTGATCGATACCTCTAGTGTTCATTCACTGGCAGCACAGGAACCTCTAGGAGAGCACGTGGGAATGGGAGGCTAATATTCGTGCTCAGTACCCCCATTTTTTTTCTTAGTCTATGTTGTGGCTTTCTAGGACAAAATGACCAATGATGGGGAGAATTTAAAGGCCTGTATTTTCCATGTAAATTTAATTTATATTATATGGAATTATTACGAGTCTTCGAAAATTGAAGGTGCAACATTCCGAGACCTGGTGTCCCCGGAATGAATTTCTGAACTTTTTTTAAGGAACATTCGGCAACCGCGTGAGCGGAATTTTCTAACTTTTGAACCAATACTCGGATTAAAAATTTGAGGGAACTGTTGAATCCACAACACCGGGATTCTCTTAAGAGAGACTTCAATTCAACCATAGTAGGTCAGGAGAAATAGATAGATTTTGGGACATTTAAAAGAATAAATAAAATAACCATGTTATTTTATTTCTTTTTTTCCTCCAATGAACAAGAAAAAGAGTGGGACCAACGGCGTGTCAAGCCATTGAATTACTTGACCCTTCAAACCCTATGTAACAACATCATTAGTATTTAAGAAGGTTCTTATTAAATGAACCCTCATAAATTCCACGAGTGTTGTCACCATTCCCCCTCTCATATTTATATGGAGCATGGGGAGAGTTATTCGCACTGATTCACCATGAGACGAAGTACTGATAGAGTGTCGTGATACCCACCTTAGAGGACGGAGCCATTTCCAAAAGGCGGGGATGAGCGCCACCGAACGACGAACACTGACTCTTTCTCAAGCATGGAGGCTCTCCAAAATCTCAAAGTATGGATTAATTTTGTTGTAATTTCAATTGATTATTGAATTATACCCTCTTTATATCAAGATAACATGGAGGGCGCGGGAAAAATGAACAAGTAATGAACCCTCCGCCATTGTTGGAATTTTGGTGCATTCACCGGAAACATTATCTTCGGGTTGGGTGAGATCCTGGACAGCAGATGGTAGCGGTGGCTGGCACAGGCTGGCCGCAATGGAGGTGGTGCACCGTCGTGCGCCGCAGGGGGAGGCCATGCCACTATCTCATGGCGGTCAGCAAAGCGGCCAACACCGGCAGGTCACGGTGGTGAAGCGGCACACCTTCGTGCTCCCCCGGTGGAGAAGGGCCGCAGATTTCCGGCTGCGATGGTGTCAAGTAGGGAGGCCAGCAAATGCCGGCCATAGTTGGAGGTAGTGGCAGGCCGCCGAAGCAGTCATGGCTCCGACACGGCGGTGGAGGGACAAGCAGCAAGTCCCGCGGGAGACCCGGTAGCACCAAAAGGCATTGTCGCTTCGCCTTCCAAATAGAGGACCCCCCCCCCCTCGTGCTATCTCGACGGACAACGCATCAGTGGGATGCACTCTGTCGTGGGTCGGGCCACCCTCCGTTATCGGCCGTGCTGCGTGAGCCTTGCGGGTCACTCCTCCGTGGGTCGGGCCGCACGAGCCAGACAGGGCACGCCCTTGCGGGTTATATCAAACCCAACTAGGCCCAGAATCGCTTAAAGGGCCATAACTTAAGAACTGATCATCTGTTTGATGAACCATCTCTGGCGATGAGACCCTTGGAGTGAGACCATCCGTTAGGTATAATCCACTTTAGTTTTCAAGACTGTTGGAATATGGACGGGTTTGATTGTACTCGAATCTAACCATGCCCTCGGAACTAAAATATGTCTAACTCATAGACCGATCATCTGATCGATGGACCATCTTTCACGTTGGAACCCTAAAGACATAGAGGTCCTTTGGGTTACTCCTTTTTGGAGCATAGTGGTGGTCGAGGTACAACTGATATCTTGAGGGGAAGATTCTACAGAGCTCGGATTCACTAGGTGTGAGGAATCTGGGGGCTAGCTGTAACGTGAAGAAAGAACATCGATCCTAAGTGGGTCTGCATCTATCGATCCTAGGTGGGTCAGCGTCTATCATATCCTATGTGGGTCAGAGCTCAGCGATCCTGTGTGGGTCAGCATATACTGATCTTATGTGGGTCAGCCAGGGTTATTGCCTATCGAACTTGTGTGGGTCAGCAACAGTGCCTCTTAACATAATAAGACGATCTAGTTTACAACTAATCATCTGAACTTTTGTTATTAAGTTATACGGGTGTGGTCTGAGTCTTCTACCTTTGTGGTGTTACCTTTGTAGTGTTATCTTTGTGGTGTTACTTGTCTTGCACTTCAATCTTCGTGGTGTTATCTTCATGCTGTTACATGTGTGGTACTTCTAGCTCCGTGGTGTTACCTGTGTGGTACTTCTACCTTCGTGGTGTTACCTTCGGGGTGTTATCTTCATGGTGTTACCTGTGTGGTACTTTTACCTTCGTGGTGTTACCTTTGTGGTATTCTTCCTTCATGTATAAGATGAGTATATCTTGATAACTTATGTATATGTATGGGCATATACCAAAGTAGAGTTGATGTTTATCGCATCTTACTTTGAGTTGAGGACAAGCTTTGTGGTTTTTCCATTGTGGAACTCTATGAGACCTACGAGGGTCTTGGGTTCCCTACAGAGTATCGTTATACTCACCCTTGCATGGGCTACACTAGCACCTTATTGTGTTTTGTGCAGATGATGTACAATGTTGATTGAGGGAGAGAGATCCAGGACTAGACGGTTCCCGGAAGTGGACCATTTGGCATGACGTGACGTGGGGACTACTGATCGTGATCTATACCTAACCTTCAGGTAAGATCCTTAGTGGACGATCCATCATATTTTTTTCAATTTTTTTGTTGTATTTGTACTTTTCAGTTGGGATTATATTCCGACCCCTTTACATTCAGCACACTTTTTACTAACGTAGTTTACTTGGTGGTTGCATCTTGTTGTGTTCTTGGACTGTGTGTTTGTACAGGTTAAAAAGGAAATGCCTTCCGGTTTTAGGGATATGTCTTTCTGGTGCTAGTCATCAGCCCCTGGCCTATGGAAGGTGGGCTTGGGGTGGCCATGGCATGGGCCCCGAGGGATGGGTCATGCAAAATTATTTAATTAATTATTTAATAATTAATTGATTAATTATTATTTTCTCTATTATTTTATTTTTATTTATATATTTATTTAATATTTATTCATTTATTTATTTATTATTTAGTTATTATGTTCAAATTAATTATTAATTTATTTTTAATTAATTAATTAATTAATTAATAACTATTTGTTATTAGTTTATTATTCATTATTTATTCTTTATTCTTTATTCTTTATTCTTTATTCTTTATTCTTTATTCTTTATTCTTATTGTTTATTTTTATTCTTTATTATTTATTAATTATTAATTTATTTTTGATTAACTAAATATTAATTTATTGTTAGTTTATTATTCATTCATTTATTTAATTATTTATTATTAATTTATTATTAATTATTTATTGATTATTTATTAGTTAAATATTAATTAATTATTATTAATTTGTTAAATATTAAATATTTCATATTTCATATTAAATATTAAAATTTAAATATTAATTATTAATTAAGAATTATTAATCTTATAATTATCAATTATTAATTATTAGTTATAATTAATTATTAATTATTAATTCATTATTTATTTATTTATTTTTAAATTTAGTTATGTATTTATGTATTTATATATTTATTATTTTTTCATTATTATTTATTATTTATTATTTATTAATTTTTTTAAATTTACCAAATATTAATTTATTATTAGTTTATTAATCATTTATTATTTATTTTCTTATTTATTCAATATTCATTATATATTAATTATTTATTAATATTTTATTACTAATTTATAAATTTTTTATAAATTTTTAAATATTAATTAATAACTATTAACAATTAATTATAAATGATCAATTATTAATTATTAATTATTATTAATAATTAATTATTTATTACTTATTACTTATTATAAATTAGAAATTAGAAATTATTGATTATTGATTATTGATTATTGATTATCGATTATTTATAATTTATTATGTATTAGTTATTATTTATTTATTTATCAATCATTTATTAAGTTATTATTTATTTGTTAGATATTTATCATATTATAAATTGTTTTTTAAATAATTTATTATTTATATCTTACTTATATATTATATGTTATATATTATCTATTATCTATTATCTATTATCTATTATATATTGTTTATTATATATTATCTATTATATATTTTTGTATTATATATTACATATAATATATTATGTATTATATAATATATAATAGATAATATATATTATATATTATATATTATATATAATAGATAATATATTATGTATTATATATAATATATAATGTAATATGTATTATATATATTATATAAAATATGTTGTATTATATATTATGTATTATATATTATGCATTATATATAATGTATTATATATTATTCCTTATATATTATATGTTATATATTATATATGATATATTATTAACCATTAATTATTGATTAATCATTATTGATTAATCATTATTTATTAATCATTATTGATTAATAATTATTGATTAATCATTATTTAGTGTGTATCTATTTGTTATGTATTACTTTTTTATCAATTAATATATATATATGTATAGGTATATTAAATTCGAATTATTGACCACATATTGAGCCTGCTAGCGTGGTAATGTTTTTGGAGAATAAGAAAGAGGTAAGGGGTTCAAATCTCACCCAATGCAGAATTTTTATATATGGCATGGGCATGTGCATGGACATGGACTTGTGCGTGGACATGGATTTATGCATGGAGATGGGCATGTGTGTGGTAATAACAAATCAATAAATCAATAAATAAATCAAAAAATTTCAAAAAAAAAATAAATAATAAATTAATGAAAAAAATAAAGAAATAAAAAATAAAAAAATAAAAAAAATAAAAAAAAACGATTTAGAAATGGTTTAAACCACTGCTAAAAACCCATCACTAAATCGTTCTATGGAAGTTTTATAAAATTGCTGCTAATTATATCCCGACACACGATTTAGAGGTGATTTTCCAAAACTACCGCATAATGATTATGCGGTGGTTTAAACCGCCACTAAATACAAATTTTGGTATACTGTGTATATCTTTGCCTTCATAGTAATAAAACATCATGAAAATTTTAATGGAATTTTCTTCAATTTTCATCTTTATATATTAGAAATACATCATCTATGGAATTATTATTTATGTACAACCATCCATGTTCAATTTTTCTATTTTTTTGGAGTGATTGTCTTTTTTTCGTAATCATCATATCCCACTATTTCATTCATGTTATGCTATATTTTATGAAAATTTCATATAATGTATTTTATTTTCATGGTATTTTTCATGATATGATAGATTATTTTCATGTGGCACACATATATATTGTTTGTTATTATGTAAGGGGTAATTTTGATATAACCTTAATATATATTAAGAGAAAAAATATATATCTAATGATATAACAATTTGACTTAGGTGGTTAACCCAAATCACTTATTATATTGAACAGGAGTGGTTATCCTATGACAATAATGTTATTGGCATGAATTTAACGCATTCCATTATGGTAATAATTTCTAGTTAGTTAACATAGCATATGTTATGATTTTATATAATTATATTTGCACCACATACATATATTTATTCTATAAGATTCATGACTATTTTCCCATGTTTCTACATTCCAATTCCATGTTCTGTGATATGATTTTATGCTAATCATTATGAGATTTTATTTACTTATTCTAGGATCTATGTAATTATATTATGCATAATGACTAGATTTTATGATTCCATGTTCAATTTAATCGGTTATATATCATATGATTTTGTTTTCTCACATATTTATGATCTAATTATCTAATTATAATTGATACATTTTTTCCATATAAAGGGTTTCATATCCCTCATTATTATGTTTTTCATTTCCATAGGAAATTATATATTGGAATATATATTAGAGAAAGTATTGTGTGGATAATTTTATGGGAGATAATGATGAAATAATGTATAATGGTATATTTATATAGTCTCAAATGTAACTAAATCTCTTAGTTCTAAGATAGTGTGTTTTATCTATGAGATGTAATATTTAATTATTCTATATTATATAAGATATATGTACATTAATAAGTGTTCATCACACTATAGAAACATGAACTAAGAGTAAAAACTTCATAAGAGGATAGTAAATAGGACAATAATAATATTTAGTAGAAATATACGACATGTTATCATTAACATAGTTGAAAGTTCACCCATAAGACATCATAAAATTATTGAAAAATCTAACCAAGTCATGTCATTGAATAGTAATGTCGAAAAAGCTGAATATATCATGAACATGGATTAAATTTTCAAAAAATCATAATGAATCATTTCCCCACTTAGGGATATCATGATATAAAAATAGTTACCAAACTAATTAGAGGTATATATAAATTGTGGCCAACATGTATTCATATTCTACTCTAAAAATGTGTTCTAAATATAAATTAAAAATACATAAAGTGCATACATGAAATGAAACCAAGTGAATGAAGTAGGAAAAGATGATAAATAAGTTATGAAAATTTTCTCCTTTAACAATTATTTATGAAATAAGGGAAAAAATAATTTAAAATAGTATGAAATTAACCAAAAACTAAAAACATGTGATAATATTTTATATTTAAAATATTTATTTTTTTAGAAAATCATTGAAATAATAATATTTATATAGTAAAACATAGAATGTGAGAGTAAATGGAAACATTCCCATTAACACGTTTTAATTTAATGTAAAAGGATAGAAATGGAACTATGAAGAAATTCACATCCCCAAAAACAATGTATAAAATAAAAACATAGATAAAAAATAGACAATAAGATAAAATGAAAAATATAGGAGAGAGTGATATAAAAATTAATCAATAGAAATAAAAAAATAGGAATGGAACATACACCACAATTCTCAGCTTTTATCAAACAATTCTCAAACAAACTACATGGTTACCTGAAATTCAAAAATTAATTGATTATTTTTTCCCATATTTATTAAATATCTAAATATCCATTTTTATCATGATTTATTCTGTTATTAACTAAATTTTATCCACCTCACCTTTTTTGATGTAGTTCGGTTTATAGTTCCTAATCTAATTTTGTGTAGTGCTAATAGTAAAAATATATTATACCATGGTTCCACAAGCTCAATAATTACCAATTCATATGTTTTGTATATCTATAACACTAAAAGAGTTCAATATATCAATTTATCATTAAAAATATAGAGATTATTTCATGTGAAGATTGTTGTTATGGTTAAAAATAACAATGATTACTTATAATTAATATCATTATTACCATGCCACTATTTTCATTCCAAAATCATAGAGATGATATTATTTATTATTATATTTTATTCAATCATGAAATGAAATTTTAATAATTTCTATTAAATAAATATGTGAAATATAAAACATTATCATTCACTGAGGTTATAAAAAACAAGAACGACTGAAACATTGTTTTTTGAGAAAGTTTTAAAAAGAAGAGGAAAACTTTTAGATAAGATAGTTTTGTAAAAAAATAAATGTATATTATATATAATTTTTATATTGTCATTTTATTAAATAATTATCTTATATAATGGTTATGTGGATAATTGAAATGTAAACATGGGTCCTGAAAATGTTAAATCACACCTTGAGTAGCCTCTTTTGGATTAAGGATAAATCCTTCATTGGAGGGAGTTTTTCTAACGATAAAGGACTAAGAATTTGTATATAAGCGTTTAAAGTGAAATTTCTCTAGATATTTAGATAAATAAAGAGTTTTAAAAGTATGGACAAACAGATGAGGTATGGGTGTTTATACAACCAATTGGGTTGGAAATTTTTGAATAATGTATTAATTATTATATTATTTTGGAAACGATTATGACTAATATTGACTAATATGATTTTTATTAGATTATTATTAATCTAATGAGGTTTACATTAAATTTAAAGAAACTCAAAATAGAATATAATCATGTTAATAATTGAATGACCTTAAATAATTAGAAATAGTTTTTACTAAATGAAAATATAACTTAGGATTCAAAATTTCAAACAAAATCTTATAAATCTAACTTATTATTTTTAAAATAATTATTTTATTCCTTAAATACATTTAATGTTTAAAATTCTATAATAAAATATTTTTTTATATTTATATCATAATTATTTCACAAGGATTAATGTATTCATTAAAAGTATATTGTTTATCAGTCATAGAAAAACATAATATTGAAATAAAAAAATAAATATTCCCCCAAATATGCTTTCAATGTTACGATTATAAAAAATCCCATTATATAAAATTAAATTTCAAAATATTATAAATTTAATATTTTTAAAAATCATAAAATACAAAGGACGAAATTTATTTTGAATAAAATAAAATTTAATTTTCCATGAGTGATTACATTTAGGATTTTCATCATTATTAAATAATTTATAATTGATAGTTATTTATGATATATATTTTTTGAAAAAAATGTTTTAAAATTATATTTTTAATGATTAAAATAAAAATTAATATTTTATTAATCAACTTAAAACATGAATTATTGAAATTATCTCTTTTTCATTTCACGTTATATGATTTGAAAAATGACATTATTGATATATATTGTTCAAATTTTCATTACTTATTTAAAATAAAAATTATTTGGAATTATACTATTATCAATAGTCATGGTACTTTTTTATTTGAATTTTATTATCCCTAATTGACTTCTATAATTCTAAAGGAAATATAATTATTGTACTTCTTATAAATATCTCTTATTTCCTCTATCATTCATCCCCCAAATTTTCAATTCAAGAAATTTATATATTCATTAAAAAATTAATACCATGTTTCAAATAGTATATTTATTTATAGTGGTGTACATGAAATCAATAATTATATTAGACCACAAAACATTTGAATTTATTTTTTCATTTTTATTATATACTTGTGTTTACATTAAGATTTTACTATTTTCAATTTTGTGTAGTATTTTCATAGTTCATATGTAATCTTTTATACTAATGAAATAATTTTTTTTAATTTTAATTTTGTAATGTATGTGATCTATGATATACATTATGCTTATATATGATAAAAATATTAAGGAAAATCAATTTTCATATTTTAAAAGTAAAAGGTGGTATGTTTTTTCCCCTATATAAATTTCATACACAGTATTTCAACTCAAAACCTGAGACACAAATAGACGAGTGTGATTTATTATCACACCCTTGGGATCCCATGTTTCCTTAGTTAACATATAATTTATCCAAAATACATTTAAAATAGGAATAAATTTATTTGAACCACATTATAACTATAATCCAAGATTTTTCACAGCACACTTCATAGTAAAGATCCCACACTATATTAACACCTCTGTATAAAGTATATCTGAAGGACTTCATATGTAGTTTCACAAGAGAGATATTTTGAAAAAATTATTTCCCTACCACTTATTTTTTTTGTGGGAATATTAATGAACCAAAACCCTAATTTAATCAAGAACCTGAAAGGGGCCTGCGTATCTTAGAAATAGAATCCCCTTCTTCATAACCCTCATAACATTCCATGAAGAAATTCTAAGAAATAATTATAAAATTATAGACCTTATCATCTGATTAAATTTATTTTCATGGGTATTGTATGTTTTAGGAGAAGGTTTGACAGAGTAAAGGTATGGTTTAAAGTAAAATTTAATCTATGAATAAATATTTCTACATGGAGGCCAGTGTATTACCATGATAGGCTAGTTGGAGGGTCTGTCTATGAAATAGTGTAGTTGGTTTCTATATAGTTCCTTGAGGGTATTATTTTATTTCCTCTTCTATTTCAGTGGTTCTTTTTTCTATAGTAACATGCATGAACTATTCTATTAGTCTTGATGAGTTTTTATTTTCTTATAGGATGTCTTGTGGAATTAATACTTTTGGATACACCATCGATCTCAAATATCAAGATCATTATCTCTACATTATCAAGGGTTTCTATGGTGTGTTGTTTGAATTTTCTCTATAGTTTCTTTTAGAGTTAGTAGGCCTCATCATGGGGATGACCATTTCACCATGGTCATCTCCAAATTTTAAAAAAAATTATATTTTACCATGACATGAATTATAGAGGGTGGTTTTGTTAAGGAAAATTATAGTTTAGAGGAAAATGTTTCTTTAAAGTTTTATGGAAGACTGATATATTGTAGTGTGGTGCAACACCTTTCATTATAATCATATGTCCTTTAGAAATAGGTATAAATTAATATGATCCTAGAAATTCAATTCATTCACCATTACTCCATTCACTCTTTTGTGACATGAGGGTGGTTTTGGGAGACCATTAAGTCAATCTTACTTGAATTATATCTCTTACTTTGAGAGGTTTATTTTTGATGATCCAGGGTGAGTTTGAATGTTTTATTTCTGGGTTTATTCAAATTATTCCCTTGGGGATACTCAGCAGAAATGATGATCCAAATTAGGAGATTTTAGGGTTGCATTTTTGGGGAGTAATTTTTCATGTATTAGTTGGTTGAGGTTTCCCAAACATGTTTGAGATATTTTAGTGATGTCACCCTATTTCATAATAGATGTATAATCTCTCATTGGGTTTAGGGATTGGATAACTCTATTCCTTTTTTTTTATATTTTGGGTGATGGGTGATTTCTCTTTCATTAGGTCAATAATATTAATTAGATTATTAAATATTATTTACTATATGTAATAAAATTGATGGGAATTGGGTGTTCTATATGTGTTTACCTGTTTTCAATGATTTTCATTTGAATTTATTCCATATTCTATTATTGTTGATTTTTTTTGTTGTTTCTATGATTTAATATTGAAAATAACCCTTTATAAAGTGTTAAAAACAAAAATATAGTAATGATATTGGTGTGTGGGAAAGAGTTAGTTGACACAAAAACATGTTTTATATAAGGACGATTAAAATTTATTAGATGTTGAAATATATTAATATTTACTATTTTTTTATGGATGATATTGTGTGGTAAAAGTTGAAGACATATTGTAGTTATTTTTATGTATTTGTTTAAATGTACTTGTTGACATGTATAGGGATGTGTGGTTTCATTGGTTAGGTGTGTGGGGACATTAGTTCTTTTTCAGTTAGAATGGCTTAGAAATTGCAGCAATATTGGTTAATATGTGTCAGAATTTTATCTTATATAGGTTAGGAAGGGTTGTGTTATGCTATGGTTTTTTAGTTTTTAGTTGATGTTGGAATGGTTATCATGGTGCATAATTCAATAGGAATGTAGTTTTCTTACTTGAAACACCTCGAGTTTTTAAATTAAGAACATCATGTCCGATAATGTATATGAAACACAACACTGAGCTTAAATTACCCATAAAAAATATGATTTAGATATGAATATTATATCATAGGTGTTAAATTACATGCTATGAATTTGTATAATATAATAATAAAAACTTTATATTTTACACATGTATAAAATTTATTCCATGGTTATCAATTTATTAGTAATGAAAATAAAAATAATTTTAAAGTAAAAGAAATGTTTTCATCGAAAAATATTTTTTGCACACATTGTGTTTTTTATATTAAGAAACTAAATTAATAATGGTTTTTAAATTAAGTTAGTTAGATTTATAAATTCAATATTCAATTAAATGTATAATTATTTATCTAATATTTTTTATCTATGCAATATATAAGGATAAATTCAATTTCAGGCTTAAAAATTATATTTTCTAAAAATAGGGTTTGCAACATTTTGTACAGTTTTCAAAAAAAATACTTTTCTAAAATATTTAGAAAATTAATTTTAAAAAACCCTTCATTTTTTTAATCATCATGTGAAAATTAACACAGAGTGTGTTTTTGATAATTTTCAGAAAACGTTAATTTTTCTATGAATAATAGAAAATACTAATTTTTATTTATAACTGATTTTTCTTTTAAAAAAATTTAAAAAGTTCATTTTAACATAAAATTGTTTTAAAAGTAAAATTATATTAATTATATTAATATTAATACATTTTTTAAATCAGATTCAATTTAATGTTCATTTTTGAAATAAAAATATTATTTACATAACAAAACATTTTTTTTGGAAAACCTCTTTTATGATGCATGTGTAGAGTTAATTCTACATAAAATCCAACCACATATATGAATTTAATTTGGTAAAATGGATACAACATTTTGTATGATAATTATTTGTATTATATAATAATGAAAACTTAATTTTTTGTAATAATGAATAATGAAATGTGTAAAAATTTAATTAATGCTATTAAGGTTAAAATGGGTTTAATGATGGGGGGTTAAACCAAAAGATAATGGTATACATAAGGAACCAAAAATAATCATTACATAATATTGATTTTTTTCCTTGAATTCATTCTCTTGATTTTGAGGATCTTTTCTGGTTTTTGTTTTATTTAATTTACATAAAAACCTAGCCACATGGATTCAAAAATAACTAGTTCATCATATCAAAATCATCCCTCAATATAAATTTCCATTAAAATTACATATTAAATATTCACCATATCCCATAATATATTTTCACATATGAAACCTTTATAGACTCAAATCAATCTTCATAATCATGGTAGATTAAATTATAAGATCTACCACCTCAAATGCTCTGTAAGTGTAATTGTAAGCATTAACAATAGAATGTCATCCATAAGAATATGATTAGAATAAGGGAATGATTAAAAATTAAAATTTCCTGAGAATAAAATGAGTTAATTTATACCCATAATTACCTCGATCATAAATCATAATAAATGGAATAATCCTTTAATAAAGGATAATGTTATAATAATGAGTAATCATATTCCATGGGATGTAAATATTGATAAAATTATTAATTAATATGAAAATAAAGAATATATAAAGGATATAAGAAAATTTATATATCATTTATATATAACTCTTACAATCACTATTAAAAATGGGATAATCATACCATTTACTTCTATACTTAATGGATTAGAGGGAATCATAGAACCACCCATCATTAGATTATAACATGACCGCCTATTCGTTTTGATAACATAACCACCCATCCTTAGATTATAAAGGAACCAACCAAAATCATATATAATTCCTGAGAACCAAAACATAAATAAAGTTAATAGAGAATTCATTTCATCATAAAACACATAGAAACATCCATTATTCATTTCATAAAATGATTATCCCATGGATAAGAAATGAATTCCATGAAATTCTCTTTGAAAAAATCATAATCCATACAGATAATAAATGAGGATTGTATCACTGATAAATATCCCCTATGGATAAAATATAATATCAAGGGTTATTTTCATTGGTGAATATAAATACCCTTAAAAGATAATTAAAATCATTCTTGAGCAATGTGACATTTTTTACATTGAAAATCACTATTATGAAACAAAAATATCACAAAATATTTTGAAAATGGTTTTAATTGAAAATTTACCTAAAAAATTATAATGTAATATTAAATTAAAATAATGGTCATGGTGATGTGAAAATATGTTAATTTTTAACATGTTCAAAATAAAAAACCATATCAAGCATTTTGTAAAGTGAGTCAAAGGTGACCCATTTGGAAAATATTAACAAATTTCCATTTAAAGACACATAAATGAAGATAAATAGGCATGTAAAATAGGAACACGAAATAATTTAGGTTTTCAAATGGAAATTTTTGAAATAAGTTTTTAAAACATGGATATATAAGAGAAACATTCCTAATGTAATAAAAAATAAAAGATCGGTATAAATTAAGAATTACATTCTTGATGATTCACTAACCAATATGGATGGAATTGGAAATTAAAGATTTACAACATTCACAACCACAGGATAATAAAGATATGTGTTTATGAGTATGAGAGTATATTATTCTCCCCTAAGGAACTTTGATCATAAAAAACACAAAAAGAAAATAGATTGAAACATAGATATTTTACCACTTTGGTAACATTTCAATCATAATCCCCATAAGAAAATAATGTCAAATGTAACTTTAAATAACATGAAAACAAGTTTATTCATGAAATAACATGTAAAAGGGGAAGTATATACACCATATAAAATATTATAGGCACATATCATAAACATATGTCCCAAATAAAGGGAATTTGAGAAATATTACCCTTAAAAGATCACATCTTTGAATTGAGATTTATTCAATTAAGATATTTTGGGTAAATAAAATTCATCCAAAAAAATAATAGACTGTATGTATACTATTTCAGAATCAATATCACTTTACAATAATAATTTATAGTTATTATTTACACCATTATACCCATCCAAGTAAGGTGGTGGTGGAAAATAGATTACACCACGACGTGGAGACGGTATTCCGTACGTACGCACGTGCGGTGATTTCGTTTTCCGTAGGATGGAAATATGGTGAAATAGGGTTGTGTCATAATTATAATAACATATCAGTATATGATTTATACTGATGTTATTACTTCATTATGAAACAACTAAAGAAGAAGAAGTGGAAGAAGAAATAAAGTTAAAAGAATCGGTAACAGACATTACCTCTTCTTTGAAGCGCTTCTTTGAGACCTCCTTTTAGGGCACTAAAATTGGTTTTTTAAGAAGCCAAGGACCTCTAGGATGTTTCTAGGGAAGTGGAGAAGAGAATTTTTTAGGGTTTGGCCGAGCGTGAAGGCTCAAAGTGGTGTGAGGAAGAGAGGGAGGAGGTGCCCTTTTATAAGGGAGGAGAGGGGAACCTTTGGAAAAACTAAAAATATTATTTTATTATAAAGTCATATTCGGTTTTAAATAGCTCCAAATTGATTTATTTAGAAGCTAAGGTGGGTACGGTTCGAAATCCTATCATCCAATAGAATTTAGACAAGTTTAGGTCATTATATTAACCTTATCTTTTAGTTTTAACTCTTAGTTAATTAGATTGACATTTACCATGTCACTTTGTATTTTTATATTATATAGTTAATAAACTTACCATAAACATCCAAGAGACCCCCCAAGTGTTCCATTAATGATACACCTATCATGATATAAGTATCTTGGCCGAAGATCAGATTTTTAGGAATAAAATAACAATCAATAATATAATATTTGTTTTAAAAACTATTTTATGTCAATTTTGAGACTATTTATTAATTAATTTTTGTGAAAATAATAATAGAATTATTAATTCTAAGAAAGTTAATTAAATAAATACTAACATGTCATAGTAACCTTGAAAATTATTTTAATTCATAAAAAGTCTCAAATTATATTTATTTGGGTATTTATAACATCAATTATGTCAATATTTCATTAATAAGATAATTACTGCATCATCATTGTGTCATAAATAAATTACATTATTTAATGTCTAAAAATTAAAAATAAAATATCATTATGTTGGAAATATTTTTATCTTTCTAATGAATATTTATAGTTGAATTTATCTTATGTATAACCGAATATTAAAAATTATTTACTTATTAAACTTTGATTTTAACTATTTTAACCCTTCTTTAAATAAATTAATAATAAATGTCCTAATCTAATACAAGTGGTCCTAAGTGGTCATATTCTATTTCTAAGGTTGTATTTGGTCGAATTACACTTATCCAATAGAATTAGTACATGTGTTCGGGTAATAATAATATCATTTTTTATCCTTAATTACCCTATTTACTTTTAACTGTGGTAAATAAAAGTAAAAAGTTATTATTCACCCAAAATTATTTTCATCTCATTGAACCAAATTTTACTTACTGACATCAACCCTGTTTCTCGGATTTTTGAAATTCCACTCACATAAGCGGTAAAATTAAGTTTTATGTAAATTTGCAAATTCTCCTAGGAGTTGGGTAAAAGACGGTGAAAAGTTCAATAAAATTTTTATATATCTAAAATTATTATAAAATTACTCCAATGAATTACATTGAACTTATATAGGTATTATGTATCAATTTTGACCTAAAATAAATTTAAATAAAATAAATAATTATTTAAATAAAAATTCGGTTTTTAAATAGTAACCCAGTGTTTTCACTATTCACCAAAAATTGAAAGTTTCGAGAAAAATACCAAAATTTCACCCTAGGCTAATTTCGATATTCAGAATCCAAAAATGAAGTCCATTTTGAAAAATAAAATTTAAAAATTTTCAAAAAGTGGTTATTACTATTCATAACGGCTAGTTTTAATAATATTTTAATAGCATATCGTTGTTTAGTGAAACTCGGTATTGCGTACGACCCAAGCTATCGAGGAAGGCCGCGTTTGCGTGTAAAGCAAGCCAAGCTAGTGTTGTGTGTAGTGAAAGATTCCTTTGATGATTTATATAACATAAAAACAAAATATTTCTTATAAAAGTCTCGGGTGTTACATTCTACCCCCCTTAAAATGAATTTCACCCTCGAAATTTGTCAATTTGTAACAAACAGATGAGGATACCTCTCCCTCATCATATCCTCGAGCTCCCATGTAGCTTCTTCTAATTGGTGGTTCCTCCGTAAAACTTTCACCAAGCGAGTGGTCTTATTCCGTGGGACTTTTTCGCTACGATCCAGAATCTCTATCAGTTGTTCTTCATAAGGAAGATCTTGTTCCAGTGGTACAACTTTTGAGATGAGTACATGTGAAGGATCAGGTATGTACTTTCTCAGGAGAGATACATGGAACACATCGTGAACTTTATAGAGATTCGGTGGAAGCTCCAATCAGTAAGCTACCTTCCCAACACGATCCAGTATTTCGAAAGGACCGATATATCTAGGGCTCAACTTTCCCTTCTTTCCAAATCTCATGACCCTCTTCCAGGGAGATATTTTTAAGAACACTTTATCACCCACTTCAAACTCTAAGTCTTTTCTTCGATTGTCGACATAACTTTTTTTCGACTCTGAGCTGCTCTTATGTGTTGTTGAATAGATCTGAACTTTTCTAACATCTCATCAACAAGATCAGGTCCTAATAGCTTTCTTTCCCCAAATTCATCCCAGAAAGTTGGAGTCCTGCATTTCTTTCCATAGAGAGCTTCATAAGGAGCCATCTGAATACTGGAGTGAAAGCTATTATTATAAGAAAATTCCACCAAAGGTAGGTGTTGATCCCAACCACCTTTGAAATCCATAGAGCAAGATCTCAACATATCTTCTAGAGTTTGAATCGTCCTCTCAGACTGACCGTCTGTCTGAGGATGATAAGCAGTGATGAAACTCAACTCTGTATCTAGAGTATACTAAAGACTTCGCCAGAACTTTGAGGTAAACCTCAGATCTCGATCAGATATAATAGAAAGTGGTAATCCATGCAATCTTACCACTTCCTTTACATATATCCTGGAAAGCTGATCTAGAGATAAATCCTCTCTAATAGAAATGAAGTGTGCAGACTTTGTAATACGATCAACTATGACCCAGATAGCATTATTGCCTTTGGATGTTTTAGGAAGTCCTGTGACAAAGTCCATAGTGATTTTTTCCCATTTCCATTTGGGTATGGGTAATGGTTGTAACATCCCCTTAGACTTCTGTCTCTCAGCTTTAACTTGCTGACAAACCAAGCATCGAGAGACATATTCAGCAACATCTCTTTTCATGCCATCCCACCAGAAGTACTCTTTCAGGTCCCTATACATCTTCGTGCTTCCATGATGAATAGAGAATGAATAACTATGAGCCTCATCCAGCAACTCCTTCTTTAATTTGGGGATGGGAGGAACACAAACCCAATTCCTGAACTTTATTATCCCATCACAATCAAGGTTGAATTCAGGAACATTTATCACCGTCTTTTGTAACTCTACATCTTCTTTCTATGCCTCTTTAATCTTCACATGTATATATGGTTGAACATTCATTTGATAAAGATAAGATTTTTCCCCTTCCATTATAATTCCAAGATCCATCCTTTGTAAATCCATAAATATTGGATCTTTTGTGATCCTCATCATGGATAAACTGGAATGGTCTTGTCGATTTAATGCATCTTCCACCTTGTTTTCTTTCCCAGGGTGGTATTGAATTGAGCAGTCGTAATCCTTAATCAGCTCCAACCATCTTCTTTGGCGCATATTCAACTCCTTTTGTGTGAAAATATACTTTAAACTTTTATGATCAGTATAAATGTCACACCTTTCTCCATAAAGATAATGCCTCCAAATCTTTAATGCAAAGATTACCGCTGCTAACTCCAAATCATGAGTTGGGTAATTTTGCTCATGTATTTTCAACTGTCGTAAGGCATAATCTATCACCATATCATTTTGCATAAGAACACACCCCAATCCCTTCTTGGATGCATCACTGTAGATCACAAACCTTTCTCCACTACAAGTCAGTGTGAGCACAGGTGCACTAGATAACCTTCTTTTCAACTCCTTGAAATTCTCTTCACATTCCTCTGTCCAAACAAACTTAACTCCTTTCCGAGTCAACTTGGTCAGTGGATTAGATAATCATGAGAAATCTTTCACAAAACATCGATAATATCTAGCCAAACCAAGAAGACTTCGGATCTTAGTTACTGTTGTTGGTCTCGACCATCTTTCGATAACCTCTGTTTTTGCTGGATCCACAGATATCCCCTCTTTTGAGATTATGTGACCCAAAAATGAAACTTTTTGAATCCAAAATTCACACTTGGTAAATTTTGCATAAAGCTTATCCTTTCTCAGGGTCTTCAATATAACTCTCAAGTAATCTTCATGTTCTTCCTTGCACTTTGAATAGACAGGAATATCGTCTATAAAGACTACCACAAACTGATCAAGATAGTCTCTAAAGACTCTATTCATTAGATCCATGAATATAGTAGGGGAATTAGTAAGACCAAATGGCATCACTATAAATTCATAGTGTCCATACCTTGTACGGAAAGTTGTCTTTGGTATATCCTCCCTTTTGACCCTTAATTGATGATACCCAGAATGAAGATCAATCTTGGAAAAGTATTGAGCTCCGCGTAGTTGGTCAAATAAGTCATCAATGCGCAGGAGAGGATATTTGTTCTTGATAGTGATCTTGTTAAGTTCTCGATAATCAATGCAGAGTCTCATTGATCCATATTTCTTCTTAACAAACAGAACAGGTGCTCCCCAAGGTGACGCTCTAGGGCATATGAATCCCTTATCAAGATTCTCTTGGAGTTGCTTCTTCAATTCCTGCAACTCAATTGGGGCCATTCTATAAGGTGTCTTTGAAATAGGAAAAGCACCCGGTACGAGTTCAATTGAAAAATCAAATTCACGATTTGGTGGAAGACCCGGTAATTCCTCCGGAAAGACATCATCAAACTCCCGTACAATGGTCATATTATTAATCTTGAGTTTCTCACCAACCATTTGAGATAAATAACCTTCATTTAGTGGAATCAAGACCCAGAAGATGGAAGAAATTTCCACTGGAAGGTTATGTTCATCCTTGCATCAATAGACGATCAAAGATTGATCTGGAATATGAAATGTGACTTCCCTTCTTTGGCAATTGATATGAGATCCATATAGAGAAATCCAATCCATACCAAGAATCACATCAAATTACACTATAGGGAGGATCACAAGATTTATAGGAAGAACTTTCCCACAAACTTCAATCGGAAACGAATTATAAACTTTTGATGCGACTGTTGTGCCATTAGGGGTTGTCACAACTAACTCAACATCTAATTGTTGAGGTAATACGGTGATAATCTTAGAAAATTGTTCAGAAATAAAAGAGTGGGTGGATCCAGAATCAAATAAAACATTTTCTACTTTATATTGGATGGTAAGTGTACCTTTCACCACATCTTTATTGTACACCACATCGCTGATAGAAATTTCATGTGACTTTCCTTTTTCTTTATCCTTAAGAGTTTGTTGACGTCGATCATCATCATCAACCCTTGGATTTGGGAATTTATTGGCATAATTCCCCATCTCCTTGCACTTGAAACAATGAAGTGTAGGAGGTGCACTCTATGTAGCCTTTTATTTGTTCGCATCACTAGACATATTCTTCCCATCATTGCGGCATTCAAATGCCTGATGAACTTCCTTTGCACATTTGAAACATTTACTTGTCCCTTTAAGACAACTCCCTCCATGTTTCTTTCCACACATTGAGCATAAGGGAAAATTCATCTTCTTTTCAGTGTGATCTTTAGATTTTCCTTTGAATTCCATTTTCCTTTCTTATCAAACCCATATGACTGATGGGTTACTCCAATCTCCATCTCAACTTTGAGAGCACATCGAACGATTTCCTCGTAGCTATTGAAGTACCTTATAGCTAACGCCCTTAGAAGACTTGGTTTTAGGCCACTGAAGAATCAATCCATCTTACTCTCAGGTTGGATAATAATTCCGGAAGCGTACCTTGCAAGTCTTGTAAAATTTGCTTCGTATGTACCAACAGATTCATCATCCTTTTGCTTCAGTTCAAGAAAATCCTTCTCCATCTTTTTTTGAAGAATATGAGGGAAGTACTTATTGAAAAATAAGTTCTTGAACTCATCCCATTCCATGGACTCAATTTCATATCTTTTCCTCGTATTCTTGATAAGATTCCACCATTGATCAGTATCACCTTCCAAACGATACACTGCTAAGATGAATTTATCATGTTCAGAACATTGAAGAACTGAAAATATCTTTTCTGTAGTACTAATCCACTATTCAGAAACTAATGGATCAGTAGACCCGCTAAATGAAGGTGGACGCTGCCTCATAAAAGATTCAACTGAATGTTTCTCATTCCTTTGATCGTTTAGAAGTCATGTATGATTCATAGCTTGAGAAAGTTGTGTGAGCATGGCAAGAAGATTTTGCATTCCATCTCCCATAACGTTTGGTTTCTCAGGGGGACAATCATTGCATTTCCCGTCACATTCCACATTAACACGGTTCCTTCGGGTTCCAGCCATTGAATAAAACCAAAAAGAATAGTGTGAGCAACACTAATTATAATGGGAAAACCACATAATCAAGAATAAAATTTCACACTTAAGGTCTTATCCTAGGTTATTCATGGTCATTTTTAAAACACTAAGATTGTGTTCTATTCTTAGAATTATCCTTAGGGTTTTTACTAAGGCTTTCACATCCTAGTTTCCAAAGGTTGACTATACCTTTCCTCTGATACCAACTATAACGACCCATACTTTACATACATTGTTAATACTTCAAAATTTAAGGATACTTATTACAACATATAACAAAACCATGAAAAGACCATATAGGTATAGTGTCTTTAGAAACTGGGAAACATAAACAACTGGTTCATAAAGCGTCTACACTGTCTCCCATTTATTTCATTATATCTATAGTCCCTTTTGGCATATCTTACTTAATAACCTTCTTCCTGACCTGGAGGGAAAGAAAACATACAAAAGGGTGAGCTCAAATGATCATTAAGGGTAAACAAAAGAAAAATCAATCACATCATGAACATAACATTTTGGAAATATTAACCTTCAAAAGAAATCATAATTTCATACCATGGGATAAATCATAGAAGTGAAATGTAATCCCAATAATCATTACATAAAACATGAAACTTTCTGGAATACACACATAATCATAGATAATCATTTCTTATTAGTCAAGTCTCATTTCCAAGACTATCTTAGTGGACAAAGTCCATTTCTGAACCGAGTTCATTCCTCGTTTTAGTCCTATTTTACTGAACCGTTTTAACCTGCCGTTCCAGCCATGTCTATATCATGAGATATAAAATCTTTACCCAATGCATTGGAGGTAGATATAGGTCTCATCCATCTCATAATGATACCATTCTTATGTGTTCCACAAAATCATAAACCATACATCATAGCATAACCCATGTAATAAAAATGGGAATCCTAAACATCGTGAAATCATAAATAAATTCATATAAGATAAAGGAATTCATAAAAATAATTCCATCACAACATAGTCAAATCAATTTAATAATAGGGATAGAAACAGAACCCTTTATTATCTTAGATGAAAAATAATTTTGATAAAACACTTGAACTCCATTCTTGAGGAAAATATCATTTCTACTTCAAAAACACTTTTCCTTTCTTAACATGCCATACAATTTTAAACTAAAAGAAGTTGATTAAAAATAAACTTGAAAACTTTTAAGGGAAGCTTCTTGGAAATAATTTTTTAAAAATCTATTCATGCCGTATAAGTTAAAAAAACATTCTCCTCGTACTTTTGTCGGAAAAGTAAAAAAAGTAACCTGTATGGTAAACAAAAGAATGATTCCTTCCAAACCTTCTGGTAAAAGACATAAAAGGGTAAAAATGACTTTAAACATACATGGAAGAATACTAAACATTTTTAGAAAACATGGACATGGATGACAAACATAACCCCAGTATATACTTACGAATAAACAATCTCAGATAAGAATGAGATTGGAATAATTATCCCTTACCTTAGGTCTGATTTGCTTCGTAAGTATCCAAAACTCCTGTATAATGATTTAAATAATGTTATTGACTTATTCCAGAATCATAATTATTGTTATGATATCATATATGGTCATATTCTTAGCTTCTTATTATTAATATTTCAATACTACTTGTTATTCGGGTGTTTATTACTTTTTGTTCTTATGCATTTTTGTCGAATAAATTCTTATTCTTCTCTTTAGGTTATAGATACCTCATTTCCAGAATGGTATTAGTGTAATATATATCATATTCATTCATTCAATTCATTTATATAATCATTATGCAATGAAGATCATGTAGAACGAGTCGCATCACATCATGGAGACGGTATTCCGTACGTACGCACGAGCGATGATATCGTTCCCATGATCGTGAAATTGTAATGGAGTGTATGTATAATATTTCAGAATCAATATCACTTTACAATAATAATTTATAGTTATTATTTACACCATTATACCCATCCAAGTAAGGTGGTGGTGGAAAATAGATTACACCACGGCGTGGAGACGGTATTCCGTACGTATGCACGCACGGTGATTTCGTTTTACATAGGATGGATATATGGTGAAATAGGGTTGTTTCATACTTATAATAACATATCAGTATATGAGTGATACTGATTTTATTACTTCATAATGAAATAACTAAATAAGAAGAAGTGGAAGAAGAAATAAAGTTGTAAGAATCGGTAATGGACATTACCTCTTCTTTGAAGCCTTTCTTTGAGACCTCCTTTTAGGGCACTAAAATTGGTCTTTGAAGAAGACCAGGACCACTAGGATGTTTCTAGAGAAGTGGATAAGAGAATTTGGCAGGGTTTGGCCGAGCATGAAGGCTCAATGTGGTGTGAGGAGGAGAGGGAGGAGGTGCCCTTTTATAAGGGAGGAGAGGGGCACCTTTGGAAAAACTAAAAATATTATTTTATTATAAAGTCATATTCGGTTTTAAATAGCTCCAAATTGATTTATTTGGAAGATAATGTGGGTATGGGTCTAAATACTCTCATCCAATAGAATTTAGACATGGTTAGGTCATTATATTAACCTTATCTCTTAGTTTTAACTCTTAGTTAATTAGATTGACATTTACCATGTCACTTTGTATTTTTATAATATATAGTTAATAAACATACCATATACATCCAAGAGACCCCCAAGTGGTCCATTAATGATACAACTATCATGATATAAGTATCTTGGCCGAACCTTAGATTTTTAGGAATAAAATAACAATCAATAATATAATACTTGTTTTAAAAACTATTTTATGTCAATTTTGACACCATTTAGTAATTAATTTTGGTGAAAATCATAACAGAACGATTTATTCTAAAAAAAGTTAATTAAATCAATACTAACATGTCATATTAACCTATAAAAATATTTTAATTCATAAAAAGTCTCAAATTTCATTTATTTGGGTATTTATAACATCAATTATGTCAATATTTCATTAATAAGATAATTACTGTATCATCATTGTGTCATAAATAAATTAAATTATTTAATTTCTAAAAATTACAAATAAATTATCATTATGTAGAAAATTGTTTTATATTTCTAATTAATATTTATAGTCGAATTTATCGTATTTATAACCCTATATTAAAAATTATTTACTTATTAAACTTTGATTTTAACTATTTTAACCCTTCTTTAAATAAATTAATAATAAATGTCCTAATCTAATCCAAGTGGGCCTAAATGGTCATATTTTATTTCTAAGGTTGTTTTTGGTCGAATTACACTTATCCGATAGAATTAGAATATGTGTTAGGGTAATAATAATATAATTTTTTACCCTTAATTACCTTATTTACTTTTAACTGTGGTAAATAAAAGTAAAAAGTTACTATTCACAAAAAATTCGTTTCATCTCATTAGACCACATTTTACTTACTGACATAAACCATGTCTCTCGGATTTTTGAAATTCCACTCACAGAATCAGTAAAGTTAAGTTTTATGTAAATTTGCAAATTCTCCTAGGAGGTGGGTAAAAGACGGTGAAAAGTTCAATAAAATTTTTATATATCTAAAATTATTATAAAATTACTCCAATGAATTACATTGAACATATAAAGGTATTATGTATCAATTTTTACCTAAAATAAATTTAAATAAAATAAATAATTATTAAAATAAAAAAATCGGTTTTTAAATAGTAACCCAGTGTTTTCACTATTCATCAAAAATTGAAAGTTTCCAGAAAAATACCAAAATTTCACCCTAGGCTAATTTCGATATTCCAAATCCAAATATGAAGTCCATTTTGAAAAATAAAATTTACAAAATTTCAAAAAGTGGTTATTACTATTCATAATGGCTAGTTTTAATAATATTTTAATAGCATATCGTTGTTTAGTGAAACTCGGTATTGCATACGACGCAAGCTATCGATGAAGGCCACGTTTGCGTGTAAAGAAATCCAAGCTAGTGTTGTGTGTAGTGAAAGATTCCTTTGATGATTTATATAAAATAAAAACAAAATATTTGTTATAAAAGTCTTAGGTGTTACAATAAATATTTCATTAATATTATATATATATATATATTAAACCCATAATTATAATCATTCTTGAGAGGTTGTGATGAAAAATGAATTTCACCAGTTTGTGAGGTGTTCATCCGTTGTACAAAAGAATTATGGATTCGATTCCCATTTGATGGGGTTTGGTGATTTATATAGGTTACACCCTTATATTAATTACATCCCAGTATATTAGTGATACTTATTTTATCATCTCAACATTGTTGTAGAATATTTTAATGGCGTGGAAGAAGAAATAAAAATAAACCATGCGGTTAATATCTATTTCTCTTTTTTGAAAAATCATATTTCCATAACATCATAAGTCCTCTATGATTTTTATCATTCAAAAACTAATGACAAAAAATGTGGAAATAGTTTTGAGGTAGGTATTTGGGAATATTTTTAATGAAAAAAAATTTCTTGAGGTGTGAAGTAATGTTGAGAATATATTCCCTTCTATAAGTGAGGGGAGGGGAACTCTTGGAACTTCCTAATATATTAAATTAATAAAAATTAATTTTAAAATAAAAATGGATCCAAAATGATTTATTATTAATAGATTATTAGTATGCTTGAAAACAATATCATCAAATAAAACAATATATACATGTTCACACTATGTTTTCTAGCATTATCATATAGTTTTAGCACCATGTTAACCCTTTTCACACTTACCATGACAAAAATTATTTTTTACTCATTTATGGTCAAGATAGTTACAATAAAGGGAACAAAACTACCCATAAATTAACATTGGTTAATTTATAATCTATATACAAATCACCTAGATGAATATTCTATTTTTTAGTAATTATTTATCATTTAATAAAATATTATTTATTATAAAATATTATTACTGTCTATTTTAGAAATGTTTCTTACATTGAACATTATAACATCAGCAAAACTAATAAAATTAGAACCAAATCATATAATACATTTAAAAATTATATTTTTATCTATTTGATTCTTGGATCATAATAATTCTCTCAAATTATATTACTTATAATAAATTTAATATTATTTATTTTATTTTTATTTTAATTTAATAATTACTGTATCGGCATCGTCTAAGAATTAAAGATAATTATTTTTTCATAAACAATAAACTAAATAATTTAATTACGAATAAAAATAACATAAATTTCAAAATTATTTTTATCACTGAACATATCCTCTATACCGTTGTTAAAAATATTATATTCTTTTAAAGCACGAGTATTGCATTTTTTACTTTTCTTTACATAAAATATTATACTGGACATAATCACGTCCAAATGGTGATAAATTGTCATGTAAGTGAATATTTGATAAGTATGGATGAAATTTAATTGTATAATACAATTCAAGAAAATTCTATTATAATTTTCTAGTCTTTACCATTTTATTTATAACCCCTAATTACCTGACATACGCTTTACAGTGGTAACAAAACTTATTATGATTATTATTCACGATGATTAAAAATAAGTGACCTTTTTACCAAATTTGGACCTCAAGATTCAAAATATAGAATCCATATTTCATGATTCATGCCATATAAGTGGTATTATTTGATTTAAAATTAAATTATTATAATGCGATGAAAAATATGTTTTTAGAGAAATGGACTTTATAATATGATATAATACTAAATTCAAGTACAAAATCAATTTCAAAAAACCCAAACTGTGTTATTTAAAATAAAAACTAACTAAGTAAATTGGTAAAAAAAATCCTAAATACAATTCAAATTTTAAATACATTAAAAATTGGGTACAACTGTGAAAAAAGCACACACACAATGAAGAAAATACATATAAAACAACATTATTAAACATTAATCATTGAAAATAATAATTTATAAAAAATATAAATACTTCACCGTAGGATAATTTTGATATTTGTTTAAAAAAATGTAATTTATTTTATTAAAAATAATTTATAAAATATCCAAAAATTAATTGTATTATTATTTGATAAAAATAATCAAAACCATTTTTAATGAAAACATATCTTTGAAGAATAAAATAGTTTTACAAAAAATTGAGTTCTTATTTCCTAATATTTATTCAAAAAATTATATTTATTGGAACCCATGTATATTTTTCAAAAATTATTTAATCCATTTCATACACACAAATTTAATGGAATGGTAATAATAGTCATATTTACATATTTCAGGGTTCGTTTTAGCAATGTTTTGCATATCATACATGTTATAGAATATAATTTACTTCTACAAAAATATTAGGATATTACATTCATTTCCATTTAATAAATTTAATCCTAATAAATTGACCACAGGCTCAAAAACCACGGGTTTGTATTTTCAAAATAACATTTTTGAAACCCCATATCATAAAAAAGACTTAATAAAAATTCTGTCTGAAAAGAGAAAAAGAGAAGTATGAATGTTATCTCAAATAGCACATGACACAGTTCCTATGAAAGAAAACATTAGTTGGGAATGAAAACACGGTTATGGAAAAAGAAACTAACTTTCATTTATTGATATAGATTGATATAGAACATGGTCAGGAGAATATTAATGACTAAAAAATCATAAATCTATGACGGGTAATGAGACCATCGATTCATCATAATGATGGTAATAGGATAAAATTTTCATTTCAAGATAATTTTCCTAGATTTTAATAATTTCTCACCATATAGACTAATAATTTATGAAAATATTCTTAACAAAAAATTAGAATCTCATCTTTTTATAAATTTCCAGAACAATCACATCTTATTCTATAAATGATGAGTATTCATGAACATTTTTTCTTGTATAAAGGTATGGAATCAACTTATAATGGATCACATAATCAAAAAAGGATAACCAGATATTCCTTCTATATTTAGATATAGAAAAAATAAAATGTTTTGGAAAATATAAGATAATTTCCAAAATGAATAAACCCTCATATGATTAAATATAATATTAATCACCAAAACCTCAACAATAACACCCAATGTTCACAATAGTTCATTAGATAAAAAACTAACATGATTTTTTTAAATATTATATACTAAGATTGAAACTAAAAAAACTAGAAGACTTTGGTCACATATTCTACCAAGGTACATTTTACATTTATCTATAAATAACATTAGTTGGTCACAATGTCTCATAAGAAATATGTATATTCCATAGTTATAGAATATATATGATTTTATAATCACTTAAAAAAATGAACTAAATAACCATAAGGCCACATAAAAATCATATGTTACTCCAAGATATAATTTTACCCTTAAGAATAAAATAAAATACCATAATTTTCAGTTTACCTTAATCATATAAGGTTCCTAATATAGGGAATTTCTTTTGAAATATCAGTAAACACATAATCACCAAATCAAATTTTAAATCCAATTGTTATCTATATGATTACATTTCAAAAAATAAATTTAATTATTATCTATAAAAAAATTTAGGTGAAACAAATTATGATATACTAACCAAGACATCACATAGTCCAGTGGTAGGTATTTCACCCCTATCTCCCTTCGGTTGTGGGTTCATAAACCTTAGCCTTTAAATATGTGAATTTTTTTCCCATCATATATGTTTCCCTTTTTCTATAATTCTTATATCATCCCCATAAATATGATTAACTTCCAAAAGTTGACCATAATCATAAAAGATCATATAATCTAGAATGTTTTTTAAAATCTTTAACCTTATTACATAAAAAAGAAATGAGGATTCTTTCACAAAATAACCTTTTCACTTACAATACGTAAGGGTAACATATACCTCATATATCAACCAAGAATTCCTTCCATGTTATTTCCATATCATAAATCATCACAATGGTATGTCTTAGACTTAGATGTTATAGTCAACATTGAACTAATAATCCCATGATTGTACTAGAAAAATAACCACTCATGAAAACATTATAATCTAAAATGTTTTCTAAACCTTCATTTGATACCAACATTAAGTACCCGAATGTAAAAATAAGTACTATTGTTTTTTAGGAAAATAATTCATTATCTTAAATTTGAGGATCTTTTTAGGTTTATAGTTTTAGAGTATTTGGAAAAACCCTTAATAACTTGTATTCATAAACAATTGTTACCCATAAATACATGAGAATATGATAAGGGAATTGATACCCATAAATACATGTATCATAAATAATGAAACATGGTATACAGATTTATCATAGAAAAGATTCATAATAATCAATACTCATGGGCCATATTACGTCAATATTAACTAAAGGAATTATTAAAAACCCATAAAAGTCATGAATAAATCATATATGATTTTTCCATCATTTCCATATCACTCTTATAATAAATCATAAAAATGTAAGAACCATATGGTTGGATTCCATACCCAATACATTGCATGGCTATCATGTACCCACTCATACTTGGTTTACAATGAAACATCCTCTTCTTGGTAAATAATGTAACCATCCATCCTTGGTCTATAAAATAACAATTGAACATCAAAACTAGTTCCCAATATCCATAACACAAATAAAGTACATAGTGCACTCATTTCATCATAAAAAACATGGATACATCCATTATAACATTCATCACTTAATTTTAACACCCCAAGATTCCATAGTACACTTCTCTTTAAATAATTCAATAGCTTGTGTTGTACGCAACTTCAAGTTATAGCACACAAAGACCAAACAAACTAGCTGTTATGAATAGTAATACTCACTTTTTAAATTTTTATAAATTTTAATATTCAATTTGGACTTCATTTTTGGATTCATAATATAAAAATTATCTTCGAGTTAATTTTTGGTATTTTTCTGAAAACATTCAATTTTTGATGAATAGTAAAAAACACTACATTATTATTTAAAACAGACTTTTATTTAAATAATTGTTATTTTTATTTAAATTTATTTTAAAGTAAAAATAGACACATGATACCAATATTAGTTCAATTTAATTCATTGAAGTAATTTTATAATATTATTATATTTATAAAATTTTATTGATTTTTTAACGTCTTTTACCCACCTTCTAGGAACATTTGCAAATTTTCATAAAACATAATTTTACTGCTTCTGTGAATTGAATTTCAAAAATCTGAGAGAAACAGTTGAAATCATTATGTAAAATGTGTTTTAATAGGATTAAAGTAATTTTTTTGTGAAAAGTAACATTTGAATTTTATTTACCACGGTTAAAAGTAAATACGGTAATTAAAGGGAAAAATGATATTATAATTACCCTAACACCTATCCAAATTCTATTGGATAAGTTTATTTTGACAAAAATAAACCTTATGAATAAAATATAATCCTTTTGATCCACTTGGATTAGATTACGACATTTATTATTATTTTATTCAAAGAAGAGTTAAAAGTGTTAAATTCAATGTTTTATAACTGAACCATTTTTAATATAGGGTTATACAAAAGTTAAATTAGACTATAAATATTAATTAGTAATATAAAATGATTTCCTACATCATGGAATTATATTAATAATTTTTAGACATTAAATAATATAATTTATATATGAAACAATGATGATACAGTAATTACCTTATTAATAATAGATTAAAATAATTGATATTATAAACATCAAAATAAATATAAATTCAGATGTTTGAAAAATTAAAAGAATTTCATAGTTTAATATGACATTTTAGGGTTGATTTAAAATATTTTTTCGAAGTAATAAAGTTTTTTTTACTTTCACAAAAACCAAATACTAAATTGTGTCAAAATTGAAATAAATGAGTTTTTAGAACAAATAATATATTATTAAAAGTTATAATATTCCTAAAAATATAAGTTTTATCTAAAGGACTTATATAATGATATATATGTCATTAATGTACCACTTCAGGTTCACTTGGAATTTTATAGTATGTTTATTAACCACGTAATGTAAAATTACAAGAAGACATGGTAAAAGTTAAACTATTTAACTTAGAATTATATCTAAAAGATAAAGTTATTATGGTGACCTAAACTTGTATAAAACCTATTGGTTGAGAGTATTTAAACCCATACCCACCTTATTCTAGAAATAAATCTATTTTGAGAAATTAGGAATCAGATATGATTTTATAATAAAATAATATTTCATGATTTCCCTAAAGTGACCCTCACCTCTCTAATAAAAGGGTACTTCCCCTTCTCTCAAAATCACAGCTCCAAAGCCATTTTTCTTGGCCAAAACCCACTCAAATATCCTCCCAAATACCCTCAATTCAACCTAGATTCCTTAATTTGATCATAAATCCAACCTAAGGATCACTTTTGATCAAATCAAAAGGAAGCACCCAAATAAGAGGTAATCATTTCATCAGTTCTTTCATAGTTCTATAATTCTTCCACTTCCTCTTTATTTGTTGTTTCCATACCAAAATAATAACTATATTACCTTATACATACTGTGATGTTATTATAAATATGTTATAACCATATTCATTATTCTATCCGTCCTATTATTGAATAACTCACCATACGTGTGTACGTAAGGCTTACCGTCTCCACATCGTAGTGAAGTTTGTTATTCAACACCTAATTATATGGATGTGTATAATAATGAGTACAATTTTCATAAATAATAAATATAACATGTTAATTATTATGTATATATAATATACCATCCAATTACATATGATTTCACCATCAATAGAATGATATTGTTGCTCGTGCTTACGTATGTAGTACCGTCTCCCCGAATGCGATGAGATTCATTCCTCATCGTAACTATTCAAGAATAATTTTCATCTTATTATTAAAATTAATGTTTAAGAACATAATATAATTCTATATATTAATCAAATACATTATATCCATAACAAACATGACTTATGTAAGCATACATATAATGGAAAACGAATCAGTTAACACCCGAAACAATGATACTACTGAAAAATTATTAACAAAGAAATATTAGAAGATCATATATTATGTATTTGGTTCTTGTATAATATAATAACAATGATTTACTATTATACAGGATGTTAAATTACCCTTGACTAAGGAAAATTACATGGTAAGGGTTAATATTACAATCTCTTTATTATCTGAGGATATTTATAAGTGAGTATCCATTGGGACTTATTTATCATCCAAATCCGTGTTTCTTAAAAATTTATTTCAAAACATTTTTAATATTTCATAGAATATATGTTAAATTCATTTATACCCTTGTTTTAATTTTTATAAAATGTTTTGAAAGGAATCTTTTGGTCGTTTTCCAAATGAGGTACTTTATGACCTTTTCGACAAATTTATGTGAGGATTTTTTCTAACTTCTACAGTGGGTGAGGATATTTTACACCATTATTACACCTTTGAAGAATCCCTTACATGAATATAATAATATCTTCAAAATAAATCTTTTCTTTTATAATTATGTGACTTTTAAATGATTTCAAAATAGAAAGAGATATTTCCCTCAAATAGTTTTGATTTCATATATATCAACATCCTTTGATGGATTTTAAACTCGTTTGAAGTGGATTTATTTTGATACAATCCTCCATATTGTATTGAAGTTTTTGTGATATGCTTGACTGTAGATGCTTTATTTTTATATCATTCATTGTTTATGGTTAAAGTGTTAACATTTCGTATGCTAGTTTTAATATGAGTGTTTGTGTTATGTTTCAACTGTTTCATATGAGGAATGAATGTTACTTAGTAAGTGATGGTTGGAGCCTGCTACAGCTCCTCGATGCATCAGTAGGTATCATGAGACAAACTTGTGTCTTGGAATAAGTCCTTGACAAAATATTATTTGTAGTATTGGAACAAGACCTTGACTATGTGGTTATGATGTTCGACATTATACATTCCACCATTATCAAATTAGTCATTGATATTACATGTGATTATTCGAGTAGTAGAATATCCATGTGAATAATTAAATAGAATTATTTGATTTATCTTTTCCATATTATGTTTATTTTTAAGTTTAAAAGGCTTTTGTTTTAGTCTTATACATTTCCTTATATTTTTATGCTTATTTATGATAGTTTCTGCAATATTGTTGTCCTTTCTAAGAATATAAGCTCACCCCTTTCTGATGTTTTATTTTCCCATGATGTGAAGAATTATATTATGATTGATTTGTAGGGATTGGCTAAGGGATATGAGTGTATTTAAATGTAACACAATGTTGTTAATTTTTTATTTACTAATGTAATGTTAAACTTATGTATATATCTAGTACATCCAAGGATACTAAACTAATCGGTATTTCAATACATGATCACTTTTGATCATGTCAATGTTATGTAATAATGAACCGACTTTGGGTAACTAAGTTCGGGGCATTACATTGATTAACTTATGGAATGGAAAATGGTTCCCTGAAAATATCTTCGAAATAATCTTAATCAATCCAATGAAATAACATTGATGGTATTAATAAAATATATCCCAAGTGAAGTATATATAGAATCATGGGTGATTGATTATGATTAATATAAATACTATTAAACAATCATTAAAATCTCCTTTTAGAAATTATAAATTCAAAAAATATATTGTGAAATTTTTTTTGTTGAAAATATTTTTATATAATTTTAAACGAAATATGTAATAAAATAACATTCATTATGGTGGTAAAATCCATTCATGTCGAAGATCATAAAAATAAGTATAATTCTGTAACAATTTGTAAAGGGAGTTAAAAGTAGCCCATTTGGAAAATTTGAATAAATTAAATTTTAAAAACATTTAAATGTAGGTCAAAGACCATTTTGAATATGTTTAGGAAATAATTTACTTTATAAAATAACATTTTTGAAAGAGTTTTAGAAAACGTGGATATAAAAAAGAAACATTCCTAATCTAATGGAAAATACATGATTAGTATCACTTAAAAACAAAATTACTTATGTATAGTTCACAAATAGGGAAGGAAATAGAATTTAAATATTTATGAGACTATTATATATTAGAGAATAAACAAATGTGGTTCAACAAAATAATATCATTTGATTACCTCTAAATAACATTAAATGAAAACAATCATGAAATTAATAGATATTATAACTCAAATATTTATCAATATTGGTATCTTTTCAATCATAATACACATGGAAGAAAAATGTAAAATGAGACACTAAATTTATTAAAAAAATGAGATTCATGATATTTTTTTAATATGGGAAATTTGTAAACCTCATAAAATAAAATAGGTTCATATCATTAATATATATCCCATAGAATGAAAAATTTGAGACAAATAACCATTATAAAGACGATATTAAAGAATTAAAAATTAATTAATGAAGATATCATGTGTGAAAAATGTAAATCCAAAAAATAAAATAAAATAAAGATTAAAATAAAATTGTGAAATATTCACACGTAGCCTTGTTATAAAAAAGGTAAATAAAAATGTTTATAACCTAGTGAAATGAAATTGGGTTAAGATTCCATTCACCACATAATAATTTTTATGTCAACTCCCATTTGATTGTGTAATTTCAATTTCAACATAAAATAACACGAAATATGAATTAATAATGATATAACATAAAAATGGAAATTATATACACAATATAAAAAAAATTAGGGGAATAATAATAAAATATGCCTCGATGATGGAAAATTGGGATGAAATCTCTTGCCTTGAGTCTAGACTTACCATGTATGTCCATTAAATAATGAATGATAAAATAATATAAATTAATTTATGTATAAATATTTTTATATCTATAATACCTTATCCTTAATCCTTTTATTTCATTTATTTCAATGATATATTTAATTTTAGAGTCTGTTAAGTCCACGCTGGGTATTTTGAGGACGTGTAGTTTGCAATTTCAAAAACTTCTTTGGTGTATTGCACATGGTCAATGGTGATATTGATCCATCATCTCAAAAATAATAAACAGCACCCAATAATCAATGTCATAATTCAATTATACCTTTAAAACTAACAGTGAAATATTGTTATGAAAAAGGAACAATGGTATAATTCTAGGGATGATGGATTATACGGGACCATGTGAAATATTTTCATTTTGTAATGGTCTGAATGGAAAGAAGGTAAGTATTGATTTATATTTATATAATTATAATAATATCATAAAAACCATTTTATTTCTTTAAATATAATAATATGTGTAATCCATGGGATGTGGTGATGAAAAATGAATCACATCACTTCATATATGTGGTAGTCTACGCGCATGTATGAATGATATTATCATTTTAAGTGAACAAAAAGTTAATAAAATAGGTGTTATATTATCTTTAAAGGATTATAATTTTTTAATGAATATCATATATTTATATATATATATTAAATCTACTATTTTTACCAGTCGTGATATTTGGTTATAGAAAAATATTATACGGGTTCGTGAGGTGGTAGTCCGCAGTACATGCAAATGATGGATTACTTTCTCATTTGATGGTGGTTAAAAATGGATTTAGGTTATTTAATATATATAATAATATTTAAATATATTAAATATAGTTATGTTATTAGATTTACATAGTTGGAGAATACTTTATTGAGTTGAAAAAAAAATAAAACTAAAATACATGGTTAAAAACTATACCTCTTCTTTGGAAAATATCCTTTTCATGACACCTTAAGAACTATAAGATTGGTATTATGACCAAATTAATTCATCTATAACATGTTGAATTATTTTTGGAATGTATTTTTTTGGGTCATGTGTGAAAAAAATGGCTCTTGAAGTATTAAGTAAAGAGTAAAAGAGATGTCATTTTATAAGAGAGGGGAGGGGAACTCTTAGAATATCTTTAAATATTAAATTAATATAACTTAATTATCAATTATAAATAGATCCAAAATGATTTATTTAGAGATATTATGACTATGGATCAAAATAAACTCTTATAATTAAAATTTTACATGTTCTAAAAATGTTTTTTACCCTTATCTGTTGGTTTAAACCCATATTAACACTTTCCACACATATCATGAAAACAATGATTTTGTTTATTTCAATGTAATTTTAGTGACTATAAGTTTATTTACATCCCATAAATGAACCATTTTTTATATTATAAACCATATAATAATCACTTAAATAAATATATGATTTTAGGAATATTATATCATTTAGTAAAATATTATTTTTTAAAAAAATATTATAATTTTCAATCTTAGAACTACTCATTACTTTTAATTTAATGACCTCAAAAAAACAAATGAAATCCTATAAAAATAATTTAAATCATGTAAAATATTTTATTTTTATTTAAAAATTAGTGCGTATAATTAATTTTATGAAATTATATTACCTATTATATTTTTAATATCATTTTTTTATTTTCCCACTACATAAATAATTACTACCTTGATGCCATGTATAAATTTAAGGAAATTATATAGGCATTAAGAAAATACAAAAAATATTTAACGTTGAAGATAAATTATTTATATTTTAAATTAATATTTATAAATGAACATATCCTCTCTTTATCACTATGTTAAAAATATTACATTAATTAAAATTAATGAAGTAAATTTTTTTATATTTCATTACATAAAATATTACAAGTGTAATAATCAAATAAAAATTGAAAAATAGGTCATAAAAATAAAAAATTATATTCTTATATGTGAAAATTACTCATAAAATAAAATTAAGGCAAGTGTTAGAGTTATTTTTTAGTCCGTATAATTCTATTTTGGGCCATTAATTACTTAATTTACCCATTATCATGGTAAAAAATTACTAAAATTATTATTCATAATGAATATAAATTAAAGGAACCTATATACCAATTTTTTATGTTATTATTCAAAAAATTTAAAATATTTTTAAATATTTAAATAATATAAGGGAATGAAATTAATTTAAAATCAGGCCAAAAAATGTGGAAAAAATAGTTTTCAAAAAAATGACCTTTATAAAATGTTTTTACGCTAATTTATAGTATAAAGTTTAACTCAAAAACTAAAATTTTATTATTTTTAATTAAAATTTACTATTTAATTTTAAAAACTAATCCAAAATATAAATCAAATTTAAAAATATTTTAAAATAATATAACATTTTTAATAAAATTAAATAATTTTCATTATTCGTTGAAAAATGATGTTTTTTTAGAAAAATATCAAAATTTCACAATATAATAATCTTGATATGTTGCATTCAAAAAATTTATTTATTTTATGAAATTAAATTTATAAAATTTCCAAAAAATAATTATATTATTAACTTAAAAAAATAAATCAAATTTTTTTTGATGAAAATCTATATTTGAGGAATAAAATGGTTTTACTAAAAATTGTTCCCTTATTTCCTAAGAATTAATCAATACATTTGTGTTAGTTAAAACTATAATATATATTTAAAAATGTATTATATTATATTATAATATAATATTTTATTGACTAGTTTACAATGACCATGTTTAAATATTTAACAATTCATTTAATTTAAGAGTTATGTATCTTACATATAATCAAACATAATTTCATTCTTTTATAATATCAAGATATTAATGTAATTTGTTCAAATAAACTTTTCAAGATCTTATTTTATGGAAATATTTCAACATTATCCTACGAAGAAATTGAATCTAATGTAATTTGGAAGCATTTTTCTTCGAAAATACTGTCACGACCCGACCATACCCGGGCTCGAGCCGCAACTACCCCAAGCCCGCCTCCATAGGCCAGGGGCTGGCAACCAGTGCCGAAGGCACAATAACTCGGGGAGGCCTTTGCCTAAGTACCTATACACACACACGCAGCAAACTCAATGCAACAGTGCAGAGTAAAAGTAAAGACAAGCAAAGCAAAGGGAAACTGCTATATATATACCACAGTGTGCATCGACCTCTAACAGTACAAATTACAGTGCTGAAAAGGAAAAAGGGGCAAAACACGCCCCAACCAAAAAGTGCCACAACCCGGCAATAGGTAAACAAAAGAAATAGCTGATGGGTCTCCCACCTGGAACCCGACTACGACCACCGCATGCGGTCCAAGCTCCCAAGATCCTATGATCCACAGAAGTCATGCTCCACCTGTCCGTTGTCTGCAAGGGCACACCAAGTGCGGGCAAAGCCCAAGCATGGTTGAGTATAAAAATAATCATTAGGATACCCCGAAGGCTCGAGGGAGCAACAAAATGAGGTACCGAAGGGTGAGCAGTAGAGTGAACTGGGAGTACAATAAGGAGTGCAGTAGAGTAACAATAGAGAGTCCAGCTCAACCCAATAAGAGTAAAGAAGGTAGACTCGTCCAGACACAAGGAGTTGGAAACGGTGAGAAGATGAACTTCTTGTCGAGTCTTCGCTACCTATAGTAGGAGAGTAGACTCGTCTAACCATGAGAAGCTAGACACGGAAAGCACGTGGCATACCCCGTGCGTCTTCTCCTCTCCTAGAAGGAGAGTAACCAAAACCAAGAAGTGGGTGCTAGAACAAGGTATATTCAAGTCCATATGCTCAAAAAGAAGCCAAAACAAGATTGTAAGGGGATCTCCATCCCGTAGCTCAGCCCAAGAAAAGAGTAGCCAACTGTCCCAGAAGAAAACTCCCTCGATGCCCAAGCATCCCGCACGTCTGCCCCGAACCGCAAGCCAAGGGTCTCAATCACCACACCTCAACACTATCTGCTTTGGGCGGCACTGACTCGCCTGCACGGATTTAGATCGCGTCACTAGAACGCGTCTCTATGGGGAAAAGAACCCCTCGTACTTGAGAGTTCTGGGGGAACGTCAACCACAACTCGTCACTGCCCCGCAGTCGAGAGGTTTGCTCAAAGTCGACAGAAGACCCCCTGTCCAGCCCCGCTGGAGGATCCCTGGAAGTCAACAGGTTCCCACTATAGGGAGACCCAGAAAGTCGACGGGTGCCACACAACCCAGTCTCGTAACAGGGTAATCCACTAGAGGGCGACCCGACTAATGTCGGCGACGGGACCACTTCCCAGCCCAGCTGGAGTTAACCCAGCATCGGGGACCACTGCCCAGCCCAGCTGGAGGTATGCCCGACATCGGGGACCACTGCCCAGCCCCGCTGGAGGTAAGCCCAAAACTGCTCTGGCCATCCATGCTGGATGGTACTGCTCGGGCGAGCCCAGCATGAAACAACCTCAGCCCTGCTGGAAACAACCTCAGCCCTGCTGGAAACAACCTCAGCCCTGCGGGAAACAACCTCAGCCCTGCTGGAAACAACCTCAACCCTGCTGGAAACAACCTCAGTCCTGCTGGAAACAACCTCAGCCCTGCTGGAACATCCTCCTGGGTATAGGATCGGTGCCCGCGTAAAGTGTTGGTCACACCGAAACCACAAGCTCTACCAGGTAACACGGAGCAACGGCAAAAACTCCCCCAGCCACACAAGGAGATCCCACCCCAATCCGCTGAGTCACTGTCGAAGCGGACCGAGTCAACTCACCCCAGTAAGTGGGGAAACACCCACACTGTACGAACACCCGTATTCACAGACGGTGTCGCAGTCCGGTGAAAGGGAACAGTACTGAAAACCCTCACAGCTTAAGAAGCAGAGGAACCAAACCATCTCTCCCAGCAAAACCATCGAGTACAAGACCAGGGGGAGACCACTCAACCCTGCTGGTCAGACAAAAGAGCACCGGGCAGGGAAAACTCCACCCTGGTGGTCAAACAAACAAGCACAGAGGGACCCTCTACGTCGCAAGAGGTCAAAAGTACGTAAAGCAGTTCACGACACGCACATGGGGCCCACACGACATGTGGCCCCAAGTCAACCCCAACTGAGTGCACAAACGTTCTCAGGTACAAACCACACGTACCTCCAAGCACTCCTGTATACTTCCAGAGTATACCTCGTTCCGGCCCAAAGGCTATCGTGCACACGACACCCATAGTCAACACGAAGGCGTGACGTAAAAACTCCACCTCAAATGCCCAGGAACGGCCAACCACATCTTGTGAACCATTTACATCACTCTCCCAAGAGTGCGCGATCACACGCCAAGGGTCCGCTACAAACAAGGTAGGGCGAACCACCACTAGAGAACCTTCAATGCTTCCGCTATTAATAAGATCGTGCAAGAGGCTCCGCACAGCCAAACGGATCACACCGTTTTAATCCTCGCGGAAAAAAACACAAGATTGACTACTTACTCGCCTCAAACGGATATCCGACGAAAAAGACACCAACACCGCCTCATGCCCGAACGGCGTCCCATGATCTCGAGCCTTGGCCCCGAAAACAGTCAGGCACATCGCACCATTGAGATCCCCTCGGGAAAACACGTCAAAAGAACTACTCACTTGAGTGCAACGGATATCCAGAGAAAAAGGTGCATCCCAGCGCACTGCACACGAGCGGTGCCACGTGGGACCCGCATCCTGGTCCCGAAACTCAACGAAGGGATTGCACTGTTGCGATCCTCTCGAAAAAGTACACAAAATGGACTATTCACTTGTCCAAAACGGTCGCCCGGTGATAAAACTGGAAAGCACCGTGAAATCCTGAAACGGCCCTCGCGGGGCCCTCACCATCGTGTCGAATTAAAGCAGGTGTATTTCACCAACGCAATACCCTCGTAAAAACACCCAAAAACGACTACTCGCACGCCTCGAACGGACGTCCGATGAAAAAGTCGCTAAAAGCTGCATGCAGCTCAAAAGACGGGTCGTGGGGCCCATGCCTCAACTTTGGCCTCCACGCCTAAAACCACCCAGGAAATCTCCACCTCGATGCTAGGGTCCCAACGCCACTAACGGTGCTCAAAACGGACGTCGGACGCGTCCGCGCCGTCCAAAACAAGATCCCCCGACGAAACGACAAACCCCTCGACATACGTGTCGTGCCACTGAGACCCCTCTTTTTGGGAATTAAATATTCATGAAACCATCTCAAAATGTCCACCTCGTCGATACGGTTCCACCACCGCAGACGGTACTCAAAACGGACACCGGTAGCGGAAAATACGGGTGTCTGAACACCGAGGGGGCAAGGCCCCTGGGGCTGGACCGTCCTGGGCCGGCCCGCGGCTTAGACGAGCGGGCTGGCCGTGGACTCGCGGTCCACGCGCAGACCGTCCATGAGGGCCGGTTGCGGCTGCCGCATGAAGACCCGTGCGGCGCGGGTCTTTGTCGCCGCACAGGGGTCGCGCGCCGCGACCCCGCCGTCGCCGCTCCCTGGCGACCGCTGCCTCGCCGGGCGCTCCGCCCGACACCCCCGCTGACGCCCGAGCGCCCCGTTGTCGTGCCCAGCGCCTCCACAGGACACCCGTGCCGACGCCCGCGGACACCTCGCTGACGCGCCCAGCGCCTCCACCGGACACCCGCGGACCCCCCCCCCCCCCCCCCGACCTGCTGTCACCACCGCCTCGGAGCTCCCCGGACCACCACGTTGCAGCCGCAAAATCCCAAAACCCGCAAGCTTCAGCGGGTGTTTGCGACCATGTCCGAACTCGGATTTTCGATCCGAAAGAGGATATGGGAAGAACAGAAGACTTACTACGCATTCATGGGCTTTTACATAATTCTTGACAAGTAATCGACAGCGAAAAATGATCTCAAAGTAGGTACGGGAATAGAAAATGCAAACGCAACATCCTACCTCGTGGGGCTTCGCCCAAAGCTTCGCGACGATCCGTCGGCACCACTGCACCTCACCGGAGTTGCCTCACCGGACTGTCTCGCCAGAGATGGAGGAGTAGAGGGAGAGGAGGGGCTGCCATGGGGAAGGGGAAGGAGAGGGGTGGGGTTTAAATAAATTAATTAAAGATTTAATTAATTTAAAACCCCCGAAAAGACCTGCATCAGAAACTCCCGACGGGGTCGAGGTTAAGCCTCCCTTGGGTAAACACCACCTCCCGAGAACAACGACAGTCTCGAAATTTTAATCCGAGACCCTGTTCAAAAGTTATAAAATTTAACGTCCGAAGCCGCTAAATTACGAAAACGCCCCGGGGACCATTTTTCACAAACGGCCCGCGCCCGCGAAACTTATACCCCTCCTAGGGTAAATGGAATGCTCCTAACTCAAAGGTGCCCTCAGTTTTCCAATCCGAGCCACCGTTTAAGAGATACTAGCATTTCTCCATTAAATGAATAAATTAATTTATTAATTTATCCGTTTAACCTTCTGAAAGCAAGCGAGGGGTCCAAACGTCCCGCGTCGACATGTTTTATGTTGTTCCTAGGGTAAAAACCCCATTCTGGACCCATCCGTACACTCGGATCTCTGGTCAGAAGCACCGTTTAGTATTTATCCCATTTATTTGGCGTTTCCAGTGTGAACACACTGAAAATTTAATTCCGGCCACTCCGGGGCTCGGAATCGCACGCCTTCTGAAGGAACTGCTCTGAAATATTATCAAGAATATTAAAAATTCTTTATCAGCAAAAACCGGGTTCTTACATCATTCCCTCCTTCAAACTTTTCGTCCCCAAAAACCAAAACTAGGGACCAACACATGGTACTAAGCCCACACCTAGATTTCCCGTACCCAAAAGAACCCATGCATAGCTCTGCATCACCGCACACAGACCAAAGGATTGATCTGTTCACGCAAGGTCGGCCCTTGCCGATGCCGTGCACCCACTCCAGACTTTGGGGTTAGGGCAAGGCGGTAGGGTACCTCGCCATCCCTTTGCACGGTCTCAAACGGCCCGAAGGCCCTCGGGGGTAGCGCACCTCCCCGGTCAAACATCTACGTCGCACGTCGCGACTGGAATCACCGCCCACACCTGAAACAAGGCCCGGTGATTCCCTCCTTCAGAATATCCATATGGTGAAACACCCAAGGATATCTGGTCACACAAGGCCCCATAGTCGATGCTCTCTTACACGCTCAAAAGGCGAAGGAGTAAACACCATCGACTAAAGGAAAATGTCTCATGCCTTTTTCCTTACCAACACAGGGTTACACCCGACGCCCTGCATCAACCTGGTAACACCTCAAACAAGGAGCAGGGAGAAAATCCTTTCACACACAGAGCCTAAAATTCTACGGAAAAAGTAGAAGAGTCACAAGGGGTACCTCTCACAATCCCATGCTCTGCAGGATCGTAGACATCCAAAGTCCGCGACTGTCCGTGGTCCCAACCGTCAGCTCCCGGAGCCTGACGTGGACCGCCTAGTGGTGATGGGGAGATCTCACAAAGTCATCCCCCACTACCAGCTTCTCCCTCTCCTCTTCTAGCACCACCTCTCTAGGTACTACTCCGATCACGGCGCTGCCTCTGCCGTGGTGGTGCGCCTGCTGCCTGCCCGAAGCTCCCAGCAACTCGGGTCGGGCAGTCTCGTGCCAAGTGACCTCGCCCGTCACAAGCATAGCACTGAATCTCTCTGGGCTACACTGGTTCCCTCTGGTGCCACTGTGGTGCACGACCATGCCCCTGGTTGTCAGAAAGCCACCTGCGTTGAGGTCCTTCTTACCGACACCCACTAGCCACGACAGACGTCTCGGCTCCAACGTGCCTACTGCCACCACCAACAGTAGAACGCGACAGGAAGCACTCTGTCACCAGCGCTTGATCTAGCACCTCGTCATATGTGGAAATGCCCAAGGGTACTATGACAGCACGAATCTCTCGGAGGAGACCCTGCACAAACTTCCACGCTCGGATGTTGTCGTCATAGACCAAGTCTGGGTAAAAGCGTCCACGGTCTGCAAAACTAGCCGTGTACTCGGCCACAATCATACCTCCCTGTTGAAACTGCATGGGCCCCTGAATCCGAATGGAGCGCATGTAGGAGGGGAAAAACTCCTCATGAAACAAAAACTGGAAGTCATCCCACGAAAGCGACGACTCGTCAAGAAGCTGAGTCACCTGACTCCACCAACGCCGAGCTGCTCCACGAAAAAGGGTGGCTGCCAAAGCCACTCTCTGATCTGTCGGCGTCTGCACAAGTATGAAAAGGAGAACCACTGCCTTGAGACAAACCTCTGCTGCCTGAGGGCCTGGCTCACCACTGAACCTCAGCAGTCTCTGCCGCTGGAACTCACGGAGTGCGCTCAACCTGCGCTCAAGCTCGGCCTGCTCTGCTGAAACTGCCTGCTACTCAACAGGTGGGGGTGCTTCTACAATCCCACTCAGAGAAAGGGGCACACATCATGGGTCCTGGACTGTGGCCTCATAGCTCACAGGATCGTCGTCATGAACCAAAGCTGGTATCCTGGCTGGCTGTCCTCACGGAGACATCCTGAATATTATCAAGGAGTGTCGCAGTCAAATGAGAATATATGTATATACCGATAACAACAACGATGGGGAGATAACTCAAGAAGGACAGTCAAATACTCAATCCTATGTGATGCACAAATAAATTTTCCCTCCAATAAGTGTCTCAGCATGCCGAGTTGACAAGCAGGTTATCAGGGTCCTGGTGAATGGATACGTCGGTCTCCGCACCATCACTGGACCCCCTAGCCTGAGAGCCGCTCTTGAGACACGTTAACATGGTTGCCATAAATCCCAACCAATTCCTTTTTAGTTTAGGGATGTCTGAACAGCATCCCAAGGAACAAACCACCTCTGATACCACTTTGTCACGACCCGACCCTACCCGGGCTCGAGCCGTAACTACCCCAAGCCCACCTTCATAGGCCAGGGGCTGGCGACCAGCGCCGAAGGCACAATAACTCGGGGAGGCCTTTGCCTAAGTACCTGTACACACACAAACATCAAACGCAATGAAACAATGAAGAGTAAAAGTAAAGACAAGAAAAGAAAAGGGAATCTGCTATATATATACCACAGTGTGCATCGACCTCTAACAGTACAAAGTACAATGCTGAAAAGGAAAAAGGGGAAAAACACGTGCCCAACCAAAAATTGCCACAACCCGGAAATAGGTAAACAAAAGAAACAGCTGACGGGTCTCCCACCTGGAACCCGGCTATGACCACCGCATGCGGTCCAAGCTCCCAAGCTCCTATGCTCCACTGAAGTCACGCTCCACCTGTCCGTCGTATGCAAGGGCACACCAAGTGCGAGAAAAGCCCAAGTAGGGGTGAGTATAAAAATACTCAGTATGATACCCCGAAGGATCGAGGGAGCAAAAAAAGGAGGTACTGAAGGGTGAGCAGTAGAGAGAACATGGAGAAGTAAAGGAGTACAACATGGAGTGCAGTAGAGTAACAGTAGAGTGTCCAGCTCAACCCAAAAAGAGGAAAGAAGGTAGACTCGTCCAGACACAAGGAGCTAGAAATGGTGAGAAGATGAACTTCCCGTCGAGTCTTCGCTACCTATAGTAGGAGAGTAGACTCGTCCAACCATGAGAAGCTAGACACGGAAAGCACGTGGCATACCCCACGCGTCTTTGGCTCTCCTAGAAGGAGAGTAACCAAACCCAAGAAGTGGGTGCTAGAACAAGGTATATACAAGTCCATATGCTCAACAAGAAGCCCAAACAAGATCGTAAGGGGATCTCCATCCCGTAGCTCAGCCCAAGAAAAGAGGAGCCCACAGTCCCTGAAGAAAACTCCATCGATGCCCAAGAATCCCGCACATCTGCCCCGAACCGCAAGCCAAGGGGCCCAATCACCGCACCTCGATACTATCCACTTTGGTCGACACTAACTCGCTCGCACGGTTTTAGATCGCGTCACTAGAATGCATCTCTGTGGGGAAAAGCACCCCTCATACTTGAGAGTTCTAGGGGAACGTCAACCACAACTCGTCATTGCCCCGCAGTCGAGAGGTCTGCTCAAAGTCGACAAGCGACCCCCTACCCAGACCCGCTGGAGGATCCCTGGAAGTCAACGGGTTCCCACTACAGGGAGACCCGGAAAGTCGACGGGTGCCACACTGCCCAGTCTCGTAAGAGGGTAATCCACTAGAGGGAGACCCAGCTAAAGTCGGCGACGGGACCACTGCCCAGCCCAGATGGAGGTAACCCGGCATCGGGGACCACTACCCAGCCCAGCTGGAGGTAAGCCCGGCATCGGAGACCACTACCCAGCCCCACTGGAGGTATGCCCGGCATCGCGGACCACTGCCCAGCCCCACTAGAGGTAAGCCTGGAACTGCTCTGGCCATCCCTGCTGGATGGTACTGCTCGGGCGAGCCCAGCTCGAAACAACCTCAGCCCGGCTGAAAACAACCTCAGGCCCTGCTGGAACAACCTCTTGGGTAGAGGATCGGTGACCGCGTAAAGCGTTGGTCCCACCGAAACCACAAGCTCTACCAGGGAACACAGAGCAATGGGAGAAACTCCCCAGGCTTCACAAGGCGATCCCGCCCCAATCCACTGAGTCACTGTCGAAGCGGACCGAGTCAACTCACCCTAGTAAGTGGGGAAAACACCCACACTGTACGAACACCCGTAGTCGCAGACGGTGTCACAGTCTGGTGAAAGGGAACAATAACGAAACCCCTCACAGCCGAAGAAGCAGAGGAACCAAAGCATCTCTGTCATCCAAACAATCGAGTACAAGACCAGGGGGAGACCACTCAACCCTGCTGGTCAAAATAAAGAGCACCAGGCTAGGGAAAACTCCACCCTGATGTTCAAAAAAATGAGCAAAGAGGGACCCTCTATGTCACAAGAGGTCAAAAGTACGTAAAGAAGATCACGACACGCAAGTGGGGCCCACACGACGTGTGGCCCCAAGTCAACCCAATTGAGTGCACAAACTTTCTCAGGTACAAACCACAGGTACCTCCAAGCGCTCCCGTATACCCCCAGAGTATACCTCATTCCAGCCCAAAGGCTATCGTGCACACGGCACCGAGCGTCAAAGCGAAGGCGTGACGTAACAACTCCACCTCAAAGGCCCAGGAACGGCCAACCACATCTTGTGAACCATTTACATCACTCTCCCAAGAGTGTGCGATCACACGCCAAGGGTCCTCTACAAACAAGGTAGGGCGAACCACCAATAGAGCACCTTCCATGATTCCGCTGTTAATAAGATCGCGGAAGAGGCTTGCACAGCCAAACAGATCACACCATTGTAATCGTTGCGGAAACACACACGATATTGACTACTTACTCGCCTCAAACGGATATCCGACGAAAAAGTCACCAACACCGCCTCACGCCCGAACGGCATCCCGTGATCCCGTGCCTTGGCCCTGAAAACAGTCGGGCGCATCGCACCATTGCGATCCCCTCGGGAAAACCCGTCAAAAGCACTACTCACTTAAGTGCAATGGATATCCGGAGAAAAAGGTGCATCCCGGCGCACCGCACACGAGCGGTGCCACGTGGGACCCACATCCCGGTCCCGAAACTCAACGAACGGATTGCACCGTTGTGATCCTCTCGAAAAAGTACATGAAATGGACTATTCACTTGTCCAAAATGGTCGCCCGGTGATAAAGCTGGAAAGCACCGTCAAATCCCGAAACGACCCTCGCGGGGCCCGCACCATCATGTCGAATTAGAGCGGGCGGATTGCACCAATTCAATACCCTCGTAAAAACACCCAAAACCGACTACTCGCACGCCTCGAACGGACGTCCGATGAAAAAGTCGCTAAAAGCTGCACGCAGCTCAAAAGACGGGCCGTGGGGCCCACGCCTCAACTTCGGCCTCCACGCCTGAAACCACCTTGGAAAGCTCTGCCTCGATGCTAGGGTCCCAACACCACTGACGGCGCTCAAAACGGACGTCGGACACATCCGCGCCGTCCAAAACAAGATCCCCCGACGAAACGACAAACCCCTCGACATACGTACCCCGCCACCGAGGCCCCTCGTTTCGGAAATTAAAAATTCCCAAAACCATCTCAAAAAGTCTGTCTTGTCGATATGGTTCCACTGCCGTAGACGGTACTCAAAATGGACACCTGTAGCGGAAAATACGGGTGTCCGAACACCGAGGGGGCAAGGCCCCTGGGGCAGGACCGGCCTGGGCTGGCCCGCGGCTTACACGCCCGGGCCGGCCGCGGACTCGCGGTCCACACGCAGAACGGCCACGAGGGCTGGTCGTGGTCACTGCGTGAAGACCCGCGTGGCGCGGGTCTTTGTCGACGCACAGGGGTCGCACGCCGCGACCCCACGGTTGCCGCTCCCTAGCGACCGCTGCCTCGCCGGGCGCTCCGCCAGACACCCCCGCCGACGCCCGAGCGCCCCGCTGCCGCGCCCAGTGCCTCCACCGGACACCCGCTCCGACGCCCGCGGACACCCCACTGTCGCGCCCAACGCCTCCACCGGACACCCGCGGACACCCCCCCCCTGACCTGCTGTCGTCGCCGCCTCGGAGCTCCCCGGACCACCTCGCTGCCGCTGCAAAATCCCAAAACCCGCATATTTCTGCAGGTGTTTGCGACCATGTCCGAACTCAGATTTTAGATCCGAAAGAGGTGACAGGAAGAATAGAAAATGTACTATGCGTTCATGGGATTTGATCGAAGTTTTGACAAGGAATTGACAGTGAAAAACGAGCTCAAAGTTGGTACAGGAATAGAAAATGCAAACGCAACATCCTACCTCGTGGGGCTTCGCCCGAAGCTTCGCGACAATCCTCCGGCAACACCGCACCTCACCGGAGACGCATCGGTGGATTGTCTTGCCGGAGATGGAGGAGTAGAGGGAGAGGAGGGGCTTCCAGGGGGAAGGGGAAGGAGAGGGGTGGGGTTTAAATAAATTAATTAAAGATTTAATTAATTTAAAACCCCCGAAAAGACCCGCATCTGAAACTCCCGATGGGGTCGAGGATAAGCCTCCCCTAGGGTAAACACCACCTCACGAGCACAACGGAGGCCTCAAAATTTTAATATGAGACCCCGTTCAAAAGTTATAAAATTTAATGTCTGAAGCTGCTAAATTACGAAAACGCCCCTGGGGCCATTTTTCACAAACGGCCCACGCCCGTGAAACTTAAACCCCTCCTAGGGTAAACAGCACGCTCTGAAATCAATGGTGCCCTTGGTTTTCCAATCTGAGCCACCGTTTAAGAGATACTATCGTTTCATCATTAAACGAATAAATTAATTTATTAATTTATCCGTTTAACCTTTCGAAAGCGAGCGAGGGGTCCAAACATCCCGCGCCGACATGGTTTATGTCGTTCCTAGGGTAAAAACCCCATTCCGGACCCATCCATACACTCGTATCTCTGTTCAGAAGCACCGTTTTGGAGTTATTCAATTTATTTGGCGTTTCCAGTGTGAAGGCACTGAAAAGTTAATTCCGGCCACTCCGGGGCTCGGAATTGCATGCCCTCTGAAGGCACTGCTCTGGAATATTATTAAGAATATTCCAAAGTATTTCTCAGCAAAAACCGGGTTCTTACAAATACTTTATCATTTTGTATTCTTTTTGGAAATTTAAAAATTGTTTTCAAGAAGGTTCCCTCTCCCATTTATTAAAGGCAACCTCATCCACTCACATATTCACACCTCTCAAGACATATAGCTCAAATAAACCCTAAAAATATATTCCCATAATCTTTATTCATATTCAATAGGTTATGGTCTTCTTAGAAGACCAGACCTAGGGTCCATAGTAAGTGAACAAAAGGAGATTCTTTTAAGAGAAGGAAATTATTTTCACTAATCTCTTTCCTATTACTTATTCTTGTATAACCTTAAATTATGTATTAAATATTCCAATATAATAATAAATTTATATCCCATAAATTTGAATGTTATTTTGTCTATGTAATAATATTTATAAATCTTTTACTCCATCAAATTGGAAACAAATCCATCGCATGTGTGTACTTTGTACTACCTCCTCACAAACCGATGTAAAATTTTTCTACCACTTTATCACAAGGATATTAATAATGATGGAAATAATGAATATATATGATAAAATTTACATGATATTAATTCTTCAAAATTAATATATCATCCACTTCCTCACCCTTTTACCAATTAAGGTGATGATAACCTCACCCATGCTTACGTATGACCAACTGTCTCCATGAATAATTTCAATTCATTTTCCATATCCAACAATAAATAATGCTTCCAAAAGTGTATCTAAGGAAATATTTTTTTTAATATTATTAAAATCTATGTTATTTTGAAAAAAATATCTTATTCTCAATAATATGATATTTTACATTGAAAAATGCATGAGAAAGTAATAGAGTTAATACCTAAAACAATGGTTGTAATGAAATATTATTAATGAATGTGTGATAATACACTGTTAGAATATCTTCTATAATATTGTAAATATGAATATTGTTATGGTATAAGTAAGTAACATTAAGAAAATAATAATAAAATAAGTTAAAACATATTAACTAATGGGAAATGTGAGGTAACAGATTTCATCTCAATTTACACTCCATTAAGCTATATTTTTTATTATGAATAAATTCCTTTTTATGTTTGGTATATACTACCCATTCAATTATTTAACATGATAAAATATTTATTCATTGTGATTGATTTTTCAATTCCTATTAACCCTTTGATGGGGATATAATTTTAATGTTACCAAAGAGGAAAGAATATATTTTATAATCTCAATATCTTTTTGGATTTCTTTTATTTTAAAAGAATAAATCTTATCATTTATCATTAATTAGTTAAAATAATTTTATTATAACTAGGTTATTTAAAGTATTTCAATATTTTATACTAAAATTTAATATCTTTGGTACTTTAATGAGGGAAAGAATTTAAATAAACACTAATTTTACTTCACATAAAATTGGATATATTTTTTCTTCCATACCCCTGTTTTTAAGAATTATTTTACAAAGTCCAATTATTAAATAAAATTATTTATCAAGGAAACAATTCAAAATATTTTAATTTTAAAAAGGTATTTAAATTAATATTTATAATATTTTCGAAAGGGCTTGTTTTTAAATTTCTTTAAAAAAATTCTGATGGTTTGTTTTCTAACTTAAATGGTTATAAGAGACTTCCTGAACACTATCACCGTTTTAAAAAATTTAAAACCATATACACATATTCAATTATCTTACAATGAAAAATATTTTATGTAATATTATCTTAATATTTTACTTATATGCCGTTTATTATTCCAAAGTACATGATTTTATTTCATAACATATATTTCAGATAAACTTATGGTCACCACTCATCTCTTGTTAAATTTTTTGATTATTAAATTTCCCTTAAAACAATCAAAATATTATGATCATTTTTTATTTTACATTACATTTATATTATATATTCATATTATTGTTCAAGGATGTGATTATTTATTAAATTTTATGTCATTTCAATATACAATGTTTTACTTTGAATTTTATTTGATTAATTAGGAAAATATTGATATTCTATAGTATTTATTCTATATGTATATTTATTGACAAGTCATATTTTTCCGGAATTAAATGAAACATTTGATATATGATAAATTATTTAGAGATGAATTTATGTATGGGGACAGAAGTTATATAAGACCTTAATGTATCAATATATTACTTGAGAAAAATCAGTAATTTATCATTTTTTGATATTCTGGTGTATACCCATTAGTTAAATATTACTGGTTTGGGGTCATTACAGTATCAATATCATGATGTATTAGAGAATAATGTCTAATATTATTCATCTCATTCATTGATAACTCAGTTATTATTAAACATGATATAACTAAATTGATATTATTAATGGATTAACTTCAAGTTCATGTGATTATTTATATGGAATCATTTTATTATCATTTATTTATACCAAATTATTATTTGAGCTCATGATATTGATTAAATTGAATGTATTTTATATTACTTACCTTGTTATATTTATCATGAATTACTAATTCAAGATTGATTCCAATGTACATAACCCTTATTAAGTATCTAAGCTCTCCCTAATTACATTTCCTATTCTCAATCTATGAAAATGGAACTATTGAATGAGTTCAGCGATACATAACTATTACTCACTATGTTTTTTTAATTATAAAATGAGATTCAGGTATGTATCTAGTTTAATAATAAAATTAAACTATAATCTCCTTTGAGATGCAGTCACCTGTATCTTATACAAAGGTATTAACCTTACCATCTACTTAGGGCTCCTAGATATGGGGTCTTTACAGTGGGTATCCGAAGAATTACAGTGTAAACCTTGGTAATTAGATTTTAGAACTCATTTATTATGCAATGTATCCCTATAAAATACATTGAGGATAAATATTAGTGTTGGATAACATGATATTGTTTTTTAGGAAGAGATTACGTTTTTATGAGTACTTACATACCTATCATGAGAGTATAAGTTAATGTGGATATGGAAACATTGTACCTTGGTTGAATAAATATAAAATGGTTGAATTAGTTTATAAATTCATCTTCACCTGGTGAATGACAATTTTCCTTACTATCCAATTGGTTTGACACTCCCGAGGGATATGCTAGGGTTAATTCACATTTTCTCTATGTACAATTATGGTGAATTAAATAAGAAAACCTAAGGAAACCTATGATACTATATAGTGATATGAGATAAAGATAATGTGTATTGGTGTGGTATTTCTAAGGTTAATAAAACATTTAAAATCATGAAATTGTGCTTTTACGTCATTATGTAATTGTAGTTTAACATGATTATGGATATTTTGTGAGACATTTTTGGTAAAAAAAACCCTTAGGTTTAGTATGTGTTTCAATGAATAGTTTATTTGGGGAATAATTCTATAATATTTTATAGAAAAAATCTAAAAGAAATTGATACCCTTTACAGTTTATAGGATCACATTTGATAAAGTAATAGTTTTTAATTATGATTATTTCATTTTTTTAAAAAAAATTAAGATATTTAGAAAACCATTATGGTTAAAATGTAATTTAATTATTATTTTTTTTACTTTGGTCACCATATTTTTGGGAATTTTATAAATATTATATAAATATTTTTTTTGATAAAGGAAAACATGAATGTCTGGAAAAAACATGTGGAATCTAGTAATGCCACAGTACTTGAAACCACATCCGAATGGAAAAAAGGGTGTAACACCAACCACTAACCTACATGACGTACTGGTTAAAATGAAATTATTTTTACTTAAATGAGATGATTTATAAATACTTAATAAATGAATTAAGTATAAATTTAGTTGTTATAATTGAGTTTTTAGAGATTAACATATTATATTAGATAACTTTTCCAACCATTTTGTTTCTAGTAAATATTTATATTAATACTAAAATAATTTTCACTCTTTTATTGGCCTTAAAATTTGTTAAAAGTTAATTTTATTGCATCATATAAAAAAAGTAAAGACAGATATTCATTTCATGGAGTAAGAAATATAGATAAAATTCATTAAATCAAAACCAAAGGATGAAATTGTGCTTGTAAAAATTAATAGGTGTCAATTAAGTTTTATTTTTTTGGTGTTATCTATCTTGATGGTAAAAGAACCCTCAAATATAGGAAAACTATATTTAAACATAAATTTTATCCCATTACATTCATATTTAATGAATCAATTGTCTTTTAACCCATTCATGATTTATGGTTTTATGGTCATTATCATTCTTATTATCATTCACTATTTTGTGATAAATCATCTCTATAACTCTCCAAAAAAATTTAAAATTCTCTTCAATGTTAATATTTTCACATCCCTATAATTTTTTCCTACTTTTAAACCTAGCTATGTATTTTTCTAGATATCCCTTGTACTTTACTTTCACTCTTATCAAGATGAAGTTTTGTTAACCATTTTAACAATGTGAGTTTTTATCAATGGTATTTTTAAATATAAAAAATTTATTTTTTAGGGAAAGATCATATTATATGGATAAAATTTATTAAAGTTTGGTTGAATGTAATACCCTAAGTTTAAAACAATGACATTGTGTTTGATACTGTATACGACACACAACACTGAGCTCAAACAACTAATGAAAAATATTTTTTAAATATGACCATTGTAAACTAGTGGTTAAACTAGTTTCTATGATTAATAGTAAATAAATTATCAAAATTATATGGTTTACACATATATAAAATATATTCATTGTCCATATATTTATTAGTAATGAAAATTAAAAGAATTTTAATTTTTCTGAATAATTTTTTTTGTGCACAATGTGTTTTATATTAATAAATAAAATTAAAAAATATTTTTTGATGCCATAAATGAAATATATATATATTATATATTCAATGAAATTTTTATCATTCATATAAATTTTTTTCCAAGCATGAGATAATAATTAATCAAATTTTATGCTTAAAACTATTTTTTTCTAAAATTTTGTTTTCTCAATTTTCGCACACATAGTTTAAATTTAATTTTTACATCATTTAAAAAAATATGACCATTTTTTAAATAATCATGAAAAATTATCTTAGAGTGATTTTTTTGATAATTCTCTAACAGGATTAATTTTTTATGCATGGTGAAAAATACATATTTTAATTCAAAATTACCTTTTCACTCAATGAATTTATAAAGATCAATTTTTCATTAAATATTACCAATAGTAATTGATTTAATTATATTATAATTAATCAAATTTATTTTATTTTAATAAATGTTTTTTTATTCTTTATATATAAACTATTTATTCTTAGGAAATATTTTCTTTAGAACATTTACTTTTTGATGCATTTGTAGGTACAATTTAATGTTATACTTTTCTACTTACATGAATTGAATTTTTTTTAATGGTTTCAAAATTTTTAATCATTATAATTAATTTATTTTAATAATTTTATCTTTTTTTTTCTTAATAAATTTAATAAATAACAAAATTTTTGAGGTTATGGTTAAAATAGGTTATGTGGGGGGGGGTCAACCAAAAGATAAGGGTATGTTTTATAATTAAACATTTGAAAATAAGATGGAATTTAAATATTTAAACCCTATAATAACCCAAATTATAATCTATATTCATTTTGAATAACTTTTCAAGGAAATAACTTTATCATTTTGTATTCTTTTTGGAAATTTCCAGGTGGTTTCCAAGAAGGTTCCCTCCCCCTCTTTTAAGAGGGATCCTCATACCCTTACTTCTTCACACAAATAAATACTTTTATAATGACAAAAATATACCTAAATATCTCATAAAACCACTTATACACATTATATAGGTTCTTTTCCTCCAAATATACCAGCCTACGGTCCTTAAAGATAGATCTAAAGGCGGTTCTTCTAAGAGAATGTAATTGCCTTTACTGACCTCTTTCTTGTTTCTTATTATTTTGTCCTCTTCAGTTATGTATTAACAATTAAAATGTAATAACACCAATATCTATAATATATTAAGATATTATTATGTTTATGTAATAATATGTATCCATATCCTACTCTATCGAATGGGAAATGAAGCCATCACTAGTGTGTATGGAAAATTAAAGTCATGTGAACCAATATAAATTTTTCCATCACTGTCTCATAGGGATAGTAATAATAATTTAAATAATGAATATATAAGATAAATATGACATGATATTAACTCTTAATGATTAATATATGTTACCCTTTATTTCTTTTTTACCCATTAAAAGAATGATAATGACACTCGTGCGTACATACGACCCACCATATCCATGAAGCGATGTGATTTATTTTCTTGGTATAATAATAATGAATGATTCTAAAAGTAAATATTAGTAATAAATATGATATTGATACTATTATTTTCATTCTAGAGACAATGTAAATATAACTTATGACCAATAACCAAAACTTTCATTATGAAACATGTATGAGGAAACAAAGAAGTTAATACTCACAACAATAGTAATATTGGAATATTAATGAACAAAAGGATTCAAGGTTTAATAAGAATATTATATATCATATCTTAAATATTAAAATGGTTCATGTATAAATTAGTGACATTTTAAAACCATTATATAGGTTTTTAAAGAACATTCAACATAATGGAAATATGTGGTATGTGATTTCATCTCTATTTACACTCTATTGAAACATATATTTTATTATATAGAAATTACCTTTCATATGGTGTACATAATACCCCATTTATGTATATATCAGGAATAAAAATTTATTCATTATAATTAATGTTTCAATTCAATTATAACCATTCAAGGGGTTTTAATTTTAATATTACCAAAGTGGTAATGATCTATTTTACAATCACACATTATTTTGTGAATGTTTTTATTTTAATTGGAGGAGCCTTATCACTTAACCTCCATAAGATACAATAATTTTTTATCCTTTGGATATTGGTGGGGATTCCATATTTTCTTCCAATTTTTCCTCCCATTGGTATGTGTATCTGGAAAAGAAATTTAAAAAAGAAAAAATTATTTTCCTCCTTTTTAAATATGATATATTTTTCTTCCATGTCTATGTTTTTCAAAATATATTTTAAAAAATTATATTATTTACTCAACTAATTTATCTTGTATATTTCAAGTTATTCCTTACATTGAAAAAATAGTTTCAAATAAATCATTTTATTATTTTTTCTAAACAAGAAATATTTGACTTTCTTTATAAAAATTATAAAGGAATGGGATTCGAAAGTATACGGTGATAACAGACATCCCCACCACTATAACCATATTACAAAATTTAGATTCTTATATACATTTTCAATGGTTTTAAAATTTAAACTCTTTTATAAAATTTTATTTAAGTATTTCACTTTAATTACCTTTTTTATTCCAAAGGAAAATATTTTATTAGAAAACCTATATTCTAGATAAACCGATTTTTACATCACAATTTTTTATTAATTTTGTGACTATTAACAATCTCTCGAGTCAATAAAATTAATGTGATCATTTTTTTAGATATTAAATTTAACTTAAAAATCCATAGTCCTGATTATGGATATGGTTATTTTTTAACTACATATCATTTCTATATGTTATGTTCTATATTTTTTTTATTATTTGATTAAAGGGTGATATATTAATATTCCCTATTATTTTTAAAATATATAGATTTATTGATAAGGAATATTATTCATTAATTAAATCAATCACCTGATATATATATATATATGGAATGGTTTAGACATGAGGTTACTGGAGGGGATTGGAATTACATACCCCCTTGATGCATCGACATGTATAATGAGATAAATCGGTAAGATAACATTAAATGGGTTTCTACTATATACCTTCCCATCAGGTAAACTATAGAGGCAGAAGGTTTCAAAATTATAAATATCACAATTCCTAAGATCATGATGTCCAATTTGAAGCATTTACTTCTTTTAAAATTCTATTATTATTATCCATAGGATTACAAAATTGATATTATCTATGGATTAACATTAAGATCATGTGATTATTTATATATAATTATTTGATCATATTTTATTTTTTCACTATTATTCTTCATGATCATGTTATTGAAAAAATGTAATGTGTTTTCAGTTATTTAACCTTCCACATTTTTTATTAATTATTTATTCATGACATATTTTATCAAACATAAACTTTACTAATCATCTGAGATCACCCGTATTTTGTTTACATTATATAGGATATGATTTTTGAATATTTGAATGTGTTCAACGATGAAAAATTATTACTCTCAATATATTTTATTTTATGTTTTAAAAATTAACAATAGATTAATGTATGTATCTATATTTCCAAGACTATTATATTATTCTCTCCTTTAGGATGTGATCACTAGTATCTAATTCTAAAGGGGAAATATAAACTCTGGCTCTTTCTTCTAGATATAGAGTCATTTCATTTCTAGAGTTTGAAATAATAAACATAGAGATTCTAGTATCATGATGGAATAGTTGGTTGTTGTGGTTTATTTTTTATTCCCTTAGTATAAATGGATTATGAATGGTAATAATAAAAATTATAATATATATGGGACTGAATTTAATTAATAATTAGATATGTTTGAATTATCTGTAAATTATTATAAATTTAAATTGTGTGAAATTTATAATTATAAAGGTTGGAATGGGTTATCCATTAAAAATATAATTGAATGGATTAATAAATGTAACAAAGATGGTATTGGGAATTTTTTAAATGATTCACTAGTATGATTAACTAGTCCTTGGGTGATTTTATTTAGTAGTTGTTGTGTGTGGGAGAGTGTCTTGGTTTGTAGTGCTATATTTTTAACTAGTTGTGGTGTAAAGAATTATAGTGTGATGATGTCCATGGGATGTGATCGTGATTTATTGACATGTAATATTTAGAATGAGATTGTTCATGGAATATATATACCTATGATGTATTTCTTGTTATATTCTTTCCACACGCCACCAAAATCAGATTACCTAATCACCAATAAAAATTTTTAGGTTTCAAGGGTTTTTCCAAACATCTAGGTTAATGAGGATGAATGGTCAGTTGCCCATTCTTCCATGCTATTCCTTTTGTGAAATGTATGACGGACTTGGTATTTAGATGATGTGTTGATATTTAGGGGGGGTGATGGCATGTATAAAATTATGAGGGAATGAGGTTGATTACATTCATATTCATGACACACTAATATACAAGATATGTGATATGTGAAAGATATTTGATGAATAGTAGTGAACATGGGATAATGAGGATAATTTGGTTGTGGCTTATCGTATGTTTTTTAATGTTATTGTTGTATTGATGCCATTAAAAGATGTTCAAAACTATGGGATGTTTGGTTAAGTAGTGTTTTGACCTAAACCACATCAGAGTCTTAGGGATGGAGTATATGAAATTTAGCATTGGGTGAATGGTAGATAATAATTAGTGGGAAAAGGCTATGGGAAATTATTTTTTATTAATTCCATATATTATTTTATTATAGTTTAATAAATTACTTAGAGAGTGATATTTAGTGAGGTATGGTGTTATTTAACCTGATAGGTATTGGATGATTCTTATACTTTTTCCCTAGAGAATTATTTTTTCTTATTCAACATTTTTTTAGTGGTATTGAGTATGATCCTAAAAAGTATAACTTTTATAATCACCCTTATATATAACCATTATTCAGGTGTTTAGGTTTTGTTTAGTGTTAGGGTTACACTATTCTAACTTGGAATGTGGGATTTTTATTGGAGATAATGGATTAGGATTCTTTTATATTACAATTGGTTTTTTATTTTTTTTAATATTCATGCATTAGGGGATTATTACAAATATTGGTTCTTTTTTTTATTATGGTTTTTATTAGTGGTTAATTTATGTCTTCCTCAGTTATGTGATGGAAGTACCACAAATTTTCATGATTAAAACCCATATATCATATTATCTATCATGGGTTTTATTATAGGTGGTCCCAAGGGTATCCCTATAATTAAATTTAGGCCTAGGAGACGATCCTTATGGAGGAAAAACATGAAATAGTGGAATCAATGGTTTAGGTTAAGTGTTAGGTTGAATACTTGAATCATTACCCTATGAGTATTTAATGGATTTGTGGATAAAATGGTTCCAATAGTACATGTAGAATTAAATAGGCCACATTGATATGCATGTTCATGTAATTTTGGGGCCCCCGTGATCAAATGAAAGGGTCATGAGTATAAAAAATTAACTAGTAAAATAGTACGCCTTATACACTAAGGACATTTGTGACATACATGCCATATTATTCATAATAATTGTGTTTGAAATAATTTTCATTTTTGACTATTAAATGAATACAATTAAATTAATTTTACTAAGGTTGTTCTATGCTACCTATGTTAAGGTGTATTCATTTTAGATAATGATATTCATTATAGTCATTGTCCGCATGTATTTTAGGTTGTAGAGGTTCAACATGGTGGTCAGGATAACTGTTAGAGGATTGATCCCATGACAATCCATATCATTATCATAGTTTATTTCATGTCTTATTACAGGAATGTAAACTTAGTGAAACATTAAAAATCATGAGGCATGGTGTCTTTATGTTGGGTTTTTTTAGAAAAATAGTTGGAAATTATTAATTAATTTAAAAATATTAGTTTAGGACTCTATATGATAAAGTAATACAGGCTACAAAACAAACTTGGGATTTTTCCCTTGGTATCTACAAAATAATTTAGGTGTTTATTATTTTATAATTCCACATATCAAACTCCTTAAAATAATACCATTACTGATGTGTAGGCAAGTCTTGTTAAAAAAGAATTAACTTTAAATCATTAAAGTATTAATATGGATTTAGAGGATTTTTGGATGACCTAAATTCCTCTTAAATTAATATTATATCTTATTAGAGAAATATTCATTACATAAAGTAATGATCCATTCCAAAATCATTTAGGTTTAGTGACTTCATAAATATGGACACATAAGAAACTAATTTATAGGTGAGACACATCGTCTCCCACAAATTTTGTCATATTTGGAAACCATCGTAGAAAAATCATACATAATACATATCATCATATCCTTGGGAAAGGAAATATAAGAAAGGGTGAGCTCAGATGCTCAGTAAGGATAAAAAAGGGAGATGCGTAGTCATAATATGAATGTAAGGGTAAAGAAACATGAAAATATATATTCAAACCATAAACAACATATTAAAGACCATAATATTTATTAATGAATAAAAAATGGAATTTATAAGACAACAATCATAAGTAAATCAAAGGACATGTTCCTTGAGATCATAACATTGGCATAAGAACTGGATTTGTGTCATACACATAAACATAAAAAATCCTATATCAAGTTTACTTAGTAATCCATCCATAACATGGTATGCTTGGGAAAACGACCAATATACATACATCAATCTTGGGATGAACTCTTTTATTCTCTTCGTCGGGACAAGGTAAACCGACAATGTACCCTTTGAGCTCATATAAAATTATTGTTTACTCGATGCATTGGATGAAGATATAGGTCCCACCCATCATATAATGATAATTATATGTATTTGTGCCAAAATATAATAACATTTATCATATGATAATCCAAAAAAAGATAGGAGTTTTATAAAAATTTCATCATATCATAACTAGTATTAAATAGAAAGGTTTCATAAAATTTCATCATTGTATAACCCATGAAAATGAACATGTTTTATAAATATCTAATCATGGTATAAATAGTTTAAAATAAAAGGGTGTCATAAACACCATGCCAACAAATACTAAACCATCTATTGAAAGAATATTAATAGTACCATTTGATGATAGCCTCAGTAAGGCATTGGTAACTCCAATAGATGTCATATTATATGATAATATTTTTGAAAGATAAATTAAAATATTTCTTAATGAAAATATAATTTTAATTTTAATTTTTTTCCTAAAATGTAATAAAAATTAAAACATTTTATAAGAAAAAAATGACAACTTATCAAGGATCCAAATAAATTGAAGAACTAAAGTGTTAAAAATGGAAGCATTAAATGAAGATATCATGAAAATTTATATGATAAGAAAATTCATGATAATTGATGAGAGTTAGATCATGGGATTTCAACTTTAGATACATAATCATAAATAATTTGAACAAATGATGAGATTGTAAGACAAAATTTTTAACACATTGGTAACATTGAATCATAAGACTCAAGAACGAATAACATAAAATGAAACATAAAATTTCATGAGGACAAATAAAATGATGATATTAAAATTTAATTGTTCTATATATACACATCATAAAATAATATTGGATTACAACATAATATACTTATCAACTAATGAAAATTGAGACAAAAATCCCTTACTTATGTCTTGATTTCTTTTGTAATCATTAAAACCAGCTATATAAAGAATATAAGTTTACTGTAAGCCTATTAAAGAACCATATTCAAATATATCATACAATATATATTTACTTATGGGATTTTATTAAACATTTATTAATTATTTTCTACTAAAGTTATGTTTTAGGTAAAAATTGGTTAATATTTTCATGTGTGTTTTGATTTGTTACATTTCATTCTATTACATAGATCATGGTTCAACCATATACAGAATGATAATAATTATATCTATATCATATATATATTCATTATATATGTATTTGCAGTAATCTATATAATTTAGTGATAGAATATAAAATACATCATTTTTAGAGACGACTGGCTATATGTACGCATGAATGTTATTTCCATTTTATTGTTTGATTGAAATATGAAAAATTAAGTGATATATATTATCAATACAAATTTATTTTAATTTTATATATATCACATATTTTTATTGAACCCATCCTTAATACCTTCCATGAAATATTGAATGAATCATATCACCTCACAATTTGGTAGTCTACCGTACACACAAATGACGGTATCATATTCCCCCAAAATGGAATATATGAAGTTATGTTTGATATTATAACTACATAATCACAATAACATCATAAAAATAATATATTTCATACATAAAAAAATATCGATCATTATTTCCAACTATGAGAGGTGGTAATGTAAAAATTAATAACATCAGTTTGCGAGGAGGTAGTCTTCTGTACACACAAATGATGATTTATAAACCCATTTCATGGGAGTGGAGATAGTTTTAGGTTAGTCCTTTAACATAAAATAACTCATTATTTGGTGGATACCTATCCTGTTATATAATTATGATATAACAATAATTGTAAGGGTTGGAGGAAGAAATAAAAAAAGCTTGTTGATGAACGTTACCAATTCAATGTGTATCCTCGTTAGATTTTTACCAAAATACATTCTAGGATGGTATTATGCCAAATATAAGGATTTTATTATGAGGTTATAGAATTTGGGATTTAATTTTGGTAGGGATTGGTTGATACAAATATTTTTGAAGCGGTGAAGAAGGGAGGAGAGGGGGTGGACTTTTATAAGTGGGGGAGAGGACATAGATGGAGTTTTTCAAAATAATTGAGTGATCTCATGTTTTCTACTTGGAAAATTATGTAAAATATATAACATTAGAAATATAGATATTATATGGTCTAAATATGTCTATAAAATATGTTTCATACATATTTATCTGCAAATTTGGCCCTTAACTTGTTAGTTTGACCCCCGACAAAATCATTTTTACCATAACCACAATAATCAATTTTTATTACATTCACTATTAATTTTATTCTAAAATTATGTATTCATATTAGTAATTATAAATCTTTATGATTCAATATATGGAATTAATTTTCCCAAATTTCATTTATATAAGATCAAAAAAATCAATATAAATTAATCCCACATATGTGATGAGAATGAGGGGTTTTAAAGTGAAGAAGTTCAAAGTATTATAATTTTTTTATTTCCAATTTCAATATGAAATTATTTAAAAAGACCTATAATTTAATAAAGGATGTATAATTCAGATAAGTTTTATTTTAAATCAATTTAAAATATAGTTAAACTTCAAAAATAAATTTAAATAACATACATTTTTCATTTAAAATTCAGAATTTTTCACTACACAAAACAAAATGAATCTTTCAGGATAATCCCAAAAATTCACCCTAAGATTACTTTGAAAATTAGATTTAAAAAACGAATTTTATTTTACAAAATTACTTTTCTACATATCTGAAAAATAATAAATTTTTACCAATTTGATTAAAAAATTAATTTTATTAACATTATAAAAAATAAATAAAAATATTATTATTTTCGAATATAGTATTTTCAAAACATATACAAACTATTAAAAAATTGTGTATTTTTATATCAATGTGTTTTCTTTATATATCAATGTTATGAATAATAATTAATAATTCGTTATTAAAATTATTATCACATTGTTTAATTACTCGGTTTTAATAGTCGGGATTATATAAGTATATTAGAAATATATTTGGGTGTTGTTAAAACACTGTGTTGCTTGAAATAAATGATAATCTATTATTTCATGTTTTCTACGATTAGAATCATGTTCGGTATAAAAAAATTCAACAACAAAATTTAATTTATTTGAAATAAATAATTCATATAAACTAAAGGTGTTATATTATACCCCACATAAAATGAATTTCTCCCTCAAAACTCATCACTCAAATACAAAAAAGAGGATACTTATACCTCATTATTTCCACCTATTCCCACAAAGTTTCCCCAGACTTGTATTTTTACAATAATAATTTCACTATGTGAGTGGTATTTTTTCATAGAACATCCTTTGTATGATCCATAATCTCCACCAGTTGTTCCTCATAAGAATGGTCTTACTCTAGTAGAATGACCTCTTAATCATGTACATGTGAATGGTTAACTATGATATTTTTCATGACCCGTCCCCCAGGCCTCATGCTGTGACTACCCCTAGCCATCCTTCCTTAGGCCAGGGGCTGGCGACTATCATCAGAAAGGCATATTCCTAAATCTGGGAAGGCATTGCCTTTAAACCTTAGAACTCACACAATCTAACCACACAACAGGTTAAAGCACAAAGTAAACTAAATAGTAAATAGAGTAAATACAGTAAGTAAAGGAGGCCAGAATACAAGCCCAACATGAATGTACAAGTAAAACTAGAAAGTTCAAGTAAAACTGAAAATTTCTCCTATGAACACCTTCCAAGGATCCTACCTAAAGGGTAGGTACAGCTCTCAAATGGTCATCTCTGTGGTATTCCTCGTCTAAGGTCCACCTCTGAGCAGTCTTCAGTCCTGGTACACTCATCCTTAGTTAGTGTTGTTCACCATCTTCACAAGACCAACTAGGTGCGGGCGTAGCCCATGCATGGGTGAGTATAAAAATACTCAGTAGGGACCCTGAGACCCCCGAAGGTCTCTCAAATATACAAAGTATAAACCATAAAGCATTGAAACAACGGTCAACCCTAATTAGGTATATTCCCATATGTATACCTAAGTTATCAACTATACCCTTCATGTTCATGAGGAATAAAAGGCCTAACTCTTTTTCCAATGAACAACTATTCCGTGAAGGAATGATTTCCAAGAAGGTAACACCACAAAGGTAAGTACCACAAAGGTCATGCCACACATAAGAATACCACATAGGTATCACCATGAAGGTAAGTACCACAAAGGTAACTCCACACACAGGAATACCACATAGGTATCACCACGAAGGTAAAGACTCAACTCACACTAGGTATAACTTAAGTACATAAGTACAGAATATTATTCATAAACTTGATTATCTTATTTAGTTAAGAAGCACTACTGCTGACCCACAAAGGATCGATAGGTAACTAACCCCCACTGAACCACACACAGTCGATAGGTAACTACCCTTCACTGACCCACACATGATCTGACCCACACATGATCGATAGGCAACTTACCCCTGCTTACCCACACAGGATCTGACCCAAACAGTATCGGTATGTGTTGACCCACACTGGATCATTGAGCGCTGAACCACACAGGATCGGAATGCACTGACCCACACATGATCGCTGAGTGCTGAACCACACAGGATCTGAAGATGACCCACACAGGATCTAAGGATGACCCACACAGGATCTGAATATTCTTCATGTACATCCAGCCGCAAGGTTCCCGCACAAAGCATGCTTGATTAAGGGGGGTTCTTCTCTTAAATCCATAGGTCAATACTTGAAATGCCACTAAGTCCCACTAAGAAGAATTCCAAAGGTCCTCCAGGTCCTAAGGAAACCAACGCGGCAGATAGCGCATCAATTGGACACATGGTCTGTAAGTTATTAGTGTTTCTGTTCTGAGGGCCCGGTTGGATTCAGGTTTGATCCAACCATTCCATACTCCAACATTATCCAAAACTATATAGGATTATACCAAAAGGAACTTATCGTTCTAAGGATCCTAGTGCCATAGAATATTCATCAAACAGATGCTCGGTTCTCAAGATATGGCTATAAAAGTGTATCTGGGACCAGCTGGGCCTAGGTCCGGTCCGACCCAGTCGGACCGCCCTTGCCCGACCCGGCCTAGGCCAACCTGACCCAGTCTGGGTCCAGCCCACTGGGTCGCAGTCCGGCCAGCGATGGGGGTGGCCCAGCCCGCTGGGTGGGACCCAGCCAGTGCTGGGCACGGGCTACTAGGCATGGCACGCTGTGTGCAGCCCGCTGCGGTGCGGCCTGCTACGATGCGGCCCACCGCAGTTTAGCCTATGCGGAGTGGCCTGATAGGAACAAACTGTGGTGCAGACCATGGTCGGGTGGCCCGTTGTGGTGGGGTCTTCCCTAACTGACACCCAGGGAAAAGGCTCCACTCGGTTTACCCAAACGGTCCAAACGACCGTTCGGATGGTGTGAGGGACGCATCCGAGTTGTCCTGCTCAGCGCAACGTGGCTGGCCGGAATGGCTGGACCTCCTTCCAGTAGTGAGGACATGCATTTCTCCTCCTGTGGATGGCCGGTTTTTGGCCACTTTGGTGCACCGCCTCGGCTGACGGGTCGTGGCCTTCTCCTCCACAGGTGGCACGGACGCGCGCCGCCTTGCCTTCACGCGGCTGGCCTGTGTGCCAGCCACCATCCTCCCACCACTGTGGATGACGGTCCGCGGCCTCCTTCGCTACCAATGGCACAGACGCACGCCACCCTGGTTCCATGTGGTCGCATGGGGAGTCAGTCGCCACCTTCCTCTGTTGTGGTCGACTGATCGCAAACTCCTTCAGTGGTGTGGTTATGTTGCTGCCATCATTGTGGCCCGTGACGAACGCGTCAAACAAGAAGGATCATGGAGGGATCAGGTCGTGTTTTTTTGGCCCACACCCTTCGCATTATGCTGATAGAAGGCAATTCAAGTGATTCAATTTGACGTAAAACCCATGAAGAAATATAAACAAATCCATACCTTGACGTTTTTTGGAGATGTTGTGAGGAAGGAGATAAAGACGTTGAAGATGCCAGCGTCCATTTATCCCATGACACTCTTCAAAGTTAGTTCCTCATTCTTGATCTGAAGGACGTTCTTTATTGGAGAACGTTCTTCCTTCGAGAGTTATCCACAAATTCTCTCCCAAAACCTCCCCTTTTCTGACACCAATCCCCCCAGGAGATGAGGGCCAAACTTATTAAATTAAGTAAATTAAAACAATTAATTTTTGGCACATTTAATTGGGGGAAAACCAATATTTTCTACACATTAAAGGGGGATTTCATGTCGTGTGGTCCCCACCACCAAAATTTAAATGGGGGTTTCATTAAAATAAATTAAAAGTTGTTGTTTTTTATTATTATTTTAACTCTCCCACAAAATTATGGAAAACTATCTTCCACTATCGACCAACTACAGTCGAGGTGAAGGTATCCCTAATCGAATATTGGCTCTGTGAGTTCAACTGTGTCCTTGGATTTCAATTCCGAGGATCGGTTCAAAAGTTTCAAAAACTCGCTCGCACATTTACTGAATGTTCCTAAAAAAGTTCATAAATTCATTCCAGGCACACCGGGCCTCAGAATCACACAATGTCAGTTTTCAAAGACTCATAATATTCCCATATAATTAAAATAAATAGATGGAATATTCTCGGTCTTTACATTCTCCCGACCTTAGGAATTTGTGTCCCCAAAAGCCACAACACAAACTAGGGAAACAAGTGGGGGTACTAAGCACAAATCTGAGCCTCCCGCTCTTAGGTGCTCTCCTGGAGGTTCTCGTGCTTCCAACGAATGCACACGATATGTATTGATCACCCATATAATAATATCTCTTGTCGACCCTCAATCTCTACTCGAACCTCCAAAAATGTCACCCCAGTGTCTTAGTCCATCTCATGGTGGTCGATGACATGAGATGGTTCATTCACCTATCTCCTCAGCTGGGATACGTGGAAAATGTCACGCACCTGATGCAACTGAGGGGGAAGAGATAGGTGGTATGACACCTCGCCAACTCTTTTGGGGACCTGAAAGAGTCCGATGAACCTCGGAGATAACTTGCCTTGACAACTATATCTCTGCAAACCTCGTCGAGTTGAGAACCGTAGAAAGACATGGCCACCATCCTCGAACTCAAGAGGTCTATGTCTCCTATCAACATTGGAAATTTTCTTACTCTGTGAAGTCTTCATCTACTACTAGATGATTCGAACCTTCTCCATGGTATCCCATACCATCTCTGGTCACATGAGTGCTGACTCCCCTGGGTCAGTCCAGCACATAGGTGATCTGTAAGGTCGACCGTACAACGCCTCAAATGGTGCCATACCAATGGTGGAGTGTTAGCTATTTTTGTACGTGACCTCTACCAAGGGAAATTGATCCTCCTAGCTATGGCCAAAATCATGGACACAATCATGTAGCATTTCCTTGAGGGTCTGAATGGTCCGCTCTTTCTGACCATTCCTTAGATGATGGAAGGTAGTGCTCAATCGAAGTTAAGTCTCGAATTCCTCCTGTAACCCCATCCATAGCTGGTAAGTAAAACATGCATCACGGTTGGAGACAATCGTAGATGGAACCCCATGAAGACACAAAATATCCTGCCTGTAGAGGTACCCCAATCCCTATACTATTCCCTACTCTCTAATAGGTAGGAAGTGGGCCGACATGGTGAGTCGGTCAATGATCACCGAGATGGAATCATGCCCCTTGGATGTGCGAGGATGCCCTATCAAAAAGTCCATGGAGATTCCATCCCACTTCCACTCTGGAACCTCTAGTGGCTAAACTATGCCCGCTGGAACCTAATGCTTTGCCTTCACTTACTGACAAGTGAGGAACCGGGAAACAAAATCTGCTATAACTTTCTTCATTCCCGGCCACAAGTGCTGACAACAAAGGTCCTGGTACATCTTTGCCACCCCTGGATGTACCACTAGAGGGGATGTATGGAACTCCCTAAACACTTCCTCTTGTAGCATCACTGGTACCATAGTACGTCCTCTGAAGAGGATGACATGATCCCCACCTTCATAAAATCCATCAGGTGCATGTCCTGTGGATATCTGAGCACGTCGAGCATCGCAGTCAGTGTCCCCAATTTGTGCCTCCCTGACTCGTTGAAGGAGTGGGGGAGTGACTGTCAGATACTGAAGATAAGACGATCCATCTCGATCCACGTAGCATATCCGCCAAGCAGCTAGCTGCTCTATTGCCTCACTTAGCAACTGTATACCAAATCTCCTACTGAGGGTATCTACTACTATGTTCCACTTCCTAGGAGTATATGTTATCTCGAAGTCATGGTCCTGGAGGATCTCAAGCCAATGTTGTTGTCTCAGGTTCATTTCCTTCTGAGAGAAGATATAATCAAGACTCCTGTGATTATAGTAGATTGTACAACTTTCACCAATCAAGTAATGTCGCCACATCTTCAAGGTGAAGATCACTACTACTAACTCTAGTTCATGGGAAGCATAGTTTTGCTCATGTTTTCTCAGCTATCAAGGAATATACACAATCACTTCTCGCTCTTACATCGAGACACATCCAAGCCCCATCCCTGATGCGTTGTAGTAGACTATGTACCCAATTCCCTTCTCCGGTAGCCTCAAGATGGGGGCACTAGTCCGTCTAAGCCTTAGCTCATGGGAACACTATTGGCATCTCTCCGACCACAAGAAGGGTTTCCCCTTCTTCATTAATGCTGATAAGGTTTCTGCAACTCTGGAAAAGTCAGGCACAAACCTCCAGAAGTAACAGGCTAAACCCAAGAAAATTTGTACCTCTCTCACACTCCTTTGTGGCTCCCAAGCAATGCACAGCATCAATCTTCGCTGCATCCAACGCTACTCCAGCCTCCAAGATGACATGTCCCAGGAAGTGAACCTATTGAATCCAGAATTTACACTTATAGAGCTTACCATAATGTTGTTGCTCTCGGAGTGTGTCCAGAACTATCTGCAAATGATAGGCATGCTCCTCCTCCGTCGTTGATTATATCATGATGTCATCAATGTAGACTACTACAAAGCGATCGAGATATGGCGGGAAGATCCTATTCATGAGTCCCATGAACACTATTGGGGCATTGGTCACACCAAATGGTATAACCAAGAACTCATCATGGCCATACCGGCATCTAGAGGTCATCTTCTGCACATCCTCATCTCTTACCGTGAGTTGGTGATAGCCTGATCTGAGGTCACTCTTTGAAAACCATCGTGATCCCTTCAGCTGATCAAAAACATCGTCAATCATTGGAAGTGGGTACATGTTCTTCACAATCACCTAGTTCAGATGCCGATAGTACACACAGAGTCTCAATCTCCCATATCCCTTCATGGGGAAAAAAATAAGGGCTGCCCAAGGAGAAACACAGGCCTAATGAACCACTTGCTCTGAAAGTCCTCCAGCTATACTCGCAGCTCTCGGAGATCCGTAGGAGCTATACGATATGCTAGTGTAGATATCGATGTCATCCTGGGGTACAAGTGGATATAAAATTCCACCTCTCTATGAAGAGGTAGACGAGGAATATCATCAGGGAAAACATCAGTGTACTGATCCACCACTATAGGATAGCTCAGACTCTCAACCTCAACTGCTCCAAGGATAGGGCTAGCCAACTGATGTGTGATCGGCTGCACCCTTCTCCAGGTAAGTCCATCTGTGCTGCAATGGTTACCTTCTTTCCAGTTAAGGAAAACCTAGTCCCATCCGTGCGAACACACCACACTTTGCACCTAATACAGTCGATCTGAGCACGGACTATAGATAACCAATCCATACCCAAGATGATGTCGTAAGGCCTTGACGCCACTACTAGAAGATCACAGCCAAAGATATCACCTCTTAGAGAAGGCTCACAATGTCGTAACCAGTGTTTAATCATTGAATCATCTCCCGTAGGATTCTCTAGCCATAAGGATCAAGCCAAGGGCTCCACTGGAATCTCCAAGATTTGAACGAGAGACATGGAAAGAAAAGAGTGACCGGAACCTGTGTCTATAAGTACTGAAGCTAGGGTGGAGTAGACACAGATCATACCTCATATCATCTCCATAGCATCATGTTTGTAGGCCTCAACTACCTGGACCTGAGCTCGTCCCTGTCCACATGCTCCCAGTGGTTTGGGTGGACCACCTGGAGGTGGTGGTGGTAGAACCACAAATCGCCACCCAACACCTGTTGTATGGATAGCTCTTCTGCCACATTCGCCTGCTGCCTGCGGACCTCCTCGGTCGAATATTTGCCTCTACCTAGGATGTCCTTCGACTATCTGTTGGTTGTCCGTATGGTGGGTCAGACAGTCGCGATCCATGTGACCCTGCCCGCCGCACGAATAACACTGCATGTTCCTCACTTGTCCTACTCTGTCTCAAGATCCCCACACAACCGACCTCGTATCCAGCGGTCTTCCACCTATAGGTATGGTCCTATTGGACTTATGAATCATATGTCTACTACCAGCTACAGATGTCTCTCATACATAGTGCCTGGTGGTGGGTCACGCTCATGGTGTCTACTCTGCAAGGATGCTCTCCTCTAATAGTGCTCACTCTAACACCCACGCCTGCATCGGGATGCAGAGAGAAATCTTCAAAGCTCTGATCTCCCGTCTGAGCCCCTACCCGAAGGTCTGGTCCTTGAAGAAAGGGTCCTACACCATGTCACTGGAGTAGCGTGATATGTCAGTGAACCTCACTGAATATTTAGCCACGGTCATGCTACCCTCCTCCAAGTGGATAAGCTTCTATATACGCATTTAGCGTAGGGTTTATAGGATGAACTCTTTCCTAAATAGGCTCTAGAAGTCCACCGAGCAAAGAGTCACCTCGTCGTGAACTTGGAGCATCAAGCTCCACCATCTGCCTACTGCTGCCTAAAGATGATTGTCACTAGGGATCAACATGAGATCATATGGTGTCCCTACCAGTCGAAAAACTCTAACCAAGGCCTCCATCCAATCCACAGCCACCTTTGGATATGTCTCGCCCTGGAACATTATTGGCCTCTAGTGCTGGAACTCATGCAACGTGCTCAAGTGGCGTGCACCCTCTGCTATTGGGGATGGTGGAATCAGCTACCCAAAGGGTAGTGGTTCTACTGGTACACCACCTGATGGTACAACAATTAAAAGGGGGCCCTGCACTGAAGCCTTGTCGCTCGGTGAGCTATCATCACGTACTCTACCTAGAACCCTGACTGGCTATCTTCGTGGTGGCATCCAGAAATGAAACAAGTGCACCATGGTCATTAAGTTATACCTGGTGAGATGACTCAATGTGATCACAAAGAAAACATTTCAAAAACAAACACCCAATCAGTGTTTTCATGCACCGAGTCAGAAATCAGATGTCAGGGTCCTGGTGTATGGATACGCCATCTGCCGCACCAACACTAGATTCCCCAAACTGATAACCACACATGTAACACTTAACATTATTGTCGATTAGAATATCAAAGTCCAAGTTCTTCAGTAGAACCGACTCCTCTGATAACAATTTGTAATGACCCATCCCCCAGGGCCCGTGTCGTGACTACCCCAATCCCTCCTTCCTTAGGCCAGGGGCTGGTGACTAGAACCGGAAAGGAATATCCCTAAAGTAGGTAAGGTATTGCCTATAAACCTACAAACTCACACAATCCAAGAGCACAGTAGGATACAATCACAAAGAAAACTAAATTGTAAATAGAGTGAGTACAGTAATTAAAGGGGGATGGAATACTAGCCCAACTGGAAAGTGCAAGTAAAACAGGAAAGTACAATTAAAACTGAAAACAACTCCTATGAACACCTGCCAAGGATCCAACCTAAAGGGTAGGTACAGCTCTCAAACGGTCGTCTTTGCGGTATGCCTCGTCTAAGGTCCACCTCTGAGTAGTCTCCAATCCAAGTACCCTCGTCCTCAGTCAGCGTTGTCCGCTATCTGCACAAGACACAACAAGTAAAGGGAATAGCCCGTGCAGGGGTGGGTATAACAATATTCAATAGGGACCCTAAGACCCCTTAAGTTCTCTCAAATCCACAAAGGATAAACCACAAAGCATAAAAACAAAAATCAACCCTACATAGGTATATTCCCATAAATATTCCTAAGTTTTCAAGTATACCCTTCACGTTCATGAGGAATACAAGGCCCAACTCTTTAGAAAATTCACAATTATTCCATTAATGAATGATTCCCATGAAGCTAACACCACAATGGTAAGTACCACAAAGGTAATAACACACAGCAGAATACCACATAGGTATCACCAAGAAGGTAAGTACCACAAAGGTAATGCCACACAGAATAATAACACACAGGTATCAGCATGAGGGTAAAAACTCATCTCACACCAGGTATAACTTAAGTACCAAAGAACAGATGATCAGTCATAAACTAGATCATCTTTTTCGGTTAAAGATCACTGATGCTGACCCACCCAGGATCGATAGTTAACTAACCACCGCTGACCCAAACAGGATCGATAGGTAACTTACCCCTGCTGACCCACATAAGATCTATAGGTAACTAACCCCCGCTGACCCACATAGGATCTGACCCACACAGGATTGATAGGTAACAAACCCCTACTGACGCACACTGGAATGATAGGTAACTAACCCTCATTGACCCACACATGATCTGACCCACACACGATCAGTATGTGCTGAACCACACAGGATCACTTAGCGCAGACCCACATAGGATCTAAAGATGACCCACATAGGATCTGAAGATGACCCACACAGGATCTGGAGATTCTTCAAGTACAGCCAGCCGTAGGGTTCCCGCACTAATCATGCTTGATTTCGTTAGGTTCCTCTCCTCAAGCCATAGTTTTATACTTCACTAAACACTAATTCCCAGGGAGAAGTATTCCAAATTTCTTCCACACCCTAACAGACCCAAATGTGATAGACGGTGCATCAATCGGATGCCCGATATATAAGTAATTAGTGTTTCCGTTCGGAGGGCCCAGTTGGATTCAGGTTCAATCCAACCTGGCCATACTACAACTTTATCCAAAACTCTAGAAGATTGTATCAAAAGGAGAGTCTCGATCCATGGATCCCGGTTCCATAGATAGTTCATCAAACTGATGCCCGATTCTCAAGATATGGCTATAAAAGCCTATCCGAGACCAGATGGGCATGGGTCTGGTCTGACCCAGACAGACCCAGCCTGGGCCGACCCAGCCCTGTTCAGTCGACCTCACCCGCCCCGCGCTAGGTGCGGCCCACTGGATGCATCCCACTGTGGCGCGTCCCACTGGGCGCCGCCCGCTACGGTGCATCTCGCTCGGAGAATCCCATTGGAAGCGGCCCGTGGTGCGGCCCGTGGTCAGGTGGCTCGCCGTGGCGGGGTCTGCCATAACCAACACCCGGGGGGAAGGCGCCCCCCGGTTTACCCGAACGGTACAATGGAACATTCGGATGGCGTGTAGGACCTTCCAGAGTGGTCTCGCTCGATGCGATGTGGCCAGCTGGAATGGCCGACCCACCTTCCAGCAGCGCAAACGTGCGTCGCTCCTCCTGCTGCTAGCTGGTTGCCGGCCACTTTGGTGTGCCTTCACGGCCAATGGGCCACGACTTTCTCCTCCACATATGACGTGGATGTTGTTGTACCTCTCGAACCCCTCAAGGTTTTATTTTCATGATCACAATCACCCTCATATTTATCTAATCCTCTTTCAAGTGTTTTTTGTTGATAGGAATCAAATCAGGTGGCCAAGGAATTGGGCCAAGAAAGAAAGAAGGCAAAGTGGACTGAAAATCAGTCCACCGGCCAACCGGTGGCTTCACCACCGGTCGACCGGTGGACCCTGGGAAAAAGGCAGAGCCACTGCCTCCACACCGGCCAACCGGTGGCCAAGCACCGGCCAGCCGGTGGCACCCAGAATGAACAGGGTTTGCTTCTGCCTCACCACCGGCCAGCCGGTGGCTCTGGCACCGGTCGACCGGTGGAGCCTGGACCAGAATTCTCAGCCACTGTCAAGGCACCGGCCAGCCGGTGGCCCTGCACCGGCCAGCCGGTAGGCCAGTCAAACTAGCCGTTGGGTTTGACCAGTCAACTCTCATTTGGCCTCCAACGGCTCCGAAGACCTCTCCAACGGCTCCGAAGGCCCCCAATGGGTTCCATGCCTATAAATAAAGGCCAAGGAAGCCCCGGACACCTACAGGAACTATTGTAAAGCCAATGGACATATTTTCCACCAACCGAGCCTCCTCCTCTTGTTCTTCAAATTCAAATTCTTTCAATCATATGTCATATGAAGAACTCTCACACGCTAGAGACCAACTAGAAAATGGTTTTCATAAACTTTCCTCAAAATTTGTTTCTTTGAAAAAGAATTTCAAAAAGATTTCCTCCGAAAAAGACCAACTTCTCAAAGAGAAGGAGGAACTCTCCCTTAAAATCCAAAATTTCCCCAATGTTGATTCTTTGGAATCAACCATCAAGGATCTTAGAGAATCCTTAGCCAAGTTCACCCAAAGTGAACAAAATTTGTCCAAACTTTTAGGTTCTCAATGAGTATCTAGAACCACCAATGGACTTGGCTACACCAATATAGCTTCCTCCTCCCATGCACCCACTGTTTTTGTAAGGGGGAGCTCTAGCTTTAAATTTTGTAACTATTGAAAAAAACCCGGGCACCTAATTTATGAATGTAATTGCAAAAACGCCCGTTATGGTCAACCCAAAAGTATTTTCTTTTCCGATGAGTTCTATAGGAGAAGACCCGCTATGAGACAAGTTTGGATTGAAAAATCCCTTCTTGCGAGTCTCTCCGGGCCAAAATTTATTTCCTATCCCCGGTGATTTATTGTTTTTATTTAGGGGGAGTTAGGTTCTTTTAAGCCTTTTTGTGAATTAAAAATTTTTTCATTCAAAATTTTCATTTCAATTTTCATTTCAAAATTTTCAACAATTGATATCGTTTTCAAATGATTTAAAATCTCGTTTTTCATCGTTTCCCTCAATCAAGTTTTATGCCCCATTCTATTTTGATAATCACAAAGGGGGAGAAATTTCTTGATTGATTGGGGGAGAATCCTTTTCATCATGGTTAAGCATTTCCTTTCAATTTTAGTAATTTTCATTGTTTGTTTTGGTGATTGTGATCATCAAAATAGGGGGAGATTGTTGTACCTCTCGAACCCCTCAAGGTTTTATTTTCATGATCACAATCACCCTCATATTTATCTAATCCTCTTTCAAGTGTTTTTTGTTGATAGGAATCAAATCAGGTGGCCAAGGAATTGGGCCAAGAAAGAAAGAAGGCAAAGTGGACTGAAAATCAGTCCACCGGCCAACCGGTGGCTTCACCACCGGTCGACCGGTGGACCCTGGGAAAAAGGCAGAGCCACTGCCTCCACACCGGCCAACCGGTGGCCAAGCACCGGCCAGCCGGTGGCACCCAGAATGAACAGGGTTTGCTTCTGCCTCACCACCGGCCAGCCGGTGGCTCTGGCACCGGTCGACCGGTGGAGCCTGGACCAGAATTCTCAGCCACTGTCAAGGCACCGGCCAGCCGGTGGCCCTGCACCGGCCTGCCGGTAGGCCAGTCAAACTAGCCGTTGGGTTTGACCAGTCAACTCTCATTTGGCCTCCAACGGCTCCGAAGACCTCTCCAACGGCTCCGAAGACCTCTCCAACGGCTCCGAAGGCCCCCAATGGGTTGCATGCCTATAAATAAAGGCCAAGGAAGCCCCAGACACCTACAGGAACTATTGTAAAGCCAACGGACATATTTTCCATCATTCGGCAATCCTCCGGCGACTTCCTCCAAAGGAACCCCAAGTGCTCCATTCATTTCCAATCCAAGGAGCACCTCAAGAAGCTTGGGAGAGCACGCTACATCAACTCCATTCAACCCTTGGCACCCAAGTCTTCCTCCAATACGGTTTTTATTGTTTATTTTATTTTGAGCTTAAAATTGGGTTTGTGCCTACAAACCCCAACTCCTTTTCTATTCCTCTTTCTTTGGGTTCTCACACCACCATTAAGGTGTGAAGAGGTTTTTCAAGCCTTTCCTTTTAAAGGGCTTGAGTTGTCGGTGAGCTAGCCTTCACCCGTTAAAAAGGCTAGTGGGTTCTTGCTAAACCATCAAAAGCAAGTGGGTTCTTGCTAAACCACAAAAAGCAAGCTGTAATAGGTCCTAGTGTTACCTCAAAGCCTAGTGGGTTTCTTGCTAAAACCATTGAAAAGCAAGCGGTAGGAATCTCTCAACGGTTGAGTTGGGAGCAGAGACGTAGGCCGGGTTTTGGCCGAACTCCATTATCAATTTTGTGTGTCTTGCCTATTTTATTTCCGCTGCATTTTATACTTTGATTTTTAAATTGTTAATCAATTTTTTAAAAGGCAATTCACCCCCTTCTTGACATATCTTCCCCGTGTTTCTTCCGACCCAACATTTGGTATCAGAGGAATAATTTGAGTAATACCCTAACCCGGTTTCAAATTTAAGATCCATTAAGATGGCATCAACCTCTTTCGCCCCCGAGGGCTACTCATTGGGTCGGGCTCCATTTTTTGATGGGACCGACTACAATTATTGGAAAACCCGCATGACTACTTTCCTTAGAAGCATAGGTTATCCCATATATAAAATTGTCATGCATGGTTACACTCTTTCTACTCCCGACGAATCCAAATGGACCCCCGCCGATATAAAGAATTTTGAGCTTGATGGCAAAGCCATGAACGCTCTTCATTGCGGGTTAGATAGAAATGAATTCAATCGAGTGTCTACTTGCACCTCCTCACATGAAATTTGGAAACTTTTAGAAGTAACTCGTGAGGGCACTAACAAAGTCAAAGACACTAGATTGGATATGTATAGGCAGGATTTTGAGTCATTTTCAATGCATCCAAATGAGTCTATTTCTGAAATGTTTACTCGCTTCACTGACGTTTGCAATGGAAGGAAATCTCTTGGTGATGATGTTTCAGCCGAGACGATGGTCAAGAAGATCTTATGGGTCCTTCCGAGCTCATGGGCACCTAAAGTGACGGCGATCCAAGAAGCTAAGGACGTCAAAAATATGCCGGTAGAGGAGCTCATTGGATCTCTAATGACGTACGAGATCACCATGAGGAGGCAAGCACAAAAGGAGGGCACCCCTATCAAAACTCCAAAGAACATCGCCCTCAAGGTACAAAAGGAAGTAAGCTCCTCCTCATCCTCTTCCTCATCTCCTTCCTCATCTTCCTCATCATCAAGCGGCGACTCGGAAATGGAGAATCTCGCCCGCCAAATGCGAAAATTCATGAAGAAGCACAAGAAGAAGAAACAATCTCGCAAGGTGCGAAAGCAAGAACCCACCGCAAGATCCGAGCCCAAGGTAAAATGCTACGGGTGCGGCCAAAAAGGGCATTACAAGCCCGATTGCCCACTCAACAAAAAATGGGCCAACGAAAAAGGAAAGAAAAAGGTCCTCAAGGCCACATGGAGTGACACCTCTTCATTCTCCTCCTTCTCCTCGAGCGACCAAGGTAAAAAATGCCTAATGGAACCCATTGGGGGCCTTCGGAGCCGTTGGAGAGGTCTTCGGAGCCGTTGGAGGCCAAATGAGAGTTGACTGGTCTGCTGCCTCTTCACGCGACCAGCTGTAGTCACCCCCCCCCCCCCCCACGCAGACCACGACCGACGGTCTGCTGCCTCTTTCGCTATCGGCGGCGCGGACGCGCGCCGCCTAGTCGGCCGGGGTGCTGGCCGCCACCATCCTCTTCCATGGTCAACGAACCATGAAATCCTTCAGTGGAACTGTTGTGCCACTGCCGTCATCATGGCCCACGAAGAACACATCAAATAAAGAGGATTATGGAGGGATAAAGCCATGTTTTTTTGGCCCGCACCCTCTGCGTTATACTGATAGAAGGAAGTTCAGGTGATTCAATTTGACATAGAAACCACGAAGAAATATAAAAAAATCCCTACCTTGACGTTCATTGGAGATGTCATGAGGAAGGAGATAAAGACATTGAAGATGCCGACGTCCATTTCTCCCGCAACACGCTTCAAGGATGGTTCATCGTTCTTGATCTGGAGGGAATTCTTCATTGGAGGATGTTCTTCCTTCAAGAGTTGTCCACCAATGCTCTCCCAAAATCTCCCCTTTTCTAACACCAGTCCTCCACACAAGAGAAGAGGATCCAAACTTATTAAATTAGTTAAATTAAAAAAATTAATTTTTGGCACATTTAATTTGGGTAAAAACAAGAGTTTTAATACATTAAAGGGGGAGTTCAAGTTGGGTGGTCCCCACTACCAAAATTCAAATGGGGGGTTTCATTAAAATAAATTAAAATTTTGTTTTATTTTATCATTTATTTAACTCTCCTAATAAATTCCGGAAAACTATCTTCCACCCTTGACCTACTGTGGTCGAGGTGAAGGTTTTATTAAGTAAATTTTGGTGTTGCGAGTCCAATGGTGTCCTCAGATTTAAATTTTAAGCACCGGTTCAAAAGTTACAAAATCCTTCTCACACGTTTACTGAACGTACCTAAAAACAGTTCAGAAATTCTTTTCGGGCACACCGAGCCTCAGAATCACATGCCGTCAATTTTCAAGGACTCATAATATTCCCATATAATTAAAATATATATATGGAAAATTATGGGTCTTTACAAAATTTCACATGAGAGATACATGGAACACATCATGGAATTGAGAGAGGTTTGGTCAATGAACCAAGTCATAGGCTTTTATCCTAATGCGATAAATAATTTCAAAGTGACCAATATACCTTGGTATTAGTTTCCTATTCCTTTTGAAACTCAAAACCTTCTACTATGGAGAAATTCTTAGAAACATATTGAAACTAACTAAAAATTATGTATCATTCTAGAAATTATAAACTTAAATTTTCTATCGAATATGATATGACTTATATGTGTCTAGATTTCTTTAAACTAATCTACCATTTCATTATCTATCTCATGTACAAATAGTTCTCATTCTCTAACTTCATTCCAACAAGTCAAATCTATGAAATTTATTCCATCGACAGATTTATAAGGATCCATATAAATTGTAGAGTGCAATCTATTTTTGTAAGAAATACAAACTAGAGGGATGTGTTGATCCTAATCACCTCTAAAATCCTGAGAAAATGATCTTGAATATCCTTTAGGTTTTAAATTTTTCTTTTAGACTAAGTGTCTATTTGGGGATGGTATGATGTACATAAAATTCACTTTATAAGATGAATATTATGAAGAATTCACTATAACTTTGAGGCAAGCCACAGATCCCACTAGTAGAATACTAACCTATACCAACGGTTTGGAACCGTTGGTATAGGCCTCCAAACCGTTGGTATAGCCTATACCAACGGTTTGGAGAACCGTTGCGAAGTAAGCCGTTGGGATAGGTCTATACCAACGGTTTTCCCAAAACCGTTGGTATAGACCTATCCCAACGGTTTACAAAACCGTTGGTATAAGTAATATGAAAATCTCTTCCAACGGATATAAAACCGTTGGTAAATGTATTTCAAAAAAAAACATGTGCTGGGATTTGATCCCACGACCCCTTGTTTATAATCGAACGACTTAACCACTAAGCTAACATCACTTTTGTAAATATAATTTCATAAATATATATATGTATTTTCATAATTATTTAAAATTTAGATTTATATAATGTTCTCGGGTAGCAGACCTGGAAGAAATGAAAGAATCTATCCCAACGGTTCTCAAAACCGTTGGGATAGACCTATCCCAACGGTTCTCAAAACTGTTGGGATAGGTGGAAATTTCCAGGGTGTGAATGTTGGATTTGGGGCTGAGTTTTCCCAACGGTTCTCTCAAACCGTTGGGAAAGGGGCCTCAAAACACCCCTGGAAAGGGGGGGTCTTTCCCAACGGTTTGGGAGAACCGTTGGGAAAGGGGGGGTCTTTCCCAACGGTTTGGGAGAACCGTTGGGAAAGGGGTGTTTTGAGGCCCCTTTCCCAACGGTTCTCCCAAACCGTTGGGAAAGACCCCCCCTTTCCCAACAGTTTGGGAGAACCATTGGGAAAGGGTGTATATAAGTGTTGGGAAAGATCCGATTTCCAGTAGTGTCCCAATAATAATCAATAGAATCTAGTAATCCACACAAACTTACCACTTCATTAATGTATATCATGGAAATCCGATCAATATAGAAGTCTTATCTGACAGAGATAAAGTGTTCCAACTTAATAAGGAGGTCAAATACAACCCATACAACATTATTCCCTTTATAAATTTCTAAGAGTCCAATAAAAAATCAATGGTGATGTTCGCCCATTTACATTCAAGTGTCGGTATTGGATGAAAAATCCCCTTAGAATTTTTCTTTAAACCATAAGTTTTTAACATACCCAAAACCAATATACAGACTCTATGATATCTTTCTTTCTTTCATCACACTAAAAGTAATCATTCATATCATGATACATGATCATACATCCAACATGCATAGAGAATGAAGAACTATGTGTTTCCTCTAATAACTCCATCTTCATGTATGGAATAGATGGAAAACATAAAAATTTCATAAACCTTATTATTTCATCATGATGAGGGTTAAACATAGGAATATTTCTAACCTTTCTTTGTATCTCTACATCCTAATTATATTCCTCATAAATCTTCAATTTCAAAGAAGGAATAACATTAAATTGAGAAAGATTAGACTTCTACCATTCATTCTAGATTTCCACATCCATCCTATAAAAATTAAAATATATTGGATATTTTTTTTATTATCATTACCGATAATCTTGCATGATCCTTTTGAATCAATGCATCGACCAACATGTTCTCTTTCATAGGGTGGTATTGCATTGAACCATCATAATGTTTAATCAGCTCTAACCATCTTATTTGGTGAATATTCGACTCCTTATGTGAATATATAAATTAATATTTTTTTATCTTTATATAAATCTCACTTTTCTCCAAAAATATATTACCTACATATTTTTAATGAAAAATTTACCACAGCTAACTCCAAATCATGAGTGGGGTAATTTTTCTCAAGAATCATCAGTTGTTGAGGGCATAAGCTATAAAGACATAATTGTGCATAACAACACATACAAATCATCTCATGCATGCATCCTAATATATTAAAACCTCTTTTCCCCTATACGGTAATGTAATAACATATGCTTTAAATAATCATTTCTTTAATTACTTGAAAATTTTATCGTATTCTTCTATTTAGAGGAACATGGATCCCTTCTGAGGTAACATGGTCGGTGTATTAGATAGTTATGATAAATTATCAACAAAACAATGATAATATCTTGATAAACCATGAATACTATATATGTCAATCACCATGGATGGTTTGGTTTGTCATTAAATATCCTGCATTTATGATGGATCTACTGATATACCCTCTCTTAAGATTATGTTACACATAAATGAAATCTATTGCAGCCAAAATTCATAATTTTTAAAATTTCCATACATTTTATCATTATTATTTTCTTTATTATAACTATCTATTTGTATTAATGTTATTCAATGCACATTTAATAGATTAGAATATCATCTATAATTACTCCCACAAAATGATCAAGGTAATCTATAAAGACTCTACTCATTAAATCTGTGAATATAGTAGGGGAATTAGTAAGCCAGAATGGAATTAAAATATACTCATAGTGTTCATACCTTGTATAGAATGTCTTCTTGGGTATACCCCCTTCTTTTCCATCAATTGATGAAATCCAGAATAAAGGTAAACCGTGGAAAAGTATTGAACTTAGTGAAATTAATCAAACACTTTATCAATATAAGGAAGAGGATACTTATTCTTAATTGTGATCTTGTTCAGCACCTTATAATCAATGAAGAGTCACATCAATACACATTTATTTTTAACAAAAATAATTGGTGAACCCCAAGGTGGCACACATGGATGAATGAATCCATTTTCATGGTTTTCCTAGAGTTCCTTAATCAATTACTTCAACTCAACCATTCTATATGATGTATTTTAAATTGGTGTCGTACTAGGTATTGTTTTCATTGAGAAATATACTTTACATTTTGGTGGAAGGCTAGGGACCTTTTCAGGAAATAAATCAATTCCCACATAATAAGAATATCATAGATGTTATGTTTCTCCCAAACCATATATGTTAAACACCCCTTCTAAATGGGAATTAATACCCATACAATGGATGTGATATACATCTAATGTTAAAACTTGATTTCACATTGATAGATGATCATAGGATGGTTTGGAATATATAATGTGATTTCACTTACTCAAAAATTTATGTCGGTTTTATGTAGATAATGTGAATACATTCCTAAGAATATGTTACATTCAACTAGTGGAAGAATGACACGATTTTATAGGAAGAACATTCCCACAAACATCAACTAAAGTGGAATAATATACACGAGATGTGATCATCATACCATTAAGAATTTCCCATAATAAATCTATATACAATAATTTTTTGTGGAATATTGACACCCTTTTAAAATTATGTAGATATGAATGAATGGGTAGACCGATTTTCCACAAAGGTAATAATAGTTCTAGAGTGGATGGTAAGTGCACCTTTTCACCACATGATTATTTCACCCTCATTATAAATAGTGATCACATTATATTTTCCTTTATCCCATGGTTTAAAATGTATTTGATGTTAATCATCATCATTAAAACATGGGTTTTCAAAGTAGTTATTATAATTCCGATTCTCCATACACTCAAAGCACTGAGGTGTGGGAGGTTCATTATATGGAACTTTCTCTCATTTCTCATCATAAGCTAACTTATTCCCATAACTTCACCAACCAACTTCCCAATGTCCTTAACTTCCACACATAATACATTTTTTATTTCTATAAATAAAATTCCATCCATTATTCTTCTCACACACTGATGATAAAGTAAACCTCATCTTATTATCTCTATTTTTTAGATTTCTCATTGAAATTACTATTCATTTTATTCACAAAACCATTATATTGATATGTAACTATAACTTCCATTTCCACTTTAATAGAACATCAAAAAATAAATTCATATGTATTGATGTATGTTATGGATAACACCCTTTGGAGACTTTATTTTAATCCACTATGGAATATATCAACCATACATTCAAGTTGGATGAAAATACCAGATGTGTACCATTTATGTTTTGTAATATTTTTCTCATAAGTATGAACAGATTCATCACCATTTTTCTTAATCTCAAGGAACTCCTTATCCAACTATTTATGATGAATGTGTGGAATTTAATAATTGAAAGTTATTTATGGAACTCATCTCAATCCATTGAATTTATTTCATCCCATTTCATCATATTATTGATTAAATCCCACCATTGGTCTGGTTCACCTTGCAAGAAAAGATATCTAAGATGAAATTTTCTTATTCTAAACACTAGAGAATGAAAAATATATTTTCATTGTTAATGATAGATTTTTGAAAAACAATAGTTTTAGTTGATCAACTGAAGGAAGTTAGATTATGGCACGTGAAGGAATCAAAAGAATGTGGTTTCCTCTTTTGATCGTCTGGAGGTCCATCATGGTTCATAATATGAGAAAATAATGTGATAATTACAATGATATTATTCATTCCAACTCACATAATTGTTTGCAAATTAGGGGGGAAATCATTGAATTATACCACACACTCAGCGTTAACATGGTTCCTTCAGGATACAGCCATTGACTAAACCAAGAAGCATACTATAAAAATCATTAATTTTGATAGGAAACTGCGTAATCATAGAAAATCCAATATAGTATGTCTAAATAATGAATCCTTTTTTTAAATCTATGACACCTTAGGTTTATCCCAGTTCATTAATATTAATATTCTATTTAAATTCATAAGGACTTTTGTAAGGAGTTTTTAAATTTCATATGCATATCCCCGGGAAGTGTCAAACTAGGTGTGAAAGGAGACCAATTATCTTGAACAAGCGATTGATCAAGTCTATATCAATGTGATGATTTCAAATTTATTATCCTTAGGAATATTTTTTCTTGAGACACATTAACTTGTAGTATCAAGATTGGGATATTTTTCTAGGAAACTACTCACTCTATCCTTTACCAAAATTCTAGGATATTTTCCAATACTTTTACTCATCCTCAGACATATCCTTAGACATGTATTTAGTGATATTACAAAGGTGTTCTCATCCTTGTTTCTAAAGGACAACTACGCCTTGATATGATAATAATTATGAAGAACCAAACTCCTTATACAATAAAATTACATCTTATTAGACAAATATCCATTAAATAACATAATGATCCATGCTAGAATCATTTACAAGGAGTTATTTTTGAGACATAGAAATATAAAAAAATTGTTTATAGGTGACCTATATCATCTCCCACTATGTTCTTCATATATAGAACCAATTTTAGAGAAATCATACAAACTACATATCCTTATAGGTTGATGTAATGAAATATAATATTAGGTGAGGTCAAATACTTAGTAAAGATAATATAGGGAGATAATTAGGCAGGATATGAATAGAATGGTAACAAAACATGAACAAAAAAATTAAAACCACACCCAAAAAATAAAATATCAGAATCAGGATTCAGGGATTAAATAATGCAAATTCATATGAAAAAACATTCTAAGGAAATAAGAGAAAAATATCCATGAGATAATAACAACTGAATAATAAATAAATATGTATCATATACATAAGCATAGAAAATCATAAGATATGGATATGCACAAATACATTAATAACATTATTAGATTGGGATAACCACTGAAAAACCAACTTCAGTCTTGAGATGACCTTCCGTATACCCTCTATTGGGTGTGGGATAACCTACCATGTACCATTATAACTCATATAACAATAATTTCTACCCAATGCATTAGAGAGAGATATAGGTCCCACTAATCACATAAAGAAAAACAAATGTATGAGTGAAAAAATATTATAAAATTCATCTTATCATAACCTATAAAATGAGATAGGGACCAAAAAAATTTCATCGCATCATAACCTATGTAAAAGATAAATATTTTATAATTATTTCATCATAGCATAACCTGTTAAAAGGAACGAGTTCTATAATCATTTTATAATGGTAAAACTCATGGAAATTAATTGAGTTTCATAAATAGAATGTCGTAAAAACATAAACCATATTTATAAAGAATTTGAATGGTAATATTTGATCATATCCTATTATGGAAAATATAATGTCTATGGATTCTATCTGATATGGAAAAAAAGATTCAAAGACCATTAAAAACATTTCTTGAGGAAAATATCATATTCGCAATAAAAAATGAATTTTAAATTGTAAACAATTTAGAAAACAATTTTCTTTGAAAAAAACATGAAAACGTATATAGGAATATTTTAATTAATGATTTTTCAATACATCAAAAGATTATAGTATTTCCATACATGTTAAAATGATGATTCCTTTCTCATGTTATGTAAAATCCAAATAGTGATTGTTTGGAAAATGAATAGAAGAATCATTTCACAATATGTTTTAAAAATTAAAAAATGGGTAAAAATTAATTTTTATAGTCATAATATAGTAATAAAACACTTAAAACATTTTTAGAAAAAATGATCTCAGAATAAAACCGATTTTTGACCGAAGAGAAAAAAAATTAAAATTTTCAAACAAATATTTTCATAATGAACTTAAGTACCAACGATTGAAAAAATGTTAGCACTACATGAAGGTATCATGAATAACTATAGGATAAGAAAATTCATGATAATTATTGAGAGTTAAACAATTATATTTCAACATTGTATAATTAATCATAAACAATCCTAAAAAATGATGATAATGCAACATAAAATCATTACGAGTTTTGTAACATTGGATCTTAAGCCCCATGAAGGAATAAAATAAAAAATTAAATTAAATTATCCTGAGGATAAATTAATTCATGATATTACTTGTCAAATGGGATATATATACGCCTTGTAGAAAAATATAGGTGCATAAAATAACATACATCTCAAGGAAGTAAAATTGAGATAAAAATCACTTACCTTAAATCATGAACTCTGTCGTACTCATTCAAAACCCATGTATAACATAAACATGTATATTTTAAACCAATTATATTAATATATTCATAGATATAATATCAGATATAAACTTTTATTATCTACTTTTTTAGTATTTATTTTTAATGTTAAGTTTCTGGTAATTACCACTTTGTTTATTCATGTATGTTTTAATTTGTTACTTTTGGTAATCCTACATAGATTATGGTTACATCATCTATTAAAATAAAAAAATTATATAAATATCATATATATTCATTATATTTTTATTTATATTAATCCATTTAATTTAGTTATTGAAAATAAACCATGTTTTTCATGGAGACGGTAGGTCGTATAAAAGCATGAATGCTATTTCTATTTTCTTGATGGATTGAATGAAATAAAAGTCAGTGATATATATAATCATTAAAGAATAAATTTATTTAAAATATATAACATATTTTCATTCAAACCATCCTCAATATTTTCCATGTAAAAAATGAATGAATCACATTTATTCACGAGGTGGTTGTTCGCCTTAAGCACAGACAAAATTATCGTATTCCCACAAAATGGAAAATATGATGATATGTGTGATATAAAAATTATAAAATTATAATAAAGTCATGAAATATATATATTTTTATATAAACAATTTATTCGTCATTATTTATTATTGCGAGAAGTATTAATGGAAAAAAATGACTTCGGTTTACGTGGTGTTAGTCCGCCAAACACACGAATGTTGATTTCGTAACCCATTCAATGAGAGCAGATATGATTTTCCATCAATACCATAATCTAAAATAATATAAGTATGTGGTAGATAATAAGGTTATAATATAACAATAATATAATACAAAATTAATGGAGTGGATAAAAAAATTAAACAAAGACACTCGTTGATGATTGTTACCTCATATTCATGTATCATCCTCATGAGTTCACTAAAAACCTTTCTATGATGTATTTCTACCCAAAATAAGGATTATAGGATAATAGGAGGGATTTTGGGAAGTTATTTGTGAATTTAATGGCCAAACTAAATTATAGTGAATTTATGTATAAGGGAGGAGAGGGGGTGGCCATTTATATGTTGAGGAGACGACTCACTTGGTATTTTTGAGAATAATTGTCTAGTCCCACATTTTTCATATGCAGAAAGGGTTGAAAAAGGATCATATTTTAACCTTATACAATGTAAGGTAGAAATATGTAAATAAAATATTATTTGACAATTTTATAGTTAAATTTTGTCACTAACGATTTTGTTTAATGCATGGTAAACCCATTTTTATCTTAATCGTGGTAATTAATTTTTACTTCATTCACCGTTAATTTACCCAAAAAATATTTTTTCATAATTATGAATTATAAATTATTCTTTTTAAAAATATTTAATCTAATTTAACATATTCAATACACATATTTTTCATAAATTAATTTAAAATTTAAACTATAGAGGTGATGAAAAAACAATTTTTAAATCAAAAAGATCAAAAGTTTTCCAAGTTTTCATATTCAATTTATATATGAAATTGATTACAACGAACTAAATTATATTAATATAAGTATAATTGAACTAATTTTTCTTTAAAACCAGGTTAATATATATTCTATCATTATAATTAAATTAAATGAAACATCATTTTTCAAATAAAATCATTAGTTTTTCAATTAATGAAAAAATTAAATATTTAATAAAAATTAAAAAATTAATCATATGATATTTTTGAAATATAGATTTATAAAATGAAGTTTATTTTTTAATATTCATTTTCAAAAATAATGAAAAATTAAATTTACTGATGTTCAAAAATAATGAAAAAGTATAGTTTTTTAGAAAATAGTATTTTCAATATATATAAATACTTTATTGAAAAATTAAGTATTTCACAATCAATGTGATTTTTTTATTAAAATCAATTTAAAAAATATTTAAAATTTTATTATAACAATTTATATCATTTTTTAATGCCTTGGTTATAACGGTTCATTTTCTATAATTATATTAATAATATATCATGGTTTCGATAAAACTCAGTGTTACGTGCAACACAATCTAAGCTAGTGTTTCATGGAGTGTAAACTTAATTTTTTTCATTATATTGTAAGACATAATTTTTTTAATTTTTTTGAAAAAATTTATTCATAAAAACTCTGGGTGTTACAGATTCAATAAGAATTTATAAATATAATAAAATAACATCAAGAAAGAATCATATTAAAAGTAAATCCAAATTTTAGTCATGGATAATGTTAATAATCTGCATTACAACACATTGTAGATTTTATTATGTCATGATAGAGTGTTTATATTTATATGTTTTTTAATTTTGACACACAAAAATTGATTGTTTCTGAAAATTTTGAAAAAATAAGGGTCAAAAAATTTTATGTTCAGATTTCATGAATATTATTTATTTTTAACAAGTTATTATCTAAGTATGTGAATTTAAACATTTAAATATAAAATCAAAATTTATTTAAAATTTGTGGTTTTTTATAGTAACAAATTTCTAACCCTTATAAAAGTTAATTTTGACTTTGAAAAAATATAGTCAGTTATATTTAATAAATTTTAATTAATAATAATATTTTTTTATAAAATAATTCATTTAAAAAATTATTGAATTAATTAAAATATATTTTATTTATTGAAACTATAAATTTACCAAAAATAAAAATTGTGTTTCATCGTATAAAAATAAATTTTTTATCAATGTTTTTTCATAATACTTATAAAATTATTAAAGATAAATATAATTATTATTTCATTCAAATTAAAAATATATAAATTCAAACTATAAGGGTTAGGATACATATCCCTTTATTACACTAGCGAATTACCTAAGGGTAAGGTGTACTGGGTGAGATTTTCTTGGGGTGGTTTGATGAACACAATTTGGGTCGTGATGTAAATGAGCTTGAGCTTATACCATACAAAACATAACAATTTCTTTAGTTATCAAATATTTGCTTGTTATTTTTCAATGGGAATTACTAGTGATACGATTTCCCTCAGATGTTCTGATATATGGGCCTCAGAGGGTAAAATCTTATATGTCGAGGCCATCAATTCCTTTCTATGTGTCAAACGAATTTATTGTAACCTTATATATATAAGAATACTAATGGTCACTATTATATGGATATAATATAAACTATTATGATGTTTAGTAGTCTATTAAATATTATAAGGAATAAACTATAATGGTTCAAAATAACTAAATTAGTGAATATATTTTCTATAACTATGTTAATTAATAGTGAATTTATTAATTAGAATAGGAAATTTCGTTTATAAAAGTTAATATCATTACAGATATGTTTGTGGAGAACATGGTTTGAAGGAAGTTTTTATGTGAGTTTAATTATTATAGATTAGCAAGGTACGAGGGGAGTGCCTATGATTTTGAGTTGTAGTGTTTCTTAGAGGCAATAAATATCACCTTCATTTTCATCAAATCTAGATCTAAGTATAATGTTCCTATAGCCGTTAGATGTACATTGGGATTATTGATGTAGAGGCAGATCTTGTATATTGGGAGAGAAAAGTGGATGATGTATCATATGGGAATTGTTTGAATTTGTTTCATATGGGGTTCATCTCAGTTATGATCAGGGGAGGAATAGGTAGAATTCTCCCTCTGTCTAATTGGGAAACCTAATTGTGTAAGAGCCTATAATTCATTTTAATGATATTTTTCAATTTTATCATGATATCATTGTTTATGTAGAGTCTAGGGATCAATTATTGAAGCTTTCACTACATCCTATGATTTGTTATACATTTACTCCATTTACATTGTGTACTTACTAAATGGTGTAGAAGAAGGCTGAGATCATTGAGAGGAAGAATTCTCAGCCAAAGTCATATCCAGAGGGTAGCCAACATGGTTTCTCATGGAGCAGGGATAATAGTGTTCACTCATTTATGTTAGTGTAATTAATGTTTTAGTTATTTGTGAACTTGACTAATCATTTTTATTCCTCCGATTTCTATGAGGTAAATAGATTTTTTGTACCCGTTTAAAAATTTGTTCCACTTTATTCATCTTGTGTTGGTTGAAGGAATCATCAAATACTTTTCATGATCATATAATGTGGCCACTAATGTGAGGGAGGCTAGGTTAATTATCATCCCCAACCAAAACAATTGCATTCGGACATATCAATAGTACAATTAGTTATATTTTGTTCTTCCCTGTGGATATGGAGCTGATAGATTTTAGCCTTTTGGTAATCTATGTCCCCAGGCATATAGTGTTACATGTAGCTATTAAACTATTTGTTAGAAGTGAGGGAGAGGTTTCATAAGAATAATGCATCATGTTATAGATGTTCCAATGCATGATGGGCCACTGATAGTGTGAGGTACCATTTTTTATCTTCTACTTTATCTTATACTATTGTTGATTTTGGAGCGTCACACTCATTTTTCTCACCCATTACGGGAAAAGAATTTGTGATCAAGGTGCATATTCATATGGTAAACTTGGTTTTTAATACACTAGTTGGAGTTTATATAAGTCTAATAGATATATGTCATGGTTGTGGGATGATGATAGGGAAACATCTGTCATTTATATATTTCTTTTACATCAGATACTACCATTTTATTTCAGTCTCAACTTTGATTATTTTTATTCTATGAAAAATGTTATTAATTTATTCTAAATAAGAATCATGTTTATAGATGAATATATTTTCTGTGTAGTACTATTTTCTGATAGAGATCATTAGACGGGTCATATAAGTTACGACATATTTATTATCAGTTATAATTGTTATCTTTTGATTTTTTATAATTGAATATTGTGAAATTTTTTATAGTCTTGGGGGATTTTCTTGATTTTATCCCTTAGGAGGTTATGGAATTACCCCTCAATGTGATATCGATTTCAGGATAGACGTGTATCTCTATGCCTATCAAATTTTGATTGATCTTTATTGGAGAATTCCTATTGAGTAGTGTGAGAAATCGATTCAAATTGACGACCTTAGGAAAAAAATACTATATCCACCCAATGTGTCACCATGTGGTGCTCCTGAGTTGATTTCTATAAATGTGGAAAGTGGTTTATAGTTTTTTATAGAGTACTAGAGGTTGAATCAACTAAAAAGCATAAAACATTACCCTCTTGTAAGGATTGATGTTTTTTATAAAAATTTGAAGGCATCCACCTTGTTTTTTAAGATCAATTTTCAGTATGGATATAATTATATGAGTGTGAAGGTGGAGGATGTTTCGAAGAAAAAATTATGATATTAATATAGGGTCATTTATTTCATGGTTATTCTGTTATATTTAAAAAATGATCCAATTCTTCTCATGCGATTTAGGAACACTATACTTCAAGATTTATTGTATTAGTTTGCAATCATGTTCCTCGATAAAAACTTCAAATACTTATTGTCATAGGATGGGTGTGATGAGAACATTAGGGTTGTTTTACAATACATTCGATACAATATTTTTTATTATATTATTTCTAAGTGTATGTTTTGAATGTAGGGCTTACACATTCAAGGAAATGTAATGCATTAGTAGGGAGGGATAGTTTACCCTTCAAATATTGAGGTGTTTGTTTATTATATAGCACTAATAAGTTTTTATAAATCCATTAATGACATAGACTTATAGGCTATTATTATAATTCTGGGAATCAATTACCTTAGTTATTTCCCTATTGGCAGCCACAACCTAAAAGGAAAAAAACATTCTTATAGACTTATTAGATTCATGTATCTTTGACCAACCATAAGGATAGATTTATTAGTGCTCCAATGCATCAAATTACCAAGGAAGTAGTGATTTTTGTGATTATTTTTAGATTCATCGCATCTTATTTGCAGTTTCAACATGATTTATCATAGGGTTGTGATATTATATGGGAAATGAGATTGAAATACCTACAAGAATAAAAATATAGCCAATGATATTTTTTTTCCATGTTTCGAGTTCATCTAAATATTTTTTCACATTATATCAACCAAAGTTTATTTCTAGTATTCAAAAACATAAGATTTTTTTGGGTTTTTTCTCTTAGTGAGTTCTGAATCTGCAATAGTATTAGTTTGCTGAGTTTCACTAGGAATGTGAATTTTAGATCTGCTACACCCCAAGGAAGAGGAGTATAATTATTAATGTGCTAAGTAAGATATCATAGGGAGTTTTTTGTTTTAGATTTTATAGATTAATAGAGGGAAATGAAGGATTTTAAAATGATTAAATGTGATAAAGAGGAGGTATTTGGAATAGTTTAATTGAATTAAGTAATAGATAAATAATCCATTAAATTATTAGTGAAGGAGTCTTATTATGGAGACTTGGACGCAAAGGGAATATTGGTATGTATTCTTCATGGTGATTCTTTAGAGGGATGGTCATAAGAAAACCAATATAAAATGACTTTTACTGGAGGTTATTTATTCTGTGAGTAGTCTATAAGGAGGTTACACTATAGTTTGATATCATGGATTTCCCTTTGAATCCCGATATATTTAATATTTATCATGATTGTAGGGGAAACATTTATTGACCATAGGAGATTAATTTTATAGTAGAGTCAGTATCATAGTTTCTAGTTCACAAGAATTGGAGGGAAGAGCATCATGTTCTAGGATATTTTCTGTATCCATTAGACGTCCCTGATTAGAAATAAGAGAAAAAATAAATGGATTTCACCACTATCATACAATGAGAATTGGGATAATGTGATGTTTTTTAGGATATGATGGATAATTTGAAACTTTTTCCCACTTCTTATTGAATAGGTAGTCATGTGTTGTGGAGTTTTTGAAGTGGTTTTTTGTGGATGAAGTGGTAAAACTTAATATGGTGCCAAGGATAAAATTTTCCAATCAAGACCCTAATTTTCACACATGATTATATAAATTATTTGAACAATATTTTAGCTCACAATTTCTTTATAATGATTATTTTAATCCTTAGATATATGGTCAGACTGAGCGAACAATCCAAACTCTAGAGGATATATTGTAGGTTGATATCATAGATTTTGTTGAATATCAGGTGAATCCTTTTCCCATGGTTTTAAATTTTCCCCTCATCCATTATCATGGATCCATTTAAGACAATTTATTGGTTTTCTTTTCTAGAACCACTGTTCTAGACTAAGGTTTGAAATTCAACAATTCATCGATCAACTGTAATGTTAGTCATTATGAAGAACATTTAGATAAACTGTGACTACATAAATTTAGTAAATACTATCAAATTTCTTATTATTTTTAAATTAATATCCATTTAGAGTAAAATATTTGTGACCATGTGATCCTTTGGGGTTTACCACATCATGTTTATCCTTTTTTTCATGGGTGTAAGCTCTCTACCCAGTTTATCTGTCCCTTCTAGAAATTTCAGTATAATGTTGAGGTGGAATATTAGTTGATTCTTCCTATGATGTTGGACAAGATAAATTAATCCATTCATGTGTCACATCTTCAGATATTTCTTCATGGAAATTCTAATGAAATAGATTTCATAGATTTGAAATTCTAGGATGGCATGATATTCATAGAGTGACTAGTAGAGATGTAAGAAAGTTCAGTGAAGGTGAAGGGTGGGTGATATATTCCATTAGTATGATTTAATTGTAGGAATGGTGTTATGGAGGAGATAACAGAGGAATGTTAGTCAAAATTGAGAACTCAGTATACTAAACCTTTTGCAGAACTATTTTGATATGATGTTTAATATTAATTTTGTAATAATGTGATTTATTCTACATTGAGAATTTAATTTATTGGGTTTTATTTCATGGTTTTTTGGTTGAATTTTCCACATTTTAGTGGAATATCCAATGAATCATTTGGGTGATGATGGTGGTGGTTTTTCTTTTTGGGTTTGGATTGAATTCTCATTGATGAAAATAATTTTGGATTTATCTAATGTAATAGTTTTTACTTTCCTGATACATTACACTACATGTCTTGGGTGTTATTGGTTTAAATAGGATTTTTGATGAAGGAATGGTGGTTTTCATAATGAAATTTATATTAGGGATTTTATTTTAGTGTAGATATCTATGTTTTTGTATTAGAGGAAGGTTGAAATGTGTTACTATGGTGGGGTATGGGTAGTTGTGAAATATTACCCCAAGAGGTAGATTCTAGTGCCACTTCCATTTTATAGGTCCCTGAAACATGTTCACATGGATGTGGTAATATCAAAGTCCTTGAGAGTGTTTATTTTCTCATTGGAGGAATTTCAACACAATACCATCAAGATATGTCTTAGAGAATTGAAGTTATGCTCCTAATTTTTTACTATGTAACTATTTCATTGATGTGTTTTTTAAGGTTCCACAGTTGTGTTCATATTTTAGAGGATATTCCCTTGGTAGGATCACTATATTTGGTTCCTCTAAAATATTATTAGGATATAGGGTTGGATCATAACATGAATTTTTTAGGGTATTTTTGACAAGGGACATTGTGTCATATAAGTTTTGTTTGCATTGTTTTTTGGAAAATATAGAATTTCTCAAGATTTCTAACCCATTTTACCATGAGGTTATATATTCCAAGACTTGGTATAAATTCAAGGATCAAAAAAATCCATTCATTCCCCATTATTACCCTTTCCATTTGGGAAATCGAATTGTGGTTTTAAGGGACCCTTTTGACGCACTTCTTTGATCATCATCCTAAGCATAAATAGTTTGATTATTAAAGTGATAAACAGAGTTTCCCATAATTATTATTTTTGGTTTCATCCAATTAATCCCAAGGGAATATTAAAGGTATTGGTTCTTTGTTTTGGATGATGTTTGGGATGTGATTTTTATGAGTTATTATTATGGTTTATTTAGACTGAGGATTCCATTATGCTCTTGTGGTGTTATAATCATCTCTTCCCCTTGAAAATAATATTTCAAAGCTCATATTTTTGTAGGTAAATTGATAAAACAATTCCATTATGTTTAAATGATTTTGGTATCACGTTTTTATATCATTATGGGGATAATATGAATTTACATATTAAATATAATTAAACAGATGTAAATCCAATGTTGGGAATGGGGTATACTGCATTTGTTTACCTATTTTCTTTCATTATCTTAATAATTGATTCATGTTGATTCTATTTCAAAATATTTTTTTCTTTTTTTTTATTTATGAAACCATTATATGAGTTAATTATGGAAGACAAAATTCATAAAAGGTTAAAAACATAATTAATTCAATGAAATAGTTGTTGGAACAAAGGTAATTGACAAAAAGGAATGTTTTTTATAAACATAAACTGTACATGTTGAATGAAAAAAATAACATTTTTGTATTTTTTGTGATTTTTTATTTTTGTGTTTCTGATTTTTTGGTTAATGTGTGGGATTTCATAGGGTGATTATTATAGATGAATTTAGAAACACTGGTAGGCATGTGTTTTACAGTGTGGATACGACAGTTGGGGTGTGTGGGGTAGTGGGTTTATGGTGGTTGGAATGTGCTGGGTAGAAAGAATGAATTGGTTGGAAAGTTTTTTATTTGGGATGAATTATTTAGACAATGAATAAATTTAGAAAATTTCACTATGGTCGGCTGTTATTTATGGGTTTGTTGGTGTAGGTTATGCAGTAGGGCTACAGTTACATTACTACTATTAACAAGATAGATCATAATGATTGTCATGAAATTTGGCATGGATCATTATTTTTTGTAGTTTCCCAATAATAGTTGAATGTTATTTGTAATGATAATCTGGGTAATTGGTGTGGGATATAATTGAAGGAATAATTGGATTTGTCTTCAATATGAGTAATTTCCAACAAAGTGGAAATGTCTAGAATTAATGTGGGTAATGGTTGAGAATTATTTTAAATTAAATATATAATTGAATTTATTAATTAATGTGACATATATAGTAAAAGTAAATATACCAATGGTGTAGTGGTATGATTAACTGAGATTTTGGTGAATTCTTATAGTGGATATTTTTTTGTCAGAATGTGGGCTCGATCATAGTGTCATATTTAGTATTAGTGGTTGTGTAAAATGATGATATTGTGGTGATGTTAATTAGTTTTGATTGTGTTGTGTTGATGTGGAACATTTAGATAGGTTTTGTGTGATTAATAAAAATATATATGATGAAATTTATTGGTATTTCTTTACACATGACTCTCATGTAAGATTACATTATCCATTCCCTTATGTATTTTGTTATGGGTGTTTTCCCCAACATCTAGACCAATGTGGAATAATTTCTAACTACACCCACTGCCTTTATCTCTCTTATATGTGTTTTATATGATAATAAAGTAATGAAATGTGGCTTGGTTCATGCATGGCGGGATGAGGGAACAAGGTTTATGTACTTTATGTTCTAAAAATCCTATTGTACTAGCTATGTGATGAATAAATGTGATGCGATGAGTGGTATTGGATATATTATGATGAGAATTTTATGGATGTGTCTTTTACTACACATGTGTTTGTGGTATGAATATACTAATGAAAACACAAGATGCTAGACCATATGGGATTTTGGAATAGGAAGGGTTGGGACTCGATCCACATCATTGTTATAGGGATTCGTACATGAAGTTTCTTATTCGTACATGAAGTTTCTTGTATTTAATCCCTGTATTTTTTTATTACACATAAATGTGATACATTGTGGCTGAACCACGTTGCGGCGACATGATAGTTGGGAAGATGGGTCCTAGTTGATTCTATTGTTTCTTCACTATTTCATAAATATGAATCATTCAAATTTTGACAAGAGGTCTTGAGTATGATATTATTGAGTATATGTTATATTTTTTAACTTATATAACATAAGATCACCCTAATATAGGTGGTGAATTAGGGTCTTCAAATGAATAATAAAATTAAAACTAATAACCTTTTTTCTCACATCCCTGAAGGGATATTGAACCCTCAACCATGAGGGTCACATTATTATGATCATTGGAAAGTTTATTTTATAGAAACCCACATCATAAAAATGAATATTAAAGCTTTTAAAAAAAAGGAAAGTTAGAAACAAAATGGTTAACCAAACTAACTGCTCACTAAGTTTTTGTATTGAAGAAAATGGGTGGGAATCAAAAACATATATATATAAGAAAAATATAACCACCATGTTCTGATAGGGATTGATAGAGAATATGTTTAGGGGAAAATTAACAATCAGAAAACCGTAAATCTATGATGATTTAATGGACCATATGATTCATCAAATAAGAAGGTACTAGGATATCATGTTTTTTCAAGATAATTTTCCTAAATTTGAATAACATGAGAACAAATACTTACTAGCTTTCAGTACTGTCTCATCATTGGTCATGTCTTGAACAATTTCTACTTCATATCTTATTCAATGAAATTTAGTTGAATTTTTCATTTCGAAAGTGTTAGTAGATCATGTGATCTATAAATTTAATGATAGATAATTCCATCTATATTTATAAAAAATAATATAAAAAATTATCAAATATGAATAATTCATCCTATGGTGAGATAACACTTTATTCTAAAAAATATCATCTGAAGTTTAACTTAAACTATTTATAAATTTATAACATTACAATCCTTCTAAAAGATGAAAATCCAAAACATTAGTTAGAGGTGAACTTAATTGTCTTAAAAAATTTCTCCCATACCCCATAAGGCATTTCATGGTTCTCACATTCCAAACATGTGAATAAATTGATCATGTTTCTCTTAAAACATGGAAATAACATGAATTACCGTAGAACCTTAGTGAAAATATGCATGCTAACAAAAATTAACTCTTACCAAAAAATATATATACTCAAACCTGGATATGACTTTTTCTTTATATCATTCATGATGTCATTAACACTATCAAACATCTCATTATCTTTTTAACCCATCATTATGAACATATCATGTGTTTTCTAAAAATATCTGAATAAATTTTCATGGTTACTGTTACCACTCAACATATACTTTCAAATACTTAAGGAAAAAAGAATAGTGTAACAATCCATATATGTTTCTCTAGTCTATAATACTATAAAATTACTTATAGAACATTATTCAAGATAAACATGCAATCATTCCACTATCTTCTTAAACCATTGACTTAGCTTCATCATTTTATTCCTTAACACGTTTTCATCTCATATATCATTTGTAGTCTCTTCATCATTAGAAACATAAATAATACCCATACGACCATGTTAATTCTCTTCATAATATTTTCCCTTTGGGAATCGATTTTCATAATTCCCATAAATTTAACATTTAAAACATTTAACCTTTATTAATTCCTTAGCAATACCATTATCCTTGTCTGTTGTGTCAACTAAACCTTTTTTTGTAATTACTGGATTTTTGTCCTTCTTTTCCACTCCTAAATAATATTCTAGTTCCTTAGAAACATTATCCTTGATTCATATTCCCACATGATTTACATGAGGAAAATTTGACTTTCTTTCCTCTATGGTCACCATGAAACTCCATCTTTCTCTTATTGGGTGGGTTAGGAAACCCACTAAAGTTGAGATTATTGATCACATTATTAGATTAATGAGTTGGAATAATAACAAAATTTCACATTCCAACTCCCATTTCATTTGGTTTCTCATGAGGAATGTCATTTCATTGTCCATCATATTCTCTATTAATGTGAATTTTCCTATATTCATCCATTTTCTAAAACCCAAAAAGAATAGTGTGAGCGTCAAAAATCATACTAATAAGAAAAATAAATCAAGGGGGTGTACTTTCACTCTCTAACATCATATGGTCAATACTAGGTTATTCATGATCATTACCATAATTTTAATATAGTAACATGTAGTTAGACATATCCTTAGGGACATCCCTAGAAAAATCCTTGGAAATATCTCAAGTGATCTCACTAAAGTTTTCACATCTTAGTTTCCAAAGGTTAACAAAAACGTCGCACTGATACCAACTCTAATGACCCAATCTTGACATACATGGAAATTAAATTTATTTTGTGGAATAATTAATACAATACACAAATGGGAACCTAAAGACCTTATTAGTTAAGTGTCTTTGTAAACATGGAACACATTCTTCTAACTTGGTGAAAGATCTTCGACATCTCCCAAAAATATCTTCCCCTTCAAATTTCCTACCAAAAACCTTTCTTTATATCCTAGGAAAAATAAAAAATAAAAAGGGTGAGATCAAATTCTCAGTATGGGTAAAAATATAGAACATCAAACAAAACATAAATATAGGAAGGTAAAAACATGAATATAAATTTTGAATATCAAAATCTTGAGTCATAAAAAAAATATTGGTATTTCGTAAGGAATAAATCATAAATGAACAAAAACCATGGTAAAATAACATTGGTATAAAACATGGAACTATAACAAACACATAATAATAGAAAATAATTTAAATAATAGCCAAGTCTCATTTCCAAGACCATCATAGCGGAAAAAAAATCCGTTACTGAACTGAGTTCACTCCTCATTCCAGCCATGTATTTCTGAACTATATTTAATTTTCATTCTAGCCATGTATTACTGAACTAGATTTACTTTTCATTCTAGTCATGTCTATCTCATGAGATATAAACCTTTACCCAATGCATTAGAGGGAGATATATTTCTCACTCATCACATAATAAAAACCATACATATGTGTTCCACAAAAACATAAATCATTCATCATGGCATAACCCAAGGAATAAAATGGGTTTTTTAAATATCATTCCTCTATAACATAATCCATGTAAAACAAATGGATTTCATAAATATCATTCCATCATAAACATAATTAACCCCAAGAATAATAGGAATAGTATACTTGAAATATATCCTTAATCTTATATGGAAAATAATTTTGATAAAACACTTGAAATTAATTATTTTGGAAAACATCCTTTCTTAATTAAAAACATTTTCTCTTCTCAAAATCCCATGAAATTTTAAAATAAGAGAATTTCTTTGAAAATAAACTTGAAATCACGTATATGAATATTTTTGTAAAAAATGTGCTATGAAAGCATAAAAATATGTTTGTGCCGTATAAGTTAAAAAAAATATTATTCTCATACTTTTTTTCAAAAAAGTAAAAAATTACCTTGTATTGAAAATGAAGAAGTATTTCTTTCCTACAGTTTAATAAAAATTCACCAATGGGTAAAATTGGATTTAAACAATTGTAGAAATATTTAAGAATATTTTGGAATAATTATTTTGGAAACATGTAGGTGGATAATAAATAAACCCCATTAAATAATTATGAATAAATAATATTGGATAATAATGAGGTTGCAAAATTATCTTATACCATAGGTATGATGTCCTTTGCATGTATCAGAACCTTCTCTTCTTCAATGACCTCCCTTTAGGTCTCCTCTTAATGGCACTAGAGTTAGTATTTTGAGAAGACTGAAACATATAGGATGTAAATAGGGAAGTTGAGAAAGGAAATCTGTTGGGATAGTTAAACGTGAAGGCTAATTGAGTTGTGATGAAATAGGGGAGGATGTTTCCTTTTATAATTGAGTTGTGGGGCACATTTGGAATCCCCAACAATATTAATTTATAATAAAATAAAACCACATCCAAAAAAATTAAAAAGTGTCATGTTTTTGAATATTGGATGAGATAAGGTTGTAATCTAATAAACCAATAAATTTTACACATGTTTTTCTATCTATTTAAACCGTATCATTTTAATTTAACACTTAGTTGTTCTATTTTATTTTAACTTGGGTAACAATTATTTCAATATTAAAAGGGTGAAATATTTACTTATTTGATGTAAATGAAATAGTAAATAAATAATTTATATCATTTTACCCCATATAATATTTTTAAAAATGTTTTATAATTTTTAAATAATTTAATAAAAAATTATTTTGATAAAAAAATAGTGTTTATTTTTCCACTATTCAATTCATTGATTTTTAAAAATATTAATATAACAAGTTAACTTCAAAAAAACTATTTTATTATATTCATAAGAGTTTATTTTAATCTAGAAAATTCCTTATACAAATCAATTATCCCAAATTATATTTATTTTAATATTTTTAATAACATTTATTTGTTATATCTGTTAATAAAATAATTAATACCTCAATTTTGTGTAATTATTTAATATACTTATTTTTTGAATAAAAATTAAAACTAGAATATTATGATGAATAAAAATATACTATATTTTATAGGAATATATGTAGTCTAATTTATCTTGTGAAAAATAAAACAATTAAAATGTTATAATTATTAAATTATTAATCTGAAAACTTTAACATTACACTAAATAAAATTATATAATTATCGTAATATAATCTATAAAGATACAAATGGTAAATAACTCCACCATTGGATGATTATGGTCAAGATAAACCGAACCAATAAAATTGAGGAATTTGTTTTGGTTTTTTAACATTTATTTTCGTTTTAATAAAATTACTTTATTGATTTATCATCATTTAAATAATTTTTTCATCATCAATTTATAATACTTTAAGATAATTATTAATTTCATAAAAAAAATTGATATATAAAAACATTTTATATTTAAAATGAGTATTTATATTAAAATATATCTCCTGTATAACCTTATTTTAAGAATTATATATTATTTAAAACATGAATGTGACATCTTAAAATTTTCATTAAATAAAATATTACACATAGCATAATATCTCCCAAATAGCCCGAAAACATCAAAAATAAATTTAAATAGATAAAAATGTTAATTAAGTTAAAAATTACCACTTAGATTCATTAATACCACTCATTTTTCTATAAGTGGACACATAATAGATATTAAAGAAAATGAAAATGACACTTCTATATTTCTTTGATTTAAATATTATTTAAGTCATTTTCAATGACAAAATTCCATTAAATGAGATAATTTAGATACCTATGTGTAAAGGGTGTAATTAAATTCATAAAATAAATTTTTTTCATTGTTTTGCCCATTTTATAGTCACTTTAATTTTATTTTTATCCTAAATTACAAAATTTTCCCTTTATCGTGGTAATATAATTTATCATGGTTATTATTCATATTGGTCAAAAATAAAAGGGAAACACCTTCCAAATTTGGATCTCCAAAATCCAAATTTGAAAATTATTTTCCAAATTCGTAATAAAGATGTTTCAGAATTAATGTTAAAAACCCTGTAAAGTGTCCCGAAAAACAATTTTTTGGGAAAAATACCCCTTTTTAAATGGAAATGTTTTTATAATAAATTAGTGTATAAAATTATTTTCAAAAACCATAATTGGATGCTAATTAACTAATTAAAATTTAAAACCAACCCCAAACATAATTTTACATTGAAATGACTTTAAAAGAAAATAATGTATTCAATAAAAATCAGTATTTTTACTATTAATCAAAAAAATTAAACTTGTCAGAAAAATACAAAAAATCCAACTGAAGTAAATTTTTATATTCTGAATTAAAATAAGTTTATTTTTTAAAATTGAATATAAAAAAGTGTCAAAATATATTTGAAATGGGTGCTCCATCAAAAGGTGTCAAAACATCACTTTTTGAAAAACACTTCTTCTATCCAAAAAAATGAATGTGTTCTTATATAATGTATCAAAAACATATAATATTAATTTTAAACATTAGATTTAATATATTATATATTTTTTCCATTAATAAAATACATCAAGGGTGATTTTATTATTTTATAGACTCGCTTATTTTCATTTAAATAGTTTTTTAGAATAAAGTTAATATTATTCCTAACTTCCATTATAATGAATAGGAGATTATATTTAGTTTTTCGTTTATACTCAATATTATGTGAAATGAATCCTATAAAAGGAACTTTAAATTGTGTGTAACATAAACCAAGCGTAGTATTCTGTATACCACAAGCTAAGTCGTTTTTTCGTATAGCGCAAGCTTATATTGGTGTAGCGTAAAACACAAGACATCAAAGAAATAATAAAAAACCATTTATATCAGAAAACTATTGGTGTGTTACATTAAACATTAGGGATTATCATAATTAATTCCTAGGATACGGCATATGAGCCTTATATGAGATGATGGTCCAGTGTTGGGTGCCCAAAGGTTATTCCTACGACCAATATTTTGAGATCTTGAGATACTGGTGTGATACAACTTAGATGTGATGATGTCATCATGGATACTCGGTGTATATCCTGGGATCCCACTGTTTATCCACATAGAGAATTCTCATAACATCAGGATTAAACCTTAAGACTTAATGGGAAATCCTACACACCATTAGTCCCTAGGATTCCTTGCATAACTGGGATCCATCCATGTTGGCTTGGGGGAATATTGTTGTTATTATTACCATGAATTTCATGTGATTCCTAGGTCACCCCTAGGATCCAGCATATTGAGCATGATTACATTACTCATACAAAATTGAGATTCCCTAGATGCCAAGGATCTATAGGTTTATCAATTTTACTTGGTGGATTTTTTGATTTAGTGATTTCATGGGAAAACTAGGAATTTGATTCTTGCCATTTATTATAATGAAGATTGGCGAGATTCTGATGAGTTGTGGATATTTTCTTGGATTTTTTCATGAATATTTATCATTCAATTAATCCTTGAGCATTAGGGATTACTGGGGTACACCCCAAGGATTTGGTATTTATATAGATCCATAGTTATCATGATGTTCTCGGACACCCCATCGCTGGGTAAAGAAAGTATGGTCAATCAAGGTCACGGACCTGAGTATTGACAGTGGTTTAATATTTATTTATTTATTTATAGTTAATTTATTTATTCATAGAATATCACATGTACATATAACATCATTTCTAGTATAGTGAAGGAATGCATTGGTGGTTCCCTACTAATTTACTTACTCACTCCCTGCTCGGGCTTCCATTCCACTAGTGTACCTAAGAAGAATCTCACTAGGTTGCAGGAACGGGTCAGTTAGAGGAACGAGTTTTCATGTTTGACCTTGAGTGGATCGACAAGGATAATAGGATGGGATATGGTATGGTTTTTGAGGTCATAGATCCTATCTTTCATTTTATTTCTTTCGAATATGTATATTTTATTGGCTAAGTGGTAGAACAGTTGTTCATTCCTTTATGTCATCTTTTTATTTATTATGGAATTATCGGTGATATATTGTTTTGTGTGGACTCCAAGGGATTTTATTTTTGGTTATTTACATATATGAATTTCTAGTCTAATATAGGTTTATAGTCTTCCAAAAATGACTTCTTAGAACCTAATACTAGTTGGTAGCCTCATGTATATAGGGTGGCACACCTAAGCTCATATATGGAATCAAGCTAATGTACTAGTCGATTGGCCACTGATTTGGGATATTACTTCCATAATACCAATACTAAATAGATACACATCCCTTAAAATATCATATCCTATCTATCCAAAATACAAATCAAGGAATAGATAAATATAGAATCTGGTTCAAGAATGAAATGGTAAAAACATATTACATGGCTTTGTTCAGGATGGTACTTTAATTAAAACACATGGAAAATGTTATATATAGCACTAAATATTTATGGTAAGTTTAACAAATAAGAATTTTTTCCAATAAATTCTGAAATACCAAAAGTTCTGATGTACCGAGGAGCTAGTTCCTCTTGTTTTCCCAGCCATAAGTGACCTAGTCTCGATGAAACTTTCACAATTATATGGTCACCTATATTGAAAGATAAGAGTTTTTAAGGAATATATTCATAAAATTTCTAAATTATTTGGTCCATTTTCATTCATTTCCTAATCATATGAATTTTTTCAACAGTTTCATGGATTAAACTTAGTCTAATCAATTTTTTTACCCTATCTCTACCCACTAAAGCATAGATTGACTTGGAAATGTAGAAATTTCCTTGAATAGAACCATATTTTTTATGTCCTAATGATTGTGGTAATATAAAAACTCTACTAAAGTTAAATGATCTTCCCATAAACCCCAAAAATTCAAAACACATTCTCAATGAATATCCTTAAATTTTTAGATCATATGTTCTGACTATCCATCTATTTGTAGATGATATGTCATGTCTATGGACAAATGAGAGACAAATAATTATTGTAAAGATCACTAAAACTATGAAGTACATAAATATTCTCGATCAGAGGAAATTGATACTGGTACTCCGTGAAATTTCACAACTTCCTCGATATAGATATTTTCAAAGTCATCCACTATATTAGATTCTTAAATTAGAATGAAATTTTTTGACTTCATCGTTTGGAAAAAAATTACCCAAATGGAATTCCACCTCAAAAGTGGCTATAGTATATCAGTGAAATAGTCGTTGAAAATATCTTCCCATTTCCATACAGGTATAGGTGTCAACTACAACATGCCTATTTTTCATTCCTTTTTAGCCTTTACCTATTGGATGGTAAGAAATCTCATAAAAATCATCCAATTTTTTGTTTCATATCTAACAAAAAAATATGTTTTCATTGTACTATACATATTATCAATTCTAGGGTCAACAACTCATTTGGAATTGTGATAAACTCAAATAATCTATTATTAGTGTTATTAAAGAACTACAATTCAATTCCAAAAGTACAATATGAAGTTCGTATCTACTATCCAAACCTCAATGGTTTCCCAACACTTGAGTTGTGACCACATGGAAAGGAAATCAAATTCTAATTTATAATCCATATTTATTATTAAGAATGTGGGTAATGAAGAATAAAATGAAATTTTGGTTATATTTACTACAATTCAAATACATATCAGTAATTTATCCAATAATATACCATTTCTCATGATCCAGTCTAACCACATCATTATAGGATTTATAAAGAAACTAATTAACTAATGAATTTACATTTCTGAATTTTTAAACAGAGACAAAGTCAAACATTTGAAGAAATTCCCTCACTTTTTGTTTCCTTAAGGTCAAATCCCTTTATATAAATGATGTGTTTGAAGATTTAATGGTCCATAAACACTCTCTACTTTTAAAAAAATAGGTAGTGACATGTTTTTTAGTACTTGGACTATCTCACCTGATTCTAGGTCACGTGTTAGATAATTATTTTCATGGGTTTTCAACTCACTCAACCAATTAGCAATGACATGGTCTCCTTGCATGAGAACACATCCTCTTATTGATTTAGATGCATTGCAATATAATGCACACCATTATCCTAGTTTTGGAAATATGAGGATAGGTGTCTAAGTGAGATGATCCTTATGTTCCTTAAATAATTTATGATAATCCTCATTCCATTTGAATAAATTTCCCTTTCTAGTCAAAGGTTTCTTTGGATAAATGAGCCTTGAGAAATTCCAAAAAAAAGTGATGATAATAGCCTACCAATCTCATAAATATTTAAATCATGAATATATTCTTAGTAATATTACAAGAAATCACTACTTAGATATTTTTTGGATCAACTCATATGCCTCTTTCAGTGATTACATACCCAAGGAAATAAAAATACAATATTCTGAAGTCACGCATAACAAATTTAGCATAAACATTGTGCTCATTAAATTTACCCAATACAATCTCTAAGTGATTGTCATGGTCATTTTTAGTTTGATATTAAACCAAAATATTATTAAAAAATAACATGAAAAATGAGTTGAGGTACTTGTGGAAGATATGACACACTAAATACAAGAAACTTGATGGTGCATTTTAATGTTTGAAAGGTATGAAAACACATTTACAATGACCATAACAGTTTCAGATAACTATATTCAGAATATCCTCCTTATGTAGATTTAGTGATATCCTGATCATAAATAAATTTTTGAGAACCATCCAACTCCCATTAATTGATCAAAAATTTAATGTATTCAAGGAAGTGGGTACTTTTTATTAACCATAACTTGTCTCTATTTATGATATTCACCACAAAAAAATTATCTGCCTTCTTCACAAGGGTAACTGGAGTATCCTAAGGTGATGTTCTCAGTCTAATGAATCCTTTTCTTTCCATTTCATCCAATTGGGAAATTAATTCCCAAAGATTTAGTCGATGAGATTATATATTGTGGGACACAAATAGGCTAATTCTTGGAAATAGATTAATAGAAACATTGATTTCCAATTTTAGAGGTAACCTAAATAAATCAAGTGGAAGGAAATCAGGGTATCGGTCCACTAGAGTAGGAAGAATCCTAGTCTCATTTAGATCGATAGAAACCAAATCCATTTATTTCAGTTGAGAATAAATTGTCCCATATAATTTCACCAATGTTTATTATCTACTAAGATTCATATACCAATTCCCTTTGAATAAATAAACAACACCATAAAGGGATCTAATGGTTGATCTTTGAAGGAAAAAGTTGATATAATCTTTTAATTCCACCAAACAGTCCATTCCAAATATAAAATCAAATATATAAGTTTTCAAGAATGTAAACTCCCCCCAAAAAGTTGACCTCAATGATGGTTATGGGATATAATGGACACTTTAATCCTCTCCATTCTCATTATCAAAGAGGTGTTTTTATTATCAGGAAATAGGGTATCATTTCTATGTGAAACCCCAATTGATTTACCACATGTGAAGAAATAAAATATTGGGACTCACTAGTATCAAACAATACTTACATTATAATGGGTTTGAGAAGAATAGTACCTCATACCACAGAGGGGTCGCATTTCTCATCTATAATTTACATCAAAACTCTATATAGTTTCTAGTAAACTCGTAATGGTTATTCCATGATTCCTTATTATAGTGGTGTTAGTTGGATGACATATGTGTTCCAAGAATCATCTTGATTTACTCAACATTAAGGGTGTGAACTATTCTAGTGAGACCTCCCTAGTTGAGCATGAGAGAATTAATAATAGTCGATCCATTTTTAACTGTTGAATTCATGAATCTAGTACAATAATACTTGTGATTAATTTTCTAAACACAATGGTTATATTCTTAAGGTAGTGTTGTATAATCCATTTTCTTAGGTTTGAATGGAAACATTTGAACCAAATTAGTTCTTTATTACGATGCGGTGGAAAAGAGACTTGGAAGATATTTTGATTCGGTGTTATATTTCTTTATTAGAGGTTGGTTACCCTCATCCTCCTATTTCTAGTAGTCGACTATCCTCAAATTTATATGAGAAAAATGGGTTTACTCAACTACAATTCCCAACTATTTCTATTTATTCCATTGTTTCTCTATTGACCGTGTTTGTATAATCATTAATCAAGAACATGACCACAATTGAATTAATATTTTGTCACATCCCTTCCTCAATAATACAAGCATTTAGGTGTGTTATAGCTACCACCATTGGATAAAAGTAAAGTAAGTTAATAAAAAAAATTATTCTATCATGGGTAGATTTCATTTCTTGAGGCTAGATAAATCGATCATTTGGTAATAATGATGGCATTTGAAAAAAAATTGCTGAAAAAATCATGGAACCCCTCCAAAGTAATGCATTTGTCAATTTTAGATTAAAAGGTTAATTCCTTCCATTTGTGGGTGAGATCCTATTGAATCCATATGAATAGATCCCACTATATATCAAATATATTTATAATTACAAAGAAGCTTAGATTTATCATATTAATCCATGTTTCTGCTTTCTTAGTTACTGAATCCCCCTGAAAAATTAGTGGATTCGGTTTATGAAATTGAAATTTTTGACCAATATAGCTTGGTTTCCTTGTTTTATTCCCTTTATCCTCAACCTATAATGATTTCAAAATACATTACAAAATTTCTAATTTCACCTATGTTTTAGAAAAAACCACATTCTCCACTGCTCCCTCTTGCTAGTTTACAAGTCTTCTAACATGTTCCACTATCCTAAAACCACAGTAACAATCACCAGTCAGTTGTCATTAGTTTATTTAATTTAATATTTAAATTTATTACATCATATAAATCAGGGTGAAAGTAATATAATTTCAAAATAAATAATTTGAAATAACATTTGATTTATTTAATAATACTTGAAAGTCTCTCTACTAATTTATGATACCAAATGCTCATCAGTTAAACACATAATAAAGAGGTGAAAATACTTCTAGAAGTGTTAAACAATAATTTTTCAAATAAAATCACCCAGGTCACATTATGTTCAATATAAATAGGTTATCTAAATATTATAATGATATACATGTCAATACCTAACACATCTTATCTCTTTTCCCATCCCAATAAGTTCAAAAATGTGTCACTTCAAGTCATCTCACATATTTTTTTTTGTTTCAAAAAATATATTTGAATATAGATATTCCTTTTCATTGAGCATAGAATAATTTTTTAAACTCTATTATTCAACTGATACTATGATTTCAATTCTCTCATAAATGTAGTGACTTTCTTATCAATAATCATATAAAATATCATCATAAAAAATATATTTTCCACTCTTTTATTTATTAAAAATTTATTCAAAAGAAATTCTATTATACTCATAATCAGATCCATCAAATATTGGTGGTCAACTAGGATTTAGATTCTCCAACATTCTAATAGATAAACATGCGATGACAAAAACTCTATTTTCTACCACACGATTAGTGTAAAGAAACTAAATATAAATACAATTTCTTATAAAAATTATTTCCTCTATATTTATGATATATATACTACAATAGGGGGCTTATTTTTAGTTTTATAAACAATTTAAAGATTCTAACTCTTGAATAAAGAAGTAGAGGAAATCATGAGCAAAGTAAACAAATTTTTTGAATGTGATCCTTTTAATAAAAGAATAAGTTACTAATCAGAATGATGTAGTTCTAAATTGAGTAACTAGGAGACTATATTTAAAAATAGTGTAACTTAAAAAACTATTTATAAACAAAAAAAATTCGTAATGGAAGAAAAAACTTGTGTAAAGACATGTGTAAACTGTAAATAAATAAAAACTCATAACACCTCAACTAACTGAGTTCTTTTCATTCACCCAAAGTGGAAATATTGTCTATAGACCTGAATTTAGTTATACACTATTATAAACCTACTGATAGGTCTATCTTTCAAAACCTTGGAATCCATCAATCCAGCAAATCAGAATGAATTTATGTCTTTCTTTTGGAATCCTTCAAAATTTACCTAATCAAAATTAATTATTATCTTCCTTCTAGAAACCCCTAATATTTACCTAATCAAAATAACCTATTCCTCCTTATCCTTAATATCCCTCGATATCATATATAAAAAAACAAAAAATAAATGGAAATTAAATTAATATCACTAATGTTAAATCCTCACATACTAATTTTCTTATGTATAAAACCCTCCAAAGATTTTACAGATAGAATAACCCAATAAAAGAGAAGTTTATGAATTAAAAATGTGTATAACCTCTCTATTGAATTTCATTAAGTACTTATTCACCTAAATCTAATGGTGTTATTTAAATACATCATACGTAATAGCTCTGAAGTTTAAATTTTGTGTTTATTGGGTTCATTTACAACTACATAGATAGTATGGGATACTCCTTCTGCTTGATTTACACTTGTTCTACATCTATCGATGAATTGTTTCTGCGTTTCTATAGTGATGTTACCAGAAAAAACTAAACACACATAAAAATTCATCTAGAACATTTATATAAATGTAATAAATATTTTTTACTTGTACCTTTTTTCTAGTAAAATTAAATTTATCAAGATTATTTTGATTGCGATAAATTAAATTAGAATTTATATTCATAAGAACATAAGAAACATCAACTTGAAAACATTTATAATATATAATTAAGATAACAAAGTGAATAAATATGTTTATTATGATTTTTAAAATAAGCGTTGGAAGAAGCCTTTTGACCAAACATAACAAAGTTACTTCATAGTCAATAATATTATTCTTTTAGAACCTTAAGCAACCAGAACAGACTTAAATGTTGACACTAAACCATCCATGAAAATTAATTTTTGAAATCCCTACTTGTAACCTATGGTTTTGGAACCTTTAAATACATCCACAAAATTCCATATATGGTTAGTGTGCATTGATTATATCTTAGATTTAATGGTATTATACCATTTCCTATAATCAAAAATCTTATTATCCTCTTGATAGGTCATGTACTCATCATTTATTAACATTATTTCATCATAATTTATCAAAAAAATATATCTCTATCGGGATTATGATAAATCCTACCATACCTTATAGGTTCATATACAACTTGTGTTGATTCTTATTCCACAAATCATTATCGAACTAACTAAACATCCATATTAACATCCATATTATTCTTGAACGTCTCTTATTTTATCTTTATACCCACTAATTCCTTGACTTATATATCCTTTCTCAATAAATATACCAATTAAAAACACAAACAATTTGTGTTCAGGAGTATTATATGAAAAATATCTCATTATTACCTTAGGATAACCAATAAAAATCATTCATATGATTTGATATCAAGGTTATAAGGTTTTATATTATATATATATATATATATATTTCCTAACACCAAATCCTCAAAAAAGAACATTTGTAATGCTTTATAGTCCATATCTCATATGGTGTCATTGTAACTGGTTTATATGGAATGTGGTTAAGTATAAATGAAAACGTTTCAAAAAAAATACCTATAAATATATAGGAAGGTCACATTGAATCATCCTCAATTGGAAAATGCCTCTAAGGGTATGATTTCTCCTCTCATATATGTCATTTCACTATAGTGTTTTAGGATGATTGAGTTGTGGAACAATTCCACAGTCTCTCAGATATTCAGCAAATTCCTAGCATAAGTATTCACCACCAAAATATGATTAGAGAATCTTGATCAATTTTCCCAACTTATTATGTAATTTTTTCTAATACACTTTTAAATTATAAAAAAATCATAATTTTGTCTCATAATAAGCATATAACCATGCATACTAAATTTATCAGTAAAGGTTATTATGTAATTATTACAACCACATTATTGACTAATTATTGGTTAACATGTATCAATATTAATAAGATATAATATCCCACTAAAACAATCACATTTTCAAATAAAAGGTTCTTTGATAATTTTTTAAAAAATAATATCCTCATGTATCAAACAATTTATAATCAAAACGAGAACATATATAAACCATTCACCATATTCCCAATTCTATAAAACATTTTTATACATGTATATAGAACAAAACTTGTTCATAATAATGAATGAAAATCCAATCATATCCAAATAAGATAAAAAAATTATGGTGGGAACATAATAACTATTTATTAATTCTAGAACTAATTAAATAAGCAGACATATATAAAAACTTCCATACTCCAATGTAGAAAATATTTCCTCATTTTCAAGTACACATAGATATACTTCACCTTTATTGATTACATTCCTATATCAGAGCTTATATTTATCGGTACAAATGTGTGATTCATAAATTGTATCCAATACCCATGAGTCATAATTAGTGAAATTTATTTATCCTTATGATCAAAATTCTTCCCTTTGAAGTCTCTTCTCAGCCTTAGATACCAGTCTAGAATTATATTATTGGTCATAAAAAAAGTGATCAAAAAATGATAATCATGTTACATTTTATAATATAAAACAAAGATGTGTTTATGGGTTGGAATTATGTTTTATATATTTTAATTAAGGAATTTTTATTGAAGTACTCCCACTAAAATGATTACCCCATACATCATTACATTTTGTGGGAAAAGATAAATATTTCATCAATCTTTAGGACCCTATAATTTCTCTAATCACTTATATATTTATGTAGGCCATCAGGACAATTATATCACATATGATTTTTAGAGATATTATGGTAGAAGACTTTTCCAAATCCATCATAGGATTTAACCCAAATATATTCCTTTGGAATCATAATCATATTAGGGTTTCCAACTGATGTGAATCACCAATATTTGAGTTGAATATTTGCACATGATCCTATTAGGGTCCCCCACACCAAACATGCCTTACACATGATTATCTATGGACACATGGATTTTTAATAACCTATTTGGTTGGATGATCACGGTTTTGGAATGTTATTTCATTATGAAGATCCTAAGGGTATGTGGTTTTGTTTAGAGTCTATAATAATTTAAATATGTGTGGTGAGGTATGGAGGGAGAGTCCAATGATAATGAGTGAAGGTGTTGGCCTTAATAATGGGAAAGGGATTGATGATTCTTAAAGTTCTCTATTTAATAATATTCAAATAAGTAGCCGTACTTAGGATTGTTATAGATATAATATTCTTTGAAATCAATGAAAAGTGTTTTTGGATGAAAGTACCACATTAAAAAACATGTTACACAAGAATTTGAAGAGCTGGATGGTTGGATATATTGAGGGTTGTAATTAAAGAAGTAAAATTTTGGATGAAATATTGAGAACCCATTCACAGACTATTTAGTATGAATTCTACTATATCTTTTTGATAAAATCACATGGATGATATTTTTAGAATTTTCATTTTCAATTATAATTAAAAGGTTCTAAAGCTACATGGATGTACTCGAATTTTTGTATTTATATGATGTAAAAGAATTTGGAATTAAAGTTTTTGAGTCTGGAAGCATTCTTCAATTTACAAAGTTATTTACTGTTTTTTATAGTGATTGATAATTCCCCAAGATGAATTAAAGAGGGTATGAATTGATTTGAATAAATTCTAGGTTTTGCAGATTTTAAACAAAAAAATTTCCCAGTATAGAGCCTCCCTTTATATATAAATGTTTTTATATAAATATTAACTAAAATTTTCCAAATCCATTTCATTCATAAGATATTTTTTTTAGATCAAAACTGAGGAAATGAAAAGTCTCATAGTTTTCTGTATACATCATATTCTATAAGTAAACCATGTAATAAGTTCCTTAAGATGTGTTAGGAATTTTCTAAATCAGTGATATATATGATTTTTTTATTTAATGTGTATATTTTTTTTAAGAGTACAGTGAAATATTATAAAATTCATGAGGTTATAATGTATACAAAAGATATTTACCAAATTAGTTTCAATAAATTAGGAAGATGATACAACTCACACTATGATGGGTAATATTCCTTAGAAAAATTTGTAATAAATTTTATCATAAAGCATATAGAAATTTGTAAATGAAATTGGAATACTATGATTCATAATATCTATTTAATTCTGAAAAAAGATATTTTTTGAAGAGAACTCAAAAATTAGTAAATGGGGGAATCTTATGTGACTACATAAGGTATTAGTTCTGGAATACTATGAAAATTCAACAAAATCAAAATCCTTACCTTGGTGTATAATATCTACTAAGGTGTATGTTAGATATTTTCCTAATGAATTAAAAATAAAAAAAGTTGAAAACATTATATATGTTTCTAATATGTTTTTACTCACATTATGAAATGGAAATTTTGGTAAAACTTAAATAAATTTTTACACATTAAAAACGTAATATTTTTGAAGTTATAGATATTCAAAAATAAATGATTCACACAAAAATTAGTTAATTATAGAATTGATATTCAAAGGATTAAACATAATAGATGAATTATTTATTTGATATTAATGATTGAGAAGATAATCTTCACAATGAGAAAAATAATATCAAGTTGTGATAAAATATAACAATTAAAATCAAAGTTAGTGTTTGTTATAAAATATCATATGTAGTCTTTCTGATAATAAAACTTATATGATCATAAATAAATTATTATTGTATGTTTTTGTAATAGCTGTGAAGTATAATTTATGGAAAGACTGTTCAAAAATAATCTATGATGAATTATTCCTAAAATTGTTTCAAGATAAAATGAGAGTTTAATTTGGATGAAATTCAAATAGAATAAATGAGAATAAAGGTATTATGAGAATTCTGTTAGATAAAAGTAGTTAACGAGAAAGGAATATTATTAAGATTTTGGGAGTACACCTACATGGTTCATTTAAAAATTATTAAGGTGATCACAATACTAAGAACAGAGGATGTTTTATATAATAACTATATAGTAAATATATTTGTGTAATTCGAGAAAAAATCTATTAATTGAAAAAATAGAAATGTAATGATTAATTGAGTTAATGTGATACTAATTTGGAGAGGAAGAACACACTTTATATCAAATAGGAAGAAGCAAAAGAGACCACTGAGTATCTAATATTATATCCGGTTTTTAAAATCATAAATAATATGTATAAGGATAATACATTCGGTGACAGGTTCCTATAATACCTAGTATTTCTAAAGTTGATGATAAAATGTGGAGGGAGAAAAATAGTTAAATAAATTCAATGTTCATACAGATATACTGTTTAAAAACATCTATTTGAGATCCTTGAAAGATGTGTTGAGAAAGGCCAACATTCAGATTTTGTGTAATATATAGATCTTGGAGGATTATAGATACAGGCATTCAAACATTGATTACACTATTCTCTAGTAGTCAAAGACTCTACCGAGGAAGGATATTTGGTCACTTTGATGTAGTGAAGTCTAGATTTGATAGGTGATCTTCTTTAGAGGTTTTGGATGGTTGTATTGAAAACTGTTGGGAACCAATATAATATGTAATTCTTCTTTGTAGAAAGAAGAACTAGTGTAATATGGTGGAGATGGAGTTCCGGATGATACCTACTCTAAGGTTCATAATGATACCTAACCCATTTTAACAATTTCTAGAATAGTGGAAAATCTTGTTTGAGTTAGTGTCCTGAGAACCAACTGTTTATACGTTGATTACATGAATGTACACTTATTATATATTGTTCATTGTTCTGCATGACTATATTATAATAATGTCCTGGAATATTTGTTGCATTAATAAGGTCATGGATGATCCCCGATATGATGAGAACCTTGAAATGATATAACAATATTCAAAAATAAAGTTCTATGGTTGGATGACATACTATGATATGACACATAGTATATAGATCGTCATGTTTGAGTACTTGTAAGAAGACGAGACTCTCTCTCATGGAGTTCACACTTGGTAATCTCCAAGATGGGAGATTATGAGAATAGAGCTGCCAGTAGTAATTCTGCATGTCTTGGTGTCATCAGACATTGCTATCTACGAGCGTGTGTAATGGTCCTTATACTGGAAGATTATCATTTACTCATGTCATGACTCATGCACTTATATTTGTTGACGAAAACTGTCATGAAGACAGTTGGCGGGAATTAGGGTATGTTGGGTGCGTCCTGAATGACATGTTGTTAATGGATAGGTCGAGGAAGGATTTTTCCCTTCCATATTTATTGAAGTATATATCTCGAGCCCTTTGAATGAAATAGAACATTTAACTAGAATACATGGCCATGGTGTTAGGATGAGTTTATTTCTGGATGTCAAATAATGACGGATCAAGAATATAGGTTTATGACACTACGATGAAACCTTCTTGATGAGATATTGAGACAAAGGGATTAAATTACACGGTAATCGTTTGTATGAGGTGACACGTCAATGCGGTGTCAGATTTTTCTATTAGGTTCCTTGACCCGTTGCTAGATAGTAATCTTGGACTTTAGGCAAGCCCGCCTAATGACAATGATAAATTGGCCTAGAGTGTCACACACTAAGTATATCTAAGTATCTCAAGTAGAATAAATATTATTCTCGTATGTGGTTTAACAATTATTCAAGGAAGCCTAAATTGTTTTAATGTTGGAGGAAGAATAAAATTAAAACAAGATACACACGCCATGTATATTGAATGTGCATGCCTTGTAGTTTTTATTTTGGAGTTGAAATGAAAGATGAGTACACGTCATGTATTAATGATTACACGTCGTGTAGTTTTCCCAGTTGGGATTTTGAGGAAATAATATCATTTTATTAAATGATATTTTTTATAATCATTATGGGCACATGTCAAGGAATTAATGATTTGACATGGGGGTTTTCAATAAGAGATAATGAAATAAATAAAATGTGTAACGTGTTTATTTATTGTCATAACACTATAACCTCAAACCCGATTATAAATATCCTCACAACCCCAACAGTTCTCCCTAATCGTTGTGCACAACAATTCTGGAGAATTCAGTCAAGTTCAAAAGAACTCCTTCCTCCAAGAACACTCTCAAGACCGAGAGATATCCACCTCCACCGAATCAAGGTGATCTATGGCAGACAACACAAGCAAAGGCTTCTCCACACTAGCACCCGAAGATTCCTTTGGCGACGTCCAGAGATACGTGGTTCTTGTGTGTATCACCACTAGAGGAAGTCTACACTTGGATTTTGCGATGCAATGATGAATCACATTGGAACATGATCAAAAATATCAATAAAGAAAGAACACCATAAAACGTACTTCTTGTCAATTTATTAAATTAATTATAATCAATCTGTGATGATCCTCCTTTGTGGTTCCGGGGCTATTCTTATTCTTTGTCTATTTCTGTGATTTGATCCATGGAGTCTAGCGTTTATCATCGTATTGATCCTGGAGTGATCATTTCTAATGACAAAAAGTCAAGTGGGAACATCCACCAATGAGCTTCCGCTGGACCCAGGACCTTCAAGTGGTATCCGAGGGGTCACAACGTTGATTATAGTTATTCAATTTTTGTTGATAATTTACGCATTTATATTTTATTCAATTCAATATAAATCATTCTACAAAACTGAATGATCGAGATATGTTTTTCCTCCTTTATTTCTCAATTCACATCACAGAAACAACCTTTTAATTTTGATTTTGATTAAAATAAAAATTAGGAACTCATCCGGAGGAGCCGCTCATTCTGTCTGTACAAAATAGGAATGCACGACGTGTAGTAAAATATACACACCGTGTACTTAGGTTCAACGAATCAGTCCTGGTCCACCAACCCACGTCGTGTGAATTGAGCATGCCTGGGTTTCTTAATACACCGTGTTGACCAAAACTAAACGACGCGTGGAAATTGGAATACACGATGTGTATGTTGAATCAACACGTCATGTAGTCTGATCAGGTCCAGTTGAAACCTTATACAAGGAGAAGCTGTGTAACCGCGTACACAGGATTGCCAGGCTGGTAACCGTGTAACAAGGAAGTACATGCTATGTTAGATTAATCTACACGTCGTGTACTCCAAAATTTCCAAAGTATAGAAAACATGCCAAAGCCCCCAGCGTGTACTTTGTATAATGGGTGAAAACAAATACATTTCGTGTAATACAGCGTACAAGCTGTGTACTTTCCAAAAATGGAATTTCACCAGATTTCCTCCAATGTACAAAGACCCGTACAAGGAATATGGATGAGAAGAATCTCAAGGAAATTCATAAGGTAATTTAAGATAAAGAATGTATTAATTATAATATTATAATTAATTGAATTCAATCATGACTTATCTTGAATAAAAGAACGATTAAAATAATTTGAATAATAAATATATGTAAATGTCATTGCATGATATGGATGATCATGAGATATACCAAAGACCAATTTTGTGTGTATGGTTTCATTTAAATTTATTTAATTTAAATTCATTGGCTTGTGATCCTTATCCCAATAAAATGTAGGGCATGAGTGCCCATGGTTTCTTTAATGTAAAACCCATGTAATGGAGGATCTCCCAAGACAGAGGATACGGTTCAAAGTCTAGAGCTGAGGCAAAACCAACCCAAGAAGATTCAAAGGTGGATAGGTGGGAGCTTCTAAACACGAACCATCGGGTTCAAGGTGTTTTTCCCTAGATCAGGGTTAGCTTATCAAAACCTCTATATAATCTAACCAATAAAATCTCATGATCATGCCATATTATTTTATTTTTGTTTGATTCAATAGTTTATTTATTATGTGTGTGTTGTTTCGATCACATAGTTAATGAAATAAACAAGTATGCAATGATGGAATAAAATAAAAACCAGACTATGAGTAAACATTATCAGAACATGGTTAATCACTTAAGAAAGCATCACTTAATGATACCAAGAATGTGATAATGTGAAACTACGCATAAAGTATTAGAATCCCTCAAATACTATATTAAGTCAGACCAAGCCTTCCGTTACTTTATTAAGGGGAAGACTCAATAAAAATATGTGTTTAACCAACCCTTGTAGGGACACTTACTTTTATAAAGGATTCTCTTATGAAAGTTTCGGGTTGACTTAAACGTTTTACATCAAGAGGAGTTTCCCTTGCTAGACTTGTTGTAAAATAGAGGAAAGTGTTGAGGAAATACAATTCTAGATTTCAAGATTAGGGTGTCCACTCAACAGATCAAGGAACTATAAGCACAGAGTTGGAAAAGACCTACATACCTAAACATTATTAAATAGCTTGACCAACCCTTGTTGGGTTTATGCGAAGGGGGATATGGATCCTTGCCACTAGAATGTCATAGCTACTTGGAATTCCATGTTCAATCTTGAGGGTCGTTGGGATATGATAAAATAGTGGGAGAATTAATAAATTCATTTATTATTTTTCATAAAATGTAATCAAAAGGAATTGATAAATCGGCTCTTTTAATTTGTAGAATCAATATGACAAACTCATCAACTACATTTTCTCTGCGATAAATTCTGGATAAAGAAAATATCGTAATCAGTAGTAACTTTAACGAATGGTTTAGGTGCCTTCGGGTTATCCTACACTATAAACAAAAGTTTTACATGCTGGAGTCCTCACTTCCTGATTCACCATCCCAAGGGGTGAGTGATGAAGATTTCCTGGTCTATGATCAACATTTTAACAATGCACTCGAGGTTTGATGTTTGATATTGTCATCAATTTCTAGTGAGCTCATGAAGTCTCATGAAGACATGGATGTATATAGCATGCTAGAGCACCTCCATGGTCTATACCAGGGGAGAGCAAGATACGAAAGGTTTGAGATCTCTAAGGATCTATTTCAGAGAAAGCTTAGGGATGGTTCCCTAGCTGGGCCTTATGTAGTCGAGATCATTGGCTACATTGAGCTCTTAGAGGTTCTATGGTTTAAACTCCCCAAATAACTGGGTATCAATCTCATTCTTGCATCACTCCCCCAGAGCTTCTCTTACTTTGTTGTAAATTTCTACATGAAAAATGTTGAGAAGTCTCTATCCCATCTTCTTATCCTCATTCGCCAAGTGGACAATGATATGAAGCGTGAAAAGCCTTTTGTCCTTATGGTGAATAAAAGGAAAGGGAATGTGAAGCGATTTAATCCCAAATCTTCTTAAAGGCCTTCCAAGAAAAGGAAGATCAAAGGGGAGGTAAGAGAAGAGGAGGCTATTCATTTCGCATGTGGCAAGAAGGGCCACTGGAAGAAAAACTGCACCCAGCCAAGGAAGGAAGGGGAAGCTTTAGGTGCGTTTGTTATTGAATGAAATCTATCTATTTCTACCAATTGAGTATTAGATACTACTTGTGGTTCTCACATCTGTACCCAAATACAGGAACCATTTAAATTTAGAAAGATTGACTGAGGTGAGGTGGATCTGGGAGCGGCCAACGGAGCCAGACACGTTGTTGTAGCTGTCAGAGACTACCACCTCACATTGCCTAATTGGATGACCTTGGTATTAAAAGGATGTTATTATGTACCCTCTTTAACCAAAAACATTATTTTAGTATCCAGGTTAGATATTGATGGATTTTTCTTTAAGTTTGGAAATGAATTTTGATACTCTTATCAAGATTGCATTTGTTTTGGTAGGTCACATTTATATAACGGCCTTTATATGTTAGACTACATAAACCGAGTAATGGAAATCGATGAAAAATTTAATTCACATGACTCATACCACACCCAACTTTGGCATCATCATCTAGGTCATGTCAATGAGAAACATTTGACCAAATTACATCAAGATGGGTATTTAGGTTCTTTCGAACTAAAACCACTTGGTGTATGTCATGCGTGTATACAAGGGAAAATGACCAAAGCCCCATTTAGAGGGAATGGTAAAAGGGCTAAAGAGCTTCTAGAATTAGTTCACACAGATGTGTATGGACCATTTCTTGTTGAAGAAATGCGTGGGTTCTTGTACTTCATTACTTTTACTGATGATATTATAGATATGGATATATTTAATTAAGTAGGTATAAGTCAGATTCTTTTGATCAATTCAAAGAATACAAGAATGAAGTTGAGAACCAACTTGCTATGAAGATTAAGAAACTCCTCTTAGATAGAGGAGGAGAATATCTTAATCAGGACTTCGTTGATTTCTTATAGGAGTTTGGTATTCTATCTCAACTCACTCCTCCTTACACGCCTCAGTGGAATGGTGTAAGCGAATAGAGGAACAACACCCTATTGGACATGGTGAGATTAATAATGAGTCATGCGAGTCTTCCATTATCTTTTTGAGGATATGCATTACAAACAGCATCACACATACTAAATCAAGTACTAACTAAATAGATAAATTCTATTCCATATGAGTTATGGAGTGGACGCAAAGCCATGTTATCAAAGTTACATGTGTGGGGTAGAGAAGCATTTGTTAAGGCCTCTTTAGGTAACAAACTTGCACCTCAAGGAACAAAGTGTACATTTATAGGATATCCCAATGAAACAAGGGGATATTACCTAAATAACCCCTTATATAAAAAGGTTAAAGTGGAAAGGCATGTCATATTCCTTGAGAGGGATCACATCTCCAAAAGAGACAGTGGGAGCGAGATAGAATTTGATGATGTCGAGGCTCAAGATACACATGATTTGGTACAAGAATAGATTCCACAAAGCCCCATGGAAGAAAAATATGTTCCAAAGACACAAGAACTACATAGGTTCACGAGAGAGGTGAGAGAACCAAAACGATATGGTTTTCTTGTCACTGAGGATGGTGGATCATTATTGGTTGACAATGATGATCCTCTTACATACAAGGAAGCAGTTTAAGGCATAGACATTTCCAAGTGGCAAGAAGCAATGAATTCTAAAATTGATTTCTTGTACCAATCCCCAGTCTAGATTTTAGTAGATCCAGTTGATGTAAAGCCTGTTGGCAATAAATGGGTATTCAAGAAGAAACTAGACATGGAGGGACAAGTCAGCACCTATAAGGCACAACTGGTTGCAAAAGGTTTTAGACAGCATCAAGGAATTTACTATGATGAAACATTTTCACCGGTTGTGATGATGAAATACATAAAATTCCAATTGGCCATTGTCGCTTACCATGACTATGAAATTTGGAAAATGGATGTGAAAATAGAATTCCATAATAGGAACCTCCAAGAATATGTCAACATGACAAAACCTGAAGGGTTTGTGACTCCAAAGGATTCCAATAAGGTATGCAAGTAGCAGACATCCACTTATGTATTAAAGAAAGCATCAAGGTCATGTAACATTCATTTTGATGAATCCGAAATGGAATTTGGCTTTTTAAGAATGAATTTGAACCTTGTGTCTACAAAAGGTTTAGAGGAAGTGAATTCATTTTCCTAATAGTATATATTGATGACATATTACTAATTGGAAATGAAGTACATGTATTATAGTCAGTTAAGGAATGGTTGGATAAAATCTTCTCTATAAAAGACATGGGTGAGGTAGCATATATTCTTGGGATCAAGATCCATCGTGATAGATCCCTGAGAATGTTGGGCCTCAGTCAAAGTACAAACATTGACAAGATACTAAAGATATTCAATATGAAACAGTCCAAGAGGGGATTGTTTCCACTGTCACATGGCATTCATCTTTCCATGAAAATGTGTCCTCAGACACATGAGGAAAGAAAGAAAATGACAGGGATCCCTTACGCATCCACGATTGGTTCAGTCATGTATACTATGCTATATGCAAGGATAGATTTTTCTTACACATTAAGTGCAGTAGGTAGATATCAAGCTAATCCCGGAGACCGACATTGGATAGAAGTCAAGTATATCCTTAAGTATCTGAGGCATACTAAGGATATGTTCCTAGTTTATAGAGTAGATGAGGAACTAGTCATCAGAGGAAATGTAGATGATAGTTTCCAGACTAATCAAGATGACATGAAGTCATAGACTGGATACATCTTCAGTTTGAATGGAGGTGCAGTGAGCTATAAGAGCTCAAAGCAAGGTGTGGTCATAGATTCTACAGCAGAGTCTGAGTATATCATGACTTCTGAGGTAGCTAAATAAGCAGTATGGATGTGAAGCTTCGTCCAAGAGCTGGATGTAGTACCTAGCAGTGAAGATCCTATCACACTCTATTGTGATAATACTACAGCGGTGGAAATTGAAAAAGAGACAAGGTCACATCAGCGGACAAAGAACATACTTTGGAAGTATTATCTCTTGATGGATTTTTCTCAAAGAGGTGAAGTTGCAGGGAGCAGTATTTTCATAGAAGACAACGTGGAAGACCCCTTGACTAAAGCTTTGACTTAGCAAAAACATGATCATCAAGTGAGGTCTAGCGGACTAAAAGTCATTGGTTGTTGGCTCTAGTCCAAGTGGAAGTTTGTTAGAGTTGGTGTCCTAAGAACAAACTGTTTATACTTTGATTACACGAATGTACACTTATTATATATTGTTCATTATTCTTCATTACTATAACATAATAACGTAATAGAATATTTATTACATTAATAAGGTCCTTGAAGATCCCCACTATGATGAGAACCTTGAAATTATATAACAACATTCTTAAATAAAGTTCTATAGTTGGATAACATACTATGATAGGACACATAGTATACAGATCATCACGTGCGAGTACTCGTAAGAAGACGAGACTCTCTCTCATGGAGTCCACACTTGGTAATCTCTAAGATGAGAGATTATGAGAACAGATCCGCCAGTAGTAATTCTGAATGTCTTGGTGTCATCAGAAATTTCTATCTATGAGCATGTGTAATGGTCCTTATATTGGAAGATTATCATTAACCCATGTCATGACTCGTGCACATAGATTTTATAATGAAAAATGTCACGAAGACAGTTGGTGGGAAGTAGGGTATGTTGGGTGCGTCACGAATGACATTTGTTAATGGATAAGTCGAGGAAGGATTTATACCTTCCATATTTATGGAAGTAGATATCTCAAGCCCTTTGATAGAAATAGAAATATCATCTAAATTCCATGTCCATGGTTTCATGATGAGTTAATTTCTGGAAGTCAAAGAATGATGGATCAAGCATATAGGTTTATGACACTGTCATGAAACCTGCTTGATGAGATATTGAGAAAAAGGGATTAAATTACACGGTAATCATTCGTATGATGTGACATGTCAATGTGGCATAAAATTCTTTCTCTTGGGTGCCTTGACCCGTTGCTAGACAGTAATCTTGGACATTAGTCAAGACCTCCTAATGCCAATGAGAAAGAGGCCTAGAGGGTCACACACTAAGTGTATCCAAGTATCTCAAGTAGAATAAAGATTATTCCCATACGTGGTTTAATAATTATTCAAGGAAGCCTAAATCATTTTAATGTTGGAGGAAGAATAAAATAAAAACAAGATATACACGCCATTTACATTGAATGTACATGCTATGTAGTTTTCATTTTGGAAAGGAAATAAAAAACGGGTACACGCCGTGTATTAATGATTACATGACGTGTAGTTTTTCCAGTCGGGATTTTAAGGAAATAATATCATTTTATTAAATGATATTTATTAAAATCAGCGTGGGTGCATGTAAAGGAATTAATTATTCGACATGGGGTTTTTCAATAAGATTTAATGAAATAAATAAAACGTGTAACACATTTATTTATTGTCATAACTTTATAACCTCAAACCCAATTATAAATATCCTCACAACCCCAAGAATTTTCCCTAATAATTGTGCAAAACAATTCTAGAGAATTCTCTCAAGGCCGAAAGAACTCCTTCCTCTAATAATGCTCTCAAGACCGAGAGAGGTACTCCTCCATCAGATCAAGGCAATCTAAGGTAGACAATGGAAGAAAATGCATCTCCACGCCAGCACCCGGAGATTCCATTTGCGACGTCCAGAGAGACATGGTGCACATGTGGATCACTACTAGAGGAAGACTACACTTGGATTTTGCGACACAATGACGAATCACATCGAAACGTGATCATAAATATCAATGATAAAAGAATGCCATAAAATTTATTTCATGTCAATTTATTAAATTAATTATAATCAAAATGTGATGATCCTCCTTTGTGGTTCTAGGACTATTCTTCTTCTTTTTCTATTTCTGTGATTCGATTGGCGGAGTCAGGTGTTTATCTTCATATTGATCCCGTATTGATCATTTCTAATGACAAAAAGTCAAGTGTGCACATCCACCAACGAGCATCCGTTGCGCCTGGGACCTTCAAATCTATGACTCAAACTCCACTTAATCATAATAAGGAGTAGGTTCCAAATGTTGGGAGAAAATCATGTAAAAAAAATTCTCTACTCTTTACTTTATATTCTTCCCTACATGTGGCTATTTTTTTGGTTAAAATATAATAAGATCCATGTATATCCTAAAAGGTAATAGAGTTTTGGATATTTTTAGGTCACTTAAAAATGGTTAAAAGAGTTATGTGTAGTAATTAGGTAAAAATACATTCAACCTAATTCACCCTCCCACCCCCTTAGCTTACTATACACATTAGTGGGTACTTCACTTTGGAATGAATCTCAAACTTAGTATTTTAGGGGTTTTCTTAGTCATGCAATTTTAATATAAATCACATTAATATTAAATTTATAATAATTTAATCATAGGTAATATTTATCACCTCATATTATAATCCTATATTTATGCATGATTTTAATGATTTAGTTTTGGAATCCCTATTGCATCCACCAAATTAATATATTCAAACAATATTATTAGTAAGCTATTTACACAACACACAGTTTGTGTTACCCACCCAAAAATAGAATCTGAAAATATTAAAACATATCAATATCAATAACATGTATAAGTTATATGAACCATTTCATTTAAATACATATAGTTATATGAAATCAAAAATTCCAATTAGAGTAATCTTGGAGAGACACATAACCAACTTCCACATTTATAATCAAGTAATTATAATTTAGGCCATTGAAAAGTTTGACCCAAATCACCTCTCGCAAAAATAATTTACTCAAGAGAGACATTAATACCATCATATCACTAACACATAATATGTATAAATAATACACAACCTCTAAGTTCAAGCTAATAACTCCATAATAAATCTTACATTATTGTACCTAGCATTAAATACAAGTTATGAAAATCTTAAAAGAAGTGGTTTAATTAATTTAAAATATATCATAAAATATTCAAATCATATAAACAATTATTATACATGAAAAATTAAAGAGGAATATCATAAAAAATAAACAATTCAATTATCAAACATGATACAAACAAATTTATAAATTTAACAAGAGAAAAACCTCTTTTGATATGGTCTAAAGTCACGTGTATTAAACTCTGGCCCTTAAAGACTGTATAGATGAGGGTTTTTGGGAATTTCAACAAAAATATAAATTTATTTAAATTTAACTTAAAAATATCAAGCACCAGGGCACTACAAATTCCAGTTTGGTCCTATGAACTTGATATATATATTTCCTATGTAAGGATATTTTTTTGTTTGTGTTTCGGGTCTATGATCTATTTTATGATACTGCATCTAATTTTTTACTATGTTTTGACAGTTCCTGTGGTTAAGCTAAACTATGAAAACTATTAAAAATAACCACAACATATATCAATATCCAACAATTTTATATTTTCCATGACTTTTAAATTATTCTTGAAATAGTCATTTTAGGTTCACTTCATTGTGATGAAAAAAAAATATGAACTGAATTGACTATTTTAAGAAGGTTGTGTCATGGTTTAGAAAAATAAAAAAAATCATATATATGTTTTTGAATAGGAAATTCCATGGTTCTGTAGAAGATTCAATGTTGGGGAAACATGATGTATCTTTATCCTATCGATTCATCACTGGTGGTTTCTTTAATATCACTGAGAAGATTCTTGGGGCATCACAATCATCGTTTACAATGGAGGATAACATGAATTCCATACCTAAGATCTTACATATATTAAAAAATGTAATTAAATGATAAAATTATAGTCTATACATACACTAATATCCAAGATTATTCTCTTCATTGGTAGTGAGATTTATCAACTTCCCTCAATAACAACCAATGGGTTCTTGCCTTTGAGGTATCCACCAGTTAGTGGAATTATCAATCACTTCCTCATGACTTATTTTATTTAAATGGTATGATAATACCTCCTTGATGTAAAATAGATAATATATAGTTTTATAGAGTATTTTATATAAGTGAATAATATCTATCCACATGAAATAATGTTTTTTAACCCCTCTTTATATTGGAAACTCACATAAAATGAAAGTTCTCATTGGAAGATCATAACATTTCATTTATCAAGAAACGAAAAAATTATTTGGATCTACTTCATTGAATAAAATAAATGTTAATTTCTTTTATCTTTGAAATTCATATATATACATCATCCCATGATTTGTATACAGATGTAGTTAAATTATAATCACACTAGAATAATTATCCAAATGGTATCTCATACAATTATCAAATGCACCCCGAAGTGGTGTAAAACATCATGATGAAACATAAACCTCAATATATTGACCATCACCTCAATGAGTTCTATGATTTATTTTATATTTCATAATATTTTATTTGTGTTTTTATTTATTGAAATCCAATGAAAAGTTTTTGAAGGTCAGAATAAGTGATTTAGATTTTATGAAAAATAGTATTTATTAATGGATTTGGTGCCCAAAATTAACTTTAACATATGATGTTGATTAGAAATATATACACTTATCCCATGTTATCTTTACATATTCCTGATTTATATGGTATTTTCCTTATAATATTTTTGAAATAAATGGGTTATAGAAGTTCCCAACTATAATGAGAACTTAGAGATTCCCTGAATATATTATTAGAAATATATCCAATAGTCAAGATACAAAATTTTTATGTGATATAGACCATATATAACTATCATGTGTTAGGGGATCATATGCATTAAGACTTATTCTAATGATGCTCAAACAAATTGATCTCTAATAAGGGGGTTTAGGATGATAGTTCCACTAATATAAACACAATATAATTAATTTTCTATGGGTTGTTCCTGTCTATGAGAATATGTATTAGTACTCAAACATGATATCATTATAAATTTATATCATGATTCGTATAGATATATGAATGAAAAAAACCATGATGTATTTAGACATGAAGAAGTATCATGCATTAGTGAAATTATAACTAGTATGACATTGATTTAATGTTTGTGATAAAATATATCCATTCTAACTTATAAAAGAAAATATAATTTTAAATTTTATTGAGAGGGAATCGTCTCACAAAAATCCTTGGATATAATTGTTTATAGACAAGTTCAACACAAAAACTGAATCAACACACGTAGGACTAGATGTTTTCATAGTAGGATCAAAGTAAGCCTAGTTAGGGGAAATCCCAAATGTAAATACCCAAAAATGAGGAACCATCAGAGAATAATGAATGATGGTGATGGATTAATAAACAGCTCTCTTAAACATTTAACCATTGGATAGCCAAGATGAGAAAAACACCTTGTCATTTCATCCGACTTCATTGAACCCAAAATAACCAAAACCAAAAATAGATGAGTGGAAAGGTGCCATCAGAGCAAGAATAAAAGTAGGAAAGCCTATATAAGAGGAAAAAAATACCCATAACTAGGTTTCATCATAGGAGGGTAAATGAAAGTTATGGTTTAATAGACATAGATCCAACAGATAATTTTAAACTCATGAAACCATAGAACCATTAATCCAAGAAAAGGCCCCACATCATATATTTTCGTATTTTTTATCTTGAATATTAATAATACCATACCTAGGATTAATAGAATTAGATTAGGGTGTAGGAAGTTTGGTGGAAGGGAAACCCAATGACTGTTAATATTGAGACCTCCCCGACAACTACATTATAGAAACCCAAGCTTATCATACATAGATATTACATCATTTTTAATGAATATTCATTACATCACACAAACACACTCCTATGGACCATAATGGTTTAGTAACTTTGGATATTTGGAAATATAAAAATGGGTCCATACGTGATCTATGCCATCTCTCACTATTATCTTTATAACTAGAACCCTTATTAGACATAACATACATAATAAATTTCTTCATAACTTTTGGAAAGGAAATATAAGAAAGGGTAAGATTAGATTCTCAGTAAGGGTAAACAATTTAGATACATAACATGATCATAAGGGTATGAGGACATGAGAATATATTTTGAAAAATAATAACATGAATATGAAATATCATAATCTTGAATCATGGAATAAATATTTTTATTTAATATGACATCAATAATAACAAAATAAAAGAAAATGAGCCATGAGAGTATAACATTGGCATAAGTCATAGATTTGTTTCTTACACATAAGTATAAAAAATAATTTCAAAATTAACCAAGGCTCAAGGAAATGGATATATTATTGGAATAGGTTCACTCCCCAAATGATCATAGTATTCTAGGTTCACTCCCCAAAACATTATAGTGGAAAAATTACCTTATGGAACTGAGTTCACTCCTCATTCCAATCATATCTATTTCATGAGATATAAATCTTTACCTAATTAATTGGATATATATATATATAGGTCTGAAACATCACATAATGAAATCCATATTTATGTGTTCCCTAAGATCACAAACATTCATCATATCATAACCAATGAAATAAAATGGGTACCAAAAATATTTCATCATATCATAACCTCTGTAAAATATAAAGGTTTCATAATCATTTCATTTTATCATAACCTGTGAAAAGAAGTAAGTTTCATAATTATTCCCCATGGTATGACATATGGATGAGAAATGATTTCCCTAAAAATCATGACATCATAAACATGAACCATTCAGAGAGTGAATAACAATGTTATCCTTAGATCATATCCCCAGTAATTCATAGGTAACATCAATGTATTAAATCTTATAATGAAAATGATTTTGATCAATCATTTAAAACAATTCAGGATGAAGATATCATTTCCACATTGAAAAAAAAAACTTTTTAAATCATAAAAAAATTTGAAAATAATTTTCTCTAAAAATAACCATAAAAAATTATAAATGAATCTTCAAATAAATTATTGATCATGAAATTGTAAAATTTTGTTCATGTCGTACATGTTAAAACGAAGATTCACTTCACATTTTAGATAAATTCCAAATGGGAATTGTTTTTGAAAACATCATGAAGATTAATTTTAAAAATTCTGACTTAAAACATGGGTACAAATTACTTTACTAATTAATTTTAATAATGTCGAAAACATTTTTGAAAACATTTTTAGAAAAAATGGTTTTGGAAGAAAATGAATTTCCAACCAAAGAGGTACAAAAAGTCAGATTTTATTAAAAAAATCACTATTATTTTAAGTAAAAAGAGTGTAAAAAATTTGATATTATTTTAAAATATCATGAATAAAAAGAGGAGAATTAAAAACATGATTTTATTGAGATATTTTTTTTAAGAATTTAACATCAGAAACAGATTCATAAATAATACTGATAAACTATGTGATTGTAACCTAAAATTTAAACCACATTGTTAACTGTGAATTGTAACCCTGGGAGGAATTGCATAAAATGGAACATAAAATATCATGATGATAAATAAATTCATTATATTACATGTCAAATACTATGTATATACACCTCATGAAATAAAATATGTGATAATATAAAATACACATCAAAGAAGGAAAATTGAGACAAAAATCCCTTACCACATTAGTAACATTTGAACCATAAACCCTAAGAAAGGGAGATCATAAAATGGATATATAAGCCCCCATAATTTTATGGATAAAAATAATAAAATTAATTCCTAGGTAGTATACCCACCACATTTAATAAATATGTGTTAAATATAGAATGTTTCTTATGAAAGTAAAACGTGATATGGAAATCCCTTATCTTGCGTTTTCAATTTCATCGTACTCATTCAAACCTTTTGTATAATAAATATAACATTATTATTAAAATATTAAATAACCATATTAATATATATAATACCATTTACGATTTTATTATGACCTTTTATTACCCATTTTTAACAATCCCATGTTAAACTTACGTTTCGAGCAATAATTAATTTGCTTTTCTTGCGTGTTTTGACTTTTCATTTTTTATCTTATAACATAGATCATGGTCTAATTATATAAATAATGTTAAAAATTATATAAATATCATATATTTATTTATTATATATGTATTCATAGTAATGAAAATAATTTAGTGATAAAAAATGAAATATACTGTTCATGGAGAAGGTAGGCTATATGTACGCAAGAATGTTGTTTCCATTTTTTCATCGAGGTCGAAAAAAATAAATTTAAAAGATATATATTATCAAAAAACAATACTTTTTATGTCATATATATCATATATATTCATTAAAACTATGCTTAATACCTTCCATGTAAAGCATAAATGAATCACATCGCTTCTCAAGGCAGTAGTCCTCCGTATACACGAGCGGCATTATCATATTCCCACAAAATGGTGAGTAGGAATGTATTTGTGATATTATAATTACATAATCATAATAAAATCATAAATATAATATAAAAACAATAAATAAATCATTATTTTCAATCTTTATAAGTGGTAATGGAAAAAAAGATCAACATTGGTTCATGAGGTCGTAGTCCATCGTACACAGAAATGATGATTTCAAAACCCATTTGATAGAAGTGTGAATGGTTGTATGTCATAAATTTAACAAAAAAAATATAATTATATTTAATATATTTATCTTATTAAAAAATAATGGTACTATAAAAATTGAATAGGGTTAAGGAATAAATAAAACAAAAAATCATGTTGAAGATTGTTACCTCTTATTCTAGCTTCCTTTATAGGTTTTCACTAAAAAAATTTCATGGATGTATTTATGATAAAATTAAGGGTTTTAATATGATGTAATGTGATTTATAAAGTAATTTTTTAATTTATTAGCCAAACCAAAAGGGTTTGAAGGTGTGAAGAAGAGAAGATAAGGGTAGCCTTTTATAAGTGGGGGAGAGGAGACACTTGATAGTTTTGAAAATAATTGATTGCTCTCGCATTATTCATATGTAAAATGGGTAAAAATTGGTCATTATAAAACAATATAGGTGTAATGGTTAAATATATCCATAAAAAAGTTTTTAGGGAATTTTATATGTCATTTGTACCCTAATCTTTTTAGTTTAATCCCTCGGTAAATAAATTTTTACCTTAACCATAGTAATTAATTTTTACTGCATTCACTATTAATTTTTGTAAAAAATTATATTAGACTTAATAGATAATATAAATTATTCTTATTATAAATAAATAATCCAATTTTAAAAATTCCATTCACATAATTGGAAAATTTTAAGTTAAAATCAATCCTACATATACGATGAAAAAGTGGGTGTTTAAAGAGATAATGCTCAAACTTTTACAAAGTTTTTATGTTAAAATTAAAGATGAAATTGATTCCAATGAACCAGATAGTATTAATTTATATATAGTGGAATTAATTTTACTTTAAAATAAATTTAAAATATAATTTAAATTTATAAATAAATTAAATTAAAAGATGTTTTTTAATTAAAATTCAGTTTTTTTATAAAAGTGGTGACATAAATCGGTCGCCCAAATCCTGCCCCAAAGGACTTTATTAAAAAAAGAGTAGCAGTAAAAACACGATGTGTAAATAGATTACAGAAATAGGTATTTGGTGGAGTAAAAATAAAAAATACCAAGAAAATAAACAAAAACATCAAGTAGAAAAAAATATTGAAACAACCTACAATCAACCAGTCTATGATCTCTATAAGGGGATATACTATCCAATGGGTACGCCACTAAGGGAGGCATCCATCTGGTCTATAATAAAGAAAACACTTACCTCAATAATATTAATTCTCTATAAAATTGAGTTCTATCCTTCAAAATTATATAAAATTTTTATTGTAAAATGAAAGGCTCAGTTTCTACCTAAAAAAGACCTTAAAGTAGTGAAACCAAAATTTGGAAATGAAAACCAATAAATGTTTGAATCAAAAAGTTGTTGAGTAAGAAGACCATCATTGATTGAGATAGAAAATTGATCATATTTTCCATCATCATATAAATAAAATTAAAATATCACAAGATGATCAGTGCAAGATTTCATCTTAGAAAATACCAAATATGTTTTAAAATACTCAAAAATGATATGCCATCAAGCTTCCTCACTTCCATTTTTCAAAAATCACACCCAAACATCCTTGTGTAATCATCAAAAAATATTACATCATGAACCAATTGTTTATAAATATATTTAAAAATACAAATAACTTTATATTCCCAACGAATGTCTCTAAAGTTGAAATCAAGATTCTACTGGTATTCATTAACCATTTTGATGAACATATTTTTCTTGTTTTGAATGTATATCTTAGCTAAAATTTCATCATTATTTTATTTTTGGAATTTAATTTCATCCTATTCATCCATCAATTCACAAGTTTCTTTTCTCAAATTATGTTTCTCTATAATATTATAGGCATTTCTGTGTAGAGGGTCATTATTTGGATCATAATCCTCCTCCTCTAAAGTAGGGGGTGCAATAGGTTCAACAACTATCAATTGGTTTTGTGGATCAATGTTTTCCTTCCTAGAGGCATCGAGTGATCTTGTAACTATTTTCCTTTCACTAGTATAATAGTACCTATATTTCCTAGACATTTTGGGATTCAGGGTAATGTATCCATCAATATCCACTGTCTGATTTTTCCCCTTCCAAGAATGTGATTTTAAAAAATGCTTCTTCAATTTGATTAGTTTGATCATCCTCCTCCAATAGAGATTCACTATGATCAGAGAGGACACCCAGCTCCTTGTCCCATAAATCATGTGGTTCAACTATTTTTTCCTGCTCCACAACTATATTAAGAGGGGAAATGCTAGTGTTTGAGACAGCAAGCTAGGTATCGACAAGGCCTGAAATTCCTTTATTTTCAAAAGACTGAACATTATTAATCAACGTCTCCTTGTTTAAATCATTATTTGGAACTTCATTTTTCCAAAGGGTGACAATATTATCCATGTGAAAAACATCAATCCCATCTAGATTAGGATTCAGATGTCTTTTTTCAACCCATGTGGCTTTCTCATCCTCAGGACGTGCAGACATAAAGCCAGATTCCTTTGAAGCATGTCCAAGCTTGAGTTAAGAAGGGAAATAATCTGGAAGCCTTTCATAAACAATCTCCTGATAAAATCCATATTCACTATTCTGAATCCATATTTTAGAGGTAAGATCCTGAGATACATCAATTTCAACATAAATTCTAGTGACATATTGTATTGAAATGTTGTTCATCACTAAATCTAACTTTAATGGATTACCAATGCATTGGAGATTGGAAACAGGGAATCCTATTTAAAAAAATATAGCAGTAGTCAAGGGAATCCAATCCAAAAGAAAAAATTTGATATTCGTAATAGTGGTTGAAATAGAGGGCCTATTTTATGACTTTTATGGAATAACCCCCAAAAAACAATGAACGTTTCACCCATAAATGGTAATAGTCATCCTCAAAAGAAAGGAAAAAATGACATTGAAGGGGTTCAATAGGCTGATATGAAAACCCGAGATGCCTATGGCTTCAAGATAGGTTCTTATGAATTTAAATGATGGTATTAGATTAAAAAAACGTCTCAATAATTACAAAATGTAGATCCGATGCAAGAAGGGTTACCTCATTTGTTGAGAATGAGATCACCAGTTTTCCACAGTGATGGAAATGATTCGGGTAAGTAAACATATCATTATCTGAGACATCATTTGAGAAAGGCCCAATCTTCTCATTCGATCTTCTGGAGACCACATATGTGAAGGAAACTTTTCAATTAAAATTTAGTAGTTTTCACTATTCGTCAATAAAATGAAATTTTTTAGAAAAAACCCAAAAAATTTCCCCAAAGATAATTTTTACATCATGATTTAAAAAATGAGTATATTTAATCAAATTAATTTTCTAAAAGTGTGAGAAATTAATTTTATTAACGTTCAAAAAAAATAAACCAAAACCATTTTTTTAGAAAATAGTATTTTTAAAATATATAAAGACTTTATAGAAAATTAAGTACTTTTTTATAAATTTGTTTCCTTTATATATAAAATGATATATAATAATCAAAAATTAGTTTTTATTTTTCATAAAACTAATTTTAATGACTAGTTTATGACGGTTGATTTTAAATAGTTATATTAAAAATATATAATGGTTTTGTTAAAACATAGTGTCATGTGTAACGCAATCTAATCTAGTTTTTTGTGCAGCACAACATTAAAATGGTATTGTGTGTAACAAAATATTAACTTGTTGTCATGTGTAATTAAATATATCAATGAAACTTAATTTATTCAAAAAAATTAATAAAAAACCCATGGTGTTACATACATTTCTCCATTTATAGGAAGGATTCCAATATTGTTTCTTGGACACAATTTTTCCCCTATAAGGGTTATCATGTGTTGCTAGACAGAACTCTTAGTCTATGGTTTGGACCTACTACCACGGAGAAAGAATCTTGTAGGTTCAAAAAATATGTGTATATATAATATCATTATATTTAATTTAATATAAGTTTGAAGAATAAATGTATTTCATGTTTGGGGAATAATATTTATTCAAGTTATATTGATAATAAATTCAATCACAAGATTATTCATGTTATGAATAATAGATTTGAATTTTATTTCTTAATTATTCATAATATAAATAAATATAATTTTTATTTATTCTTGATATGTATAAATAAAATATTTATTTATTTATTTACAAGTTAAGTTAATGAAATTTGTAAATTTTCACCAGTTATGTGAGTATAATATTTGTTTTATTGAAGAAATGTAATATTATTTTTCATGGTTATATAAAATTTATGAGAGGATTTTGATCAAGATATTGATATAATAAATATATATTAATATCATTTAAATAAATATTCATTTATTTATTTAATAATTTATATTATAATAATACATGTCACTAAAGATCCCTTGAAGGGGATATCAAAGTGGATTCCTCATGAAGTAAATTTAAAAAGGGGGATTATTGAGTTGACTCAATTGCGATATTTTCAATATTGTATCTGTATTTACACTAAGAGGTTTGATAATTCTCAAAAACACAATTTTATCCTATGGCATCTTTTTTATATAACCTTCAAATTGGAGTAATATTATAACATTTTTGTTAAGGATATTCATTCATGATTATGAAGGTTTTTTTATGTTTTATACATTGAAAACAATATCATGGATGAGATAAAAGCTTGTTACAACTAATATTACTTATAAATAAATGATAGTTTTATTGGTTAATTTTAGTCATAGTATTAAGGATTAATTTGACACATAAACAAACATTTTTATAGGACCTGTTTACTCTTTTGTAAAATATTCATGCTAAAACATACAGACTTATCCCATTAAGTTGTTCCTAAGGAATTGTGGGGAAATGATATTTCTATAATTTGGATTCTGATAGGAGTTAGTGTAGAACTATTTTGGAAGATGAATAGAGTTACACAAAAATCTAGTGAATCATGATGCAAGGAATAAGGCCACATAAAAGTGATCCATGACAATAAAATCTGGAGCATTACTGGATTTGATAAAAATAAAGTACCATGTCGCATTTCATTTGGTCATGCCATAATGTGTGTTTTAATTTTATAGATTTATCAATGATTTAGAATGAGGTGTTTTCTATGTCATATGTATGTACCTATCAAACCATAACTAGATGTTCCACATATAAATTCATGAGGATACTATCACTCATCATACATTCATGAAATATTTTAGGTAGGGACTAAGGATAATAACAAGGGTGTACACACGATGAAAATTCTAGAGGCAATGGAGGTTGGGAAGAGAAGATTGATCGACTTATTTTCTTTTTTTTTTGTATTTGGATTTTAGGAACATTTTCCAAATTCATTCCTTTTTCTAGATGGTGATAAGATAATAAAATTCACTATAGGATCACAATTACGTTCACAAAGGATTACCCACCTAATAAAACAAGTGAGTAAACCTTATTAAAGACATTGGTTAATGGTCATGTGATTTATTTCTCTCTATCTCTAATTCTAAACATATTTCATCTAAGATGTATTCACACATACCGGTGATGATGAAGTGATTTTTAGATTTGGGGTTTTGGTAACTATGTATATACCCCCTAGTGGTCTTTTACTCTCACAAAGGCCATGAAATCAGAATCAAATTATTCTTAATGTTGTTCCTGGTATCTTCCCTCTGGATCATAGTTTTATCTTTATTGATAATATTATTTTATTGAAAAAATAAATATATTATATAAATACAAATAAAAAAATTGGAGTCCTAATGCTTAATATAAAATAATTATATCTATGGAAGGATATAATGGTTCTATATTTTCTTTCTCTTATATTGTATGTACTAGATACCACTAAGAATTGTATACTTATCCCAAACATTGGTAAAACCTATACATTACAAAAAAAAATATTGAATCAAATGGGAGAGTTTACAATGTATTTCACTAATCCCTCTTAGATAAAGAGTTGACCAAAGTCATTTTTTAAAAAATTGGGAATGGAATGTGGAGAAACATTATTTACATCCATAATGAAGATAAGAAAGTATCAAAGTCACAATTAAAGACTTTTCATAATCAATATAAGGATATTCGTATGGTAGAAGATAATTTTATGAATGGATTCATTATTCAGATGAATGATTTTTTTAGCTCGATTAAAATCTATGGATAAATTCTTGAGGATTACATTGTAGTAAAAAAATTCTACGGATTCTTCAATATAAGTTTGGTGTAATGATTTATTTTCATGATCACCTATACTTAGATGAGTGGACCATCAATAAACATAAAAATTCCATGATTTTTTATGAGATGATATGAGGTCCATAATTAAAGGGAAAATTCAAATTAATGAAGGATACAGATTTTAAATCTTCAAAAGGTTCAAAAAAATATTGAGCCTATCAAGTCTCATAAGGAGGAAATAAATATTGAATATAATTTCCTAAATTTTAATGAAATTATATCATTAATCTGAAAAGTCGTTGAATGAGGAAATTTTAATACAATGTTAAAATTTCTTTTAATTTTATCAATTTTGAAAATATTGGACTCTTTTTAGGTAATTTCCCTAAAATTAAAGATAAATATGAAGACGATGATCAATATAAAATATCACCAAGAATAAACAAGGTGTAATATGGATATATTAGAGGAAAATTATTCAAATCTAAATGGAATTACAACTCAATCATTAAGTTTAATTTATTCTCAAAATGAGATTGCATATCTTTTGATTTGGAAATCAAAAGAGAGTATAATGAATCTATGGATGAAGTAATTCATGTTTTCATGGCTAAAATGAAATAATCCAAGGAACACTCTGGTGAAAAATATATTGTATCATAGAGGAATATAGTGAAAAAATAAGAAATTATTAATGATAAGACACCAAAGGAATTCAATATAAGGAGGTATTTCTTTTTAAATTACTAAGGAAACAAAAAAAATTGACAAATAAATTATGTATTTAATTAATAACAACAATTCATTGAATGAATATCTCAATGAATCAAATACCAATTAAATTTATTAAATTAAAGTGGAGTTCACACCGAAAATTAGATATATCATTTAAATCCTTCAATATTTCCATAAGATTTTTTGTAATAAAAAAATCTCATATCCAAAAATAAGGAGTAAATTGATCCAAAATTGGTTAAAGTGGAAGATTTATATAGAAAAGATAGTGTGGTGGAGTTTAAAATTTCTAAAAAAGAAGTTGGTAAATACTCTAAATTAATAGATAATTTTTTTTGATACTATCAAGTAGCTTATATATTTTCAAATTACACCACTAAATATTTTTTGGATACTTGGGATCACAATATATATTTTGGAAGCAGTGAAGAAGTAAATAAGGTTATTACATCACCAAATAAATTGAAAACACCCTTTGATAAACTCAATGTTGATGTTGAAATTACTAAAGGAATTAAGGTGTCTGATAAAAAGAATACCAAGGATAGTCTTCAAGAAAATTCTAAGGGGAATTAATGTTTTATTTTGTATAATAAGGTTGAAAAAAATGAGCATGGTTTAAATCGTAAGGAATTTCAATGAGTAGATTTTGATGGATCCATTCTCTAATCAGAAGATTTCACATTTAAGGAAGGTGTTGTTACTAAAAATTCTATTTATAAAAAACCTATGTGTTCTAATATAATTTATAACTCCATTAGTAGGTGAAATGTTATGAATTAAGTGGAATTCAATCTGAATTTTTAAGAGGCCTACTAAGGAAATATCCAAAAGGGATGGTACAACTACATAAATATTTTTATTCTCTTAAGGAAACATATGGGTGGTAGGTTAAACCTATAAAAAGAATAAAAGTGTCTCATAATAATAAATAATCAATCAATAATGGAGAAAATAACTCAAAATCTATTAATAGGAGGAGTGATCATGAAAAATCATTATTATTTTAGTTTTATTATAAATCATTGAATGGTGAAAATCCTTGGGCGCATTATAGTGGATGTTCGTCACACCTGACCAGTAATAATAATATATTAAAATACATATGAACTATTGAAGGAGGAGTTATTACATTTTTTAATTATGGATCCCTAAATATAAATGGATTTTGATTTAGTGAGATCAATAAGAAGAATATCAATGATGTTATCTTTATTAATGGTCCGAGAAACAATCTCTTAAGTTTTTATTATCTTTGTTATAATTGGGATGAGGTAACCTTTTATAATAATGTATGTCTCATGTGGAGGTTGAAGGATGGAACAATTATCGTTGATGGGATAATAAAATAGTGACAAGTTATTTTATAATTCCAATGATCAAAGTTAATATTTCTTGAGAAATTTGGTGGGGAATGTGTTAAGGAATATAATACATGGACATATTTGGAAAATAACATGGTTAATAAGTTTAAATATAATGTATTTAAAAATCTACAAAATATAAATTATTAAATACTCAATACTTGTATCATGTGTTATAAAGGTAAAATGATGAACAAGAGTCACAATGTAGTGGAGATAAAAAAAAGAAACCTATTGATTTGATACATTTAATTGTGTCTAGTCTGATAAGTTTGAAGTAAACTAATTGAGATAAGTGTTTCATTACATTATTAATGATTTTACTCACATGAATTATATTTATTTTATTCCAAGTAAATAACAATATCTTGAAATTTTTATAAACTTTTGGAGATGTTCTAAAAACCAAATGAGATGTATTATAAAAATATTTCATTCTGATATTGGATTTGATTATAAGAATGTGTAATTTGGTAATATCATGAGAATTATATAATAAGGAATTAATATTTTACTCCACACATATTTCAAAACAATGGAGTCAATCAGAGAAAAATTTGGTGTTCTTAGAATATGATAAGAACTATGTTCTCAAATAATAGTATTATTATGTTTATAATGATTGAAAACCCATTATTCAATGTAGAAGAAATGATGAGAAACTATAAATCCTACAATATGCATACCATTATAGTCAAAATAAAAGAAATATAAATTCAAGAATGTGTACCATATACAAGAGTTATCTATTATTATAGATTTTTTTTCTTAATTGGGATTATAAGAAAGAACCTTCAGACTCTTCCATCCAGTTTGTATCCATGGTTTGTACTGAATCATCCAAACCATTTGGGTAGGACCTCCATATCATCCATGATATTCTAGTATATCTAGTAGATAAGGAGGACAGAGAATATTTTTTTTGGGGATATGGATTATAAAAAAATATATTTTCTTGAGGATTACTACACCTAAGACTCATGGTAAAGCCCCCAATATATAGCCCTTAAGGAGTTCTTGAGTTATCATAGTATTTACACATACATTACAAAATTAATGAGTAAACCTTCAGCCATTCATGAATTCATCCCATGAATGAAATCTCCCATGTGTTTCATTTAATAAATGATAGCTAAAAATTTGGGGAGATTTGAATGTCAACCACATAATGTTCCCCTAACTTAAGTCAATTTTATTAATTTCAGATAAATCATAAAATTCAATTCATGGAACTATGATTTACCTATGTTGTAAAATCTGACTTTCCTAAGAAGCTTTTATATGATACCAGTATATCCAATAATAAGATACACCCAAAAGGATAAAATAATCCTTTTTTAATATGAATTTCATACATTAGGACATAAAATATCGTACCAAATGATATTATATGGATTTAGGGAATATTCCCTTCAATATTCTACTTACAATAAAGATAAACATACTTTTCCTCAATTTCAGCTAATATAAAATCATATACCAAAATTTGTGAAACCTTTTGTAAAATTGCTTTTGGATATCCTCAAAAAATTGATATATGTCTTCAAATTAACCTTATATCACATAATATGAAATACCTTATGAATAAAAATCCTAAAATCACTTGGGTTGAAATATAAAGAACTTTTAGAGCACCTCTTTGAGTTTTGTAAAACTCAGTCCTCATTCGGTCAGCCAAAATTTTTTACCCAATGAGGCATTATATTTTTGAAAAAAAATATAAATTCTTGAATTCATAAATTTAAGTAAATATTGGTCTCTATAAAAGAATTAGTTCCACTCAAGTAATAAAGGTATATGGCATGATCTCCATCACAAACATGTATCTCTACACCAATGTACAACAATTTCAACTTATGCATGTATGCATAATCATATACTCCCTATGTTAATGACATAGAGTGACGAGAAGATATAGATTATTTTAATCACATATTTCATTATCATACATTATAAACTATGTTATTATAGAATAAACAATTATATAAAGACATCGAATCTTAGTCATCATAGTGGATAAGCACATTTCATTCCAGTCACGTGAGTAGATATGAAAAATCATATTCTTCATCAAAATATGTCTATAAATTTCCTTAGTCTATCACAATTGAGGTACCATTCATAATAATCAATATATGAGAGAAAAAATCAAATAATTATTAATATGAAACCAATAATATGATCAATAATATACCCAACCGCCACTGATTAGCTAAGACTCGAGGCCTACATAAGAAAGGTATCAAAATATGAAGGTTCTCATGCTCGGTATCTCACCAACCTTATTAAAGTGGATTTAATAAGAAACAAAAACCCTTTTATACAAAAAAAATATTGTATGAAACATCAATTTATATAAAATTAGTAAGTGATCTGGAACTCAAACCCCATTTTATACGTCAAGAACATATTTTATTTATTAATTAAAAAATATTACTCACTATGAACTTATTATTTGATAATAACAAATAATAATCCATGGTTTACATTTATTAGGGAAAAATGGAAGACTAACTTTGAGAGTTCAATCATCTTTTTACTTGATGATATATATATATATATATATATAGGAAACCAACATCGAAGAATGATTAAGTCAAGATCTCCTTTTATATAACATGTTAAATTTTAAATCCATAAACACCTTTAATAATACCTAAAAAACATATATAAGTGCATGTATAACATATCACATTCAATTGAACTCTGGATTATATTAATGTGTGGATCACATTTATAGTTTTATTAAAATACTTACATTTATACATAATTTCTACCACATATCAAAGTGTACATCTGATGAAACACTCCCAGTAAACTCTTTAGTGAGTTAAATCTTTTAATAAAGTATGCTAAAATAATTCTGAGGCATTTGAATCATATCCCTAATGTCAAATTCTTTTAATATGTATTCAAACTCTTTTACTATAAAACATAAAATGTTATGATGTCAATAACTTATGTTGTCTACATTAAACTCTTTGATTTCATCATCTTCATCGTTGAAACTACTCATATCAAAAAAATATCTAGAAAACTTATGTTAACAAATGTAACATTTATATTGTATCTTTACCAACACATCCTAAACTCCTTTAGGATATAAAGTATTATTCACTTCATTTCAGTAACTAAAAATACCTATTAAATTTTTTTATATTGATATATTATAAACACTTTTAGGATATTAATTGAAATTTAATTTTTTATTGAATTATATAATCCTTTTATTTTTTAACTTTAAACCTTACAAAGCCTAAACATAATCCAACAATTCCGGAGAACGAAAAAGCCCTGGGAATGTGAGGAGTCTAAACCAATGTTCCTATGACCAAGGATACATTACTCTAGATATATTTCAATCACATTATAATTCTAACACCTAATATGTGTATATTATAACTATCCTCCTAATTTGATCTCATAACCCAATACAAATAGAAGTCATGTTAGAAAAAACTAAATCAATAATCATAGTTAGCATGTAACTCCTTATATATATGTATGAAAATTCAAATAATCAATTTAAAACATAAAACTAAAGTATAAACACATTCATAATATCAAAATTATTTATATATATATAAGTTTTTGAATAAACCAAATAAATGAACTCTTCATAAAATAAAATATGAGATAAAAATTTGTAAAATATTCATGAATAGAGAAATTATAAATACTATATTATTTAATCAAGTATTATAGAAAATCCATAATTTAAACAAATATAAGAAATTTTAATTCTTTATAAATATGAACTCCTTAATTTTATTCAAAATATGTAATTTACATTAAATTTGTAATATTTTACTAAATATAAACATTTTATATTCTAATTTCTACTATGTAAACAATTTAAAAAATCTAAATATCACATATTTAATATCTTTTGAACCTTTTATAAAATAAATTTTCAAAAAGTATTTTGATATGGTTTAAATAGTTTCTCTAAACAAGGCCTTTTAATTTTAATAATTCAAAATAATTATTATGAATCATATATATTTTTAAATATAAAATATTTTATATTTAGCCTTATTTTGTAATATATAAACTCGTTATAAATTAAACAACATGATATCTATGTAAATATTTTTTATATGTAAATCATAATCACTCCGTACGATTTAAAAATGTATTTAATATAAACATTTTATATTTTGTATATTTATTTATTTAAATGATTCACAGACATTTAATAATTAACTATAAAAATTTCATAACTAATTAATTAATTAATATTTATAAATTAAATAAATATCCTAAAAAATATTTTAATTTTATTTATAAATATTTTATAAACTATTTTATTCATTTTGACTCTGAAATGTATTAAAATTAAATTTTACATGATATCTTATTTTACGATATACATGATATCATAAAAAGAAACTCTCTACATTATCAATCATATTTTACGATTAATATTTTTTTCTATGATATGACCTTTAGAATTTGGTGTATAATATCAGACGACATCTGTTATATCATATGGTAAATATGATTCTTTGTTTTAGAAATGTGGTTCAACGTTATCTTCATATAAGATATCCCCAATAAAACATTGCGGCTTATATAGAAATGATGAAATTTTTAAGAGTCAGCACCTATGATATACCATATCATAGAAAGTGATTGTATCATAGCATACAAAATCCTTTTTCATATGAAAATTAATAGAATAAAATTAAATCATATTTAATGATATCAATTACAATATCAAAAATCATCAACATTTTTTTCAGAATGATTTTTCTATTCAAAAAACATTTTAAGGATCTGATTATGCTGTTAAGTTTATAAGGATAATTTATTGATTAATCAATGAAAACAATGAAAAGAATCCATAAATGAAATAATCATCATGGATTTGTAACTCAAACCAAAAAAACTTAAAATGATGAAAATGAACCATACTTAAGAATTTTTTGTTTTAATACCAAAAATATGTGCTTGATATGGATAACAAGGGACATCCTTCAATCTCTTCCATTGGTTGTGTATCCACTTTCTATACTAAATCCCCCCCCAAGAAGATTTGATAGGACCTCTCTATCCTCTATGATATGATAGTATGTTATTTATCTATGGTGAGACACCCTAGACCAGTACTCCTGGGTCTAATGCTAAAAATGCATAATTTACACATAAAATTTTATACCAAGAGACGTGAATCAACACAAAATTAAATATATTTCTTTAATTTAAACATTAAATAAAAAAAATACTTAAAAAGTGTGGATAAGTATAAAGTTTTAGTGTTTTAGAGACAATATACTCAAAAAAATTATTTAGGAACTATCATCAACATATCCTGCAAAGTTTCTCTATCAAAGTACCCTTCTTAGACATGTCAAAATTAAAATCCTTCTTCATAACCTAGGTAAATGGAAACATGAAAAAGGGTTAGAAAATATTCTCATTATATGTAAACATGGGAGATATCGATTGATGATCAAAATAAAGAGTAATATGATCATAAGGGAATGAGAACATAATCATGGTACATAAATTTCATACTAAAATTCAAAAATATTATATCATGAGTAATTGATTGAACCATCTATATAACATAATACATTATTCATAAAAGTTTTGAACATCAAAAAATATTAATCCATAAGAGGAAAAATGGGATTAATAGTATTAAATAAGAGTGTCACATAAACATAATCATAGAAATTATATGTTATGGCAACCCACTAAGACATTGATCACATAATAAGCATGGTCTAACCACCTGTGAACCTTCTTGGACTTTGGATAACCACCTGTGTATCCTCTTGGGTTTGGTAAAAATACCCTTTTACCCTTTAGAACATGTGATAATAAACATTACCAAATACAATAGAGTGATATAAAGGACCCACCCATCACATAATAATAACCATTCATATATATTCTATAAGAATAAGAAATAATTCAATATTCCTTCCAATGCAAATTTAAACATGGGAAAGAATTGGATTTCATGATAACATCCTTAAAAATCATAATTCTAGTGTAACTTAATTATCCTACGAAAAGAAATGAGATTCATTGATTTTTTTTAAAAATCATCACAATTCATCGAAATAAAGAAGAAGGATGATATCATAACAGAATATATCTATTGAATCATATAAATCCTTAAAGGATGTTTTCATAGATGAAAATAGATTTTATAGTAGCATTAAAAATATGCTTTGAAAAAAAATAGAAAATATAATTTTTTTTGGGTAACCTTTAAAATAAAATGAAATCCAAAACAATTGGAATATTAATTTATTTGAAAAAACATAGAATATTAGAAAGAAATCATGATAACAAATAACTTTCATGAGGATGGGAAAAAATTTTCATTCTATAAACATTAAAAGCAAGTAATATTTTCACACAACTATAAAAATTCAAAAGTGAGTGGTATGAAAAACATTTTAAGAGATTAATTATACAAAATATTAATGAAAGTAAAAGTTATTAGAAAATATATTTATCAAAAAAATTATAGAAAAAGGCCTCCATAAAAAAACTTGAAGACCATGGGCATACAGGATGAAGATTATTCACTAAAATGAAAAATAAGGTTGAATTTTATAAAAAAGCAACTTTTTGGCCCTATTTAGTACCAAATAGTGAGGAAATGAAAAAAACACTTTAAAATCCTACAAATACCCATATGAGAAGAAAATGGATGGGTTTTAATAGGTAATAAGAACATAATCCTCTCAAAGGAGATACGAGCATAAACATTCTGGATAAAAAGTGATATTGAAACATAAAAATGTAAAACCCTACCCAAATTGATTACTTAAATCCCTATAAATTTCATAGATGAATTACTTTTATTAGGAAACCATCCTAAGAATTATTTAGGTATAAAACCTAACTAGGTTGTCCAACCAATTGGTATAGTTTTTTACCACCTATTTTTGTTTTATTTATTCTTCCACCTCACTGAAATATTATTAAACTATGGTGATATAATAAAATCACTATCACACATATACTATGATTTTATTTTATTTTTTTCATAACCTACATCCATCTCCTCTTCCATCCAATAGTAAATGAAACTGTCATTCGTGTGTACAGTGGACTACTGCCTGGTGATGCTATGCAATTATATTTCCATCACTTCCTATAATGGATGAATATAATGATGAATTTGACATTTTTATATTATATTTATGAAAAAAATTATACTTATGGAATTATAATATCACATATACCATCTTACCTTCAAATCTTTTAGAAAATGAAAGCATCGTTTGAGAGTATGTGTGGACTACCACTTCCACGAAGTGATGTGATAAAATTCTCATTTTATTTTTTCATATATGGTAAAAGGAATAGTTTTAATGAATATATTATATATATATTATATAATTTTTTTTTTAAAGTTGAATTATTATTTAAAATTTTTTATTTCCATCCATCTAAAAAATGGAAACAGCGTTCAAGCGTACGTAAGACCTACCATCTCCATGAACTATGAAAAATTATTTTTATATATTTTATTTTATAGATGGATTTAAATATGCACATAATAATTATATAAGATATTTATATCATGATTAAAATTTCATATATGCTGGATCAAGGATAAATATATAAGTATCGACACTAACGATCCAAAACATACATGAAAAATGAAGTTGTCATTATCCAGAACAATGATGTTAACAAAGAATTATTAACAAAAAGTTGATAAAAGGTTATATGTAAATCATATTTGGTATCATACATATTATAATGGTCATATAATATATTTATATAAAACCTATATTTATTTTACATCTCGTATTAACATGTTTGAAGGAATTCGGACCTAAGGTAAGGGATTTTTGTCTCACTTTTGTTTATATGGGACACGTGCAAAATTCACAACTTGTTTCTTTTTTGTGGAGTATATACTTCTCATTAATGTATTTTTTATTATTATTATGAAAATTATGGTATATATATTTAGCCATATTATTTTCTTTCTTTCATGGGGATTATGATTCATAACTTATCAAAGTACGAAGGATTTTATGTTACAATATCATTATTCATCGAGATTTTTTATGATTATGATTATGATTAGAAATTATTTTGATATAAATCTAAATAATATAATTAAATTTATTTTACTATGTTTATTTTTTTATTATAAATTCTTTTCTTTCATTTTCCCATCTCTAAGATAAAAACATACCAAAAGAATGTTTTTAAGGAAAATCGTCGTTATTTCTCTCTTATGTTGAAATTGATTTCTCCTCCATGTTCATGTTTTCTATAAAAAAATAAATTATTTTAAAATATTCTCATATGATAGTCAGAATTTAATTTTTAACAATTTTTAAATTTTCAAAAAATGGTTTAAAAGTAATATTCTTGTCTCTTTCTAAAATAAGGTACTTTTGACTTTTACTAAAAAAAGAGAAAGGATTATTTTTTTATATGTACAGCATGAATAATGTTTCCCATGATCATGACTGATCACTGATTTAAATATTAATTTATAATTTTAAAATTTTATTATAAAAGAAAATTTTATATTTAATATGTGATAAATTTTTGTATTTTAAAAACTGATTTCAAAGTGGATCGTATATTTTCCTCAAGAAATATTCTATATGATCTTTCAAAATCATTTTCCTACTAATTTGACCTCATTTTAAATTACATTATATTTACTATGGATATGATCAAATGATACCATACTTACTCTTTCTCTAGTTGGTTTATTAATATTATAAAAATATATTCGTGGAACTAATTTCTTTTCCATAGGTTATGCTATGATGAATTCATGAAATGATTATAAAACTTGTTTCTTTTCCATGGGTTATGATATTATGAATTTATGAAATTATTAAGAAACTTATTTATTTTCCAAGGGTTTTTCTAAAATGAAATGTTTAGGAATCCCATTTTCTTTTCATCGTTTATGATATGATTATTTGTTTATGATCTTTTGTCACACATAGGTATGATTTTCATTATTTTAAGGATGGGCCTAAAATTATATTTCCTTATAATGCATTGGGTATTGATTAATGTTCCATGATATCAAAGGATACACAAGAGGTTATCCCAATATTAAAAGAGGGTATGTGGGTGGTATCCAATCCCCAAAATAGTTTATATAGGATCTTATACCAAGCCCAAAAAAAGGTACACCTGAGGTTATCCAAAGACCAAAAAATAGTACACGATTTGTTATACCAAGATTGAAGTCATTATAATGGTAGTTATCCCAAGCATAATATGTTTTGAATGTATTGGTGAATAACTTTAAAAAAATATTTTCTATGATTATGTGTGTACCAAAAAAACTATTTTTTATTCCAATGTTATGCTCTCATGGCTTGTATTAATTAATTCAACTATGATTCATGTCTTATTAACATCCAAGATTTACTTCATGGATTAATATTATGATATTTTTTATGAAGTTTGTGGTTTTCAAATTTTAATCTCATGTTCTCATACCCTAAATGTTGGGAAAAATCCCTCATGATAACATTGACTCATTTTTGGGTTCATTGTGTTTTTTAACAAAGCAGGTTTCAATGGTTAGTTGTCGAGTTCCAGAGATATTATTAGAAATCTATGTTGACAAAGAACCATGATAAAGGAAACAATGGTGAGAAAGTTATGGAGAGGCACACAAGGTGGGTTATGCAATAGAGGCTAGGGTGAATGGACTAGAGCGCCTGGGGGAAGGTTGCACGTCCAGAACTCAGGGTATTCGAAATTCCTATATATAGAATTCAACCCCTCTCATTTTTATGGATATCAATACTTAGATAAAATGAGATCTCTGGTCGGGTATGTGGTGAGGCCGTGCAAGTAGTGAGTTTTTTAGATGTTGTGCGCCAGATGGTAGTTGCACGCCAATAGTCAGTTGGGAATAAAAGGGTGTGTGTCATGAAAGTTTTGTGTATAAAAAGGTACTTTTGACTTTTACTGTAAATGTGAAAGGAATATTTTTTAGCATGTATGACCTAAATAGTATTTCACATGGTCATGATTGTTAAATGATTTAAGGATTTCATTCAAAGTTTTTTTTTATTTTCAAATTAAATTTTTTCACTATTATATGGGAGTTTTTTTTATTTTAAAAAGTTATTTTAAAGTGGAAAAGATATTTTCACCAATAAATGTTCCAAATTATATTTTAAAATCATTTTACACCTATGTTGACATCCTTTTTTGGATAGTTAAGATTTACTGGGGATATTATCCAATGATACCATCCTTATTCTTTCACTGGTTTGTTTATTATTATGATGGAAAGATGTTCCTGAAACCTATTCCCTTTCAACGAGTTGTGCTATGATGAATTGATGAAATTATTATGAAACAAGTTTCTTTTCCATGATTTATACCATGATGAATTGATGAAATGATTATGAAATCTGTTTCTTTTACATGTGTCATGCTATGATGAAATTTTGATGAAAATCATTTTATTTTCATGGGTCACAATATAATGAATGTTTTATGATCTTTTGGAAAAAAGTTGTATTATTTTCATTATATGATGGTTGGGCCTTGATTTATATTGCCCCCAAAACTTTGAATAATGATTAATGTTATATAATCTCAATGGGTACATGGGAGGCTATCCCAAGTCCAAAATAGGGTACTCATGAGGATATCCCAAGCCCAAAAGAGGATGCATGGGAGGTTATCCCAATCCCATAAGAGGGTACATGAGAGGTTAGCCCAAGATCTAAGTAGGTAAACTGGTGGTTATCTCAAGACTAACATGTTAGGAATATCTTGGTGGGTAGCCTTGACATACGATTTTCTATCCTTATGTGTGTGACCTAAATATAGATAGTATTCCAATGTAATTCTCTCATGTACTATGTTCTTTAATTACTTTATGATTCACATATTATAAAATACAAATCATTATTCTAAGACTCGGGATTTTGGTCATTTTATATAGGGAATAGTTTTAAAATATTAAGCTCATGGTATCATACCATTATGCTCATGTTATGTTTATTTTTTCATTGATATCTATCTTGTTTACCATTATTGTGCATCTAGGATCAACCTTTCTTATTCTTTAATTCCTTAGGATATGATGAAAGGTATTTTGTATAGTATATATAACAAGGTATTCGGTTATGAAAAACAATTTAGAGATGATGTAGTTCACCTATGAACCATTTTTTACAGATCCATGTTTCTGATGACACTAAAACATTAAGGACCTCAGTCATGTATAAAATAAAATGAATATTCATATATTAAGATGTAATATATATGTATAAAAATACTAATTTGATATATTTAGTATGATAGGATAGGTTTAGTTAACCTTTATAGATAAAATGAGAAAACTTTAGTGATAAACTTATAAATAAGTCTTTGGAAAAGTCTATGTATTAGAAAATATCCTAAAGTTATTGAGAAGGATAAAGTGAGAAGTTTCTAAGAAATTATATCTCTATTTGGATAATACAATTGGATGTGGATATAGCACAGTTTTACCTAGGGGTAATGACATAAAAATGTGTGCATTCGTATTTTACTTGATCATCACATGGTTCCCGACAATAGGCCATGTTACACATCTGGTTTGAAAATCCTCAGGGATATGTTTGGATAATTCAAAAACTCTTTATGAATAATAATATAGGATTAAATAAATAAATACCATGAATTTACTAGGTTAAACCTAAAGTTATATATATGGACAATAATATGTCATGATTTATACATCCTATGAATTGTTTTTCTGGATTGATTATTTTGATCAAAGATGGATGACTGTCATGTTGGCCATATTTTTTACCAATGGATTGAAGCTAGAACAATGAAGTTGGGGTGGTTATATATATGCCCAAATATTGATTCATATTATTCTATAGTATCTATATAAATTCCCTTATATAATTAAAATTATCTAGGAATAATAATTCTTATCCCCATTGGTAAGATATTGAATTATCAAGGAAAACCCAAAAATGGCTCAATGATCGCATCTCAAGTCTCTTGTTCTTGTATGATTGAAGTTTTTAGGAATTTTATTTTGGATAAATCTTATCATTCTTCCCATATATTAATTTTATGATATCTATATCCTAGATTTAATTTCTATACAAAAATCCCACATCGATTTCTGAGGAAGTTAAGTCATGTTTCATATTCCAAGCCAACCTATGATCATCTATTAGTGGGATGAAAAATATTAAATTCCAATGGAAATTGAATCGAATTTATATGTCTTGATTGATATTAAAAATTGTTTTTTATCTCATATATTTGTTTAAAATCTCATCATTGATGATATGTCTATTATCCGGTAGTTTCTTGATGTCCTTCGATAATAGTTTCTCAGTATTCCACTGGATTCTGAGGATGATTTCTAAATAGAAATCTTACCTAGTCTTAATCATGTTTCATAGAATCCCTATATAATTTCATAAATTAATTTATAAAAATTAAAGAATCATTTACATTAGAATCTTTACAATGGATTCATTTGGCCAATTTTTTCATTGTGGGGTGCAGTGGTTCTTTTTATAGGAAGAAAGATGGATCAATACGAATAAACATTGATTATAAGGAACTAAACAAGATCACAATCATTAATAGGTATCATTTAACCCATATTGAAGAATTATTTGATCAATTTTGTGGAGATAAATAGTTTTCCAAGATTTATCTTCATTTGAAATACCATCAATTTAGGTTTAAGGAGGATATACCCAAGACAACATTTCATAAAATGTATGCGCACAATAAATATATAGTGATTCCATTTGGCCTTACTAATTCCACTCGTGTCTCCATGAATTTAATGAATATAGGCTTTAGATATTACCTTGATAAGTTTTTGGTTATATTTATCAAAGATATCCTTTTATATTAAAATTTAATGTAGGATAATGAAGATCACTTGAGTGTTGTACTGAAGAACCTGAGGAAGGAGAATCTTTGTGAAAAATTTACAATGGGTAAAAACAATTTCAATAAAAGGTTTCATTTTTTGGTCATATATTATCAAGATAGGATTTATTGGTGGATCCATTAATGATCGGGCCTATTGAACATTGGCATGGACTGACCATCATGACTGAGATTTGATGTTTTCTTGGTTTGGTAGGTTATTATTTGTGCTTTGTGGATAATTTCTCACAACTATCTAATCCACTCACTAAGTTAACTCAGAATGGAGCCAAGTTCAATTAGACAGATGAATGTGAAGTAAATTTCAAGGAACTAAGGTGAATATTATTTATAGAACCTATGATTGCATTAACCTATAGTGGAAAAAAGGATTGTTATCTATAGTGATTCATAAAAGAATGTATTGGGAAGCATTCTCATGTAGATCAACATAGTTATTGATTATGCCTCACAAAAATTGAAGGTTCATGAAAAAAATTAACCAACTCATGATTTGGAGTTATTTATGGTAATTATTACATTAAATATATAGAAGAATTATATTTATAGATAAATATGTGATATATATACTAATAAGAGAAGAATAAAGTATATATTCACATAGAAAGAGTTAAATATATGTTAGAGAAGATGGTTTGAACAGATTAAAATTTAGTAATGCTCTATACTTTACCACTCTAGGAAATTGAATAGGTTAGCTAATACTTTGAGTCAAAAGGATCATGCTAGCTTATCAAAGATGAGGATCAAAAAATATATAATATTTATAGATACACAATGGATGGATTCAAAAATCCTGACGTAAGGGGATAAATATTTTCTTTCTCAAATGATTGTTCAGACATCTATATAAGGTAATATTAAAGAGGTGAAAAAGGAAGATGCAGACGTTCAGAAGAAGGTGATAAATGTTCCAAAATTTAGCCTAGATTATGTTGGAATGATAAGATTTTTGGAACCATGTATGTGTTCCATCTATACCATATTTGAATAAGGATCTGTTAGAGTAAGATCGTAGTTATTCATTCTCTATTCATCCTCAAAGTAAAAAATATGTATAGATATTTTAAATAGTTTTTCTAGTGGGATGGAATGAAGTGAGATTTTGTAGATTTTGTATCTCAATTATTGGTCTGGTAGAAATTTAAGGAGGTGAGTCAAAATTATAAGGGTATATTACAACCAATACCTATACCAGAATGGAAATGGAAAAACATCACCTTATATTTTATCATTAGACTCCTCAGAACATATGAAGGACTCAATTATATATGTTTTATATTTGATCACCTTTTTAAGTCAGAACAATTCTTTTCCATTAGAGAATATTTATCTCTGGATCAGATTTTCAGGATTTATATTAAAGAAGTGGTATGATTTCACAGAGTACCACATTCTATTGTATCTAGTTGGGATCTAAGCTTTACATCAATTTTTTACATAATTCATTAATTGGATCAAGATATGGATTTTAGTTTCACCACTACACATCATCTTTGGAAACATAGTCAGACTGAGAGAACCATTCAAACCCTAGATGATATGATGAGATATATTTCTATGTATTTCAAAGGTGGTTGGGATCAATGCCTTCCACTAGTTAATTTTTCTTACAATAATATATTTCACTTGAGAATTTAGATGACTCCTTATAAATCTCTCTATGGAAAGAAGTTCATAAATACAATGAGTTGGGATTAAATAGGATAAATAAAGCTATTGGGACCTAAGATAGCTGATAAAATGGAATATAAATTCAGATTAATTCAATATCACATCAAGGAATCTCATAGTCAAAAAAAAATTTAAGTTAAAATCTATCAATGTGATCTTGAATTTGAAGTTGGTGAGAACATGTTTCTGTAAAATTCTCTATGGAAGAATGTTATGAGATTCAGGAAGAAAGGATGGTTGATCCCTTGGTATATTGGCCCCTTTGATATTATTCATCAAGTAGGGATGGTATCTTATAACTTTTCACTTCCAATGATCCTTTATTAGGTTTATTATGCGTTATATACATCTCTCTTAAAGAAGTAAGTACCAGATCCATCCCATGTACTGAAAGAAAAGGTCATACCACTGGGGAATGATCTTTACTATGAAGAATAACCAATATAAATCATGGATCATATATATAAAATGATATATTACAAGACTACTCATCCAGTTAAAGTTCTTTGGAGGGATTAGAAATTCTAAGAAGTTACATGGGAACTCAAGAATGCGTTGAGGAAAAAGTATTCTCATTTTTTTGTATTAGAACTATGGATTTTCATGGGAAATTATAATTTTAAGTTGGGTAGAATCTAAAAACCTGGTATTTTATGAAAAAAATAAAATAAATTTTTTTCGTTTATATCTTTCATTACTCACAACACCAAAAATATATTTTTCGTCAAAAAAATATAGGTTTTAGCCAAAGAAAACATATTGATAAATAATTAATTAATTTTTAGTAAATCCATTATAAGCTTCAAAAATATATTTTTTGTCAAAAAAGATTTTTATTATTATTTTTGAACAAATAATAAAATAAAATTTTCCAACTGTTATAGAATATATTTGAAAAAATGAAATTCATTTTTGGAATAAAAATCTCAAAATAATCTTAGAGTAATTTTTTGATAATTTTGTGAAAATAATAATTTTTTGATGAATAGTGAAAAATAATGATTTCTATTAAAAATTGTATTATCATTTAAAAAATTACAAGTTACATTTATTTTTATATGATTTTAAAGGTAAAATTAATTCAATTATATTATTATTATTCTAATTTGGGGTATTTTAATCAATTATATTTTAAATTATTATATAAAAACTTTTTCTTTTGAAACTCTCTTTTTTGGCATCTCTCGGTTTAATTTTAAATTAAATTCAACCACTTATATGAATTTAAATTTTTTTAAATGGATTAAATATTAGGAATAAGAATAATTAATATTATTTAATATGTCTAACTAAATTTTTGTAAATAATTTATAGTAAAAATTGTAAAAATTTGTTACCGTGGTTATGGTTAAAATGGCTTTACAGGGGGATGAACTAAAACATATAAGGGTTAAAAAGACCAAAAAAACATATCAAACTCCAATTATATGGATATATTTTGACCTCATCACATCTAAGATTATATAATGATCCATTTAGAATATTTTTACAAAGAAAGTGGCATTGAATTATTATCATTCATTGAAAATTTACAAATATAACACTAACCTCCATTATAAAAGGGCACCCAATATCCTTTCATAATCACACTTACAAACCCTTTTAGTTCATAAAAATACATGACCAAACTCATTCCTTACATCCCTCCACATATACTAGGGGAATTATTTCAAATATTAAATATCTTAATAAGTATTTAGTTATAAACCTAATGTGGTTCTCTAAAGAAGTGGTATAGTTCTTAACTATGTGTTTTCATTTTGACTTCCATATCCTTAAAATCTTCTTAAACTATACTGATATAATAACATAAGTATCTCCCATATACTATGATATTATTATTTAAGTGGCATGACCTACATCTATCTCCTCTTCCATAAAATGGTCAACTATACCATCTATTAGGTGGGTGGTGGATTACCAACTTTAAGACCAATGTAATTTGTTTTCCATCATTATCAATCATGTGTCCTCAGGTCTATTTTTGTAAAATGAAATGAATATTAATCTATTAAGATGTAAAATCTATGTATGAAAATCTTGGTTCTCTATATAGTAGATAAGATTTAATTATAAATGAAATATCCCAAATAGGTATAAATGATTTGGGAGAGGGTAAAAATGAAGATATTGGGCTCTGGGAGGTGAATTAGAAATGTATTTCCATTGGAAATGAGAGGGGTATTTATAATCAACGAGAGGGGTGTTTAGGGGTGAAATATTAATTATTTTATCATTAAGGACTAATAATTTTTAGGAGTGATGATTTATAATAATATTTTAGTGTATTATTAAAAAAATAATGGTTCTTTTTCATTTAAACCATTCCAAGACTAAATTAAATAATTGAACCACCGCATTAAAATTAAAGAATCAAAAATAATTTTTTAATTGAGTGAAATATTAATTAGGTTTCGAAATTACAAAAGTAGGTTTACAAATTCCACTCAAAACTTTAAAATTCATAATTTTACTCATCAAATAAATATTCGGTCGACAAAAAGGCTTTTTAAAATTTTAAGTCATTATTACTTTATAATGATCTAATAAAAGTTGTTGTATACCTAGAAATGGTATTTCTCACTATTTACCAAAAAAATAATTTTTTTTATAAATGTCCAAAAAATTCACCTTAAGATAATTTTGAAATTATGAATCAAAAATTAAAGTTTATTTTATCAATTATAAATTCTAAAGGTTTAAAAATTTAATAATCAAATCCACACATGAAACACGTAAAAACAATTTTTGGAAAAAGTTTTTTTCAAAGTATAAAATAATTTTATTATCATTCATTTCCTAGTAACAACCATTAGATGGTTATTTAAATATTTAATTGAATATATTTTAAATATATTTTATCAAAATAATTTCTAAGTAGTGATTAATTTTATTTATTTAAATAATAAATACATTACACACTTAAAAAATAGTTTTTTTAAAAATATCACTTTTTCCATTAAATGATTTAATTTTTATGTCAAATAAATTGATGATAAATGTATAAATGATTATTTATTATTTTTCATATACAAAAAATAAATTATAAATAAATTTAATAATATTAAACATATAAATTTATCTTTTAAATAAAACATATATTATATATTATAAAAACTATGTTTTTAAACAGAGCATTTTTTTTGCCATGAATAATTAAAGTACAGTTTCTTATAATTACATAATTTATTTTATTAATTATTTATTTTTTATTTTTTTCATATATTTTACATTATAATTAATAAATATTCACTTATGTTTAGTTTTTCATGCATCACAAGCTATGAAACACATTAAATTTATTAAAGTTAAATATATTATAAGATATGAGGGTGTTACATTCTTCCCTCCTTAAATAAATTTATCCCATGATATTTTAATTATATCTTACTAATAAAAAAATCTAGGTATTAATAAGATATTTGTAACTCAATATTAGATATCAACCTAACTATATTGGGTAAGACTAGAATGGTCATTTTTTTACTCTCATGGTAGACATTTCCCTAATATTATGTTTCTCCAAAATTTTTTGGTCAAATACCCTTTAGATCATGTTCAAATATAGAAAAAAATTAAAAGGGGAAATATCAAGGAAAAAAATCTCAATGGGGGAAAGAATAATGGATTATGAGTTCATCCCCAAGGATAACATCCTTAAAATTTATGGGAAGGGATCGAATATGCATAAAAAATTTAAGAGGATCTTCTAAATCACCTATGGAAGCAAAACTATATACTACCATATTTACTTCATTCCAAGTTTGTATAAATTATAATCTTTAGCCAAAAATATTTCTATAGTCCCTAATAAATTTTGAAATGAACTAATGGTTATGGTGGATGCCTAATAAAGAATTCACCACCAAGACCGAGTCAGATTCAACCTCACGTAAATCCAATTTATATAGTTTACTTAAAGTAATACCCATAATAAGACTCGTATAATATAGGTAATTTCTATTCGATTTTTATATTAATCCACACACTAATGGATTATCATAGGTTGATTCAACACATCAAATGTGACTTATCTTCTTTATAAATTGATATGGGCTTTATATAAGGATTTAAAATCCACAGAAAAAAACAAAACTAATTTTATTCAAGGGGGCTAGTAAGATTTTCAAGAAACATATTAACCCAAAATTATAATATAAAGGGGTTATTTTCAAGGGATTTGTAGCACCCCAAGCTTCCGCAGTATGTTTCTCTTTGAATAATATAATAGCGTATGATGTACGCAACACTGAGTTCAAGCGCACCACAACCTATCAAACTTGCCCTTTAAAAAATCAGTTATGAATAGTAATAACAACATTTTGAATTTTATATATAACCCATATATTTTTAAAATTCATATTTTTTGTTTCTTAGACATAATATAAGGAAAAATTCAATTTTTCAGATAAAAGAAACATTTTTTTTCAAAAAAGTAGTTTTTCTTCCATTTAATGACGAACCCTTTTTAAATTAAATATTTTAAACTTTTATATATTCAATTTTATGAAACTAAATTATTCTTTAAAATAGGGACATAAAAATTTAGTTTGGATAAATTTTTGTTACTATTCTGATAACTTTGATTTTTTGATAAATAGTGGAAAACGCTAAATTTTAATTAAAAAAACTTTTTTTAGTCAAAATAATTTAGTGTTAAATTATAAATTTGAGAGGTTTTAAAGTATCATTCGATTATATTTTTATAATTTAATATAATTTAGGTTATTTTCTGTAATTTCACAATTAAATTGTACATAAACACATGTCGATCTTTTGATAGTTTTTACTTCTTACAAACCCGCTTTTTGGTTTTAACAACGAGGATTAATTTTAAATTAATTTATTCAAATTATGTGTGATGAATTTGGAAAAATTGATTCTATATTTGGAATCAGGGGGTCTAAATTTTGTAAATGGGAAACTTTTTTTTATACATTATGAATAGTTATTTCAATAAATATTTTATTTACCATGGTTAAAGGATAAATCTGGCAAATAAGAAAAAATAATATTATTATAATAAGATAAAAATTACACTAACACATTTCCTAACCCAAATGGATGATACATTCCTGACCATGGACTTCCTTGGGTCGATTTTGGGATCTCATGGAGCCACATGGGAGTGCTAATGACATTTAATATTAATTAATTTGAAGTAAAGACAAAAATAAAATAAGCATGTATCTTTTAGTTAAACAATTTTTATATGAGGTTATATAATTTATATCTTCAACTATAAATATTAATTATAAAGATAAAAATAATTCCTACATTATGATATTTTATTTATAATTTTTATACATAAAATAAACATATTAATTTATGACACAACAAAGATGTCGTATTTTCCATATTAATGAAAGAATCAAATAAAAGATATTATAAATATCAAAATAAAATTAAATTGAGACTTTTGATGCCATAAAAGAATTTTATAGGTTAATATGACATTTTAGGGTTTATTAAATAAATTTTTTTCTAAGTGATAAAGTTTTTATGACTTTCAACAAAACAAAATACTAAATAGTGTCAAAATTGACATAAATGAGTTTTTAAAACAAATACTATATTATTAAATTATATAATATTCCTAAAAATACAATTTTCTTCCAAAGGACTTATATAATAATATATATGTCATTAATTAACCACTTGAGGTTCTCTTGTCATTTTATAGTTAGTTTATATACCATATAATATTAAAATACAAGGAGACATGGTAAATGTTAATCTATTTAACCAAGAGTTAAAATCTAAAAGATAAGGTTAATATCACAACCTAAACATGTATAAAGCCAATTTTTTAAATGTATTTCTACCCATAACCACCTAAGTCTAGAAATAAATTCATTTGGAGCCATTAGAAACCGAAAATTATTTTATAATAAATAATATTTCAAGATTTTCCTAAAGTGACCCTCACCTCTCTTATAAAAGGGTACTTCCCCTTCTCTTAATTTCACACTTCCAAAACACTTTTTTCCCTCCAAACCATGCTCAAATATCATCCCAAATACCCTCAATTATACCTAGAGTTCTTAATTTGATCTTAAATCCAACCTAAGGATCCCTTTTAATGAAATCAAAAGAAATCATCTGAAGAAGAGGAAATAATTCCATCACCTCTTTCAAAGTAATTTTCTTCTTCCACTTCCTCTTTATTTGTTGTTTCCATACCAAAATAATAAATCCAGTACTTTCTACATACTATGATGTTATTATAAATATATTACAATCATATTCATTATTCTATCCATCCAATGAATGATAAAGTCAGCATATGTGTGTAGGTATGACTTACCATCTCCACTTCGTGGTGTAGTTTGTTATTCAACACTTAATTATTTGGATGGGTATAATAATGAGTGTAATTGATGTAAATAATAAATATAAAATTTTAATTATTCTGTATATATGATATATCATCCAATTACATTTGATTTCACCATCAATAGAAGGGTATTATCGCTCGTGTGTATGTACGGATTACCGTCCCCACAAACGTGATGAGATTCATTCCCCATTGTAACCATTCGAAAATAATTTTCATTTTATGAATAAAAAAATGTTTAAGAACATAATATCATTCTGGATATGAATTAAATACATCTTATCTATAACAAAAATGACTTACAAAGAAAAACATATAAAGGAAAACGAATCAGTTAACACTTAAAACAATGATACTACTGAAATATTATTAACAAAGAAATATTTGAAGATCATATATGATATAATATTTATGTATGTTGTTCTTATATAATATAATAACAATAATTTAACTATTATATAAGAGTTTAACATACCCTAAACCAAGGAAAAGTACAAGGAAATGGTTAACTCTATAATCTCTTTATTATCTAAGGTTGTTTATTCGTGAGTTTCTACTTGGACCTATTTATCATCCACATCCATGTTTCTTAAAAATGTATTTCAAAACTTTTTTACTATTTCCTATATTTTGGGTAAAAGTCATTTATAACTATTTTTTACTTTCTTTAAAATGTTTATAAAGAAATATTTCCGTCATTTTCCAAACAAGTTCCTTTATGACCTTTTCAAAAAAATTAAGGAAAGAATGTTTTTTAACAGATATGGCGGGTGAGGTTATTTTTTTCCATTAGAACTTCTTTGAAGCTTCCCCTACAAGATTATAAAAATATTTTCAAAATAAATATTTTCTTTTATAATTTTGTAACTTTTAAATTATTTCAAAATAAATATATATTTATTTTAAATAGTTTTGATTTCATCTATGTCAACATCCTTTGATGGATTTTACACTTGTTTGAAGTTGATTTATTATGATACAATATTCCATATTGTATTTAATGTTTTGTGATATTTTTGACTATGGATGTGTTATTTTTATACCAGCCATGGTTTATGGTTAAAGTATTAACATTTCGTACACTAGTTTTAATATGAATGTTTATGTTATATTAAAACATTTTCATAGGAGGAATTCATTGGACTTACTAAGTGATGGGTGGATCCCACTGTAGCTCCTCTATGCATCGGTATGTCTCATGAGACAAACTAGTGTCTTAGAACAAGGCCCTGACAAAATATTATTTTTAGTCTTGGCATGAGGCCTTGACTATGTGGTTATGATGTCCAGCATTATGCATTCCATCATTATGAAATTATTAATTGATATTACATGTGATTATTCGACTAGTAGAATATCCATATGAATATGTAAATGGATTTATTTGATTCTGATGTTTAATTTTAATCGCTTGTGTTCTAGTCTTATACATTGCGTTCATTGATTATTCTTATTAATAAATGTTTCCTCTGTACTCTTATCATTACTGAGCATTTGAGCTCACCACTTTCTTATGTTTTATTTTTCCCAGGATGTGAAGAAGTATATTATGGTTGACCTTCGTGGATAGGCTATGGGATATGAGTGTGTTAAAATGGGATACTATGTTGTTTTTCTTTATTTCATGATGTAATATAAAAATTATATATGTATCTAGTACTTACAAGGCTACTAAACTAATCATTCTTTCGAAAAATGATCTCTTTTAATCATTAAAATGTTATATAATAATTCACCAACTCTGGATAACATGGTTCGGGGCGTTATAGTTGGTATCAGAGGAATTTTAGTAAAAACCTTGAAGCTAGATTTAGAAAAACTCTGATTAGAAAAAATTACAATAAGATATAATTTGAGGATTAGTATAGAAAAAAAATCCTAGAATTTTGGTAATGTAGAGATTTTGTGTATTTTCCAAGCAATACATCCTTGTCTGGATACGATCAGGTAGAGGCGGCTCTGGTACAGATGTACCTAGGAGTGAAAACTCTGACTAGGAGTTTCGAGTTTGACCCGGGGTATCCTGGTACACAACAACGGGCCTTGATGCACTCTTGGTTATGACACTCCTAGGGGATATACTTAGGATAATTCGAATTTTCATTACAAAACATTATGAATGATTTATGAGTAAATACTTCCCCAAAAAAACATTTTTTTATGATTATGGATTATAAGCATAAACTATTCAATTTATGTTAGGTATTTTATTAGTTTGGAATTATGTATTACGATTCATAAACTAATCTAGTGTATTCCATTGTTTAGAAATGAAGCCTAGTGGAAGGAATGGAAAAAATATCTATGTGCATAATCGATGTAGGGATTTACTTCCAACTCAAGACAATAATAGTGGAGTTGGTGATGAAACCGGTGCTAAACAACTTATAACCATACCGGGGCAACTCACTCAAGTTATGAATAATAACCTTTCCCTTATGGAGCACCCTGATCCACAACACGGAGGATCAATGTTATAACTCTTGATGAGGAAAAAACCCCCCAAAATTCAATGGGACTACAAATCCATTTTTACCTAAGCAATGGATAAGTTCCTTAGAGTAAATATTTCATGCTTTGGGGAGTAGCAAAAAGGAAAAAGTGGTCATGGTAATTGATCTCCTCACAGGAGATGCAGATCAATGGTGGTCATTAATTCAAAACACAAAGGAGGATGAAAAAGTATCAAATATTAAATGGAGGGATTATAAAAGGTTTTTTCTAGAAAAATACTTTCCTCATGACCATCGAGTGGATATGGAAAGGAAATTTCTGAGTCTGAGGCAAAAGGAACATGAAATGTCACAAAGTATGAGGCTAACTTTAAAAATTTATCAAGGCATGAAACATATTATATATGTAACCCAATGAGTAATATTGATCAACTCTTTGATGGGTTAAAATAATTTCTCCATTGAGAATTAGTCTCAGAATCCTTCTCTTCATATGAAGATATAGTCTCATGTGCTATCAAGACAGAAAAGGAATTTTCTAAGTCTTATGACATTAAATTAAAGAAATAGAATAAGAGAATGGTGGATCAAGAGGCAGATAAAAGGAAAAAGGGATAGAATTATTTTCCCTTATGTGATAATTTTGGGAAGAAACTCCCAGATACTTACCAAAAATGAATGGGAGTTTATTACAAATGTGGTGGAAATTGTAACCAGGCCCCAGATTACAAGGGAAAGAAAGAGTTTGTCAATGTTTAATGTTAAAATTGTAGAGAAATGGGGCATTATACAAATGACTATACTACTATACAAGGAAACTTACCTCAAAAAATGCTAAGGGAGCAAGGACAAGCTTATATTGTAACTACAATGGATGTGGAATAATTAATGTATTTGTGTTTTTGGATTCACAAATTATATTCTTGTTATAAGAAGAATGTGATATATAAAAGGATTGTATTATAGTGATTTTTGTTTTCATTAAGGTTTTAATATGATGAAGGTAATCACATTTTCAGTATGTGATAATAAGATAAAATTTATGTTGTTTGGGGAATCTGATGTTATAATTGATTTTGGAATTTTGAGACCTTTTAGAGATAGTTTGGATAGAAGTATTTTGGATAACTATAAAGGTTGGATTGGATTAATTTGAAAAATGGATAGTGTTGTTTATATTTAAACCATTTCATAAGATTATATTTGGAAAATTATAATATTATAGATTTAGAAAAATGACAACCTATAGGTCGGGTGATAGCCCATCACATTGGACAAAGCTGCAGGAATCGAACCCACAACCAAAGTGCGACAACGTTTTATCGCCTACCACTAGCCTACAGGAAGTCCCTGGTTATTACAAAATATTTTCCTTCATTTAAATAGTATATGTTTGTATTTGGAAACCTATACGATTCAGATAAATAGAATATTTTCATTTCTATTATCTTTTGGAGTGAAAGATCAGTTTGTTGTATAAATTAGTTAATGGATGGAACTCTACTTATCAAGTATTTGTTTCCTATTCTTTGAAGAAATTAATTCTTAAACATTAGGTAAAGGATATTAAAACCAAAAATGTGTTATCATAATAACTTATGTTTTTTTGAACTGACGATATTTTAAATCATTATAGATTTATGTCTTTGAGACCCTCAATTTTTCATTCACTAGTTTGTGATGATGACCTCAATCACTCCCTATAAATATTTACATTTTTCCTCAAATAATAATTTCCACCAATGTTCTCCTATTCTAAATTTGAGTGGTTTTAAAGTATCATTAGATAAAATTTTTATCATTTAATATAATCAAGGTCATTGGAAGAAATTTTAGATTTAAATTCTATATATAAACACATGTCGATCTTTTGATAGTTTTTACTTCTTAAAAACCCGCTTTTTGGTTTTAACAATGGGGATTAATTTTAAATTAATTTCTAAAAATTATGTGTTTTGAATTTGGAAAAAATGGATTCCATATTTGGAATTAGGAGTTCCAAGTTGTGTAAATAGGTAACTTTTATTTTTAGCCATTATGAATAGTTACTTCAGTAAATATTTTATTTACCATGGTTAAAGGGTAATCCTAGTAAATAAGAGCAAAAAATAATATTATAATAATATCAAAATTACCCTAACACGTGTCCTAACCCTATTGTATTATATATTACCAACCATAGGCATTTTTGGGTCGATTTTGGGACCCAATGGAGCCACTTGGGAGTGATAATGACATTTTATATTAATTAATTTAAAGCAAAGAGAAACAATAACATAAACTTGTATCCTTTAGTTAAACAATTTTTATGTGATGTTATATAATTGATATCTATGACTATAAATAGTAATTAGTAATCTAAAATGATCTAATAAATCATGATATTTTATTTATAATTTCTAGACATAAAATAAATATATTTATTTATGACACAATAATGATGCAGTATTTTCCTTATTAATGAAATAGTCAAATAAATGATATTATAAATATCCAAATAAATGTAAATTGATACTTTTTATACCATAAAATAATTTAATAGGTGAATATGAAATTTTAGGGTTGATTAAATATATTTTTTAAATGTGATAATTTTTTTATGACTTTCAAAAAAAATAAAATACTAAATAGTGTCAAAATTGACCTAAATGAGTTTTTAAAAACAATACTATATTATTAAATTATACAATAGTCCTAAAAATATAAGGTTCAGAAAAAGACTTATATAAAAATATATATGTGATTAATGAACCAATTTAGGTTATCTTGTCATTTTATAGTATGTTTATTAACCATATAATATAAAAATACATGGAGGCATAGTAAATGGTAAAATATTTAACCAAGAGTTAATTCTAAAAGATATGGTTAATGTGGTAACCTAACCTTGTATAAAACCTATTGGTTGAGATTTTTTCAACCCATACCCACCTAAGGCTCTATATAAATTCATTTGGAGCCATTATTAATAGAAAATGATTTTATAATAAAATAACATTTCAAGATTTTCCTAAAGTGACCCTCACCTCTCTAATAAAAGGGTACTTCCCCTTCTCATAATTTCACATCTCCAAAGCCATTTTTATCAGACAAACCTTACTCAAATCACCTCCAAACAAACCTCACTTCGACCTAGAGGCCTTACTTTGATCCGAAAGCCAACCTAAGGATCCTTTTTAATGAAATCAAAAGGAAGCACCCGAAGAAGAGGTAATAATTTCATCACCTCTTTCAAACTTCCATTCTTCTTCCACTTCCTATTTCTTGGTTGTTTCCATACCAAAATAATAAATATATTACCTTCTATATAATTTTATGTTATTATAAATATGTTACAACCATATTCATTATTCTATCCATCCTATGAATGACAACGCCACCATATGTGCGTACGTACGACTTACCGTCTCCACATCGTGGTGTAGTTTGTTATTCAACACTTAATTATTTGGATGGGTATAATAATGATTATAATTGATGTAAATAATAAATATAAAACTTTAATGATTCTTTATATATGATACATCCTCCAATTAAATATGATTTAACCATTAATATAATGGTATTATCACTGGTGCGTACGTACGGATTACCGTCTCCATGAACGCGATGATATTCATTCCCCATAATAACCATTAAAGAATAATTTTCATTTAATTAATAAAAATAATGTTTAAGAACTTAATATAATTCTGGATATGAATCAAATACATCTTATCCATAACAAATATGATTTACAGAGAAAATCATATAAATGAAAATGAATCATTTAACACCCGAAACAATGATACAACTGAAATATTATTAACAAAGAAAAATTAGAAGATCATATATGTTATCATATTTAGGTATGTGGTTATTTTATAATTTAATAATTGTTATTTAACTATTATATAGGTGTTTTACGTACCTTTGACCAAGGAAAAGTACAAGGTAAGGGTTCATTCTACAATCTCTTCATTATCTGAGGTTGTTTATACGTGAGTATCTACTAGGACTTCTTTATCATACACATATGGGTTTCTTAAAAATGTATTTCAAAAGGTTTTTACTATTTCCTATAATATGGTTTAAGGTAATTTATTCCATTGTTTGAATTTTTATAAAAAAATTTATAAATGAATCTTTTTGTCGTTTTCCAAACAAGGTCCTTTATGACATTTTCGACAAAATTAAGGAAAGAATGTTTTCTTAACATTTACGCTGGGTGTGGATATTTTTCTCTATTATAACATCTTCGAAGCATCCCATAAAATATTATAATAATATTTAAAAAAAATTCTTTTAGAATTATGTAATTTTTAACTTATTTCAAAATAATTATATATTTCTCTCAAATAGTTTTGATTTCATCTATGTCAACATTCTTTGATGGATTTTACACTTATTTGAAGTTGATTTATTATGATACAGTCTTCCATATTGTATTTTTGGTTTTGTGATATTTTTGATTTTGGATGTGTTTTTTATACCATTCATCGTTTATGGTCAAAGTATTAACATTTTTTATGTTATTTTTAATATGAATGTTTATGTTATGTTTCAATATTTTCATATAAGGAATGCATTGGACTTAGTAAGTGATGGATGGAGCCATATATATATCCTTGACACATCGGTAGATATCAAGAGACAAACTAGTGTCTTATCACAAGGCCTTGATAAAATATTATTTGTAGTCTTGACACGAGGGCTTGACTATGTGGTTATGATGTTCGGTGTTTTGCATTACGTCATTATGAAATTAGTTATTGATATTACTTGTGATTATTTGACTAGTATAATATCCATTTAAAAAAGTAAATGACATTATTTAATTCTGAAGATTAATTTTAAAAGGCTTGTGCTTTAGTATTATATATTTCCTTCAATGATTTTTCTTATTTATAAAAGTTTCCACAATATTTTTGTCCTTACTGAGCATCTCATCTCACCCCTTTCTTATGTTTTATTCTTTCCTGTATGTGAAGAAGTATATTATGATTGACCTGTAGGGATAGGCTGTGAGATATGAGTGTGTTAAAAGGGGACACAATGTTGTTTTTCTGTATTTCATGATGTAATGTAAAACTTATATAATTATCTTTTACTTACAAAGCTTCTAAACTAATCGGTATTTCAAGACATGATCTCTTGTGATCATGTCAATTTTATGTAACAATGCACCGAATCTAGGTAACTAGAGTCGGGGCGTTACTGGATGCAATCATCTCATCACTAAGAACATTAGTAGATAATTATTTATAAAATCATTGGTGTGGTTATTTTATTACCTTATAAAAATTTATAGATATAAAGGGGTGGGTCAATCCTAAATTCAAAAGGGAATTTTAATTTCTTGATTGGATGATGAGTCTACCTTACACCATATCATTATCATGACCCAAATTGGTAATTGTGATTGCAAAGGCCCTTCATTTATTAATTGGATGAGGATGTTGTTGATGTTAATAATCATCACTACCACTTTATCATGACCCACTTTGTTTTCCTTTTTTTACCAAAAACTATTAGGACGGTGAGAGTATAGATTCTCCATTTATACTTTCAAAGAACATTGTATAATTTCTTCATGTCTATTAAAGTCTCTAATAGCCAATCACTTTTAGGTAAATAGTCTTAATCCACCAACAAATCACAAAATTTTGACTTCATGGTGGATGATAAAACCAAAATCATACCTTCCAAGTCTTTTGAACAATTCTCGTGTCATGGAGTATATTTTATCTCATTTTCTCATATTCATGATACGATTTGACTATTGATCAGATTCACCTTCCAAATTATACACACCTAAAACAAATTTCACATGATATAGGAATTTAAGAACTAAAAATATATTTTTTATAACAAAGATCAATTGCTCATCAATAAGTGGATCATAGGGCCCACTGAAGGAAGGAAAATTTGACCACATAAAATAATCAATACTGAGTTACTTCGTACTTTAGATATTTGGATGTTTAGAATGATTTATGTTACCATTCATATCATTAGAGAGTTATGTTATAATAATCTTCATATTTCATATCCCATGTCCCATTTTATTTTATTTTTCTCATGAGGATGGTCATTTCATTGTTTGTCACAATTGTTGGTCACACAATTCTTCCTACTTACATCCATTAACAATGACTAAAAATATTTGTTTGAAAATTAAACCTAGTTAATAAATGTAACCAATCATAAATAATGAAAATAATTCCTAATATGACATAAATTATGACACCTTCTTATCAAACCATGCTACTTTAATTTCATTTCATATTACATTAAATTCATTATAGGTTGTCTTATGTCTTATCCTCTCTTTCCTCGTAGTGGTTCATAAAGAGTGTGAATTAACCAAATCATAACCCTCCATGAGTTTCAAACCAGGTGTGCAATTATGCAAATTTTTCATGCAACATGTAAGGATCAAGTTAATACCCAACTAGCCTTTTCAGGGTTATTACACCTAGGTGAATCTATTTAGGGTCCTAAATCAACTTTTTTATATACAAAAAAATATATAATTACTAATAAACCACACAATATTTACATTTCTAGAATTTTAGAATGTTATCATTTACCTGGACTTATCCCTAAGTTTTTTGCAAAAAAAAAATTAAACATATTCTTAAAAAATAACTGAACCCTAATTTGATACTTGCTAAGAAACCTAGACCCACACTCCCAATTATAGCTCTAAATACAGATTCTTTACACATATTATTTTATACTAGGTGATATTACTCAAGAAAAAATTACATATATTTCCATAAGTTGAAAATAAAATCTCTCAAATACTGGAACAATCCCATGAACTATAAAGTTTTAGTGTATATGGAGACTAGATACATAATCAATATATTTATGAACAATATTCAACATCTAACATAATTTTATTCTCTCACAGAATCATTTTATATTTTCCATACTTAAATAATTTCTTCAAAACATTTGGAAATGGTAATATAAGAAAGGGTGAGAAAAGATGCTCATAAATGGTAAAAAGGGGAGATATGAATCAATGATTATAAGTAAGTATAATATGATCATAAGGGGTGTATAACATATTCAAGGTACATAATTTTCATACCCAAATACATAAATCTAAAATAATGAGTGATAGAAGAAAGAATCTACATAACATAAAACATAATTCATATGAGTGTGGATCATCAAACAGTCTTAATACTTGAGAGTATAATATGGGATTAAGAATATAACATAATATTTTATTATAAATATAAACATAGAAACCATATGTTAGGGCTAAAAAACCAAGACATTAACCACATAATAGGCTTGGTATAACCACTTGTTTACATTTTAGGATTTCGGATAACCACCAATATACCCTCTTGAGATTGGGCTAAACAGCTATATACCCATGATATCATGAATTAAAAAACATAATCCAATGCATTGGAGGGATATAAAAATACCACACATCACATAATAATAACCATTCATATATATTCCACAAGAACATGAAATCATTCATTATTCCTTCAAAGTTTAATTAACCCATGGGAGAGAATCATTTTTAATGATAAATTCCCTAAAACATCATAATTCTATTATTTATTAAATAACCAAAAAAAGAAATTAGTTTCATGAAAATTTCTTCAAAAAATTATCACAATCCATCTATAGAAAGAAGGTTAATGGATTAATATGAGCGTATCCCTAGTGAATCATAATAATACTTAAAGTATATTGGAATAGATAAAAAACACTTGTATAAAACCAATTGAAATATGCATAAAATAGATAAAATATCATTTTCTTTTGGTAAAATTTAAAAAATAAATATTTACAAAATAATAGGAATATTATTTTCTTTGGAAACATGTAAAATTGTAAAGGGATGTTGATAAAATATAATATTCATGATGGAAAAAAATCCATATCGTATATGTTGAATGAAGACATTATTTTCACTCTTTTTTAAAAAGTAACAAGTTATTTGTAACAAAAGCATCTAAAAATATTCTCTTTAATCATTTTTTAGTAAATTAAAACATAGAAGAATATAAATTTACCAAAAATTACTATATACATAAAAACATTTATAAAATAACATGAATAACATAGACAGGTAGGAAAAGGATTTAGAATAAAAAAAGAGAAATGAGGTCCTATTTTATTTAAATAAATCTTGTACTTTTGAGTACCAAATAAGTGGGAAATGAAATTAATAATTTCAAAACCTAAAAAAACATATTAGAAGAGAATGGATTGGTTTTTTCAAGTAGAGATCAAATATTTACTTTAAACAGTAGTGGAAAAAGAGGCATCCACACCAGGGTTTTGACATCAGTTATTTAGAAACCAACCTTAAAAGTGAAGTGGGGACCTTCTAACATTTGTTTTATATAAAATATGTTAAAATTTCTTAAAAAAACTTGGGAATCCTAAAACCCTCATTTTTTTAACTCAATATTTCATAAATGCTAATTCTATTGACTCTCTATGGAACCCAACCAATCTTTATCTTTACTTCAAGTAAAGTTTCATTATCTTTTCATATAATTTATCCTCAATATTCCATTATTCATCCTTCTATCATGACCATTGATATTTTTCAATCCATGTAAAACCTAATCCAATCAACCCAAAATAGTGCTTCAATAATTTTATTTATTCTTTTTTCTACTTCATTTTTTCAAATGTTTCTCTTCAAAATTAAAGTGTTATCCCTTTTACGACCTGTTTTGATTGACTTAATATGGATTTAAGATCAATATTCAATTATTGGATTCCAAATTTTGAAATAGAAAAAATCAAATTTGAAGATAAATTAATTATCTTTTAGTTATAAATTCCATTCATCCGTTCATCATTTTTATGAATCTTATTTTCAGTTATAAATTTTATTAGTTAAAATTATTCAATGTTATAAATTATTTGTAATTACAAATTCTTTGTGACTATAATTTGTTTTTTGTTATGTCTATTTGTATATATAATTTTTTTAATTTATAAAATTTTTATCATTATAATTTTCTTCTCGTTGAAACAGTTTTTCATCTTCAATATTTTTCATTTAAAATTTTTTTGTGTAGTAATAATTAATTTTGATTAATAATTTTTTTTGTTTTAATTGTTTTTAATTTTTTAATTATTTCTAAGATATAAATTATTTATTAAAAATTTATGCATGTTTAAATTATTTGGTTTTATATTTTCTTATATGCATTAATTTTAATTTTTATGCAGATGTTTAAATTTTTATATTTATTAATATATCTATCTATTATATTATGACTTTTTAGGTAATTAATGGATTGAAATTGGTTAGATTCGTGAATACCTACTGATGAATATGAGAAATGGGTCAACGATTTCTTGTAATTTTCTAAATGAGATCTGGAAAAAAAAATATAATTGTATATACATGCATGAACTGTTTGAATATGAGTAAATTAGGGTATATAGAAATCAAGGATCTTGTAATTTTATATGGTTTTATTCATAATTATACACACTAGATCTAGATTGGGGAAATAATAAAAAATTCAAGATCTAATGATGAGGAAGATGTTTTGAATCAGACAGAGGATCATATTTAAGAATTAATTCATGATCTAGGGATTGAAACCACTAAAACGGTATAGAAAAACTATATTAATATGTGCATAAACCAGTATTTTAAAGTTCCACTAAATTTACATTGTTATTAAAAAATTTGATATTTGTTAACTTGAAATAATACATGGTTGGAGTGATAAAATTTTCACTAAATTTTTTGAACTTTTAAAACAGATACATCGAGAAGGCAATGGGATTCCATATTCTAATAATAAGGAAAGAAATAGTATGCTCAATGGGATTGGGGTATAAAAATATACATTATTTCTCTAACTTCTATGTCGTATATATTAAGGAATGTGAAATTTTATGAGAATACCCTAAATGTGGGACGTCGGGAAATAAAATAGATGAAAAATATAAATATGATTCATTCTCAAGAAAAGCCACCAAACATCCCACAAAAATCAATCTGGTATCTTCTAGTAATTTCATGTTTAAAGTATCTCTTTGCAAACACAAAAGCTGAAAGGAGGATAGGGTAAAATATAAATGAGAACATCTTGGATAGAAACCCATTACATCTGAATAATTCACCAAATGGAAAAGATTTTAACAAAAAATTTGATTTTGGAAATGAAGTTACAAATCTTAGAATGGTATTTTACACAAATAGAATGAATCCATATCATATTCTTGATATCCAATATAGTTTAGGGCCTATTTTTTGGTTTTATATAACTTGTCCCAACATATATGTATGAAGAGTAAATATGTGTTGATGAGCTAGATGATTTTGGGATAGAAATTTACTAGAAATGATATTAATGTTTATCTACAATCATTTATTAGGGTTTGATAATTCTATGGGATATAAGTGTTATAGTATTTGTTATATACAAGAAATATAATTTTATTTTTCATTCTATGATAATTTTCGCTATAAATTACATTCTTGTATATGGAAACTTATATAGATATGGTGTTAAAGAACATAAATCTTGTCTAATTTGAAAACTAGGGAATTTATATCATCAATTTCAGAATAAAAGAAAAATAGTGTATATCGGACATCAGATATTTTTTAAATGGATCATTCTTACTAAAGATTAAAAAATGAATTTAACATTTTATATGAGTATGATTGTCCCCCAAAACCATTTTCAGTTGAATAATATTATAAAAATTTGACAAACATCGATGTCACATTTATAAGAAAGGATGTCATGTTTATCAAAAAAAATACATGGAATAAACAATCCATATTATTTCATCTGCCTTATTGGAATTTTTTTGATGTAAAACATAACATTGAAATTATTCATGTCTAGAAAAACATTTCCAACATTCCAATTAGAACATTGTTAAACATAAAAGGAGATAAAAAGGGTAGATTTTAACTATTATTAGAATTAATTAACATGGTAAAATGTTTGGAGTAAGCTTCCACAATAAATACAAAACAGAACATATTTACCTCTGACTTGGAACACATTAAGAAAGAGTGAGAACCTAAAATTATGCCAATATCTATATGGTATAAATGTACCTATTCCATTTCCTTCAAATGTGAAAAAATTGGTTTCATTAAAATATTTGTAGTTAATAGGGATGAAATTTCATTACTATTATGTATTGATACAATAGTTGATATCAGTTTCATTACATTGAAATTTTTTGATACCTTTTATAAAGTCTATAATCATGGTATGTTACTTTTTCAACTCTATTTTTAGAAAAATCAAAGATCTATATTTGTAATATGTGTTATAGAATTATGTTTTCCTCATACTTTTTCTTATAGAAATTTATTTTCCTCTATCTTTTTTTGATATAATGGTTCATATATTGATTCATTAGGTGCACTAGATAAGAATATGCGGTCTTATTTATTTATGTTTGATGTATACTTTTAAAACATATATAAAAATTGTGATCATATATGTTAAGAATATGCATTTAATGGAGGCCCTTATTGTTCAAATATATATATAAAAATAGGAAACTATATTTTTTTAATTATTTTTTTGATGTACGTAACATGGTTCTCCTTATATCTTAACATTTGACAGTTGATAGTGAAGTTAAATAGATTTGTGTCCTAATCATAAAGTTAGTTCCTTATAATGAAGTTATTAATACACAAATATATATTTTCAACAATATAGGTTTTGTTCAACCATATATATCATCATGTATGACTGGAAAGTAGGTATGATATTTGAGAAGAAATGAAAATTGGTCAATGAATGAACATAAAAACACTTTTTTCTGGTTTAAGGAGAAATAAAATTTGATTTATACACACTAAAAACCATGAAATGGTTAGAAATGGGGTAAAGTTTTAATGCAATCACATGGTCTATTTTTTCCATTAATGGTTACACATTACACTCAAAAAACATGAAAATAAGAGTTCCATTAAAAATAGTGGAGTAATGGTTATCATTAAAGCACTGTATTTTTTGATTTTCAAGGATAGAAACATATTTTTTCATCAACATCAGATTTTGAATTGTGGAGGATATACGAGAAATTGATTATACTAAATTTATTTTACTGGTATTTAAGATTGATTGGGTTGAAATTAATAGTTGTCTGAAACATAATGAGTATGTATTTATAATTATGGAATTGAAAGTATTTATTTTTGGGGATGAATAATTTATTATGGTGATGCATAAACAAATTTTTTATGTATTTGACTCATCAAATGATGAGTGGTATGTTCTTTTTCTGGGGGAAAATTCATTATGGTGATGAGAATAATCATATTGTTAAAGTATTATTTTAAATTTCTCCATTTTTTTCATGATTAATTGTTGATAAAACTAACTCTGATGTGGACATTCTCTATGCAGTTTGAAATGATCATGTAGAAGGGATATGTGAAAATACTCCATTATTCGCCTAATCAATTAGGTAATATGTTTTTTCTTTGAGAAACTGATAGAGTTAAAAACATTATTTTTTTCACTTTTATATATTAATATATAGATGTTTAGAATTCCAATTATTTTTGTAATATTTTCTATAATCAACAGACTGAGATATCCATTTTTTAGTTGAATTTTGTTTCCTTAATAATTTTGTTGTGACTATTTTCATTATATTTTTCATTTTCAAGTTTACACTTTTATTCAATAAAATATTTATAATTTTATTCCAATTATGAATAATCAAAATTTTAATTATGAAATTTATTTATTTTTAAACAAACACTGGTACACAAAATTACCCATTTTTTAGATTATAATTACTTGTGTGCAGATCGTCTTCTTCTCCAAATAAGATGGTACAAAAGGATGGTGTTCATGACATTACACATTTTACAAAACATTCACTCATATGTGGAGAGTATATAGTGATAATTAACTTTTTTATGATAATTTCCACAAAATTGGCCCACATGACACATATTTTAGGACAAACTTAGCTATGCATAGTTTCTATAGGATAATTATTTTATTCCCTAATTTTAGAAACATGTGCCCATTGGTGAAAGCGCTATTCTGGGAGTCCATAATGGTATATTTTTTTAACATATTTATTTAATTTTATAATGGTTTAAATATTATTCCTTTATTAATATTTTACCTATTCCATTACAGATGATATTTAACTTTCAATAGAAAAAATGAATTAAAAAATCATTTTTACTTTACCACAAAAAGATATAGAGAATTTAATATGAAGTTGAATTCATTTTATATTTTTTGGAGTACATAGAATCAAGATAAATGACTTAAGTATGGGTTTATAAATAAGGAGGTATGGAAGATGTTTTCCTTCAGTTGGTTGGAGGAAAGATTTATTGTATATGTTTTTTGTTGGATAAATTTTTTATCAATTTTGTTTTTGTTTTTTTTTAATTATTTATAATTATTTACTAATAAGTATATATATTATAATTAAGTATGGTTAAAACAAGGTTATGTAATTTTAAACTAATTTGTTTAATTAATTTTAATTATTTTATAACTTTTTTCCTTATGTAAAAATCCTCCAGGAAAACTCCCCAAGTGATATAGTTTCATAATTTATGCCATCATACAATGTCACATGGTGGGTATCATTTATTAGAACATCAATTTATTTTTTAAAAATTTGTTAACTAAGATCCAAGTCATGTAGAGACTCCAAATATGTTCCACTTGAACCTTTATCCCCTCCCCTCATTATGAAAAATGGAAAAGGGTGAGAAAAAAATAGGGGAAGTATATTATCGATCCATTAATGGAAGTAGCTAAAAAGATTAAAAGTAATTAATTTTTACTTTTCCTCAATATTACTATTCTGTAAATTTATCTAAAAAATATTACATTTGAAAATATTACTTCAAGAATTTATTTAGGAGAAAATAACACATGGGACCATCATCCCTCAAGGTAGGATGGATACTACTTCCACTACTATAGGTAATCTATAACACCTAGGCTACATGAGAGGGTATAAATAGGGTATTGTTTTTTTAAAAAATATTTTTCTTTCCCCTAGTATATAATTGATGGGGGAAGAATATAAGTAAGAAATATATTCTTTGAAAACAAAGTTTTGAAATTTCAATGAGTCAATAGATGATAGAATTTAATCATACGTATCAATTATTCCTACAGATGTGATGAGGCATATGCAGCCTGTACAGCCTATATATCCTGCCAAACCATATCTTCTACCTCCACATTTAGACCTAAAAGTGTATTATGAATTTTATACTAGATATCCCAATTTACATATTTTAACATACAAAATTTTACATCATCTGGGGTATTATTTACCTCATCAGCTTATGCAGTTGGGTCAGGTAAGAGTAGTGGTACATGATATTATTAATCTAATTTTCCTTATGTCTCTACATATTGAGGATGTTTCCATAGTTGGATATAGTATTGGTATTTTTTTTACTTTGTCCAGAAAATATTTTCTATTGGGTGAAATATGAGGTAAGATTTTTTTTTCATCATTTATTTATCATTAAATTCTGAATAAATTGTAAAATTTTCTTATGATTAACTTAGATAAGAGTATCTAAAATTGAAGTAATCACTGCAATGGAACAGAAAATTTAAGTTTTCATTACCTTCAGATACTCCTTAGGAAGATGATTGGGAAACAATGTTATCAAAAAAAATTATATTAGATAATTATTACAATTTTTGTGACTTTTGACAAATGTGGAACATATTATATGTTAAATATTATTAAAAATGACATCATAGATGTTTTAAAGTGTGATTAGCTCAATGTACCATTGTTACTCTTGTTTTATATTTATGTAAATTTCACCTTTTAATTTATTTTCATTAAGTAAACATATGTTATATTGATTAATTAATTAATTTTCTAATAAGGTTTCTACGTAGTCCTTGCACCTAATATGATTTCACTTTTGTTTATGGTTTTATATACATAAAATATATTTTAACAAATGTGAAATACTTAAACCAAGAAACTAGTATTGAAAATGTATCTGAAATATTAAAAAACATGTAGATTACATGTTGGTCTTTTTAAATTCATTGAATGGTGAGAAAAAATATATAATTATGAACCACTATTCATTATACAATTATTAAAGAGTATTTGTTATATTGTAGGGGACATTGTATGTTATGCATGTTAAAAGTGATATTAAAATATCGACATTTATAGATTTCATAGTCATTGAATCAAAGCCTTGTGATATATAGGACATTAAATGGATTTTTAAAACCCTATAATTTTATTTAATTTTAATATCCTATGATTCCATTATATATATTTTCAATAAAATAATTTTGAGTGTGATATATTTCTTCACACACACTAAAACAAAGGTTTTGACACATTATTAAATTAAAATAATAATCTTTCAAATATCATTGCGATAACATATAATATATCTATATATGGTATAAAATATTAAAATTATTATAATTATAAAATTGGAATGAAATAATATTTGAAACACTTAATGCTTAAAAAGGTCATTTTAAATAAAAGTAGATTAACATTATATTTTTTATTTTTTATTAAAATTTAAATATATAATTTTTTAGAAATATAATTAAATTAAATTAAATTCAATATTAATAAATAATAAAAATATCAACTTAGTATAAATATTTGGAATTTTCCTAAAGAATTTAATTTTAATGTGAATAGTAAAAAATGCTGGTTTTCGATAATTTTATCTCTAATTATGATTTTATCAGAAAATAATAATTACATAAATATTTATGAAACCCTTTTATATAAAAATATATTTATTTATTTAATATATTTAATATATCATTTTTGAATACTCGTGATTAACATTATTTAACATATGAGATATTTTGTTACAAAATTTGGTTTTTGAAATGTTATTTGTTTTAATTTTAATTTTAATTTTAATTTTCTATTATTTAGAAAATTAGTTATATTAAATGATGGATAAAATTTTATTCAGAATTTCGGATTTTTTTTAAAGGTCCTTCTATATTTTAAGCAATAAATTAATTACCATGATTAATATTTAATTAAAACCAATTATTGTTTAAGAGAGTAGTCTAATGTGGCTTCAAATTTCTAAAGTTCACAAGAAAATCTATTATAAATATTAGTAATTTTTTAGGTTGTAGAGTCTTACCAAAATCTATTATAAATATTCCATTTCCTACCTCACCTAACTTTCAGGTCATCTCATTCTTTCCCCTTACATAACATTCTTTTCCACAAAAATCTCCCTTTCCTTTATTTATAAAATAGTGCATTACCAATCCTTCAAAGTATTAACTTTATTTACATTTAAAAGAAAAAAACATACCAATTTACCCATCCTAGAAAATTCTCCCATTATCCTAAGGCTTTTTTTCTTTAATTATCCTAATCACTTCATTTGCACAGATAATTACAAGGAAAATAAAAGTTCCTAACATGAGTATTACTCTTCCCTTTGTCATTATTTTTAATATTCCTCTTTCTAATATTTAATAAAATGGTTAATATAATTAATTAAGTATCATTTATATACTTAAATTTCAATATATTAATTTCAAAACAATTATACATTCATTCCATAGCATCCACTAAGAAAAACAAATGCATCGATTGTCCCTATATACAGACTACCACCTCCAGGATGTGATGCGGTTCATTTTTCATAACTGCCTCTTATGGATGGTATATAAGATGGGATTTAGAAATAAATATGTTTTTCATGTCACTTATAAAAAATTTAAATGATCACCTTTGTTATTTAACTTAATTTTTTCCATTCGTTATGGAATTAGATCATTAATCATGCAAATGTGCGGACTACCACCTCCATGGACAATGTTTCCTATTTTTATTAACCACTGAACATGTATGGAAATAAAACTGTAATTAATTAAATAATATTATTTTTATAACATTATTATAATTTTGAAATTATGAATTTTTATATACCACCACTTTGTCTATTTAATGAGAAATGTGTTCGTTAAAAGTGTGTATGTGCGGACTACCACCTCCACGAATGATGAATTTCATAGGTCAAAACCAACCATCATTAATGGTTCAAATAATAAATTTTTTAAATATATATGAAATATATTACAATAATAATATTATGTAAAAGTTATATTAACATTATTTAATATAATTTTCTTTCTCATTTGATCATTATGATATTCTTTTTTTGTTAGTTTACTACCTACACAAGCGATGTTGTAATATTTATATAGTGAATGATTAAGGATTGTTATAAACTTTTAATTAAATGTAATAATAAATTATTAAATATATTTTAATTTTTATAAAGTTATAAAATTAATAGCCAAACATATTAATAATATATCATCTTTGTTCATTAAAAACTATTGAAATAAGTTTCTCTCCATCTTTCGCTTCACGAGTTATAATTAAAACTCACATGGAATTAAAGTGGAACATTATAAATAATAATGGAATACATATTACATAAAAATAGTTAGTCATAGAATGACTAAATTGTTATAAAATATCAATGATCAAAATTTACATTACAATGTTTTTTCATGAAAATTAAAAGTGTTAACACCTAAATTTGTAAATAAGATATAATGAACCACTATATTAATATTAAATAATTATAAATAATGTACATAAAAGGGTTATATATATAAATAAGGATGTTAAATTATTTATTAATATTTTTATATTGGGTTTATTCTTTTCAACTGTTATGTTATCATGAAGTATATTTTATTCATGGTATTTGATGTTCATTTTCAACCTCTTTCTCCTTCAAGTATTTTGATTAAAATATTACTAAAGTTGTAATTATTTTCTTGAATCAAGTCCCTTTTCCAATGATTCATGAAATAACTTCTTTATTTTGATATTCCAAGTATATTTTCCCTCAATTAAATTTTTAAATGGTATATTTCATTTTTCTCTGGGAATATTACATCTCTTCATTAATATCCTCCTCTTTGATGAAATGATTCCTCAAATAAAATAATGGTGTTGATAGGATTGACTCATATACTTTAAAATTGATATTTTTATTCAATTTAAATTTTTTACCTATAAAAATTGTGATCTATAACCTGAATATTCTTCATCTTAAGTAACTTTCAAGTTTCACCTCACCTTTTATCAATGAATGGTTTTCTCAACCCTTTTATAATGTGTGTTTCACTAAAACGTTTTAATAGACTTTAAATGTTTTTTCAATGATTAATTTTCAAAAATTAACACTTTTAAATTAATTTTCAACAATGTTCAAAACGTCCTTATTTCAAAAAAATTATAAAATGAGAATTTTCATCTACATTAGACTTCTTTAAAAAAATTAAATAAATTTTTTTAAATCTTTCCGCACGGGAAATTTTTGACCAAAAGGAATCAATTTTATATGTTTTCATTTGAATGTATATTTTTTCCACCTCTTTAATTTTCTAAGAGACTTCATATATACACTTTTAATTTTTCAAAAATAAAATTATTATTCTCATGGTTTAATAAAATCATCCTTTTGAAATGTTTTCAAATAAAAATGGAATTTTTTATTTTCAAATAAATTTTCCTAATGGTTCTAAGGGTTTTATTCATCTATGTCATATGCCTGATCAAAGGTATTCTTAAAATGATACAATCCACCTTCCTTATCTACATGGATTATGAAATTCTATTTTACACCTATTGTATAATATATAACGTATTTTTATGGGCCTAATCATCCACATCTATAAGCATGATTTACTTCCAATTATTTTCTTTGTGAATGCTCTATATTGTGATACTTAATAGAAGGGTTTTTACTAAGATTCGTAACACAATGATTGATTGGGGATATTATTGTAAAAATCATATATCCATTTCATATATGGTATAAGCACCATATTCATAATCATCTTTGTTGGGGGTAATTTACCTAGAATAATGATTAAATTCATTGGATCCCATTTATTTTACATGGGTTTATCATGTCATTTTTATAGATGAAATCATGAATTCTTTATTAGGAAAATATCTAGAAATAATATAAAACAAATTATATATTCATGGGTTGTAATGCTATGTTTATTAAAATCATGTGGCCCATCATGTTTGTATTTTATTATGTGATGGGTGGGCTTAGAATTATATATCCTTCAAATGGATTGGGTAATGTTTCCATCTCATGATATATCATGGTGTGTGGTTAGTGATCCTAGAAAACTATGGTGTGTGGATTGAAAGCCTATCCAGCTATGTTATGATAACAAGACATGTATCCTTGAATTATTCATATGATTTCATGTTTATGTTATAACCACATTAATATGAATTCATTCCCTTATGTTATGATCATTCTTTAATCCTTATTTTTATGATATCATATATTTTTTCCATGTTATATAGCTTATTATCATTATTGTTATGATATCATATTAGGCCTCACATCTCTCTTATTATGATTAATTATTATGTCTACCCTTACTCAGCATTTGTGTTCATCCATTATTTTGTTTCCTTTACCTAGGTTATGAAAGAAATTATTATGTATTTTCATACTAAAAGTGTATCATGTGTATAGAATTTATTGGAGATGTTAATGACTCATAATGTATTTATTATCTTCATGTATAGTAGGAAAAAAGTTTCCATTGGAAGATAAAGAAATGGGATTTATTAGTAAGTGATATGTCCTAAATCTAAAAAACTTTAAACAAAAAGATCCTAGGATTATAAATCTGAGAAATATATTTTAATCATAGATGTGTATCATAGAAAATGTTGCAAGTTATCTATTTTTTAAACAAAATCTGAGAGCATGGATCTGGGGGTGGTGCATTAGGCATCAGAGCGGTGCTTAGAAACATTAGGGGTTAGGATTATATTAGTTAAGGATGACTTAATATTTAGTAATTAAATCAAGGTTTGATGAGTTAAGGATCATCTTAGTTTAAAAGGTATAGAGAATCCTTTATGTAGGAAGTTTTAAATATTTTATTTTGGGATTAGGATAAGAGAACATTAGTGGAATACCTAGGTATAAGTCTTAGTATAAGCAAACCACTTCAAATTTTGGTAATGTAGAGAATATGGGGATTTCATAGTAATTACACCCATGTTTAGATACTAGTAGTTAGATATAGGTTTTCCAAAGACAAATCAAGTGGTAAAAACCCTAAAAAGAGTTGGTTGTGTATATCATGTTCATCATTCTGGTGCATAGTGAATAGTCCCTAAATACACACCTTGAAAACACTCTTGGGAGATATGTTGGGTTAATTCATGTTCTCTTTACAAACCATTATAAATAAATTCAATATATTATTTTATGTAAGCTAACTAGATTAGATAACCTAATAGTAAAAAGGTCATGGATAACCTAGATTCAATCTAAAGACTCATAGTTTAGGGTATGCACATAATTTATGACTTATTTATTCTAAGATCATAGTTTTACCTTTTAAAATTTTCTAATTTAAGTATTCTCATCCCTAAACATTATTTTAATGTAATGGTTGGAGGAATAATTAACCTAGATAAATATGGATACAATGGATAATATGGTGATATTTCAGATTTTTAATCTATTAGGATGAGAAATGGGGTCAAAAATCATATTGTTATTCCAAACCAACTACCCTAAATTATGATTAATGAAGTGAATATAGTTTAATTACTCACACACCAAAGAAGATAAGGATGGATTCTTGAGAAAATTAAGGTGACAAAGATGATGAAGGAAAATAGATACAATTTCCATCATGCCAGATATATAGAAAGAAACATATTCGGTAATGTATCAAAGGAACTATAAAATTTTTTATGCATAGAAAAGGAGGAAATAAAACATATATATGTTGAGGGAAAATGAAGCATCCAGTTAACTCGATAGAGAAAGAATATTTGTCTTCTATTTTTACTCAACATATAAAATTTTACATTTCATTTTAAATTTTATCTTAAGTAATGCATATCTTTTTGATAATTGTAATTAATATATCAGTAAAAAAAATTGAGGATGTAATATATTTAAGGGGGATAATGTAAAAACCTAAGATTCCAGTACATATTCTCCTTTAAATAATTTTGAGTGTGATATATTTCTTCGTACAGACTAAAAGGATGGTCGTAAAACTTTATTAAATTAAAATAATCATATTTAAATGATTATAATGATAATATATGATATATTTATATTTTCCATAAAATATTAAAATTCTTTAAATTAGAAATTTTTAATGAATTAATATTAGAAACACTTAATGTTTAATAAAATTATTTTTAAATAAAATAAGTTAATCTTTATATTTTCTATTTTATATGATAAGTTCAATATATAATTATTTTAGAAATATAATTTGGTAAAATAAACTAAATATTTGAATTTATAATACCAAAATCATATTAGTATGAATTTTCGGGATTTTTATGGAATATTTAACTTTTAAGTGAATAGTGAAAAATACATGTTTTCACTGATTTTATGGATAATTAAAATATTATCATAACATAAGAATGAATTAAATATTTATGAAACCCTTTTTATCTAAAAATTTATTTATTTATTTATTATATTTAATATATCATGTTTAAAAATGCATGATTAACATTTTTGAACAAAAGCAATATTTTATTATAAAAAAATTCGATATATTATATGTTTTAAATTATAAATAAATTTTATCATATTTAGAAATTGAATTATATTAAATGGAGGATAAATTTGGATTCAACATGTCAAAATTTAGTTGCAAGGGTAACATTATATTTTATGTAATAAATTCTATAGCTACCCTGGCTTTTCATATATAGATATTAAATATTTTTAAATTAATATTAAATACCTAAAATTCATACATTCTTAAGGAGTGTAAAGGTTTAGTGTATTTATAAAATAGATACAAAATCTTCATATTTCATTAAATATCTTCATCATTTCTTGGAAAAACCTTCCCACGTAGTACTCTCCTTAGACATACCCTACTTAAAACATTTCTTCATAACCTGGGAAAGGAAACCAAGGAATGGGTGAGCTCAAATTATTAGTAGGGGTAAAAAAGGGAGATGTCATCGATCAAATAATAATAACTAGAGAATACGTATAAGTTAACATGAAAATAACATTTGAAAACCATACGTTGTAAAATAAATAAAGTTGGCATGAAAATAGATTTCTGGAATACACATAAGATTAGAAAATATTGTGTTGAGAATAACCCCTAAGACATTAATAACATGTTATGCCAGGGCTAACCACCAATGTAGCTGCTTCAGGAATGGGATAGCCTCTAATGTACCCTCTTTCTTACCTGAGACAACATCATGTGTACCCAATTTTGGGCATGGGATAACCTCCCATGTACCCTCTTTTGAACCTGGGATAACCTTTAGTGTACCCACTTTTGGTATTGGGACAACCTCCAGTGTACCCTTTGAGCTCATAGAACATTAATCATTACCCAATAAGTTGTACGGAGATATAGGTCTCACCCATTACATAATCCATACATTTATTTTCAATAATATTATAAATCTTTCACCATAGAGTAATCCATAGAAATAAAATGTGTTTCATAAACATTTTATCATGGCATAACTCATTGAAAGGAAATGGGTTTCATAATCATCTCATTAAGTATTAATTTTATAACCCATGAAAAAGGAATGATTTTCATAAACATCTCTTCATCAGAATCATAATCGATCTAAAGAAAGAATAAGGAAGGAAAAATTGGGTCAAATCGCCATTTAAACATAAGAAACACCAAAGGTTGTCTTTGTTAATGAATATAAATTCCATAAAAGATCATTAAAACAATATTAAGGAAAATATCCTTTACATTTTGAAAATACTTCTTTAAAATATAAAAATTTCCCAAATATAAAATAAAATAGTTTCTTTTAAAATAACATTGGAAACTTTTAAAGTGAGATATAAATCATTGAGTATTTAGAGTAGTGGGAAATATAGTTCATGTCATACAAATTAAAATAAAGATTCTTTTCACATTTCCGTAAAAAGAAAAAATTACCTCACTCGGTAAAAGACAAGAATATTTATTTTTAAAAAAATAGTAAAAATTAAAACAATGGTAAATATGTCTTTAAAAAAATTATAATAGTAAAATTATAATTTAATACATATTTAGAAAACATGGATATAGAAAAGAAATTATTTTTGACCGAAGATAAAAATAGAGTCATTTTTTCCTTAAAAACATTATTTTAGTCTATATAGTTATTAAAGAGCGGAAAATGAAGGGAAATAATGTTTTAAATAAAAAATAGACGATAATAAAATAAATGAATTTTATTGATATGTAGATCATCACATTTTATTATGAGACACTTAATCATAAATAATCCTGATAAACAATGGGATTGTAACATAAAACCATTACCACTTTGTTAAATTTTTAATCATAATCCCCATCAAAGAAACAAATATATATGGATATTTATATACAAAAGTTTTCATGAGAATACTCCTTAAAAAAATTCATTATAATTATATACACCACACAAAAGAAACATGTGGTGTATAAGGCATGTGTACCATGGAAATTAAAGTGAGAAGAAAATCACACAACACTTTGTAAACTTTTGAATCATAAACCCCATTAAATAATAACATGAAATAAAAAATTAAATATAATGAAAACAAGTATATTCATGATAAAATATATCAAATATTCAGTATATAAACCACAAAAAATAAACATGTGATGCATATTTCATATGTCTCTTAGAAATAAAAGATATACTAAAAATATTTTACCTTTAGTCTTGACTTCCTTCGTACACATTCTAACCTACTTATCTTAGAAAAACCACCTTTGGATATCTTATTGAGGACCCTATGGTTTGTTTTTTTAGAAGAATATAAGCTCTAGAACATGGAAGAGGATTTTGGGGAGAGATTTTTACAATTTTTGGTTGATCAAAATGACTAATGAGGTGTGAAAAAGTGGGTGGAGGAGGATCCCTTTTATAATTGATGAGGAGTGACATTTTTGTAAATACCCAAAACAATTCAATAATGGGAAGTCACTATCCTCCCAAGTGACTCAAAAATTTATAAATAATGGAGTTTAGGTAAGACATGTTAAATACAAACATTTACTAAAAAATAAAATCACATTTTTTAAACATGTTATTCCTCAGCCTCTAAGATTAATTACTTTTACTATTTTAGTTTTCACCACAGTAACCTGTTTGTTTAATTTTTTACCTAGGTAATTTATCCTTTAAGCTAAAAAAATATCCTTTTTAGAAAAATTTTAAACATCAATTCTAAATATGAATTCAAATTTATAAAATAAAATTAATATGAGTGTGAAAAATTAATTTTATCATAGATGCATGTAACGCATAAAATCCTATTTTAAGATTAACTATGGTAATTAATATCTAATATTTTTACAATTAATTATGAAAAAAAATTATTTTATATTATTAAATAATATTAATTATTATTATTCTAAAAAATTAATCCATTTTACCAACTTCATTTCATATAAGTGGCACATTTAAATTTTAAATTAAACCAGCAAGCATGACGAAAATATGGTTTTCCAAAGAAGTTTTATTATGAAAAAACATTGTATAAAAATTAAAAATAAAATTTATTAAAATAAACTAAATTTGATTAATAATAATATAATTTTACTAATTTTACCTATAAAATAATTTTAAAATTTTGAATTTTGTAAATTATTTAAACAAAAAGGTAGTATTCAATACTAATCATTATTTTTCATTATCCATCAAAAAACTAATCATTTCAAAAATTCACTCTAATAATATTTTTCCATTTTGATTTCAAAAATTAAATTAATTTTCTCAAATAAATTTTATACAAGTAAAAAAATAATTTTGAAATAAGTGTGCAAAATGCGATGAAAATGTTTTCTAGAAAAAAATGTTGTTTTTAAGCATAAAACTAGATTTCTTATTACCTCATGCCTAAAAATATTATATAATTGATAAAACACTAGATTTAATAAATTATATATTTAAATTTCATTAAAATCATCAAACAATATTTACTATTTTAATTTATTAAGATAAAAACATATTAACCACATAAACAAAACTCAGAAAAACTTTTCTTTTACTTTCAAATAATTTTTATTTTTATTTCTAACCAATTGATACCCAATGAATTTATTTTATAAATTTATAAACTGCATAATATTTATAATTTAGTGAGGCATATTCATACCCTAAAATCCAATGGATAGGTGATAATGGTCAAGTTTAAATAAAAATAAGAATAATATATTGTAGTTCGTTAAAACTCAGTATTGTGTGTAACATAAGATATCAAAGAAATAAAATTCATTTGAAAAAATATATATTTCATTAAATATCAGGGTGTTACATCCCCCTATTAATAAATTTCATCGTCACAATTTTAATCTGTACTCAGTGGGTTTGAAATCTAAAAATTCCTTTATGGAAAATGCACATCATAAAAAGGGTCAATAAAACTTGCACTTGAAAAGAGGGAAAATAAATTTTGAAAATCATATTGAATAGAATATAACTAGGTTTCCAAATAGGATAAATTTGGTGGGAATTGAAAATATGGACATTTAAGAGAAAACTAATTCCAATATACTAATAGATACTCATAGAGAACATGGTTTGAAGATAGTTAATAGCCAAAAAGCATTAAATATGTGATGGGTGAAAATACTATTCATTCAACAAAAATGGTGGTAAATTTTAAAAAACTTTATTTAAATATCGTTGACCTAAATTTGAATAATTTTCAGTAGAATATATATTTACTTGATTTTGTTCCATTTAATAAGAACAATATTATCCATTGGTTATGCTTTAATCTATTTCCACTTCATTTCATACTCCATGAAATGAATATTCAAGATGGGTTTTTTTATGCCTTAAGAAATAAAATTAACATTTAATGGGTTATAAGATCCATAAAAGTGTGTAATTTTATTCCTCCTATCTCAATATATTTTCCAAAACCAAAAAGGTTAAAAAAAAATTATACATTATGGATAAGTACAAAGCATCAACCTATAAAACATCAACAATAAAAACCAAAGTTCAACTTAAATCATCTGATAAATAACTAAACCTAAATTTCTTCAAAGTATTCTATAATAAGATTAAAAATTAAATATTAGAATTATTTTTGTAACATATTATTCAAATAAAATTTTAAAATTTATCTCCGAATAACATCATTCTCTCTTAATGACTCGTACCAGAAATGTATATGTCCAAATCATATAATCTCCAAGATATAATAATCATTTCCATTAATAAACTAAGTCACCATAAATCCATATTAAAATCAAACATGATTACAAAACATAATTCAACATTTATTCCCAAAATAAAATCCAATATTGTTCTATTTATTTTAATCATATAACATTCCCAAAATAGTGAACTTATTCCAAAATAATATTAATCACCAAATAAATTTTATATCCCATATTTATCTCTGAAATATAATCTATATCTATCACATCATTTTGAAAAAATAAATTTCATACTAACTAGGACATCACGTAGTCCAGGGGAAGGCATTCCACCCTTATCAACCATTGGTTGTTGGTTTAAGCCACACGGCCTATTCAGATGCAATAGATTATCCTTTTTACTACATAATATATTAATATAAACCTTATGGATTTCCCAAATATATGCTAAACATCCTTAAAAATAACCTTAATCCTAAAAATATCATATAAACCCTGAAGGTTATCAATACCTTTAAACCAATGAAAAGATCATTATTCTCAAATAATACTTCAAGTTGAGCTTAGGGGTAACATATATCTTATCCAAATAAAAAATCCCCCAAATTTTCATTAATCATATTGAAATTTCATCACTAGAAACCTAAAAAGGGATTTCCAATAATTTGAACTTTTTATCAACCTTAAACTCGTAAATTGTGATGTCCCGACCCGGGAGCCACTGAACAGTGCCTCGAGCCAGTTGACCACATGCCCTCAAGCGCACCTCCCCGTATACGAGAGGGTGTCGACTAGTAGAAAGGGTCTGGTAAGTTAGTCTTGGGGAGACTATACCCTCTGTTATCAGAATAAAACACAATCAGAAGAAAATAGAAATAACTAAGTACGGAAGAGTATAAATAACCAGAACAATTACATGACATATGATAGTCAAAACCAAAAAATACAATATTGAACTAAAAGGTAAAACATTCTAAGACAATGCAAGTACCAAGTGTCTACAATGAAACTCAAAGTAAAGACACAACGACTCCAAAACGGGTCCTGAACCACGCCGGGTTCCCTCTCCCACACTCCAATTGCAAACAACAACCTATCCCAGGGCCTTTCCCTTATCTTGTCCCGCAACAACAAAGTCTGCTAGGGTGCCGAATAGGCTGCCCGAATAGGGTGTGAGTACAACATAGTATTCCACCACCAACGGAGTCTAAAATGAGTCCAATCAAATGATATTGCATGCAATTTAATAAAGCAATCAACACAATTCATAATTTGAATAGTTACCACATTTTCATTTAATCTTTAATAATTACATTAGGCCAAGTTCAATTCATGTTTCCCATTTGAATCATCATTCATTATAATCATTAATCATTTGGTGTAGGTTATCATACATATCACCCAAAATATCTTTTGAATCATCATTCATTATTATCATTAATCATTCAGTGTAGGACATGATGCCTAGAACCACACATCTCTTTGAGTGTTGGTCTTCATGCCTTGCACTCCAAAATCTCAAGCTTGGATAACTATTAGGGAGGAATTCCATGTCTAAGTCCCAACTTTTAATAGGTCTAGGATGCCTTGAATAGCACTAAAAAATCACTGCCATTTATTCATTATTTAACTATCAAGAATTTTACACATTAATCATTTACTAATCTGATGATTAGTTAAACATTTCATTGGCCATTAGTTAATTCAAGAATTAACTAATCACATAACCCATTAATTAATTCATCAATTAATTAATCAATCAAAACCATTATCATTCCATAATTAATTCTTTACACTTAATTATCTATTTAAAATCTCAAAAATTAATAATTAATTCTCACAATTAATTATCCTTAATCACATCATGAAACATAATTAATTTTCCCAATTAATTATCTTTTGTCCACATCATGGAACATAATTAATTATCACAATGAATTATCTTACAAATCCAAACATCATTTCATAATTAATTCGCCACAATTAATTATCTTTCCATATTCAATTTAATATATCAAATAAAATATCAAATCTCATAAGATCAATTTGGGAAACCCCATCCATTTGTTCTGTGATCAATCATTAATTAACCAAAAAGGAAATTCACAAGTCAATTTTATATTCCTAATTACTCCAATTTAGGAATTCAATTATCAAGGAAATCAAGAAAGTACATAAACTCATAAACATATCATAAATAATGACTATGGGAGTTCGATTTGGACCACCTACCTTGGTTTATTGATGGAAGTTATCCCAACAGAAATCCACAAAATCCAAGTGGCACAACGTCATCGATCAAGCTCCGGATCTAAATCCATAAAACCAAAATTAAGATCAAAGGCATCATGATCTTGAAAATCTACATCTATATTCACAATCCTAGATCTAGATCTCAACCCATAGGTTTAGATCCATGTAAATGGTGAAGATACTCCATGAAAAGACCTAGAAAAGATAAGAGAAAGAATGGAAGAAGCATTGTGATGAAATCCACTTACCAGGAGGAGAGCGAATCTTAAATCCGGGATTACAATCTCAAAGAAAGGTGTTAGGATCACCTTACAATCACTCTATAAGGCTTTGGGAAAACCTATAATTTGTCAGGCCTGATCCAAGGTCTAGATATGGGAGTCCTAGGGGGTTTGGGTTGTTTTAAAATAGATTTCTAGATATTAAAAACTGTGTGCACGGTTTCCTAGGGAGAGGAGTGTGCTTAGGAAAACCTTTCACCAACCAAGCAGACTCCACTACCAAGTTTTGGATGGTTGGAAAAATTTGGTCTCATTGTTTTTCAAACTGTGAAAAAACCGTGTGGAATCCTCTGACAAGTTTTACATTCTTGGCATGGTTTGGTCTCACGGTTTGTCAAACCGTGCATAAACCGTGCACAGCCCACTGTCCGTTAGTTTTCCTTAAAAATTCTCCCAAATTAAACCAAATACACTTATCCAATAAAAGGTAATTAAAAACATAAAAATTACCTGAAATTGTTCCCTAGATGACTCCAAAAAAAAGGTCGAGATCTTACAATCTCCCCATCTTATAACTGCTCATCCTCGAGCTGCACTCTTAAACTTCTCTAAGATTCCAAGCCAAAAATATTGGGTCATTGAGACCTCATGTATGCTTCCCATTCCCAAGTTTCCTCTTGAACATTTCCATATTTCCATAACACGTCAACTAACAACAGGGTCTTCCCCCATAACACTTTCTCATTGCGACCCATCACACGTATCAGATGCTCCTCAAATGATGCATCTATCTCGAGATCAACCTCTTCAACAACAATCACATGGGAAGGTTCGAGGTGATACCTCCATAGTTGTGGAACATGAAAAACCTCGCACATAGATCTGAATTTATGTGGAAGTGTTAATCGGTACACCAACAGCACGATTCTCTCTGGCACCTCAAATGGTCCCATAAACCTGGGTACTAACTTGCCCTATCTTTGTTTCCTGTGGTGACCCAATCTGGAAAACACACAAAGGAATAAATGACCCCCCTCTGTAATATCTAGGGGTTGTCTCCATCTATCATCATATGACTTCTTTAAACTCTGAGTCATAGCCATATGCTTTCGAATCAACTGCACCTTCTCCAATGTATCTTGAATGAGACTCGGTCCAAACAGATCTGACTCACCCACCTCTAACCAACATAGAGGTAATCTACAAGGTCTATATAATTCTCCTCATATGGTGATATATTTAGTGTTTCCTGGTAACTATTGTTATAGGAAAACTCCACTAAATCCTTGTGCTTCTAACAAGAACCACAAAAGACAAGCACACATTCTCACAGCATATCCTCTATCACGTGTATGTAATACTCTGACAGACCATATGTCTGTGGGTGGAAGGTCATACTTAATAGAACATGTATACCAAGAGCCTTTTATAAGACCTTCTAGAAGCATGAAGTAAAGAATGGATTTTGATCTGAGACAATAGTCTATGGCACCCCATGAAAATGAACTATCTCTCTCTTGTCCAGTTCTCCCGACTGCTCTACTGTACAGGTTTCTTTAATAGGCAAGAAGTGTGCTACTTTTTTTACTATGTCCAAAATAACCCAAATAGAATCATTCTTCCTTAGATTCATTGGAAGTACTACTACTAAGTCCATAGTGATGTCATTCCACTTCCATTCTAGAATAGTTAGCGACTTCAACATGCCTCTAGATTGTGGATGCTATACTTTTGTGAAACATCTTGTTACGAACCCTGCTATCTCCTTTTTAATTCCTAGAAACCAGAACTGCCATTGAAGGTCACGGTACTCTTTTTCAATCCAGTATGTACCACCCACCTTGAAGCATGAAATTCTCGCATGAGTTCCTCATGAATACTCATCGGCACAACAACCCGATTTTTCACATAGATGATTTAATCCTAGTATATTTTCCAGTCTGTAGGTTTCTCACCACCTTCAAGGCTTTCTCAAAAGGAAAAACACTTTGGATCCTAGTAATGCCTATCCCTGAGTAGTCTCAAGAGTGTAGACTCCACATCTAGAGAAACCGGAGTTATCCTCTCATGGCTCTCTTTAACTACCACATGCATTTCTACCAGCAAAGTCACCATCTCCCACTCCGCACTTGACTCATGTACCAACTGAGTCTGAGTTTTTCTACACAAATCATCAGCCACACTATTCCCCTTTTCAAGTGTATATTCTAGTTCAAAATCAAAGGACTGCATATACTCCACCCATCTTCGCTGCTGAAGATTCTAGTCGCACTATGAAAAGATATAATTTAAGGTTTTTTGATCTATAAAAACTATAAAATTTTCACCTAACAGATAGTGTCGCCAACACTTAAGAGCACAAACCACTGCTTCCAACTCAAGCTCATGCAGAGGGTTATTTTATTCATGAGGACTCAAATTCCTAGACCCATAAGCAACAAATCTACCCCCTAGCATCAATATAGCTTCGATTCCAACCCCAGAAGCATCACATAACACTATGTACTCCTCACCTGACTCAGGTAAGATCAAAATTGGTGCTTAAGTCAAGAACTTCTTCAACTCCAGGTAATCATTCTCACATGATTTTTTCCAAACAAACTTTATCCCTTTCTTCGTCAAAACAGTAAGCAGTGTAGCCAACTAGGAAATGTCCTAGATGAATCTCTTATAATAACCATCTAATCCCAGAAAGATTAGAATATTGAAAACATTCTTGGGCTGCTACCAAGAAATCACTGCCTGTACTTTTTCTGAGTCCACTACCACACCCTTTGAGATGATGTGCCCGAGAAAGTGTACCATGTCAATCCAAAACTGACATTTAGATATCTTGGCATACATCCAATGCTCTCTCACTATAACCAGGACGATGTGAAGATGTTGGGCATGATATTCATGAGTCTTAGAGTACACTAATATGTATTCCACTAACACCACCAAAAACTGATCTAAGTATGGATGAAATATCATGTTCATCAAGGCCAAAAACACTGCTGGATCATTAGTCAACCAAAACGGCATTACGACAAACTCATAAAGGCCATACCTACTCTGAAAAGTAGTTCTTAGTATATTAGAATTCCAAACTCTCACCTGATGATACCCTGATCCCATATCGACATTTGATAATACACTAGACCCCTTCAGCTGGTCAAATAAATCATCGATATTCATAAGAGGATATCAGTTCTTCACATTCATCTTATTCAACCTCTAGTAATCGACACATAGGCGTAAAATCCTGTCCACCTTCTTTTCAAACAAAACAGGTGATCTCCAAGGCAACGTACTTGGACAGATAAACCCTTTATCCTCCAACTCCTCCAACTGCAATTTGATCTCTTGAAGCTCAGTCGGTGAAATTCTATAAGGTGGAATAGATACCGGCTTATCCCCCGGCATGAACTCAATAGTTAATTCCATATCTCTCTCGGGTGGACACCCTAAAAAGTCTTTAAGAAAGACATCATGAAATATCTCTACTACTGGGGGAAGGACTTCTTCCCTACCACTCCCATCATCCAACAAAAGACTAGAAACTTGGGTTGTGATCTCTCCCAGTTGCTGAGTAATTGGCCCAGCTCTGCCAACATGGATATCCCATTCTCCAAAAAGGACATATTGGTCACCCTCAGGAGATACAAAGGTCACTCTCTTGTAGTAAAAATCTATTTGGGCTCGGTATGCAACTAGCCATTCAATACCCATAATCAGGTCGAAGCCAGTTATATCAAAGACATAGATATCCCAAAGGAAATGATACTCTATGATCTCTAACGAACATCCCTTACATAAATAGATATTTATAGTCTGTGTTCGAAATGGTGTATTGATATTCATCATCCTACTTATGGACTCCACCTCCAAGATCAAGACATTAACAGAATTTTCATATATGAAGTAATGAGAGGCACCAGTATCGAACAAGGTATTAGCAAAAGTAGATGAAACTAGAACCATACCTATCACTGTCAATGGCCCAGCCTCAATCTCCACAAGTGTAGGCTGCACTGAATGTAACTCTCCTACCCCTATTCCTTGTGGTGTTGTCTGACCCCCTTGAGTAGCACCACTCTGTTGATGTGGGTGTTAATACCCTGAATCACCCATGTCCACTACCTCTATCGCTGCTTCCAGTATAACTCCAACTGTCAGGCCTATATGGTTTAAAATACCCCATTCCCACACTCTGTCTATGAGCAACTCCCCACTCATCACCAGCCTACCGCTGCTTCTGACAAAACTTCAGTAGGTGTCCCATCTTGCCACAAAACTATCACTCCACTAGTGTTCGAGGACAATGTGTACGATAATTTCCATGCCTAACGCACTGGTGAAAAAGAACATGTGAAATATCTCGAGTAACTGTTCCTCCTAACTATCCATTATCCTGAATAAGTTTCTCGTGACGGCACTTCCTTCTTTCAGAAGTCACACTCCCTAATCATCCATCTACATATCCAGTACTAGAAGCCTCCTTCAGGTTCCCCTCTGAAATGAGAGCCTGATTAACCACTTCTGAAAATTTATTCAGCCTAAAGATATTCACCTGGGACTTAATTTCACACTTAAGTCTGTCCCGAAATCGTTTTGCCGAAGATTCCTCATCTGCCACGAAATTTGGAGAAAAATGCTATAAATCTGTGAAACATTCAGAATACTCCATTATAGACATGATTCATTATGTTAGATGCATAAAATATGAAGCCTTATCTTTCCTCAATGTGTCTATATAGAATTGTTCCAAGAACTTCTCCAAAAATTCCTTCAATTACATATCATCAGTCTCTCCAGATCGTACCTGAATGCCCCACCAGTGTTTCATTGAACCCCATAGCATATAAGCATCCAACCTGACCCTCCTCTTAGATGGAGTCTCTAAATGTTCAAGTATCATCTCTATGGATTCAATCAAGAATTCATATCCTTCAGGTCCACACTCTCCTGTAAAATTAAGAGGGTGCTGCTGCTAAAACTCCCTTTTCAGCTCAAAAATGATTTTATAAACCTATCTGGGGTCTCTCTCCATGAATTTCATGAAACGAGCAAAGTTCTCTTGGAACTGCTCTACTTATTCCATTGCTTTCACTAATGGCGCCTCAATCTCCCTATATGGAAGTTCGTTCCGGGCCATACCCCTTGGTCTCTACCTCAACGACCGTTGTGGAGGCACACTCCTACAAATCCAAACAAATGTCTTAGGTACAATAACGCAACCTTATAACATTTACCTAAGAGGAGAAACTAACACAAAAAGTTTCAACATGTTACTTTTCCCTTTTCCTCACCACATGGTTAACACTGAGGCCTTATCACTACCCCCATCCATCCTACTCCAAGGTCTTCATTAACAAGGGTATATTCATTCACATTAATTAATTCAACGGTTAATTAATCACATTATTTCAAATTAATTAATTCAAAACTTAATTAATTTATTATTCCCTTTTCATAAATCAAGTATCTCATTAAACACCCATTTATTATCATTTTACAACATTATTTCAATATCACATCAAGGAAAACAATTCAAGTTTAATAACTTACCCGTATCCCATTTTCCCGTGGGTACCTAGAATGATGCATGTCACAACAACCCTGAGTGCCTAAAATGATGCAAGAAAACTCCATTATCGTGCCTCTTTAGGCCACGAATGAAAATTCAACAATTTTAAAAACAAATATAACATCATAACACAAGTGTATCGCCCAAGGTGAAATAATATACAACTATAACAACAAACATCAATCACAACAATCCCTCCTTGAGTACTCATATTTCCCCCCATACATGGGTTTGAAACTCTAATGAAAGATCTCATTACTAATCCTAGACTCTTATTAATATCATGTATACCTTTTCCCAAAACTATAGGAAAAAATAAGAATAAAGAAAATAAACTCCTCTGATACCACTTTGTGACATCTCGACCTGGGATCCACTGAACGGTGCCCTCAGTCGGTTGGCCACATGCCCTCAAGCGCACCTCCCCATATTCCAGAGGGTGCCAACTAGTAGCGAGGGTCTGGTAAGTCAGTCTTCGGGATATAATACCCATTGTTATAATAATAAAACACTAGTTGAAGCAAATAAAAATAACCAAGTATATAAGTGTATAAATAACCAGAACAAGATCATGACATATGATAGTCAAAACCAGAAAATAAAACACTCAACTTAAAGGTAAACCATGATATGACAATGCAAGTGCCAAGTTTCTACAATGAAACTCAAAGTAAAGACACAAAGACTCAAAAAGAGGTCCCAAAATGCATCTAGTTCCCTCTCCCACACTCCAATCCTAAACAGTAACCTATCCCAAGGCCTTGCCCTTATCCTATCCTACAATAACAAAGTATGCTCAAGTTCTGATCAGGTGTCCCAAATAGAGTGTGAGTAGAACTCAGTAGGCCACAACCAATAGTGTCTAAAATGAATCTAGTCAAAAGATAGTGCTTGAAATTTAATAGAGAAATAAATAAAATTCATAATTTAAACAGTTTCCACATTGTCATTTAATATTTAATCATCACATTAGGCTAAGTTCAGATCATGTTTCCAATTTGAATCATCATTCATTATCACCAATAAACATTTTGTGTGGGTCATCAAGCCTAAAACTCCAAAACTCTTTTGAATCGTAATTCATTATTATCATTAATCATTCAGTGTAAGATGTCATTCCTAGAACCAAAAATCTCTTTGAGTGTAGTTCGTCATGCCTAGCACTCCAAAATCTCAAGCTTGGATAACTATTGGGGAGGAACGCCATGTCTATGTCCCAAATTCTAATCAGTCTAGGACGCCATGCCCAACACCACAAAATCTCATCCATTTATTCATTATTTTATTCTCAAGAATTTTCCACATTGATCATTTAATAATCTTATGATAAGTTAAACATTTCAAAGTCCATTAGTAAATTCGAGAATTAACTAAGCACATAACTCATTAATTAATTCATCAATTAATTAATCAATCAAAAACCATTCTCATTACATAATTAATTCATCACAATTAATTTTCCATTTCAAATCACAACAAGACATAATTAATTCTCAAAATTAATTATCCTTTACCACATAATGAGACATAATTAATTCTCCCAATTAATAATCTTTTTTCAACATCATGGAACATAATTAATTCTCACAATCAATTATATTACAAATACCAACATCATTTCATAACTAATTCACCCCAATTAATTAACTTTACACAATCAATTTAATATACCAAATACAATATCAAATCTCAAAAGGTAAATTTGGTAAACCCCCTTTATTTGTACTATGATTAATCATGAATTAAACACCAAGGCAATTCACAAGCCAATTCCATATTCCTAATTACTAAAATTTAGGAATTCAACTTTCAAGTAAATATATAAATTTCATAAACTCATACACATATAATAAATCATGAATATGGGAGTTTGATTTAGACCACCTAACTCAGTTTATTGACGGATGTTAGCCCAACAGAAATCCCCAATATATGAGGTGCATAATGTCATCGATCAAGCTCCGGACCTAAATCCCTAAAAGAAAAATTAAGATCAAAGGCATCAAGATCTTGAAAATATAGATCTATATTCACAATACTATATCTAGAACTCAACCAATATGTTTAGATCTATGGAAACAGTGAAGATATTCTCTGAAAAGACATATAAAAGATAAGAGAAAGAATAAAAGAAGTTTCGGGATGAAATCCACTTACTGGGAGGAGAGTGAATCTTCAATCTGGGCTTTCAATCTCGAATAACAGTGTTCGGATCACCTTGGAATCCCTCTGGAAGGCTATGGGAACACCTAGAATTTTTCAAGCCTTAGAAAAGATCGAAATATGGGACTCCTGAGGGGCTCGGATGGTTTCAAAAAGAGATTTTTTTTTTATTAAAAACCATGTGCATGGTTCCCTAGGCAGAGGCGCACGGTTAGGAAAATCATGCCCCAGCCGTGTGGACTCTACTGCCCAGTTTTATATGGTTAGCACAGTTTTATCGCACAGTTCGTCAAACCGTATGCAATGTGTGCGGAATCCTCTATCCATTTTTTCATGCTTGGAAGAGTTTTGTCACATGGTTTTTCAAAATGTTCATATCCCATTTTCCATTAGTTTTCCTTAAAAATTCACAAAAATGCACCCCATGCCACTACTCCAAATCAGAGGTACTTTAAAATATCAAAATTACCTGAAAATGTTCCTGAGATGACTCCTAAAAAAGGTCGGGATCTTACATAAACCCATGGTAGTATCCATTACTCTTAAGTTAGTATTTCATAAATACATTTATGCTTCCTAAGTAAACACAATACGTACATGTTCCATTATTCTTATAATTAAAATATTATTGATAAAAAAACATTTACAACATAATTCATAAATACCAATATATAAATACTTCAAATTTTCTATAGTTTCTTCCTTGGTCTCTATGTTAACCATTAAAATAGGGTATTGACTCATATAATGTTATTGTTCCTCACACAGAATACATTGAACTCCTTGAAAATTCGATGCTCTGTGTCTTTCATATCCACACAAAATACTTTTTTCCATTCCACTAATACATTCATTTGAGTACTTCTTACCACATTATTGATATATATTAAGGTTAACACTCTCTTTACTCTATATTCTTCACCACCCATGCTCTCAGTGAACTCTATAAAACTATTCTTTGTTGAATCAGGGAGTTAGTTAAGGTTCCTATTAGTAATTATATATCGTAATAACTGATAAGGAATCATCAAAATATCATTCACTCCATTCATCATCCCACTTGGTTTTTCTTCAACACATTTTCCATTATATTCATTGTTAACAGGGTTCCTTATGGTACTATCCATTAACTGAAACCAAAAAACATAATGTGAGAAATAATAATCATAGTGGGAAACCACATAATCATGAAAATTCATGCATAGGATTTATAAATCATGATTCCTTATTTTCAATCTATAAAAATTTAGGTTTAACCTATGTCATTCATTGAAATAATATATTCCAAACCTTAATGATGGTTAACAAAGAGTTTGTGAATTCCCAAAACAATTCCCCCAGGAGTGTTAAACTAGATGTGAAGCAAGGACCATTGTTTTTCACTAAGTGACAATCAAGCCAAAGCTTAATTCTCCATTTCCAAATTCATTACCCCTACATACATATGTTCTATAGACACAACCACTTCTATTATCTAGGCATCGATGTAATTACTTGGAAACAACTTTCTCTATCCTTCACCAAAATTCCAAGACATTTTCCTATACTTTGACTCATCTTTAGATTTATACCTAGGGTTCTCACTAAAGGTTTTTAATCCTAGTTTTAAAGGATGACTAAAAATTGCCTCTAATACCAACTATAATAAACCTTGAATTTCACAAATATATATTACATATTTTTATATGGATATTCAATACATATTACAAATACATGCCTAAGGGCCATAAAGGTTTAGGGCCTTTGGTGACTAGATAAACAATCTTCTTATTTCATCAAATATCTTAAACATCTCCCATAAATATAATCCCATATATTATTCTCCTTAGATATACCCTACTTAAAAAAATTCTTCACAACATGGGGAAATGAAAAATAGTAAAGGGTAATCTTAAATTCTCATTAAGAGTAAACAAGGGAGATATCAATGATCACATAAGCATAACATGAGCATAAGGGTATGATAACAAGATCAAAAAAATTTAAAATCATACCCTATAAAAGATAGATCATAATCTGGAGTCATGGAATGAATATTTGTAGTTCATAAGATTTCAATCATAAAGGAAACAAATAACATGATCCATAAGAGCATAACAATGGCACAAATATTAGATTTTTGTCATGCACATAAGCATAAGAAATATTATATTAAGTTTATCCACTAAGACATTTGGAACTTGTTAGGCTTAGGCTAACCACTCATGTGCCTACTTCAGGCCTATGATAACCTCTCATGTAACCACTTTAGAGCATGGGAAAACATCACATGTATCCTATTGAGGGCTTGGTATAAACTATTGTGCACGCCCTTTTGGGATTGGGATAGCCTCCTATGTACCCTTTGATCTCATAGAACATTAATAATTACCCAATGCATTGGAGGATACATACATCACACTCATCACATAATCTATACATTTTTGTTCCATAATATCATAAAATAGTCACTATAGAAAACCACATAGAAAGGAAATCAATTTCATAAATATTATATCATATGAAACCCCATAGAAAAGAAATGGGATTCGTAATCATCTCATCAATTCATCATAGGAAAACACATAGAAAAGCAATGGGTTTCATAAAAATTTATTCATAATAATTATAAAACATCTAGAGAAAGAATAATTATGTTATAATTGTATTATATCCCAGTAAAATATAAGAAACACTAATGGTTTTTTAATAGAAATTCCATAAAAGTACCGTTAACACAATCTTTGGGAAAATATCATTTCTATTTGGAAAACACAACTTTAAAATCTAAAAATTTCTCAAATAGTAAAGAAATAAATTTCTTTTAAAATAACCATGGAAAAATATAAGGGAAGATTTAAATCATTGAGCAGCCAAGATGCAAGGAAATATTTTTTATATCACACATGTTAAAACAAATATTACTTTCATATTTTTTGGTAAAATTTTAGAAGTACCCCGTTCATAAAATGAAAAGAAGGTTGCTTTTAAACCATTTGGTAAAGATTCAAACATGGGTAGAAATTTCTTTAAAAAATCATTGGAGAATATTAAAAAACTATTTAAAACATTATAAAACATGTACATGGAAGAGAATGATTTTTGACCGAATAGAGAAATAGAGTCATTTTTTCTTAAAAACAATATTTTGGTCTCTTTAGTTATTAAAGAGTGGAAAATGGAGCTAAAAAATTTATTATATGGAAATAAACATAAGATAATAAAATTCATGAAGGTATTGAGAGGAAGATCAAAATATTTTTTCATCATAAATGTCACACATAAAAAATTCGGAAAAGAAATGGGATTATAACCTATAACTATTACTTATTTGGTGACTTTAGAATAGTAAGCCCCATGAAATAATGAAACTTAATTGGATATGTATATCCCATATTTTTCATGATAAGAATCATAAAATAAATTCACGGGAAGTATAAACAGCACACAAATTAAATAATTGGTGTATAAGGCATGTTCCCCACAAAAATAATTGTGAGATGAAAATCCTTTACCACTTTGTAAACTTTTAAATTTTAAACCCTATTAAATATAAAAATCAAATACAACCTTAAATATCATAAATATAATGGGATTCATTATAAAAAATTATAAGGGGTAGTATATATCACAAATAAAATAAAAAACCATTGAATATTTTATATGTCTCCCAAAAATATAAGAGAGACTAGAAATACCTTACCCTAAGTCTCAACTTCCTTCATACACATTCAAACCTACTTATATTAGAAAGATATCCTTTGGATCTCTTATTAAGGACTATAGGGTTGTATTTTTTAATAAAAGAAACTCTATAACATGGATAAGGATGTTAGGGAAATATTTTGACCATGATTGGTCAAGAAAATTGGTTTATGGGGTGTGAAGAAGTGAGGGAAGGAGGTTCTCGTTTATAATTAAGTAGGAGTGACATATTGGCAAATTCCCAAAAAAATAAATAAAGGGAAGTCACTCTCTACCCAAGTTCCTCAAAAATTGATAAATAATGGATTGGAGGGCATATATGGTCGAGATACACCACCAACACACACAAATATCACGTTTTTAAAATGTTATTCCTTAGCCTCAAAGTTTACTTAATTTTACCATTTTAGTTTTCACCATGGTAACTATTTTTATTTATTTATTTACATGGGTAATTTATCCTTTAGGGATAAAAATAAATTAGCCTTATTAGATAATTTCTAACCAACAATAAAAAATATGAAATAAAATCTTCCAAATTAAATTCCAATTCTTGTGGAAAATCAATTTCAAGGCATATGTATTGAAAAAAAATCCCATATCTTAATCTTAATCATGGTAATTAATTTTGACTGTTTTTACTATTAATTAAGACCAAAAATTAATTTTATCTTAATAACGAATATAAATTATTCTTATTTAAAATATATAATTCATTTTACCAAATTAAATTTAGATAATTGGATGAATTTAATTTAAAATTAAACCCACAAGTGCGATAAAAACATGGGTTTCGAAAAAGAAAAGGTTTTCTTAGTGAAAAAACAAATTATGTCAAAATTTAACCTAAAATTAATTTCAATAACCTAAAAAGGATTAATAATAATATAATTGAACTAATTTTACTTTTAAAAAAAATATATAAAAATTAATTTTTTAAATACTTTAAATGAAAATACAGTTTTCAATAAAAAAATAGTGTTTTCACTATTCATCAAAAAATTAATCTCTTCATAAAGTTATAAAAAATTAACCCGAATATAATTTTTAAATTTTGATTTAAAAAATTATGCTCATTTTAAACTAAACTTTATAAAATTAGATAAAATTAATTTTGAAATAAGTACACAAAATAAGAAGAAACCCTTTTTTTGAAAAATATAGTTTTTAGGAATAAAATTAGATTTATTCTTATCTCATGATTAGAAAAAAAAATGAAGGCTAAAACGTTTTATTTAAAATATAATATATGAATTTCATTCAAATAATTTACTATTAGTGAGAGTATTAATTTATTAAGATAAAAATATATTACATTCATAAAAGAAAATTCATAAAAACATTTCTTTTACTTTCAAAAGATTCTTATTTTCATTTCTAACCAATTTATAACAAATGAATTTATCTTATAAATTTTTAATCCATATACTCTTTATAATTAAGTTATTATTATTCATACATGTCAAACAAATGGATAGGTAATAATGGTTATATTAAAATTATGATATTAATAATATATTATGGTTTATTAAAACTCAGTGTGGTGTAGAGTGCAAGCTATCACAAAAATTAAATTTATTTGAAAAAATTATTTTATAAAATATCACAGTGTTACAAATTCATTATGATGATTAATATTTAATTAATACTAATTTTTGATTTAGGGAGTAATATAATATGGTATTGATTTTCCTATGTTTACATGACCTTTAAACCTTATATAAGTTATTCGATAGGTTATAAAGTATTACGTACATGTCTTAGAAAACTTCCCTCACCTACATATAATAAAATTTTATGCCATTCCATTCACTCACATTACGGATCATTTTTTTCCACGGAAGGTTACCTTTCCTTCACCTATAAAAGGGAACACTCCCACTTATTTAAGGTGTACACTTTCTTTTAGTTTTTTATCCATAAATTACCCATTTAATCCAATTATAACCCTATAACATTAATATAAGACATTTTTTCTTATTTTATTATCTAAACATATCATTTCCATTTATAATTACGAGTAAAATAAAATTTTTTGATGTGACCGTTAAACTCCCCTTAGTCTTTCCTTTTAATTTTCTTCTTCATAATTTTAAATAACTTTGTTAATATAATGAATCAGGTATCATATTTATACTGAAATTTATTTATATTAATTTCAAAACAATTATGCATTATTCACATAGTATCCACTAAGAAAAAAAATGCATCGATTTTTCATATGTATGGACTACCACCTATATGAAATGATGTGGTTCATTTTTCATCATTGCCAATTATAGAAGGTATCAAGGATAGTTTTTATGAATAATAATTTATTATGTCACTTATAAAATTTGTTAATGACCAAATTTCTAATTTATCTTCATTTTATCAATTCGTTAAGGAATTAAATTGTTAATCATGGGTGTGTGAGAACTAAAGCCTTCATGAACAACATGATTCATTTCTCTTAACCACTTAGAATAAATGGACCTAAAATTATAATTAATTAACTAATAATATGTTTATAACATTATTATAATTATGAAACTATGAATTTACATAAACAATCACTCTATCCATTCATTGAGAAATAGGTTCATTAATTGTGCGTACGAGAGGACTACCAACTCCACAAATGGAGAATTTCATTTTTCAACACCAACCATGATAGAAGGTTCTTAGAATATATTTTATTAATATATATGATATATATTATATGAATAATATTTTATAAATTTTATATTATCATTTTTTAATACCACTTTCTTAATCATTCAATCAGTACAACGCACTTTTTGGTCAGTTTATTGCCTTCTTAAGAGATTTTGTTATATTTATATAGTAAATGATTAAGGAATGTTTTATATTGTTAATAAAATGTAAAAATAAGGTATTATATATATTTAAATGGTTATGGGATATTTATTTTAATATCTAATAATTTTAATAATAAATCATCTCTGTTAATTAAAATCTACCAAAACAAGTTTGTTTCGGGGTTCATCTTCACAAGTAGTAATCAAAAATATTTTAGGATAAAATTAAAACATTATAAATAATCATGTGATATATATTAAATAACAATAGGTAATCTAGTAATTATATACTTGGTTTCAAAGATCAAGGATCAACATTAAGATTACAAATTGTGTGCAATACAATTAAAAGTGTTAACACCTGAAGTAAAAAAAGACTATGATGAACCACTATATTCATAGAAAATAATTAAAAATTAATTATATTAAAGTATTATCAAGATGAATGACGTTTTCAAATATCTAAATAAAATATTTTTTATTCCTATATAGTAATTTTGAGAGTGGTCAACTAATAATGGAAATAAGGTAATGGTTTTTTATATCAAAGTCCCCTTATTGAGGAACATTTTAATTTATACACCAATTTATTTTTATATGGTGTATATGATTCCCCATTGTTATATTATCAATAATTATATATTATTCAGGGTATTTGAGGTTCATCTTCAATATATTTTTCCTTCAATGGTTTTGATTAAAATTTTATTCAATTCATAATTTTTTCTCAACTCGATTACTTTTTCCCATAAATCCTGAAATATCTTCTAGATTTTGATCTTATAAGTCAATCATCCAACCAGTATCTTTTAAAATTATATATTTAATTTTTATCTAAGTATATTACTTCTCTTAATTAATTTCCTCACCTTTTATGAAATTATTCCACAAATAAAAGCACTATGTTGATAAGAATAACTCATAAACATTTCGATGGAAATTTTTATTCCATGTCAATGCATTACTAGTAGAAAGTGTGTTATATAAACCAAATATGTTCCATATCAAGTGGACTTAAATTTTATCTCAATATTTTATCAATGAAAAGTTTTATCATTCTATTTATGATGATGGTGTCACTAAAAGTTTTTAATGGACATTAAACAATTTCTTCATGATTAGTTTTACAAAATGTTTTATTCCAAAGTAATATTTTAAAATGTTCCAAAATCCCTTCTTTAATTTTTTTTGTATTTTAAACTACCATGAATTTCCTAAAAAATTAAATGGAAATATATTAAATGTTTCTGTATGGGTCTTTTTTGACGAAAATGAATCTCTTTTTCACATTTTCATGTGAATATCTATTTTTTTACACCATTTTCATTTTCAAAGAGGCTTAATCTCTATGCATTAAATTTTTCAAAAAGGAAATTCATATTCTCATGGTTCAATAAAATTTTCATTTTAAAATGTTTTCAAAATGACAAGGTAATTTTTATTTTCAAAGAAAATTTCCTAATGGTTCTAAGAGTGTTCATCATCTATGTCTTATACATGATCAAGGGTATTCTTAAAATGATACCACCTATCTTCCATATCTAAATAGATTCTGAAATTCAATTTTATATTTATTTAATTATATATCACTAATATTTTCTTACATAATCATCCACTTGTATAATCATGATTTACTTAAAATATCTTCCTCGTGAATTACCTATGTTTCACTATATGTTGCAAGGATGTTCACCTAAATTCCCAATACATCAATTGATTGGGGATATTTTTTTTGAACCATATATATTTCATATATGGTTTAAATACCGTATGTGTAATAATATTTTTTCCATTCTAAAACCATATAATACACTAAATTCTAAGGAACATGGTAGGATGTTTTCTATGATCCGACAACCAAAATCTGTCTGTCATCCATCTTATTAACTCGTGGATATGTGTGAAGTTTGATGTCTCCACGAAACCGGTGGAGTGGGTATGAGTTTCTATTGGTGAAGAATTCAGATGCAAGCCATCGGTCTTCTTCAAATCATGGGTGGAGCACTATAAAATTTGTAGGTGTCTGGGGATTCTAGATTCTAGTTGTCGGATATGAGATATGTGTGGGGGTATTTATCTGATGATGGAAAGAGTTGAGGCAATGGCTCAGGTGGGAGGTAAAACTGTGGTGGAAGTGGGAAGACTAGAAACCAAGGTTGTGGATATTTTTTCCCGCCTGAAGAATGATTTAGTTGATTGTATGCTGAATAAGCATGCTCCGATGGATTAAAAGAAGGATATGGAGGATGGAGTTAATGAGTCCTTAGACATTAGGCTGATTTCACCCCATCCAGAGGTATCCCCTGATCAAGGGGTTATTTCCTTTGTGGTAGTGGAGGAAGACAATGGTGACAAGGTTGTTCCTGTGGGTGATTACAGAAAGGTGGTCGAGCCATCTGTAATGTGGCAAGGGTAGTCTTTTTTCCTCACTACTACATAACCTTATCATAGACAAGGAAGTATGGATGGGGTTAGTGTATTGGTACCTTTGGACCCAAACATTCCCATTTATAAGTCCGCATTTTTTCAAAAGACTGGGAGTGAGTGGAAGAAAAAGAATATCATGGAGGTTAAAGCAGTAAAGGTGGTTTCCCCATATAGGCTGAGACATCTCAAAGAAGGACCTGGGGTTGAGTTTAAAAATTATTTTGATGGTCTATAGGTTCAAGAACAAACATTGATTCATGAGGAAGATGATTTAGATGATTACAGTTATAGCCAACTCTCATTGGACAGTTTTGACCATTTCCAAGGGAAAGGTCCCCACAACCCAAGAAGAAAGAAGGGGAAAAATGAAATTGGGACTCAGGGAAATGCATTGTGGTCCGGAGTAAAAAACCAAAGGGACACAAAGACTATTCTTACTTACCTAAACTGATGGAAACCAACTCTACCAAAAAAGGTGGAAGTAAGAAAAGTATAGAGCCACAAGACGGGGAAAGTGGAGATCCAAGAAGAGGAGCAAGTGTGATGGAAGAAGAGGCAGGGGAGGGTCTGACGCTCATATTCCACTCCAAGGAAGAAATTATTGAAAAAGTAATTTGTCTCAATGCCTCAAATGAGGAGATTTTAAGAATTTATGAAATATGGATTTAGGTTGAGGCCACTGAGGATCTAGATGCATGGATAGACAAGTAAGACTGAATCATCGCCTCGGGCTTCAACCAAGAAAAAATCACATTGGGGAATTCATCTAGAAAATGGAGAGAATGGTTTCTCACCTTGAAGAACTTATCAGGGAGGATCTAGACACCCAGGTTAGTACTCTTCACAGGGAATTATATAGAGTGTTTGACTCAAATAATCTTTGTCTTTTGTTTAATAATTTTGTGATCTCTTTCAGCACATAGTGGTCCTTGTTTTGCAAAATATGGTTTCCCACTTTCCCTTAAAGTGTCTTAATAAAAATTTATATTTGGATGGATGGATGATTAAAGTCATTGGAAACTCATTTATTTTTCATGGGTATATCATGTCATGTTTATCGATGAAATCATGAATGCTTCTGTAGGGAACCACTTGAAATGAATATAAAACCCATTTTAATTCCTTATGTTTTTAATATATATTGATTTAAACCATCTGGAACACATATTTATGGTCTTCATTATGTTATAGGTGGGTCCAAGATTATATATCCCTAAAATTTATTGGGTAATGTTTCTATCTCATGAAATATCATGGTTTGTGGGTGGTGAGACTAGACAACTATAGTTTTATGGGAATTATCCTACCCAAATAAGTAATGTTAACGAGGTAGGGAGCCATGAATAATTTTTATAATTTAAATTTTATGTTTTTTCCACATTCTTATGATGCCATTACTTATGTTACGATCATTTTTTAATCCATGTTTTTATGATATCATCTCTTTATTCCATGCTCTCAAGATTATAATCATTCTAAATAAGATATAATGTTATGACTTACATCACTCATATTATTATTTGTTATTATTTTAACCCTTACTGTGAATCTGATCTCACCCCTTCTATGTTTACCTTTCCCTGGGTTATGAAAGAATGTACTAAGTATGAAAACCCTATAAAATTATCTTGTGTGGAGAATTTATGGAAGACAATGAAGTATCGTCATGAATTTTTTAACTTCTATTATATATCAAAAAAAAAATTCCCATTGTTTTAGAAAGATAATGGATTTATTAGTTACTTATTTTTAATAATTCTCCATAACTCTAAACTAAAAGGTCCATGGATTGTAAATGTGAGAAATATATTTCAATAATAGATGTGTATCAAAGCCATTTTTTTAAGTTAAAGTTTTTTTCATTGAATCAAGGAGAATGATTCTGGGGGAACTATATGAACAAGATCATAAAACTAATTCATGGGAATTGTTTCACCAAAAAATAAATATGGAGGTTAATATAGGGAATATCACAATAAAGGGAAATTGAGATAAGGAAAACCTTACAACCTTGGTATCTATAGAATAAAAAGACCATGTAAGATAGAAATTGATATGGATTTTTAAATATATTTAATTTCATAAAATTATGATAAAAATATCCATAGGGTATAATATACACCAAAAAACATAAATCAAGTGGGGAATAAGACATATGTCTCAAAGAAATACAAGGCAGATGAGAAACTCTTACCTCAAGTCCTGAATTGCTCTATATTCACTCAAACATCATATATAATAAATTTATTTTCATTATCAATATCTATTATAATCATATTCTTACTTATCTTACCATATATAATTCCTTATAATTACCAATTTCCTATTTATTAATAATTATTCATTAAAATCAATATTTCATATGTTAACTGTTCCATTAGCCATGTATGTTTTTGTTTTGAAATTATAATCCTTGAAAGTTCGATAGGATTATAGAATCTTAATGATGTAATAAATTTCATATTTATTCATTAAGTACAATTTTATAACCATCCAGGTATGGTGGTGATGAAAAATGGAATACATAGCTTCATGGAAACGGTAGTCCGTACATATGCAAGACCATTGTTTTTATTTTCCAAAAAAATGGAAAAAATGATGGTAGATAATAATATATCTTCCTAGAATCATAATTATATCATATATATTCATTAAATACATCTATATTACCATCCATGTATGGTGAACATGAAAAATGAATCACATCGCTTCTTGTAGGTGGTAGTAGTCTACACGTACGCATGGATGACGATATCATTTTACAATATATGGGAGAGTAAGAAGGTAGATAATATTTTATATTTATAGAATCATAATTTTTTAATAAATATTATATATATTCTTTATATATATTTTTATCATCATCTATGTGAGTTTCGAATGAAAAATGAAACACATTATTTTGTGGTGTTTATAGTCTACACGTACACACAAGCAAAGTTTTCATTTTATACAGGTTCGAAGGGAAATTAGTGAATGGTTGTTTCATGATAAAACTAAAAATATATTTTATATAATTATATATAAAATATATAATGGATATATAAAAATATAAATTAATTATAATAGTATAAAGAGGAAAAGAGAAAAAACAAAGAAAATATAATCGGGCTTACCTCTCTAGTGGAGTTTTAAACCTTTACTAAAAACTTGATGGATGGTGTTTGACTACCACAAGAACATTACTAAGGAATACAAGAGACATAGTATATGGAAAATGGGTAGATATTTTTATTTTATTCGTTAATTTCAATTGGTTTCCTAGGTAAATGAGAGAGGTATATATAATTGAGGAGAGTAGAGTTTTATAGGTAAAATATTTATTATTTTATCATTTAGGAATAAAATATTTTAGGAGTGATGATTAATACATATTTTTTGGTTTATTATTAAAAATATTAAGTTACTATACCACTATAACTATTCAACAATTGAATTAAATTATTGAACCACCTCATTAAAAGAAATGAATCGACAATAATTTTTTATTTTATTAAAATATAACACAGGTTTCAAAATTTCAAACATAGGTTTATAAATTAAAATTAATACTTTTAAGTTAATTATTTTAATCCTTAAATATATATTTTATTTATAAAAGGTTTTATAAATTTTTAATTCATGCTTACATCATAAATATGTCACAAAATCTATGGAATAATTAAAAATGGTATTTTTTACTATTCACTAAAAATAACTATTTCAAGAAAATATAAAAACTTCACCCCAAGATAATTTTGAAATACTGAATTCAAAAAATAACTTCATATTATCAATTATAATTCGTAAATTTGGTATAAATTAATTCTAATATATGTTCTTAAAATGTATAAAACTCCTTTTTAGATAAATGAATTTTCAAAGCATCAAATGATTTTATTCTTATTCCCTCCCTAGTATAAACCATTAAATGACTAATAATTTATTTAATTGAATATATTTTCAATAAATTTCATCCAAACAATTTACAGGTAATGATTAATTTAATTTATTAATATATAAATACATTTTACACTTAAAAATAGTTTTCTAAAAAATATTTTTTTTACTATTAAATGATTTTTGTTATGAATTATCATTAAGTGTGTGGATTTAATAAATCATAATGAATGAGGTCTATTAATTTCCTATCAAGTCTTTTCATATGTCCAAAACTTTTGTATTCCCACATTTAGATTTTATTCATTGGAATTAATTTTGTTTTTTGGATCAACCCTTTTGTAATCTATAAATACGGTGGAATGATAATGGAAATGTGTGTGTGATTTTGTGTGTCAATATACTTTTATTATTTCTTTATTCTTAAATTATGATTGAGACATTTTACTTTTCCATCATCATCCCGAGCATTCAACATCATTATACGTTTTCGCTTCTCTTCACCTTCATACTGGTAAGATAAATTTTCCCTGGAGAATATTTTGAAGCATGGATTTCTCCCACTTGACATTTCTGGGAAGAATTACTTTTTGTGGATTATGGATGTAGAGATGAACCCTGATGAAAATGGCATTGGTGATGAAATTAAAGTTGGAAATCACACTTCTGCTCAAAACCATGCACGAGCCCTAATAATTCTCCACCATCACCTCCATGAGGATCTAAAGAATGAGAACCTCACAGTGAAGGATCCTTTAGTGCTATGGCAGAATATCAAGGAGTAGTATGATCACCTTTGACTTGCAATAGTACCAAGATCAAGGTTTGAGGGGAGTCATTTGCAATTCCAAGATTATAAATATTTAAGTGAATACGACTTCGCAATGTCTAAAATAACATCACAACTCAAATTATGCAGAGATACTATCAATGATACTGATATATTGGAAAGAACATATTCTACTTTCCATGCATCAAATGACATTCTACGACAAAAATATCGCGAGAAATATTTTACTGAATACTCTGAAGTATTTACTTTCCTTCTTATTGTGGAACAAAATAATAAACTTCGGATGAGAAATCATGAATCTCGACCTATTGGTGAGGCTCTATTCCTAAAAGAGAATGTTACTACTTTTAATCAAGTTTGTGGGAAGAATCGATGCAATGGAGGCTGGGGAAAGTCATTTGCTCGAGGTGGTCTTACACCAAATGAGAAGAGGAAAGGGAACCACCAGAAGTGGTTCAATAACGAATAGTCACAAATGAAGAAAATGAAGATAAATGAAAGTAAATTCTTTCAATGTGGCATGAAGGGGAATTGGTCGCGTACGTGTCATACGCCAAATCATTTTGTTGGTCTTTATCAACAATATATCAAAGGAAAGGAAAAGAATTCTGAAGTGAATTTTGCAGACTAGGATTTGAAATATGATGATGATATTACAAACTTTGATATTTACAACTATTTTTCAGACCCTAAATGTGATGAGCATATTGATCAAGCATGAATTCTCATAAAAGAATCAAAGTTTTATTTTTTGTTTTTGTGTGGTTCTAGTTGAAATGAACTATGGTTTTTGGTTTTTTAATATTTTTAAATTGTGTACGATTGATTTTTATTTATTTTATTTTATTCCTTATATGAATTTTTTTTTCTTTACTAGAAATGGATGATATAAATCATCCCGTTGGGAACCATTTCCATGATGAATATATTTTCCTCATCGACAAAGAAACTATGCACACAATTCTTAAACATGAGATATATTTTATCGCCATTAAAATGGGTAGTGATCGTGTGTGTACTTTAACTAGTAGTGCACAACTAATAGAAGGCTCCAAAAGAGAAAGAATATTCCTACCCAACGGTACACAAATTATGATAAACAATTATTTTTTTTCTCCAAAGTCTCGACGTAATTTGATAAGTTTTAAAGATATTCATAATAATGTATATCACATTAAGAAAATGGATGAAGGAGGTGTGGAATACCTCTGCATAACAAGAATTAAAATTGATCACAAATTGATTCAATAAAATATTTTCAAACTTCTGTTTAGATTGTACTTTGTCAATATTTGTACAATTGAATCAGACATGGTAAACCTGAAGTTTTACAACCATGATACATTTATTGTGTGGCATGACCATTCGGGTCATACTAGATCAATAATGACGAGGAAAATAAATAAATGTACTCATGGTCATCCATTGGTTTATAAAAGTGTTCTTACACCCCATTATTTCTCATGTGCAGCTTGTTCTCAAGGCAACTTAATCATAAGATGATCACCATCAAATATCAGGACCAAATCACCGATGTTCGTGGACCGAATTCATGGTGATATATATGGACCAATTCATCCACCATGTGGACCATTCATATATTTCATGATCATGATTGATGCGTCAACTTGATAGTCCCATGTGTTTTTATTGTCCACTCGCAACGAGGTGTTTTCCAAATTACTAGTCAAAATAATAAGGTTAATGGCGCAATTCCCTGATTATAAAATCAAAACTATTAGGGTTGATAATTCTAGTGAATATTCATCACATTATTTTAATAATTATTGCATTTCCTTGGGAATAAGTGTTAAAAATTATGTAGCACATGTTCATACACAAAATGGTCTAGCTAAATCATTTATAAAGCAATTACAACTTATCGCTAGACTATTACTTATAAAAACTAGACTAACCATTTTAGCATGGGGACATGAATTTCTTCATGCATCATCACTCCTTCAAATAAGGCCATCAATCTATCATTATTATTACCCTTTTCAATTATCTTTTTCCCATGAACATAATATTTCAAACTTAAGTATATTTGGTTGTGCTGTATATGTTCATGTAACACCCTCGTAACGAAAAAAAATGGGACCCAAAAGGAGATTGGGGATATATGTTGGTTTTGAATCTCCTTTAATCATTAAATGTCTAAAGATTATTATAGGATATGTATTCATAACAAGATTTTCTGATTTTAATTTTGATGAAAAGTTATTTCCAACACTCAACAGGGGAAATCAATCGACTTCAAAAGAAATATCATAGAAAGTGAATTCATTATTACATCTTGATCCTCCTACAAATATGAGTGAACTTGAATTTCAAAATATCGTTAATTTGAAAATTTTATCATATCAATTTCATGAAGCATTAAATGATTCAAAACGGGTTACAAAATCATATATACCTTCTCTGAATGCACCTGTAAGAATTGATGTCTTATAAGGACAATCTGATGGTATTACCAACAATGCTTCCAACTTATGCCTAAAGCGTGGGAGACCACTTGGTTCAAAAGATAAAAATATATGTCAAATAAAGGGTAAAAACCCTAGGTTGGTTGAAGGTAATAAAGGATTTGAAGATGATATAAATGTACCAGAAGTACATGAACATGATCAAGAGGAAATTTCAATAAATTTCACCAACACTAGAAGATGTTGGAACCGAGTGGAGACCATTTTTGATAACACATTTTCCTACATTGTATCCATTTAAATTATAGATAAGGATCATGAACCTAAAATAGTTAATTAATTTTGTAAAAGTCCAAATTGGGAACAATGGAAAGTTACAATCCAATGTGAGTGAGACTCGCTTGCTAAACATGAGTTTTTGGGTCAATCATAAAAACCCCTGAAGGTATTAAGCCCATTGGATACAAATGAGTATTTGTGAGAAAAAGAAATGAAAATAATTATGTGATGAGATATAAATCACTACTGGTTTCTCAAGGCTTCTCATAAAAACCTGATATTGATTATAATGAAACATACTCTCCTCTAATAGGTGGAATAACCATTAGATATCTCATGATATTTGTCGTACATGAGAAACAAGAATTATGCACGACGGATTTTGTGACTGAATATATTTATGGTGATATTAATACTGATGTTTACATGAAAATCCCTGAAGGATTAAAATTTCCAGAAAAATATCATGGATCTTGATATCTTTATTCAGTTAAGCTGAATAAATCATTATGCGGATTGAAGTAGTCAGGGTGTATGTGGTATAACCATCTGAGTAAATATTTGATAAAGGAAGGTTACAAAAATGATTCAATTTTTATATGTGTCTCCATTAAGAATATTGGATCTGAATTTTGGATCATTGCAGTATATATTGATGATTTAAATATAATTGGGACTAATGATGAACATTCCATGGTAGTTGAATATATGAAGAAATAATTTGAAATGAAAGACTTTGGAAAGACCAAGTTCTGTCTTGGATTACAAATTGAGAATCTTAAGGATGGAATTTTTGTTCATTAATAATGTTTTACTAATAAAGTCCTACATATATTTAACATGAATGAATCACATCCATTAATTAAATAAATGGTTGTACGGTCTCTTGATCATGATAATGATCCCTTTAAACTACTAGTGGATAATAAAGAACTAGTTGGCCCTGAAGTACCATATTTGAGAGTTATAGGAGCACTGATGTACTTTGAAAATAATAAAAGACATAATATATCATTTTATTTGAATTTATAGGAAAGGTATTGTTATTCTCTTACTCGTCAGCATTGGAATGGTATCAAACATGTATTAAGATACCTTAAAGGGTCAAAATATCGGGGGTTAATTTATTCCAAATCCTCAGAACCAAAGTTGATTGGTTTTTCTGATGTTGGATGCTTGTCTGATCCACACAAAGAAAGATCTCAAACAGGATATGTGTTTACATATGGTGGAACTGCTATTTATTTTCATTCTACAAAACAAACCATTACTACAACTTCTTCCAACCCTGCTGAGTTGATTGTTATTCATGAAGCAAGTAGAGAATATGTTTGGTTGAGATCATTGATTAATCATATTACAAATTGATGTGGATTAGATATGAATAATAATATTCCCACTATATTATATAAAGATAATACTGCTTTCATAGCGCAGTTGAAAGGTGAGTTTATTAAAGTAGATAAAACAAACAATATCGCGCCAAAATTATTTTTCACACATGACCTTCAAAACAATGGTGATGTTAATGTCTAGAAAATAAGGTCTTCTGAAAATCTTACTGATTTTTTCACAAAGGAATTTCCAACTTCAACATTGGAGAAGATCATTTATAAAATTGGAATGTGAAGACTAAAAAGTAAATCATAATTTTTTTAGGGGGAGTTGGGAACGTTGTACTCTATTTACCTTAATCAATTTTTTCCACAGGGTTTTATGATAATGTTTTTAATGAGTCAGCATAGCATGGAATCATTTTAATTTGGCTTCACTTGTTTTTCCCATAGGGTTTTTTTAAGTGAAGACTTATATTAGATTTCATGGGATTATGACATCAAAGGGGGAGTATTATGAATTATCATTAATTGTGTGGATGTCATAAATCATAATGAATGAGGTCTATTAATTTCCTAACAAGCCTCTTTATATGTCCAAACATTTTGTATTCCCACTATTAGATTTGATTCATTGGAATTAATTTTGTTAGTTGGATCAAACCTTTTGTAATCTATAAATACGGTGGCATGATAATGAAAATGTGTGTGTGATTTTGTGAGGCCATATACTTGTGTTCTTTCTTTCTTGTTCTATTTTGATTGAGACTTTTTACTTCACCATTGTCATCCCGATCATTCGACATTGTTATACGCATTCTCTTCTCTTCTCCTTCAATCGAGAAATTTCCAAAAAAATATAAACTTATTTATAATAAATTTATTTTCACTGTAAGAATGATTATGAATTAGTTGAAATGTATAAAAAATACATTTTAAAAAAAATTAATACACTAAATATAGACATTTATATTTTAAATAAAACATATAATATATAATAAAAATTATGTCTTCAAACAAAAAAAAATATGTTTTTCCATGAATAATTAAGGAAAAAATATTATAAATACTTAATATATTTTATTAATTGTGATTATTTTAATTTTATTTTAATATATTTTTTATTATAATATATAATTATTCACTTAAGTTCAGTTTTTTAGGCATCACGAGCTATCGAATGCATCAAATTTATTAAAGAGAAATATATTTAAAATATCATAGTTTCTCCAAAAGAGGATGGAAGAAGAAAGATTTGTGAGGGAGAGTATCATCTAGAGAATTTCTCAGTGAGTTACCTACCCAATTATCATGTTCGAGCCTTCTTTATATATCTTCAATAAATTCTTTATTTATCATAACATTTACTCATATGTTATGAAACACATGAGTAAAGCTTCGGTTATTCATCCCTTCATCCCATGAATAAATTTTCCCACATGTTTAGTTTAATAAATTATATCTAATAAGTTTTGGATATTTTAATTTTAACATCATTACATTCCACTTCCTTATTTTAATCATATAAATGAAAAATAAATCTTCTTATATGATTCTTGGCGTTATGATTCACTTATGTCACACAAAACAACTTTCCCAATAAACCTCAATACGAAATCTATATATCATATAACAATATATACCTAAAGGAATAAAATAATTATTTTTAAATATATATTGCATGTTTTATAACATACCATATTGTACCAAAACATATCATATGGATTTAGGGCAGTGTTCCTTTAGTACCTGAAAGTAATTTTGAAGAAACTCCATAATAGTGGCTATCTAAATCTTTAATAGAAACTTAAATTGATCCAAATTAGTAAATACATCTTATATTATATGTTTTGGTAAGATTTTTAACTTGAATACATTAAATATATTTTGAAACCATTATTATAGGATGTTCAAAGGAAGGTATTTAAAGATTTTTGATGAGAGAGTTGATGATGTAATTTTTTTAGATAAACCCCTAGTGGAATCAATTACAAGTGTTTTATTAAGAATCTAAGAAAAAATATTCATTTATATGATATAATTTTATTATAAAAATAAAATTTCTTCAAAATATCATTACCTCTTGATGATGATATAGAAGAATACCAAGGAGAAATCATTAGAAGACATGGGATAGGCTTGAATGTTACAGTTGATTTTAAAAAGTTCTGATGTTGATTCTAAGATTTATACTCAAGAATAAGGAACATAATGAGGAGTATATATTCTCTAAAGTATTAAAAAAATTATCCTAAAACCATCCATTGAAACTATATCAGTTTTCTGAAAACCTAGATAATTCTTAGAATTTCCTATCACACTAGTTTTCTCCCACAAGTTGAAATGAAAAGTGTTTAAGAGGAATTGAAACATGAGTATTGTATAGATGTGGTGGAAGAATATATGAATCATATTGAGAATAATAAAACTCATTTTTTGGTTTCATATCTTAGAGAAAATAATGATATAGGGAAAAATTGGGGTTTTAGAAATTATCTAAATAAGAAATGTGAAGTAAAAGGAAATAAATATCATCTTGTGTGTAAGGGATACACTTAATTTTAGCATATAGATATTGATGAGTATTTTTATCTAGTCACAAGTCCTCAATTGATTGAATCTTTCATGATATATGTTATCAAAGGAATTATAAATTGTTTTAAATAGATGTAAATTCATCATTTCTCAATGGAGAACTTAAAGAATATGTTTATATATAACAAATAGGATGATTTATTCATGATGGTGATGGTGCTCAAGTTTATAAGATAAAATATGATTTTTATGGGATTAAGAAAATCCTTGAGCATGGTATTCATGGCTGGATAGAATCATATAGAGCTCAGAGTTCACAAAAGTCAATGTGGATTATAATCCCAACATTAGTGTAGATGATGTAGACTCACTCATTTTGATTTTGTATATCAATGGAATTATTTTTTATGTAAACACAGAAAAAAATTTGTTGATTATTCTTCTCAATTGATGATCCACTTCAACATTTCAATTATTGGTTATAAAAAATTATGTTTAGGATTTCAAGTGATGAAAACATAAAATTATATCATTCTCTCATAAGAAAAATATGTTTATAAGTTATTTGAGAATAATGGATTGGAAGAATCAGGAGACATATCTACTCTTAAATCACTTGGGGCCATGTGTTCCACTAATAATAAAAGAGGTTTATAGATAAAATGGTTTTTTGATGGCTTATTCATAGACTTCTCTACATAAAAATTTCAAGACCATAAATCCTATTTATAGTTACCCTTTTTGCATAATTCCAAATAAATCATAAGGATTCGCATCGTATGGAAATAAAAAATATTAAATTGTGTCAAAGGAACTCTTAATCGCAGATTGAGGTATGATAAAGACAAATTTTTCAACTTTATGGATATAATTATGTAGATTTGAAAGGATATGCTTGTGATAAAAAGTCTACTTCTATATGTGTGTACTTTTTTGTAAGAAGGTATGTTTCATGGAACTCTATGAAGAAAAATTCAATCACTCTTAGATCAATGTAAGTTGAGTGTGTGGTGAAGTCAAAAGAAACTACAAAAGAATTGGATTAAGTCACATCTTAAAGACATGAGGGTGGTTTTCTAATACCCATGGATTATTTGGTCTAATAATCAAAGTGAAATCAAATTATAAATGAATCTAGTATAATATTCAAGGTCAAAACATGAATAAGTTGGAACATAAAGATCTTTTCTTTGAATATGTTTCAATAAAGGAGAATTTTATAGATATCTTGACCACTCACATAATTAAGGATGTATTCTAAAGCTTGTGAGTTTTTTTGGGAGAGAATTATTTCCAAAAAACCCTATAAATTTTCTAACTTATTTTCCCTCTTTTATTCCATTACATTTTTTGGAAAAATAAGAGAATAAATAATGATATATTATTATAAAGGGGTAGATACTTTGTTTCTTTTTGTGTGTGATAATATAAGGGGAGATGAAAAGTAATGTTTCCTTAATAGTGGGAGAAATTTGGAGTTGGTATCTTAATATTGGAGAAGACATAAAGTGTTGATTCTTACATTTCCAATCAATCTAAAGGGGGGTACTAAAGATCCCTTCAAGGGGTTATTGAAGAATATCCATCATGAAGTGAGTTTATATAGGAAAATTTATGATTTGACTTAATTAAGACATTATTAATATAGTATTGGTATATATGAAGAGAGTTTTTAAAACTCTCAAAAATGATATTTTATCCTATAGTTTTAACTTTATATAATCTCCACATTGGTTTCTATGAAGTGTTCATTAAGCCAATGCATTAATTATTTATGAAGGTGTTTCCATGTTATATTCATTGAAAAAATATTCATAGAGGAGATAAATGAATATTAAAGTAAACATGATATGAAAAGTAATAATTTTTTTAAGTTAAAGTAATTCATAGTGTGAAGGGTTTTTTTATGTCAAGAAATTTTTAGATGATGTGTTTACTCTTACCTAGAAAGCCCACGCCATAGCATAAATATTTTCCCCATGAAGATGTTCCTGAGGAATTATAGAGAACCAATTGAACTATAATTTATTTCCCATGAAAGTTTAGCACTTCACTATTTTTGAAAGATTAATTCATTTATACTTCAATCTTGTGAATAATTATGTAATAAAGAAATTCATGCTATGGTGAGGTTGACGATGAAAATCCAGTGCTCCGTTATATCTGAGAAAACTAAAGGACCACACAGTAGTTCATGTGGGCATGCCACAATGATTTTGGATATTTTCTAAACATATAAAATATTTATAATGGGATATTTTCCATATTTCTGGATCTATCCATAACACTACAACCTAGGTAATTACATCACATTTCTTGAATAGATTATAAATATGTGTATCTCTTCCAGACCAAGGTATGTAAAAAATGGAGATTAGACTCTAAGATAACTAGATAATAATTATATAGATCTTTTTAATAAGATGAGGAAAATAATAAGTGTATACATGTGATTTAAATTCTAAGATCACTTTAGGTAAGGAATCAAATATTGATAGAATTAATGGTTCTTGTCATTATTTCTTATACTTTGAGTTCAGGACCATATTTTTGCTCCATTATTTTTTCTTATTGATAATAAGATAAAAACATACATAGAATGATCACATTGTTTCTTCACCATGTATTCCACACTTCATAAAAAGGGTGAGTGAAACTTGTTAATCCCTTTTGTGACATGATTCCTTTCTTCCTCTATAACTCATCATTGAATTGTTTCATCCTATATCCACTCACAATAATTGGTATAAGAAAATAAATTTTTATAGTTGGTGTTTTGGTAAAACTGATCCCCCCAATGGTTCCTTAATCTCACCTGGTCCTCATAAATCCCTAAAATAACAATATTTTTACTTAAATGTTATGGGTGGAGACATGGGGTTTTTATTTTATTTAAATTAAAAAAAATATTTAAGTGAAGTTATTTTTATTTTAATCTAAGTATAATAACTAAAATATATAATCTCTTTGACAAGGAATTATTATATCAAATTATTCTCTCAAGACCTATATATATTATTATAGAGAATCTTGTCAATTTTCTAAAGTTTCTAAGAGATATAAAATGAGTGATTTTTATATAAAATCAAGAATGAATGGTATGAGTCACCTGATTCCATTACACTCACACCCGGGATATCAAGAACTAAATTTAATTATTTATCATATATATGTCGATATCTCAAGAATAATTCAATTTTAGATTATTGAAGTAATGAAAGCCTCAATAAAAATTGTGATAAGATCATTAATGTCAACGATGAGTGGAAAGAAAAAATCACAAAAAAAATATCTAGATATTAATTTAATATAAAATATTAATTATAAATTATGTGTAACAAACCTATTAATGGAATTTGGTCAAATTCATCATGTTTATTTATAATTATTTTAAATTGGAATCATGTCTCACCACTTTTTATGTTAATGGATCATTAATTTACAAGAAATACTTCATTAGATAAGTGAATGTGATTTATTTTTTCAATAAAAATAATTAATTTATTATTTGAGTTTTCATAAATTTATGGGGAGATATCAAGTAGATTTAATGGTCTAAGGAAAAAAATTATATACCTAAAAATACTTATTTTTTTAAAAAAAGTTATATTTGTTTTCTATATCACCCAAAATAATAAATAAATGAATAAATGTGTTATTTTTAGAAATATAATAGTTATATAATTTAGTTTAAATTAATCAAAAGGTTTTTGTAATGTTATTTTACTTAAAAAATTTTAAAAAGGAAAACATGTTACAAAAATGTTTGTGTCACATTATCTCTATTATTCTATATGTTCTTGAAAAAATAGAATTTAAGAGGACTCTCCCCTTTCTCTTAATGTCTAGATACATAATCTAATGTGATATAACAAACATCCTAATAGATTGGGATGAAGGATACTTTCCCTTGGAAAGTTTTATATTTATTTTTAATTATGAATGATGTCAATATACGATGAGTGAAGATTGAATCAATAAATGGGAGATTTGAGTAAAAATAAATGGAGAGATTATGCAACCCATTGGATTGAGTTGTATCTTGATGATATTATTATTAACATGTTATTTTTTGAAGATTGAGTAATCTTAAGAAGAATATGGGTTAAGTTTTTTCTATAGATTAGAGCTCAATGTATACATTCATGGTGCAATTTTCATGAGTTTGAAGATGATAATTTTAAGTGACGTTGTTTCTTTTTTATTTTTATTAATATACTGAGTAAACTTTTAAGCATTAGTAGATTGATGAGTTGTGTAAGATGATGAGATAAGGAGTTATGGATATAAAGTAATGTTCAATATCTTACATGATTTGATTTTAAGATACTAAAGTTCTAGGTTATAGATTAACTCAAGAAGTTGAAGGATGAAATTGATTGGATCGTGAAGTTTTAGGTATGTTACATGGATTTTGAAGAACCTTGTTGAATATTATTTCTCTATGTTGAAGAAAAAGGATGTAGGTGGTGAAAATTCATCCTTATGTTTTTTTAATGAAGAAATATTCTTTGAATTAAAGTATCACTTAGATGAGGATGATTGAATAACTATGTTTTTTGGATTTGAAAAAGGTAGTGGAATTATTAATGATGGATTGAATCACCTTAATATGAAGTAAAATGATGAGTTTTAAAAAGAGTTAAGTATAATTAAGGTGTTTGAAGATACATTGAAGTACTAAAATGTTTTTTTTATTTTCTAAATAATATTTATAATTATAATTAAGTGATATATGGAATTATAATGAATCCATAATGTTATTAGAATTGTTTTGAGATGGTATAAGGTGGTTTTTTGTGCTTAGAGAAGTTTTGAGAAGGTTATAAAATGTTTGATAAATTTTTTAGTGGTTACATATGTATAAATATAAAAAATAAATAGTCAATGTAATATTAACTTCAAAATTCCAAAGGTCTTATGTGAGTAATCCAAAAGCTATGTATATTTATCTCCAAAAAAATCAATGTAAGTTTTCTGGTATTATGAGAAAAAGTTAATGTGGTTACATATGAATAAATATAAGAATATGAATTATATGTATGAGTAACTCTATGATTTAAAAGGCTACATAAGATTTATATAGATCTTACATATGAATAAATTGATGTTCATGTCAACTTAATTTATATGTTTTAAAGTTCGTGTAAGAGTAATATTCTCTGACATAAAATGTTACGACCCAAGTATTTTTTTTATAATGAATAAATTTTATATTTTATAGATATTTTTTCTATATATTTATTTTAATAGTTATTATTATAACCTCAAAAATAATTTAATGAAACTATGGAACAAGAATATTATTTTTCATATGGAAAAGAAAGTAGTTTTTATTCTAACCAAATTGTTTTTCATATATTATATAATTTTGTTTAAAACCTAAATTTTTAAATTTTTAAATTTTTATTTTAAAAAATCAACTTCATTTTTCATTCAACATGTCAAAATTATCTTAGGTTGATATTTTGGTATTTTTTATAGGGTTTATTTTTAGGTAAATTATGGAAAATACCTTGTTCTCAAATTTTGTAACATTTCCATTGAATAAGTATCCAAAGGGTACCTTTATTTTTTGGATAATTTTGGAAGCCACATAACTCTATTTTTCTATTAATAAACTAAAAAAATAATTTGAATCAATATTATACTTGATTTTAATGAAAATTCATTTTTTCATTTAAAATGGAATTTCTCTAAAAAAACTATTTCCAATTGTGTTATGTGTACATATATTAAAATTTATTTTTACAAGATAATGAAATTGAGTATTTTAAAATGGTTTTAATATAATTAATTATTAGTTTCAATTTTTTTAATGAATTTAATGCTATTTTCATTCATAAAATTAAGTTATCATAGTAAAACTTAGTCACTGTTGTAAGGGTAAAATGGCTTTAAAAGGACTAAAACAATGTGATAAGGTCAAAAATAACAAAAAAATACTACTTATAATTTGACTAGATGAGTTTATTTTGAATTAACATATCTTATATTTTAATTTTTATTTCCTTGGTGCCACTTGACCTTGATAAATACATTTATATTTTTTAAAAGTTAAGATTATTTACAAAGATTTCACTCCTCCCACTTTTAAAAGGATCTCATCACCACGTCACAACTCCACACACATAAAACATTATAGATCAACCAATACCAAAACAAATCCTTCAAAAAATCGCTATCTTAATTATTAGAGGTACTTTTCTTCTTTAAATACCACTCTAAGAAGTATTAAGGAAAGGATTAATAGAGGGTATATATGGAAGAGGTAATAGTTCTAATCGAGATTTTTTAAGTTCCTTTATTTTCCCACCTCCTAAAATATTTTGATAACCATAAAAATATAATGATATAATTATTATTAGTATACTTAAATTTTATTAATTTTATGTCAAAAACATTATCTACCTTCCTCCAATTCCTTCAAAAATGAAAATGTCTCTCAGTTACGTTTGGGATGTCGCCTCGATGAATGATGTATTTAATTTTTCATCACTGCATTGCATGGAAAGTTATAAAAATGAATTTAATTAATTAATATGATATTCATAACATTATTAAGATTCTATAAAGATAGATTTTCATTTCTAAAAAAGTATTAATAATAAAAGGTCATTGTAATATTTTCCGCCTAAAATTGGCATACAGAGACACTTTGAAAATAATAACTTCTTAAAATTCAATTTCATTTACCTTAATCATATACCTCCTCTTGAATAATATTTATCACTTTAATAAAATTATTTTAAAATATTAATGTTCTGAGAATTTTATATTATTAATATAAAATTATATATTTTTACTCATTCAGTTGTTATAACATGTTCTTCATTGGGTTGGTTTTAGAACCTACATGAATGAGGTTATAATGTTTATGTCATGAAAGATAAAGAAAACATATAAAATTGTAATTTAAAGTAACAATGGATAATTTAATATTTTTTCATAATTCTGGAATAGTTAAACATCCATCATTATAATGGAAATAATATTTAACAATCATGGTTACTTTAAACCATCAAAAACAAACTTATCGAGGAAGAGTCACGAAAAATTAACTATTTTATAACCTCTTGAACTAATATATTTATATAATGATATGACACCTATAACTTAACACATATATAACTTATGAAGCCATAATAAAATTAATTTTTACGATTACTAGGGTACCAAAGCTATATTATATATTATGAACTGAATAACCCCAAAAAGATCAATGCGAAATATACTGATTTAATAAAAAAATAAAACATGAAAAAAAATTAATAATAATGTAATAAACATGAAAAAAAATAAAGTAAATAATTAGTGTAATTTTATTATTATGGATGGTTGTTAGGAAAAAAATCCCTCATGATGGTGCTTTTTGTTTGATTGTGTTTGTTGAAAAGGTTTGAGGTTGTTGCAGAAGGTCGGTTGTCAAAGAATTCATGAAGAGTTTGTGTTGATGTTTGATCTTATGAGAGTGTAAATTCAAAGCTGATCTCACAAAGCACAAAGGAGCGTCAATGTTGAACTGATCTTGTGGAACATGAATGCTGAGTTGATCTTATACAAGTGAAAACAACAGTATCTTGCACAAAGAGAAAATAGGGTTCTCACCAAGGGTTCTCTCTAGGGGTTCACCCCAAGATCTCATGCAAAACGTAACTAGGGTTCGTGCCAAGGGCTCACTCAAATAGGGTTCGCACCATGGGTTCATGTCAGGATCTCGCATAAAACCAAGCATGACTCTCACTTGGATCTCATGTTAGGAGGTTTTTGGGGTGCATGATACTGATTGAGGTGGTCGGTTTTCTATAATTTGGGGATTTAGGTGGTCGTTTTATACATATAAATACCCCATAACCCTTCCTTAAACATTGATAAAGTTTCACTTAAAAATTTATCTAAAGAAACATCCGACTAAGAGGTTTATTATGAAATCTCGTGAAGAGGACTCGTTTCAGGGATTCATGGCGAAGGTGGTTCACAGAGAGGACTTGTAAAGAAATTTAAATTGTTTAAGGTCTTTTGAATGATTTGAACTAAGTGTTGCATAGATAATGAATGAGGCTCGATCCAAGAACTCACACAAAGAACAAACGGGGTTCGTGCCAAGGGTTTACGCCAGTAGCTCATGAAAAGTATGAATAGGGTTTTCTTTAGGTGTTCAATCCAGAGATTTGTGTTAGTGGTTCACACAAGGAGCTCATGAAAAGCACAAATAGGGTTAGCACCAGGATACTCAAGAAAATCACAAACAAGGGTTCATGCTAGTAGACTTTCTAAAAGCGCAAACAAGGGTTCATGCTAGGAGACTCTCATAAAGGGTTAACAAGGTTCATGATAGGGGACTCACACAAAGTGGGACTTGTACAAAGAAAAAACAAGGGTTCAGGAAAAGATCTCGTACAAGGGTACACACCATGATCTCATGAAAGGGGTTATGTGTCGGGGTCTTGAATAGGGGTATCACACTTGATTCTCGTGCAAGGACATACAAACTGACATTACTCTGTGAGCAGTATAATTTTCATATCATATTTTAAAAGAAGAAGATGTAGGATCTACACCATTCAATAATACTTGAAAAAGGAGTTCATTCACTGATACATTCAAGGAACTGAAAGGAATACTTGGCATCTCTTGAAGATATTTCCAAATCATAGGTAATTGTTGTGTCTACAATAAAGAGAAATTATTCTATTTTTTTGGAAAGTGGAAGTGTTTCATCCATGGGTTTTCACATAAGTGATGGAGAAGCCCAAAAATAACTCCAACAAAGAATATACATGCATTTGTGGATGCACTATTTATTGCTAATTAAGGAACCTATTTGTCCAGAAACCATGTGTGGATCCTTTCTAGATAAATGAGAAAAGGAAGAGGAAGAAGGTTATACTTTCCACTAGTAGTGTGCAATAGAAAGAGAGTTTGGGAATAACCCTTGGTAAAGTAGGGAGCTATCCTTAAACATTGTAAAGGTAGTGAGCCTGGGCATAGAATTGATCTATCCTAAACCTTATTTTGGCTGTGATCCTAAGAATATTTTGTACATCAACACATTTTCATGGTATTATCCTTGTAAATATCCCAGTGAGTGTGAACCAAGTAAAATTTTTGGGACTTATGCATTCTTTCATTTGTGTTCATACATTGCTACGGGAAAGGGAGATAAGAGTGTTTTTTGACAACAAAACATGATCTAAAGGGATAGTGTTTTTAATCTTTCATACAATGATTCACCCCCTAAAACCTCATTGTATTTATCATAGCTGGGATAACAATTGGTATCATAGAAAAAGGTAAATCTCTAAGTTTCTCTATCAAGGGTTTCAATAGAGGTTGTCAATCATAAAGAGAATCTAATTTTCAATGGAAATAATTTTCAATTACGGAAGAATCAGATGCAGTACTAATTATGATCTTTAGGAATTGATGTCTTTACAGAAGTGATGCATGGAATTTTTTCCCATATCTACAGTAGTGATTTATCATAAGATGGCCAAATGGAATTGTATACTCACACTAAAGGAATCATTGCTTTAGGGGGAGCCCTATCTAAAGAAATATATAAGAATGTGGTGTTGTGTAAGTCATCACACGCTATGTGGGAGAATTTACAAAATATTTATGAGGGTGGAACAAATGTTAGAGAATAAAATATGCAGGTTCTATGGAACAAGTGTGAGGATCTCATCATGCACCCTAATGATTCTATTGATGCATTATTTGACTGATTGAATGTTGTTATAGAAGAAATGTGCGGTCTTAGAGAAATTATTGAAGTTGTAAATTTTTTCGGGCACATATTGAGAATTCTTCCACATCGGTTCAATAGTAAAGTTTATATATTGGAAGAAAAATATCAAAAGGATATCAAATTGGATAGCTTGCATAGTACTCTTCTTGCATATGAGATGAGAAATTATGATAATGAGTCTGTAGAAAATGGGAAGTCTAAAGAAGTGGAATTTGAGGACATTAAGAAGTTCAATATTAAATGTGGGAAGGAACAAGAAGAGATAGATGAAGTCTTGTCATTCCTTTCATCAAATTTATTAAGTGGAAAAGGAAATCTCAAAAGGAGACTCCCGCTTACATGCTTTCTATGTTGAAAGGTTATACAAATTACAGTGAGGTTCCCTAAGAAGTTTCAAGATGATGATGAGGATGAAGTTAAAATTTCCAGGAAGAAGTCTTCATCCTATGTAAAAGTTAATAAAAAATTTAAGAAAATTTTCCCAAAAAGAAGAGTCTTCTTTCAAAAGAAGATAACAGTTCAAAAGAATCTAAGGAAGAAGAGTTCAATGACTACAAGGATCATGAATTAGATGTTATGCTGGCAGTTGTTATAAATTCCCCAATAAGGGAATAAAGAAGCAGAGATGAAGGATAAGTTGAAGTAAGAGTTGACTATCATGTTGAATTAGAAAATGCACTTGAAGAGATAGATGTTTTTAGAGCCAAAACAATGAAACCTGAAAGGGTGGCTCATGATGCCAAACTATTTATGCATGTGTAGGAAGAAGAGAATTTTGAGCTGATAAATGAAATTTAAAGGAATAAATATTCAATGCCAGAGAACTCAGAAAATATTGTTGAGTGAAAACTCAAAATTGAATAACAGAAGATTGATATCGATAGTTTGACTAATACATGAAAATATCAAATCAAAAATATCACAAAGAACTTGAACAGGAAGTTTTAGTATATGAAGAAAAGTGAAAGTTCAGTATAAACTCCTGATTTTAGAAAATTGGAATAAAAATGAAATAGAAAATTTACAAACAGAATTCATAGCTCTTGTGAAACAGAAAAAGGAGTTTCGGGAAATAAAAATTAACTATCATAATGATACAGTTGGTATGGGTCTTGATCGCAAACAGGAAGATGTAATGGTTGAAGTTACACTATAATATCTCACTCTGATAATGAAGATTTATTTTGGTATGAATTAGAAACAGAAGATTCTTGGAACAGAAAGGAAAACTAGTGATACAGTAATGACACATAGGAATTCAGCCCACATTAGATGTTATTGTTGTGGAAATATGGGACACACAAAAAATATATATTCCATATCCAAGAGGTACTGAAGTGAAAAATACCAATAGAGGCATCCAAACAGATCTCAAATCTTTGGGACATCATTTGATGGTCACTATTTCATGTTTGGAGGATTTGGAGACATAGAAAGATATTTCTCATCATCAATGCAGCAAAATATACCGAAGTAGACTAAATGTGGTCATAAGAAACAAATCAATTCACAATCAAATGGGATGAAAACACAAAATAAATTTGCATCATTTCAAGATAAAAGTGTTCCATCATTCTTATATCATCATCAAGAATATCAGTCAAAGACATGGATCATAAAGAGAAGATATGAACAGATAGTGGTTATAGAGATTGCTTTCAAAGAATCTGATTGAATTGCAATATGGATCATTGACAATTAATGAACCTCTAAAATGATTAGAAATATGAAACAGGTGAAAGGAATTAGATACAATAAGGAAGGTATTTTAATATTTGGTAATGATGAGGGCTAGTGAATTATTGGCTCAAAATAATCCAATTTTGGAGGAAAATACATGATATGTGCAAATATATTGGTTTTTGAAGGTATTGGTCCCAAACTATTAAGCGTAAGTCAAATTTATGGCTCATGAAATTCCATAAACTATTTAGTTAAATTATTATTCATCAAGTAAAACTATGGTGAAGTTTTTTTGTAGGGGAAGCATATGAAAGAGAATATATACCTTGTGAGTGGAGAAGAAGATGTGTTCCTTTTTTTCAAAGAAGAATAAAACAAGTTATTGAATAGAATTCTTGGCCACATGATCCAATTTTTATTGAAAGATATAGTGAAATATGATGCTACTCAAGACCCCACTAGGTCATCATATGATCTTACTCATACATGTGATGCTTGTCAATGAGGGAAGATCATTCTAAAGACATAAAAGGAAAAAGAGAAAATGTCAACAAAAGTGCATGAGTTGGTGAATATTGATGTTTGCAGACCAATTTCACCAAGAACTATTTGTGGGAGGAGATTTTATGTTCTATTCATTGATTATTTTAGTATAATGGCATCGGTTTTAGTCATCACCCAAAAATATGAATTTTTTAGTTTTATAACAACATATCGAAGCGATGTTGAAAAGATGTTAGGTCAAAAAAATATAGAAGATCCGAATAGATAATGAAACAAAGTCTATAAATATCCAAGTGGACTATTATATCAAGAAAAATGGGATAAAGAACCGTGTTTTAGCAGTAAGAAATCTACAACATAATAGAGTGGTTGAGAGAAGAAATCGAATTATCAACCACATGGCCAAAACAGTCCTCACTAAGAAACACCTTCCAAATTTTTTTTGGAAATATTTAGTGATGACATTAGTATAAACATCAAATAGAGCTTTCGTATATCCAAAAGAAGATAGGACTTCATATGAACTATGGTTTGGAAAGAATCCAATATAGAAAAACTTTAAAGTTTTCAAAATTAGGTGTTTCATTCACAATAAGGATAAAAAACAAACATTGAATCCCATGGAGATGAAGTTATATTTCTTGTATACTAAAAGAAAATAAAAACATATAAATGATTTAATAAGTGGCTGGGAAAGGTATTTGAAAATAATGATGTAAATATAGTACATAATGAGCATAATCTTTAGCAAATACATTATCAGTCTTGAGAGGATAATGATAAATAGATAATTAGAATAGGGGATGTTCTAGTTCTAGAGGATGATTCATAAGAAGATTTAGATATTGAGAAGAATGAGAATAAAATATTATCTATAAAAATATCGAACAAAAGATCTGAAATTTATAGATAGAATATAATTAGTGATCAGACAGTGTCAGTGTAGACAATGAGGATAAAGACTCTATAGAAGGAATCATTCTTATCACATGTAGAGACTAAATGTTTTTAGGAATAATATGGATATGAAAATTGGGTTAAAGCTATGAATGACGAGCTTGACCAAATTGAGAATAATTAGACATGGGATATTGTTTTGAGACCAACAAATAAGAATTTCATTAGGACCAATTAGGTCTTTTACAATAATATGAATGAAGGTGGAACTATGATTAGAAACAAAGAACAATTAGTGTTCTTAGGTTACTCCAAAATAGATGGTATTCAAGTTGATAAAACATTTTCACCTATTATGAGGCTAGATATAATCAGATAATTCTTGGTCATAGTAGTGAAAAGAAGGCTCAAATTTTTCCATATGGAGGTCAAGTTATCATTTCTAAATGGGGTTCAGTAAGAATAAATTTATATTGAGAATCCATAAGGTTTTATAATTATTGAAGATTAGAATGGAGTTTTTCAAATATTGATGATGTTATATGGGTTAAACCAAGGACCAAGAGCATGTTATTAATGGCTAGATCAGTTTTTGGAGAATATCAGTTTTCAGTGTGGTGGAGTTGATTAAAATTTATATGTTAATAATGATAGTAATCAAAGGATGATGGTTCTGGTGTATGTAAATGACATAATCTATAGTGGATTATATGAAACATAGTGAAAAAAGTTAACATAATTCATGAAAAGTGAATTTGAAATGTCAACGATTGGTGAACTAACAATTTCTCTTGGTTTACAGGTGATATAAGGAATTAATGCAACATTAATTTCTTAGGATAAATATTCCAAGGAGTTTTCAAGATGGTTGGGAAAGGATAATTATGAGGATATGACGAAATTGGTGGCTACCTGTATGAAACTATCATGGGACGACAAATGTAATATAATTAATGTCACAGAATATAGGAAAATCATTGGAATTATATTGTACCTGATAACAACAAGACTTGATATTGTTTTTTTTCACAAGCTAAGTAGTAAGATATAATATAAATCCCATAGAAACCCACTTGTTTGCAGTGAAAAGGATAATTTGGTATATCATGGGAATGGTGTATTTAGGTTTTTTGTAAATTGAAAAATCATAGCAAGAGTTATTAGGTTATACCGAAGTAGATTGGGGTGGTTCAGCATATGGTATAAAATCAACATCAGTTGGTGCATTTTATCTTGGTATGTTGTGTATTTCTTGGATAATAAATAAAGAAGATTTCATTTCATTGAGAACCAAAGAATAGGAATATATTATATCTACTCAAGCATGCATGCAGTTATTGTGGGAAAGAAATAGCTTAATGATACGGGAGTTAAAGTTTTGTCTCTGATCAGAATCCATTTTGATAATTCAAGTGATATAAATATAAACAAAAATCCATTCTATCAATCAAGGAAAAAGACCATTAAAATAAAGTATCATTTTATCAAGTATAAGGTACAGTAAGTGCCTGTGAATTTGGAGTATATTCCTACAGAACTATTGGTTGTAGACATTATGAAAAATTACTTACCCAAAGAAGAATTTTAATGGAATCGACTGGCTCTTCGAGTTCTGTCAACTACTTTCACTTGAAAAGGTTTGGATGTGGGATTCCCTCTCCCCAAGGTATGATGTATTTTTCGGGAATATGCCAATATGTGTTCTTTACCTTGTTGCAGACCATAAAAAAGTGATCATCGGATTGATTTAAAAATAGGGGGAATTTGTGGATATAAATGGGAAAATGTATTAATCAAGATAGGGGAGAATCTGATAGGGTTAGTAATTAAGTAGGGGGAGTTTTAAATCTAACGATTCTAAATATGATTGATCAAGGGTTATATATCATGATAGACAAGGATAATGATGAAAATATTTGAGTGGTTTTTGAATGAAGTGTTTCATTGATAAACTCTGCATGCTACTCTTATTTCTTATTCTAAGCATGGATTATGTGGGCTTAAAGTGTGTGTCGAGTAAATCTTTGATCGTTATCAAAATTTCAAGAAAATATTTTTTTTATAATAAGGACTAATATTTAATGTGGTATAAAAATGTGAATAGCTGTCAAAAAACCCAAAAGGGGGTATTGTTAGGAATAAATCCCCCATGATGGTGGTTTTTGTTGATTTTGTTTGTTGAAAAGGTTTGGGGTTGTTTATAATGGATCATTGTCAAATATGGCATGAAGAGTTAGCATGGATGCTTGATCTTGAGAGAGCATGAATGCTAAACTGGTCTCATGGAGAGAGAAGGAGTGGGAATGATGAATTCGGCTCACAGAACCTGAATGATGAGAAGATATTGCACATGCATGAACTCTAGGTTCTTATACAAAGTGAAAACATGGTTTGTGTTAGGGGTTTACTTTAGTATCTCAGAAAAACCATGAACATGGTTTTCACAAGGCTCTCACACAAATAGGGCTCACACTAGGGGTTCATGCCAGGGGTTCACGCCATGATCTTGTGAAAATCATGAACAAGACTCATTCCCAGATCTCAAGCTAGGAGGTTTGTAGAGAACATGATGTTGATTGAGGTGGAGAATTTTCCATGATTTTTGGAGTTAAAGTGGTGAGTTTATGACTATAAATACCCCCTAACCCATCCTCAAACATTGATGAGGTTTCTCTTAAAATATTGTTCTAAATAAATGTTTGAGAGAGAGGTTTGCAGTGAGATCTTGTGAAGGGGGTTCACACCTGGGGTTCTTGGTGAAGGAGATTCATAGAGGAATCAAGATGGCATTTAAAATTTCTACATTGTTTTGTATGATCTGAAAAAAAAATATTTCGAAAAGAATGAATGGGGTTCGCACCAAGAGCTTTTGCATAGCACGAAAAGGTTTCATGCCAGAGGTTTACACCAAGATCTCATGCAAAGTGCATACAGGGTTCATGCCAGGTGTTCCCACCAGGGGTCCACACCAAGGTTTCATGCTAGGATCTCATGTAATGCAAAAATAGGGTTTGCACCCAGCGACTCACATAAAATGAGAATAAGGGTTCGTGCTAGGAGACTCGTGCAAAGTGGAAACAAAATTTTACGCTAGGAGACTCATGTAATGTGAAAAGATGATTCATTCCAGGAGAATCATGCAATGCTAGACTCACATAAAGTGAAAACAATTGTCCATTCCAAGATTTCGTGCAAGGGTACGCACCAAGATCTCTCAAAAGGAGTAATGTGTCGGGGTCTCACACAGGGGTGTCACACAAGAGTCTTGCACAAGAAGATACACACCTGCATTACCCTGTGTGTAGTATCATTTTCCTTCCAGATTTCATAACAATAATAATAATAATAATAATAATAAGATAGAGGATCTACACAATTTCACAATACTTGAAAAGGGAGTTCATTCACTATTACATTTAGGGTAGTGAAATAAATACTTGGAATATCCTAAAGATCTTTCTAAATTGGAGGTAATTTATATGTCTATTGAAAAGAGAAGTTTGTTCTAGTTTTTTGGAAAGTGGAAGTGCTACATCCAACTATTTTCATAGAAGTGAAGGAGCTTCCAAGAAATAACTTTAACACAGAATATATATACTGTTGAGGATGCATTCATTATTGATCATGGAGGGACCTAAAGGTCTATAAACAATGATTGGATCCATTGTAGAGTAGTGATAAAATGAATAGAAATAAGGTGATCCTTTCTGTTGGACTCCTCGTGTATTAATCATGTTTTAATGATCACAAATATTATTACAGTTCATTACTCTCATTAATATTCACAAATCTTATTACCGTTCATTACTCTTATTAATATTCACAAATATTATTACTGTTCATTACTCTCATTAATATTCACAAATTTTATTACTGTTCATTACTCTCATTAACATTCACAAATTTTATTACTCTTAATAAATCTCATTATTATTTACATATCTTATCAATCCTCTGTATTTATGTGTCAAATTATATTATTTTATAATGTTTAAGCTTAATTCCTACTATGCATATTACTGTTTAAGTTAAATACTGTTATTTGGCTATGTATCAAGACATTGTGATGTTTAACACAGTAAGATAGACTGTGTGCAAGACTCATAAACCATGAAGGACGAACCGTGACTCAGACACTGTGAAGGACAAACCGTGACTCAGACACCATGAAGGAAAAACTATGACTCGGACATCGTGAAGGAAAAACCATGACTCATACACCGTGAAGGAAAAACTATGACTCAGAAACCATGAAGGACAAACCATGACTGAGACACCATGAAGGAAAAACTGTGACTCAGACACCGTGAAGGACAAACCGTGACTCAGACACCGTGAAGGACAAACCATGACTCAGACACCGTGAAGTACATACCGTGAAGAAGACACCGATTACACAACAAACTGTGACACCATTTCTTGACCTTTTTGTCAGTATTATTTAAATATTGCTAACGCTCGTATTTGATGTTTTTAATGCAATTAATTTTATTTAATGATAGTTGTTGGCATGTCAGGAAACCATACCTCGTACTTATGGAAAGGGATTCATTCCTATTGTTGGTGCTCATGGAATAAAAAGAAGTCTCAGCTTTAATAAAAAGAAGAAGTCGCCTTGACATAAATTCTACAACACACGTGAAGTGCTCTGTACTAAACAAAAGAACAGCCCTGAGCACAACTATGAAGAATATATTGAATGATCCTCAAAGAAGTTCCAAAAAATGAAATCCTACACTAATGGAGGAACTGAAGTCAAGAGAACATCTTCACTCCTATAGAACAAAAGCTGAACTACGACAATCTATTTTTCAACAGAAAAATGAGAGAAGGACTCAGAAGCATTTCTGCTGAATCCAATGAGTCCAGAGCTACATTGATAATCACTAAAGCTTTCTAAACTCTTATCTGTTCTCTCTAAGTGATTTGTTTATTTACTTTCGAGCAGTGTGGTGTAATCTGTATATCTTACACACACTGTCTCCTGCACTGAACTGGAGGATATCAAAATCCTCACTCCAAAACTCTTAACTCTTGCTTACCCACTACAACTTTGGAAGAGGTCCTTGTGTGGCCTGGTCTTTGTTTTTTTTCCACGAAGAACTGTGGTAGAGGTCCCTGCTTGGTCTGGAAAGTTTTGTAAACTATTGTTAACCCTGATCCAGGGCGTGGATAAAATTTCTATAAATTTTAGAGGACTAAGTCTCGGCTTGAGACTGAACCTCTTTTTATATCTATTGTGCATTTTAAGTTTAAGTTGAATGTATACTACATATATCTTTTATATTCTGCTGTTGTTACTTTGAAATAAAAAACCATTTTAAAGTTACTTTGATAGTTAAATTAGCAAGTTTTTACACTTATTGTAAATTAGTAAGTTAGTTTCAAAAGTTAGTTTAATCATGTGGTTAAATTAACTGAGACCTAATCAATCTTTGAGAAGCTAAGTGAACATTTAAAATTTGTATAAATTCACTAGAGTTTAACTTGTTTTATAAATTGGGGGATTTTAATAGAAAATGTTTTAACAGAAATTTTAATTGGAACTCAATTCACCCCCCTCTTGAGTATCCACTCTGACCAACATTTTGTATCAGAGGTTTTTTTATTTATAAAAGTTTTCAAAACACTCTGTTTTTCAACTGTGATTTTAGTTTCATCTTTAAAGATCTTAAATTTCTGTTAGTTCTAAAATTTACCTCTTTAATTTTACTTTTGAAAATCTAGCTATGGACAATAGACTAGAGGGTGCTGCTACTAACCGGCAACCTTTCTTTAATGGTACAAACTATGCCCAATTGAAACTTAAAATGAATATTCATTTGGAAAGCATGGGTTTTGATATCTGGACTGCTATAGAATCTCAATATAAAAATCCAGAAATTGAAAGAATAACTTGGGATGAACCTACTAAAGTAGCTTACAATAATAACTATAAAGCTATGAATGTTTTGTATTGTGCATTAGGAGATGAAGAATTTAACAAAATATCTGCTTTCAATACAGATTATGAAATTTGGGATTCTTTGGGGGTTTCTCATGAGGGAACAACCAATGTTAAAGAAATGAGATTGAATACATATACTATTAAATATGAAAATTTTAAAATGAAGACTGATGAACCTATTTCTGATATGTATCTCATGTTCAATGAGATAGTCAATACAATGAATTCACTTACAAAGGCTATTCCAGCAAAGGAACAAATTTTGAGGATACTAAGATGTTTTCCAGATCGATGGAGAGGCACATCTGTTTCAATAAGAGAGTCATGTGACATTGCTGCTCTACCTGTTAAAGAACTCATTGGTAAGCTTATGATGTATGAGGAAGAAATCAAGGTGAATAAAGAGGAAGATGATTAACCAAAAAGGAAATTAGTGGCTTTCAAGACTACTGCTTCAAAGAGCAAGGACAAAGAAAAAGCTCAAATACAAACTGACAGTTCAACAAGTGAAAGTTCAGACTCTGATAGTGATGCTGAAATGGCTCAGATAGCCAGAAGGTTTAAGAAATTTTATACGAAGAAGAAATTTTTCAGAAAATAAAATTACAAGGGAAAGTATGAAAATAAGAGATATTGGAAGGACTGGAAAAATCCAGATAAAAGTGATGAAGTTGTTTTCTATGAGTGCAAAAGAAAAAGGACACATTAAAGTAGACTGCCCAAAGCTAAAATTCAAGAAGAAATATGATTACAAGGACATTAAGTACAAGAAATCTATGAAGGCTACCTGGAGTTCTTCTGAAGAAAGCACAAGTTAATCTAAAATGTCTAATTCTGAAAATAATCGTGCCAACATGTGTTTCATGACAAACACATCTCAGGTAACCTTAGATACTCCTCCTTTAAATTCATATTATTCTAGAACTAAATCTGATTCAGATTTTGAAAACATGACTAGTGAGGAATTATTTGAATACTATAATATGTTGGAAGAGACTTACAATGAACTTAAGGATAAATACAAATCATTAAAGAAATAGAATGCTCTCACTAAAACTGTTAAAACTGAACTTACTATTGAAAAAGAGAAAAAAGATCAACTGTTAAAGGAAAACACTGAACTGAAAATGTCAAATGATCAGCTTAAAAAGGACATATAGAAATTCACAAGTGGAAAAGACACTCTAACTCAAATTCTATGAAAGTAAGTGGCACCAAAATATGCTACTGGAATAGGTTATCAACCTGGAAAAAGACAGTTTACTAAAACTAAATATACTCCCAAATCTTGACAAAATTCTGCTAGTTCAAGTTCTGGAAATTCATTTTCTTCAACTAGTTACTCACATAGTTATAGATCAAATATATTTTATCTTTAAAAATATTTTGACTCAAATTATATGAGACCCATAAGACAAATTTGGGTACCAAAATCATTGATTGCTAACATGTCTGGACCCAAGAAGATCTAGGTACCAAAATCATTTCCTATCTAAATCTATTTTGTAGGAAACCTGCTTGAAGAGTTCCCATAAGAAGATATGGTACTTGGACAGTGGATGTTCAAGGAATATGTCTAGAGATTACTCTTTCTTTAAAAGTCTAATAATGGTTGATGGAGGCTTGTCACCTTTGGTGATAATTCTAAAGGAAAGATCATTGGCCTTGGCCAAATTGGTAACACTAACTCAGTTTTAATTTCTAAAGTTTTATTTGTTGATGGACTTAAATATAATCTGTTAAGTATTTCCCAATTGTGTGATGATGGTTTTAATGTCAAGTTTGAAAATGATTCTTGTAATGTTTTTAATTCTAAAAATGTTTTAGTATTTTTCTGCTTTGAGAAATGATAATATTTATGCTGTTGATCTAAATTCTTTATCTAAACAAAATATTACTTGTTTAAATGCTTTTCATAAAGAGTCTTGGTTATGGCATAGGAGATTAGGACACTGCAATATACACTCACTTAGAAAACTGACTAGGAAGAACTTAGTTAGAGACTTACCCAAACTAGAGTTTCCAAATGAAAAAGTGTGTAATCCCTGTCAAAAGGGAAAACAACACAAAATCTCTTTCAAATCAAAGAAAGAAGTTTCAACTTCTCAACCTCTCGAGTTGGTTTACATGGACTTGTTTGGACCTTCTAGAGTTTCTAGTTTAAATGGGAAGAACTATTTCTACGTCTTAGTAGATGACTTTTCTAGACATACTTGGGTATACTTCTTAGCTCGGAAAAGTGGAGCTTGTTCTTACTTTATTAAATACTCCAAGTCTATAGAAAAACTTAGTGGACTTAAGATTAAGACCTTGAGAAATGATCATGGTCGTGAGTTTGAAAATCAAGAGTTTGAATCTTATTGCTCACATAATGGTAATAGTCACAACTTTTATGCCCCTAGGACACCTCAACAGAATGGTGTAGTAGAAAGAATAAATAGAAACCTTTAAGAAATTGCTAGAACAACGCTTAATGAATATGACCTGCCTATTTATTTTTGGGCTGAGGCTGTGAATACAGCTTGTTATATTATTAATAGAGTCTTGATAAGGCATGTTCTCAAGAAGACCCCATATGGGTTATGGAACAATAGAAACCCCAAAGTTAGTTACTTTAGAGTCTTTGGCTGCAATGTTTTTATTCTTAATACAATGGATAATCTTGACAAGTTTGCTTCTAAGGGTGATGAAGGAATTTTTCTTGGTTATTCTTTAACTAGAAAAGCCTATAGAGTTTTTAATAAAAGAACCAAATGTGTGGAAGAATCTGTTCACATCAAATTTGATGAAACTGATCCACATGAGCCCAAGTCATCTCTTGAAAATATTGAAGAAGATTTATCTGTTCTGAACCTTAATGATAAAATCAATGAACCTTCTGTAAAGACAACCAATTCTATAAATATTTTAGAATCTTCTCCTAATGAACCCAAACCTATAGATGAAACTGCAATTTCTAGTCCTACCTTTACTAAATCAACTAGAATTCTAAAGAATCATCCTTTAGATGTTGTTGTTGGTAATCTTGATAGAGGGACACAGACTAGATCTTCTCTTAGAAATCAGGTTGAACATCAAGCCTTCTTGTCACAGCTTGAACCTAAAAACATTGATGATTCTATTAATGATGAATTTTGGGTCATTTTTATGCAAGAAGAACTCAATCAGTTTGAAAGAAATAAAGTTTAGAAACTAGTAGAAAGACCTAAGGACACTTTCACCATAGGCACTAAATGGGTGTTTAGAAATAAAGTAGATGAATCTGGAAATATCATTAGAAATAAAGCTAGACTAGTTGCACAAGGATATTGTCAAGTGGAAGGTATAGACTATGAGGAGACTTTTGCTTCAGTAGCCAGACTAGAAGCCATTAGAATTTTACTTGCTTATGCTGCACATCTAAATTTTAAACTATATCAAATGGATGTCAAGAGTGCATTCTTAAATGGATATATTGCTGCATATTTTTTTTTGAACAACCACCTAGATTTTCAAACCCCCATTTTCCAAATCATATTTTTAAATTATCAAAAGCTTTATATGGATTAAAACAAGATCCAAGAGCTTGGTATGATAGATTAAGTACTTTTCTAATTTCCAAAGGTTTTACAAAAGGTATAGCTGATCCTACTATTTTTATAAAACGTATTTCTAATGATGTTTTAGTTGTACAAATTTATGTAGATGATATTATTTTTGGATCTTCAAAAACTACATTATGAACTGATTTTTTTAAAATGATGCAAAACGAATTTGAAATGAGCTTAATGGGTGAACTTAAATTCTTTCTTGGATTTAAAATCTTTCAAAATGAAGATGGAATTATTTTAACTCAAAGTAAATATACTAGTGATCATTTAAAATGTTTTGGATTGGATAGCACTAAAAGTAGTGACACTTCTATGAGTACCACCTGTAAGTTGGATCTTGATGAGGATGGTAAATCTGTTTATCAAACCACTTATAGAGGAATGATTGGAAGTCTACTCTACTTGACTGCTAGTCATCCTGGTATTATGTTTAGTGTATGTATGTGTGCTCATTTTCAAGAAAACCCTAAAGATTCACATTTAAATGTTGTAAAGAGAATTTTCAAATACCTTAAGCATACTCCAAATTTAGGATTGTTCTATCCCAAAGGACAATAATTTGAATTAGCTAGTTATTCTGATGCTAATTTTGCTGGATGTATGTTAGATAGAAAAAGCACCTATGGAACATGTCACCTTTTAGGAAAGTCACTAGTATCATGGTTTAGTAAGAAACAAAATTCGGTTGCATTATCTACTACAGAAGTTGAATACATAGCTGCTGGAAGTTGTTGTGCACAAATTTTGTGGATGAAACACACATTACTAGACTATGGATATCAATTCAGACATGTCCCAATAAATTGTGATTACACAAGTTCTATTAACATTTCAAAGAATCTTGTTTCACATTATAGGACAAAACATATTGATGTAAGACATCACTTTTTGAGGGATCATTACCAAAAAGGTGATATCACTTTAGAATTCATTGGTAATGAATATCAACTTGCTGATATATTCACTAAACCATTAAATTCTAATAGATTAGACTACATCATACATTATCTTGGTACGATTAATCATAAATAGATATCTTACTGATCTTAATGTTTAATACTTTGCTGTATTTTACTTTACGGTTTCATGGTCACTGTTTTACAGTTACTGTTTCATGCTTATGGTCTCACCGTTAACACCTTGTGTTCACGGTCTGTCACTTAACTATCTCACCATGACGGAACAGTTCACTCATTGTCTCACCGTGACTGCACAGAATGGTCATTGTCCCACCGTGACAACTGTTTTTCATCGCACCGTAACGCCTACTCACGGTCTCACCATGAAGATTATTTATGCATTTATTTTTAACTCGTATCACGGTAATTTTTATTTCACCACTATTTTATTTTCCGCGTTTTTGTTTTTATAATATTTGACATTCCTAAATGATAAAACTTAAAGGTTTCACTCGATCTCTCACTCGAACTCTCTCCTGCTCTCTCTCTCGAACCCTCTTTACCTTGTGAACCTCTTCTTCTCTCTTTCCCAAAACTTCAATGGATTCCAAGGATGAAGCATCTGTCTTCATCTACCCCTGAGAAGTGCAGTTCCAAGAAGAAGAAGATAGCTCCAAGGATAGCTCCCGAAGGACCTCTAAATCTGAACCTTATTAACCATAATGTTGTACATGAAAAAGAGATTTGACCTGAGTGGATACTATCTAGTATGTCTTTGGTCCTAAAAATATTAATAGAACAAAGATGGTTTGAATGGTTCTCTAGAAAATATAGACCGATTTATCCGAGGTTGGTATCTCAGTTTTACCAATTTGTAAAGTTTTCTTTTGATGCTGGAGAAAGTTTCATGGTGACCAGCTGGATCAATGGTCAGAAATGTTCTTTCACTTCAAAGATATGGGTTGCATGCCTGAGGATTCCTAATGAAGAAATTTGTGATGACTACCAGAGAGACCCTCCTCCATCATCTGACATCTTCGATCTGGAAAATTCCTTGGAAGCCTTAACCGGTAATGGAACCAAGTGAAGGGCTATGGCTGCAGAACTAGATGGAGAAACTAGACTACTATTCAAATTTGTTCAGAATTTGATTAGTCCAAGAAAAGTAGATTTTTTTGTGATGAAGTATCAGGATGTGTTCCTGATTCACCTGTTGAATAATGGTCATAAGATCAATCTTTGAAAGTATGTCATTAACCATATATGTGAGCTAATTAAAGTCACTTCCAAATCCACCTCCTTGTTTTACTCAAGGATGATCTCAACCATGCTAGTTGCAAAAGGAGTTGTTGGACTAAATGAATAGAAGCTAGAGGATTTTGAGTTCTACCTATCCAAGACTATCATCAGAAGGATGAAAATTAATTGGAACCCCTGGAAGAAGCAATGGGTTGAGGATAATGATCAATTGTATAAGAAGTATAATCCTGTTGATTATCCAAGAAGGACAAATAATGTTACTAATCCTGGTTTGGAACCAGATGAAGTGGCCGAATACTCAGATTCTGAAGAAGAAGAGGAAGTGTCAGCTGATGTACCACTTAGAGAAGAAGCTGAAATACCTCCAATGGAAGCAGATCCTGTTGAAAAAGAAAGGATTGTTGTCCCTGCTGTTGTTCCTGCTGAAATACCTCATAGAGAGGAATTTGTTGTTGAAAAGGAAGGATTGTAGATCCTTCAGTTGTTCTTAGTGAGGAAGAAGATCCTACTTCTAGAGAATTTTTTAATCTAGATATCTAATCTGAGGATGTAAGAGATTCTGTAGTAGCATAATCAGAGCAAAAAAGCCATGGAAGAGTCTGCTGGTGTTGAAGGACTCCCTGTTGAAAAGAAAACCAATCTAGAAGCACTGCCTGTGGAACAGTCGGTTCCTGAGATAATTCCCTTCGCTGAAGAGAGGATGGAACTTGCCTTCCAGTTGGCAAGGCAAGAAATGGTTGAAGAGATCAGAACTAATCCTGTGGATCTTGATCATGTTGCTGAGCCTACAGTCTCTAAAATGGAAGAACAATTTGAGGGGGAGGAACCTCAAAATCTTGAGACTAGTCCAGCTGAGTCTGATGAATCAGAATCTGAATCTGAACCTGGTGATGAGTCATACTCAGTGTACACTCGATAAGTTTTCCCAAGATTTTATGATGTGAATGAGTCATAGCAAGTGGCTACAGCTGGAATGGATCTCTCTTCTGTGTTTCAACTGAAGTCAGTAGCTCACCCAGAACCTGATTCAGAACCAGAGCCCCAACCTGAACCTCAACCAAGATCGCAACCAGAACCTGTACCTCTTCCTGCTCCCTTACCTGATCAACAATCTTTTGTAAATAAAGATGATCTGAATGTCTTTGGAGAGACTCTTTTAGATGTAGTTGAGAATATTATATCCTCTCAACCTCGTCCAGTGACTCAAATGAGTCAAGAAGATGCATCGATTCTCTTGGAAAATATTATTCTGCATATTCAACCAAGGATGATTTGAGAAATTCAAGAAGTCAGAGTTGAAAATAAGCTGCTGAGTGCTGATGTTGAAAACCTGAAAAGTATGGTAGAAGACTTGCAGAATGATTTTTCTTTGAGATCAGAGCCTGCTCCTGTTTCTGCCCCTGCACATGTTTCTGCTTCTCCTGAACCAACTGATTGCACCCTTTCTTGATAGATTGTGTCTCAAGTACATTCTTATCTGCTATCTTTTGATGAGAAGATTGGAACAAGACACACCAAGATGCTGCAACGCATGAGAGAGCTTGTGGAAAATCTGAATAAGCTCACAGATGAGTACACTGGATTCCTGCAAAAAGTTTTGAAATAGATCAAAGTTCTATCCATAGCTGTAAAAGCTTCTCCTGCTTCTGGTTAACCTTTTGTCCCTCCTTTGGATGATTCTCTGTTGAGATCCATAATCAAGGAAGAACTTCAGAATGCCTTCAGTGTCTTGGATCTGTCTTCTTTGTTAGAAGTGGTCAAGAACAGTGATCGAGCATTGGACATGGTTAGAATTCATTCAAAGATTTCCAATGATGCTCAACAAGATATCACCAAGAATATTTATGTCTATCTCAACCGAATTTTCTCTAAAAGTGACATGACAGATAACTTTATATATCTTGTGGAGAATTTTAAAATCCCTCCAGTGACTCAAGCTTTTAAAACTCAAGTTCAAAAGCTAACAGAGTTCACCAGATTGTTGGATAAATTCTTGAAGAATAAGTAAGATTTCGAGAAGTCTATGCAATATGGTGGAGAAATCATTACTCATTTCAGAAATCTTTTAAAGTCGTATCTTCATGTGCAGAGTACTACTATCGTTGCTCCATCTACTGCACCCCTCAGACCTGGTCTACCTGCCTTAGCCTCAACTGCCATGTCAGTCGGTCAAGCTCTATCTCAGATCCGTCCAGTCATTCTTGACCAACCACAGACTAGATCTTCTACTGCACCATCTTTGGCTCCCTCCATTTTTGAAGGACTGCCCTTACCATCTTTGTCTACCACATCTCTGCCTTCTTCTACATCAACATCATCTCCTGCTGCTGATAAAGTCAAGTCAAAGGTCGATCCCTGAAGAGTCAAGTGACTACTTTCTTTTTGATGGGGATTTTTTTGTTTTTCTACTTATTTTGAATCATCTATTCTGAACGTGTTTTAATGACAACTACATTGTTTCTCTCCATTCTCTGTACTTTTTGATAATACCAAAAGGGGGAGAAAAAGTAAGAAGTTTAGAACTTATTTTACCTATTTTTATTCTATATATTTTCATCTCATTTATCTCTTATCTATATATGATTTGTGATCATCCAAAAGTGGGAGATTGTTGGACTACTCATGTATTAATCATGTTTTAATGATCACAAATCTTATTAATGTTCATTACTCTCATTAATATTCACAAATCTTATTACTGTTCATTACTCTCATTAATATTCACAAATCTTATTACTATTAATCACTCTCATTAATATTCACAAATCTTATTACTGTTCATTACTCTCATTAACATTCAAAAATCTTATTACTGTTAATTAATCTCATTATTATTTACATATATTATCAATACTCTGTATTTATGTGTCATGTTATATTATCTTATAATGGTTAAGCTTAATTCCTATTATCCATATTACTGTTTAAGTTTAAATACAGTTATTTGGATAAGTATCAAGACACCGTGATGTTTGAAATAGTAAGACTGACTGTGTGCAAGACTCAGACACCGTGAAGGACAAACCGTGACTCAGACATCGTGAAGGAAAAACTGTGACTCAGACACCGTGAAGGACAAACTGTGACTCAGACACCATGAATTACATACCATGAAGAAGACACTGTTTACATAACAAACTGTGACACTGTTTCTTAACCTTTTTGTCAATATTATTTAAATATTGCTAACGATCATATTTGACGTTTTAATGCAATTAATTTTATTTAATGATAGTTGTTGGAATGTCAAGAAATTGTTCCTCGTACTTATGGAAAGGGATTCATTCCTATTGCCGGTTCTCATGGAATAAAAAGAAGTCTCATCTATAGTAAAAAAGAAGAATTCAACTCGACATACATTCTACAACACACGCGAAGTGCTCTGTACTAAACAAAAGAACAATCCTGAGCACAACTCTGAAGAAGATATTAAAATATCCTCAAAGAAGTTCCAACACATGAAATCCTACACTACTGGAGGAATTGAAGTCAATAGAACATCTTCACTCCTATAGAACACAAGAGGAACTATGACACTCTGTTTTTCAACAGAAAAACCAGAGAAGGACTCAGAAGCATTTCTGTAGAATCCAACGAGTCCAGAGCTGCATTTCTAATCACTAGAGCTTTATAAACTCTTATTTATTCTCTCTAAGTGATTCGTTTATTTACTTTCGAGTTGTGTGGTGTACTCTATATATCTTACACACACACTTTCTCATGCACTGAACTAGAGGATATCAAAATCCTCACTCTAAAACTCTTAACTCTTGCTTACCCATGACAACTGTGGAAGAGGTCCTTGTGTGGTCTGGTCTTTGTTTTATTTTGTTTCCCATGAAGAACTGTGGTAGATGTCCCTATGTGGACTGGACAGTTTTGTAAACTGTTGTTAACCCTGATCCAGGGTGTGGATCAAATTTATATAAATTTGAGAGGACTAAGTATCGGCTTGAGACAGAACCTCTTGTTATATCTTCTATGCATTTTTAGTTTAAGTTGAAAGTATACTACATATATCTTTTATATTCCTCTTCTGTTACTTTGAAATACAAAACCATTTTAAAGTTAATTTGATTGTTAAATTAGCAAGTGTTTACACTTATTTTAAATCAGTAGCTTAGTTTCAAAAGTTAGTTTAATCTTGTGGTTAAATTAACTGAGACCTAATCAATCTTTGAGAAGCTAAGTGAACATTTTGAATCTGTATAAATTCACTATAGTTTAACTTGTTTTATAAATTGGGGGATTTTAATAGAAAATATTTTAACAGAAATTTTAATTGGAACTCAATTCACCCCCCTCTTGAGTATCCACTCTGACCAACACTTTCCACTAGTACTGAGCCATCGAAAGAGAGTTAGGGGGTGACCCTTAGTAAAGTAGTGAGCTGAATATAAGTATTGTGAAGGTAGTGAGCCCAGGTATAAAATTGATCTAGCCCAAATCTTATTTTTGCAGTGAGACTTAGTTGAATTTTTACAATGGAACATTGTTGTTTTATATTCCTTGGACGTAGCTAGGTGAGAATAAATGAAGAAAAATTAATGTGTCTCGTGCATGCTTTCATTTCTATTCATACATTTCTATGGTAAAGGGAGAGAAGAGTGTTTTTTTATGATGAAATAAGATTAGAAGGGGTAGTTATTTTAATTTTTCATACCCTGATTCACCCCCCCCCCCCCTTAGGGTATTTAATCTAGTTGGGATAACGGTAGTAGAATTCAAATGAAGAAATTTGATACTCAAGGTAAGGTTTTTTTCTTTTAAACCTTATTTTAATTGTTTTAAAGTCTCCATTTCAACTCTTTCTCTTCCTTATTTATATTATTTCAATAATTTTTTCTCTACACTATAATCATTTTTATATACATTTTCTATTATAATTGACTTTATTTATAAATTCTTAAAAGGAATATTTTTAAAATTTTATGGGTCATTTTTTAATTTTGTTATAAAGTTATGAAAAGAATTTTTTTTTTAAACATTTACTTGTTGATCTTCATTTCTTTACATCATTTCTATTATACCTTATGGATCTTAACTTTAATTTTTTCATTTTTTTACAATGTAAATTCAATTTTCATTATTCTATGAATTTATTGTTTTAAAGTGTTATCAAAGAAAATGTTATTTCCTTTTTTGTGGGATAACTATAAGTGCTTATACTTATAGCATCAAATGAATGTTTCCATGAGTTTGGTGATGAAAATAAAATATTACTTATGTTTTGTTCATTTTATGGTACATTATAACTTTAGATGATGATGGGTAAGTTGGGGATATTACTCTCTAATACATTAGATAATGATTTATTCTTCATAGATAAAATATTGGAAGTAACCAAAGATGTTATTACTATTGAATGGGTGATATCAAAGGGTGATTTGAATATCGGTGATTAATATGATGCACTAAAATAACTTCATAGTTTTTTATTCTTGATATGATTTTAAATGGTTTTCTTTAACAAAGGTTGATATCATATGAGAGTATGAGATCAATGTTTATTATGTGAATAAAAAAAATCATGGGTTTTTTAGTTTTTCAATAGACAAATGGGATTCCTTTATTTTAATATAAATCACTAAGATTTATTTTTCATCCCATGTTTTCAAAATATTTTATAGGATTTAAGGATATGAAGAAAAAATATCATGTTTAATCTTCTAGTTATGGAAACTCATATTGAATGAAGTAAGTTTTTCATAAATAAAATTGGATTGTTAATTTAAAAACCTTATTTTTGGAAAAAAAATATACAACATATTAAAGTTTCCACTTTGTAATGAAATTGTTTTCCTAATTATATAAAACTCTAAACCTAAATGGTCATGGGAATTTAGTAAAATGTAATAATTACTATATATCATGTAACTATGGGTTTATTATGTATGAGGTGCTATAATTAGTATTAGAGTAGGGATTAGATATCTTTACATGTTTGGATTTTTATAAGGAAAGACAATATGGGGATTATAATTTATGGTTATTGAATTTACATTAGAATTTTTTTATGAATTGTATGATTGGTTTGTATTTGTTGATAATATATTTTGAGAATCATTAGAGTTTTATGAGATGTTGTTTGTGTTTTTTAAAATGTTTTTGAATCGGTTAAAGGTTGTTGGAATGACTTTAAAGAAGTTTTATACAAGTCAGATATGCTATATAATTACTATAATGGATGTTGAATTTGGTTTAAGTAAATTATCATATGAGGCCATCATGTATGATGTTTTGAACTGTGAAAATTTCAAAGGCATTAATTTTACACATATGATATGTATAGTCTCATGGTTCTATTTAGCTATATAGAAATAATTTAGCTAAGTATATTATCATATAAGATAACTGCATAAGTTAATTAACCTATTTGTAAGAAATTATGGATCTTTTATGATATTTTCCTTTGTGAAAATATATTTTTTGCTGCATAAGTGATTTGAGGTTGTGGGGTAGAAACCTAATATCATATGACTTTTCTGTAACCTATAATATACTTTACACTTGTAAGAATTTTTATAAAAATGATATAGGGAATTAAAGTGTGAGAAATATCAGTGGCTATCTCATATGATATTATCCTATGTGGAGTATCTAAGCTCATGTAACATTTTTCCCTCTGAAAAATCATATTTCCGTGAATGTGATATTCTGAACAATTCAAAACCGATGATGGCTAATCTGATCTTCAAAATGTAAAATATCTCATCTGAAATGAGATTAAATATAATTCATGTGATATTTTGAAATATATTCTCTCTCTTAATATCTATTTCTAGTTCTAAGATATTTTAAATGAAATGTTTATGTAGAACTCGAAGATGATTTTATAGATTATGGAATACCTAAAAATCACTCTAGTATATTAAGTGTGACGATGCTAATATGGTTTTTGATTTAAAATTGTCACATACATCAGTTAATGAAGTGATTTAATCTAAGTTTCTCAATTTTTTCAGTTCATTTTGTTAATTTTTTGGGTTATGATCGATAGATAAGTTTCTCATGACTCAATTTTAAAAAATATTGGTATAATAGGGAATTCATAAATTTATATTTTTCTGTGAATTATTTCCAAATGGTGATCAAAGATGGACATGGTTATCGAATTATTTTTTTAGCTACCAAATGAGAAGAAAGGTATATGTAGTATTTTTATATAGATAGGTAGTTAAAACTACTATAAAAGAGGCCTTTAGTAATGCTAGAATAGGCATTTATCTGTGCTATAAAATCACTGACAACTTTAGCGCATTTAAAAGGTCATTGATTTTATCAGCACAAAAAATCATTAATAAAAGGTATAATTATCAACACCAATAAAAGTGTTGATAAATAATAATTTTATCATAACTATTATTTAGCATTGATAAAGGATTATTTTTTGATGCTTCTACAAGCGCTGATAAATGCTATCTTTTTCATTTCTTTTTTTAGCACTAATAAATGGATCTTTATTAGGAATTTTTGAATTACTGATAAAGGGATCTTTTATTAGTGAATTTAGTAGCACTAATAAAGGGGAAGACTACTATGTGATGCTATAACACACTGCAACACGAGAAATAGGGCATGTAGTGCACTGTAACGACACACTGCATCACTAGAAAAAACAACACAAATTACCAAAATTAGATAAAACTACTGAATTTAAATGGAATAAAATTTCAAACAAAAATAAAAGAAAAAACACTATTAAAGAGTAGGACAGATTTTTTTTTACTAAAATTAATGTAAATTTTGAATAAAAGGTGCACTTGGAGTAATACTAGTCAAATAGTGAGTTGAAATGAGATATAATTGATTCCTACACATAAAAATAACTTATGGATCATTTTAATAAAGTAAAAAAAACAATACAAATTCATTTTCTCAGATTTGAGTATGTCAGTTGTTCTTTTTTATTAAAGTTAATGTTAGTTTTAAATAAAAAGACACACTTGGAGACATATCGATCACACCATGCATCAGATTGATATGCACCTAATTCTTACATGCCACAAATGACTTGTGGATCGTTTTCCTAAATTAATAAAACAATCTGAATGGATTTTCTCAGTTTTGAGTTTTTATGTTGTTTTTTCCCTAACATTAATGTATATTTTAGATACATAGATGCACTTGGATTCATACCAGTCACACCATGCATATAATTGAGGTTTATAAGATTAATAAATGTCCCAAATGACTTATGGGTCATTTTCCTGAATTATAAAAATAATAAAAATGTGTTTACTTGGTTTTGAGTACACCACTTGTGTTTTTTACTAAAATGCCATTTTAAACTGGAAACTTGCACTTTTAGCCATACAGGAGGCATCGTGTCAAGGTTTGACATGATAATGCTTCATACATGTCAAAATTGAATTATGAATCATTTTTCAAAATTATTAATAAAATTAAATCTTGTTTTCTTTTTTTCAGTGAGTGGAACTTTTTTTAATTAAAATATCAATTTTAAACTCATAACAGAAACTTGGAGTCATACCGACCACACCATCTATCGGATTGAGGTGAAATGTATACCTAAACATAAAAAATGACTTATGGATCATTTTCCTAAATTATAAAAATAATCTGAATGTGTTTGATCAGTTCTGAGTATGTTTGTTTTATTTTTTTACTAAAGTTAATGTCAATTTTAAATAAAAAAGATGCACTAGAAGTCATACCAGTTACACTGTGCATCGGATTGATGTGAGGCTAATTCCTATATATCCCAAATGACTTATGGTTCATTTTATGAAAGTTTCAAAACAATAAGAATGTGTTTCCTCATTTTTGAGTATGCCACTTCTATTTTTTATAAAAATTTCATTTTAAACTGGAAACACACACTTTGATCCATACAAGTGGTATCATGTATGAGTATGACATGAGACTGATTCATACACCTCACAAACGAATTATGAATCACCATCCCAAATTTTAATGACAATTTGAGTGCATTTTCCCATTTTTCAGTGAGTGACACTTTTTTGTATTAAAATGTCAATTTTAAACACATATTGGATACATGGAGTCTTACCGGTCACACCATGCGTCGGATTGGGGTGTGGAAAATTCCTACATTTCACAAATGACTCATGTATTTCTTTTACTAAAGTATTAAAACAATGAAAATGTGTTTTCTAGGTTCTGAGTATGTCAGTTTTTTCACTAAAAATAATGTCAATTTTGAAGAAAAAAATGCACTTGGAGTCATACCGATCACACCGTGTATCAGATTGAGGTATGGATGATTCCTACACATCCCAAATGACTTATGGTTTTTTTCAAAAGTATCAAAATAATAATAATGTGTTTCCTTTTTTTCAATATACCACTTTGTTTTTTTACTAAAATTTCATTTCAAACTGGTAACACACACATTGAGCCATAGAGGTGGAATCGTGTGTGGATTTGATATCAGACTAATTTATACATGTCACAAAGGAATTATGAATCATTTTACCAACTTTTCAAGACAATCTGAGCATTTTTATCAGTTTTTAGTGAGGGTTACTTTTTTGTATTAAAATGTATATTTTAAATTAATAATGGACAGTTGGAGTCATATTAGTCACCCCATGAATCAGATTGATGTGTAGATAATTCATACATATCGCAAATGACTTATGGATCATTGTTCTAAAGAAACAAAACAATATGAATTTTCTTACTCCATTTTGGGTATTTTAGTTATTTTTCACTAATATTAATTTACAATTTTGAATGAAAAGGTGCACTTGGAGTCATACCTGTCACACCATGTGTTGGATTGAGCTTTGGTTGATTTCTACCAATCCCAAATGACTTATGGATCTTTTTTCTATTGTATCAAAACAATAAAAATGTGTTTTATTAGTTTTGAGTACGCCACTTGTGTTTTTTACTAAAATTTCATTTTATAATGAAAAAAACACTTTTATCCATACAGGTGGCATCATGTGGGGGTTTGACATGAGCTTAATTAACACACATTAAAAATAAATTATGAATCAATTTAAAAAATTATCAAGACAATCCAAGTGAGTTTTCTTAGTTTAAAATGCATGAATCTTTTTGTATTAAAGTGTCCATTTTAATCAGATAACAAACACTTTCATGCCAAATCTCCTCAGTGAACATGATATATCAATTTTGGTTTCCCTCTAATAGTTATTTCATAAACCTGCTAACTTTGGTGGTTGATTACACACATATTTTTTCAAAACATTTAAGTTGGATTATATACCTGTTTGATGATTGGGATTTGTATAGATGTTTCTTGAATAACACTAGTGGTGAAATTGAATCTTCCAACATAGAATGATATTACAGGTGGATTACTACCCTGTATAAAATCACTTAAAAAAGTGGTAATAAAATATTATTTCAAAAAGTCAACTGAAACACTTGCACAATGCCTATTATATTAAGTGACAAGTGTTGTGTGCACTTTTAAAAAAATCACAAACACATTCATGGTATGATCCTTATTCTACTTCATTTCCCAAAAAATTTATTATTTTCAAGCGAGCGCTTCTTATCCTCATATACATAGATCTCCACCTTAGTCTTAGCATCTGCATCCTCCTCCACATCTATCTCTGACTATAACTATCCCTCCGACTCTGCCTCCACCTTCACCTCCACCTCTTCCTCCACCACGACCTCTGCCTCCACCTCTACCTCCACCTGCACCTCCACAATTTCTCAAAAAATTTATTTATTAATGGTCAATGCTTCTAAACAATTTGATTTTTTCCATTATACTTATCCTTGAGAAAGAGATAAAAAATTATATGTAATAATTTTGACAATAATGTTTCACACCCCAAATATATTTTGAAGTTTATAACTCATACTATATCACAAAAATATATGGTAATCACCTAAAAAAATTTCTGGCATACATTATGACAAAAATAATGTTTTCCACTAATCTCTAAACAATTTTATTTCTTCTTTTGGGTAACTAGATTAGAAAAAATCTTGATAGTATTGAGAAAATATAGGAAAAAATGATTATGAAATATATTTTAAGAAATTGTAATTACATTTAGAAATTACCTATTGGGGGGTGCTCATGTTTTCATGATTTATGATTTCTCTCAAAAATTTTCAAACGTAATATCCATGATCAATGTCATTATCTTGTTATGAAATATGCAGAAACATTGACAAAAATAATTAAATTGTTTTGAAATTTTTTTATTGTCAAATATTTCCATATATACCTTAATTTGTTTCTATTTTTAATAATTCATAGTCATTGCCCCTTTGTAAATTGACTTTATTCCATGATCTAACCTATATTTATAAACCACCCTATCATAAACAAATTCGTGTTAAAACACAGACTAAACATATAATTCAAAATTTATATATAAAATTTTTATTGCAGTGTATTACATATTCACAATACACATCATTTGCGGTCATTTGGTTTCATATTCATTCATTAGATCCAAAAAAATAAATATTCAGGGTGTCTTGATTTACTGTAATCATCATCTAGTATGTCTTAAAAAAATAATTAACTAATGAAAAAATTAAAAATATATTTTATGTGATTAGATTGTAGAGTTTTACCTTTTCTTTTTAGTCATAAAAAAGAGTCTTTATTCTGAGGAATTTTTATTAAATTCACCAAGTAACTCATTTTTTTCTTCTTAATTACTTTCTTATCAAAATTAAGTTCTAGTGTAGAAATGATACTAGGATTAATGAATCCAAATCATTCTTTACACTATATTCCCTTTATTAAGTTGTGATATAAATGAATGTACAAAATATTAATACTTATTAACTTTAATAAATATATTATCTCACTATTTGGATATATGTATTATGAAAATGTACCTTATCTATGTATTTCCAACTGAGACGCCCAGCCATTCATGCTTGAGAATCTCATTTAGAGTCTTGAGACCAATTCTATCTATCAAGGAATCTCTATATATTTCTTCTTAATATTCAATGTAAGACATAGTTTTATCTTTAAATGTGGTCTCTTCATGAATTTTTAATGATAATAAATGTTGTTCTAGAATTTTTGGGGATAAGCTACTCTCATAAGTTAATTTTTTTCTTGGTCAATTCACTAGATTTTCTTGATTAGGCCTTCCATTTCTCCACCGCTTTATCCATTTATAATATAATACCTCACTTCATCCCTTTTACCATTAAATTTTACATGTTTTTCAAATGAAAATATTTTTTGAAGGCATACCTCATTTATCTTTATAAGAATAGATATCCATTCTATGAAAACTCCAATCACAGCTTTGACCGTTGTAATATCCAGACAATCAAGTGGAACAGACAACTCAAAAGTTGGATCCTAAGCTACCTCAATCCCCATTCTCATGTGATCTTTTTGGAGGTCGTGATTATTAATATTGTATCCTGGGATATTATAAATTGCACCCATCATAACATGATGATACGCGGGTGTTGACAGATACCAATCACATACAACTGTACCCAAAAGAAGTTTCATAATATAAAGTTATCCAAAGTTGTTTGATTAACATTTAGGAGAAATTGTAATGAAAAAATTGATTACCCCAGGTAAGGTATGCGGTTTGGGGGAATGACTAGCATCAAATCTAGTTGGATTATGTGGTTCATGTGCAGATCTTTTCTCCACCACCGGTTTGCTTTGATCATTTTGTATACATTCGTCTACCATACCAGAACACAAAATAATATCTTGTAGTGTGTCTATTTATGTTCGCAATAATCTCAGCATATTATATGTATCTTCATGTGGTTTTATATTCTCAAAATAGGTTTTAGGAGAGACTCCAAAACCTAATCCTCTAACAAAGGTATATTTTTTAGGCAACTTCAAATCAAATAAAAGTAGCTTTTCTTCTGGTATAATCATTGTTGATTCTTATTTCTAAACCATATAAACAAATATGAGAATAAATATATTTTTTTATATAATATTTTTATAAATCATAATGAATTACAATTATTTCATACTTACACATGCATCCAACTAATTTACCCTCTTAATTTACACGATCCTCCTTCCATAGCACAAGACGTGGGATGGAAGTTGATTTAGATTTTGGTTCATAAATCTATATATAAAAAAAGGAACATATGTTGTTTCATATGACATAATTAAACATTTATTTTTTATTTAAAATACATACTAATTTCTTCTCTAATGAAGTGTACCCCATCCTTTATTTATGACAGGGGTGCATTCATTTTAATGCACATTCCTTATTTTTAGAACTCCATTACTGTTTCATAAATAAATAATTTTGAATCAAGTTGGATAAAATAAATAATTTAAAATAATATAGTATCAACTGCAATGAACCTAAAATTATTTCTCATTGAAACGACTTATGAAAGTAGCCCATGTTTTCTACTTTATAAAGTGTGCATAACTAAGTGGTGGTGGGGATTTATTTTTCCATTAAAATTCCTAAGATGTAACTTCGTAAGAAGAATTCAAAAGAATTTATGGGTTTTTCCATTGACCATTAAGACAAATTTATTACATAAATATTCTAAAATAAAAGAAGTATACAAAGAATAATGAAAATTAAATCAATTTTTTATTATATAATTTTTTAGTAAAACAGAAAAAGTATATTGAAACATTATCATTATATCTTTCCAAATGGTTTACATCAATATAGGTTGGATGTGATGCTATGAATCAATACCAATCGGCACATTCATTCTCATTGTAAGCCCAAGATAACTAATGGACATTGACTTATTGGAGTCAATAGGTTGGCTACATTGATTCCAACCAACCTAAAATTTTATACCCTCTCTTATTTCCTTGATATTTTTATTCACCATTATGATGATTCATTGCCATTTTTTCATGAAAATTTTTTTGATCCCCTAATAATTCCATAGTTTCATCACCAACAGTCTATTACTCCTCAGTGTTGGTAACATTGTCATGTGAAGAATACATTTTCTGCATGAGTAGTTAGACATTTAATTTGTCTTGAATAACATAAATACAATACACTCCATACATAAAAGTACACATTTTCATGCATCTTTCATGAAAATTCTTTATTCATTGAAAAGAGATATAATAATTCCAATCTCTAATACAACTAACTTTCACTACCTTTATTTAATCGATCCTTACACATTGACTTCCTTCTATCTATTGATGATGGTTTGGACACCCTCTTTCAAAATAACCTTCCTCCCATCATTGTGATTCCAAAGTTCCTTGATGACATACCACCCGAATAGTTATTATTACACTTTGTTTTTCGATATTTATCTCCCATATTTTGTGAACACCCACCTTTTTTGTTGAATTAATCTAACCAAAATTCATCCCATACCATGTATTAGTGATCATTTTGGATGAATACTTCCTAGAGTAGTTAAAAAAATAAAATATATGGGGTATGAGTCTCGTGCAACAAAATTAAATAATAACCATTCAGCAGATGAAAATCGAGTTGCCAATAAGGTTAAAAAATAAATTAGATGCAATTTTAATTATAGATTATAACATATTACATTACAAAAATAATGGAATGAAAATTCAAATCCAAATTACTTCCACTCATAGTCATTTACTACCACTCACAAAAATTTATTGTTTTCCACTTCCTCCGAAATGTTTCTTTTTCTTCAGGGGTTAGAGGAGATAAAAACTTGTAGTGGTATTAGTGTCTGGTGGATGAGAGAGTTTGAAAATTGGACATTTATCAAAGTTTCCAAGATAAATTACATGGAATATAAATCTAAAAATAGGGTCTAAGATCTCTACTCATTGTGGGAGGAATGCCTTCAAGAGTTATATCAGCACCCTTTTAAATTTATCAAGTTTGAAGGGCAAGGGAATCAAAAGGAATGTTTGGCATGTTTTTTTAACAAAAAAATGTGCAACTTGATTATATTCCATCCCTCCAAATTTAAATTTTTATTATGATCCATTTTAAGGAAAATGGGAAACCATAGTACACACAAGATACCCCTACGTGCTGAAAGAGCTCACAAAATGGTCAAATACAAGACTAAGATTACTGGATTTCACTACTCTATATAGTTCCCAATGCAGTGTACTAACCTGGACATCTGAATCTTCACTGATAAGCTCTTCAAGGTTAGTAACCATCCTCTCCATAGTATGAATAAATTTTTCTGAGTTGATTTTTCTCTGATTTAATCCTCGGGCCAAGATTCGATCTTGTTTATCTATTCATTCTCCTAGCTCCTCATTGACCTCAACTTGCAACATTCTCTCATAAATTATTTTAACTATAGAGTTCTAATAAGAAACAATGTGACTGCACTCAAAATAAAATTAATTTTTTATAAAGTATTGTCAAAAGAAACCGAGTGAATCCTATAACAAAATTCATAGCAAGAAACCAAAAAAATCATTCATTATGTTTTGATTAATTTTTGGTGCCATTTTTTTATTATTAGGATGTAGTAAATGAGCAGGATGAATGGATGAAATATTTAAAGAATGAGTTGGGAGATTTGGTATTCAAATATATGGTAATAGTTCTGACGGAGATTAATGAATACAATCCGAGCAGGAGGTATGTCCTCAAGGAACTTTGGAACCATAATGATGGGAAGAAGTCTGGCTTGAAACAGGGAATCTAATCCATCATCATGATATGGAAGGAAATCTAGAATCTAAGGATAGATTAAATAAATCTATTAATGTTTATTTGTACTGTAGTATTGAAGTATTATATCTCTGTTCAAGATAATAACAATTTTCATGCAGGATTCATGCAATTTTGTACTTTTATGCATGGAGTTTATTGTATTGTATATCTATATTACCAAAATGAATCCTTATTTACATAACCATATTTAGGAAACTTGTGGTACTTTTTATGCTTCTTTCATAATAGCAGATGGAGAGGAAGTTCACATTGGTATTGTGTGAAGCTGGAATGATTTTATAGAGTTGGGGTGGAATTGTGTAGGTATAAGTTAGTGTGAGAGAGAGAGAGAGAGATCATGGTTCCTATATTGTTTAGAGATTGTGGTTCCAATGTGGATCCCTATAGTACACTTAGATCCAACAGCACAAAAACATTATGAAATATTCAATTAAACATCACAATGAACATTGTTGGATCATTTTGAAACCCAAAAGGCATGATTACATACTAATATGACCATATCAGCTTAAAAATATGCTCGGGTCTGACTCATATTTGATTATTCCCATAGTAAAATTTTATCTTTGAAAACCATTTTACTCCCTTCAACCGATCAAATAAATCATTGATTATAGGAAAAGAAAAGTGTTCCGTAATAGTTACTCTATTCAAAATTCAATGCTCTATATACAAATGTGGACATTAATCACTATTCCAAGTAAAGATGAATAGCTCTCCCCAGGGTAAGATACTAGTTCTAATGAATCCATTGTACTCAATCTATTCAATCAATATTTTTGTCTCTAAAAATTTATTTTGAGAAATTTGAGAAGTTTGAATAGAAATTAGCTCTCTTTTATATAATAGATTGATAGGTATTATCACCTCTCTCTTGAGAGGTAGTTTAGAAAAAATATTAGGGAACACATCCAAAAAATGATCAACCACTAAAATTAGAACAATTTTCTTTTCATCTTTAGCCACTTCAATCATCATACAAGTCATTTCTATGGTAATAAACCCAACCATATCCTAATTAGACTACACAACATTAAATAATCTAAAAATCATATCTAATGACCATGCGGAGAAGGAATAGCTCAAAAGGACCATTGGAGGCACTCTAACTAACCACATCAATAGAAATGTTTCACATCAAAGAGGAAACAAGGATTAAAGTGTCCTAGGAACCTACACTGATGGAATCACTCAAAAACTCTCCTTAATTGAAGAGGAATTGGAATACCTCCACTATAATGGTCTTGAAGAAATGAATCTCACCTCACCTATATTTGACATCACTTATGTCTACTAAAGGATTCCTCACCTTTCAATTTTGGATATTTTTCTAATCCACCATAAGACCCCTATAATAACATACATCCCTTTAAAGGGTGAATTTTTTAACTTATGCTCAATATTGATCTAGAATTGTTTTACTCTTATAAATGAAATGAATCTATTCAATGAAATCCTAAATTTATTGTTATGATATATTACTATAAAATAGAGGAACCATAGATACTATATTTTACAGATTACTATATATCAACTGCTAAATAAGAGGCATGAAACTCGATAAGATAGTTCAAGACAAAATTGAACAAAAAACAACCTAGAATTCACATGGTAACACAAGTATCCAACATAATTATTCTATCTAGACATATTTATTGATTAATTCTTTTGTCTCAAAAATTATTTATTTTGGATATAATTAATATCAATATCCTTAGTTTCACTCTGATTCCATTTTGTAATATTTTTTACCAAGTATACCCAAATAGTACCCAATTCAGGTCAACACATCACCTCAGACACACTTCCCGATCACTAAATTATTGTGTCAATTCTAAGATATATAGATACCATGTTTGAGAAATGGATCAACTTATTCAATTTTTAAATAAACTTAATTTTACCATGCAATAAATCCAGAATTATATTTACAGTAGCCTATAGTGAAAAATCTATCTTATTTATCCATACAGACCCATAAACATATGTTGAGTGACCTTACCATATGAAAAAATTCTTCTCTGTCATATAAATCTTTCCCTATGGAGAAAAAATATGAAATAGAACCACTCGTTGTATTTCAGCAGTGAGGAGATGAGATATAGGGTTCTTTATGGTTAAGAACAGCATAAAAACACAAAAGAACCCAAAAAATCAAACAACGATAGAGGAAAAGTAGAAAATAACATTCATTAGATTCTATATTTGATTAATCTAAGGGAATGTAGAAGATTCGGGCTCATAGCAGAGGACATCCATAAGAGCTTCATAATTTCAAGTGATTAGGTCGTGGTTAAGGTTCTTTTAAATAGATTGGAGACACTTTTGACATCACTTTCAAAAAACCACTCATAAAGATCCCTTTTATTAGTGCTAAATTGATAAGTGCTGATAAAAGGAAAATTTATCAGTGCTTTTTTAGCACTCATAAAATACATCTTTATCAGTGCTAATGTTTTAGCACTGATAAAGATTTCTTTTAACATCGTTTTTTAGTGCTAAGAAAGCACTGAAAAATATTCCTTTTATCAGCACTAAAACATTAGCACCGAAAAATGGTTTATAATTATAATTATTTAAATAAATTTTTTATAAATTTATAATTATTTTAATATATAAATTATTCATTTATAATTATATAAATACATATTTAAAAATTATTATTACTTATTTATAATAATTTTAAATATATAAATTTATAAATATAGTAAGTATACATTTATAAATATATTTATTAATAAATATTTATATACAAATACATTTCGAACATTATTAGTGGATATATAATCTTAAATACATGAATTTTAAAAATGAGAGAAGTTGAAATATTCCAAATGAGTACACATAACAATTATTGAAAAAAAGGATAAGTTTTATTAGTTAAATATATATTATTAAAAAATATGGATATATAAATATTGAAATAAAGATGAATAAATATTAAAAATACTAAAACATAGTAAATAAATATATAAAAATAAATAATAGAAAATGATAAAATTAAAAAATAAAACAAAAAATATGAAAAATAATAAATAATACCCTAACTCTAATAGTATGAAAAATAAATAAATAAAATTGACTGATTAAAATCATAATTAATTAAATGTATCATGTTATAATGAAAATCTAAAATATACTAAAATTTGAATAAATTACATAAATATTAGGTGTTTATATTTCTAGATATTGCGTAAATATATCTGTGTGTGTCTTTTATATAAAAATGCATTAATTATATATGTGTGTGTGTTTGTGTGTGTGTGAAATCATTGTAACACACGACATTAGATATATGTTAAATTGAAAAATAAAACAACATTAAAAATAAATAATACATTAATATGTTTTTAGTTAATAGTTTATTCATTTCATATATATCTACATTTCATGTATATTATTTATTAATATTTATAATTATTATATATATATATATATTATACTTATTCATTATTGTAAATAATTGTTTCATTAATAAATTTTTAAATAATTTTGAAATTTATTCATTTTTAATTTTTTTTATTACCATTTAATCATTTTATATATCTATATTTAAAATATACTATTTATAAATATTTATAATCTATACATATGTAAATTAAATTTATTCATTTTTATTAATAATTATTTAATTAATAATATGTTTAATATTTTTCTTAATTTACTCATTTTAAATTTTTATTTGTTTAATTATTTATTTTTATTAATTTTACATATCTATATATTTAATATATACTATTTATTAAATTTTAAAATTTATATATATGTATGTTCAATTTATTAATTTTTAACAGTAATTATTTAATTAATGAAATTGTAAAAAAATATTTTTATTTGTTTAATTATTTCTTTTTATTCTAGACCTTTATCATCACTAAAAAAGTGCTGATAAAGGGTATCATTTTTTAGTGCTAAAAAAAAGCGCTGATAAAGGGTAGACTTAATCAGTGCTAAAATAAAGCATTGATAAAGGTTCCCTTTTATGAGCGCTAAAAAAAGCACTGATAAAGGGTTCCCTTTATTAGTTCATTGTACTGGAATTGATAAATGACATCACTACTAAAGGCATGTTTTGTAGTAGTGTAATGAAAGATTATAATATTCTAGGAACATGGTACATGAACTTGAGCTCAACAGAATGAGTAAATAAAGGATGATTGTGTTGGATTACTCTATAGTAATAACTATTATGGATGTTGAGATGTAGATTATTTTTTCTAAATTATTTTACTTTTGTGATTTTAAAAATACTGAATATTAAGATCTATCTAAGATATATAACATGTGATCGAATATTACCGAAATTATAACATCAAAAACCTAAGAGAAGAAGAACAAAGTTAGGAGCTCGAAGTTTTGAAGCTATTATCATCATCTGTTTGAACTCGATCATTCAATTAAATCAAATCTAAGTTTGAGTTTTGAAGATAAAATCATCATCTTATTCTGTATTGATTGATGATATTATTTTAACTATATTGAAGGCTTAAGGATAAGATCATCAATAGTTTCTAAGGAACCAAATTCTCAAGTTATCTTTCTCAAACTATTATGATCATTATATAACCAATGTGATACTATGTATATTTCATCAATATGCTAATGAATAAGGATATGGGATGATATCGAGACTATCCACATATATTTGATCGTAAAAATTCAGGGGATAATTCATGGATTAGTGGGAGTTGAACATGATATGGAGTAGGAACCCACACCATCTATGAATCTTGTAAACACTTTTTATGCCTTATCTAATTTTTTAATTCATTTATTATGGGTTAGACTAAGTGAATATCTTAATTGGATCATGTCTTAACAAGTAGCATTAGTTTATTTCAAATCAAAATAAATTATACAATCCATTCACCCCTAATTCATCCTCCATTCCCAGAGGTGCATTTTATTCTCAGGGAATTTTATTTATATTATAATGAGTGATTTTTTTATTAATATAAGGGTTTCCATGTTTCTATATAAAATCTATATCCATTTTATAATGGATTTCCATAGAGGTAATAGGGTTAATGAAGTAATAATGAAAAAAGAGGATAGTATCCTTCTGAATCAACAACCTAAAAAGGTTGGAGTTAGAGATTTGTAGTTTTTTATTATGTCAAATAAATTAACATAGGTTATAAACAATAGAACCCATATAATGGATCAACTAAATTATCTATATAGGAATGTATCAATAGTAATAAATTTCATGAAATAGTTCCCTCTAACTTTTTGTGGAACCACTAACCCAGTGGTTGATGAAAGTTTGATAAATGATATGGAGAAGATATTTTAAGTTTTGGGTAGTTCAAAGCATCTGAATGTTAATCTTGTAGTTTATAATTTTGAAGCTAAATTTTATCAGTAGTGGTATTTAATTAAACATAAAAACTAGAATAATGAAATTGATACCATGGATTGGACAGTGCTTGAAGATAATTTTATTGAAAAATATTTTCCAAAATTTCTACAACATAGAGTGGAAACGAAATTTTTTGAGTTGAAACAAATAGAAGAGGAATCAGTTTCTACTTACAAAGTTAATTTTACCAGATTGGAATTTTATGCATTGAATTTTAGTCTGGACTATAAGAGTAAAATTGATAGTTTTTACACATATCTAAAAACATTTTTATAAATATTCAAAACCTATTAGAAATTTAAAAGTTGTGAGGAATTTTTTTGACTTTCTAAGAAGGTTAAAATGTAATTTTTTAACGATTATGTATCCCATGAAATCCAAAATAATAAGCATCCAAGGTTGTAAGAAATTGAGAACAAATAAAAAAATAAATATGGAGGTAATCCTTATACATGTTCCAAATGTGGTAAAAATATTTTAAGGAATATATAATAGGACCAGGAAAGTTTTATCGGTGTAGTAAGTTTAGAAATTTGGATCATGATTTCAAAAAAGGTGTATTGATTAGACCAATAATGGGAAATCATGTGGTCAGTTGGTAGTAAAATATTTTAATTGGAATGAATTGGGCCACTATGAAACATGTGTTTGAACACAGTAACTCAAGGTGAAAATAATCAATATCAAAATTATAAAGGTGTGATAAGCCATTTTCTACTACTATAACATATGCTATACAATCAAATTAAGTGGTGACATAATTAGGGTGATCGGTATTTTTTAATGATTTAGCTCAGTTCCGGATAACATTAATTGGAGTTAAAGGAAGAATAAATTCCAAGGATAGTGTTTTGAACTGGGTATGGCCAAAATGAGTTTGTGATTATTCCCATTGGGTTAAAAATCATCAATTATATTTATGGATCTAATGAATTTAGTTTTCCATGAGTATTTGGATTAATGTTTTGTGGTATTTATCAATAATGTTCTAGAATATTCTAAAAGTTATGAGTATCATTAGAAATATATAAGGATTTTTCTATATAACCTTAAAGAAATTAAGTTGTATAGAAAATTTAGTAAATGTGAACTTAGGTTGCATAATATTTCTTTTATTGGGAATATCGAAACTAAATTTGGTATAATAGTTTATACAGATTTAAGTACCTAGATCTTATGATATTTCTAAGATTAGAAGGGGGTAAATCAATTTTCCCTACTTCTCTTTTGAAAATTATTTCTTAATTTAACCTATATATTCGGGTCAAGATTCCATCCACTCATCTTGTTGTATCTTATCCTTAATCGAGTATGTAGAATGTAAAAGGCACAAGACACAAGGATTTACATGGCTTGTCCTTAAAAAACTACTCCTCATTAGAGTTATATTATCTTTGACCTCATTACTCCACTATTAAACACTTGAATATAATATATAAACCATCTTCCAAAAATATTAATGAGAAATATACCATAATACCCGGTAGAAAATTGATTATCCAATGAAAGAGGATAATATTCCAATTTCATATTAATATTTTAATGTTCTTAATTTTTAATAAACATATATCTTAGTTTATTTTACAATTTGAACTTATTTTCACATCATTCTTGTAATCCTAAATTAAAGTTTACAAATACTCAACACATTTTAAACATTATGCCAAATACCCCTTACTAATAATTTTATTTTGATATATAGATAATATTTTTTCCCGTGTTTTGAGGGAGATATCACCCTCCTAAATCATGGGAAGATTTTTATAGACCCGGAAATTTCATGGAATTATTTTTTTAAATACTTTGGAATTTTACGAGTACGCAGTTTCTGACGGTGCTTGATTCTAAGGCCCGGTGTGCCCGGAATAAATTTTCAAAGTTTAGCTTGGGTACGTTCAGGTAACGAACGAGCGGGTTTTTCTAACTTTTGAACCGGTGCTCGGAATTGAAATCTGATGGCACCGATGGACTCGCAGTGCCGGTAATTGCTTAAAGGGACACTTACCGCAGATGCGTTCATGAAAGAGGAGAAGATAATTTTTGGGGGTTTTTTAAGGAATAAATAAAAAATTGTCAGAATAATTTTTATTTTATGAGGAGGTTTTTCCTCCCATGGGTAGTTAAGGGTGGGGCCCACATCCACTTAACTACCCAAGTGTGGATTTAAGAGAGGTCGGGCCCACATGAGCCCCACCATTTAATTCCCTCTTAACCCATTAGTAAACCCCCATTAATTTGACAAACCTTCTTTTTTAATGTCACCTAAATCCATTAAATTATGTCAACTCATAATTTAATATGGAACCTTCCTCTTTCCCCTTTTTAATTTAACCACCAACGCATTCAACAATGGGGGAAACATCTCCTTCTCTTCCTTACTTAATTGTCACCACATTTTATTTAATGTGGTGAGTTTTTTTGGGAGAGTTTCTTGGCCTGAATAATAGAATAATAGGTGGAGCCTATTATTTTATTTAGGTGGAGAAGTTCACTGTGCGATGAAGAACGTCGACCCCCGACGAAGAACGACAAAGAATGCCGGTTCCTCAGAGATCTACAACACGCCACCAATCCTCTTCCCCGCGGCCAGAGAGGAGACACTGCTACCTCTTCGGCGCACCTTGATGATGCCTACGACCCTCTTCTCCGCGATGCCGTGTACCGCAATGTCGACGATCCTCTTTCTGGTTGAGGTAGGGTATTTTGGAAATTGTATGTTCTTTCTCATGAGATTCATACCCTCGTGCTTGGTATTAATTTGTTTGGTGATGCTTAAAACCTCTGACGCGGTGGGTGAGGGTTAACGAACAAGCCCTACTCACCGTTGCTTTGTTCTTGTTGTGAGGAATAATTGGCGATGGCAAAGCGAGGCCGTAATGACGATTGGAGGCCTTCGCAGTAATCTATGGGTCCTGGGGGGACCGCAGGCGCATTCGGGAGCAAGAACGGACCATCGAAGTGGCTCTGGTGGCCCGCGGACATCTCCGGCAGTGCGGGTCGCCGGCGCGGTGGCGCCGGGAGGTGGGGGCGCCCCGGCCAGTCGCCCGGAGGCGGTGGCACCCCGGCGCACCGCCTACAGGAACCGCCGCGGCTAAAGCCGCCGTGACAGGCGGCCTGAACCCACGGTCGTACTGGATCTGGAGGAGGAGGAAGCGGCACCTGCCGCGTCCGTGGAGCGAAAATGGGGGAAATGCATCCCCATTGCTCGGCCCGCTGGCCGAGCCAGCACACCCCCCCCCCCCCCGGCCGGGCCGGGGCAGGTCGCGCAGTCCGGGTTGGCCGCGTCCAGCTGGGTCGGGCCATGCCCTACCGATCTGGACCCAGACCCGGGTCGGGTCACCCGGTTCGGGCAGACCCAGGGGGTTGGGCCGGGCGGGTCGCTCAGTTCGGGCCGACCCAGGGGGGTTGGGCCGGGCCGGGCCGGGCCCAGACCCCCCACTTCGGACTGTTTTCAGTCATTTGCCCATAACATGGGCTGAAGACATCCGATCGATGCACTATCAGTTGCGTTGGGATCCTTGGATCGAGACGGACATTTTCGTATGTTACACTCAAGGTTTCGGAAAACTTTGGATACAGACGGGTAGGTTCGAAAACAAAACCAACCGGGCCCTCGGAGCGTAAACACTTATAACTTGAGATCCGGACGTCCAATTGATGTGTCGTTAACTTTGTTGGTTTCCTATTTGTGAGATGGTTATTTTGGCTTACTTCACTCGAAGTTTCGATGTAGCTGGAGTATGGTCGGGTTGGTTTTAACATAAAAACCAACCAGGCCCTTGAGACGGAAAAGACAATATCTCTCAGACCGGGCGTCCGATTGACGCGTCGTTTGTCGCTTTGAGTTCCTATTTACGAGAAAGAACATTGTGATACATCAACTCTGGACTTCGTAATAGTTGATGTATCGACCCCTTGGCTCGTGGAGCGGACCCTCCTGGAATCAAGCGTGCTGTGTGCGGGAACCCTAGAGCTGGCTGTGACTATGACAATGACGACTGCACTTGGATCCTCTGTGGGTTCGACAGCGAGGACGACTGTACTTGGATCCTCTGTGGGTTCGGCAGCGATGACGACCATACTAAGATCCTCTGTGGGTTCAACGGAGATGGATACTATTCTTGTATCCTATGTGGGTCTGGCAGTATTTGACTCTGTACTTGTATCATATGTGGGTCCGGCAGAGTAGCTGTTCTTGTATCCTTAGTGGGTATGACAGCTTAGCTGGTCTTGTATCCCATGTGGGTCCGACAGCTTAGATGAATCAGTGGCTAAATCTGATCATCTCTATCGCCTTACGAAGTGTATACCTGTGTGAGCTAAGTCTTGATTCTCAATCATTTTCATTGATGTGGTTGAAGTGCTTTCCTTTGTGGACTGGGTTGTGCATTCCTTTGTGGACTGCGGGGTGCTTGGGAGTTGGAGATGAACTGTAACTGATGACTTAGGTATATGTATGGGCATATACATAAATAGTGTTGTTGATACTTCGTGATTGTATCTTTCCTTTTTGGTCTATACTTCGTGGATTATGAGAGACCTTCGGGGGTCTCGGGGTCCCTACTGAGTATCGTATACTCACCCCTACACGGGCTATGCCTGCACTACATTGTGTTGGATGTAGACGACGGACAGCACTGATCGATGTGGAATCTTGAGGATCTGGAAGGTACCCAGAGGTGGGCCACTTGGCAGGACGTACACGGAGCGGACGGCCGGACCGAGGAGCTGTGGAGGCTATCTGTACCCACCCTTCATGTGGGAGTTCCGGAGGATGGATCGGAGTCACTGATTTACTTTTCTACAACTGTATTTTCTTTTCAGTTGTACTTTACTTTCAGTTGGGTTTGTACTCTGGCCCATTTAATTTCCAGCACTTACTTTTGTACTCAATTTACTTAGAGTTTACTTCAGTTTGTGTACTCGGTGGTGTTGTTTTACTATATTAAGGCAATGCCTCCCCTTTTACTGGGATTTATGCCTTTGGTGCTAGTCTCCAGCCCCTGGCCTATGGGAGGCGGGCTTGGGGTAGTCACGGCACGGGCCCCGAGGACGGGTTGTGACAAATTGGTATCAGAGGAGTTGGTTCTACCGTAGAACTTAGGACTGTGATAATTTATTCTCTGTGAGGAAATAATGTTTAGAGTAATAAGTTTGTTTATTAGTCTAGGGAGTCCAGTGTTGCTGCGGCGGCCGACGTATCCATACACCAGGGCCCTGACTTCTGATTTCCAACTCAGTACACAAAAACATTGATTGCTTGTGTGTTTCAAAAGTTTTCTTTGTGATTACTTTGTGTCAGCTCACCAGGTATACTGTATTAACCATGGAGAACCTGTTTCTTTTCAGGATGGCCCCATAACGGCAGCCATCTAGGGTTCCAAGCTTTATGCGAGACGAAAACCCACCGAGCAACGAGGCCTTGGTGCAGGGTCCCATTACCGCGAAGGCACCGGCGGTACCTCTACCCACTAATCCACCGATGTCACCCGCCCTAGAAGCTGAGAGTGCATTCCACCTGAGCGCGTTGCACGAGTTTCAGAGGTAGAGGTCACCCAGGTTCTGCGGAGAGACAGATCCTTAGGCAGCCGAGGATTGGCTGGAGGCTGTCGCCAGAGTCTTCAGGTTGGTAGGGACACCAGCAGACCTCATGGTGATCCTTTCCGCGAGTCTCCTGCACGCAGCAGCAGGTATATGGTGTATCATGATGCTCTTGGTGCACGATTAGGCATATCTTCTTTGGACGGACTTCGAGAACCTCTTCCGCTCAGAGTTCATTTCGGCCACCCTCCATGTGGTGTGTATCCAGGAGTTACTACAGCTGCGGCAGGGTAGCATGTCAGTAGCCCAGTAATCGGTGAGATTTACCGAACTCTCGCGCTACTCCGTGGACATGGTACGAGACCCATTCCTCCAGGCCTGAACCTTTGAGCAGGGGCTGAGGCATGATATCGGAGCTTCGATGGTTCCACTCAGCATCCCGACTCAGGCGGGGGTGCTAGAGCAAGCCCTACTAGTGGAGAGCTTTCTCGCCGAGCAGCCATCAGCAGCAAGACCCACCACAGGACGGCACAGAGCGGAGTCTTCTACAGTAGGTAGTCGACAAATGATGCAGGGGTCCAAGCGGACCAGGCCATCAGGTGAGCGACCTCAGGACATGGGTTCGGTTGTGCGGGGCACAAGGCACAGAGCCAACCTTCCGAGGAGCAGACAGTGCTATGCATGTGGCGGCTAGGGTCACATGGCTCGTGACTGCCCGACCCGCCATGCTGATGAGCAGTAGATAGTGGAGGGACCTCCGAGGCAGAGGCAGAGGTTCGACCGTGGCGATCCTCAAGGAGCAGGCGGACAAGGTAGAGGAGCTAGCCGATCAGCGGGTGGTGGGAGACGCTTCGAGACTCGACCACCACCACCCCCTGGAGGTCCACTCCAACCACAGGGAGCTGGCGGGCAGAGGTAGGCTCAGATCCAGGCAGCGGAGTCTTACGACCACGACACACCCGAGATGATTCGAGGTACTATCTATGTCTACTCCACCCTTGTTGCAATTTTTATAGACACAGGTGCAAGTCATTCTTTTATTTTCGCTGCCATTGTTCAGAGCTCGGAGATTCTGATGGAGCCGATGGCTCGATCTTTGCAGCTAGAGACTCCTACGGGAGCAGACTTGATGATCACGCACTGGTTCCAGCAGTGTGAGCTTACTCTAGGAGGCGAGAGCATTGGCTGGGATCTTCTTGTAGCGGTGTCAAGGCCTTAAGAAGACATCTTGGGTGTGGACTGGTTATCTACAGTCCATGCTCAGATCGACTGTATTTGGCACAAGGTGTGGTCTGTCTGCACAAATGGGACCAGGTTCACCTTCACTGGTGAGAAGGGAACCTTCGTAGCACAGGATGGACTCACACAGAGGATAGGGAATCCGATCACACATCAGTTGGCTAGTCTCATCCTTGGAGCAGTCGACGTGCGGAGTCCGAGTTTTCCTATAGTGGTGGACTAGTATGCGTACGTTTTTCCGGAAAATGTTCCAGGACTACCTCCTCACAAGGAGGTAGATTTCTACATAGACCTATACCCCTGGATGTCACTGATATCCACCCTAGCATATCGGATGGCTCCCGCCGAGCTTCGTGAGCTACGGGTACAGCTGGAGGACTTACGGGTGAAAGGTTTCATCCGACCCAATGTTTCACCCTGGGCTTCCCCGGCCCTTTTCGCCAAGAAGGCTGATGGCGGCTTGCGACTGTGCATCGATTACCATCACCTGAACCAAGTGACCATGAGGAAAAAGTATCCGCTTCTGAGGATTGACAACCTCTTTGATCAGATCAAGGGAGCATGTTGGTTCTTGAAGATAGACCCCAGTTCGGGCTATCATCAGCTCCGAGTTCGAGATGAGGATGTGCAGAAGACGGCCTTCAGGTGTCGGTATGGACACTATGAGTTCTTGTTCATGCCCTTCGGTGTGACCAATGCTCTAGCAGTGTTCATGAGTCTCATGAACAGGATCTTCTAGCCCTACCTCGATTGATTTGTCGTAGTCTTCATTGACGACATACTGATTTACTCGACGACTGAGGAGAAGCAAGCCTACCACTTACGGGTTGTACTGGATACACTCCAAGAGCACCAGATTTATGGTAAGCTCTCGAAGTTCCAGTTCTGGCTTTGAGATGTTCACTTCTTGGGGCATGTCATCTCTGAGGTGGGAGTTGCAGTGGATCCCACGAAGGTCAAGGCGGTACTTTCTTAGGAGCCACCCAGGAGCGTGACGGAGGTGAAAAGTTTCCTAGATCTGGATGGGTTCTATGCCAGACTTCTCTAGAGTTGAATCACCACTTTCAGAGTTGACGAAGAAGGGTAAACCCTTCGTGTGGTCAAACAGATGTCCGCAGAACTTCCAGGAGCTGAGGCATAGATTGACTAGTGCGCCCATCTTGAGGCTACCGGAGGAGGGCGTTGGGTACGTAGTTTACTGTGACGCATAAATGACTAGACTTGGGTGTGTCCTGATGCAGGAGCAAGCAGTGATCGCTTACGGTTCATGACAGTTGAGGTCGCACGAGCAGAACTATGCCACCCATGACCTTGAGTTAGCAGCAGTGGTCTTCGCCCTGAAGATGTGGCGATACTATCTGATGGGAGAGCGCTTTACAGTCTACTCTGACCACCAGAGTCTCAGGTACATCTTCTAACAGAAGGACCTAAACCTGAGATAGCAGAGATGGATCTAGATCCTCTAGGATTATGACTTTGAGAATGTCTTTACTCCTGGTAAGGGGAACATTGTGGCTGATGCTCTTAGCAGGAGATCAGGCATTCAGCTACTTGGCTAGATGAAAGAGCAGTTAGCTGCTTTGCAGATATCCTTCGTGGATAGTGATGGGTCAGCCTATCTTCAGTCCCTCACTGTCACTCCTCCACTACTTCAACGGGTCAGAGAGTCATAGTGTGGGGATGTGGACTATGAGACGCGATGTGCACAGATATCCTCAGGACAGGCACCTGATTGATTTTCTATAGCAGGAGAGCACGTCATCCTTTTCAGGGGACGTACCAAGGTACCAGTTACACTATAGGAGGAGGTGCTGAGGGAGTTCCACACTTACCCTCTAGCGGTACATCCTGGAGTATCGAAGATGTATCAGGACCTCAGATGTCAGTACTGGTGGCCAGGTATGAAGAAGGTTGTTGTAGGATTTGTTTCTCGATGCATCACTTGTTAGCAAGTAAAGGTAGAGCACCAGGTACCTGCAGGCTTGCTATAGCCCTTAGAGGTCCCGGAGTGGAAGTGGGATGGGATATGCATGGATTTCGTGATGGGGCTTCCATGTACTTCCAGAGGACACGACTCCATTTGGATTATTGTAGACCAACTCACCAAGTCGGACCACTTCCTACCGATTAGAGAGCAGGGCTCATTAGAGATCTTAGGACGTCTCTACATTTAGGATATCGTACGGCTTCATGGTGTTCCATCATCTATCATCTCCTAATGAGACACTCGCTTTACTTCCCGGCTTTGGAAGGGGTTGCAGGAGGCCTTTGGGACGCAGCTACGCTTGAGCACTACCTTTCACCCACAGACAGATGGCCAGACAGATAGGACCATTCAGACACTCGAGGACATGCTCCATGCTTGTGTCCTTGACTTTGGATGAAGATGGGAGGATCACCTACCCTTGGTGGAGTTTTTGTACAACAACAGCTACCACACCACCATTGGGATGGCACCATACGAGGCCTTGTATGAACGACCGTGAAGATCACCTTTATGATGGACAGACCCTGGGGAGTCAACACTTGTAGGACCAAAGATGGTCCAGGACACGATAGAGAAGGTACAGATCATCCAGGAGCGGATGAGGACTACTCAGAGCTGACAAAATTCCTATGCTGACAGGAGGTGGAGACCACTGTAGTTCGAGGATGGAGACCACATTTTTTTACGGGTCCCACCTCGACGTGGATTACGGAGATTTGGTCAGGGTGGTAAGCTATCTCTGCACTTCATCGGGACTTTTAAGGTCATTAGCAGGGTAGGAGAGGTGGATTACCGCCTTTCCCTTCCACCTCAGTTGCACCGGGTGCACGACGTCTTCCACGTATCTCAGCTGAGGAGATACGTGCATGACCTGACGCATATCATTGATCACGGGGAGCTGGACATAGATGAAGGGGCGACTTTTGTAGAGGTCCCAGTGGAGATCGAGGATCGACAGGAGTGGGCCCTACGTGGATGGTTGATACCTCTGGTGCACATTCGTTGGCATCACGGGAACCTCCAGGAGAGCACATGGGAGCGGGAGGCTCACATGCGTGCTCAGAACCCTCACTTGTTCCCCAAGTTTTTGTTGTAGCTTTACAGGGACGTAAATCCCTGAGGTGGGAGTAATGTAAAGACCCATAAATTTCAAAGAATTTTTTTTTAAAATACTTTGGAATTTTACAAGAATGCAGTTTTTGACGACGCTTGATTCCGAGCCCCGGTGTGCCTGGAATCAATTTTCAAAGTTTAGCTCGGCTATGTTCAGTGAACGAACGAGCGGGTTTTTCTAACTTTTGAACCGGTGCTTGGAATTGAAATCAGAGGGCACTGATGGACTCGTAGTGCTAGTAATTTCCTAAAGGGACAGTTACCGCAGATGCATTCTCGAAAGAGGAGAAGATAATTTTTTGGGGTTTGTTTAAGGAATAAATAAAAAATTGTCAGAACAATTTTTATTTCATGAGGAGGTTTTTCCTCCCATGGGTAGTTAAGGCTGGGGCCCACAGCCACTTAACTACCCAAGTGTGGATTTAAGAGAGGTGGGTCCCACACGAGCCCCACCATTTAATTCCCTCTGAACCCATTAGTAAACCCCCATTAATTTGACAAACCTTCTTTTTAATGTCGCCTAAATCCATTAAATTATGTCAACTCATAATTTAATGTGGAACCTTCTTCTTTCCCCTTTTTAATTTAACCGCCAACGCGTTCAGTAATGGGGGAAACTTCTCCCTCTCTTACTTAATTAATTGTCACCACGTTTTATTTAATGTGGTGAGTTATTTTAGGAGATTTTATTGGCCTGAATAATAGAATAATAGGTGGAGCCTATTATTTTATTTAGGAGGAGAAGTTCACTGTGCAACGAAGAACTCCGACCCCCGACGAAGAACGACGAAGAATGTCGGTTCCTCGGAGATCGACGACACGCCACCAATCCTCTTCCCCACCGCAAGAGAGGAGACACTGCTACCTCCTCGGCGTGCCTTGACGACGCCTACGAACCTCTTTTTCACAACGTCGTGTACCGTGATGCTGATGATCGTCTTCCTGGTTGAGGTAGGGGATTTTGGAAATTGTATGTTCTTTCTCATGAGAGTTATACCCTCGTGCTTGGTATTAATTTGTTTGGTGGTGCTTAAAACCTCTGACACGGTGGGTGTGGGTTAACGAACAATCCCGACTCACCGCTTATTTGTTCTTGTTGTGTGGAACAATTGGCGACGGCGAAGCGAGGCCGTAATGGCGATTGGAGGCCTTCGCAGTAATCTACGGGTCCCGGGGGGACCGCAGGCGCATTCAGGAGCAAGAACGGACCACCAGAGCGGCTCCGGTGGTCCGTGAACACCTCTGGCGGCGCGGGTCGCCGGCGCGGCGGCGGCGGCGGCGGCCGGAGGCAGTGGCGCCCAGGCGCGCCGCAGCTGAAGCCGCGGTGGCAGGCAGTCGGATCCCGCGGCCGCGCGGGATCTGGAGGAGGAGGATGCGATGCCCGCCGCGTCCGTGGAGATCAAAGGGGGGAAACGTGTCCCCCCTTCTCGGCCCACTGGCCGAGCCAGCGCACCGCCCCCCTCGGCCGGGCCGGGGTGGGTCGCGCAGACCGGGCCGGACCTGGACCCACTTCGGACTATTTTTAGTCATTTTCACATAACTTAGTATGCAGACCTCTGATAAACGCACTGTTAGTTTCATTGGGATCCTTAGATCGAGACGGTCGTTTCGGTATATTACACGCATGGTTTTAGTGAACTTTGGTTACGATCAGGTTGGTTCGAACATGAAACCAATCGGGCCCTCGGAGCGGAAACGCTTATAACTTGATCTCTGGACGTCTGATTGATGTGTCGTCGACTTTGTTGGTTTCCTCTTTGTGAGACGGTTCTTTTGTCTTACTCCGCTCGATGTTTGGATTAATTTGGAGTACAGTCGGGTTGGTTTAAACTTAAAAACCAACTGGGCCCCTAGGACGGAAAAGTCAATATATCTCAGACCGAGCGTCTGATTGACGCGCCGTCTATCGCGTTGAGTTCCTATTGACGAGAAGGAAATTTGTGTTACATAAACTCTGGACTTTGTGACAGTTGATGTATCGACCCCTTTGCTGGTGGAGCGGACCCTCCTGGAATCGAGCGTGCTGTGTGCGGGAACCCAAGAGCTGGCTGCGACTGCGACGATGACGACTGCACTTGGATCCTCCATGGGTTCGGCAGCGAGGATGACTGTACTTGGATCCTCAATGGGTTCGGCAGTGAAAACGACTGTACTGGGATCCTCCGTGGGTTCGACGGTGATGACTATTGTTCTTGTATCCTATGTGGGTCTGGTAGTATTTGACTCTGTACTTTTATCCTATGTTGGTCCGGCAGAGTAGCTGGTCTTCTATCCTTAGTGTGTCTGACAACTTAGCTAGTCTTGTATCCTATGTGGGTATGACAGCTTAGATGAATCAGTGGCTACATATGATCATATATATCTTCATACGAAGTGTATACATGTGTGATCTGAGTCTTGATTCTCAATCATTGTCATTGATGTGGTTGAGGTGCTTTCCTTTGTGGACTGGGTTGTGCTTTCCTTTGTGGACTGTGGGGTGCTTGGGAGTTGGAGACGAACTGTAACTGATGACTTAGGTATATGTATGGTCATATACCTAAGTAGTGTTGTTGATAATTCATGATTGTATCTTTCCTTTGTGTTTTATCCTTCGTGGATTCTGAGGGACCTTTGGGGGTCTCGAGGTCCATACTAAGTATCGTATGCTCACCCCTGCACGGGCTATGCCCGCACTACGTTGTGTTGGACGCAGACGACGGACAGCACTGATCGAGGTGGAAGCTTGTGGAGTTGGACGATACCCAGAGGTGGGCCACCTGACGGGATGTACACGGAGCAGACGGCCGGACCGAGGAGCTGTGGAGGCTATCTGTATGCACCCTTCAGGTGGGAGTTCTGAAGGAAGGCTCACAGTCGCTACTTTACTTTTCTGCTGCGGTATTTTCTTTTCAGTTGTACTTTACTTTTAGTTGGGTTTGTATTCTGGCCCATTTACTTTCTAGCACTTACTTTTGTACTCTGTTTACTTAGAGTTTACTTCAGCTTGTGTACTCTGTGGTGTTGTTTTCTTATATTAAGGCAATGCCTCCCCTTTTACTGGAATATATGCCTTTGGTGCTAGTCGCCAGCCCATGGCCTATGGGAGGCGGGCTTGGTGTAGTCATGGCATGGGCCCCGAGGACTGGTTGTGACAAGATTCACCTTGGAAGACACTCATGCCAGGCCTTGAGTCCAGAAAATTCTAGGAAAAGTGAACTAAAAAACATCACACTAAAATGATTGTAGTGTCCATTATTTAATCCTAATAAATCTGAAACTACAACTATGTATATCATACATCATTTTGAACATTTAATTCAACTATTTCAATATCTAATTTTGAGGTTCTATGGGTGATCCATGTAGCCTAATTGGAAGAAGAAATTCTATGTTAGATTTGGTGGCCTAGAATTACAACCCACCATTTTGATCATAATTCTGGGAATATAAGGCTAAATGGGTTGAAATTTTTAAAAATTTAAGAGGATATATTTGGATTCATATTATTATTATATGTCCTAACAAAATTCTTCCATCTATAATCTCATTTTGATGCAACTTTTGGATGGCTGCAAGTTGGTTACAATTTTTGGTCAAATGTGGAAAAACTATATTCAAAAATATTTCTACCACACTATTCCCACCATACTCTAGTGGGATTAATTAAACTATTTATGGGTTGACCAAATTCACCAAAAAATCCGTTTTAAGTTAGTGGTGGTGAAGGATTATGAGTAATTATTTTTTCTCTTTCAATTTTAATGTTATATTATCGTTTTGTAGTCACAAGTTTTTTTCTATCATGTAAGTTGATGGAACCACCAAAATCTATTAATAAAAGTAATCTTTCTTTTGATATTCTATTATTATTTTTAAATTTTTCACACTATTTTCTCAAGGTGTGAATTTATTCACACCAAAAATTATGAAATTATTCACACAAAGGTGGAGTGTTCCCTATTTTTTTTATTTCACTTCTTCAATTCCATACTTATGAGTATACTCCTTTCTTCCATAGATATATTTGCATCAAAGGAGGTATAAACGTATTATTCGTTAATCCAATAAAGTTTAAAGGGAAAGTTCAGATGTTATTTCACATTCTATCAATATTATAAGAATATCTTTTATTTTATATTTTCATTCAATAATTTACTTTTTCCTTCAACCCCACTAATTTTAATGCTACACATTCTAAGGAATATAATGATCCAATACATTGGAGTTTTCATGAAAATTATCCTTTTGATTTTGTATGTATTAAACTAGTAATTGATGAGGGAAGTCCTATTTTTTTATTGAATCTGTCTTGAATTTAATAAATTGAAAAAACCTAAAAATAAATCTATCCAATACACCCCTAGAAACACCTAGGATCAACCCATTATCATTAATTTAATTTACATATTAAATTTAGTGTTTCAGAAACCCAGCCACATAAAACAAAAGTTGTCCACTTTATAGCTGAAAATCACACCATATAATGTGTGTTTATAGGTTCTTCTTAGGCCTCTGAGGATTTCACAACCCCTTTTCTACTATAATTGAGCACTTCAAACTCAGGATAAATTTGTGAGAAAAATTTTTGGCACCATTTACAAGGACCTAATAAATTGTCCCATGACCAAAACATTGTTTTATCAAACCACTTCTCTATTATCTACCCATTTATCTTATCTTTTTCCTTGTATTTTTTTCTCTTTTCTTAGCACATACCCATTTTATAGCATCCCACCTTTTTATCACATAAACATTCATTACATTATACAAAACCGAGGATCTTTAAGGTTTAGTGTCTTGGAAACCAGGAACTTAATACATGACAACATAAAACATTCTTCTTAAATACTTGAAAGGATTATTCATTTGTTCATCCTAAGTTCATTACAGTATCTCATAACCTGGGAGCATACATCAAAGGAAAGGGTGAGCAGAAGGCCCCGTAAGGGAAACAAGGGAAACATTTTACATGTGAACTTGAGATATATCAAAAGTCATTAAAAATAACTTTAAGGCATGAGAAATAGATCATGAGGCATCTCATAATAAAAATAACATGTATCATAACTTGAAGATGTGGCTACAACATTTAACTTAGACAATCATGAACATATCACCAAGGTACATCCCCAAGGTTTCATTTGAAATTACCAAGGTTATTCACCAAGGTATCGTTAAAATTGTTATCTCTAGTGGTTACATCATTACCTAATGCATTGGAGCACTATCAGGGCGCACCCTTAAATTTGTCTTTATTATCATGTGAGCCACATATATCATCATCAAACATTTTCATAAATAAACCATATATCATAAAATAAATGATTTTCCTTTCATAATAAGAATGTTTTAAAAACTTCTTTTACGACATGATCTTTATGTCATTTTAAACCCACGAAAAAGGAAAGTGGGTTTCGTGTACATTATACAAAACTGAGGATCTTTAAGGTTTAGTGTCTTGGAAACCAGGAACTTAATACATGACAACATAAAACATTCTTCTTAAATACTTGAAAGTCTTCTTCATTTGTTCATCCTAAGTTCATTATAGCATCTCATAACCTGGGAGCATACATCAAAGGAAAGGGTGAGCAGAAGGTCCAGTAAGGGAAACAAGGGAAACATTTTACATGTGAACTTGAGATACATCAAAAGTCATGAAAAATAACTTTAAGGCATGAGAAAGAGATCATGAGGCATATAATAATAAAAATAATGTGTTTCATAACTTTAATATATGGGTACAACATTTAACATAGACAATAATTTCAGTTTCACCAAGGTCTATCCCCAAGGTGTCATTAAAAATTACCAAGGTTATTCACCAAGGTGACGTTAAAAATGGTCATCTCTAGAGATTAAGTCTTTACCCAATGCATTGGAGCGCTATTAGGGTGCACCCTTAATTTTTATTTATTATCATGGGATCCACATATATCATCATCAATCATTTCATAAATAACCTATATATCATAAAAGATATGGGTTTCATTTCTTAGTCATAACATTTTAAAAACTGCTTTAAAGACGTGATCTTTATGTAACATTAAACCCACAGAAAAGGAAAGCGGGTATCATGTATGTAAATACCAGAATTTAAAATAGAAAATTTTGATATATATGTGAATACCCCTATATAATAAAGAGTTTTGAGTATTCACTTAATAAAATAAAATAATTTGAGAAAAAGGGAGAGACATTTTGATATGAAAATTAGGCAACATAATGGCTATGTTGCAGGGTTTTAGAAAACAATGAAAACAGAGGGGAGATGGGTCACCCACTCATAAATGATCCATAAAATATTAGAGGGACAGAATATAAAGGATATAAGAACATGGTAATGAAATTTTAAATACATACCATATGAAATGAAAAACATGGAAGGAAGACAAAAATAAGATTTCTCTTATGAAAATTCGGCAGCCTAACGGCGTCACTAATACATTCTTAAAATAAATTGATGAGATAAAAATAGGTTCTATCATCAAATGAACATAAAATAACAGTATTATGGATATAGATATCATACCACAACATAATTAAAAGGAACTTGAAATACTTGACATGAAAATAGAACTTGAAATGAGAAGGGTGAAAGAATCCCTTACAAAAATTCGTCAGCCTAACGACGCCACTTAAACATTCTTAAAATGAATTTATGAGAGAAACAGGGGGTCTCTCATCATATGAACATGAAATGGATAGTAGGAAGAATATAAAATAACATCCCCAACATAATAACATGGAGCTTAAAATAAATGACATAAAGGAGAATACATGAAAAGAAAGAGAGAGGCAGGATCCCTTACCTTGAAGAGTAACTTCGAAATCTTGAAGTTTGGGACCTTGGGAGGCTTGATGGAACCTTGGGAGGACTCCTTGGGAGGTAAGGAGACCATAAATTCGTTGAGGAGGATTTTTTAATGGAAATGATGAGAGAATGGATTGGTATTTATAGGGGAAGTGAGGGGACAAGGCAATAATGGCCAAGGGACACCTCATTGGTGGTATTGGAAAAACAAGTGGTATTTACTCATGGTTTTGGCCACTTGGGACACCTCATACCATATCTTACTATTATTAAGTCGAAAATACCTTAAAATATCTCATGACAGCATCATGATGTACTTATGATGTCATTAAACATACTGAAACCCTAAAACTGTATTTTTACTATTCACTAAAAATTCAACTTTTTCAGAAAACTCCCAAAAATTCACCTTAACATAATATCAATGCTATTAATTCAAAAATAAACTCCATTTTATAAAAATAATTTTCTAAATATTTTTAATTTAGTTTTTAAATAAAAACACTATTCACCAAAAATTCAGTTTTTTCAGAAAAATCCTCAAAAATTACCTTAACGTAATATCGATGTTCTAAATTCAAAAATAAATTTCATTTTATAAAAATAATTTTTTAAATATTTTTAATTTAATTTTAATTAAAAAATACTATTCACCCGAAAAAACTAATACTTGACTAATAATTTCTGAAACAGTTATTTACCTATTTTATTGAATCACATTACTTAATCAAGGTGCCTATATTATATTAATACATTCTTTAAGTGATATTACAAATCCATTTGGTCACATTACTAATCCTAAGTGTAAGATCACTATTCATAAATTACTATTCACCAAAAATTAAGTTGATCTTATTAGACTCTAAATTTCTTAGTGAACACATTTGTAGAAGGCCATTTTTTGAAAATATTTACACATCATAAATTATTTAAGGTTTACATAAATATTTTAAAATATCCTTTTTCCAAAATTCATTAATAATATACATCCTAAAATTATCAAGACATTTAAAAATTCACAAACTTCACCATAAGAAGAAATCAAAATTTTGTTTATCTCAAAGGATTACACAAAGCAGTTACAGTCTCCTTACATAGCCCCTTATAACCCCAGCATAGGACCTAAGTGTAAGGTGTGCTAAGGTGAGAGAGTCTGGGGGCAGCTCGGCCAACATTGCACGAGTATTAATTTCTATCAGTTTTAACTTCTCGCGAAGGCGATTCCATTCTAACATCACACGATGAAGATCGGCTTGGGTTTGGTCCAGAGTAAAGCCCAGTGGTGCTACCTTCTTCCTAAGTTCTGTTAGATGGGCATCGATTAGCCCGAGACTACTGGATGAGGCCATCAAATCTTCTTTCTATATTAATTAACCAAGATCAATTGTATTTAGAGACAATAATCGCAACATTTAGTTTCCAATAGTCATATTGACCAATGGTCATATAACAGTCAAAACCCAACGGTCTCATTTTAATTATACTCATGTTATCGAATGAAACAGTTTTGTTGAGTATAAAATAAAATAACACACAAAATTAGGAAAAAAGATTTATTCAAAATTTCTTGTCATTATAATATAGGAAAAAGGTAAAAAAATTTGAAAGACATACCATATGAAATGAAAAACATGGATGGAAGACAAAAATAAGATTTCTCTTATGAAAATTCGACAGCCTAACGGCGTCACTTAAAACTTCAAAAAAATGAATTAATGAGATCAAATAGGGTCTCTCATCATATGAACATAAAAGAATAGTATGATGGATATAGAGATCATACCCCAAAATAATAAAAATAAAGTCGAAATACGTGTTATGAAAGTAGAACTTTGAAAATGGAAAGAGTGAAAGAATCCCTTACAAAAATTTAGGAGCCTAATGGCACCACTTAAACATTCATAAAATGAAATGATGAGAGAAATAGAGGGTCTCTAATCATATTAACATGAAAAGGAAAGTAATATGAATATAAAAAAACACCCCCAACATAATAACATGGGGCTTAAAAGATATGACATAAACGAGAGTACTTGAAATAAAAGAGAGAGGTGGGATCCCTTACCATGAAGAGTTACTTCGAAATATTGAAGATTGGGACCTTGGGAGGCTTGAGGGCACCTTGTGAGGACTCCTTGGGAGGTAAGGAGACCATAAATTCATTGAGGAGGATTTTGGAATGGAAAGGATAAGAGAATGGCTTGGTATTTATAGGGAAAGTGAGGGGACAAGGCATTAATGGGCAAGGGACACCTCATTGGTGGTATTGGAAAACAAAGTGGTATTTACTCATGGTATTGTCCACATGGGACACCTCATACCTTATCTTACTATTCATAAGTCGACCATCCCTTAAAATATCTCATGACATCATCATGATGCAGTTATGATGTCATTAAACATACCGAAACCCTAAAACTGTATTTTTACTATTCACTGAAAATTCAACTTTTTCAGAAAACTTCCAAAAATTTACCTTAACATAATATCAATGCTCTGAATTCAAAAATAAACTCCATTCTATAAAAATAATTTTCTAAATATTTTTAATTTAATTTTTAAATAAAAACACTATTCACCAAATATTCATTTTTTCAGAAAAAATCTCCAAAAATTACCTTAACATAATACCGATGTTCTGAATTCAAAAATAAAGTCCATTTTATAAAAAAAATTCTAAATATTTTTAATTTAATTTTTAATTAAAAAACACTATTCACCTGAAAAACTAATACTTGACTAATAATTTCTGAAACAGTTATTTACCTATTTTATTGAATCACATTACTTAATCAAGATGCCTATATTATATTAATACTTTCTTTAAGTGAGATTACTAATCCATTTTTTCACATTACTAATCCTAAGCGTAAAATCACTATTCATAAATTATTATTCATCAAAAATTAAGTTGATCTTATTAGACTCCAAATTTCTTACTGAACACATTTGCAGAAGACCATTTTTTGAAAATCATTACACACCTTTAATTATTTAAGGTTTAAAAAAATATTTTAAAATATCTTTTTTTCAAATTCATCAATAATATACATCCTACATTTATCCGGACATTTGAAAATTTACAAAATTCACCATAAAAAGAAAACACAATTTTATTTATCACAAAGGATTACACAAAGCAGTTACGGTCTCCTTACATAGTCCCTTATAACCCCAGTATAGGACCTAAGTGTAAGTTGTGCTAAGGTGAGAGAATATGAGGGTGGCTCCGCCAACATCACACGAGTAGTAATTTCTATCAGTTTGAACTTCTAGAGAAGGCAATTCTATTTTAGCTTCACACGATGAAGTTCAGCTAGGGTTTGGTCCAGAGCAAAGCCCAGTGGTGCTACTTCCTTCCCAAGTTCTGTTAGATGGGATTCGATTGTCCCGAGACTACTGGATGAGGCCATCCAATCTTCTTTCTATATTAATTAACCAAGATCATATGTATTTAGAGATAATAATCGCAACATTTAGTTTCCAATGGTCATATTGACCAATGGTCATATAACAGTCGAAACCCAACAGTCTCATTTTAATTATTCTCATGTTATCGAATGAAACAGTTGTGTTGAGTATAAAAATAAAATAACACATAAAATGAGGAAACAGGATTTATTCAAAATTTCGAGTCTTTAAATTCTTCCCCCCTTAAGAAATTGCATCCTCGAAATTTTTAAAATTGGGCTTGGAAAATTTTTTTAAAGTCCCACATCGGAAAAGGAGTCAGCAAAAATATTACTTTAAAAGAAAGAAAGGGAATTACAAAGGTCACCCGAGTTAACCCGTACTAGGATTCCATGTAGGGAAACATGGATATGGAAGAGAAAATAAAGGGTCATGTTCTGATGGAGAGTGATAGAAAACATGATTAGGAGAAAGTTAACCACAAGAAAATCACAAACTTATTATGTGTGTAAATTGTCTTTGATTACCCCGTAGGAAACTTAAACCAACAACATTTTTGTTTTACGTTCCTTTTAATAATTTTGAGGAATTAATTTACTACATATAATAAGAACACAAGGAAATTTACTTACCTTCAAGTAGAGTTTCATCCTTTAATAAGTTTCTACCAAGACTAATATTTTCTCCAACAATGAGCATTCAAAAATATTTGGTCTCATCAAAGAACAAGAATCATCTTTTAGAGAATCACATAATCCACAAAGGAATAAATATCTATCTTTAAAAATGTATCCCAAAAACAGAAAGGGTAAGATAAAACAACTCTTCAAAAAGAAAGAACCCCAAAGGAAGGAAAACTACTTTAAATCTTCAAAGTTCCACGGTACTACCCAAAGTTCATCATAGACCATTCCATAAATAACTGTCCTTAAAATTCCTCAAAATAGACCAAACTAATATTGAAACCCAAATATAAGAAAGATTTGATAACATAGTCTTCCAAGATAAACTTTATCTTTCATCTCTAAACAACATCAACCACTTCTAACATCTTATAACAAAAGAAACTAACCTAAACATATTTTCCCCATGATAGGTTAATCATTTCCATAAGTAACCTAAATTACTATAAGTTCACCTTAAATTCATCGATTATTCAAAATATAATTCATTCTTTTACTCCTCAGAGAAAATATCGTAGTAATATATTTACCTCAATCATATAGGGTTCCCAAAATAGTGAACGTCTTCCAAAATAATAATCATCTTTTAATCCCCTAATCATCTTTTTTTCAAGAAGAACAGCTTCACAACATCAACATGTGGTACATAACAATAGATGTTTTCCTTAATGATATAAAACCATCTTAGAGAGTGACTCGATGTTCTTAGAAAACATTAAAGATATGCTCATAGGGCACAAACTAGAATACAACATGACATAGACAATTATTTTGAATAAGTTACATGTACTTTAGTCATCATGATCCATCTCAGCATAGGACTTTCATTGTTCCCTTGTCCTTGAAGATTGTTGATTCTCATCATGCTTCTCAACCCTTCCAAGAGAGAATTTCCTTGGATAATGTCCAACTTCTCCACATTTACGACATTGAAAATTATAAGGTAAATTAGATCGAACCTTATCTCTATTCATCACATTATCCATTTTTTTAAAGCAATTGGATACTTTATGCCCTACCACCCCACACTTAAAACATCTCCTGGTTCCTTTGTGACATTATCCTTGGTGCCCCTTTACACACTTTTTGCACAAAGGAAATTGGGTCTTCTTTCCCTTATCAACTTTATCAGATGAACATCCTTGAGACTTCCTCTTCTTCTTCCTTGATGAGTTTGGGCATTCAACTAAGTACCAATTATTAATTGTCATTTTTGATAGCTTGTTTGGCATAATCAAAATATGTTCAACTTGATCTCTCGTCATCTCTGTCATATTAATAGGGAAATCATCACATTTCCTATCACATTGTTTTTTGGGACATGTTCATCCATTTCCCACCATTAACTAAGAAAAGAAAGTATAATTATGGGGCATAAATATTTAGAAAATAATCATGAAAAGGAAACTTAAAGCATAAAAGGATAAACTTATAGAAGAAAGGTATACCCTAACTTGTGATCCCCTAGGTTACAATCTAGTTTATCCATGATCATATATTCTTATGTGAATCTTTATTTTATTTTATCTTTGTCCCATTAATAATGGTTCATACAAAGCTTATGAATTTACCAAAGCATATCCCCTGGGAGTGTCAAACCAGGAGTGCAGCAAGGCTCGTTGTCATGCAATAGGTTACCCCAGGTCAATCTTGAAACACCATGTCAGAGTTTTCACTCCTAGGAACATATGTGCTAGAGCCACCTCTACTTGTTCTTATCTAGACAGGGATTTATTTGTTTGGAACCCACTTACACAATACTCACCAAAATACCAGGAATATTTCCTATATTTAAACTTTTCTATAGGTTTATTCCTAAATTTTTCATATCCTAATTTCCACAAATAACTAAACCATCCTTCGATACCAACTATAGCATCCCTCATTTTTATCACATAAACTTTCATTACATTATACAAAACTGAGGATCTTTAAGGTTTAGTGTCTTGGAAACCAGGAACTTAATAAATAACAACATAAAATATTCTTCATAAATACTTGAAAGGCTTCTTCATTTGTTCATCCTAAGTTCATTAAAACATCTCATAACCTGGGAGCATACATCAATGAATGGGTGAGAAGAAGGCCCGGTAAGGGAAACAAGGGAAACATTTTACATGTGAACTTGAGATACATCAAAAGTCAGGAAAAAAACATTAAGGCATGAGAAAGAGATCATGAGGCATCTCATAATAAAAATAACGTGTATCATAACTTGAATATGTGGATACAACATTTAACTTAGACAATCATGAACATATCACCAAGGTCAATCCCCAAGGTGTCATTTGAAATTAACAAGGTTATTCACCAAGGTATCGTTAAAATTGTAATCTCTAGTGGTTACATCATTACCCAATGCATTGGAGCGCTATCAGGGCGCAGCCTTAAATTTTTGTTTATTATCATCTGAGCCACATATGTCATCATCAATAATTTTCATAAATAACCCATATAGCATAAAAGAAATGGGTTTTATTTCAAAATCATAACGTTTTAAAAACTGCTTTTAAGACATGATCTTTATGTCATTTTAAACCCACGAAAAAGGAAAGTGGGTTTAGTGTATGTAAATCCTAGAATTAAAATAGAAAATTTTGATATATATTTAAATACCCATGTAGAAGAAAGATCATTGAGTATTCACTGAATAAAATAAAAGAATTTGAGAAAAAGAGAGAGACATTTTGAGAGGAAAATTCTGCAGCATAACGGCTATGTTACAGGGTTTTAGAAAACATTGAAAAGAGAGGGGACTTGGGTCACCCACTCATAAATGATCCATAAAAAAGTATAGAGACATAATATAATGGATATAGAAACATGGTAATGAAATTTTAAAGACATACCATATGAAATGAAAAACATGGAAGGAAGACAAAAATAAGATTTCTCTTATGAAAATTCGGCAGCATAACGGCGTCACTTAAAATTTAAAAAAAATGAATTGATGAGATCAAATAGGGTCTCTTATCATATGAAAATAAAATAATAGTATTATGGATATAGAGATCATACCCCAAAATAATAAAAAGGAACTTTAAATACTTGTCATGAAAGTATAACTTTGAAAATGGAAAGAGTGAAAGAATCCCTTATAAAAATTCGGCAGCCTAACGACACAACTTAAACATTCATAAAATGAAATGATGAGAGAAATAGGGGGTCTCTAATCATATGAACATGAAAGGTATAGTAATACAAATATAAAAAAACACCCCCAACATAAGAACATGGGGCTTAAAAGAAATGACATAAATGAGAGTACTTGAAACAAAAGAGAGAGGTGAGATCCCTTACCTTGAAGAGTAACTTTGAAATCTTAAAGTTTGGGACCTTGGGAGGCTTGAGGGAACCTTGGGAGGACTCCTTAGGAGGTAAAGAGACCAGAAATTCGTTGAGGAGGATTTTTTAATGGAAAGGATGAGATAATCACTCAGTATTTATAGGGAAAGTGAGGGGACAAGGCATTAATGGCCAAGGGACACCTCATTGGTGGTATTGGAAAAAAAAGTGGTTTTTCCTCATGCTATTGGCCACTTGGGACACCTCATACCATATCTTAATATTCTTAAGTCTACCATCCCTTAAAATATCTCATGACATCATCATGATGTAGTTATGATGTCATTAAACATACCGAAACCCTAAAACTGTATTTTTACTATTCACTGAAAATTCAACTTTTTCAGAAAACTCCCAAAAACTTACCTTAACATAATATCAATGCTATGAATTCAAAAATAAACTCCATTTTATAAAAATAATTTTCTAAATATTTTTAATTTAATTTTTAAATAAAAACACTATTCACCGAAAATTCATTTTTTTCAGAAAAATCCCCAAAAATTTCCTTAATGTAATATCGATGTTCTGAATTCAAAAATAAAGTTCATTTTATAAAAATAATTTTCTAAATATTTTTAATTTAATTTTAATTAAAAAAAACTATTCACCTGAAAAAACTAATACTTGACTAATAATTTCTGAAACAGTTAATTACCGATTTTATTGAATCACATTACTTAATCAAGGTGCCTATATTATATTAATACTTTATTTAAGTGTGATTACTAATCCATTTGGTCACATTACTAATCCTAAGCGTAAAATCACTATTCATAAATTATTATTCATCAAAAATTAAGTTGATCTTATTAGACTCCAAATTTCTTACTGAACACATTTGCAGAAGACCATTTTTTGAAAATAATTACACATCATTAATTTTTTAAGGTTTACAAAAATATTTTAAAATATCCTTTTTTTTTAAATTCATCAATAATATACATCCTACATTTATCCGGACATTTGAAAATTTACAAAATTTTCCATAAGAATAAAACACAATTTTATTTATCTCAAAGGATTACACAAAGAAGTTATGGTCTCCTTACATAGCCCCTTATAACCCCAGCATAGGACATAAGTGTAATGTGTGCTAAGGTGAGAGAATCTGAGGGCGGCTTGGCCAACATCACACGAGTAGTAATTTCTATCAGTTTGAACTTCTCGCGAAGTTGATTCCGTTCTAGCTTCACACGATGAAGTTCGGCTTGGGTTTGGTCCAGAGGAAAGCCCAGTGGTGCTACCTCCTTCCCAAGTTCTGTTAGATGGGCTTCGATTGGCCCGAGACTACTGGATGAGGCCATCTAATCTTCTTTCTATATTAATTAACCAAGATCACTTGTATTTAGAGACAATAATCGCAACATTTAGTTTCCAACGGTCATATTGACCAATGTTCATATAACAGTCGAAACCCAACAGTCTCATTTTAATTATATTCATGTTATCGAATGAAACAGTTTTGTTGTGTATAAAAATAAAATAACACACAAAATGAGGAAACAATATTTATTCAAAATTTCGGGTCTTTACACATTTATACCCATGACCAATCAAAACATCAAGTTAGGGTGGATAGTCATAGGTTTGGGGAGTCTAGAACACCTAGGGGTATCATTTTACAATATCATAATCTTCCTAAGGCTCTATATTCTAAAATTTAGTCCATTCTAATTTATAGTCTTCCATGAAACATATCATATACCAAGTTGGGAACCAAAAAGCAAATCAAAATCAGGTATCCCAAAACTTATGGAATGTGGCTAATCAAACCACGAATAATTACCTCATGCCTAAATAGACCAATAAACCCTCATGCATTATACATGATTCCCTAGATATTCCCACTATGTCTTTAAACCCAATGTCTTAAAACACCTTACAACCTATCATGGTATGGAGTCATAAATTTCATACCCTCGTGTGAAGAAATTCGATGACATTGTTGAAACCATGTTCTCACCACATCAAAATGATTCATCAAAGATGAGGTTCTTTCCTTTCTCAAAGAAGGATAGAGCGAAGAATTGGTTAAAAATATGAAACCAGAATTAATTGTTTCATAAGATCCATTGAAAATAGAATTTTATAAAAAATAATTCCCCCGTCACAAAACAATTACACTTAAAAAGAGTATTCAAAACTTTATTGAAAAAGTAGGGAATGTATTTTATAAAACATGGGAAAGGTTCAAATACACACTAAACGTGGTACCCCACCAGGGATTTTCAATAATAGAATAAGTTAGAATCATTTATGAAGGGTTGGGGATAGTAAATAATTGGTTCATTAACTTGATGTGTAATGAAAATTTTAATAATAAATCACTAAATGATGCTTATGAGTATCTGGAAGGTCTAGATGAATATAACCAAACATGGGGAACCTTAACCTAGTATGTAAATCCTCAAAAATATAGTGGGATTAAAACTCTTAGGGATGAATAAATCCTTATGAGTAAAAATTCTACCCTTACTAGGAAGGTTGAGGAGATCGATCTTAAAAAATTATAATAAATCCAAACGGTTGACCATGTTTGCATAATTTATGAAAAACATGACCACAATACTGACAACTACTCAAAACATCCTTCCATAAAGGATGTTCTCCTAGGAGTAAAACTATTGGTGGTCAATGCTCTGAGATTTCAGAAGCCACAGTACCAGAACATTTTAAATACAAGTTACAGTGACTATTCAAGCTCTGACTGAGAAATATAACCAACAACACAGTCAGTCATAAGGACCAAATACTTACACTCCATAGAATTTTTCAACCAATTTTTAGTTCCAAAGACAACCGGTTCAATACCAAACTCCCCTATTCGAATTCATACATACCATTCAACAACCTATTTAATAGTCCATCGTACAACCTAAATATACACCTGGGATAAACCAACCAACTCAAACACCTGAAAAATAATTATATCTCGCATTACTTGAATAATTTTTACAAGAAAAATAAATAATGTATTCAAAAGTTTCATTCCTTATACATGAATTTAAAATCATTAAAACTAGAAAGGCACCCATGCCTACTCAATTTGTCCCTTCACTAACCTTGAGGGGAGCATCTAGTGTTACACAACCATCTCTTGAACAACTCATTATAGTAACCATCTTAAGAAGTGGTAAATACATTGATAAACCTAAACCAACTATTCCAAAACCATATATATTCATAAAATCTAATTATAATTTAGCAGAAAAACTTTTTGAATCTAAAAAATATGATGAGAATGTGAAGTAACACATATCTCCTCATATAATATAACGAACTACTCCATTCCCGAGACACATGAGAATAAAATACAAACCTAAACTAATTTAAAAATTGTTGTAAATTTTCTAAAAAATTTGGTTAAACATGAACATTGTCAATGAAATCCAAAAAATACCTCTATAATCCAAGTACGAGAAGAAAATATTCATATTCAAGAGGAATCTATCACACAAAAATCAAGTCCTTATAGTTGGTAATGTGACACCAAAATCTTGGGAAGCATAACTCATAATTTAAAGGACCCCAGATGTTCATACATCAATGATGAACTATGAGAGTAGAAAAATTTCAAGGAATTATGTGATATATGATCCAGTTTTATCCTCATTCCATATGTATTGTATTATAATTTTGGTATCGAGAAACTCCAACCAACATTTTTGACACTTCAAATTGTTGATCATAGTGTTTTGGTTCTTAAGGGGTTTTTAAGGGATGTTCTTATAAAAGTTGAGAACTGAATCTACCTTACTAAATTTATTGTCCTTGATAATCTTCCAAGCTTAATAACTAGGGAACAAAATCCAATTGTCCTCAGTCACACCTTCCTAGAAATATTCAACTTAGTCATCTGAGTAAGGAATGGGAACATGTCAATGACTTTTGGGAACATGATCCTTGATCTAAACATTTATAATGAAAACTCCCAAATTGAGGGTAATGGGGATATTCATATGGTGAATTAGATAATTAGTGGTAAATTGATCCAGAGGAACATCATTGTATTTTTAAAGGGTGTTTATGTCAAGAAGATATTTATTTCCTTTGCTCACATGAGGTAAATTTATCTCCTTGGATTGAATCTCTTTCAAATGGATCCTTTGATGATTTCTCAGGATCACTACTCAATAAAACATTTATAGAAAACATAAACAACAATTGAATTCCCATTACTAGGTATGTTATGGCTAGTTTTTTGGATTTAACATTCATTCAATAGAAACTAATTCTATTAAAAAATTTGGAAAAAATAATATAAGTTAGATTCAAAGTCCCAATATGCTTCTAAAATTTTTAACCAACCAGATGTAGAATTAAATATCAATCATGTATCACAAAAGTATGCATAACTTAGGGATAATAAAAACCCTTCTTATTTTTATATCTTTCTCTCTCGAATCAAACTAAGATATAATGATTTCATAAGTATTCAGGAGGTATAAGAAAATAATTGGATAGAACATGTTGGGTATTTCTGGGATTTTCCAACTCACTTAGACCCATAGGATTGTTCTGGAAACTCATTATAAACATTTTTTTTCCACCCCAATGGAAACTCAATCCCAATATAATGGATGTCATATATAAATAACTTCTTAGGTTGTTGAAAGAAGGCATCGTTTACCCCATCACAAAGAGTGATTGAGTAATACCAATCCAATTGGTTCCTAAAAATGTTGTAATAACTATTATTACCAATGAGGATGGTGATATTCTCTAAAAAATGATGAGTAATGTCTAGAAAATGTTTGTTGATTATAGGAAGTTAAAATCGTATACTAAGAAAGATCATTTCTTTTTTCCCTTCATTGATAAAATACTTAAGAAAGTAAAAGGGAATGAGTTCTACTATTTACTATATAGATACTTAAGGTATAATCAAATTGAATTCTCTTTATAATATCAAGGAAAAAACCTTAACCTATCAATTTTGAACTTTTTCCTCCAAGAAAATTCCCTTCAGGTTGTGTAATTCCCCTAGTACCTTCCTATGGTGCATGGTGGGAATATTCTCGACATGGTGGTGGATTGTTTATAGGTATTTGTAGATAATGTATACATAATTGGGTATATATATTTATGGTTACTTATTAAATATTGGGAGGTCTTTATCTAGATGTGATGATAATAATTTCATCTTAAACTAAGAAAAATTCCATTTCATGGTAAAGGACTAGTTCTGGGTAATCTTGTCTTTGGTAGAGGGATTGAAGTTGATAAAGTCATGGTTTATATCATTCACAACCTTTCCTCTCCAAAAACATTCAAAAATGTGAGGTCCTTCTTATGACATTCTGTTTTTTACTTCACCTCCATTACTGGTCCCCTTTTTACTTTTCTTGAGAAAGAACCACCATTTATTTGGTTAGAAATCCATGAGGGATCCTTATCCACACTCAATTCATGCATTATCTCTCCACCTATAATTCAATTACCCAATTATAAACATCCATTTAAACTCATGTGTGATGATAATGACTTTTATATAGGATCCTTATTATGATGACATTGTGATAAAACCCAATTTTTCATTTCTTGTGGTAGAAAAAAAATGAATGATGCTCAAATATACAACACCTCTACTGAGAATGAACTAATTTATATTATTTTTTCTTTATAAATTTTTAGGTATTATATCTTAGGATAACCCATAATTGTTTTCACCAATAATTTTTCATTGAAATTCCTTTTCCAAAAACAAGATTCGAAGGATAGATTGATTAGTTGTGTCCTTCTCTTATAAGAATTTGATAGAACCATTAAGGGAAAAGGGGGGATAAAATGTTTTGGTTGATCACCACTCTAGGTCATAATTCAAGGATAATTCACCCCCTATTTATGGGTATGATTCATTCATATATGAGTATCTCTATTCAATTAGTGATTTCCCATGGTATGATGACATATAAAACTACTTGTTTACGGGTTTCATTCCAAAATTATTATGGAATTAGGATATGAGTAAATTAATTTCTATAGTTAAAAACTATATGTTTGAATATTTATACCTCTACAAGTTATTTCCTAATCATTTAATTAGCATATGTTTTCTAAAGGTTGAGTAAGATTCCATTTTAAAAATTTATAATGGAGAGGCATGTTGGGTCAATTTTTCATAAATAAAACCATTTAACGGGTACTTATAAGTGTTTTATTCAATCCTAACCACTCTAAGGAATCCTATAAATTTTTCAAATTTGTAATTTGTGTTAACAAATAGGATCCATCACTAAAATTAATCGAATTCTCCTTACTCCAATTTTGGTTTTCAGAATCATTGATTGATGGGGAATAGATTTCATGGGACACTTCCCAAACTATAGGGAATATCTCTACATAATCTTAGATATTGATCTAAAAATTGGTTAATTATATTTTTGATAAGTCCAATTTAAATCATTTTGTTATTTGGTTCCTGAAAGAACACATATTTTCTATATTTGGAATTCCTGTTCTATCATTAGTGATCGTCGAACCCATTTTTTCAAAAAAATTTCTTAGAACTCATGCTAAATTATGGGACCTCTCATAAATTTTACACTACACATCAACCTCAAACTAGTGGTCTAGAAGAATTAGTGATTAGGGAAATTAAGGAAATTATTGAAAAAATCCTCTAATGACTTTAGGAAATATTGGTCTGAGATACTCTTGGATTCCCATTAGACATATCATACTGCATTCAAAACCATCCTAGGCATGTAAGCATATAGTATTTTTATAGAGAATATTTCTATTTACCATTTTATATTGAGCACAAGGATTTTTGGGTAATAAATAAAATTAATTTTAATATCTCTTTATTTATAAAAAATATTAACTTTTACCTCAATTTAATTGAGGAACATAGGATGGATGCTTATAAAAAATTAAGAATCAACAAATCTCAGGTTTAAGCCTACCAATCTAGGTTTATTAAATTCAAACACTTTGAACAAGGAAACTTTATTCTCCTATATAACTCATAACTTCATTTACACCTGGGGAATTTAAATTCAAGATATTCATGGCCTTACATAGGGTATTGTGTGTACCCCCATAGGGCAGTGGAGATTCATGATCCCAATAATGGTCAAATATTTAAATTTAGAATTCATAAGATCAAACCATTCATAGAATCATTCCATAAACATGATACTGAGAAGGAGTTAATAATTTCTACCTATGATCAAGAAAACACTTAAAAATTAGGGTTTTAAATTGATTTAATGACTTCAAACTAAGCGATTCTTGGGAGGAAATCTAGTTTTTTATATAGTTTTTATTTTATTTTATTTTCATTTTTGTGAATATTTTTTATAAAAGTGAGAAAAAGTGTTCTAGAAAATAAAAAATTTATAAAAAAAATCCAAAAGAGAAATTCAAAGGTCGAAGGCACAAAAAACATTGTGGGACTCAAACACGCAACCAAAGGGTGATATTGGATCATGCCTTATGCGAACCTACGACATGTACTAATTTCTTCTTCACATTTTTTTGTATATATACCTTTATTTGAAAGAAAAAATATATTTTTCAAATATGTTTTTGTTTTTTTTACATTTTCTTCAATTCATTTTTTAGTGTTATAAAATTAATTGGTAAATTTTTTATACCTTTTTATAATGTTATATGCCCTCCTGATCTGTTACATTGTCAGTTTTGGATTTTGGAGGGTTTTAGGGGAGGTTTTGGAAGTTTTATGGGAGTTAGAGATGCAGTCGAGATACGGCGGAAAGTACACATTGTGTAAGTGTATTACACGATGTGAAAGTTGGTTTCACAGCTTGTTTAGGGTTGTTTCAGGATGTGTAGATTTTGGGGGTTAAATAATGAAAAGGTGATATGTATTTCTTCAAAACTAAACCCAAAGGATTACATAAAGTGAAAGGGGATTACAAGTCATGTAAAACCACAATCCATTGTAGTTTTAAAATTCTTTTCCAGATGAATTTTCATCCATTTAGTCATGTTTTCTTCTTACCCTCATTTTTGGAAAACTGTAGGTTCCCTAGAAATTTATTCAAGAACTAATCATCCCTCATTGATCCATTGGTCCCAGTGGTTGTTCATTGGAAATCAGTTGTTTATCCATGGTAGGTTCTTCTCCCTTCTCGGTGGTTTTTCTTCTATTCTTCTCTAGGTGATTCACTGAAGCGATGTTTCTTTTCTTTGGGGTGTTTGTTGGGTTGTGTTTTATTGTATTTGGTTTGGTTTTAGGTTGATCTAAAGCATCTCATGGTTCGGTTGTAGTTTTTGGGCACTCTTCTTCTCCCTAAATTTTGTAGCAAGTCGGAAAGCTTCTTTGAGGTCAGGATTCCCTCATTTCTTCTTATTGTGTATCATGTGTGAGGGGTTTACTTTTTTTATCTATTGGTTATTGTTGTGATGTCTTAATCAAAGATAAATAATTGGTTAATTAAATTTAAAGGCAAAACAGGGTTTGATTTTCATGCTTTTATAGATTTTATATTATTTGTGATATTGTGAATTGTATGAGCTTGGTTCCCCACTAAAAATTGTGGTCGTTGGGGGCTTTGTTTGTGATGGATATATGTGTTGTAATTTCTACTTTGGTTGCCATTGTTGTGATATCACCCTAAAATGATAATTTATTAACCACTTAAATTTGTCTAATGAAATGGTTACCCCCATATTTTGGCTTGTGTGATAATTCCCCTAAAATAATGTGTAATTTGATAAAAACCCCTTTGTAAATTTTTGAAATGATCTTGATGTGTTGTGATGTGTGGTTGTTCTTTTGGGATGGTAATTATGGTTTCAATGGGGTGTGGGGTGATATGTGGTTTTTTTGGATATGGTTTTGGGGTGGTGAGGAGGTGGTTTGTTTGGCCATGCTTTTAGGGAGGAGAGGATGTAGTTTGTTTTCCATTCTTTTGGGGTGGTGAGGTGGTGGTTTCATTGTGTTATATGCTCGAGTAGTTATAGAATAAATGATTAATTGATTAATAATTTTTCTAATGGAAAGATTTGGTTTGGTTAATGGGATAAAAATGGTTAATGGATAATAAAATGATGGTTTGTGATTAAACATAGTAGATTCTAAATAATGAAAATAATGTAATGATTAAATTGGAATTGGTTGGAAATTTGAAATGGCATTTGTGGCTTGTTGTGGGATTTTATGCATTTAGAGGTGGAAGTAAAAGTGATAGTGTTGTGATTTGGTTTGTTTTTTTGTGAACCCATAGGTTGGGTTTGAGTGTTTGATACTATATATATACTTTTACATTCTTTTTCTTTCTATACACACCCCAACCACATCGAGCACTATGTTCCAACACACACATAGTTATGTGGGGTGTGTTTTTTCCAACATATGGTGGGGAGTAAAAATGGATGGGTATGCTCTCTTTCCTAATGTCTCTTATAGGTGAGGTATATATTGTAGAGGATGTGGTGGTTATAGTTATGTTAGTGCATTAGATGGTGGTTGTGATGGATTAGGTGTCTTCATGAAAGATGTGATAGCTCAGGTGTTTTTCGGTGAGATGTTATAACCGATGTATTTTTGGGCGAGACTTGATCGTGCTTGTGGGGTGACTTTTGGGGGGGCTTTCATGGTAGGATGTTGGCATGAGGTTGATGTGCTACATGTTCACGATCCCCAAATACTCTGTTTATGGCGGTGGCTGTGATTTGGCATTGGTGTTTTCAGGAAAAATGTGTTGTGGTCATGCTTGTGAGGCAGTGAGCCCAGGTGTCTGTGGGTGAGGTGTGTTGTGAACATTCTTGTGGGGCGGTGTCGTATATGAAATAGATGGGAGTTCCAAGAAGTATGATGTTGGGTGTGAGAGTAGCATACCAGTGGGAAATTTAGGTGGGGTGCACTAATCTATGTGATTCTTAATAAACTATATTACTTGGTTAGCGTTGTTTGGTGAACGTGTCTTCGTGAGGTTGTGATGGTTAGTATACCTTGAAATGTGTTTTTTGGTTATGTTATTTTCTCATAGGTGCATTATTATGCTTCTTTCATAGGTGCATGAGAGACTTGGGTTTTCCTATTGACTATACTTGTATTCTCACCCAACGTATATAAAACTATTTCCAAGTTTTCAAGAAGATTACATGGACCTTATTGGGCATTACTAACTCAGACCTTTGGATAGCTAATTTTTCACTTCCTTAATTTTTCTTTTGTGTATTTACTTTGCAGACATTTATTGTATCGGTTTCATTTATACATTCCTTGTGGGATAGTTTTGGTTTACTTTTATATCGTGTCTTGGATTTTTTTGTGGACAATTCATCTTATCTCATGATCTTGTTTCTTTTATAGAGGTTAATGTATCCCATATCCTGACATTTCCATACCCTTGGTGCTAGTTACCAACTAGGTCCAACTAGAGGTGGGACTCCGGGGTCATTATATCCCTCCCCTCATTGCAGTATCTTTGGTGGGAGGGGGCCTTGACACTTTTTGTTTTGTTTGTTTTTAATCAATGGAACCCCTTGGGATTTCCATGATTTTTAAGTATGTTTTTATGTGAGATATATAATCTATTCAGTTTGAATTTTTTTACGGAAATTACCTACTTTCAGAAGTTCCAACCCATTATTCCATCCTCTATGGGTATTCCACAAGTGAAAAGGAGATCAAATATTAATTGGTTATGGAATGACCTTCATCAATATACCACCAGATGACATTGATCCATAACTCATTTTAAAATTGTATTTTGGAACTCCCTTCTTCTTCTTCTTCATACCCTTTTTTTAACACTACTAGAAATGAAATTCTATATTGGGGGAGTAAAATAAATAAATAAAATTTGTTTCTATGTTTTTCAAAAACAAATAATAAATTAACAACTTGAAAAATAAAATGAAATAAAATGTGTGTCAATGAAAAATAAAATTTATTTAAACTATCATGTGAATATGTACATGGAGAACTTTAAAACTAAATACCAAATAATTTTTCACCCCTTTATTTTGATTTTAATGTAATCTTGACTTCACAAGCATTTTTTTTGGAAATTGTGATTGTCCGATGTGATTTCCCATCATTAACATTTTCATTCTATTTAATAAAAATATCACTATACACATACTTTGGATTGTGGGGTATTATTTTGAGTTCTTGGGGTCCTTTAATAAATAACATAAATTTGGTTATGCTTTTAAATCTTAAATGAGTATTCAGAAGCTCGAAAAAATGTAAATTATAAATAATAAATTTATATATAGAGCATTGGATTGACCAAATGTGTGGATTTTGGTACTTGGGGATCATGATTCTATATTTTTGTAACCTAGACTAATGAATTATATCTCTATTTTTGTTAGTTATATTTTATATTTGATTGAGTTAACTCAAGATGACTCCCAAGTATGTGAGATTCACTTGGTACCCTAATCTCTTTGTGCATGGAAGTCATCAATGAATTATATATATAGGGGTTGACTTGATTGAGTTCAACATCAATCACCATGGAAAAATTGGAAAAAAAATAAAAAAAAATAACCATCATAGGATTAAAATGTTATTCTAACCTAGCACTTACATTATTTCCTCCTTGAATAAAAATGAACTCCCATGTTTTTTGTGATACACTATTTCGTCTGGTTTTGATGTGGAATATGGGATGTGATTTACCTTGATTATTTAATTGATGGGTATTATATGGACTCACTAAATTTCACATATTGGGCCGACCATTTTTCTAATCTTCCCTAGAATTATCAATTGTTCCTTTATCTATAGCTGGTTACAGACCTACTTTCCAAAGGCCGAAAATCATCTGGGTTTTTTGGCCCATCAATTCTTGGGGACTCGCATTAGTCGAGAGGATGGGATTTCGGGCTCATCTAACCCTTTTGGGGAGATTATTTCCTACTTTGGGACTCTCTTATAGATTTAATATATGTTCTTGAATCTCTTCTTAATCACAATACAGGTCCAGTTACCCTAAAAACGACTATTGTTTACGTATCTTTTATTATAAACAATACTAAGATATCTTAGGAGATTCCATCTGTATGTATTCAAGGTTCTTCATCAGTCTCTAGTAAAAGGCAATTTCTTATGTGATGAAGCCGTATAACCAAGTGTTTCAGGATATGCCTCCATATGAGGAGGCGGTTAATATTCCGAGGATGGGATTGAGCCAGTATGGTTCATCCTATATATCTTGGTAATTGTAGGAATCAGGCCCACATAGTTCATTTAACCTGTTCACTTTAACATCATGTGGAAGGAATTATGTATGGAAACAAATATTCAAGATCGAACCTGAAATAAGGTCATCCTACAAATCTCGGGTATGGAAACAATTATAGTTGTTGTAGTTCATATATGTTAGGGCTTACACACTGAGGATTTCTTATACCATTATGGAGGTTTATAGCACAAATGGCATGATCATTGCAACTCCTTAGTCTCACCTTGTCCATGCTCGTTATGAGAAACAAGGGGTGGAGAATAATCAATTTAATTGACTTGAATGAAGGGCTAATATTCTGGGATTTCCTTGGATGATCAATATAGAGAATGAATCTTGAGTTGAGGTAGCCTATGTATCCTGAATATGGTAGGAATCAGATTTTTCATAGTTCCCTTTATGTTAGGGATTATACACTAAGGTTTCCCTCAATAGAGGGGACTTATTATGCTCACAAAGTGTTTGTTACATCCCCCTAATCTTATGTGAGATATTCTTGGGGTTATAAATAAGGGGGAAAATTGTATAGCCTAATGGAATATGGATATGGGACTTTCATATTGGGACAATCCCTGGGATGTTTGGTATAGAGCTTGGGTTGTAGGAAGGCATCCTATGTATCCCAATTATGTGGGGAATCATAGTTCTCATATTTCACATATGTTAGGGATTATACACTGATGCTACCCTGATCACATGTCATTATTGTCTATAGGCTGTCAAATGACCGAGTTTTCATATCTTGGGAGCCATTGCATGACCTGTCTTGACACGTATGGAGGGTGTCTTATGACCCAGTTGGTATATCCTAGGAGCCATCGCATGATCTGTCTTGACATGTATAGCCGGTGTCGAAAGATCCCATGTGTCATAGTCTGATAGGTGTCTCATGTCTTGGTTGACACCTAGGGGAGACGTAGAGATACTTGTCCGACATGTCTAGAGGGAATTGCGAATCTCGTATGACTTGCCTAGGGAGTGTTGTAAGGGATTAGTCATCATCTACAAGTGGTTTCATTATACTCGGATGAAATTAGTGGGTGTTGTTATATTAGTTAGTATATGTGTCTAAGGGATGTCTCAAGTCCTGGGTGATGGACCCAGGGGGTCTGGAAGATCAAATTTGTGTCCACAGGAGAGTTGTGTGACTCATTCTGACATGTTTGTAGTATTCCACATATCTCAGGTGGCATTCCGACGGAGTTTCGCGAGATCTGGGCAACGTGTCCTCATGTTTTCATGTGTCTTTTGATGATACACTCAAATAAAATAGTGGGTATTGAGCATGACTTTCACTTAATATTTCCACCTTTGGCCTTGGTTCTTACCCATGTATTGCGAATACCTTGGTTTTTTTCAGTGTCAGTTATCTTGAATCTCTCACAATCCAATGGGATTGCGATATGTCCTTTGAATAACCCATCATATTCCCTTCATGTGATCAATTAATGAAAATGTAATGTACTTTTATGCCTAGACCATGAATACTCTTGCTACCTACTGGTATATTACTTTACGGAAAGTTGTTTTGTCGTATGATCGCTCCGAGAAGTCCGTAGAAGTCGAGAGCAGAATGCCATAGAGTCTGGGCATCAAGAATTCAACCCTTTATTCATGTCGGGGTGGGTAATTTATAGGAATCACCACCTTGGATACTCTTTGGTTTGTGTGGTGTATCCAGCATGAGTCCAGGATGGATCCAGTGAAGGGGCATGGTGCCACATGGTTTTGTGAGTCTCTATTGTGGAATAATTCATGTGCATCACCTAATTTTCAGTGATCGCAAGTCTCCTCTATAAATTATTTCTTTATCTAATTATTTTCTGATTATTTAAGAGTTGTTTGATCATGTTTATTTGTCTAAGGACCTCCCTGTTGTTAGTTGACATTTCCTAGGGTCCTCGTGAGATATGAGTTCCTTTTAGAAGACGCTCATCAGGCCTTGGGTGGCTTGTCTTGGGGTTCTGTGTGACAGCACTACAGGTGTGCTTGGTGTGTCACATGCCTTCCAATGATAGAAAGTACCTCTCACCTCCTCCATTTTGATCCCCTTTGTTTTATGTTACAAAGGTTTGGAGTCGTTCGAGATTTAATGAGTGTTGTTGAGCATATTTCCTCTATTTTTTGTTGATGCATCGTGTGACCAGCATGGGTCATATGGGGGTGCGCGACCATTCCATGAACAAATAAATTTTTTCATCCTTAGAGAAATGTGAATTTTCCTAGGGTTCTACATATGACAAAACAAAGGGATCTCATGAGGAGAAGAGGACGTGTCTCTGAGAACTCGTGACATCTTGTTGGTCACCAGGGGCATATCACATGTCCTTCAGTGACTGCAAACACCTCTCATCTCTCCCCTTTATATATCTTTCATTTTATTTTACAAAGGTCAGGGATTATGTGAGTTTGCATGAGAAATTTTTGGGATTTTTACCCAATTTTTTGATGATGCCTCACCTGATCAATATGGGTCATATGAGAAGTGTGTAAGAATGTCATGAGAAAATCTGTATGTCTTTCCCTTGAGCACCGTTGAGTTTCTAGGAGATGCGTGAGGACTTCCGTGCAGTGTGGCTGATAAGCCAAAGGGATTTTTCAAGACGTTCTATATAGGTCTTCAGGGACTCACAGAGTATATCACATCTTATGTGGTGTATCACATGCCTTTAAATGACTGTGAACCCCATTCTCCTCCACCCCTTTGTCTCCTTTGTTTTATTTTAAAAGTCTCTGCGGTCATGCGAGTTGGATCAAATATCTCAAGGGATTTTATGCTTCCCAATGATGATATAGCACATGATATTTGCAAAGACTAGGGGTATCTCTCTTTGAGTCCCATACCACTATATTTTTGAAGAATTTAGGATGGTTTTAGGCACTTTACAATGACAAATCATGATGTCTAGGGGTGCTCGATCTGAGGGTCTTCGACCATCCTCCTCTTCCTTTTCTTTTTCAGGGAAAATAATACCCATTTTTAGGTATTTATTATTTTTTTATTTTTATGATGCTTATTTGGTGGGCATCAACAGATTACCCCCCTCATAAGAGACATTCGAGGGGACAATAACTCTATTCAGAGAAAAAATAATGCCCACCAGAGTCTTCAATGGTGTCTCAAACCAATGCTTCGGGTGACATTTGGTCTATCGGGCAGCCTTTGGTATTCCTAAAAATGCCTATATATATAATGGGTGGAGGAAAATTCAATCCACCGGCCACCTCTCCTCCAGATCATTCCCACTTTTACTCCCTTCATGAGACCTCTTCATGAATCCTAATTGCGAACGCTATCAGCAAGTCTGTGTTGTGAGTTTGTTCCGTCAAAGCTCTTGCACAAGGTTATTTTATGATCAAACACTTGACCGCCTCAACAATAAACTATTTTTATGTAATTAATCAGACTTCAATTATAAGGTCTATGGTAGGCCTTAGGGGATTTTCAATATTCTCTAAACCAATGGTTATATCATTAGTGATTCACATGACCATGTTTAGTTCAGGTTAGCACGAGTCTCTAGGGGGGGTCATGTGACACATGTGATGGATTTCAGGGGTTATTCACCCTACGGGTCTTATAGAGATCATGAAATTCATGAAATCCTTCGTGTGGTTTTTGAACCCTTGGTTCAATCTTTCAATGCACATGATACTATTAGGACATTTATGTCTTTATTCTTGAAAAGATTTTCTGTAATATTTGATTGACATGTTCCCCTTACTTATTTTTAGATGGATTCCAATTATAATTGAGGTTCCTAAACTGTGGAAAATCAAAGGACCGTGATCACCAGGAATTGAAATGTGGATCTCCTCAATCCTGTGCATAATGATAATTAGGTTTTGTAGAGTTTCCTTTCATAATAAATTCAAAATAATCCCTTATCTAATCGATTTTCATTGTATGAGTTTGTCTTGCTGGATGACATTGTTATACCTCCCCCATATTTTAACCTTCCATATCAATGGTTATATATCTCTACTGATCACATTTAAGAGACAATTACTGAGGATGGTTGGATAGTTGCGGCCTAATATCAGGGTTTTCCCTATATGTTGGCCCATTCTCCACTGAGTTTGGATGGTCATTACTTTTCTCAACAAAATATTTCCCAGAGTTATTCAATAATATCCACCTCTTCTCAAGACTCTTCCGATGGTGGATGGTACTCAAAATGGGATCTTCGTCCTGGTGGAAATTTCTTCAACAAATGGGCATGGAAATTTTAAGTGAGGCGGATCTGTTCAAAATTTTCTGATGATATATAAATTGTTCATCTCTGTGAAGATGTTTGGATATCTCAATTTATCATTTACCTCTAGACCAACCTTATCACGGAGATTATTAACCACTAGTGTCCTTGCACTAAAACGTTCCATCTTCCTCATGGTAAGGTGGGTACCAGTTTATGGGATATCCATCAAATGGACATTATCTTTACTCATAGAGAGATGTATGATGAATTTCTCCCAACTATGGATGTCAGGGATGATACTCTATATACTCTGGTTCAATTTAAGGAAGTGTTCATCATTATGAAGAAGAATTTGTGAAGATATCTAATAGTTTTCTCGCTTATTTATTTTACTGATTGGATCAATGTTTTCATGTGTGGAAGCAGGGATAAAAAAATGTTATTCATCCCCATTGGTTCCCCTCTCAACAAGTATGTGATTGTGTTGCTCTTATTGGTACATTATGGAAGTTGGGGATCACACCTAATGAGGTATCGGGTGGCCCCATAGGTTTCTTTGGACCTTAGGTTGGTAGGTTTTCTAGTTATATTCCAAAATGGGTGGATCTTCCCAATTGGGGATACACACTAAGGAATCTATGTCAGTACATTGGTAATGGAAGCAAGTCTTGTAGAAGTGTGGAACCTTAACCTAATGGTATCAGTTCTTGCATGCCTCTACCATATGTTGGGTCATATCCAGCAAGGAAACACTTCCTATAGGATCAGTGGTCTTTTCCAATTCACGTTCGGCTAGATAGGGGAGTATTTCCATTGATATGAGTACTAAAATACCTCTTGGATCCCAAACCTCGTATACTATACAAGATTTCTAAACAAATATGTGGTTGGACCTATGTCTCTAACCCCTATGGAGCTCAAATGTGTGCTATGTCAGCCTGATATCTTTGACATTTCTACCTTTTGTGTATCGGGCGGCCCAATTATTAATGATGGAAGTAGATCTCTTGAAAAATATCTTATATGATCTTTCTTTAGTATGGGGTCCTTATATCTAGGGTGAATGAGCTAATTATCTATTATTCATACACACCATATTGATTTTCATGACAGTTTGGATACATTCAGCGATTTCCCCCATTTCTTTTTCCAGCGTCCAAGGGGAGTGAAATCATGGAATCATCGGCCAATTTTGTAAGATACTATCCCGTGAAGATACTGGAGCTATGATCATATTTCTACTTACTAATGCTCCCTCTTTCCTCACCTGGGATTATTCCTAGGATTGTGTGGCAGATTATCACAATGGGGTTCTAGGCAAGCTGGTCTACTATGTGGACATGCCTCTTACGTCACCAATTATCAAATATGTGGCATTGATGGGATAGATTGAGTACTTAAGAGAGGCGTCGAGAAAGTTAACTCAGTATAATGATGGTCATTTGGATGGTAAGTCAAATTATACTAAGGAGATCAATCCTCCTGTGTAGGCTATTAATGATACACCTGTTTGGAGAGAGGGATATACGGCTTCTTCTCCCATTTCAGCATTGATCCAACTAGTTAGGGATCCTTATACTATACCTACTTTTTTTGATGATGAGGTTTAGTTGTGTTATAATCTAATCTGGGAACGTATCCATGTCTTGATTACTGAGACCCCTCTAGAGACATTTTATCATCAAGGGGAATGGCTTCACCAGTTATTTCATGATCTAGGGGTAGACAGCTTCAATCGAAAACCTCTGTATGAAATTATATAGCAGATCATATTGACACAAAGAAACTTGGTTGTATAGGAAAGTATCCTGCATGATTTTATGAGTGATGCCTCCCTATCCAAAGAAATTAGGGAGACAATGGAGGCACTAGAGTAGGGTTTTCCATTGTTGTTTGAACTACATGCCCAGATGGATGCTTAGACGGTGTAGATATAAAGGTATGAAGAGATGATTTTTCATCTAAATTACAACCTATCGACATCGTCAACCTCATTTTCCACAGCTCAAGGAAGGGTTGAAGAGTTTACTACTCTGGTCTAAGTTCTTCATACTGAGGTAGAGGAGGAACAATCAGGGAGGGAGACACTCCAATGCTCAGTTGATGCCTCCCACCATACTTTTTTCGACCTTGCTAGAATTTCCAACCATCTTTTGTTGTGATTCAATATTTTGTACTGCATCCTATATTTTTTAACTACACTCCATTTTTGTTGAGGTTTTATAGAGACTCAAAAATGTGGATATTCCTCCATATTTTTCATACTATTAATGGATGGGTTGTATGGTATTTCTATCCAATTCTCTTCCTTTTATGATATCTCAGTATTCTGTCATTTTATAAAATGTTGTAGATACTAATCCCCTACTTTATCTTGAATGGAATCAAATGCCTGGAATTGGATGTTGGAATCCTAACTGGTTCCTTTTGAGGGAATCTCGTGAATGATCTCCCATATGAGGTTCTATATCAACGATATGTTCCAGCTATCTTGAGATCACCTGATGTGTAGAGGGACCATCTCGGTAGGAGATAAATTTTGAAGAATGAGTGCTTTTCAAATATATGGAAACCATCTTGGGTTTGATAAGGACATGTAGTGGACCTCATAGTAATTTCCTTGTTCTTTAGTTTAGGGTCTTTTAGCTTGGACCATTTTCTGGTTTAGGTCTTTTAGCTCAGAACGTATATCGATTTAGTTTAAGGTATTTTATCTCAGACCATCTACTGCTTTAGTTTAAGGTCTTTTAGGTAAGAACACCTATCACTTTAGTTTAGGGTCTTTTATCCCAGACCATACTGTCACGGGATATGGTTTAGACATGTGAGGAATGACCCAAAACACTCTGAGGTGCTAGATTCTACCATGGTGTTGTTGAGGCTTATGAAGATCAGAATGTCCTTTTTTCGAGTGATTAATTTGGTTGATAGCCATAAGCACATATGCAGGAGCCATAAGAATGTGCGTATAGTCAAGAAAATGGTCCTTGAAGTCAGGTATCTTTTTTAAGGGATATGGAATATTCATGGTGGTAATATTGATATGGTTGGAATACTAGGAATTCCAATCCCTCCTCAATAGTTGAATTATGTATGATGTAAATCGTAACCCGTAATTTTAAGTCCATGAATATGGGATAGTGCAGATGGGCTGGGTATGTCCCATGGCATTCTAAAATTCCAGGTTCCGATGCGGCATTGAAAAGGCTCATAGGGATTGAAGCTCCTTTCTGGTAAGGAGAACATTCCTTTATTCGGTGGGTCAAGGCCCTTATGAATTAGTATCATTCCAATATAAAGACAATCTCCACTTATTTACTAAGGATATGAAACATTTGTGAAGACTCAAAAATCCAAATGTTGAAGTTGGTTACAGGACAAAGGCTGTCTAGGAAGGGTTCTAGTACCCTAGGGTAGCTAGCTCTTAAAGTGAAGCTCAACCTCTACACCATGCGGTTTCAAATTGTGAGATATGGGTCATCAAAGGTTAGGAAATTGTAGAGACCCGTATCTTGACGTACATTGACATTACATTACTTTTGCGGAATACTTAGTACATAACAAAAACACACACACAAGGATCGTAATAGTTTAGTGTCTTTGGAAACTCGGAACGTAATCTTCTAATCGTGGTGAAAGATCTTCAACATCTCCCATAAAGATCTTCTTTTTTTTTATACCTAAAACCTTTCTTTATCTCCTGGGGAAAAGAAAACATAAAAGGGTGAGCTCAAATGCTCAGTAAGGGTAAACAAAAGAAATATCAATCATATCATATAAGAACATAGCTTTTGGAAATCTTAACCTGCAAAAGAGCTCATAATATCATAACATGGGATAAATCATAGAAGTGAAATGTAATCCCAATAATCATAACTTAAAACATGAAACTTTGTGGCATACACACATAATCATAGAAAATCATTTCTTGTTAGTCAAGACTCATTGCCAAGACTATCTTAGTGGACAAAGTCCCTTTCTGAATCGAGTAACCCTCGTTTCAGTCCTGTTTCACTGAACCGGTATAACCTACCATTTCAGCCATGTCTATCTCATGAGATATAAAATCATTACCCAATGCATTGGAGGGAGATATAGGTCCCACCCATCTCATAATGATACCATTCTTATGCGTGCCACAAAATCATAAATCATACATCATTGCATAACCCATGTAATAAAAATGGGAATCTTAAACATCATGCCATCATAATCCATAAACAATTGATATCATTCAATCATAAGAATATTGAAACCCTTTAAATCATAGAGACATTTTACTTGAAACATACATATCAAATAATGTCATCTTAGATGGAAAATAGTTTTGAGAAAAACACTCGAAATGAATTCTTGAGGAAAATATCCTTTCTTCTTTAAAATCATTTTCTTTTCACAAAATTCCATGCAATTTTAAAAGATAAGGGTTTTGTTGAAAATAATCATGAAATCTTGTAGAGGAAGCTTCTTGAAAATGAGGTGTTATGAAACCGTAAAAATCCTTTCACACCGTATAAGTTAAAAATAACATTCTCCTCGTACTTTTGTCGGAAAAGTCAAAAAGTACCTTATATGGTAACCAAAGGAAAGATTCCATTCATACAATGTGGTAAAAAGTCAATAAAGGGTAAAAATGACTTTAAACGTTCATGGAAGAATGGTAAAAATTTTATAAAAACATTTTTAGAAAACATGGTCATGGATGTTAAACGTAACCCCAGTAAATACTTAAGTATAAGCAATCTCGGATAAAAATGAGATTGAAAATTTATCCCTTACCTTAGGTCCGACTTGCTTTGTACGTGTCCGAACCTCCTGTATAATGATTTACATAATGTTATTGGCTTATTACAGAATCATATTCATTGTTATGATATCATATATGGTTCTCTTATGGCTTTATATTACCCGGTCTTTTGTAAATTCATGTTAAAGTAGCATTTTGGGTAAAATCGTCTTATTTGTCGTTCGTCTTTTTAACTTGTAATTATTAATATGATTACTTGGATCATGATTACTTATATCCAGAATGTAAAACATGATTTATATATAATATATATTCAGAATATACATATATATATAATATATTGATAATGGAATGAAATACACCGTTCATGGAGACGGTAGTCCGTACATACGCATGAACGCTGTTTCCGTTTCCTTATTGAATTGAATGGAATTAGATGACATACATATAAATATACATAAATCCAGTATCATTATTATGTCATATATTTCATTAGTACTTATTATATATACTTTATAATCATTCATGAATGGATAATCATTGAGAATGAATCTCATCGCGTCGTGGAGACGGTAGTCCGTACGTACGCACGAGCGATGATATCGTTCCCATGGTCGTGGAATTGTGTTGAAGTGTTTGTATACTATTTATGTATCAATATCAATTTATAATAATCATATATAGTTACTCATTACACCATTATACCCATCCAATTAAGGTGGTGGCTGAAAATAGATTACACCACGGCGTGGAGACGGTATTCCGTACGTACGCACGCGCGGTGATTTCTTTTTCCGTAGGATGGATAGATGGTGAAATAGGGTTGTTTCATACTTATAATAACATATCAGTATATGAGTGATACTGATGTTATTACTTCATAATGAAACAACCTAAGAAGAAGAAGTGGAAGAAGAAATAAAGATGAAAGAATTGGTAACGGTAATTACCTCTTCTTTGAAGTGCCTCTTTGAGACCTCCTCTTAGGGAACTAAAATTGGTCTTTGAGGAAGACCAGAACCTCTAGGATGTTGCTAGAGAAGTGGAGAGGTGAAAATGGCAGGGTTTGGACGAGCTTGAATGCTCAAATTGGTGTGAGGAGGAAGGGGGAGGAGGTGCCCTTTTATAAGGGAGGAGAGGGGCACCTTAGGAATTCTTAAAAATATTAATTTATAATAAATCTAAACCCACTTAAAAACCTCCAAAAATGACTCATATTCGAAGCTTAGATGATATAGGGTTGTAATCTCATCAACCAATCAAATTTAGACATGTTTGGATCTTATTTTAAACCTTATCAATTAGATTTAACTCTAAGTTAAATAATTTAACTTTTACCGTGTCTTTTTGTTTTCTTTCACTATATGGTTAATACACTTACTATAACATGCCAAACGAACCCCAAATTGTTTATTATTAATATATATATTCTTATCTAAGTCATTTGGCCGAACCTTAGATTTTTAGGAATAAAATAAAAATTAATAATATAATATTTGATTTAAAAACTATTTTGTGTCAATTTTGACACTATTTGATATATGATTTTTGTGAAAGTCATAACAGAATTAAATGTTAGAACCAAGTTGATTAAATCAACATTAATATATCATAGTAACCTAGAAAATTAGTGGAATTCATAAAAAATCTTAAATTACATTTATTTTGGTGTTTATAACATCAATTATGTCAATATTTCATTAATAAGATAATTACTGCATCATCGTTGTGTCATAAATAAATTAAATTATTTAATGTCTAAAAATTATAAATAAAATACCATTATGTAGGAAATCTTTTTAGCTTTCTAATGAATATTTATAGTCGAATTTATCTTATGTATAACCCCATATTAAAAATGATTTACTTATTAAACTTTGATTTTAACTATTTTAACCCTTCTTTAAATAAATTAATAATAAATGTCCTAATCTAATCCAAGTGGGCCTAAATGGTCATATTTTATTCCTAAGTTTTTTTTTGGTCGAATTACACTTGTCCAATAGAATTAGGACATGTGTTAGGGTAATATTAATATCATATTTACCCTTAGTTACCTTATTTACTATTAACCGCGGTAAAAAAAAGTAAAAAGTTACTATTCACCAAAAAATTATTTTTATCTCATTGAACCACATTTTACTTACTGATATCAACTGTGTCTGTCGGATTTTCGAAATTCCATTCACAGAAGCGGTAAAATTAAGATTTATGATGAAATTAATTTTTTTTTAACTACCACTTAGTAGTTTCACTATTCATCAAAAATTGATGTTTTTCAGAACAATTCCAAAATTTCACCCTAAGCTATATTTCATATTCCGAATTCAAAAATGAAGTCTATTTTACCAAATTCATATCATAGAAGTTTCATTAATTAATTTTATAATTAAATCCCGTTGTTAAAACAATGAGCGTGTTTTTAAGAAACAATATCTATCAAAAGATTGACACTTGTTTATGTCTGGTTTAAATGTCAAATTACATCCAATGACCAACATTGTATTAAATTGTAAAAATATATTCTAAATATACTTTAAAACCACTCAAATTAATAATTTATCACTTTTAATTATTTCGATTAAAAAAGTTGTTTTTAATTATAATTTAGTAATTTTCACTATTCATCAGAATATGAAAGTTATCCGAAAAGTACCAAAATTTCACCTTAGGCTAAATTCGATACTCCGAATCCAAAAATAAAGTTCATTTTGAAAAATAAGATTTACTGGATTTCAAAAAGTGGTTATTACTATTCATAACGGCTAGTTTTAATAATATTTTTATAGCATATCGTTGTTTAGTGAAATTCGGTATTGCGTACTACACACGCTATCGAGGAAGGTCGCGATTGCGTGTAATGCAAGTCAAGTCAAGGATGTGTGTTGTGCAAGCTCCTTTTGGTGTAGCGTACAACACAAGACATTAATAAAATTAAAAAGAATATTTTTTTATAAAATCTTGGGCTGTTACAGAAATGAAGTCTCACAGTACTTCCTTGAGGAAGGGAATGAAACACAGTGATGTAACATCGAGGATATCGAATCTACTTGGATATTTTGTTGTGGGGATTTTAAGTCATTATCTGGAGTGCTCGAGTTGGGATAATGATATGAGACAGTCATAAAAGGAGAAGTTCAGACATACTGGTATGTTGATTGCTTTTGTGATGATTTCAATGCTTATGAGAATCAAAATTTCCATTTTTAGAGTGACACATTTGGTTAACAGCCATAGGCGCATATGCAGGATCCATGGGCATGTATGCATAGTAAAGAAAAAGACCCTTGAATCCGGATATCCTTTCCAAGGGATATGGAAAGTTATGGTTATTCAATACACCCCAACTCACAAAGTGTGGCTTGCAGAATATGTAAAATACAAGGATGGTTTGAGTACCCTAAAAGTTGTGTCACCACCTAGAAAACATATTCTCATGGTGAGGAGATGTGACAAACATTGCCCTAACTTTTTCCTAGATTAGTGGGTCCAGTGAGCATAGATTGAATTTTACTAGGGTTATAGACATTATGATCTTTATTACACTTATGATTATTCCCTAATTTTTTTCCTAATATCTGAGAATGAGTAGCCTAGCAGGTGGAGACTATAGTTTTTCTTAGGTCCCCCTTTATAGGTTATCATTCAAATGAGTTTTGTGTCTCTTTTATTAGCATTTTAAGGTATTTAGATTTGAACAATTATGTGATAGAGTTTAAGTTCATATATATTTGACCAAAGTACAAATAGTTTAGGGTCATGGATTCATGGACCTGGTATGGAAGATGTTACATAAGAGCCTAACCAGGATACCCAGGGCCAAGATTATTCCAAACTTTTCTAAGAGAGGGGTGAAGATATCATAAATCACAGCTTGAGTTTCTTGGGTGATGAGTAATGATGTGGGACAGTCATACAAGGAGTGGTTCAGACACACTGGGGTGTTGAGTGCTGTCGCAATGATGTTAGGGCTCACGATAATTGGAGTGTCCTTTTTCAAAGTGAGGCATTTGGTTATGCAAGAGTCATGGGCATGTATGTATAGTTAATAAAATGGTCTTTGAATCTGGATATACTTTCCAAGTACCATGGAAGGTTGATGGTGATCTGGGATGCTCAAGACATGAAGTGTGGTATATGGGTTTGATGTCCTCTTAAAGGATGGTGGAAGAACCCCATACTTTGGTTGACTGAGTTAAGTCTCTTATGATATTTAGATATGGAATGAAAATTGGGAGATGGTATTAATATTTTATTGTCATGTAGTGGGGATGTTTGTCTCCGTGAATTTTAATTTCATGTCGTAAGGATGTATTTCCGTATAGTTTAATGTCATGTGGTAAGAACGTATTTCTGTGTAGTTTAATGTAAAGCAGTAAGGACGTAGGTGAACCATCATGAATAAAAGGTAATTTTGCAGTTGGGCCCAAGGATGGAGACTGGTCATCGCTACATATCTTATAAAAATAAGAACCAAACCACACGTAGTTCTATAAAGTCGTGCAGTTTAATTTCTTCTAGTGAGGATGATGCAACATAGTTTAATATCATGATGTAGGGACCTATGTAGATTTTTTAGGATCAAGTGGTTCAGATTGCAAGATGAAGATCCCAACATAGATACACATAGTGTGGTTCTATGAATATACCCAATGTGAATGAGGACCAAATAGGTATCATCCACACCATGCACCCTTCTTGGGAAACTCGGGAAAAGGGGCCGAAAAGGGTTATACTCATGGATGAGCTCGAGGGTGAAACGTTAGGGCATCACTACCATTATCATGAGGATGAGAATTAATCCACAAGTAGTTTTAGGATTTCAATACATCTTAACATCATGTGGTAAGGATAACAGAAAAATGTTGTGAATTGATGAGGGCACTGTGGTAAGGAAAAAAATTGAACCATCGTGAATTGACGAGGGCATTTCCATCGGACCGAAAGATGAATATCTTGACATATAGATTCCGAGTTTGGTTCCATGAAGCAACCTAATGTAAATGAGGACCAAAGATATCTCATCCATACTATACAACCTTCTAGGAAAACTCAGTCCAAGGGGTTAAAAAGGGTTATACTCATGTTTAATCCTGAGGGTGAAATGTTTGGGTGTCACTACGTATCTCATGAGTATAAGAATCAAGAAACATGTAGTTATGGTAGTTCCATGTAGTTTAGTGTCATGTGGTGAGGATGAAGGTGATCCGTCATGAATTGGTGGGGGCATTGCGGTTGGTCCTGAGATTGGAGGTTTGGGAATCACTATATATCTCATAAGGATGACAATAAAACCACACGTAGTTCTTGGAGAACCATGTAGTTTAACATCATGTGTTGAGGACCCATTGAATGCCTGTTATGGTCTTGAATTTGGGATGACAATAGAATTTTCATGCACCTTTATTCCTTACAAGTGAGGGTAGATATTTTGCACAATTCCTAAGCTCACATGATCTATGCTCGATGTGAGAAACAAGGAACACAGCCGATCTTCCTATAGTGCATAGACAAAAAAAGGGGTATGTAAAGGAATTTTGTACCATGTAGTGGCTGGACTGAGGAATAGAATCAAGGATTCCCTACATATCCCATTTAAATTGAGAATCAATCTGTACATAGTTCTAGATGAACAACGTAGTTTAACAACATGTGATGAGGATGTGGGTGACTTAACATGAATGGAAAGGGTAATTTGTAGATACGTGTAGTTTTATGTCATGTGGTAAAGATATGGGATCACCAGTTGTGAAAGGAAGACAATCCTATGGTTGGGACCATAAGTAAAGGATCATGCATCACTACGTATCATGTGATGACAGAATAAATCCATACATAGTTCTCAAGAGGTCATGCAGTTTAACATCATGTAGTAAGGATGAGCCCCCATACAGTTTAACATCATGTGGTTAGGATGCACTTGCAAGGTTTAACATCATGTACTGAGGACGAGAGATACAATGTAGTTTAACATCATGTGGAGCAGACGTTTGATGGGACTTATACCAATGTGGATGCCCTTTTTCTGGAATCTATGAAAAGTATTTCTTGAGAGATCTTTCATTGGTGGGCGGTGTGACATACTCCCCAACCATGGTGGCCATCAAATAGGCTCCATTATGATAGACCTTATATATGATTTAAGGTCCCTCCCACTTGGGATCCAATTTTAGGGGCTTCATCACTGGTATCATTGGGGTTCTAAGGGACAGCACTAGTTCTCCTTGGAGAAATGAATAGCAGCGAACCTTTTTATTTAAGGCTCATGATATCTGGTTCTGGTGGACCTTAAGGTTGTGCATTGTATTCAACCTTTTCTCATATTACCACTCCAACTCGTCAAGATAATTTTGTGACTATTCATCATATGAGAGTAGTCCTCAAATGGCTATTTGTATTGAGGGAAGATGGACCTATATAGGTAACAATACCTTATTCCTATACACTAGTGAGTACGGCGTTGCATGTGTTGCAGTACGCATGGTTGTATAGTAGGCTCGTAAAGTATAGAGGAGCTTTTCCGACCAAGACTTCTTATCCTTTTTCATAATCTTCTGGAGTATGTTGGAAAGAGTCTTATTAAAGGCCTCTATCTACCCATTTTTTAATGTGTTATAGTGGGACGAGTGATTGGACTCAATGTTATACTCCTGGTAATGATTCTTCAAATCTATGGAATAGAGGTTTGTGCCATTTTTTGTCAATATTTTGTGAGGTAATCTAAACCTGGTGATGATATGGGACTTCATGAAGTTGATGATATTATTTATCTTGACTTCCTTGAGGGGTATTGCCTCCTCCCACTTAGAAAATAAGTCAGTAGCAGTAAGGATATACTTTAACTACTTTAATGTGGCTAGAGAATATGGCCCCACAATATCCATCAACCAAACAGTGAATGTCCAGGAATATCTAGTCATGTGCAACAATTCTAGGGGTTGATGGATAAAGCTTACATTAATATGGAATGCATGAAATTTTCTAGTCAATTGTACACTGTCATATATCATGGTTTTACAGTAATATCCTAACCTTCTGATTTGGTGGGGGAGAACAGTTCCAGATTGATGAGCATCGCAAGAGCCTACGTGGACTTCTTCCATGATGGTCAGAGCTTCTCCTTCTGTAATGCACCTTAGGATAATTCCGTAAAATCCATGTTTTTAGAGAAATATTTTATCATTTGGGCCATCCTGTATGGTGAATTTTTCTTCCTGGAGCTAGATATGCTCCCTTCCAGCACTATCTTTTGGGAGAGTCCCATATTGAAGATAGCCGATTATAGGCTTCATCCATCCAGGGGTGGCCACTACTTCATCACACACTAGGGAGGTGTTTATGTGATTCATATATTCCATATAACATAAAATTATTGATGAGACCATTATTTGATGTGTGATATGGAAGGTTGCTTCCTTCTGATCAGGTTCAGTGAGGATGGTGGTTGTGTTATCCAGTGCATCGGCATGAGCATTCTGTGATCAAGGAATATAATGTAGTGTGGGATAAAAGGGAAATTATTCCATAAATCCCCTAAAAAAGATAGTAAGAGGGGCCAATTATTCCTTTTTGATGGAATATTCACCATTGATCTGATTTATCACTAGTCCTAAGTCACCTTAGATTTTCAGGTAGGCTATGTGCAGTTGTAGGGTTGGTTCTAAGAGGGACCAATTATGTGGTTGTTTTAAGGGGTTATGTAACAAATAAGTATTACTATGTTCATGTACATTATTTTTGTATATAATAATGAATATAATTTCTAGTCATTTTTTATATATTGTAAATAGTTTTTAAAGTACAAATGGTGTTTTTAGTTATTATTTAATTAAGAAATCTATTTTATTAAATTAAGAGATTTTTGAATTAAATAATATTTTAATAAAATAATAATATTTTTATTAAATTAATTAAATATAAATGATCTTATAAATTTATGAATGAAATTAAAATGTTATATTAAGGTTTAAAATCCATTTCTGTCAAAACCCGTGAATTTTTTATAAATGTTGGTTTTTATTTTAAAAGTGAAAATTAACATATTTAGAAATTTTTTTAGATAAAATAAATTTCATTTCTGGAATCAGGACGTCGAAATTATCCAACGGTGAATTTTTCATAATTTTCTGAGACAGTCAAATTTTTGGGTAAAAATTAAATACCGTTTAAATATATAATGTGTTTTATGACATCATAATGACCCAATGGTGATGTAATAAAATATTATAATCCTTATGTTCGGCCAATATATGTTTTACCATTAAAATAAAGTGATTTTGGATTTTTTTTACTTACTTTTCAAAGCATTAATGAACCCCTCAAGACTTATTCAACACTTTCCCTTTTTTAATTAATTTCCATGGGAGTCTGACTCACCTCCACATAAGAAACCTTATTATTTTAATAATTTCGGACCATGGCCTTGTAAAATATTTTTTTTCCTCTTTCCTTTTCTAGAAACCATGGGAAAAAACCATGGGATGGTTTGTGGTTTGGAATAGTTTAATATAAGGGGTCCCAAACTTAAATAATAAAGAATTCTCTCACCTTTCCAATATAAACCCACCCAAGATCAAACTTCCTCCTCACTAAAATCCTTTGAAGTTCGTCCAACCTCTTCCCTACTCTCTCTATAATCCTCCCAAGGTTCCCCAAGCCCCCAAGAATCCTCTCAGAAGCCTCTCTCTAGCCTTTGGAAGCATACTTCCAAGTAAGGGTTTTTTCTTCCTTTCTCATTTTTGTCAATTTTCATTAAGTTGTATTTCCCTTTTAATTTCAATTATTAATGTTGGTGTATGGTTTAAAACCTCACCCATAATACCCTCTTATTGTTTGAATTATGGGAGACCCCTTTCTCTCTTATTAAATGCCTCCCATGTACACCTGTTACTATGCCAAAATTCTGAAAGGAACTTCTCTCTCTTCTTTTACATTCAAGCAATACTTTTATATCATGAATCTAAATTCCTTTTCAATTGTTGGGACATGTATCTATATAACCTCCTTACTGTCCATTACATGTAAATATGATGAGGAACCTCTTTCTCTCTCATCAACCATTTTTTATGAATTCTTATGTCACGCCGTTACGCTGCCGAAATCGCACCGATTTTCTAAGCCAATGCCATTGTGTAGTGGATACCATGCCCATTTCTTCATCAAGGGTATCCACCTTTATGAACCTTTACTTATTGATTATAAAGTTTCATGTATTAATTCCACATTCCTTTATCTTGGAATAAATTATTATGTTTTATGAATCCATGTTTTATGATCCATGTGGCACACTTATGCATGAAATGAAATGTTTAAGAAAGGTGCGCCCTTATAGTGCTCTAATGCATTGGGTAAAGTATAGTATCATGATACGTCATGTGAAATGAGTGTTGACTCATGCTAATTCAAGTGCAATGAGGGTTTACTCGTGCTTCATGTGCAATGAGGGTTTACTCATGCTCCATGTGCAATGAGCTTTGGCTCATGCTAATTCAATGTTAAGTGTTGTTGCCACATTTCCATGTTATGATTATCATGATTTATCATGCCATTATGTTCATGTTTCTTTTATGCTCTATTGATATGCCTATTGTATAACATGTATTGTACTCCTCATGTTATTCCATGTGTACTCCCTTACTGGGCTTTATAGCTCACCCTTTTCTTATGCATGTCCTCAGGTTATCCCATGCAATGCTAAGTACGAGGGAATGTAGTGGTCATGTAAAGAAAGTTTTAAACAAAGATGTTGTATTTCATGTTTTAAGTTTTTATTTAATGATCCTAATCCCCAAAGACACTAAACCTATCGATCTTCTTTGTTGTATAAAGTGAAGTTTTATGTAATAAATCATGTTTAAGTTGTAATAAAAAGAAGGGTTCCATAGTTGGTATTAGAGGATAGGTTTAGTTATTTTTGGGATTAGGAAACCCTAGTAAAGCCTTAGATACAAGATTAAGTATAATAAAAACATCCCAAATATTTGGTCAATACTAAGTAAGTGGTTTATCAAACAAATACATCCTTGTCTGGATACGAGCAGGTAGAGGTGGCTCTGGCACAGATGTATCCTAGGGTTAAACCCGAAAACACCGCTTTGAGCTAGACTCGAACGGGAACTGGTGCACGAAAACGGGCCTTGCTGCACTCTTGGTTACGACACTCCCGGGGGATATGTTTTGATAAATTCACAATCTTGGTATGAACCCTTAATAAGGGAAAAATTCCCCTAAGAATATATGTTAGAAAGTAGATCATGAAAATCCTAGTTTGAATCCTATAGACTCATGAGTTAAAAAAATTAAAGTTTATTTATAAGTCATCAACTTTTGTCTTTGGATTACCCTTTATGTGTTACCTCTAACTTTCCTTTTATTCCAGCCAATGGCCGGTAATAGGAGGACTCGGGATAACAATCGTTGTGAAGATCAGTGTGATGATTGTACTAATGATATGCCCAATACAATGGGAGTGGGAATCGTGGACTTTGTCACGCTTCTCTCTCGGCTAACTCAAGTTTTGAATAGAAACACGGGTCAAGAGGAATGTTCAACCCCCCCTAAGAAATAACAAGTCACTATCGATAGCTTCATGAGACAAAGGCCTCCTAATTTGAGTGGATCATCCGATCCCACGATCGCTGAACAATGGATCAACTCCATTGAAAAGATATTCTCCATCCTTCAATGTTCTAAACAAGAGAAGGTTCTCATGGAGGCTTATCGTATGGAGGGTGAAGCTGATCAATGGTGGACGTTGATCAAAAATTCGAAGCCTGAGTAGGAGATCGAGGCTTTGGAATGGAAGGAATTCTAGAAGATGTTTTTAGACAAATATTTTCCGCGCACCCTCCATATTAAGATGGAAAGGGACTTCCTTTCCCTCAAGCAAAAAGATGAAGAATCAGTGGGAGCGTATGAGGCAGTCTTCACAAGACTTGCATGATATGCTTCCGGGTTTGTCGTTACCCTCGAATGCAAGGTTGACCGCTTCTTTGGTGGGATGAAGCCTAGCTTGCGGAAAGCATTAGCGATCCGTGACTTCGACAGCTATGAGGAAATTGTCTGATGTTCCCTCAAGGTCGAAATGGAGATCAGAGAATCATAGGGGTATCATGGGGACAAGAAGCGTAAGGTGTAATTCAATGCTGGTGGTCCGATGGATAAATCCAACGGCGCTAAGAAGTTCCAGCACCCCACTTTCCAAAAGTGCGGAAAGAAGCACCCTGGAAATTACCTTAAGGGGATGAGAAAATGCTTCAGGTGTGGAAGAGAAGGGCACCTAGCTATTAGCTATCAGCAAGAAGGACCCGCGGCTGCGACAGAGGAGAGGAATGCTCCGTTTGAACCTCAACATGTTGCTCAATGCTACAAATTCAAAGAAACGGGTCATTTTGAAAATCAGTGCCCTAATCCAAGGGTTATCGGAGGCAACCAACAACCTCCAAGACATTAAGGAAGAGCTTTTTCCATCACTTATTCCGAAGTGAACCCCGACAATGAAGTGGTGACAGGTTCGCTAGTTATTCATTCAAGAATAGAGAATGTACTTTTTGATTCCGGTTCTATGCATTCTTTTATATCTCAAAAGTTTAGTAGAACAATCCTAGCACCACCACAAATCCTGGAAGTAAAGATGTCGGTGAGTACGACAAATGGGGAAATCATTGCATCCCATGAATATAAGTCCTCCCCTGTTATAATCTGTGGATTGAATTTCCCAGAGAACCTCGTCATACTCCCTTTGGTGGAATTTGATGCAATTCTTGGCATGGGTTGTCTTTCCTTATACAGAGCCAACATAAATTGTCGGGAGAGGGAAATCACACTCCATATGGAGAATCGACCCCAGATTCTTTACAAGTGTCAGGAGGAAGATGAATCTCCTTTAGCTCCATCATCTCAAGCATGGATATTACTACCCTATGAGCACGTGTATCTGGCTCAGATGATTGAGTCCAAGGAAGAAATCATCCTTGAATAAATGCCTATTGTGAGGGAATTCTCTGAAGTGTTTCCCAAGGAACTATCTGGTCTTCCTCCAAGAAGCGATGTTGAGTTCTCAATTGAACTTATACCTGGGGCATTACCAATATCCAAGACTCCATATAGAATGGTTGTTGTTGAGCTTGAAGAGCTGAAGAAACAACTATAGGAGAATCTGGATAAAGGTTTTATATGCTCAAGTGCTTCACCATGGGGTGCACCAGTCCTCTTCGTCAAGAAGAAGGATGGGTCAATGCGGCTTTGAATCGATTATCGTGAACTTAACATAATCATGATAAAGAACAAGTATCCACTCCCATGAATTGATGACTTGTTCGATCAGTTGTGTGGAGCACAATACTTCTCCAAGGTGGACTTGCGGTCGGGATATTATCAAGTAAGGGTGAAGAAGGAAGATATCCCCAAGACTGCTTTTCATACAAGGTACAGGCACTATGAATTAATAGTAATGTCTTTCAGACTCACTAATTCTCCATCAGTATTCATGGACTTGATGAATAGAGTCTTTATATATTACCTTGAAAATTTTGTGGTAGTCTTTATAGATGATATTCTAATATACTCCAAAACCAAGGAGGACCATGAGGAGCATTTAATAACTGTACTAGAGACTTTGTGCAAGGAGAAGCTCTATGAAAAGTACAACAAGTGTGAGTTCTGGTTGAAGGAGGTCTCATTCATGGGCCATATCATCACAAGCAATGGGATATCTGTGGATCCCTCCAAAACAGATGCAATTGAAGTATGGTTGAGGCCAACATCGGTAACGGATATCCGTAGCTTCTTGGGGTTAGCTGGATATTATCGACGATTTGTGAGAAATTTCTCACAATTGTCCAACCCTCTTACCAAGCTAACTCGAAAGGGGGTAAAGTTTTCTTGGAGTGATGAATTCGAAGAAAGCTTCAAGGAGTTGAAAAGGAGGCTTATCACTGCACCCGTGCTCACTTTACCCACAAGTGGGGAGATTTTTGTGGTATTCAGTGATGCTTCAAAGAAGGGATTAGGATGTGTGCTGATGCAGAATGATAAAGAGATATCCTATGTCTCAAGGCAGTTGAAAATCCATGAGCGAAACTATCCAACGCATGATCTGGAGTTGGCGGCTGTGATCTTTGCCTTGAAAATCTGGCGGCATTATCTCTATGGAGAGAAATGTGAGATATATACTGACCACAAGAGTCTTAAATATATATTCACACAGAAAGAGATTAATATGCGCCAGAGAAGATGGATAGAACTCCTCAAGGATTATGATTGTTCAATACATTACCACCCTGGGAAAGTGAACAAGGTGGCGGATGCCCTAAGTAGAAAGGATCCAGCGATTCTATCAATGATGATAATTGAGAAGGATCCAATCTTCTTAGACTTGATAAAGATGGACGTGGGAATCATAAAGAAGGGAACATCATCAATCCTTTCCCAAATGATTGCTCAACCATATCTTTTGGAAAGGTTAAAGTATGCTCAAAAGGATGATGTGGGAATTCAAGAAAAAGTTGAAGCTATCAAAAAGGGGAAATCCTTGGAGTTTAATGTTAATGAAGAATGAATTGTGTGGTTTGGGAAAAGACTATGTGTTCCATCAAGTCCGGATCTGAAGAAGGAACTTTTGGATGATTCACATAGTTAAAATTTCTCTATTCACCTGGGGAGCACAAAGATGTATCGAGATCTCCGAGAATACTTTTTGGTGGGATAATATGAAGAATGAGATCGCCGAATATACATCAAAGTGCCTAGTGTGTCAGCAAGTGAAGGCAGAGAGGCAGAAGTCTAAGGGGATGATGCAACCATTGCCCATACCGGAATGGAAATGGGAGAACATCACCATGGACTTTGTCACCAGACTTCCGAGTAAATCCAAAGGAAACAATGCAATCTGGGTTGTTGTGGATCGTCTTACAAAGACTGCACACTTCATTGCTATTTAGGAGGATTTCTCATTGGATCATCTGACACAGATATATATGAGGGAAGTGGTAAAGTTTCATGGAGTACCACTATCTATTATGTCTGACCGAGATCCAAGATTCACCTCTAAGTTTTGGAAGAGTCTTCAACATGCTCTGAATACTGAACTGAACTTCAGTACGGCCTATCATCCTCAAACTGATGGCCAATCCGAACGGACTATCCAAACACTTGAGGATATGTTGAGAGCGCGCTCAATGGACTTTAAAGGAGGATGGGATCAACATCTTCCTCTGTTTGAGTTCTCTTATAATAACAGTTTCCACTCGAGCATCCAAATGGCATCATATGAAGCCCTATATGGGAAAAGGTTCAGAACACCGGCATGTTGGGATGAGGTCGGTGAACGTAAGCCACTTGGACCAGAAATGGTCGAAGAAATGGTGGATAAGGTGAAAACCATTCAGCAGCATATCAAGGAAGCCCAGAGTCGACAGAAGATTTATGCAGATAATCGTCGAAGAGACCTTGAGTTTAAAGTTAGAGACATGGTGTTTTTACGCATATCTCCATGGAAGAAGGTCATGATGTTTGGAAAGAAAGGGAAGTCAAGTCCAAGGTACATCGGCCCCATTGAGATTCTTGATCTTGTTGGGGATGTGGCCTATCGACTAGCACTTCCACCTACTATGGCCAAGGTGCATGATGTCTTTCATGTATCCCTCTTAAGGAAGTACATACCGGACCCTTCACATGTACTCTCTTCCGAGGTGGTACAATTTGAATATGATCTTTTTTATGAGGAGAAACCAGTGAAGATCTTAGATCATAGAGAAAAAGTTCTACGAAATAAGACAATGCCCCTCATCAAGGTGTTGTGGAGAAACCACAAGTTTGAAGAAACAACTTGGGAGTCGGAGGATATGATGAAGCTGAGTGACCCACATTTGTTTTAGTGTGGGAAAAGGAAAATTTTGAGGGTGAAATTTCTTAAGGGGGGAATATTGTAACGACCCAAAGTTTCATTAATGGAAAATCCCTCTTGATCCGGTTAATTGTCTCTTTATAAAAAAAATGTTTTTATAAGATGTCAACTTCTTTGGTTTTATGATAAGAGTTGTGAACGTTACTTTTATAGTCGTTGAACAGTGATCACATGATTAGTATAAATATAAGGCTTTACCAAACCCAATTTTTACTCAGACAAAGGAAGTGATGGCCTCATCCAGTAGAATTGCCCCATATGAATCCCATTTGTCGGAGCTCGGAAAAGAGGTGGCATCCTTGGGCTTCGCCCTTGACCAAGCCCAAGCTGAGCTTCATTATGTCAAGCTCGAACGTGACCGTCTACGGTAAAAGTGGAAGTCTATTGAAATTACCACTCGAGCGATGTTATCCGAGCCACCCCAAGAGTATGTCACCATCGCACACCTTACCCTTAGGTATTATGTGGCTGTTTTAAGGGGTTACGTAAGAAATAAGTAGTACTATGTTCACGTACATTATTTTTGTATATAATAATGAATATAATTTCTAGTCATTTTTGATACATTGTAAATAGTTTTTAAAGTACAAATGGTGTTTTTAGTTATTATTTAATTAAGAAATCTATTTTATTAAATTAAGGGATTTTTGAATTAAATAATATTTTAATAAAATAAAAATATTTTATTAAATTAATTAAATATAAATGATCTTATAAATTTATGAATGCAATTAAAATGTTATATTAAGATTTGAAATCCATTTCTGTCAAAACCCGTGAATTTTCGATAAATGTTGGTTTTTATTTTAAAAGTGAAAATTAACATATTTAGAAAATTTTTTAGATAACATAAATGTCATTTCTGGAATCAGAACGTCGAAATTATCCAACAGTGAATTTTTTATAATTTTCTGAGCTAGTCAAATTTTTGGGTAAAAATTAAATACCGTTTAAATATATAATGTGTTTTATGACATCATAATGACCCAATGGTGATGTAATAAAATACTATAATCCTTATGTTCTAACAATATATGTTTTACCATTAAAATAAAGTGATTTTGGGTTTGTTTGACTTACTTTTCAAAGCATTAATGAACCCCTCAAGACTTATTCAACACTTTGCCTTTTTAAATTAATTTCCATGGGAGTGTGACTCACCTCCACATAAGCAACCTTATTATTTTAATAAGTTCGGAACATGGCCTTGTAAAAAATTATTTTTTTTCCTCTTTCCTTTTCCAGAAACCATGGGCAAAAACCATCTGATGGTTTGTGGTTTGGATTAGTTTAATATAAGGGGTCCCAAACCTAAATAATAAATAATTCTCTCACCTTTCCTATATAAACCCACCCAAGATCCCACTTCATCCTCACTAAAATCCTTTTTAGTTCGTCCAACCTCTGCCCTACTCTCTCTAGAATCCTCCCAAGGTTCCCCAATCTCCCAAGAATCCTCTCACAAGCCTCTCTCTAGTCTTTGGAAGCACACTTCCAAGTAAGGGTTTTTTCTTCCTTTCTCATTTTTGTCAATTTTCGTTAAGTTGTATTGCCCTTTTAATTTCAATTATTAATGTTGGGGTATGGTTTATCACCTCACCCATACTTTCCTCTTATTTTTTTAATGATGGGAGACCCCTTCCTCTCTCATTAAATGCCTCCCATGTACAACCCTTACTATGCCAAAATTCCGAAAGGAACTTCTCTCTCTTCTTTTACATTCAAGAAATACTTTTGTATCATGAATCTAAATTCCTTTTCAATTGTTGGGAAATGTATCTATATTACCTCCTTACTTTCCATTACATGTAAATATGATGAGGAACCCCTTTCTCTCTCATCAACCATTTTTTATGAATTCTTATGTCATGTCGTTACGCTGCCAAAATCGCACCGATTTTCTAAGCCAATGCCATTGTGTAGTGGATACCATGCCCATTTCTCCATCAAGGGTATCCACCTGTATGCACCTTTACTTGTTGATTATAAAGTTTCATGTATGAATTCCACATTCCTTTATCGTGGAATAAATGATTATGTTTTATGAATCCATGTTTTATGATCCATGTGGCACACTTATGCATGAAATGAAATGTTTAAGAAGGGTGCGCCCTTATAGCGCTCCAATGCATTGGGTAAAGTATAGTATCATGATACGTCATGTGCAATGAGTGTTGACTCATGCTAATTCAAGTGCAAAAGGGTTTACTCTTGCTTCATGTTCAATGAGGGTTTACTCATGCTCCATGTGCAATGATCCTTGGCTCATGCTAATTCAATGTTAAGTGTTGTTGCCACATTTCCATGTTATGATTATCATGTCTTTATGTTCATGTTTCTTTTATGCTCTATTGATATTCCTATTGTCTAACATGTATTGTATTCCTCATGTTATTCCATGTGTACTCCCTTACTAGGATTTATAGCTCAACCTTTTCTTATGCATGTCCTCAGGTTATCCCATGCAATGCTAAGTATGAGGGAATGTAGTGGTCATGCAAAGGAATTTTTCAATAAAGATGTTGTATTTCATGTTTTAATTTTTTATGTAATGATCCTAATCCCCAAATACACTAAAAATCTCGATCGTCTTTGTTGTATCAAGGGAAGTTTTATTTAATAAAGCATGTTTAAGTTGTAATAAAAAGCAGGGTTTCCATGGATGTGCTGCGAGGAAGTCATCCAGGGATTTCCCTTTCACTAAATTCTAGGATATGAATTGGACTCCATATTTCTACAGAATTACTATCCATCGAGCCAAGATACCATTCAATATAGGGCGGCCAAGGATATACGTGAGTAGATCAATATGAAATACCAGGTGGACTTTGTGGTGCTGCAAGTAATGCCTCATCTTTTTCACTATGAAGGTGGTGCAAGGAAGTTCTTTTCAACAACAGAATATCACTTCTAAGTACCTAGAATGGTCTGACTGAGGTAGTAGAGAAAATTTTTTCTTCCCACATAATTCTTTTGTGTGATGAGGGCACCCAAAGAGAATTCCATGGTGGCCACATATAAGATGAGTGGCCTCCCTTCCCCTAGATTCATTAAAACCAGTGTCTTCAGCAAGTATATCTTGAGAATTTTAAATGATTTTTGACATTCATTGTCCCATTGGTAGGCAACTCCCTTATTCATTAACCTCATTAAGGGGAGAGATTTTTTTTCCATGTTGGCTATGAATTGTTGAATGTAGGCAAGGTACCCTTGGAGTCCTCGTAGTTATTTAAGATTTATAGGGGTGACAATTATATAATAACACCAATAATCTCTAGGTCTACCTAAATATCATTGTAGCATACCAGAAAGTCGATAGACCTTCCTGATGTCACCATGAAAGTACACTTTAGCAGATTCATCTTTAGACTATGTTGCTGCATCTTGTCAAAGATTTATCAAAGTTCTGTGAAGTGATCATGTCACTTTTGGGGTTTAACGTCCAGGTCGTCGACATAACACTCATCTATCCTTCCTAGAAATAGCTTAAAGATGTGATGCATGGAGCACTGGTATGTTGTGCCCTCATTATTTAATTCAAAGGGTGTGACCTGATAGTAGAAGATCCCTTGAGGTGCTCTCAAGTTAGTGGCATCTTCATCCTTGAGGGCCATCTGGATTTGATTGTACCCTGAGTACCCACCAATAAAGGAAAGGGCAAGGAAGCTAGAATTTGCATTGATCAATAGTTTTTTGATCGACAATGGGAAATTTCCCTTCGGGCAATACCGATTAAGGTATCTGAAATCAATTCAGACCCTAATCTTCTTGTACTTATTATTAACAAGGATGATGTTGGAAATCCATCATGGGTACTCCACTTCATGGAAAAAATTAGATTTGATCAATTTTTTAACTCCTGCATTTACATTTGTTGCATGATAGGGGTTCATCCTCTTAGTTATCTGCTTAAAGCTTTGATGCTAATCGTGTAGTCTGAGATGGTGTATATCTACATCTGGATTCATGTTGAGAATATCCATATAATTCTAGGAAAACACATATCAAATCTACTTTAGAAATGCAATGTACATCTCTTTCTCTTCAAGGGGGAATAGAGGCACTAATCAGAGTAATCCTTGGATCTTCTTCTATCCCCAGGTTTATATTCTTAAGATCATCTATGGTGGTGGAAACACCTTTCTTGAATACTAGAGGGGTGTTCCTAAGATATTCCTCATCTTCTTCCATTTATGAGATTTTGAAGACATATTCATGAGAGGATAGAAACCTGGGGGCCTCACTATGACTATCAGGTTGAGGGAGGCCATGAGAGGAAACATCATCACCCTTTTCCATCTAAGTTGATGTAGAGATATGTCGGAGTTGACTATCACTAAGGGAAGAAGAGTATTAGACCTCTAGAATTGGATCTTCTATTTAGACCATGTTCATTGGAAGAATATATTCATCATCAAGCATGCTCTAGGTATTTTCAAGGACGGTCCCTAAGACATTGGTAGCTACAACCTATATATCATACTCCATTATTGGTTGACTACCTCTCTTCTTATAAAATCTTCTTCAGCATCTATGCCTCTATAAGTCTCGAAGGGGGTACTATATCTATATATAATTCCAAACTTTCCATTAATGGGGTAATTCAGACACTAATGAAATCTTTAAGGTATCTCTAGGTTCCTATAAATCCAGTTCCTTCTAAGCAGGACATTATATGTGGTATCCTCCTCGATAACCATGAACTCGACATCATATGTGAGATCCCCAAATTGGGCTTCATGTTTGATTTTACCAAGGGGTATTTTCTCATTCTTATCATACCCTAGGATGGTCAACTTGGTAGGGGATAATTCCCCTTCACCATACCCTAAAATGTCAGGGATTTTAGGATGGGATGATATTGATCCGATATTCATTATTGATCAGCACCCTTTGGACATCAATTTTATTGAGTCTTACTGAGATGTACAAAGATTTGATGTGCCCTTGGATTTCCTCCTCCTATTCTTGATCAATGAACTAGATGGTGACATGACATCCTAAGGGCATAGTGTCCACTCTATAGACCTCTGTTGTATCAACTTCTATCTCAAATTCTTGTGGTATATGGAGGGCTTCAACAAGTCCCTCCCTAAGTTCTTTTGAAAGACAAGGCACATCAAGGATTTAGAGCCTTTCTTGGACTATAGGTAGCAATTTCATAACAATTTACTTTTGGGCCAAAGGTCAGAGCTTCCCAATGTGGGGAAACTCCTGGGCATGTGGATCAGGGACTAGAGCATGCAGTTCGAGAGCTGAAGTAGCTAAGGTAGATGGAACAGGATTTTGTGTGGAGGTTTAGGGGGTATCTCCTCCTAGTGGTGCAAGTCACGCCGACCTTCCCCATCATCTGGGTTGATCATATTTAACCCCTGCTAATATTTCATACAAGATGATCATATGCGGTTGACTACTGGAGTTCTCTAAGGCACCTCATTTTCTTTTATGAGTTTGATGGAGTGATTTCCCACAAGTCTTGGCTGCATATATATCCCCTATAGGGATATGACTATAATATTGAGTTTTAGCATGTTCATGTTTCCCTTGTATCCCTGGATCTGGCACATGTGGCCTCCCATTCCCCTATTATATATGATAAAACCATATTTGGGTGTATACTTGTCATCGAAAAATGGGTTCCTCAAGTGTATTGTGCTGAAATAACCAAATATGATCTCTTCATCTAATGAGGATTAAATTTGGTGGGATGGTTACCATGTCATAGATGTTGCAGGGAAGAAATCTGTAAGAGTTAGGGATTTCTTTGGATAATAATATAACTCTTCCTCCAATATCTATTCCTACTTCAGATGGTTACTCCCACCCTTGGGAGGCAAATCAGATGTCCCCATTCTAGGTGGTGGAGCTATTATGAGTTTTCTCAACTATTCCTTCAGGGTTCCATGAGCTCGATAAACTATTTTCTAAGTCATCTAGTTGCCAAAATTTTGTGTTCACCTAGATAAAAAAATTTCCAACCTTCATGTTCTTCAGATTGAACAATAGTTATGCAAGCCACATAATCTAGAGAATTATCGAGCATCACCTATCCAAAGTCGACCATGACTTAAAGATTATCCTTCAAGATGAAGCAATTCTAGATATTATGGAAGAAACTTCTATGGAAAGGCACGTGATTAGGATGGTTAGTGAGGTTGACTTCAGTAGGCCTCCTGGGATGTGGAAGCATGAGAAGGTTATTATCTATGGCTTCCAAGAAAAAACCAGGGACTTGTTCATTTTGTAAGGAGTATACATTTTTCATCCATTCCTCAAATTCCGAGTGACCCTAATTTCTCTATACTTCTGTCTGAGGTAAATTTTTGGTTTTATCTACTCAATATTAGGTTTTTGGTAGTTCAAATCATTCATGGGTACTTGGATGGGCACTTCTGTATGCTTGAGAGCAATAGCCGAAGCATCTTCTCTACCTTTATTTTTCCCCTATGTTGTGGGAATGAGTTGGGACTTAGATCAAGTTTGATAAATGTCATATTCAAGATGTTCTGTTGTTTCATCAAACTCTTGGAACCCTCTTGGATATTTCATGGGGATTAGGGGAGTCTCCAACTCATCCCTGATATTTTTAGCATAGATTTATCATAGTTGTTCTTGTGAGAGGGGGATGATCAGTGAATTGGTCAAACCCTTCCATATTACTATGAAATCAGACACCCTATCTCATTTCTTATAGTTTTTCAGGTTGATGATCATTTTTTCCTTAGTGTCGAACTGAACAGAAAAATGAACTTACAATGAAGGTCTTCCCATCCTGCGATAGATCCTGTTGGCTGACTAGTGTACCAAACAACGGTTGGTACTGTCAGTGTCTATAAAAAACACCTCAACTTGGTTTCCTTATATTAATCTCAAGGGCCCATCATCGACCCACACCGGGATACAAAGTGTGTGAGATGATATCCAGGGTCTCCTACACCATCAAAGGTAGAAAATGGTAGGGTTTCTGAAGTTGGGTAGTGGTGGGTCATCATCCAACCATTCAGGATATGGATTCCTTTCAAGATGCATAGGTGCACATCTCCCCTCCATGTATTCCATCCTATTAGACAAGTATTCAATAGAGATAAGTAACTATGGGGGTACAGGTTCCTAATCCGCATCCCGACCATCGGGAGCGGCTGGGGGTCGATGATGTGGTATTGTTTTCATCTTCTATTGATCTTTGATTCGTCCTATGACTGAAGGATTACCCTGGAAATGGAGAGTTTGTCTCCGCAATATAGGAAAGTCATGATAATTTTTGGATTCCTCATTTATATAGATTGGATTTCTAGATCATGAGCCAATCTGATGCTTAGATACTACTCTTGCTGTAGGATCATCCATGGGAGGGAGAATATTCATCTCTGGCTTGAGATGATACCCAGTGGGGATGTTTCCCCTGAGTATCTCCTCATTTAATTTTCATAGAGCTCATATTTTACTCTCATATCATGAAAATTGTCCTCATACAGATGTAAAATGTGATGTATTTTCATCTTTCCCTTTATATTTTCCAATATTCCACTAAGAATGTGGCAACTCGTTATTTGGAAGTTCCAAATTCTGAATCCATTTTTGGTTTTGAGTGTGTGCAACCTTATTTGGTGCATCTGAATCACCCTCATCCTATGGTATTTTTTCTGTGTTGCATCCCTCTGAATATGAATCTCGATCTATGTCTACCATGTTAACATTGACAACATTCACAGAGGCATATCAGGCAATGGTGGTTGTTTCATTGCTTTCCATGCAACAATTTTATCATACGTTGCTTCATCAGGGTCATTATTCAAACCCTTGGACTTATTGGGCCATTTTGGCTTGTGACCCCAGTGGGGTATGATTTCCATTTCCATACACTCTTATCCCCCTGGTTTATAAACAGTGACCTTGAGGGAGTTTCTAGCCATGATTTTGAGTGATCCCCAACCAACAGAGGTTTGTCTTATTGTGGTAGGAACTAGTGGGATGCCGACCATTAATTTATTCCTCCCAACCTAGATAATATTGATTCCCTCTATAATGTGGATTATGATGAAAATTCCTACAACCCTATGGGGTGGGGGTCATTTGGTGTCACCATTGGTATCGATTGGTCCTATTGTTAAGGATACAATGAATCTAACCATGTAGTTGATGATTCTAGGGATGGACATGAAGATATAAATTCCCCTCTCCTAGTGTTATTGGGATTCTTTGAAATCATTGATGATGTCTCTAGGGTCCTTTTAGAGGAAAATAATCTTGGTGATGGTGATTAAGATATAAATTCCCCTAGCCCAGTGGGTTGGGGTTCACCTGCGGCTTTGGAATGTAAGTCCTGAATCATTTCGAGAATTGACAACCTGAGGGATAGAGGCAGAGGTAGATAATCTTTTGGACCAGGGGCTAATTCTGATCCTGTATAGTTTCTATGGTAGTTTCTATTATGATCTTCATGATGTGGAACATAAATGATCGTGTGGGTGTTGGGTGTGATGGTATCCCATGATAAGGATCGTTCCTTGTGAGAAGTTGTCCAGGTGACCACAATTTCGATCTCCGTGTTTGGAACGTCCTAATATTGTCATGAGGGGACCAGTTTGAAATCTTTTTGGCTATAATCCCTCCCTGTCTCTGGTTTCTAGGATTTGTTGGAGTGGGGGAATCCTATTTCAGTGACCAACTAGACCGAGCATTACCTGCTCGCCTAATTTCACCAAAGGCTATAACATTTCAAGACGTTGTGTCTGAGGGGATCTTCTATTCCAGGGGGCTGGAAAAGTGTAATTCTCTATAATTTCCACATCCACAAATGTATATGCTTTATGTGGATTCAAATATAATCTTCCAAAGTGTCATGATGCAATGGCGGAAAGCATGTTGTGGATTTTCATTGTTCTTTTTTAGTTTTCGATCTCGAGCCATGGAGATAGTAGCTAGGTCAATCTGAAAACTGAGTATCCTAATTGTATGAAGGTGACACTAGAATAATGGATAAAGGAGATATCATTCCTATAGTATCTAATGTGTATTTGATAGTTTTCTTCTTATGAAAGTGGAGTTTTCCTGGAAGTTTATGGGGAACCATATACATTTCACCCTAGTGTTTTGAGAACCTCTATGTACAAAGGTGTCAGGGTTTGGTTCAACTCTCTATACGAAGGTGTTTGGAAAAATGGAGGATTTCTATTCCTATGGGAGATATCACCATGGGGAGGTTGACCATGATGGATGTCAGAAGTAGATTCCTTGTGATCCACCACCACACTACCACGAGGAGGACTGTAGGGGTAATGAATTCCTTCTACTTCTACTTCAATAGAAGAGACGATGGACCCTTGTGGTGTTGAGAATGTGTCTTGAAAATCCTCAAGGACACTAGCATTGAGCATATTATAAATATGATATATGTTCTCCATCATGGTAAAAATATGATGACCTGCCTTTTTTGGTTTTGTGGGGGTATGAGCCTACTGTATAACAGATTTCGGAACTTGTATATAATCGTTAGGTGTCATGGGAGTATGAGCCCATTGCTAAGAAGATGTTGGAGTATGCCGATAAGAAGTCTCATTATTGACAGGGATATGATCTTTTCCTGAGTCATGTTCCACTCTCACTTGGTGATCCTTAGCCAAGATGGGAGTATTTTGGTGATCTTAAGCCTTTGGAATATTCTGTTGGTCTTTCTTGGCAGGAGTATGAGCCTGCCCTGAGGCTCGTTCCACTCTCACCTAGTGAGCCCCGGTTTGAATGGGAGTATGATCCAGGTCTAAATATTTATTCCCTGAGGGAATGTGATGATGGAACTCTATAATGGGAAAATGGATATGAGCCTCCTCATGTATTTACTTGGAACTAGGATTATGCAGTCATTCATCGGTGGAAGTAGTAATATGTTCCTTGCTTCTGTGATATGCTGGAGTATGTCGTCCAGATTCTCTGATAGTAATATGAGCCTGTCTAGAGGCTTGTGTCACCCTCACATCATTATCCTCGATTAGAATGAGGAAATATGCCTGATCCTGAGCCTTTGGAGTATACATCTGGGATTTTTTGATAGGCATGTTCCCCTATCCCGAGGTGTGTGTAGCTCTCACCTATTTGGCCCCAGTTGGAATGGGAGTATGGTCAAGGTTTGATGCCTCTCCCTTCATTGGAATATGTCTATTATCCTCCCACGTGGGGTAAATAATGTATGATTTATTCGGTACAACCACTTTATAATGATGATTAGAGTACTGAGTTTTCCTAGTTGTAGGGATAGGTGTATGTGCATGTCACTTTATCTGCAATAGCACCGGAATATGCTAGAGAATCTCTTCAATTATTGCTAAAATATATTAGTATTTTAGAAAAGTGTGTACAGGGATATAAGCCCCTACATTTTTTGTCTCCATTATCTATTGATAGAAATATTTTATTGAATAAGAGATGTACGCCCACCTCTGTCCTCCTTATGCCATTGGAGTATGCTGATGGGCTTCATGCATGGGTGTAGGAGTATGAGTCTCCCCTATGATTGATGTGGTAATATGCCCACAAAAATATTCTAAGGGATAAGGGGTATGAGACTACTTTCTAGTCCCTTTAAAAGTATGCTGGTAGGGGTTATTAGTAAGATTTGGGATATGAGCCCTCTCCTAGATGGATGTGGGAATATTCCTAAAGACATGTTCTGAGTTAGTAGGGATATGAGCCTACTAACTGGTTCCTTATGGAGTATGTTGGTAGGAATCATCGGTAGAAGCATAAGTGTGATCCCTCTATTGAATTTCCAACACCCTCCTCCTCTAATGATTCATCCTTGGAGCATGTGCATGGGTATCAGAGGCGGTTGTGTGTTTGATGGTAACCCCATAAGAAGACTAATGGGTACCAGTGGGATGATGTTGATGATGGTAGTCATCAGGTTCCCTCCTCAGTGTTAGCTATACTAAAATGGAGCCATATTGGGCTTCCAAGTCCACCTTCATCAGATATGGAAGGTGGTTGTTGTCATGCTCTAGATATAAGCTCTCGAAGAGGTTGGTCATAGTGATGGGGGATATTGGCTTAGTGGAAACCTTTGTTGGGAAACTTGGACTCACCCGCTATCATGGTTGAGGGATCTTAGGGTTGGATTCCATAGTCGGGATTGTACCCTATCGGTGGAACTCCCAGATCATTGTATTGTCTATCTGTTGTTGGATCCATCTGGTAGGTGAGATCTCTTTATGACTTACGGGGCTCGCAGCAGTGAATGAGGAACCAGAACAAGTGCTAGATGATGAAGAGATTTCCTCGAGTTGGGATGTTGCAATCACAGAGATAATAATGAACAAGGTCACTTATCAGTGAAATACTGTAGTCATAAAAATTCTTAATCAAATATTCATGGTTAACACAATTGTCTTGTATTCCCTTTCCATCTATTCTGCATGTGTGGTCTTTTCAGTACGAGGATGGACTTATAAGAATCCTATTCTATACTATAATAACTTCTTTGTTTGTAAAAAAAGATAGATTATAAAACAAAGTATCCTAAAAGATTCACATCGATCCTGTCAGTGCTTTTTCATATAGGGGGAAATAAACATGGCTCGGTGGATTATAACCCAATCGTTTTTTATTAAAGAGATTCATGTCAGGTTCACGATTTTTGCTTCGTTGGGTTTTGATGTGAACATGGGATGATATTTCCATTTATGATTTGATTAAGGGGTATCTTATACTATCACTCGATCATAAAAAATAGGTCCTCCTTTTGTTTCTTCTTCCCTAGAAACTCCCAATGTTTCCCTTATCCATAGTTGGGTACATACCTACTTTCCAAATTCTGACGGTCATCTGGGTTTTCAAGCCCAGCGACTCTTGGGGACTCACATTGGTTGAGAGGATGGGAGGTCGAGCCCATCACACCCATTTGGGGTCGGATTATTGCTTACTCTAATACTCTCATATAAATTTAATATAAGTTTTTGAATCTCTTCCTAATCCTAATACGAGACTGGTTACCCTAACAAAATGAATATAGGTTAAGTCTCTTTAATTATTCACAAGACCAGGATCTCTCAGGTGAGTCCATCTGTATGTATCTGAGTTTCTTCATAATTATCTAGTAAAAGGAGGATTCTTATGTGATGAAGTCGTATAACCAAGTGTTTCGGGATACACTTCCTTATGAGGAGGTGGCTAATATTCTGAGGATGGGATTGAGAAAGTAGGTTCATCCTATGTATCATAGTTATTACAGGAATAAAAACCCACATATTTCGTTTAACCTGTGTAGTTTAACATCATGTGGAAGGACTTATGTGTGGGAACAAGTATTCAAGCTCAAACCCTAAATCAGGTCATCCTACTTATCTCATATATGGATAGAATTAGAGTATCTATAGTTCATATATGTCAGGGCTTACACGTTGAGGCTTCCCAACACCATTGTGGAGGTTCATAGCACAAATAACATGATCATTGCAACTCCCTAAGCCCACCTGATCAAAGATCATTGTGAGAAACAAGGGTGGTGACTAATAATTTCATTTTATTTAATGAATTTCTTAGATGTTGGGATGTCCTAGGATGATAAATATGGAACTCAAACCTCGAGGGGAGGTAGACTACATATTCTGAATATGGAAGGAATAAGATTCTTCATAGTTCCCTTTATGTTGGGGCTTATACACTGAGTTTTCCCTTGATATCTAGGACTTATGATGCCCGTGGGGTATTTATTATATCCCCCTAAGATCATATGAGTTATGTTCTAGGTGAGAAACAAGGGGGAACGAATGTCCATCCCCATGGAATATGGATATGGGACTTGTGTATTGGGATAGTCCTTGGGATGTTTGGTATAGAGCCCGGGATTTAGGAAGGTGTCTTGCATACCTCGGATATGGTGGGAATCATATTACTTTTAGTTCACATATTTTAGGGCTTATAACTAAGGAGTAACTAGTGACATGTACCTCTTCTCTAAAGGGTGTTGCATGACCTAGTTGTAATGTCCTGGGATCCATCGAATGACCTAGTTTGACACATATAGATGTTGTCATATAACACCATTGGAATATCCTGGGATCCATCACATGACCTAGATTGAAATGTATAGAGGGTGTCACAAGAGCCAGTGTGGAATAGTCTAAGATGTTTCGCATGTCTTGGCTAACACCTCAAGGAGAAATCACGAGACTGGGCCGACAAGTCTGGAGGGCATTGCGAGTCTCAGATAACTTACCTAGGGAGTTTCATGAGAGCTTTTTCGTTATGTCCTGGTGCTTTCATAAGACTAGGATGACACGAGAGAGGGTTGTCATATGAGTCAGGTTATGTGTTTGAGAGATGTCTCAAGTCCTTGGTGATGAACCTAGGGGGTTCTCAAGAACAAATTGGGGTCCATGGGAGAGTCGTGTGACTCATTCTGACATGTCTGGAGTATTCCATGTATCCCAAGTGGCATGTTGAAGAGTGTCATGAGATCTAGGCGGTGTGGCCTACTATTATTGTGTGTCTTTATATAACACATGGTAATCACATAGGGGGAATAAAGCATGTATTTTTATTAATCCTTACACCTTTGACCTTGGTTCTTACCCTTGTATTGTGAATACCATGGTTTTGTTCAGTGTCAGTTGTCTTGAATATTTCATGATCCAATGGGAATGTGGGATGTCCTTCACATAACCCACCAAATTCCCTTTGTGTGATCTATTAATGATCATGTGAAGTACTTTCATTCCCGGCGCATGACTACTCTGGTTTCCCACTGGTATATTATCTGATGGAAAGTTGGTCGGTCGTGTGATCGCTCAAGAAGTCCATAGAAGTCAAGAGATGAATCTTGCAGAGTCTAGGAGTCAATAATCCAACCCTTTCTTCATTTTGGGATGGGTAATTTATAGGCCTCTCCCCCTTGAATACTTCATAGTTTGTGTGTTGTATCTGGCGTGAGTCCAGGCTAGAGCCAGCGAAGGGGGTTGGTTCCACATGGTTCTATGAGTCTCTGTCATGGACTACTTCAAGCGTGTCACCTGATTTTAAGTGATTTTGATCCTCCTCCATCTATGCTTCCTCTATAATATTATTTTCTAATTATTGAATGCTTGTTTGATCATGCAGGTGTTTCAAAAGACCTCCCTGTTAACATGTTGACATGTCCAAGGTTCCTCATAAGATCTGAGTGCCTGTTTGAAGATGCTTGTGATACCTTGGGTGTCTTGTCTTGGGGTTCCACAGGGTAGTGTTGTGGGTGTGTTGGGTGCGTTACATGCCTTTAAGCGATCGTGAATACCTCTCTCCTCCTCCTTTTTTATCCCCTTTTTTTATGTGACAAAGGTTGGGAGTCATGTGAGATTTCATGAGTGTTGTTGAGGATATGTCTTCTATTTTTTGGTGATGCATCGCGTAACAAACATGGGTCATATGGGGGTGCGTGGTCATTCCATGGAAAAATCTATTTGTTTGTCCTTAGAGCACTATGAAGTTACTTGGCGCACTTCATATGATAATCTAAAAGGGATCTCACAATGTAGGGAGAAAATGTTTTTCAGGACTCATGACATCCTGTGGGTCACTAGGGAAACGTCGCATGTCCTTCAACGACCACGAACACCTCTCAACTCCCCCCTTTATATATCCTTTGATATATTTAAAAAACAATTGGGATTATGAGAGTTTTCATGATAAATGTCTGGGATTTTTACCCAATTTTTGGATGATGCCTCACATGAACAAAATGGGTCATATGAGGATTCTGTAAACATGTCATGGGAAAATTCATTTGTCTATCCCTTGAGCACTGCAGAGTTTCGTGGACATGCATGAGTACGTCTATCCGGTAAGGAAGAAAACCTGAAGGATTTTCTTGAGACGTGCTAGACAGGTTTTCAGGGACTCACGATGTCTTGCATGTATTTAATGGTGCACCTCATGTCTTTCAGTGACTATGAACACCTTTTTCCTCCTCCCATTTATCTAATTTACTTTATATTACAAAATCTAAAAGCACTTGTATGTTGTCTCGAATATCATCAAGGTATTTTACACTTCCCAATGATGATTTGGTGCATGATCTTTGTGACCACTGGGGTATCTCTCTTTGAATCTCATCCTTAATTATTTTTTAAGAATTTTGGATGGTTTTCCAGGAACATGCCTATGAAAAATCATGCAGCCTGGGGGCGCTCATTCAATTATCTGGGGGATCTTCCCAAAAGGATACATGATTGTTGAAGGGGGATCCGTAGGACTTTCCGCGGGTTATACACCACGTGTGGAGCCTTTATGTGACCTTGAAATGGTCACATGATCGTGAGTCCCTCAGAGACTCATGTGATCCATGGGTCTTCGACCATCCTCTTCTTCCTTCCCTTTTGTGGGGAAAATAATACCCATATTTAGGTATTTCTTCTTTTGTTATTTTTTTATGCTTATTTGGTGGGTGACAACATACATAACACATCATTGTACTTAATTGAAGCTGGATAAAATGTGCCAATGAATTTTAAAAAATTAATGGGCTAGGACTTGGGATATTCTTTTCAACCAAGATTTTTTCAAATATTTTTATGGGTTCTTGATTTTTTGGTATGACATCTAATTAGTGAGAATTCTATTTTAAAATGTGTTTAGACAAGGGAATTCAATTTTCATCTTTTTGAGATATTTTTTTCATGGGATTAGAAAAAATCAAGTTTGGGGTATGATTAGACAGTAAAATAGGCTAAAATTAATTTTTATACTATTACATTCATGTGATCAACTATTTATAAAAAATTAAATTGGTTTATTTTACAATTCTAACTTCTTTTCACATTTTGTTTATAATCCTTTCTTAAATTGGATAAATACTCAAAACATTTTTGGCACCCTGTAAAACACCCCATGTTAATAATTTTGTTTTTATAATGTATTATAATGTCTCACATGTTTTTAGGAAGGTATTTTCCTCCTAGATCTCATGAAGATTCACCTCATAAGACAACAATCTTGGGCATTAAATTTGGGACATTATGGGAAAAGAGAACTGAAGAGAAACCCAATGAAATGAATCAGTCATGATCTAATACAAATGAATCTGAAACTAAATATATGGATAGAGTAAATTGTGGATAAATTTTAATTGAACTATTTAAAAGAGATAATTTAGAGGTTCCAGGGGTTGTCCATGCAACCTAAATGGAAGAATAAATTTTGGGATAGATTGGGTGTCTTGAAATTACATCCCACCATTTTGATCATAACTCTGAGAATATGAGACCAAATGGGATGAATTTTTTACAAATTTTAGATTATATTTGGATTCAACTCCTTATTATACAACTGATAAAAAATCTACCATATCTAATCTCATTTTGGAACCTCTTTTAGATGGATACAAGTTGTCTCTTATTTTTGGTCAAGTGTGGAAAATCTTTATTCCACATGATTTCAATAATGTTATGCCTACAATACTCAAGGGGTATGACTTATACTACTAGGGGTTAAACCAAGGATCTTAAAAATTCTTTTTAATGTAGTTTTGGTGAAGGATTGTGAAGATTTTGTTTTTTATTTCAAGTGTAATTTTATGTTATTGTTTTGTATACGCAAGTTTGTTATCTCTCATATAAGTTATTTGAACCACCATATTTTGTTAATAAAAGTTATTATTATTATCATAATATATTATTATTTTTGATATTTTTTTCCATTTTCTCAAGGTATTAATTTATTCACACCAACAGTTGTGAAATTATTCACACAATGGTGGCGTCTTCATTATTTTATTTTTTTCACTTCATCAACTCCTTATGAGTCTACTTCTATATTCTATTGAGATATTTGCATAAATGGAAGGATAACCCTAACATGAGTTTATATAAGAGAGTATTAAGGGTTGGGTTATATGTTATTTCTCATTCAATAAATGTTTTAAAATTATATTTTATTTTTATTTTCATTCAATAATTTACTTTCTCCTAGATCCTCACTGATTTTAAGGCTACACATTTTAAGAGATAGAATGATTATATAGATTGGAGTGCTCATGAAAATTATTTTCCAAGTTTATAGGTGGATATAATTTTTTTCTGTGTTTATTGAAATAGTATGTTATTAGGTAAGTCTTATTTCATTGATTGAATCAATCTTTAATTTATGAATTTGAAAACACCTAAAAAGAAATTCATCATATCCACCCCTAGAAACACTTATGATCAACCAATTCCCACTAATAAAATTTACTTATGTAATTTACTTTTTGAGTAACTCTACCACATCAAACCAAATTTCACTACTTCATACCTTAAAATAACTCCATAGAATGTAAATTTTAATAGTTTTCTTCTTAGGTATCTGAGGATTTGATAGCCTAATCTATACCACAAGTTATTGCTCCAACCCTGATATTAGGAAACTTTTGGTGAGACCAATTTATCCAAAAATATATGATATTAAAGTGTTTTAAAAACCCACCTCAAAAATGGTTGTTTATTCTATCATCCCTCCAATGGAAGATAATTCTTGAAAATCCTCTTTCCACCTCCTGGTGGTATCTTTATACTACCTCTAAAAAGTTGTTGTAGGTTTCTCCTAAACTCCTCATCTAATAGGTCTCTAATTTCACTGTCTCCAAGTGTAATGTGCATCAGCCTTCCTCTATTTCAATTCCTTGTTTCTAGTTCCCAAATTGAATTTCTCAACCTTTATCACTTCCACTACGATAATGAATCAAAGTGACTCCTATTATCTTCTCACTTATTTCTTATTCCTTCAACACACAAGCTCCCCTAGATGTACATGATTCACTCCTTTGATGTATATTTATAATTCCCTAAATGAGAAATATCAGTAGTCTCTATATTTTCATGATATTCATCTAATAAAATTATATATTCACATAATAATGTCTAAATATTATTCCAACTTAAAATAATGGAAACTCTAACTTTTTTAATAGAAGTAGATCACCTTATTCTTCTTATTTTCTTTTTCTTAATAATCTCAATGTACATACACATCAGATTAATTATATCATATCAATTAAATATTCCATAAATGAAATATTTAAAATGTTATCATTAATTGCACAAAAATTAAAATTATTAAATACCCACTTTTGGGTTCCCACAACATATCATGAACATTTTTTCAACTCAAGGTATATTCCAAGAATACACTTAACAAATAAACCTAACACGGACAAATAAAATATCATTTTACTCTAAAGTAGGCTCGGATTATTTTTCATCATTATCACAAAATATATCCACTGAAATCTACACTCTAATATTTATATTTTTATAAAAAATATAAATGATAACATTTTTGGTGTGGGACATTCCTTCTATAGTGTGGATTCTTCACAAGAAAATCGATAAAAATCAATTTTAGTCTATACATGGAAGAAAAACTCACCATATTTCTCATTTACTCAAAATTGAGTCACAGTGATTCTTGTGATATTTAAATCCAATGAAACTACATAACATTCATCGATAGATCATATATTCATCAGAATTAATAATTTTGGAAACATAATATTTTCATTATTTTTTAATATTATTCTTCACAACTTTGTAGATGAACTCCTCACATTTTTATTCAGCTCAAATAATTGGTAATTGTAGGTTCATGAAATTCAGTACGCTAAATAATAGCTCTTTCACCATCCAATTTGATTCTATCTTCATCTAATTTAAATATGGAAGCTAGAGCTTTTCATCCATTAGAACTTCCAAATTTTTCTAATACCAGAATGACACTTACGTAGGTCATAAATGACATACACATTTTCTGAGATAACACATTCATATAAAAATATTATAAATACACTAAGGCATATGAAACCAACTCTTAGTATGAAATAAACATCTCTTAATACTTCTTTTCTAATTTTCATATTTTTTAGAGGATCATACTCATGTTGACTCATTTTCATAGCTACGGAAAAATGTTTAAATTTTATACAGATTCAATTGAAACTTATGCACTATAAAACACACATATGTTGAGGCCTGATGACACCTACACTGGATCCTTTATAACTCATATGCTCTCTCGACTTATCTATTTTTCTAGAAAATTTTCTAAAAATTATAAACTTAATATAATGGAGTCAGGACCTCTTCAAATAACCTCATTCCTTATAAAACCTTCATACAATAGTGAATAAACTCTAAACACATCAGTTTTCATGAAATATCACTCATACATGGTTTATCTAATTTTTAGGATAGCTTATCCTCTATCATTAAAAGTATTTTAAGCCTTTTAAATGAAGATTATATAATTTATCTACAAAATTTTTTCTTAGCCAGCCAACACTTTTTCTCTAAACTATTGTAGATATTATTAGGAAATATCAATTAGTACTTTTCATGTTCATGCATGAAGATCAACCCATACAATCTTCAAACATTGAGCTGGTACACTGAATTTTTCTGACCAAGTTCTCCATGTAGTAGCAAATTTTCCATTACCATTTATGATATTAGTATATCATATTCTTTATAAAATTTCCCAACATATATTTACAACATACTTATATAAAAACATATTGAAAAACAAATGCATCCAACACATGGGATCTTCAATCTCCCCATTTCCATTTTTTTATAAATACCATCAAAATCCTATGTTAATATGTGTGTTTGAGATCCTTTCTTTTCTCCCCAATATTTTCATATAAATGAAAAGGTAATATAGGGGATGCACCTTAATCACTGACTCCTAATTATCCTTGAGAAAAAAAATTCATAAAAAATTAGTATTCTTCTTTAAATCTGAATTCTAGCCTGATTCACTAATGAGGTGATGATGGAACCATACACAACAGAGCCAATAGTATTTAGTTTGTCCACTCTAAGTCTACATGGGAAAACCTAGTGTATAAAATAAGAGAGACTTAACCAAGGAAACATACTGATCCATAAGTCATTTTAGCATGTGATTTCATATAAAAAAAATTCAATATAGGGTTTTTAAACATATTTACCAAGATTAAACGTATCCTACGCTCATCTTACCAAACAAATTAAAACAATTCACAGTTAAGATAAGTTATTCCCCATTTCCCTTTCTAAATTAATCAACCAAAACTCCCATATTTTAAATATAATTGATAAAATCAGAATAATGGAAAAAGTTTGATTGAAATACCTCGAACATCAATTTTATGGGATATCCATAATTCCATATTCCAAGTAGTTTGAATTTTTTGGTGGCTCTATTCATGTTTTTCTCCCCCATGAGGGATTCACCCACTTTAGCTTCCTCATAGTAGATAGAAAACTCCATGAAAAGAAACTTCCTTTTGCTTCCAAGTATTTAAATCCTAATTCAGCTTCCCCTTTATTTGATTACAGTACACATGAAATGAAAAGAAATAAATAGTATATTTATCCTTACACTCTTAGGAGAAGCAGAAAGGTTGAGATTTTCCTCTTAACCAAGAACTTCCATTCTTTACAACTCTTTCCTTATGTAGGACTTTGATTTTGTTGTGATAAATTAATTTACACTATTTCTTAGATATTTTTATTTTCATTTTCATAATTTTGGTCTAATTTGGTATCAACAAAGAACCATATTATTATCCCTTTCAATATTTCTCATTATTCCCACATAGAACCTCCTCTTATTATTTATCTTATGTATATTTAGAATATCAATTTCCTTATGATTTATTAACCTTAAAATTTGGACAAGAACACCCTTGAAAAGATTTTTTAGGTCTCCTCCTTCCTCTTTGGTTTCTCTCAACTTCAGAAAACTATAAGATCTATCCTCTAGTTTTTTTGGACTCAATTTTTTTCCTTCTAATAGTTTTTATTCTACTAATAGAACTGCTTCTATTCTTCACAAGTTTTCTCCCCCATGATTCATGTAATTTTCTTGGAAATGAAATATTGTACCTGTAGTCATAGTATTTGAATCCAAAACATCCACATCACTAGAAATACCCTTTTACAATTAATTTTTAAATATATTAATGTGTTTTTTTATAAAAATATTTTTTATATATAGGAATTTTCCATCTTTTTTTCCTTTTCCTTGGGGTTTTTCCTTTTCTCAACTCTTATCCACCTATACATACTAAATGAGGAAAAAAATTATAATTGTATTCAACATGAACCTCTGTATTTTGAGTTTTAGATTCTTGGAAAATAAAGGAAATAGATCTGATATCATTAAATAATTTAGAATCGGTTTGTACCCTTTTCTTGGGTCTAGTTTTCACAACATCCATGGATGATTTAGTATAAATATACACTACTTTATCATAGTATTATCTTGTGGTTTTCAAGGTGTTTCTATATTTATTAAACCTATATTATTCCTTGTGAAGTTATTTTTCAATAGTAGTAAATTTTTTACTAATATCTTTTAGCATCTTATATTTTTTTTAAATTTTCACCTTAGAAATTTTAATCTCCTCAATGAGATCACTACCCTTCACATCTTCACTTATTTTCTCATTTTTTTCAATAGACTTAATTTATTATTAATCTTGTAATTATACTTAAGGTAGACCAACAGTGTATCTATCAATATGTACTCATATATCCATATCCTTTTTCCTTTTCTTTACTTCTTAAAATGTATTTTTGTACTTTAAATTTAGTAATTATAGTTCTATAACTTGAGATATTTCTTTATCATTTGACTCAATACTGTTTGATGAGTCCTCACTCTATTCCATTCTCATCATGTTTCTTCTATAATTTCTTGAGAAGTTATATTTATTTCCATAGTCAACTTTTCTGATTTTTTTGGATCCTATTTTGGAAAAATCTGTTTGTTCATCATCACTTTTAGATTCATCAGATTTATTAATCTTATATAATCAATTAAAAAATTTCCAAAATTTCCACAACTAAATAAATTAATAGAAAAATAACCTTTTTATTTTTATTTCCCTCTTCTAATGTTCTTTGAGATAAAATATATGACCTTATTATTACCGTCGAACTTTTCATTATCACTTTCTTCATCCTCGTCAGGATTTCAGAATGGTTTGACAATTTTCTCATTTTTCTTAAGTTTTTTAATGGATTTTAATTTAATTTATTCAATTTATTTCTATAATTAATACCATGTATTTATTCATCTCATAGTTGAGGATTTTATTATGTAACTCATCAAGTGATAAGTCGCCAATTTACTCCAAGCAAGATATCTTTTTATAAAATCTCTCAAGGAAATTTTTCATTAACTTTTTGACAATAGTGGAATCTTCCAAAGAATCTCTAAAATCCAGAATGGGAATTAAAATATCATTTACCTCTAAAATATTCATCAATAATCTCATCATCATCTACTAAAATATCCTCAATATTTTCCTCCTAAATTTTTATTTTGGCTTCCATAATCTCTACATTGCCTTTATACATGTTCTATAACTTTTCCCACATCTCCTTGGTAGTTTTAAGTCCTATTATATTGGGGTAGATGTTATCAGATAGAGAATAAAGGATGCAATTTATATCATTCTAATATACTTAAACATTTAATTTGTAAGTATAAGCCATTGGGGCATCTCTTTCAAGTGGAGTAAATATCACTGAAATAGTATCACTAACCTCAAACCCTTATGAAAGAAGATATATAATAATCTAGTTATTCCATCTATATAGTTTCTTTCCATTGAAAATAAGTACTCCATCACTATTTAAAGAATTTAGATCATCTATATTCTTTGTTGGTTGGATATTTCAAAGGTTACTTTCACTTTAACACCACTTGAAGTTCCCAGATCTTGTGAGATCACTAAAAGGGAGAGTGGGTGAATCACTGGTCCTTTTTTATTTTATGAATATGCCTTATTAATTATAAATCTATATCTAGTTAAATATTTGATCCATTATAATTTTGTATCTTAGTATTACTAAAGTATACAAAATGTAAAATTTATAAGACACAAGGACTTATGGTTCAACCTTGAAATCCTACTCCATACTAGGTTCAAATTGTCTAAGACCTAGTTTTTCTAATATGAATCTATGGAATATAATGTGCATTCCATCTCTTGAAAATATTAATGAGAACCCTCCAAAAATACCCAGTAGATAATCTCATGAAATATCTTGTCTTCAAATATTCAAACAAAATCCTCCCAACAAGTTCTTTATACTAGAATACCGCCAATTGAATCCATCTCCCAAAAAAAATTTCCCTCCTTATTGTGGGATATTTATATTTCCTCGTGAAAGTTATTTTTGGTTCCTTATAAACTAATCCTTTAATAGGTCTTGGGTTAAATTATCTCTTAGTTTAGTGTATGTTATCCAAGTTCTGTTTCAAGTCTTCACATCCAGTTATCCAGCTATATCACTTGGCCTTTCTCACTTTCTATGTGAAAATGAATCATAATGACTCATCCTCTATTCTCACTCCTTTATTCTTCCTTCAACACAGACTCTCCTAGATGTGCTAGGTTCACTCCTTTGATACACAGTTCTTATCCTATGGACAATAAGTATTGGACGTATCTATATTTTTTAAACCTCTATCTCCTGAAAATTATATACTCACATATTAATGTGTGAATATTATCTCCATTTATAAAAATATAAACTTCATCTTTTTAGACAGTATATGGTCTTATTATTCTCCTTCTTTTTTTTCTCTTTATCAATATTCTCAAGGTTTAGGCATAGAGAATTACTCATATCCTCTCAATTTGATATTCCACAAATGGATTATGTCAAGTTTTTTCATGGATCACACCAAAATCACTATTATTAAATACCCTTTATTGGGTTCCAATGACATCTCAAGTGCCCTTTTTCAAATCAAGGGATACTTCATGAATACCCTTAATAAATGAACCCATCATGGATGAATAAAATATCTTTTTATTCTAAAAAGGGTTGAATTATGTTTCTTCTTCTTCATAAAATATCTTTACTAAAATACACACTCCAATATTTCTATATGTATTAAAATATATAGGAAAACATTTGTGGCATTAGACTTTCCTTCTACAATGTAAAGACTTCACAGAAAAAACGTATACATAACTCAGTTTGAGTTATAAAAAATAGAATCAACTCACCAACATCCACATTTCCTCAATAATTTGTCATAGATATGTTTATAATATTTAAATCCATTGAAATCATTATACATGCATCAATAGTTCTTAAATTCATCAGAAATAATAATTCTAAGAATAAATTTTTTTTGTTCATATTTTATATTCTTCATTACAGCCTTCAATATTATCTCCTAAAATTTTTAATTTACTCAAATAATGGATAATAATTAATTCATTATGTTCATAACACGAAATAATAGCTCTTTCACCATCCTATTTGATTCCATCTTCATCAGATTTAAATATTTAAGCCAGAGTTTTTCATCCAGTGGAACTTCCAAATTTTCCAAAGTCTAGAATGACTCTTACAAAGGTCACATATAAAACATATGTTTTATAATATCACATGCATTCAAATACAAATGACACATACCATAATGTAGATTACACCCATGCCCAACATGAAACATATGTACACTGGGATCTCTTCTATAATTTTCGAAGTCTATTGAGGATAACACTTATATTAACTCTCCGTCACACCTATACAGGTCTGTTTGACACTTAAAAAGAAAATATTGACATTTATATAGTGTAAAAAACCCAAACACCAAGACCCATAGAACCAACACTGGAGACTTGATGACACATATGATCTCCAGACTTAGCCATTTTTCTGGATTATTTTCTAAAAATTTCAAATATAATTCAAAGGCTCCAAAAACTATAAAAATAACTTATCTAATTCTCCAACCTTAATCCAAGAGATTATAAACACTAAACACATCATTATTCATGAAATATCACTAATGGATGGTTTCTTTGATGTTTTGGATAGATTCTACTCAATCTTTAAATTGCTTTTATTCCTTTTAAATTACAGCTTATCTAAGTTATCCAGAATAGTTCAACTCAACCAACCAACACCTTTTATCCAAATTTTTGTAGAATTTACTAGAATATATCTATCATAACTTTTCATGTTCATCCATAAAGATCATAACATACAATATTCAGATAGTAGAGTACTACATTGATGTTTTTCAACCAAGTTCTCTAAGAAGCAGCTAATTTTCCCTTTCCATTTATTATGGAAGAGAATAAAATTCTTTAAAACACTCCCCAAAATATATTTATAGAATAATAATATCACATAAACTTAGAAAAAGATACAATAAACACATGGTATATTCACTGTTAATACTAAAGTGGTCAAAGAATGGAAAAGACAAACTAATGTAACTGAGATTCAATGTTTTCATAGACTAGTGGGTTTTTACCGATGATTTGTTAAAAGTGTCACTTGGTTATCTAACTCACTAAAAAATTTGGATCAAATTTAAATTAGTATCATTTCTACAATATAATGTGATTACTATTATTAGGAATTAAAAATAAGATTGACTAATGGTCTAGTTTTTTTCTTACTATTAAAAATAGGAAAAAAATCTTATAGTGATGATTATTTGAAGGGATGTGGAAGTGTTTTGACGAAAAATGACCAGGTAATAGAATATGCATCATTATATTTGAAAACCAATGGGAAAAATTATTCAACAAATGATTTTTAATGTTAGGTGGTAATTTTTCCTTTAAAATTTTAGAGGTATCTTTTGTATGGGGAGAAATGTGGTGCATATATGAATTATAAAAGTGCCAAGTATATATTCACTCAAAAAGAGTTCAATATGTGGTAGAGAAGATGGGTGGGATTGATAAAGGATTATTACTGTAAAATTTACTATCATCCAGTTAAATAAAACAAGGAAGTATATGTTAATAGTTGAAAGTATAACACATCACCAACCATGATACATTTTGAACAAGATCCTATAAGTAATTATTTAATGAAGTTGTAAATAGAAGTTGTGTATATAAAAACCCCTTTTATTTTGGATTAGGTATCATTATAGTCTTCCTTGTCAAAGAGAATTATGAATGCTCAGAAAAACAATCATGGTTTATAAAGAAAGATGATAATTATAACACCCTGACCCCAACCCATTGTCTTGGGTAAGACCAGAATGCCACTAAACTTAGTGGAAATCCCCTAGACACAAAATTTTAGAAATAAATACTAATGGATTTAATAAATTAATATAGGGTATTTCCCCTTAAACAAAACAAACTTCCATAAACATACTCAAGAGGATCAAGTGAACATGATGCAATATATAAAAACCAATAATAATCCAATGAAAAATAAATTAGAAACATCATCAAAGTCACAGTAGTAAATAAGACACCAAAAGTATACAATATATAATTACTCAAAGAAACCAAAGGAATATGGGGAACTGATATTCCACCATTTCTAAATCCATTTCTTGACATCACCAATCTTTAACTCCCAATAACAAGACTACAACCTCAAGGTGCTCCACTAGTGAAGTACAATAAATATCCGCTAACTTGATCATGGTAAAAAAAAATGTATGCATCCACCACAAGGCTCATACATATGGGTGAGTATATTGAATCAGTGGGAAATACACTGGTGGCTTCTCACAAACACCACTAAGAGAAGAACATGAAAAAAAATATTTAATCTAAAGTAAGAGAAATAAATATAAAATAGTTGTTCCAAATATACATATATAAAGTAATGATAAAAATAAAACAATTTAGGTATATCATGTTATAAACACATACCCATTGAACTTAAAAACCTAATTCATGTCATGTAAAATAAGTACCATTGAACAACCCATACTCACAAGCAGTACCTAACCATTTGGACCTAATACACCGCTTGGTGATAATTCCCCTTGAGTCCAAATTGAACTTTTAACCAAGTATAATATGATTAGGACCTTACCATGTGCATCATAAACTCACACCATGTCATGAAAATGTTTACACAAAAATTCAAAATCATCTATCATGAAATTTTGATTCAGAATTCATTTGAATAAAACCATTTTTAACTAGGGCATGTAACTTAAGAAAACTAGGAGGTTCAAAATAGAAAATTTCATTATCAATCAAAGGTATAATTTTCTTAAAATAAATTCCTTAAAGTTCCAAAAATAATTCATATAAAATATTATCCAACCACCGTATGTATTATCACAAAGTAGAAACCAAAAGGAAGAAACTCTTTAAGAAAGGATTCATCCATAAACTCCTCCAAAAGTTTCTGGTTTAAGAGCTAAAATAGAGAGGAATAATGATTGTTATTATAGGAAGAAATATATTATAAATGATATTTAATATCCCTAGAAAAATATAACCCTATTTTTCCCCCTTGAATTTTGTTTCCCTCCCCATAGTTCAGCATTTATTTCAGCTATTTTAAAAACCCTGATGACCAGCACCACACCCTAGTCCACGGCGTGGTGCACTCATCCAATCTGTTATAGTTTTTCCGCATAACATAGCACCATTGAATGGTGTATTTTACCAATCAATTTTTATATGACCATTCCTTGGTACCACACCCAGTCCTTGGGGATTTTGGTTTGGTCATTTCTTATAGGTGAGCCTCCTAGCCACTACGCCTAACAAAATGGAAAGTGTTAGGTTGTGGCCATGTCTTTGTGACTTGACTCTATCTCATGCCTATAACACCAAAATGATCAGAACTATGACCTTCACTATATCATGGTGAATCCTAAAATGGTCCAAAAATTACTTACTTTACTCACCAACACTCCATAACTTCCAAAATCCAAAATAAACCAACTTATTACATAAAAAATACAATAATAAGCTCAAACCAAAAATTGACGGTGTCACATTCTCCCCATCATTGGTCATTCCATCCTATGAGAGATGGCTATTGGTGGTTCATTGGAAAAGTCTTAGCCACTAATATAGATTAAATTATTACCGTATCCATATCACTTTTTGAATATGTTTGTGTTGTTATAGAATGCATATAAAATAAATACCTCTCCCCCATAAAACATTATCTTATTTGTCCTGAATTTGAATTGGGGTGTGCATGAAAGAAGCATCAGGCTCAAGAGTCACATGATCCCAACCAATGACATGATTATGATCTGAGTAGTAATTATTTAATTTATAGATGTGGAAAACATTATGAACCAAACTAAATCTTAGTGGTAGATAAAACCAATAAGAAACTTCATTATCCATTCAAGAAAATCAAAGGGTATAATATACCAAGGAGAAAACTTTCCATGATTACCAAAATGTTGATATCCCAATCTCAAAGAAAAAGATAAAAATACATGATCGGCCTCTTCAAAAGTTAAGGTATTATGACATTGATATGAATAATATTTCTGAGGGATCTAGGATACCTCCATACTTTTCCTAATCATTTTAATCTTCACAATAGTCTCACCCATGATGCAAGGTCTAATTAGTGAATTTTCCCCATTCTTGACCCAATAAAGTGGAGAAAAACATATAATACCATAAAATCCTTCATACATGGCCATATATATCATTTCCTAGTAAATATTATTTTATGAAAACTCCATTAAATTATGGTGGTCTTCCCATAAACCACCAAAGTCTATCACACAAGCTGTTAAAATATCCTCTAAGGACTATATCAAGGGATAGAGCTAGGCATATGTTTTGGGATGTTATGTCATGGTTATGGTTAACTAGGTTCCTTGGGTTTGTTGCAAGGACCACCAAATCCATGAGGTGAATCTAGGATCTTGTTTATATATAATAGAAACCGGTACCCCATGTAATTTAAATAATTCCTAGAGATAGATCTTTCCAACTCATCCACCATATTTATCTCTTGAATTATAAATAACTACATAAATATCATGAGATGATCCATAATCACCAAAATGGCATCATGATTTTCAATTATAGGTGGTATAAGTATGAAAAATTATATTTCAATTTTCTCCCATTTATATGCAGGTATGGAAAATGACTATAACATGTTAGCTATTCATTTATGATCAGCCTTCACTTGTTAACAAGTGATACATATTGCAACGTACTCAACCACTTTCCTTTTCCTAACCATCCACAATAAATGATCCATCATTACCCTATACATCTTCCAGGTACATGGGTGGATGGACCACTTAGAATGGTGATAGATATAAAGTAGTTGGTCTTGGAAAGATATAGGAACTACAATTTGATCTCAAAAATGTAACACCAAGTTTTCATTTTCTGTCCAACCATTAATGGTATCCCCACTATTGAGGTTGAACATTACTTGAAGATAATAAAGTTCATACTGTTGAGACTCCCTGACTAAAAAAACCAAGTTAGGAATAATTATAATGATAAATAAAACCAAAACATCATCCCACTCAATACATTCCAATTGCATATCACAAATTACCAAAATTAGTTTTTATTGGTCCTAGTCCTCTCAAACCACTTGATTATATGAATTTAGAATTAATGCATATTCCACTAAATTTATTCTCCCATGTGTGTAGACTAAGTCAAATTTGAATAACTAAAGATATTTCATCTAGTTTTTCTAACTAAAATTCAATCCCTGTTATGAAAATAAGTTCTATAAGTTTTTTTGATCTATGAACATCATTAATTTTTCACCAAAGACGTACCAGCACCATGATTTTAAGGCATAAACCACTGGGTATAGTTCTAGATCAATGGTTGGGTAGTTATTCCCATGTTTCCTAAATCTTGATGAGTTTTAAGTGATTAAATGACCTCCCTTCATGAGAAAAAAAACCTAATATTATTCTAGAAGCATCACAAAAGACAATATAGCCCTTAATTTTTTCAGGAATGATATGGATAAGTATTAAAGTAATCCATGACTTGAGTTCCTTTAATGACTTTTGTAAATCACCACTCTAGTATAATGAAATACCTTTCCTTGACAATATAGTCATGTGAGAAGTGATATGTGAGAAATCATGAAAAAATCATCAATAAAATCCTGTTAATCCTAAGAAGGTGTGTATCTAAAATACATTTTTAGGTGGTATCTAGAAACAACAACCTCAATCTTCTCAAGATTGACCGATATGACTTTTTCTGAAATGATGTTCCCAAGGAAGTGAAATTCCTATATCCATAAGTCCCACATTGAGAATTTTATATAAAGTTAATGATCTAATAATGTAACAAGAACAATATCCAAGTTCCTTTTTTGATATTTTCTCATGTGAGAATATACTAAGATGTCATAAATAAATATCACAATGAAAGAATCCTAGTATCTCTGAAATATTTGATTCATCAAAACCATGAACACTATTGGTTAATTAGTGAGACTAAAGGGAATGACCAAATATTCAAAGTTTTCATAAAATATTTTAGAAGATATCTTTGAAATATCCTCTTTCCTAACATAGAGTTGGTGATACCCAAATCAGAGGTCAATTTTGGAGAACCACTTGTATCCCTTCAACTGGTCAATAAGATCATAAATTCAAGGAATAGGATAACAAATATTTATCATAAATTTATTTAAATTATGAGAATAGATGAAAATTTAAATAGTTCCATATTTATTTCTAACAAACTTAACCAAAGTGGCCCCATGTGTTGTACCTGATATTATAAATCCCTTAATTTCTTACTCCTCAAATTGGAATTTCATCTTTCATCGCTATTTTAGTTATATAATGTAATATATAAGTTAAATATGATTCATTTCTCATATTATGTTGATAAATAATTCCACTACCCTTTAATGTGGTATCCTAGAGAAGTTATCTAGAAATATGTCAAGGTATTCATCTATTATGCTAGAAAAATATATATATCCAGTTATATCAAAAGACCCCAAGGTGATCCCTTCCAACTTATATAAGAAGGTTATAACCACCATCACTAAGGGTTCTAATATTCTCACATTTATATCCCATTCTCTATTGAATAATTGAATGACTGCTTTAAGAGATATAAAAGTCACTTTCCAATCATATCAATCAATGTGATCCTTGAATGCTAATAGAAAATCCATTCCCATTATGTGATACAATATGTATATATCCAAGATAGTAAGGTCTCACAAAAAGTATACTGATTTAATGGTGATGTATAATTTAGGATATTTAAACCCTCTATGTTATCATTGCCTAAGAGGGGTCTTTATTCTAAAAACATGATGCATCATTTCCACAAGAAATCCCAATTGTTTTACCACATGATAAGTAAAAAAACAATGGGAGGAACTGGTTTAAAACAAAACAAGTATCAAGGTGGAATCAATGTGAATAATACCTCACAATGTTGAGGAATATGTATCCTTGATTAAAAAGATATACTCATCTTTCAAAATTGATCACTATATTCTCCCTAACTAGTTCTTTCTTCCTTGCTAAGGTAGTTCCTAGTGAGGTGTTGGGTATTCCTAGAATCACTTTGAGTACCTTGATTATGAGGGTGACCATTTCTCTTAGGATAGAATCCCATTTGAACATTATAATCCAAATACATATCAAAATCATCTTTACCCACTGACTTCAAGATATTAGTGAAATATATCTTGAGATTCCCCTTCCATATATAATTATTATAGCACCAAGTTGGGGTTGTGAATTCCCCCTTATTGTGTTCCAACAAACAACACAAAAATAAACTGATTAGGTTATTGGGATGCATTGGGAAAGAAACTCATCTGGTGTGACGTTTCTATAATGATTCATTACCCTAGGAGTAACTATCCCTTATGTACTTATGTTTGGTTTCTTGGGAATATTAAGTTTATACACCACTTATACATAAAAATTAAACACTATTTCAATTCATAATCTTAGTCCTTCTAAAATCTCTCAGTTTATCCTTAGTAGATATATTTTTATAGGGTATACACCAAAAAAAATGGGTGAGGTAAAATATTGGTAAGGGGAGGGATAATATAGAAGGAATGAAAGGCATGAATCAATAGTACATGGGTAAGCACAGTCAACATATTAATATCATAAGAATGGGATAATCATAATAAGCAAGAGGGAATAATTTGAAAAATATTGCAATGAGTAATATTAATAATAATTGAACATAATAACATAGTTTTAAAATACCACACATAGTTGTGAACAAATCTAGCTTCATGTTCATGCAAAACCTATGTGTATAAATCATGACATCATAATTATGAACAAAGCTAAAAACATTTTCATGAATAATACACATAATATCATGAGACATATAACATTACCCAATGAAATGGAGGGATATAAAATTCTACTCCTAACCATCACATCATAAAATTCTCAAAATCATGCATGCCATATGGGAAAAGATCTTATAATAATCACATTCATGAAATAAACACATAGAAAGGAATGTATTTCATGAAGTTTTCATAAATCATACTTTCTTGAATAACTTTAAGGTTACCAAATGAATAATAGAAGTCAAATTTTTCATAAAATATCATTTTTATTTGAATAATAAACAACTCAAGATGTGTCATTAGATGTTTTAGAAAAATAAATTCCTTTTTGAAAAGTATTTGTAATTGGATTAGAAATCATTTTGACATGGTAAGAATGTCTATATAACTAGAAAAAAATAGAAAAAATAATTAAAGAAAATTTTTAGGATATTCGAGGAATTTCCAAATTGAAATCAATATGAAATGGGAGATAATCCAAAATAAATAGCTGGGTTTGAGAAACCTCTTACCATAAATCCTGATTTATTTCACCGCTCTTACATATCCTATATAATAAACTTAGTTTTATTATAACATGATACCAGAAGTGAATTGTGTTAATTTCATCACTAGTTTAAATTATAATCATTGTATTATGTTTCTTAATTCTCATTTTTAATAGTGAAAAGTTTTGATATCATATTTTCCTTAAAATATCTCATCTTTTTTTAATTTCACTATTTTTATTCAAGGTCATTTATACATAAGTAAAATTAATCACATAAACATAAATTAAATTTAATAAAATATTTATATATTATATATAATTCTTTTTTTCTATCCATTAAGGTGGTGATAAGAAGAGAGATATCATTGTCCTCGTAGGTGGTTAACTGGTCATTGATGAGACATTGTCGAAAGAGGAGGAAAGTGAATCTTGACAAATAAATATGTTATAAATATAATAAATATAGTAGGTTAACATCATTAGTATAATTTTAAGATACTTTTCAACTAATCACAAAAGGTTTGGGTTTGGAAGGAATAGATAAAAGGTAGAAGAGAAGGGGAAAATAAAAAATAAAATTTCACGAAAATTTACCATCATCTTGGTGTTGCTTATTTTCTAAAACACAAAAATCCCTGAAATATTAAAGCTTTATTAATCCATAATATTCATAAGTATTATAAGGATATTTATATAGATTATTTTTTTAGATATATATATTTTTTATGTGCAAGTTATGTGGTTTTCCTTAGGAGGGTGAGGGGTTACTATACTTGAGGAGAGGGGTATATTTAGGATAAAATATTGAATAAATTATAATATACAAGGTAAACCTTTAAATAGTGATATTTTTTTCATTATAAAATATATTGGAATAAAACAACTTTATTTAAGTACTTTTAATCACTTCATAATTTTATTTTATTAGTATTAACAAAAGAAAAATAGAAAAATGAAAAAAAATGTTTATTTAAAGGGACACTTTAAACTTTTAGACTTTGGATATTATTTCTAGGTTTTGAAATTAAGTTTATTGTTTTTAAATGATAATTTAATATTATTAAATTGTTTTTGGGTTTATATAACTACTTTAAAATTTATTAACTCGTTATTAAATCATTATTATTTCATGAAACATGCAAGTTGGACTCCTCCAATTTGATCATGTTTTAATACTCAAAAATCATGCAAATTAGGATAATTATGCTAATCATCTTCTTATGCAGAATCTCACAACTTATGCTTAATATTGTTCTATTGTGTTTTATTATACCAAAAATTAAGTTTAATCCATTATGTGAATATTAATGCTTAAGATGTTTTAGAGATATTTGGCTAAGTCTGAGAAATCGTAAGTCTGAAACCGGTTTGGGATTTTTAAAAAGTCCCAAACACCGTGAACTAGACATCATGACCCAGACACCGTGACACAGACACAATGACCAAGAAACTGTGACCCATAAAATGTGACCCAGACATCGTGACCTAGACACTGTGACCCTAACACCTTACTCCCAAATATCATGAATCAATCATCGTTCAATGTTTTAACAAGGGAATAGACACTCCTACCATAGACACTGTGATCCTGACACTGCAACCCATGATTATGACACCACATATGTGCTACTATTTCCTAATCTCAATGTAGTTGTGGCACTGTAACTGTCTCACCAATCAAATGAAAAGGAGAATACACCATTTCCTAGTGACACCATTTCCAAGTGACACTGTTTAAAGACAAATTGTGACATCGTTCTTTAATCTTTTTTTGTCATTTTCAATTTAATTTATAACGGTCATATTCAAGTTATTAAATGGAAATGACATAACTAATGTTTATTTGTAGACATTTCAATGATAGTACAAGGTACGAGGTGAAGAATACATGCATCTTGTCAGCTTCAACATGTGCACCCCTAATTAAAATGAAGATAAGTGTGGCTCAAAAAATATGTAAAAAATTGAACAGTGAAAAGGAGAACTCATGCATAAAAAAACATACCAATGAAGAACACACGAAGAACTCTTGATCCCTAAAGGTTGAACTACCATATATCAAAGCCTCAAACATCTTCATATTATTAACTAAAATAAGGACATGAGAAACATAGTTTACATCATCGAATTAGAAACCAGAGCATCAGACTTGCGATTCTTTGTTTTTCACAAGAGGACTTGATACTTGCATTTTCTTTATCCTATAAGTCCATATCTGTATATAATAACACTCTAACCACTTATAATCCTTTCTCATCATCCTTGCTCTATTGTGTACTATTTTTAGCTTTCGAGTAGTGTGTGTGTCTGTATTAAAACACACACTGCCTCATGTATTAAACTAAATGATACAAGATATCCTTTCTCTCACATATTCTAACATATGTTTACTCCCACGGATAAGTGTAGAAGAGGTCCTTGTGTGATCTGGTAGCTTATTCCTATAAAGAACAGTGAAATAGGCCGTGTGACTTGGACAGTCTAGTGTACTGTTGTTTAGCCCGATCTAGGTTGTAGATCAATTTTATTAATATAAACTGCTTGGCGGAAGGTTATCACTAAGTGGAGTGGATTGAGTCTCGACTTGAGACTAAACCCCTTATTTTATCCGTTGTGTCTTTTAATTTAATTTTTCTCTATTTTACTTTATTTTTTAGAAAACAATATTTTAATTTGATAGTTAGTCTTTGAGAGAAGTTATAACTATTTTTCTTTATTAGAATAGCTTTAATATTTGTATCAATAACTCACATTAATATTACCGAGAACTAGTCAATCTTTTGAGAAGTTATTTTAATAATCAAACTATTATAACTGTATTACCCTGATTAATTGTCATGTATTAATTTTCATTATGGAATTTTTTATGTTAATTTTTAACAGAAATTTTTATAGACACTCAATTAACCTCCTATTGAGTACTCTACTCTAACCAATATTTGGTATAGATGATTTTTTTCTTGTTAAGGATCTGTTTTAAAATCTTTTCAACTGTGATTTTAGTTTCACTTTAAAGATCTATAAATTTCTATTAGTTCTAAATTTCTTTCTCTTTAAAACTATTTTTTATTATGTACAATAGACTAGATGGTTCTTCAACAAACATACCATAATTATTTAATGGAACTAATTATTCCAAATGGAAAACTAAGATTAAAATTCATTTAGAAAGTATGGGTTTTGAAATTTGGTCTTCAATTGTGGATGAGTATAAAATTATTTCTACTGATAGAAATACTTGGGATAAACCAATTAAGACTGTTAATAACAATAACTATAAAGAAATAAATTCCCTATATTGTGCCTTAAGATATGAGGAATTGAAAAGAATTTCTATATGTAAAACAACCTATGAAATTTGGGATACTTTGTCTATTTCAAATGAGGGAACCACTAATGTGAAAGAAATGAGACTTAACTCTTATATTATTAAGTATGATAATTTAAAGACGAAGCCAGATGATCATATTTCTTATATGTATCTTAGGTTCAACGAAATTTTTTACACAATGATCTCTCTAGGAAGAGAAGTTACAGCCAAAGAACAAATCATGAGGATTTTCATATGCTTACATGAAAAAAGGAGAGGAACTTCTCTCTCTATTAGAGATTCATGTGGCATCATAAAATAACCTATCAAATAACTCATTGAGAAACAAATTATGTATGAAGAAGAACAAAGAGTAAACAAGGAAGAGGAGGATGAACCCAAAAAAAATCTATCCTTTAAGACCACTACCTCTAAACACAAAGAAGAGTAGAAACTACACACCTCTGTAGAAAGTTCTAACAGTGAACAATCATCACTCGACAGTGATGAGCAGATGGCTCAATTATCCAGAAGGTTTAACAAATTTTAAAAAAGGATGAAATTATTCAGAAATCCTAACTTCAAAGGAAGATATGATCAAAAATGAAGCTGAAAGAAGGATTTGAAAAGATATGACAAGTCTGATGAGATAGTATGTTATGAATGTAAGTCAAAGATACATGTAAAGGCTAACTGTCCCAAGATCAATTACAAAAGGAAATATGTGGAAAACGATAGAAAGTATAAAAAGCAAATGAAAGAAAATTAGAGTGCTTCTTAGGACAGTTCAAGTGACTCAAAGCCTCCATGATATGAACAGGCTAACAAATCCAACATGTGTTTCATGAAAAACACATATGAGGTAACCCTAGAATCTCCTACAAAAAATTCCTATTATTCTAGACATGAAAGTGATTCTGAAAATATATCTAAAGAAGAAATGTTTGAGTATTTCAATATGCTTAAGGAGACATCTAATGAACTAAAAGATAAATACAAGTCATTAAAGAGACACTATGCTCTTTCCTCAATTGTTAAATCTATACTTGTTGTAGAAAGAGAGAAAAATGGTCAATTACTCAAAGAAAATAATGAATTAAATTTATCTAATAAGAAATTGAAAAAATTCCTTGAAAGGTTTACTAATGGTAAATATATCTTGGTAAAAATTCTAAGTAAAAAAATTTCCCCTAAATACACTACTTGTATTGGCTATCAACTTGGTGAAAGAAATTTTGGAAAAATCAATTTTTTTTTCTTAAATCTAGAATATACATCTTTATTCCAAGTTCAAGAAACATTATTCTAGTTCAAACTATGATACATTCTCTACTGTTTCTAGTTTTTCTCGACTAAATAAAGTTAATTTCTCAAATACTTTACATAATTTTTATAGGAAACCTATGAGGAAGATGTGGGTTCTTAAAGAACTAGTTACTAATATCACTGGACTCAAACAAATATGGGTACCAAAGTCTCTTTTTATTGGAATATTTTGTAGGGAAACTGTTTGAAGAGCTCTTTTAAAAGTTTGTGGTACTTGGACATTGGGTGTTCAAGACATATGATAGGATACTATTCATGTTTCAAGAACTTAATAAAGATTGATGGTGGTCATGTCACCTTTGGTGATAATTATAAAGGAAAATTCATTGGCCTAGGCTAAATCAGTAACTCTAACTCAGTTTTAATTTCTAAAGTACTTCTTGTTGATGGACTGAAATATAATCTGCTCAGTATTTCACAATAATGTGATGATGTATTTCATGTTAAATTTTAAAATTATGCTTTCAATTCTTTTAATTATAAAAATAAATTAGTATTTTCTGCATTAAGAAATGAAAATGTATATCCTGTTAACTTAGATTCTTTAGTTTCTCAAAATACTTCATGTTTAAGTGTATTTCACAATGAGTCTTGGCTTTGGCATAGAAGACTAGAACACTACAATATTAACTCCCTTATAAAGATAACTAGAAAAATTTTAGTCAAAGATCTACCTAAACTAGAGTTTCCAAATGATAAAGTGTGTAATCCTTGTCAAAAGGTAAAACAACACAAAATTTCATTCAAACCAAAGAAAGAAGTTTCAACTTATAAACCTCTCGAGTTGGTTCACATGGATTTATTTGGACCAATTGTAATTTCTATTTTAAATGGGAATCACTATGTTTATGTACTTGTAGATTACTTTTATATGTATACTTGGACCTTCTTCTTGGCTCAAAAAAGTGAATCCTGCTCTAATTTCACCAAGTATGCTAAAACTGTAGAAAATGTTAGTGGACTTAAAATCAAATCTCTAAGAAGTGACCATGGATGTGAGTTTGAAAATCAAGATTTTGAATCCTTTTTCTCACAAAATGGCTATAGTCATAATTTATCTTCCCCTAGAGAACCACAACCAATGGAGTCATAGAAAGAATAAATAGGACCTTGAAAGAAATTTCTAGAACCATGCTTAGAGAATATGACTTACCTATTTATTTTTGGGATGAATCTATAAATACATCAAGCTATATTATTAATAGAGTGTTGATTATACCTATTCTTAAAAGAACCCCATATGAGTTTTGGAACAATAGAAACCCCAAATTGAACTACTTCATATTCTTTGGTTGTAAAGTTTATATCCTTAATACCCAAGAAAATCTTGACAAATTTTCATCCAATAGTGATGAAGGAATCTTTATAGGATATTCAATCTCTAGTAAAGCCTATAGAGTTTTTAACAAAAGAACTAAATGTGGGGAGGAATCTGTTGATGTCAATTTTGATGATATAGATCCACATGAACCTAATACCTCTCTATAGAATCTTAATGATGATATGTCAAATCTAGACATTAATACTAAATACTATAATCATCTTATAAAGGAATCTATGAAAACTTTTAGTTCTGGAAATTATCTAGATTCAAGCCATAATGAACTAGAACTAAGTGATGAACCTGAAATAACTATCCCTACCTTTCCTAGACCAACTATAACACTTAAGAACAATCCCTTAGAAGTTGTAGTTGGAGATTTAGATAGAGGAACACAAACTATAGCTTATTTGAGAAATCAGGTTGAACATCAAGCTTTCTTGTCACAATTTAAATATAAAAACATCAATGATTCTATCAATGATGAATTTTTGGTGATGGCTATGCAAGAAGAACTTAATCAATTTGAAAAGAACAAAGTTTGGAAACTTGTTGATATACCCAAAGAAATTTTTACCATAGGCACTAAGTGGGTGTTTATAAATAATGTAGATGAAGATGGTAACATAGTTAGAAACAAATCTAGATTGGTTGCATGGGGCTATAGTCAAGAAGAAGGAATTGAAAATGAGGATACCTTTGCACCAGTAGCTACACTTCAATCAATTAGAATCTTTCTTGCATATGTAGCACATCTAAATTTTAAACTATATCAAACGGATGTCAAGAGTGCATTCCTAAATGGGTATATAGATGAGGATTTGTTTTGTTCAACAACCCCCAAGTTTCATAAATCCTCACTTTCCAAATCATGTTTTTAAATTATCAAAAGCTTTGTATGTTTTAAAACAAGCTCCAAGAGATTGGTATGATAGATTAAGTACTTTTCTTATTTCCAAAGGTTTTAAAAAAGTTATATCTGATCCTACACTTTTTATAAAATTAATTTCAAATGATGTTTTAGTAGTTCAAATTTTTATAGATGATATTATTTTTGGATCTTAGAAAAATTATTTATGTGTTGAGTTTTATAAAATGATGCAAATTGAATTTGAAATGAGTTTAATGGGTGAACTAAAATTATTTCTTGGATTTCAAATCTTCAAAAATAAATATGGTATTATTTTAAATCAAAGAAAATATACTAAATATATTCTAAAACATTTTGTCTTAGACATCACTAAAAGTAGTGACACTTCAATGAGTACTACTTATAAGTTACATCTTGATGAAGATGGAAAATATGTTGATCAAACCACTTATAGAGGAATGATTTAAAGCTTACTATACTTAACGGCTACCTAATTTGATATTATATTTAGTGTATGTATGTGTGCTCATTTTCAAGAAAACCCTAAAGAGCCTTATTTAAATACTCACTACCACAAAACTAGGTTTCCACAGCGCCACCCTTTATCAGCGTAAAAAAAAGTACTCATAAAGGGGGGACTTTATCAGCGCTACAAAAAAACGCTGATAAAGGGTCACTTTTAACAACGCTTTTTATGTTTCAAAAAAAATCATGAAAAAAATATATTGTTATATGAGTATATTTATAATGGTATAAATATAATATATATTTTTTAAATATGTTTTAGATAAGTATAAATAGACTATTAAATTTAAAATATAATAAATTTAGTGAAAATGGAATTAAAATATTTTAAAAATATTATTAATTAATTATTTTCTAATTATCATTGATTAATAATAATTTAATAACAATTATAAGAGACAAAAAATCAAAAAAATAATAATAAAAGATCTAAAATAAGTTAAAAATGTAACTCAAACTTCAAACAGCCATAACTTTTCATTAGGGTGTCTGTTTGAGCTCTACATCATACCAAATCGAAGCCTGCGACGATCTCTACTTGATAGTAGTTGAAGAAAACCTTCTGTCACATTTTGAGAGGCCAAAAAAGGCCCAGAAGGCCTCCAAAACTGAGTTTTTAGTCGGGATACCCTGATTTTTTAACATTCAACTAAGTATAAATTCTAATCCGGATGTCTGTTAGGCCTGTAATACATATCATATCGAATATTGTTTTATTTTACTTGATTTAACTGGTTTTGGAGTTGAAACAGGCTTCTAGACTAGAATTTATGGTCATTTTAACATTCTATGGCTTTTCAAATACATACATATATATATGTATTTATTCGTAAATATATATGTGTCTGTGTATGAGTGTGTGTCTGTGTCTGTGTGTGTTTTATATAAGTGTGTATGTATTTATTTATTTATTTATAAACACACATAAAAACATATTTTATAAATGTATTTAAAACTAATCTTATAAATATATATTAATATACAAATAAATATACGGATAAACAATTATAACTAATATATATATATATATATATAAATATATATTAATATACGAATGAATATATATATATATATACTAATATATGAATAATTATATATGTATTAATATAACTAAATATATTTATATTAATATGAATCTATATTAATATACGAATAAATATAACTATATATATATAAATATATATTAATATAAGAATATATATATATATGAATAAATATATATGTATTAATATAACTAAATATATTTATATTAATATGAATCTATATTAATATACGAATAAATATAACTATATATATATAAATAAATATATATATCATTAAATTAGGGAAAAAACGAAATGGCTTAGTGGTAAATGAGCAGGCGCACAAGGGGGAGGTCGCGGGTTTGAGTTTGGGTGGAACCAAGGAAGTGCCCACATGTGGGGGATGCGCGATAAGGGAAGCACGGGAAAGTGTTAGGCTGGGGGTCCCCCTAGCGCTGATAAAGGGGGGTCCAGTGCTGTTAAAAGCTCCACCCCCCCCCCCCCCCCCCCCGCATGATATAATTCTTTTTTTTTTCCTTTTATCAGCGCTGATAAAAGGTGCCTTTATCAGTGATTTTCTGAGCGCTGATAAAAGGGACCCCCCCTATCTTCACCTCGATTAACAGTGCTTTTTTTAGCACAGTTAATGCAATTTTCTAGTACTGATAAAGGCCATATTTGTAGTAGTTACTATTAAAAGGATTTTCAAATACCTCAAACATACACCCAATCTTGGACTGTTCTATCCTAGAGGATAATCATTTGAGTTAGTTAGCTATTTTGATGATTATTTTGGTGGTTTTATGTTAAATAGAAAAAACACCTATAGAACATGTCAAATTTTAGGCAAGTATCTAGTGACATGGTGTAGTAAGAAGAAAAACTTTGTTGCATTATCTACTTCTGAAGTTGAATTCATAGCTGCTGGTAGTTGTTGTGCATAAATTTTGTAGATTAAACAAACATTACTAGACTATGGATATCAATTCAGACATGTTTCTATAAATTGTGACAATAAAAGTGCTATTAACTTTTCAAAGAATCATGTTTCACACTCCAGGACAGAACATATTAACGTAAGACATCACTTTTTGAGAGACCATTATCAAAAAGGTGATATCACTTTGAAATTAATTGGCACTGAATATCGGATTGTTGATATATGCACTAAAAAATTATATTATTGAAGGATAAGTTACATTATACATTAATTAGGGATGATAAGTTTTAATTGAAAGGCTTACGTTATTGAACTCACTGTTTCACAGGTAATGGTTTCACTTTCACGGTTTCACAAGTCACTGTTTTACACTTGTCATCTAAACATTACGGTCGCACCGTTTGGAGTCACACTGTAAGGATCACAACGTGACAACCTTTTTTGGTCTCGCCGAAAAGACTCGGTTTTTCTATTTTCTTTAATTTTATTTCCCATATCTCTGTGTTTATTATTTTATTTTATTTTTTTATGCATTTTTTTTTGAAGTTTGGACTTCTTGAATGATAAAAACCATATATTTTCACTTTTATATTCACATGAGATTTCCTCTCTTGAAACCCTTGCCTTCCAAATCTCCTATTATCCTTCAACTCTTTCTCCTTCTTGAACCTCGCGTTTTATGCCCAGAATGAAGTGAACCTCTTCGTTGGCTGCTAAGAAGTTAAGGTATCATAAGAAATAACTAAAGGTACCACGAATATCACCTGAAGGACCACGGAATCCTGGTCTTGTAAATAGAATAGTAATGCCTGAAGAGGAAGTATGTATGAAGTGGACACTGTCAAGTAAGTCACTAGTCTTGAAAGTTCTTACTGAACAAGGCTGGTTGGATTGGTTTACTAAATAAAAATGACCCATTTATCCAAAATGTGTTTCTTAGTTTTATCAGTATGTCTAGTTTTCATTTAGTGTAGAAGATGACTTTGTTGTAAGAAGCTGGATTAATGGGAAAAGGTGTAATTTTTCCTCGAGGTTATGGGTTGGGTGCCTAGGGATACCTCTTGAAGGAATATGTGAGGATCATCAGTGAGAACCTCCACCTCCCAGTGATATTTTCATCTTGGAATAAGCATTGGGAAGTCTAACTAGAAATAAAAAGAAAATAACGGAAATTGTTGGTGAGTTGGATGGTGAGACAAGGTTTCTATTTAAGTTTTTCCAGAATCTTATTAGTCCAAGGAAAGGGTATTTTGATACTCTTAAGTATAAAGATTTATTCTTGATACATCTTTTGAGGAATGGACACAATATTAATCTGCGTAAGTATATTATACTTCACATATGTGAATTGATCAAGACAACTTAGAAGTCTACCTATTTGTTCTAATCAAGATTAATCTCTGCAATGCTATATTCTAAAGGATTGGTTGGACCGAATGAAGAAGTCATCAAAGATTATGAGTTCTATATCTCAAAGGATACAATCAAAATGATGAAGATAAGCTGGAATATATGCAAACAGTCTTGGGTATAGGACAATTAAAGGCTGTATGAAAAGTCATATCCCATTGAAAATACCTCAAGGTCTAAGGAAAAGCATGACCCTGGCCAAGAATCGGATCAGTTGGTGGAATACCCACTACTACAAAAACGGGTGAGGGATGCCCTACCCCTTTATCAATGCTTATTTTAGCAGCGCTAATAAAGGGGGGCTTTATCAGCGCTGAAAAAAATTATATTTCAAAAAAAATCATGAAAAATAAATTATTTTTATATAAGTATATTTATTTGTATATAAATACAATATATATTTTTTAAATATGTTTTATATACGTATAAATATACTATTACATTTAATATATAAGAAATTTAGTGTAAATGGATTTAAAATATTTTAAAAAATATTATTAATTAATAATTTTCTAATTATTATCGATTAAAAATCATTTAATAACAATTTGTAGACACGAAAAATCAAAACAATTAATAAAAGATCTAAAATAAGTTGAAAATGTAACTCAAACTCCAAATGGCCATAACTTTAGATCCAAGTGTCCATTTGAGCTCTACATAATATCAAATCGAAGATTGCAACGAGCTTTGTGCGCTAGTGATCCAGGAAAAGCCTCTGTCACATTTTTCATGGCCAAAAAGTCCCAGAAGGCCTCCAAAACTGAGTTTTTAGTCGGGATACCCTGATTTGTTAACATTCAAATAGGTATAACTTCTAATCTGAATGTTCATTAGGCCTATACCACATATCATATCGAATATTGTTTCATTTTCTTTGATTTGATAGGTTTTGGAGTTGAAACAGGCTTTTGTATTATAAGTTCTGATCGTTTTAACATTCTATGGCTTTTCAAATACACATATATATGTATTTATTCATAAATATATATGTGTCTGTTTGTGTGTGTTTCTATGTGTGTGTCTGTGTGTTGTTTATATATATGTATGTATGTATTTATTTATTTATTTAATTATAAACACACATACAAAACATTTTTCATAAATATATTTAAAACTAATCATATAAGTATATATTAATATACATATAAATATACGGATAAAAATTATAACTAAATATATATATATATATATATTAATATACGAATGAATATATATATACTAATATATGAATAAATATATTTATATTAATATGAATCTATATCAATATTCGAATAAATATAACTATATATAAATATATATAAAGAGATATATCATTAAATAGAGAAAATAATGAAATAGATTGGTGGAAAAGGTGTAGCCGTGAAATGGGGAGGTTACAGGTTCGAGTTTAGGTGGAGGCAAAGGTGGTGAGCCCGTGTGAGGATGTGTGGGAAGGGCAGTGCGTGGGAGACCTCCTAGCGCTGATAAAGGGGTGGTCAAGCGCTGATAAAAGATCTCCCTGTGCATTATTTAATTTTTTTATTTTTTTTATTTTTTTGACTTTTATCAGCGCTTTTTTTTAGCGCTGATAAAAGTGGCCTTTATCAGCGCTTTTTGGAGAGTTGATAAAAGCCCCCCCCCCCTCATATTAACACTGAGCTTTATAGTGCTTTTTTAGCACTGTTAAAGCCCGTTTTGAGTGATGATATAGGTCATTTTTGTAGTAGTAACTCAAGTCAAGAAGAACAGGATACATAAGCTGCATCTATGGACAGAACTATCTTAGAAGAAGAAGAAAGAGGATTACCTGAAAAACAAGTTGATGAAGAAATAGTTGATGAAGGGTTTGTTGATAAATAAGGGCCTACTTCTTGTCTATAAGAGAAATATGTTCCTAAGTAACATCTAGAAGAAACTATTGTTTAGAAAGGTCTTACAGTTGTGGAAAGGTCTAAAGAACATGTTAAGACAAAATTAATCATTTCAGCTGAAGAAATAATGGACCAAGCCTTTCGGAAAGCGATAACAGAGATGGGTGAACCTGATTGTAACGCCCCGACCCCAGAAGCCCAGATCTGGTGCATTATTTAAATACATTGGCATGATTACAAGGAATCAAGTCCTGAAGGACGATCAGATTAGTAGTCTTGGAAAATAAATTACATACATGAACGTTACATTACACATTCAAACATAAAACAAAACATAATTAATCCATTGAGAACGCCATTATTCCCCTATAATAACCCTACATATCAAACATAATACACTTCTTGGAATCCTAGTAAAACAAACATAATAAATTGGTGATCTTAGATGCTCAGTAAGGGTAAATAATTTAGTGGAATCTATAAACATTTAAGGCAAGATTTATAATAAAATAATAGACTTTTTAAACATAAACTTGAACATAATATAGATAAAATACATCAAACATTACCATATAAACATGAACATGGATATTCTACTAGTTGAATAATCTCATTTAATAATTAATTTCATAATGAGGGAATGCCTAACATCGGACATCATTACCACATAGTCAAGGCCTCGTGCCAAGACTAAAAGTAAAATTCTTGTCAAGGCCTTTTTCCAAGACACTAGTTTGTCTCAAAGACCTACTAATAATCGATTTCTTTACCATACGTGTTTTAACTTGTTATTCTTGATCGTATCATTTAGATCATGATTTAAATACTTCCAGAATATAAAACATTATTTATATATAATATATATTTAGAATATAAATATGTATAATAGATAGATATATGAAATTGAAAACACCATTTATGGAGACGGTAGGCCATACGTACGCATAAACGTTGTTTCCGTTTTTATATCGTATTGAATGGAAGTGAATAAGATATATGTAAGTACATATATATATATATATATATCCACTAGAATTATTATTTCATATATTACATACTTATTAATAATATATATTTTTGTAATCATCGTTGAATGGTGAACCTTTAAATGAATCTCATCGCGTCGTGGAGACGGTAAGTTGTACGTACACACGAGGGACGATATCATTTCCTTAATGATTAAAAGGTGTAGAATTGGATGGTATATTAATTTTATAGAGAAATTAGCATGTTATTTTAATTATTCATATACATATTACTCATCCTTATAACCATCCAAATAACATAGTGTTGAATAACAAATTACACCATGGCGTGCAGACGGTAAGCCGTACGTACGCACGCATTGTGACATTTTCATTCATAGGATGGATAGAATAATGAGTAAGGTTTTACCATATTTATAATAACATCACAGTATGTAGAAATTACTGGAGTTATTATTTTGGTTTATAAATAACAAAAAAAAAGAGAAAGTGGAATACAAAAAGAACTTTGAAAGTGGTAATAAAATAATTACCTCTTCTTTGGGTGTTTCCTTTTTATTTGAACAAAAGGTCTCCTTAGGTAAGATTTATACTCAAGGTAAGGCCTCTAGTTTGGAGTTAGGTAAGTTGGGAGGATATTTGGTCAGGTTTTGGCCGAGAAAAATGGATTTGGAGGTGTGCTTTTTAGAGAAGGGAAAGTACCTTTTATAAGAGAGGTTAGGGTCACTTTAGGAAAAGTTTGAGAATATTATTTTATTATAAAATCATTTTAGGTTTCTAGTGGCTCAAAATTTATTTATTTCTAAGATAAGGTGGGTATGGGTCTAAATCCTCTCAACCATTAGGTTTTAGACAAGTTTACGTCAATATATTAACCCTATCTTTTAGATTTAACTCTTAGTTAAATAGTTTAACTTTTACCATGTCCTCTTGTATTATTATAATAAATGGTTAATAAACTTACTATAAAAAGCCAATATAACCCCAAGTGGTTCTTTATTGATATATATAACCTTATATATTTACTTTTTTGAAACCTTAGTTTTTTACAAATATTATATCAATTAATAATATAGTATTTGTTTTAAAAACACATTTATGTTAATTTTGAAACTATTTAGTATTTTGTTTTTGTTAAAGTCATAACAACTCTATCACTTGAAAAAAAATTTGTTTAATCAACTATAAAATGTTATATTAACCTATAAATTTCATGTATGGCATAAAAATCCTCAATTTACATTTATTTTTATATTTATAATATCAATTATTTTAATCTTTCATTGATAAAGTAATTACTGCATCATCATTGTGTCATAAATAAATTTAATTATTTAATATCTAAAAATTAAAAATAAAATACCATTATATAGGAAAGAATTTTATATTTCTAATGAATATTTATAGTCTAATTTATCATATGTATAACCCTATATTAAAAATGGTTTAGTTATTAAACTTTGAATTTAACACTTTTAACTCTTCTTTAAATAAAATAATAATAAATGTCCTAATCTAATCCAAGTGTACATAAAGGATCATATTTTATTCCTAATGTTGGTTTTGGTCTAAATACAATTATCCAATAGAATTAGTAAATGTGTTAGGATAATTATAATATCATTTTTACCTTTAATTACTCTATTTACTTTTAACTGTGGTAAATAAAAGTCAAAAGTTACTATTCAACAAAAAATATTTTCTTCTTATTGAACCAAATTTTACTTATTAATGTCAACCATGTCTCTCGGATTTTTGAAATTCAACTCACAAAAGTGGTAAAAAAAATTTATGCAAATTTGCAAATGTGCCAAGTAGGTGGGTAAAAGACGTTAAAAAGTTCAATAAAATTTTATAAATCTAATTTTATTATAAAATAACTCCAATTAATTAAATTGAACTTATATAGTTATTATATATTTTTTTTGACTTAAAATAAATTTAAATAAATAATTAATTATTTAAATAGAAATCTGGTTTAAAACAATAACGCAGTGTTTTTCACTATTCATCAAAAATTGAAAGTTTTCAGAAAAATACCAAAAATTCACACTAAGATAATTTTGATATTCAGAATTCAAAAATAAATTATATTTTACAAAATTCAAAACATAAATGTTTCATTAATTAATTTAAAATTAATTCTAGTTGTCAAAACCAAAAGGCGGGTTTTTAAAAGGTAAAAACTATCAAAAGATTGACATGTGTTTATGCCAAATTTAAATGTGAAATAACTTATAATGAACTAAATTGTATTAAGCGATAAAAATATAATATAATTATACTTTAAAACCATTAAAATTCATAATTTAAGAGTATAAATTATATCGATTAAAAAAGTTGTTTTCAATTAAAATTTAGTATTTTTCATTGTTCATCAAAATATGAAAGTTATCAGAAAAGTACCAAAAAATTATCCAAACTAAATTTTTATATCCTGCTTCAAAAAAAGAATTTAATTTCATTAAATTGAATATATAAAAGTGTCAAATGTTGGTTTTAAAAAGGGTTCGCCATTAAAAGGTGGTAAAACTGCATTTTTTGAAAAATACTTCTTTTATCTGAAAAAAATGAATTTTTTCTTATATTAGGTCTAAGAAACACATAATATGGATTCTATAATTATATATAGTATATAAAATATAAAATTTAGTTAATACTATTGATAACTGCTCTTTGAATGGCTAGTTTGGTAAGTGGTGGTGCGCTCGAACTCGGTGTTGCGTGTAGCGCAAGTTATTGAATTACTTTGATGAGATAATGTACTATGAAATCTTGGGGTGTTGCATTGTCCCCTCCTCCAATAAATTTCATCCTCACAATTTGAAGTTTTTCTTCAAAAATAAAAGGTTAAAAATATAAAAATACCTTTGTGGAAAACCCACATCAGAAATTGGGTCAATTAAATTTAGTCTTAATAAAAGGGAAAGGGAAATGAAAAGGTCACCACTAAATTATGATCTATAATAGGATAACATTGGTGGAAATTAGAGACACATAATTGGAGGGAAAACATAAATATTTATATGGATTGATTGAGGTCATCAATCACAAACAAGTGTAAAATTGAGGGCCTCAAATCCATCAATCTATTATGATTTAAAATATCATTGGTTCAAAAAAAACATAAGGTATTAGGATAAAACATTTTTGGTTTTAAGATCCCTTTCCTAAAGTTTAAGAATTAATTTATTCATATAATAAGAGGAAACAAATATATAACTGACAAGTAGAGTTTCATCCTTCAACTAATTGCTACCACAAACTCATCTTTCACACCAAAAGATAATAGAATTCTAAAATATTCTATTTATCTTAATCGTATAGGGTTCCAAAAATAATGAATTTATAATTCATTTGTCAGACTATATGAAAAACTACATTACACAAACTAGGACATCACGTAGAACTGTGGTAGGTGATGCACCCTTGTCTCCCTTTGGTTGTGGTTTCAAGTCTCGCAGCCTTTTCGGATGCGATGGGTTTTCGCCCAATCTCCGGGTTGTCCTTTTTATAACAATTCAAAAATAATCTTAAGAAATGCTTTAACCTAAACAATAGTATCCAATTTCAAACTTAATTCATTCCAACCTTTAGACTTATCCAAAATACTTCTGTTCAAACTCACAGTCCAAAATTTATAAGGAAGGTAAACAAAATGAAGATCTTTTTTGTCACATAATAACATATGAATACCTTCATCATGTAATATTTTAAAACATGGTAACACCCTAAATTACCATAAAACCTTATTGATTACATCCAGGCTCCCTTATTCCTTATAGAATACTCGATATACTTCTTATATCCAAAAATGTTGTAAACTCCAACAATAATGGAATAAACAAACAATTAATTAGTTTCAAAGTAGTCAAGATATCGAATATAATTTATCCAAATCAATCATATCTTATTCCAAAGTCACTACCTCAGTATCAAACCCATTTTAAGGTTTATCTTTCTTTCAACCATGTATTTTCCAAAAAGTTTAACTTGCTATTGAGTCACATTTCTTAGAACCATATAATCTCAAATCTTCAATTAAATGGTACTGCAGTACAATCCTTATTTATTTCCATAATTCATATAACCAGTAAATCGTTGATACAACACTCAAATGAAATAATTATTTAATAACAACATAAGAACACTAGTCATTCTTCTTCATCTGTGGTAGTATCATAACTTAATTATTATCCAATATCATCATTTGGCGAACACTCTGATGATTTGGACATTGATTCACGTATTGTCCCAACTCCTTGAAGATGAAGCATTGTACATTTGAAACATTTTTCTTACCCTTGCAATCACGTACTTGGTTTCCTTTTTCTCCACACATATAACAAACTCCCATTCCCTTCAATCTTTTACCATGGTGATTTTTTCCACACTTATAACATATGGGAAAATCCTTCTTTCCCCTCTTCCCTTTATCCATATTTCTATCTACTATCCTTTTCTTCTCTTACTCCCCTTCAAATCCATAGGACTCAGAGAATTCTTTACTTATCTTATTAACACATGATATTATTTCTTCATATGATGAGAATATGTGGGAGACTATTTCCATTATAAATATTGGATTAATACTATGAAATATATGATCCTTCTTACACTTTGGATCATGCGTATTGTTGGAGTTCTCATTCTTTATACTGGGAACCATTTCTAAACAATGGCATACACTAGATTAGTTTATAAATCACAATGCATAATTACAAACATGTAAAATACCTAACGTAAATTGAAAAGATTATGCATATGACCTATAATCATAAAAAAATGTTTTCTTTGAGAAAGTATTTACTCTTGAATCCTTCATAATGGGTTGTAAATAATGTGTTAATTATCCTAAGCATATCTCCTAGGAGTGTCGTAACCAAGAGTGCAGCAAGGCCCATTGTCGTGTACCAGTATACCCTAGGTCAATCTCGAAACTCCTTGTATGAGTTTTCACTCCTAGGTATATCTGTGTCAGAGCCGCCTCTACCTTCTCATATCCAGACAGGGATGTATTGCTTGTAAAATATATAAAATCTCTACATTACCTAAATTCTATGAAGTTCTTCTATACTAATCCTCAAAGTTTATCTTAGGGTAATGTTCTTTAATCAGAGTTTTTCTAAATCTAGTTTCCAAGGTTAGTACTAAACTTACTCTGATACCAAATGTAATGCCCCAACCCAGAAGCCTAGAGCTAGTGCATTATTTTAATACATTTTCATGATTATAAGGAATTAAGTCCCGAAGTACCAATCAGTTTAGCAGTCTTGGAAAATAGATTACATACATGAACATTACATTACACAATCAAACATAAAACACAACATAAATAATATTTGGATAATGTCATTATTCACCTAGATAAACCCTACATATCAAACATAATACAGTTCATGGAATCCTAGGAAAACAAACACAAGAAAGGGGTGAGCTCAGATGCTCAGTAAGGGTAAATAATTTAGTGGAAGATGTAAACATTTCAGGAAATATGTGTAATAAAACAACAGCCTTTTTAAACATGAAATTGAACATAATATGGAGAAAATAAATCAAAAATTACCATATAAACATTCACATAGATATTATACTAGTCTAATAATCACATTTAATAATTAATTTCATAATTAGGGAATTCCTAACGCTGAAAATCATTACCACATAGTCAAGGCCTCATGCCAAGACTACAAATAAATTTTTTGTCAAGGTCTTGTTCCAAAACACTAGTTTGTCTCATGAGACCTACTGATGCATCTAGGGGCTATAGTAGGCCCCACCTGTCACTTACTAAGTCTACTACATTCCTCATATGAAAATGTAGAAATATAACATAAACATTCATATTAAAACTAGCATAAGAAATGTCAATAGTTCAACCATAAACCATGAAAGGTATAAAAATATCACATACACAGTCAAACATATCATAACTCATTCGATGAAATATGGAATATTGTATTATTATAAATCAACTTCAATCAATAACAATATCCTGTAAACAATGTTGACATAGTTGAAAATGATCAGTACAACTTTTTGAGTGAAATATCCATTTTTGAAATCATTTAAAAGTCACACATTTATAATGGAAGTCATTTAAAAGAGATTTTTTAATCAAAGTGTCCCATAACACTTTTAAACTTTTGAATGTAATTAACATTTTAAATTAATCATGTCCATATAAATAAATCCTTAAAACCATTTTGAAAACATAGACATTAATGAGAAAGATTTAGAAGAATAAATATTTAAAACATTTAAAATGATGTTATAGTTAAAGAGTAACTTAAATGAATCATTTTGAAATTTATTTTATGAAACATGGGATTGTATTAACAAATATGTCCCAGAAAACACTTACACATAAACAATCTTGGATAATAATGAGATTGAGAAGTTAACCCTTACCTGGAACTTTCCTTTGGCCGAGGGTACGTTTAACCTCCTATTTAATGACCATAGTACATCATTAAATTATATAAGAACCATATTAATATTTATTATATCATAAATGATTCATTTATGACTTTATAATACCCATTTAATAATTATTTCCATGTTAAATTAACATTTTGCGTAATAATCGGTTTCTTTATCGTACGTGTTTCAACTTTTTATTCTTGATCTTATCATTTAGATCATGATTTAAATACTTCCAGAATATAAAAAATGATTTATGTATAATATATATTTAGAATAAAAATATGTATAATAAACAGATATATGAAATGGAAAACACCGTTTATGGAGACGATAGGCCATACATACGCATAAACGTTGTTTCCATTTTCTTATCGTATTGAACGAAAGTAAGTGAATAAGATATATGTAAGTACATAAATACATACATATATTTATATATATATCCAGTAGAATTATTATGTCATATATTACATACTTATTAATAATATATATTTTTATAATCATCGTTGAATGGTGAACCTGGAAATGAATCTCATCGCGTTGTGGAGACGGTAATCCATATGTACACACGAGTGACGATATCATTTCCTTAATGATTAAAAGGTGTGGAATTGGATGGTAAATTAATTTTAAAAATAAATTATCATATTATTTTAATTATTTATATACATATTACTCATCATTGTATCCATCCAAATAACATAGTGTTGAATAACAAATTACACCACGGTGTGGAGATGGTAAGCCGTACGTACGCACGCATGGTGACATTGTCATTCATAAGATGGATAGAATAATCAGTATGGTTGTAACATATTTATAATTATATCATAGTATGTATAAGGTACTATATTTATTATCTTGTTATGGAAATAATAAAGTAATAGAAAGTGTAAGAAGAAAATAACTTTGAAAGAGGTGATAAAATAATTACCTCTTCTTTGGGTGTTTCCTTTTGATTTGAACAAAAGGGCTCCTTTGGTTCGATTTATTCTCAAGGGAAGGCCTCTAGGTTGAAGTGAGGGAATTTGGGAGGATATTTTGGAATTTTTTTATGATCCAAATGGATTTGGAAGTGTGATTTTGGGAGAAGGGGAAGTACCCTTTTATAAGAGAGGTGAGGGTCACTTTAGGAAATGTTCGAAATATTATTTTATTATAACATAATTTTCGGTTTCTGATGGCCCCAAATATATTTATTTCAAACATGAGGTGTTTATGGGAATAAATAATCTCAACATTTAGGTTTTAGACAAGTTTAGGACATCATATTAACCCTATCTTTTAGATTTAACTCTTAGTTAAATAGTTTAACTTTTACCATGTCCTCTTGTATTATTATAATAAATGGTTAATAAACTTACTATAAAAAAGAAAATAGAACCCCAATTGGTTCATTATTTATATATCTAACCTTATATAATTACTTTGTCCAAACCTTATATTTTTATAAATATTATATCAATTAATAATATAGTATTTGTTTTAAAAACACATTTATGTCAATTTTGACACTATTTGGTATTTTGTTTTTGTTAAAGTTATAACTACATTATCACTTAAAAAATAATTTATTTACTCAACCCAAAAATTTTATATTAACCTATAAATTTCTTTTATTGCAAAAAATACTCAATTTACATTTATTTGTATATTTTTAATATCAATTATTTTAATCTTTCATTGATAAAGTAATTATTGCGTCGTCATTGTGTCATACATAAATTTGATTATTTAATCTCAACAAAATTATAAATAAAATACCATTATGTAGGAAATATTTTTATATTTTTAATGAATATTTATAGTAAAATTTATATTATGTATAACCCTATATTAAAATTGGTTTAGTTATTAAACTTTGAATTTAACACTTTTAACTCTTATTTAAATAAAATAATAATAAATGCCCAAATCTAATCCAAGTGGACCAAAAGGATCATATTTTATTCCTAAGGTTGGTTTTAGTCTAAATAAAATTATCCTATAGAATTAGGACATGTGTTAGGGTAATTATAATATCATTTTTACCTTTAATTACCCTATTTATTTTAACCATGGTAAATAAAAGTCAAAAGTTACTATTCACCAAAAATTATATTCATATTATTGAACCAAATTTTACTTTATGATGTCAATAATGTCTCTTGTATTTTTGAAATTTAATTCACATAAGTGGTAAAATTACATTTTATGCAAATTTGCAAATGTCCCTAGAAGGAGGGTAAAAGATGTTAAAAAGTTCGATAAAATTTTATACATCTAATTTTATTATAGAAGGACTCTAATGAATTAAATTTAACTTATATAGGTATTATATATCTATTTTTATTTAAAATAAATTTAAATAAAATAAATAATTATTTAAATAAAAAGTCAGTTTTAAACAATAACGTAGTGTTTTCACTATTCATCAAAAATTGAATGTTTTCAGAAAAATACCAAATATTCACCCTAAGATAATTTTGATATTCCATATTCCAAAATGAATTATATTTTAAAAAATTCAAAACATAGAAGTTTCATTAATTAATTTGAAATGAATGCCCATTGTCAAAACCCAAAAGAAGGTTTTTAAAAGGTAAAAACTATCAAAAGATTGATATGTGTTTATGTCAAATTTAAATGTGTAATAACTTATAATGACCTACATTGTATTAAATGATAAAAATATAATCTAATTATACTTCCAAACTATTCAAATTCATAATTTAACACTACAAATTATTTCGATTAAAAAAGTTTTTTTCAATTAAAATATAGTATTTTTCATTGTTCATCAAAATATGAAAGTTATCAGAAAAGTACCAAAATTTTATACAAACTAAATTTTTATGTCCCTATTCTAAAGAATAATTTAATTTCATTAAATATAATATATAAAAGTGTCAATTTTTTGTTTTAAAAAGGGTTCACAATTAAAAGGCGGTAAAATTACATTTTTGAAAAATACTTCTTTTATCTGAAAAAATGAATTTGTTCTTATATTATGTATAAGAAACACATATGTATTATAAAATTATATGGATTATATAAAATTCAATATTCAGTTAATACTATTCATAACCGCTTTTTGAGCGGCTAGTTTTGTAAGTCATGGTGCGCTCGAACTTGGTGTTGCGTGTAATGAAAGTTATTGAATTAATTTGAAGAGATAATGTAATATGAAATCTTGGTGTGTTACACTAACATTGATGCAAGTCAGGAAATAGAGTAAGATATTGGTTCTCTAACTCTAATATCTTATGAAAAAATTTAGGGGGAGAAAAAACCCATTCTAGAAAGTACTCAAGTACAAAGCTCTATTGAGATAAGTCCTATAGACAATGTGTATAAATTCCCTAGCTATTTTGATTTATCAGACCCTCAAGTGGTCTCAATGAGAGATTCGATATTATAAAATCTTTTCAATTGAAAATTTTTTCTCTACCTGGATTAACATCTGCTAAGGATCTGGAAGCTATTATGGTTTATGAACCAGAGATTGCACAAGAAGCTCCGAGCTATGTAAACCTTGAGGACTTAAAAGTGTCTGGTGAAAATATGTTGGATGGATTTGAGAATCTTTTAAAATCCCAAACTCTTCCTATAACTTTTCTAAGTGAACAAGATGCTCATCTGCTTTTGGAGAAGATTATTTGGAAAACTCAACCTCGGATGTTGCATGAAATTCAAGAAATAAGAATTGAAAATTGGCAGCTAAGTGAGGAAGTAAAATATCTAAAGTCTTTGGTGTAGGAACAGAAGAAATAGTTTGAAACTGTTGAACCTCATGTTACTTAATTCAGCATAGAAGATGCTGAAAATATATCCAAAGAGGTTGAAACACTGATCCAACCAAATATGGTCTCTATTGTTGAGAAAATAAGAGAAAACAATGACAAGTTGGAAGAAGAAATTCTAAAATTGGCATCATAAATGGATGCCTTGCCTGGTATCTTCAAGGACTCTATTGAAACTATTGTCACAAGTCTTCCTACGCCATTTGCATCCACCTCTGCTCCTTCCTCCTCATCCAAGCCTACTCAATAATCTCAATTTTCATAAAGTGCAGTTCTGAGAAAGGTTATTCAATAAGATCTTAAATCATTGAAAATTCCATCTGTTCAGGAAAGCCTCTCCAAAATTTTTAAAAACAGTGAAAATGTCTATGACATGGTTTAACTATACTCTAAGGAAGCTTCTACATCCTATGATTAGATTACAAAGAAGGTGGATTTATTCTCCAAAATAATTTATACAAAGAATTAATTGACAAGTCACTTCAAGTATCTTACAGAGAATTTGAAAATTCCTCTTGTAACTCAAGTGTTTATGGACCAAGTGCAGAAATTAAAGAGTCCACACCTACCTTGGAGAAGTTTATTGAGAATAAATATGATTTCGAGAAGAAGATGCAGTATGGTGGTGAGGTCGTCACTAATTTCATCAATTTATTGAAGCCTTATCTCCATGTGCAAAACACTGCTAGAGTGTCTCTGACAGCTGCTCCCTTGAGGCCTGGTTCAACCACTTATTATTTGTCTGCCTTTTACCCTGCTACCATGTCTATCTCTCAGGATCTAATCCAGATCTAACCTATTATTATTGAGCAATCCTTGCCCCAATATTCGACCAAACCCACTCTTTCACCTTCTTTTTTTGAAGGTGTGCCTATTCCTTCTCTCACCATTGGATCACTCTCAGTTACCACCTCCTCTTCTGCTCTTGTGGATCCTCCTACTGATTATGCCAAGGGAAAAGAGAACTATACTACCTATGAAGAGAAGTGAAGGATGTCTATTTGATAGGAATGTTAATTATTTTGTATTTTTATCCTATGCATGTACTGGATCCTATCTTATTTTTAAATGGAATTTGTCTTATTTTTGTTTGATTTTAGCCTTACACTTAATTTGTGCTTTTTATTTTCTTTTTAATAATCCCAAAAGGGGGAGAAATAAGAAAGAAAGTCTTATCACGTTTTTTATAGTTCATACATGCCATTATTTGTAACCATTAAAAAGGGGTTGATTTTTGGAATCCTCTTGTTTGATCATGCTTTAATGCTCACAAATCATGCAAATCATGATAATTATGATAATCATCTTCTTATGAAGAATCTCACAAGTTATGGTTAATCCTGTAATATTATGTTTTATTATACCAAAAATTAAGTTTAATCCATTATGTGAACATTACTACTTAAGATTGTTTACAGATATTTGGCTAAGTCTGAGAAACTGTAAGTCTGATACTAGTTCTAGATTTTGGAAATGTCCCAGACACCATGACCCAGACACTGTGACCCAGAAACCGTGACCCAGACACCGTGACCAAGACATTGTGACCCAGACAACATGACCCAGACACCATGACCATGACATCGTACTCCTAGATATCGTGACTCAATCACCGTTCAAAGTTTTAACAAAGGACTAGACACCGCTACCAGAGACACAGTGATTCTGACTCTGCATCTCGTGATTCTAACACTGCATCTATGATACTGGTTCCAAATCTCAACGCAGTTATGGCACTGTAACTATATCACCAATCAAAGGAGAAGGAGAAGACATTGTTTCCTAGTGACACTATATCCAAGTGACACCATTTCTAGACAAACTGTGACACTATTATTTAATATATATTTTTTCATTTTCAATTTAATTTCTAACGGTCATATTCAAGTAATTAAATGGAATTGACATCATTAATGTTTCTTTTTAAACAAGTCATTGATAGTAAAAGGTACTAGGTACAGAATAAATGCATCATGTCAGCTTCAACATGTGCTCCAAAAATTAAAAGGAAGATAAACATGGCTCAAAAATATGTAAAAAATCAAATAGTGAAAAGGAAAAGTCATGCTTGCAACAACATACCACTAAAGAACACACGAATCAATCTCGATCCCAAAAGTTAGAACTACCGTTGATCAGATCCAAAAACATATTCACAATATCAACTAAAATAATAACACAAGATACGTAGTTCACATAATTGAACTGGAAACCAGAGCACCAGACTTGAGATACTATGTTTTTTACAAGAGGACTTTATACTTGTATCTGCTTCATCCTATAAGTCTAGAGGTGCATAGAATAACATTCACATCACTTCTAATCCTTTATCATCATCCTTGATCTGTTGTGTACTATTTATATCTTTCGAGTAGTGTGTGTGTGTGTCTGTATTAAAACACATAGTTTATCCTATATTAAACTGAATGATACAAGATATCCTTCCTCTCACATCTTCTTACATATGTTTACTCCCACAGATTAGTGTGGAAGAGATCCTTTTGTGAACTGGTTGCTTATTCCCATGAAGAACAATGAAAGAGGTTGTGTGACCTAGACAGTCCTGTGTACTTTTGTTTACCCCAATCCATGGTGTGCATCAAGTTTATTAACATAATCTTCTTGGTGTCAGGTGATCACAAATTGGAGTGGATTAAGTCTCAGTTTGGGATTGAACCACTTATTTTATCTGCTATTTATTATAATTTAGTTTTTCTCTACTTTGTTGTATGTTTCAGAAAACTAGATTTTACTTTTATAGTTAGTCTTGGATAGAAGTTATAACTATTTTTCCATATTATAATATCTTTAAATTTTGTATCAATAACTCACATTGATATTAATGAGAATTAATAATTCTTCTGAGAAGTTATTTTAATAGTTAAACAATTATAACTGTATTACCTTAATTAAATGGCATGTATTCATTTTTATTAGGGAATATTTTTAAGTGAATTTTTAACAGAAATTTTTATAGATACTCAATTCACCCCCCCCCCTCTTGAGTACTCTACTCCGACCAAAAATGCAGTATTTGAAAAAAAATAGTATTTTTACTATTCATATAAAATTGAATTTTCTCATAAATTTATTAAAAAAATACCCTTGGTCAATTTCAACATTATGATTTAAAAAATGAAGTTGATTTTATTAAAATAATTTTCTATCATTGTTAATTTTAACTTTTAATATACAAGAAATTATTTTTATGAAATACATTAAAATAAAATTTATTTAAAATTGCATATAATTGCTTTTAGTTTTTAACCTTGGTATAGAATTAAAATAATTATATTTTACTAAATTAATCATGATAAATATTATTTTTATTACATTTTATTATTTTGTGGTCAAATTACTATTTCAACGCTCAAGTTACTATTTCTAATAGTTAGGTTACTATTTTAAAGGTCAAATTACTTTTACAATGGTCATATTACCTACTATAAATGCTTATTCATTCCTTCATACATCATTCACTTAAATTCCTCATAATAATCTGTATTTTCCTTTTCTAAAATGTCGATTGGTTGACTAATATTTTGTTTCTTTTATATAGTTTTTTTCATGGGAGCGATGATTCTAGCAGAGCAGGATGATATGAATTTTCCTATTCTAGTTGTTCTATTTCTTATTTTCTGTCCTATTGTAATGTTGTGAATTTTCATGGGTTTAGTAGTTAACTAATGTTATGATTTTTATTAATGAAATAAATTTTTTTTCTGTTTTTTGTATGTGTATAGTACTATGAAATATAATATAACACATATTCATTCACGAAACAAATATAATTTATAAAGTCTGATTCGTTACATTCTTCCCTCCTTTAGACATTTTGTCTGTAAAATTTCATTTCATATCCTTGATTGATAATAGATGAGTGTACTTATATTTCATTGTTTCTTTAGGTTTTCATGTAACCTCTTTATATTTATGGCTCCACCACAACACTCTAACAAGGTGATTTATCTAATTGTGTAGAACTTTGTCTCTACAATCCAAGAATGTATACGGCTTATCTTTATAAGATAGATAATTCCCTAGTTATACTAGTTATGGATTCAATACATGTGAGGGATTAGGTATGTACTTCCTCAGGAGATAAGTATAACACATCATGAACTTGAGTCATGTTTGGTGGAATTTCTAGTTGATAGGACACTGCTCCTATGAAATCAATGATCTCAAAGGGGACAACGTACCTAGGGATAAGATTTAATTTCTTTAAAAAATGAATAACTCTCTTCCATGGTGATATTAAAAGGAAATATTTTCCTCTAACTTCAAATGCTAAGTCACTTCAAAGGTTGTTAGTATATCTATTCTACCAACTCTAGAAATAATTTATATATTCTTATATGGATTGAAACTTATCTATCATTTCTATCACAAGATAATTTCCAAGTAGATTCAATTTACCAACTTTATCCTAATATATCGAAGTTCAATATTGCTTCCCATATAGAGATTAATATGGATCCATTTTAATACTCAAATGGAATCTATTGTTATAAGAGAACTCAACTAATGGGAGATATTGATCTCGTGCTCCATTAAATTACATTGAGCAAGATTACAGCATGTCTTGGAGTTTCTAAATGGTTATTTTAGATTTTTCACCAGTTTGGGGGTGATAAGTCGTACTAAAATTCAATTCAATATTCAGACCATGTTGAATACTTATCTAGAATTCAGAGGTGAACCTTGAATCACGATCAGATGTGATTGAATGTGGTTCCCCATGAAGTCTCACCACTTCCTTTCAAATATCTTAAAATTTTGTTCAAGAGAGAAATGTTCCTAAACAATGATGAAGGGGGAAGTCTTGGTGAGTCGATCCACCGCACCCCATATTGCATTTCTTATTGTGGATGTCTTCGGGAGACCATTGACAAATTATATAGTGATGTTCTCTTATTTCCATATAGGTATGGGAAATGGTGGAACCATCCCCTCATACATTGTCTTTCTTCATTAACTTTATGACACAATAAGCACTTTGATATGTACTCGACAATCTATTTCTTCATATTGTCCCACCAGAAGTGTTATCGAAGTTCTCAATACATCTTAGAACTTCCACGATGGATGGTTAAAGATGAGATATGTGCTTTATCCAATAGATGTTTCTTTATCTTAGGTGAATAAGACACACAAATTCTAGTTCCAAATCAAATTATACTATCTTCATCAATTTGTAATTTATGAATATTACCTTCCTTTATTGATTCCAAATTCTTTTGAAGCTCTAGTTCATCCCTTTATGACTCCTTGATCATCTCTTTGACGAATGGTTGGAAAATAATTTGGGAAAGGTAGGATATATTCCCTATTGTTATGATTTCTAAATCCATATTTTTCATATCAATGAATATAAGGTCTTTCTCAATCTACATCAAGGATAGAGTAGAATGTTATTTTCTATTAAAATCATCAGTAACATTGTTCATTTTTCTAGGATGCTACTGAATAGAGAAATCATAGTCATCGATCAGCTCTGACCATATTTCTAGTACATGTTGAGCTCCTTCTATGTGAATATATACTTTAGACTCTTTTTTTTATATATATGTCACACATATCACCATAGAGTTTTTACTATCAAATCATTAAATCAAAGATCATAGCTGTTAACTCCAGATCATCTGTTAGGTAGTTATTCTTAGAGATATTAAACTATTGTGAGGCATAGGGTGTCGCTTTATCATTTTTCATGAGTATACAACCCAATAATTTCTTTTAATAATAATTTCATATAAATAAACCCTTCTACACTTGATGGTAGTGTGATTACAGGTGTAGTGATTAGCCTCTTAAGATTCTTAAAGATAACCTCAAATTATTACATCTAAAAATACATAATCCCTTTTTATATTAACTTAGCTAGTGGCAAATAAAATTGTGATAAATTTCTCAAAAAATCATCAATAGTACCCAAGTAATCTATGAAAACTGTGGATTTATGTGTAACTTGAGGATCTAGGACATTCCTCAATTGACTTTGTTTTTTAGGGGACCACATAAATTCCCTCGCTTATAACCACATTTCTTAATAATGTGATTCGTTTTATCCAAAATTCTTACTTTCTAAACTTAAAATATATTTTCTCCTTCCTTAATATCACCTACACAATCCTTATATTCTCTTCATGCTCCTTATTTATCTTGAATTAAATGAGAATATCATTAATAAATACTACCCAAATTTTATTGAGGTAGTATTTAAAGACTCTATTTTTAAAATCCATGAATATTTTAATGGAATCAGTAAGTCTAAAGGGAATGACTATGAACTCATAGCGACCATACCTTGTACGGAAGGTTTTCTTCTAAATATCTTCCTTCTTAAACTTAGTATGACAATATATAGAATAAGATCCAACTTTGAGAAGTACTGATCTCCTCAAAGTTGATCAAACAAGTTATTAATCCTCAGCAGGGGATACTAGTTCTTTATGGTGATCGTATTGATCTCCTAGTAATTGATACACAGCTTCATTGGTTCATCCTTTTTATTGACAGAGATCATAAGCACACACTAAGGAAATTCACTAGTCCATATAAACCATTTGTCCAAATTCTCTTGTATCTTCTTCTTTAACTCCTCCAATTCGATTGAGATTATCTTATAGGTGAATTTAGATATAGGAGTGGATTTGGGTGTAAGATATATTGAGAACTTGACATCATGATCTAGGGGAAATTTTAGAAACTCTTGAAAAAATATATTAGTGTATTCCTGATAAAATACTATTTTATTGAATATTTTATTGATAATAAATGAAATAATTTCCTCTCATTGTGCTAAATATTTTAATTTATATAATATTTAGGATTATATCATTCATTTGAAAATTTGATGGAAATTTCAATATTACCATTTTAAAATGAATTGTAGTATTTCGGGACATGGCAGCTAGATCATGAATTTGAGTGGTTTAAATGGTCCATGAAGTCAAATCTGGACTAGATTCAGCAGATTGGATATCACTTCAGTGTTTTGGACGTATCTTCTTCATCCAAGATTTTATTGGGCCCAAATTTAGAGAGGAGATCTAAGACCCAATTATTAACAAATAATCCTTCTAGACAGATGTCTAATTCACACGTTTTGGAGGTCAAAGATGTGGTTCAAGTGGGATTAAAATCTTTGGCCGAATTTAAATTTCACACTAAAAAAATATTTGTAAGCCTAGCCCTCCAAAACTCTATTTAAATGGGATTTTAACTCTTTTGGAGGTCTGTACAAGGATTTGGGAAGGTGTGTCTGAAATGTTGGATCTTGGGAACCCCTCAAAACTATTATAAGAAGCAAGGCCTTGTGCAAACATCTCTTCCAAGAAGGATCTCCTCTCCCACCTCCTCTTTGTATTTCTTTTCTTTCATGCTTGTATCTTGAGTTTTTATTCAATTAATATTCTGTATTTTTTCATATTCATATTCTTTTTTTTTCTTATTATTCTGGAATATAATATTGGAGATGATATTGGGTGTTCCCTAATCAATTCATTTCTTATGCAAAACGTCACCATGATGACAACTCCACCCATGGAATAGTGATTTCTTTCATAGTTGATCTAATCCCTACTCTCTTAATTTATTTATTTTGAATCCATAAACATACTTTAATTCATAAATTGTGATCAATTAATTGAGTTTTAATTTCTAAGTTACTCAATCGACTTTCATTTTACCACATGGTCGAGCTTGTGCAAATCGTGTGAGTGAAACCTCAATTGAAAAATCTATTCAACATGGGATAGAATTGTAGGGCTCAAGTATCATACCAAACTCAATTAATTATAAACTCTAGGGAGGAGATGTTTCCCTAATTTTTCACTGACTATAAGTTGGCCTTTGGATCACAATCAAGGTAGGGTGCTGCTATTAGATGTCCCAAAGTTAACCTAGGGATCATTTTTTTTAAATATTTGTGGTCTTATTAATTTACGTAGGGTTAGGGGATTGACAATACTAGGGGATCATAATTTAATTAATTGTATTCATATGGGATAATGATAAATTAATGGTGAATGGGATATATTATATCAACAACATCTTCTCATATAAGTGTTTTTAAAGAAATTTTGTCTTCAGATTTTCTTTCTCGTTTGTTGTTTAGTCTTTTGTCTGAGAGTCACTAAAACACCCCCCCAAAGTGTGTGTCAATTGTTTTAACTTATTTTCTTGTTTTATACAAGCATATTAAGAGTTGTTTAATTCACTTCCTCCTTGAGAGAACAACCTAGGTCACCAACTATGTTTCACTTAGTAAAATCACAAAAAAAATTGACAGCATGCATGACAATGCTCATCAAATTGGCATTGTTGCTAGGGAGGAAAGTAATTTATTAAACAAATTAGAGGTATTTATTTTATTTTTCATTTAATTATTTTCTTCTCCTTATTCTCTCTTCTTTCCCTTTTCTCAATTTTTTTTCTCTTACTCTCTTCTTTTATTTTTATCAAACCAACTCAAACTTTTTTTCTTTTTATTATCATCCACTTTTCTTCATTTCTTTCTTATCTTTAATTGATTTATGACCCAAACTAATCCTTAAGATCTCTTATATCTTGACACTAAGATTGAAATAAACCTTAGGGATCGAATTAGAGATTCTCAGTTTACAGGAGGTTTTAACATTCTGCCAGTAGGAGAATTCCTCCACTCCAAGAACATTGAAATTGGAGACACTTCTATATCAAACCTAAAACAATAACCAATGGTTGAAAATAATAACAATGAACTTAATTGAACCATTCAAAATTTCGATACACCTGATATTAAATATCAACCAAATTATATTGCATACCCAAATCTTGATTCAGACTTTGAACTAAAATATATAATTATTCATCTTCTTCCAAAGTTTCATCGATTATCTGGTGGGGATCCAAACAAGTATTTAAAAGAATTTAATGTGGTTTTTTTTACCCTTAAACCTAGAAATGTTTCTGAAGATCAAATAAAACTAAGAGCATTCACATTCTCACTTAATGTAGATGTAAAGGAATGGATGTATCATTTACAACCTGAACATGTAACATGCTGGAACAATTTGAAATGTCTTTTCATGCAAAGATTTTTTCCAGCATCAAGGACCACTTCTATTCGTAAGGAGTCCTGGAGGATCAAGTACGGCCAAGGGGATTCAATGTAAGAGTATTGGGGGTGATTCAAGAAGTTGTGTGAAATGTTCCCACGTCACCAAATTAGTGAGAAAATCCTCATCCAATACTTATATAAAGGACTCATGCCAATGGAAAGAAGCATGGTAGATTTTGTGGCTGGAGGAGCATTGGTGGACAAGACAACAGTAGCTACACATGTATTGATTGAAAAAATGGCCCAAAACTCCCAACAATTTGGTGATTCAGGAACACCGCATGTCAGGATTGTACATCAGGTAAGTCCTTATTCTCTTGAGAGTCATTTAATTGATACCAATTAGGAATAATTGACCATTATGGTGAGGCAGATTTCTTTGGCTCAAAAGAAATCGCAACCCACTCCTTCGAGGCCTTGTGGCATTTTCATGGAAAAATACCACTCAACTGATTGTTTCCCCCAATTACAAGAGACAGAGGATTGTGCTTCCATATTTCCTGGGAGATCATATCAGCAACAGCAATAACCACATCCCCAAAATAAGTTTGATTCCTTTTCACCAGCATAAAACCAAGGGTGGATGGATCAATCGGACATGAGGTGTGAATATGGACAAAAAAAAAGGACTCCCTTTCATCAAAACTTCTAACAGCCTCCCCCTTACCAACAGGGTTTCCCACAACCCCAAAGGAAATTTCAAAATCAAGCATAAACAATTAAACAACAAGGTAATTTACAATAAAAGGTTGATTCTAACATTGATGATCTTTTGAAACAAATTGTTCTTAATTAACAGAATGAGTTGAAGATTAAAGGTTCGGAGCAGAGGGAGTTGAAGACTCAAATGAGCCAGATTTATGCTACCCTCCATGAACTAGTAAGTAATAATTCTGTAAATCTACCTTCCCAACCTACTCCAAATCCCAAGGGGAATGTTAGTACCATCACATTAAGAAGTGGGAAGCAAACAACTGATACACCAGCACCTATCATTCCACCAAGATTCACCACAAATACAGAGAACCCCAATTCCAAACCATATGATGAGAAACCTAAGGAGAAAGATAATGGTAATAAAAAGATTAATGATGTTCCTCCTAAACCCCTTCCCTTTCCAAATAGGGTTGTTCAGACCAAGAAGATGGCTGAGGAGGCAATGAAAAAAGAGGTTTTGGACACATTCAAGCGTGCATAGATAAACATTCCCCTTATTGAAGACATCAAGAAAATCCCAAGGTATTTGAAATTCTTAAAAGATATTTTTACCAATCAAAGAGGGATCAAGAGAAATGAGAGGATCAATCTTGGAAGGAATGTGACAGCACTCATTACACCAACTCTAGTAATGCCAACAAAGTGCAAGGATCCTGGGATATTCAGCATCACATGCACCATAGGGGAGTTACACTTTTCTGATGGTTTATGTTATTTAGGAGCTTCCACAAATGTGATTCCTCACTCTGTATTTTCTTCTTTATATGTTGGTGAGTTGAAGCACACACGAGTAGTGGTGCAGTTGGAAAATACAATTACAGTATATCCAGCGGGAGTCCCTGAGGATGTACTTGTTTGGGTAAGAGACATGATCTTCCCAGCATATTTCTACGTGATTAACATGGAGTATGATCAGGTAATTTCACATGCTCCCATTATCTTAGGTAGTCCCTTCCTCAAAACTAAAAAACTATCATAAATGTCAATTAGCGTACACTTTCCATGGATTTTGGAGATGAAGTTGTAATATTTAATTTTATGGAATCTGTGAAGTACCACTTAGAGGACCATTCTGATTTTGTTATCTCCTATTTTGAACCACCAAATAAAAACCCCATGGAATTTTATTGTCCTGTGCTTAGAGATATTATGATTATTGGTTCTATTTTGATGTCTAAGAGTACTTCCACACCTATTTATAATGCACAATACTCTCTTAGATTTTATTTTGAAATGGATTCATATTTTGATTTTAATCATGTGAACTCTGATTATGAAATGGATGTTGAGTATGAAGATGGATTTGATGCTTTATTCTTTGATTTTGATGATGTATATTTTGATACTGATGTTTATTGTGCACATATTTTTGTTCAGTCAATTTCTCCACCCATACAGCTCCCCCTATTTTGGAACTCAAGCCATTTACACCTAATCTCAAATAATCATACCTTTTGAGAGGTAAAAGATTACCTGTTTTCATTCCATACAATGTCTCTTTTGAACAAGAAGAAAAACTTCTGAATCTTTTGAGGGAGAACATCAGGGAAATTAGGTGGACCTTGGGTAACATAACAGGTATTATCCCCTCCATTTTCATGCATAGGATTATTTTGGAGGATGGGGCTAAACCAGTGAGGTAGCCACAAAGGAGACTCAATCCAACCCGTTTGGAAGTTGTTAAAAAATAAGTTGAGAAATTGCTCGAGGCAGGTATAATATTACCCATTTAATATTCCTAGTTGGTAAGTTCTATTCAGGTTGTTACTAAGAAAGGCGATGTTACTGTCATTCAAATGAGAATAATGATTTAGTTCAAATGTGGGTGTAAAATAGTTGGCGTGTGTGTATTGATTATAGGAAACTATATCAAACCACTCACAAGGACCATTTCTCCTTCTCATTTATTGATCAAATGTTTGAGAGACTAGCTGGGAAAACACACTATTGTTTCTTGGATGGATTTTCTAGATATTTTTAGGTTTCTATAGCTCTGTAGGATTAGGAGTAGATAACATTAAATTTCTATTCAGCACATTTTCCTACTAGAGGATTCCATTTGGACTTTTCAATTCCCCAGGTACCTTCCAGAGATGCATGGTGAGTATTTTTTTATTGATACCTTCATGGAGGTATTTATGGATGATTTTACAGTGTATGGATCCTCATTTGATGAATTTATAATTAGTTTGAGAAAGGTATTGAATCATTTCATTGAGAAGAATATGGTCTTGAACTTTGAAAAGTTCCATTTCATGGTAAAGAATGGAATTGTCTTAGGGAATGTAGTGTTAAAACATGGGATAGAGTTTGATAGATCTAATATAGACATTATTTCATTCTTACCCTATCCTTCAAGTGTGCGTGATATTAGATCTTTCCTAGGGCATGTAGTATTTTATTAACGCTTCATCAAATATTTTAGTAAGATTGCTCTTCATTTATCACGATTAATTCAAAATGATTTTGATTTTGTGTTTGATGTTTCTTGCAGGAATTCCTTTAATGAGCTAAAATAGCTTCTGGCCACTCCACCTATCATATAGCCTCCACAGTGGGATCTTACTTTTTAGATTATGTGTGATGCCTCAAACTTCACGATTGGAGTTGTCTTATCTGAGAGGGTGAAGGGATGTTCACATGTGACCGCATATGCTTCGAGGACATTGCATTCGGCCAAATCAAATTACACAACCACAGAAAAGAATTTCATTGTTTTTATATTTTATTTATAAAAATTACATTCAAATTTATTGGTCTCTAAAGTAGTTGTTTTTTCTAACCATGAAGCTTTGAGGAACCTCTTAAAGAATTCAGATGCAAATCCTAGTCTTATCTGATGGATGCTCCTTCTTCAGGAATTTGATATTGAGATAAAGGATAATAAGGGGTCAGAGAACTTAGTGGAAGACCACATAAGTAGGCTTAATCACACACTAGAGGATGACACCTTGGACCAGGTACCACTTCGAGACACTTTCCATGATGAGCATCTTTATTCCATCTCAGGTAGGAATCCTTGGTATGCTAATTTAGTAAACTACCTTGTGGCCTCTGAAATTCCTAAAAATTTAAAGAAACGTCAAGTACAAAAATGAAAGACTGAGTCTAGGTTTTAAGTGTGGGATAACCCTTACCTCTGGAACATTTGTAGTGACAAAGTTATTAGGAGGTGTGTTCCTGATCATGAGTTTGAGTTCGTTCTACAATTCTATTATACACTTGCATGTAGTGGACACTTTGGACCCCAACGGATAGATAGGAAAGTCTTAGACTCTGGATTATATTGTCCTAGTTTATTCCATGATTCCCATGTGTTTTTTAAGTCATGCTCTTGTTTCCAACACACTAGGAACATTTCTAGGATACATGAGATTCCCCAACAAGCCATACTATTTTGTAAGATTTTTGATGTATGGGGCATTGATTTTATGGGTCATTTTTCTAGTTCATTTGGGTTTTTTTATATTTTGGTTGCTTCTGATTATGTGAGTAATTGGGTGGAGGCTAAGGCCACCAGGACTGATGACTCTCATGTTATAGTGGACTTTGTCAAAACACAGATTTTTTGTAGGTTTGGAGTACCGACAACCATCATCAGTGACCAAGGGACACACTTTTGCAATTGGAATTTGGATTCCCTATTTCAAAAGTATTGGGTGACACACAAAACATCAACAAAATACCACCCCCATACAAATGTCTAGGATGAGGTTTTAAATATGGAGTTGATAAAAATTTTAGAGAAAACTTTGCATCCAAATAATAAAGATTGGAGAAAGAACTTAGATGATGTACTTTGGGCTTATAGGATGGAATACAAAACTCCCATCGGTATTTCCCCATTTCGGATTGTTTTTGGGAAAGCATGTCATCTCCCTGTGGAAGTTGAGCATCGGTCTTATTAGGATATAAAGAAATGCAACATGGATTTGGTCCAAAATAGAATTCAAAGGAAGCTACAAATTCAAGAGCTTGAGGATATTTGATTATCTTCATATGAGACCTCAAGTCTCTATAAGGAAAGATCAAAAGCATCTCACGATAGAATGATCCAACAAAGGGAGTTTCATGTTTGAGATAAATTCATTCTCTATAGTTCACAGATAAAGTTGATGTCTGGTAAGTTGTGTTCCATATGGTTAGGTCCTTATATTGTAGCTAATGTTTTTCCTTATGGTGAATTGGAGATAGCATAAGAGGACACTGGAAGGAGATTTATAGTAAATGGGAAACATTTGAAGAAATACATTGAGGGACTTCCAACTGTTTCAGTGGATTAAATCACACTACATGACCCCATCATCACTTGAGCATATCAGGTTGTTCCTAACTCTTTCACTTTTATATTCTTTGTCCAATTTACAATTATACATTTCATGTGCATATATCATCTCATAGGTTCACATTGAGGACAATTAAATATTTTAAGTGTGGGGGAGGGGACAACATTTTGCGGTAGATATTTAGGATTTTCATTTGTGTGTTTTGGGTGTATTTTCTATTAATTGTTTTGTTAAAATTTTCAAAAAAATAATCCAAAATCAAAAAAAAATTGATAAAAACAAATATATCATGTAACATTCTCGTTTGGAATATATGGAAAATTCATGTTTTCAAAATTCATTGGTATAATTATAAGCATGAGTAAGATTTCATCATCAAGGGTTGATTTTTATAAAAATTGAATTCATTGATGATATGAATGATTTTATGATTATAAAACCTTTTAGATTTTGATATCATTATTTGTGATATTTATTCATGGTAAACTGTGTCATTGATTTCTCCACAAAAATTTTCAATAAACGGCGACTTGTGAAATTTTTCCTACTCAATTAAATTTATAGTCAAGTTAGGTAAAAAAATTCATTGGTTGATCCATACATTCGTTTCTCTTATGATCAATTTCATTATGGTTATGAATTGACCTGTGTGTGTGTACTTGTTATCTGAGAGTTGTATGCCATCAAAAAATATGGGTTTTTTCTTGGATAGGTCAAAAACCACTCTTCATTGACCTTTGATATTGTTATAACAATTACAATTAGTGTCGTGAGGAGATCAAACACAGTTTTAGAGTTGATTGTGATATTTTTTCCAAGTGAAACTTAAAAAATGAGGGGAGTGATGAAATGTACAACATATGGGGATATCTAGGTCGGGAGCTTAAGCTTTGACTTTCAAGAATACATAAGTGAGTGGGTCTTGAAATTACATTGCAAAGGAATGTAGAACATGTTTCATGAATTAAACCAGGTAAGAAGAATTGTTTTACTTGACCTGAATATACTGAATAAAGTGTGTGTTTATGAGCTTGGAATGATTGGTGCACACACACATGGAGAATTAGTGGCATGGTAGAACCATGACTTGTTTTTCTATGATTAGTGTTATGAATCTCACTAGATTTTATTTTGACACAATTTATGAGACAATAAATTTAAAATTTATTGATATTGACTCTTGAAGGGATTATTACTTTTCCTAAGGATTGAGAAATTTGAATATGCATACCTTGTCACAATTCTTTTGAATACATGATATGAGGTTTTTCTCAGGAGTCCAAAAGGGTAAGTGTAGGGGAGTTGATAAATCACAATTTTATTCAATATTTTATTGATAATAAATGAAATAATTTCCTCAAATTGTGCTAAATATGTTCTTTTATATAATATTTGGGATTAGATCATTCATTTGAAAATTGGATGTAAATTCCAATTTTACCCTTTTAAAATGCACTGTAGTATTTCAGGCATAAATTTTTTTGTATAAATTTTTTTTATTAAAATTTTGTAATTGTGTTCCTGAATTAATGGGATACAAATTATATTCAGGACATGGGAGCTTGATTTTGAATTTGAGTGGTCTAAATGGGCCATGAATTCAAAACTGGACTGGATTCGGTAGATTCGATATCACTACTGTGTTTGGGCCGTATCATATTCATCCATGCTTAGTTTGGGCCCAAATTGTGATGGGAGCTCGAAGACCCAATTATGAACAAATAATACTTCTGGAAGTATGGCTAATTCATGCGTTTGTTAGGTCAAAAATGCAGTTCAAGTAGGATTAAAATATTTGGCCTAATTTCCCTTTCACACTAAAAAAAGATTTCTAACCCTAGCCATCCCAAACTATATTTAACTGGGATTTTAACTCTTTTAGAGGTCTATTAGAGGCTTTGGGAAGGTGTTACCAAAAAGGTGTCTCTTGGTAACCCTCACAACACTTGGAATAAGTAAGGGCTTGTCCAAAGATCTCTTCCAAAAAGGCTCTCCTCTCCCACCTCCTCTTTGTATTTCTTTTCTTCCATGCTTGTATCTTGAGATTTTATTCAATAATATTCTATGTTTTCCTTTTTCATCTTCTTATTTTTATTCTTGGGCTTGAATCATAGAGTGGATATGAAAATGGGTGTTCGCCAATCAATTCATTTCTTATGAAAAATGTCTCCACGATGAAAACTCTGCCCATGGAAGAGTGATTTCTTTCATAGTTGATCTAATCCCTACACCCTTAATTTATTTATTTTTAATCCATAAAAATAATTTAATTCATAAATTGGGATAAATTAATTTATTTTTAATTTCTAAGTTTCTCTATTGACTTGCATTTGACCGCGTGGTCGGGCTTGTGCAAATCATGTGAGTGAAACCTCAATTGAAAATTCCAATCAACTTGGGATAGAATTATAGGATTCAAGTCTCATCCCATACACAATTAATTATCCACTCCAGGGAGGATATTATGCCCTAATTTTCCACTAACCATAAGTCGGCTTTTGGATCACAATCAATTCAGGGTGCTACTATTGGATGTCCCGAAGTTAACATAGGGATCATTTTTTAAAAATATTTGTGGTCTTGTTAATTTCCCTAGGGTTTGGGGGTTGACAAGATTAGGGGATCATAATTGAATGAATAGTAATCATATGTTATAATGATAAATGAATGGTGAAGGGGGAAGATTAGATCAATTATGTGTTCTCTTATAAGTGTTTTTAAAGAAATTGTGTCTTCAGTTGTTCCTTCTTGTTTGTTTTTTAGTCTATTGTCTGAGAGTCTCTAAACCAACCCCCCCCCAACATGTGTGTAATTTGTTTTAACTTGTTTTACTATTTCATTAAAGCATATTAAGAGTTGTTTAATTCAATTTTACCTTGAGAGAATGACCTAGGTCAGCCACTATGTTGTACTTAATAAAATCACAAAAAAAATTGAGAGTGTGTGTGACAACGCTCATCAATTCCCTCACAGCGTTAATTTCCTAAAGGTTAGAACTTTCCTTTGATGCAGCCATTTTTACAAGATATGATTCTTCACTATTTATCATCACTCATACCCTTGATGGATTATAAAAAGTAGATTCAGGATCTTCCTTACATTTTTATAGGATCAAGGGATGGTTTGAAATACATAAGGAAATTTCCTTTTTCCAACAATTGATGTGAGATATATATAAAGAGATCTAATCCATGCCTAGTATAGCATCAAATTACACCAAGGGAATGATTATGAGATTCAATTTAAGAATCTATCCACATACACTAATAGGAGAATATTCCAACACTTGGTTCAAATGATCACACTACTATGTTTTTTTATAGATACATCAACTACAATGTATTAAGGTTGTGGATAAAAATTTCTATAAAACAAGCGGGATATAAAGGAATTGGTAGAACTAGAATCAAATAAAACTTTTTCCATTCTTGAGTTAATAGGAAGTTTACCTTATATGGATTTATTTTCATGTTCCAAATCAGTGGTTTCAATGGAAAAATATTTCCCTTTCACCTTTATATTTATTGGTTTCTGAAACTAATTACCTACAAATGACCATAATTTAGTGCACTATATTTTATAGTTCCATTTCCCCTTACAGTTGAAGCATGGAACCAAGGGTGGGGTATTGGGAGGTGCATTTCCTCCATCGCATAGGTCATATTCTTCATGTATCTTCGATATTCATGAGCTTTATGGCCTTATCTCCTATACTTAAATAATTTCCTTTTCCCTTTATAGTAATTACCATGATATTATTCCCAAGTATTTGGATTATGGGTGGTTGGATCTTATTTCCTCCTTTTTCATTTGATCTTCCATCATGAAAGTTAATTTTTCTCTTATTATCTTCACGTACATAAGACTATTCTCCAAACTCTATATCAACTTTGAGAGAACATTGAACTACTTATTTTTAACTCCCAAAGTCTCAAATAGATAGAGACATTTGAGGGTTTTGTTTTAAATAACTAAAGAATGTATCTATTTTTCTATAGTTATTGACAAAAAATCTAGAATTATGTTCATTCTAACATGTATGCATAAATCTCAACAACATAATTGTGAACAAATCTAGCATCACGACCACACATAATACACATAATATCATGAGATGTATCACATTTACTAATTAATTTGAGTTCTATATAATTTTAGACCCACCCATCACATCATAAATTGATTATAAACATGCATTCCACCTTAGAAGAGATCTTATAACAATCATAGTCATGAAATGAACCCATGGAAAGGAACGGGTTTCATAATGGTTTTATAAAGAATACTTTCATGAATAATCTTTGGGGTTCCCAAATGAATAATTCAATTCATATTTTGGAATAAATGTTCATTTTTCATTAAACAAGAAACAATTCAAGAGGATTCAAGATATGTTTTTAAAAAATAAATCCATTTTTGAAAAATCTTCTAAATTAGATTAGAAATAATTTTGATAATTTATGGAAATTTATATCCCAAAAAATAAAGGTTAAATAAAATTTAAAGTAAATATTTAGGATATTATTGAAATTTACATACTGGAATAAGTGTGAAATATGAGATAACCCAGAAGAAAGAGTTGGGTTTAAGAATCCCCTTACCTTAAATCTAGATTTATTTCATCACATTTCCACTACCTATATAATAAATTTAGGATTATTAAAACATGGAACCAAAAGTTAATTATGGTCATTTTTTCACTATTTATTAATTGTAATCATTGTATTATATTTCTTATTCCCCATTATTAATAGTGAAATGTTTTTATATCATATTTTCTGTAAAATATCCCATATTATTTCAATTTTTCTATTTTTTTAAAGGTAATTTATATATAATTAAAATTAATTCTAGGAGGATAAAATAAATTTAATTACATATTTATCAATTATATATAATTCATGTTATCCATCCATGAATTTGGTGATAAGGAGAGAGATTTCATTGTCCACATAGGTCGTTAATTGTACATTGACGGGACATTGAAAAAATAAGAAGAAAGAGAATATTTACATATAAATTTATCCTAAACATAGTAATTAAAATAGTTTAACATAATTAGTATAATTTTTAAATAAATATCAATTAATATTAAAATATTTTTGATCGAAATGAATAGATAAAAGGGGGAAGAGAAGAGAAAATTGAGAATAAAAGTTGGTGAAAACTTACCCTCTTCTTGGTGTTACTTATTTTATATGGCACTAAAATCCTTGAAATCTTGGATTTTAATTACTACAAGAAATAATTAAGTATGATAATATAGTGACCCAATCCTTTTTCATATAGCATTACATAATTCTAAGTGTAATTATACATCAGAGTACAAACCAAGGATTGTTAAGTCTAGTGTTTTGGAAGACTACGTACAAAAAACATAAAACATGGGGATAAAAAAACAATTCTTTATTTAATCTCCATAATGATATCCTAACTTCCTTTGAGCCCTTACATATTCATAGGGAACCCTAGGGAACACATTAATAAAGGGATGAGCTGAAAATCCCAGTAAGGAAATGAATATAAGGATACATCTTAAGCACATGAGTTAGGAGGCATGACATAATGATATCTAAAGCATAGAACATATAGAATTGTATCATATAATCATGTGATAATATAAACATGGAATCATATAAATGTGGAAGAATAATAAAACATTTATTTAGTACGGTTCAAGGCTAACTGCCAATCCCGTTTCCCATTTTAGTACGGGTCAAGGCTAACCATCAATCCTGTTTCACATAGCATCTCATGAGACTTAACTTTACCCTATACATTGCAGCACTATCTGGGCGCACCCATGTCAAAATTTTAATGAATATTCTTGACACATAAATATTATTTCCACATAAATAATCATACATAATCAACCATACATAAACATAAGGGCACCCATGGAAAGAATTGGGTACCACAATCATGACATAAAGCATAACCAATGAGGGTATCATGAAAGTGTCCATGAAAGAAAAGGATTAGAACATACATGGACATTAATAGGGTAAAATAGTATTATAAAATGTTATTTTAGGTCAAACAGAAGTGAAAAAAATAAATAATTTATTTTAGAAACATTAGCATCAAAACATTTTTGTGCGGTTTTAAGGAAAATACTATAGAGATTTTAAAATAGAAAAGGGGAAAATATTTTATATAAAACCAGGGTTGAACCAAAAAGATTTTCATAATAAAAATAATGATTTTATAAATACAATGTTGGATTAAAATATAGGATAGAGTTCACTTGAAATTGGGTAAAAATTTGGGAAGTTCTCTTAAAACAAGTGTTCTTATTGGGAAGTATCGAGGAGTGATTCACTTAAAATCAGGTATATCCCCGAAATAGAATGATAGATGGATTGTAGAACATGATTTTGTAGCATATAAAAATAATTTAGAATTTTTACATAAAAATAAATGACAACTACATTTTGGTAAAAAGAAAGATTGAGCAACCCGAAGGAATAAAGGAAATTCATGTAGAATCCATTACGGTTTATCGGCATGGTATCGGGTGTAACTAAGAGGGATTGATGAGAGGGATAAGGGGTTTATAATCACTTATAAAACATTAGGTAAGTATGGGGGGTGATAAAACATACCCCATCACTTGGTATTACACAAAAAATGCATAGCATATAGAATAATCCGGATTAAGAGTGAAAAGAAGAGGATCCCTTACCTTAAATCCGTTGGTGTTCTCCACTTGTTATTAAAGACCTGAATAAAAAAATTAGGATTATTAATTAATAATTCCAAAACATATTATATATGTAATTGATTTATTATAACCCTTTTTATTTCATTCAAGGAATTCTGGATTGGTTATAAGGTTCAATTTCATTGTTCGGACTCGTTTGTTTACTCTATTTTAAAAGATTGGTCCACTTATATTCAAGTTCGGATAAACATGAAATATGGAAGTGGTTTTATTTAAATTAATTTATATTATATTAGTGAACATCCAGTAGGTTTAATGGTTTTAAATTTATTTTGGTTACTTATATTGAAGTCAAACTATGATATAAAACCATAGTGATAACTGTTTTTGTTAATTGGTGGGTTTGATTACAAAGAACATGTTTTTATTTATAACTTAATACCATTTGTACAAAAATATTACAGAAAAAATAGGATATGTTACATATATATAATCTATTTCAACCATAACAAAAATGGTTTCATGAACATATTTAAAGATGATAATAGAAATTGATAAATTGTTGTCCTTGAATGTGCTAAATTGGCACACCTCAAACGGTGCTTTCATTTATTTCTAACAAAAGGTGAGGAAAGGAGAGAAGATAATGAAGTATCCCATTATCATAATAGAATTAAATTACATGTATTATATTGGAGTTGTCATACCATTTGTGTGAAGGGAGGTGAGGAAAGAAACAAAAAAATAAAAGAACTTAAAAGAAATGAAGGAATTGGAAAGAGGAATTTACCTCTTGAGACTTCCTCCTTTGAGAACCTCTTAAGGGGAGAGGTTTTGGTATTTTGAATAATATAGGAGATTTTGGATGTGGGGGAGGATATTCGGGAGATATTCGGGCAGAATATTGGTAAGGCACAATGCTTGGGAGGAGTGAAGAGAAGTGGAAGTGAGGGGGGTTTATAGTGGAGGATAGGAGGGATTTCAAAATATTATAATCATTAATTTATTATTTCTTCACAAGACAAGGAATAGTAAGTATTCCATGACCAATAATAGTAAATTGGTCATGTGAATTATAACCAAGGGTGGTGACATCATCCATGATTCTAGGAATAGTCTATTTAGCTTATAATGTATATATACAGTAAATTACCGTATTTTACTATTCATAAAAAATTCAGGTATTTTAGAAAAATATCAAAAATTCACCCTAACTAGTTTTTGACGTGTAGAATCAAAAAATGAAGTCCATTTTTCAAAAATAATTTTATAAATATTATTATTTTAATATTTAATTAAAATCACAATTTATTATCAAAAACTAGTTTTAAAACATTCATTTTCTTATTCTAAAGTATAGATATATCATACTTTCAACTTGAATATTATTTTCATACTATCATAGGTAAGTTTACTAGTCATTAGGGTATATCATTATTCATAAGGGTATGTTATTATTCATAAGGGTAGGATACTATTCATCAAAAATTAAGTTTTTCTTATCGGACTCCAAATATCTTACTAGTCACAACCGTGTATATCAGATTTTTGAAATTCCAAACATAAAAGTGAAAAACCTATGTTTAAAGGTCACTTAGCACTTAGTAGTTCATTATGTTGTGTTTTCATTGGATATTATGACATATTTATAAGAGAGGAATTTCGATTTATAAAACATTGGGTCGCTACTGATAAGGGTATTGAGAGAGAGTATTTTGAAAAATATTTGGCTTTGGTGTAAAGTTCTTCCCTGGATTTCACTAAACAGTGCCCCGAGATAGAGGCCACAAGACCTCAAGCATACCTCCCCAAATGCCAGAGGCTACTGACTTGAAGTGAGAGCCTGGAGTGTGTCTATGGGGAGACTATTCCCTCATTGATCAGAGTGGAGCTCAACATTGTATATAAGGCATAATAAACAGCAAAAGCAGTTATAATAATAGATAGTAGTAGAATGATTATAATAAAACATGCAATCTAATTAAATTATAAGCATAAGATGGATAATAAAATATACAATATGATGATCATGTTAATGTTATAAAAAAATTAATGTGAAATGGGAGTGGGATACAGGAATATAATATATGCTAACAAAATACACAAAAAAGGCCAAAAACTAATACAACTAGCATCACGATCATAGCCTTGGTCCTCTACCCCCAACTCCATCTTAGAACTGAAAATCAAACATAAAAATATATCCACTTACCTTAATCAATACCTGCAACCATAAAGTATGTTTGGGTACCAAAATTGGCCCAAGGAGGGTGTGACATAAAATCTCAGTAGTTTGTCACCCACGATGTCTAGTAAAATCCATTAATTCAATATAAAATAAATAGTTTACCAAAATTAATAAATGAAAGTCAGGATAAATTAATAAATAAATAATTGACTTCACTAGGTTCCAATAGGACACTCGTCTAAATCTACCTCCTTTGGCCTAACTCAGTGAGTCTGAACTAAAGGATCCCATAAGGGTGAAGAAAGTGGAAAGGTATGTGAGAAGGTGGATTGTCCCCAATCTTGTGATTGGGATTGGAGAATATATCCCTATATTTCCATAACCAAAGTATCATTTCTCATTTGAAATCATTCATTTACCTTTTTAATTCAATTTAAAAACTCTTTATAAAATATTGAGAGTCACCTTGAGCCCATCCATGGAAATTCAATGATAATTTCCAAGTATCGCTCAAGGGACTCATTAAAAGAACAATTCCAGGGAGTCCTTCTAATGTGACCCAATAATGAAGTCCCATGTGTCAACCCACGCATGGTGTAATAACATCGGGAACAAACCTTTGAGTCCATACTTGGTATCACATGTAGGGGCCCGAGTCTCTCTTGTGGCAAGGTACAACCATCATGACATCGATTCTATCTGAGGGGTATCCCCTAGGGAACTTGTCTCACTATTCTAGAGGTAAAATATAAAACACACCATGATCCCATCCCAAGAATAGCTAGTATTTCCCCCACTATGTTTACAAAGCATAAAAAAATATAACTATAAGTCACGTTGAGCTCATCCAATGGGTCCTTAGTCTAGAACCCATTGTATCTACCATAGCATCAGATGAGTATATGACTTGGTTAAAAAATCCATTCCATTTAACAAGAAAAAATTTATAACATGAAGTTCATATGGGTTAATTCATTCACATTTAATGGTCCATTTATAGCATGAGGTGTAAGGCACTAAGCACTTGGACAATTCATTTAATCAACCATTTCATTCATGGAATGGTATATATGGGCCTAACACATGAATCATCACCCAATTAAATTTAATTAAACATTTCAAAGCATAAATTATAGGGAAACACCCTCATGGGTATTTAAACAACTAAGGACAAAGTTCAATTGTGCTTCAAAAAGAGGATAACACCCATAAGAGGTGACATAACTCAAGGTGATCAACTTAAGGGGTTGATTCTCCACTATCTCAGGTCACCATTGGCATGGTAAGGCTTCTTTTTTAATTTAATTTAACAAATTTTAGGTGACATTAGAATGTTATGGCTCATGACATAATGATGGATATTACATAATGCAAATAAACCAGGTTAAAGCACCTAGACCACCAACCTTAGCCCCATAAAGCTTCCCTCATCCATCATCAGTCTTTGATTCGATCTAGAATGGAATAAATTAGAGAAATCATCAAATGACATGGAAAATGGAGAAAACGGGCTTGAATTGAGATAGTGCAATAGATTACAAAAAGAACTCGAAAAATATGGGAGAGGATTGATGATCTTACTGAGATATTTCCAATAGATCTAATGGTGAGAAAAAAAATATGATGAATAGAGGAGATCTCTTGATCCACAACTCTCAAAGGAGGAGTGTTCTTATGGTAGTATTATGGTTCATCTATTGGAGGAAAGTGGGGGGGAATAAGAAATAGGTTAAAATTTTAATTAGGGGAAAATTGTAAATTCACCCTCAAAACACAGGCACATGACTTGACCACATGGTTGGCCAAACCATGCGCCAACTATGTTCCAGGTTCTGCTTCAATGGGGAACTTTGTATAGTTAGGAGAGTAGATTTCTAACCATGCACAAACCATGAAAAAATCCACTATCAAAAACTACATATGGATTGCATATCCATGTGCCTTGTGTTTCACAATTTTAGAAAAATTGTGCGGCTCCCAGGTCCCCACAATCTACAGCTACAAGGTTTAGGGAAACCATGCGGGCTGGGTAGTACAGTTTCTACTAACCATGTAGCCCAGTCTGCCTCTTCCCATTTTGGGGTTTCGGGATCCGAACAAGCCTCAAACTCACCCAAGACATCCCTGACTTTATTATTAATCATTAATAGGGCCAAAAAATAATTAAATTTGAAATCAAACTATTCGTACCGTTGGAAAAATTTGATAGGTTACAACCTCCCCTACTTAAGTCAACTCATTCTCTAGTTTCCCTTATAAAGGTGGTAGAACTTCATCTGATAAGAGTTCTGGCCACTGTGCATGTACATTATCCTCCCATTCCTAGGTATAATTCTATACACATATATTCCTCTATATCACCAAGACCATAGGAACTAACCTACCTCAGAGAGCCTTCGTTCTCTGATTGATGATGTGTATTAGATGATCCTCGAAGGATGCATCTGCCTCCAGCTCAATATCCTTAGGGTCAAGCGAATGAAACGGGTCAGTATGATACTATCGAAGTTGAGATATGCGGAATATCTCGTGAATATCATGGTATGTATGACATAACTACAACAGATAAGATATCGTCCTAACTCTCTCTACTATATCGAAATTCCCAACATAATAAGGTGATAACTTTCCCTATCTCCTGATTATCCATGACCAAATCTAGGTGATACATGCAGTAAGACCCTATTTCCCGCCTCAAAATCTATAGGTCGACGAAAATGATTGGTATAAAATTTTTTCCTAGACTGAGCTATATCCACATGCTTCTGAATCAATTATATTTGCTTTGAAGTCTCCTAAATGAAATGATGACCCATTAGAGTTGTCTCACCTTCCTCAAACTATCATAAAGGTGAACAGCATGGTGTACTATATAGGTTCTCATACAAAGCAATATAAATTGTTTCTTAAAATATATTGTTGTAGGAAACTCTATAATAGGAATATTCATTTCCAATAAACCTCCAAAATCAATGATGTAGGCCCAAATCATATCCTCCAACACTTGTATCTTTCGATCGGACTGCCTGTTAGTCTGAGGGTGATATATCATACTCAAGCGTACCTATGAACACAGTGCCTTTTTCGACCCTTTAAGAACCGTGAATTGAACCAGTAATCTCAATAAAAAAATGATATAATGGGGAACACTATGAAGGTTCACTATCTCTTGAATATATAGCCTTCTTAGCTCATCAACAAAGAAGGACTTCCAGATTGGTAGGAAGTGTGAAACCATGGTCATTCTATGAACGATCACCCATACTGCATCGGTGCCTCAAGGTGATATTGGAAATACTATCATGAAAACCATGGTGATGTCATTAAATTTTCACTCTGGAATAGAGAGAGGATGTAGAAGTCCAGTAGGTTGTTGGTGCTCTACCTTCACCTACTAATAGGTGGAGCACTAAGTGATGAATCCTGTTATCTATCTCTTCATACCTAGACACCAATACTAATGATGTATATCTATGTAAATCTTGGTAAGACTAGGGTGAAATTCCCAAATAGAGGCATGATACTCCCTTGTCATCTCTTCCTATATATATGAAGGTACTCATATACATCCATGAAAGAGCAGGGTCTCATTTCCATAAACAACCCAACCAAGAGGTGAATTCTCTCTTGTGAAGCTCTCCCTAAAAATGAATCCCTCGTAATCATATAACTACCTCATTAAGACCTTCTCCATAAGGTATTATGTCACTATAGAAGTTACTAAGACTGGTTTTCCTTGTTGTTCTTGATCCTCAATATTTATCTTAGAGAATATCACCATCAACTGCCACTCACTGCTATCCTCCTTGATAGCTTGCACCTAAATCTTCCAACTCAAGGCTCACCTATAGAATTACCCTTTCCAGGTGTGTAATAAACCTAAAAGTAGAACTATTGTAGTTATTCCACCCACCTATTATTCCTTAGATTCAATTCTTGGTGATAATAGATGTATTTGATACTTTTATGTTCTATGTAAATAATGAACTGCTCACCCATCAGATAATGCCTCCAATAGTGAAGGGAATGAACCAAGACAACTAGTTCAAGGTCATGTGTAGGTAATACCTCTAATAAGGCCTTAGTTGGCAGGAGAAATATTCTACAACCTAATCACCTTGCATAAAAACTTCCCCCGGACTAATTCCTAAAGTGTCACAATAAACAGTATTGCTTCTGGCCATCTTAGGTAGAATCAGGATCAGATTTAAAGTCAGTCTCCCCATTAACTATTGAAAATTTGTCTCACAAGATTCATTCTAGTAAAATTTCACACCCTTCTTGGTCAATCCCATAATTAGTATTTCCAAGCATGATAAGTCCTATATAAAACACCAGTAGTACCCAACCAATCCTAAGAATCTACATATATCGAATACGTTCCTGGGATACTCCTAGGAAACCACAACACTCACCTTCTTTGGGTCAACTGATATGTATTCCTCAGATATGATATGACCCAAGAAGTTAACATTACTATTCTAAAAGTGGAATTTACTAATCTTATAATATATTTGGTTCTCTCTTAGTGTACTCATCATGATCTCAATATGGTTGGCATGGTCGTGTCTGGTGTGTGAGTACACTAAGATGTTGTCTATAAAGACTACCACGAAGGAATCAAGGTATGTGTGGAAAACCTAATTCATTGGGTCCATGAGGACAATCGGTGAATTATTCAAACTAAATACCATGATCAGATACCCGTACATACCATACCTGCTCTAGAACACTATATGTGGTATGTCTGATTGCCTTACATGAACCTGAGGGAATCATGACCTCAAATTGATCTTGGAGAAAACAATTGTTCCTCAAATATAGTCAAATGGGTTTTCTATTGCAGGAAAGGGATATTTTTTCTTCATATTAATCTGGTTTATTCATCAGTAATCAACTAACAATCTAATGGTACCATCCACCTTCTTAGAGAAAAGGAATGGTGAACCCTATGGAAATGTATGGGTCTAATAAAACCCTTATCCTCTAGATATTCAAGATGATTCTTGACTTCTTGGAGCTCTGTGGGTGTCATACTATAGGGAGGAATGAACACTGGTGTCACACCTGGAAATAGCTCGATAGTAAACTTGACCTCTCTCACAAGAGGTTGGCCGAAGAAATTATTAGGTAAAACAGCCCTCAAATGATCCACCATAGGAGTAAATTCTACAAGTTGCATTCCCTGATTGCTCATAAAGAGACTGGTCATATGGGATGTCACTCCACCTAGCCCAAAAATCATAAGACCAGATCAAATTTCCTAGATATACCACTCGCAATTATGAATATAGTTACTACCCTCAGGATATGTGAAAGATACCTGATAGTGATAATAATCCACCTAGGCTCGATATGGAATGATCCAGTCCATACTAAGAATGAAATTTAAATTGGTCATCTTAAGGACAAAGAAACTCCATAGAAAATAGTACCCACATATTTCAAGGGGGGCTCCTTACACTATCATATACCCTCTTCTCTAACTCCTAAAAGCATGTCAAGATTAAAAATGCCCCGGAGTAATCTATCATGAAGCCCAAACTTCCCATAGTTGTAGCATATAGAAAAAAGTGTGATGCACCTGTATCAAAAAGGGTTGAATCTAGAGTGGAGGCTACTAGAATAGTAACTATGACTGTAGAAGACCCTATAAAATACTCCTATGGCATAGGATACAACGCATCAATATGGACTAAACCGCAGCCTTGAGATGTTTCCTGATTATCCTAAGTAGGTCCACTCTATTGGTGAAGAAACTATGAGGCATGAAAGCCTCGTCTATGACCACCAGCATGGCCTGAATAGCTTGTAGAAGACTTGATTCCAACCTGATTATGAGTCATTGATCCTACACCTGAATTTGGTGATGGAATAGAACACTTCTCACTTGGAACTGGAGTAAAGGATTAGTAGAAACTCTGAAGGTGACATATCTTGCCACAACCTCATCACTCGATTGGGTTCCTCATAGAGTGGTGGTTTTGTTGTCTATCCTTCCACACTGGTGGAATGCCACGTTAATGTCATTCCATGCCACCTGGCTGGTATCACCCCCACATGTACCCTCAAACTGTCACTTCCTACTACTTCATGAACCACTTCCTTACTTAAAAGATGAACCACCCTTCTTTATGTTTCCTAATTCCCTTAGGTTCCGCTCAGTGATGAGGGTCTAGTTCACTATCTCTGAAATGGTGTTCATCCGAAATATATTCACCTATAAGTGAATGTAATATGCAATCCCATCCTCAAATCACCTCACAGTATTTGTCTCACTACTAGTTAAGGTCAGTGAAAAATGCAGCAATACAATGAAGCGAACTGAGTATTACATCACTATTATATCACCTTGCTGAAGGTTCATGAATTCTCAAAAATCATCTATTTTTAGATTCTAATGGAAGAAGTATATGAAGAAGGATATTTGGAATTCCACCCAAACCATACCCTTATGTCAACTATCCTGAGTAAGGATGTCCCACCAATGCTTGGCAGAGTCACATAGCATGTAGGCTGCAAGCTTGACCCTCCACTCTGGAGGCAACTTGATATGCTCAAATATTGACACCATATCCTCTAACCAATACCCAACTACCTAAGTTCCTCCATCCCCCAAGAAGGTGGGATAATGATATTACCAGAAATCCTAAGTCATCTCTACCATAGAAGGGGTGGGTTAGGGAGAACCCTAAATGTTCTACATGAACTAAAAGAATCTATCATGAAACTAAGAATTGGTTTCCAATGGAAGGTCTATAAGAGGTGACTTAGGTGGAACTATATGAGAAATCATGGGTGGATCAGGCCCCATAATCTATAGAGTATACTCATCAACACTCTCTTGGAATATATCATGAGGTTGTCATAGTGGCATAACTCTAAAAATTTTCAAGTGCATGCCTCAGACAAGATTTATAAAAGATATGGAAAAAAGGTAAATAAGGGTAGGTACAAATCTTTACTATAATCACATTACAACCCTTATCCTACTTCAGGATCTATTTTTGAGTGATCAAAAAAGTCACAGAAATATTATAGGAGACATGGACTACTTCCTACTACTGAGGTTGGGTGAGGGTCAAGGTATCATATTTAACATAAAAGGTTTCCAAGTCATTCTAAAGGTTGTATCCATTTTAATTCATTTGTATATTTAATTATCTTTAAATGGTTGAATTATATGGATCACCACTTCCAATTTATAATAGACATACACCATATAAATTGAAATGTGGCACCCACTTAATCCTAACCATAACACGTTCTAGCCAATGTGACCGATGGTCGATGGCTCAATGTTCCACAAATGGCTGCTTAAGGTACCTTTTTTAACCTATGTTGTAAAACATTGTTAGGTTAAGATAGATACTTTAATTTACAATTGTGTTTTTTGAGTTTTTCAAGAAATGTTATCACAATTCTATATATAACAAAGCCCTTCATAGCTTAACAAACAAGGCACAACCAATAATCAAATGCAATATAGGACATGGACATAGGAAAGTAAATATGGAATAGAATAATGCATGGAATTTTTAAATCCTATGGTGCCTCGTATGATGTATGATTCTAATATTCCCCCATATTATCTGGCTAAGGTTAAACATACCACTTTAATAACATCAACATTAATAAAAATACAAATCCAATGAGTCCCCCAATGGTGAAATCCATGAAACGATAACAGTGTAATCAATAACAGCATTTACCCATCCTATGTAATTTGGGTTCCCGTTGTACGTCGATTAGCTATTCCTAGGAATAGTCTCATGACCAAATATTAATATCCTATTCTCCTTTATAAACCCCAAATAGTAATACAAAATGAAAAAAGAACTTTAATACCACTTTGTAGCATCCTAACTTGGATTCCACTTAGCATCGAGGGCCTAGGTTGTGTCTACAGGGAGATTATTCCATCATTCATCATAGTAGAGTGTTTCATTTTATATAAGGTAGAAGAAATAGAAAAAGTAGTAAAAAAATAGATAGTAGAAGAACCATTACAATAAAACAAGCAAGTTAATTAAATGATAAGAAGAAGCTATATAATAAAAGATATAATATGATGATATGGGTAATGTTATAAAAATGAATATGTAGGGGGAATGGGAGACATTCATATACTATATGATAACAAAAAATGCTAAAAACTACTATAGCTATCATCTTGACCATAGGCCCGGTCCCCTGCTCCCAAATCTATTCTAGAACTAAAAATCAAACATTAGAAGCTGGATGATTCCCTTTATCAATACCTACAACCATAAAGTCTTATTGGGTAAAAAAGGCGTCCCAAGAAGGGTGAGAGATACAATCTCGGTATTTCACCACCCATGGTGTCTAGGCCAATCCATTCGTGAAATATAAAATAAATAGTGTGTCATAATTAATAAATTAAAGTCAGGATAAATAAATAATTAAATAGACTGGGTTCCAATAGGACACTCATCCAAATATATATGTTTCGGCCTAATCTAGTGATTCTAAACCAAAGGATCCTAAAAGGGTGAAGTAAGTGGAAAGGTATGTGAGAAGGTGGATTGTCACCAAACTTGTGATTGGTCTTGGAGAACACGTCCCTATGTTTCCATAACCAAAGGATCATTTATAATTTAAAATCATTCACTTACCATTTTAAATAAATTTAAAATATCTTTATAAAATATAGAGAGTCACCATAATCATGTCTATATAAATTCAATGATAATTTCCAAGTATCACTTGAGGGACATAGTAAAAGAAAAATTCCTTGGAGTCCATCCAAGGTGACCTAAGAATGAAGTCCCATGTGTCACTCTAGGCATGGTGTGATAATGTTAGGAACTAAACTCTGAGTCCCTGCCTGGTATTTCACATAGGGGGTGAGTCTCTCCCATGGAATGGTAGAACCATCGTGCCAGCATTCCCATCCAAGTGGTCTCCCCTAGGGAACTGGTGTCACTCATCTGGAGGTAAAATATAAAAAACATGTTCAACCTGTCCTAGGAATAGCTAGTGTCACCCCTAGTGTATTTACAAAGACTAAAAAATTCTAACTATGTCATGACCCGTACCCCGGGCCCCATTCTAGGACTACCCCAAGTTCTCCTTCCATAGACCTGGGGCTGGTGACTTGCACCGGAAAGGAGTATCCCTATAACGGGAAGGCATTACCTTTAAACCTGTACAAACACACAATCCAAGAACACAATAAAAAGCAACCACGAAGTAAACTGCTATAGTAAAAAGTGTACTAAAATTAAAGGGGAAAGAATATAAGACCAACTAGAAATTACAAGTACAGCTAAAAGAAAAAATAGCTCCTAGAACATCCACTGATGATCTTACCTGAAGGGTAGGTACAGCTCATGATCAGTAGTCACTACGTCATGTCACATCAAATGGTCCACCTTTGAGTATTATCTAGTCCTAGCTCCCTCAGCCTCGATCAATGTTGTCCATCTTCTGCACAAGACACAGTAAGGTACAGGCTTATCCCATGCAGGGTTGAGTATAACAATACTTGGTAAGGACCTCGAGACCTAGAAAGGTCTCCCAGAGTTTCACAAAGGAAAACCCACAAAGAAATACCTCAATCACAAATAAATAAGTAGTAGTCATCAACTCTACTTAGTTATATGCCCATAAATATAATTAATTTCTCAAAATATACTCATCTCATACATGAGGAAACATAAGCCTCCAACTTTTAAGTCATTTTCACAACTGATCCACGAGGTAAGAATACCAAAAAGGTAAAACCACGAAGGTAACACCACGAAGGTAACACCACGAAGGTAAAAGTACCACAAATGTAACCCCATGAAGGAAACACCATGAAGGTAAAAGTAACACAAAGGTAACACAACTAATGTAACGCTATGAAGGTAAAATACTCTGCTGAAACCAGGTATATAACTTAAGTATAGAAGTACAGATGATTAGCTATAAAACTATATCATCTTATTATGTCGAGAGGCTCTGCTGCTAACCCACACAAGATCGATAAATGCTAACCAACACAGTATTGATAGGCACTGACCCACACAGGATCGATAGATACTGAACCACATAGTATCATTAAGTGCTGACCCACACAGGATTGATAGATACTGACCCACATAGGATCGATGTTCTTTCTTCACGTAAAAGCCAGCCACGAGATTCCTACACTAAGCATGCTTGATTCAGGGAGGATCCTCTCCTAAATCCATAATTCATACCTCAACCACCAAAAATTTCCACAAATAAGTATCCCAAATGACCTCTATGTCGTAAAGGTTCCAACGCGATAGACAGCGCGTCAATCGGAAGCCCGGTCTGTAAGTTAAAGGCATTTTAATGCTGAGGGACCGGATGGATTTAGGTTTGATCCAACCTAGACATACACTAACTTTCTCCAAAACTCAAGTGGAGTATATAAAAATTACCATCTCTCTCCAAGGATCCCAGCACCGTAGATGGTTCGTCAAATGGATGTCTGGATTTCAAGTTATGGTCTTTTAGGTGAAACTGGGCCCCGTTGGGTCTGGGTCTAGTCTAACCTGAACGGACCAACCCAAGCTGGTCCGCGGTTGTCCTAGTTAGGCTGGGTGATGGCGGGCTCAGCCCACTGTCCCACGATCCATCCTATCCCACAGAGGCATGGCCTGCAGGAGCAGGGCCCTCCCTAGCTAGCACGGGGGGCGCTCCCCCTTACCTGAATGGCAGCTGTTCGGGAAAAGGGAGTGACGGCGCCACGTGGCGCCACCTGGGCTACTGGGGACCCGTAGGGAGTGGTTCCCCATCCTCCATGACTTTCTATCCATGGACACCTCCTCTAGATGTGTGTCGTTGCACACCACTCCGCCTCTTGCGGTCGGCTGGTGCCAGCTGCTCTGCATGTTTGCCATGGATGATGAGCCATGGCCACCCTCTCCAATGGCACGTGAGGGCACGCCGCCCTCCCTTTCGCACCCAGCTGGAGCCAACTGCTTCTGACCTCCACAGCTAAATTTCGTGGCCATATTCGCTGGTAGTGTGCGACGGCGCACCGTTACCCCCTCTGCGGTCGGTATGTGTTAGTCATCGTCATCACCTCCTTCGTCACCGCCGATTGCCGGCGGTCTTTTGCGGGTCACCGGGTGAGCTCTTGCGGCCTTTTTTTCATCTAAAGGTGCCAACAGACTCCCTGGGATTCCCTATTCATTGCTAAATCCACCGTTCTGGGTTTCTTCCAACCCCAATAAATTGCTCATGAAAAACACGTCAAATTTCAAAAAAAGGCGGAGGGTTTGGGAGTTGTTCGGTTGGCCCACACCCTCTACATTATCTTGAGAGCAAGAGGGTAGTATAATGATACAAAAACTCTTGAAATTAGATTGGAAATAAACCCTACCTCAAGATAATTAGAGAAAATCCACATTTGTGGAAGATTCGATGTTCGTCATTAGTGATTCGGTGGCGCTCGTCACCACTCGCTGGAACCAGTCCCATCCTCCAAGTGGTTGGTGTCACGGTACCTTATTAGAACTTATTCTCTTGGTGAAGTCATCTAATACCCCTCCCCAAGATCCATATAAATATAAGGGGGAAGAGGTGGGTAACAAATTTGGGAATTTATGAGGTTCATTTAATTAACGAACCTCCCAAATTCCAATGATGATGTTAGAAAGATTGAGGAGTCAAGAAAATTAATGGCTTGACATGTCATTGGTCCCACCACCGTCTCTTGTCTATTGGAGGAAATAAAAAAATAAATAATATAACTTTGTTGTTTTATTATACTTTTAAATGTCTGAAAACTATCTTTTCTCTTGACCAACTGCGGTTGAATTGAAGCCTTCCTTAAGCGAATCTCAGCATTACGGATTCAACGGTGCTCTCGGATTTTTAATCCGAGAACCAGTTCAAAAGTTAGTAAATGTTGCTCATGTGTTTACTAAACATACCTTAAAAAAATTATAGAAATTAATTTCGGGCACACTGGGCCTCGGAATCACGTGCCACTAATTTTTGCAGATTTGTAATAATTCCATATAGTAAAAAAAAATTACATGGAAAATACAGGTCTTTATATTCTCCCCACCTTAGGGATTTTCATCCCTGAAAGACACAACATAGACTAAGGAAACATATGGGGGTAATAAGAATGAATCTGAGCCACTTACTCCCATGTGCTCTCTTGTAGATTCTCGTGCTGCAAACGAACACGCACCAGATGGATCGATCGTCCACGAACGACCCGCTCCTGTCGATCCTCAATCTCCATTGGAACCTCTGTAAATTTTTCCCCACCGTCGATGTCCAGATCACCTCAGTTGATGGCATATTATGGATCATTCATGTACCTCCTCAGCTACGACACATGGAAAACGTAATGCACTGGGTTAATCTATGGGGGAAGAGTCGGGCGATACACCACCTTGCCAACTCTGCTGAGAACCTGAAAAGGTTTGATGAACCTCATAGATAACTTACTACCCCTGCCAAATCTCTAAAAACCTCATCGAGGTGATACCCGTAGGAAGACATGGTCTCCCTCCTTGAAATCCAAAGGTCTATGTCTCCTATCAGCATAAGACTTTTGTCTACTTTGTGTAGTCTTCATCTTCTCCTGGATGACCTGCACCATCTCAGTGGTAGCTCGTATTAACTCTTGTCCCATAAGTGTTGACTCCCCTGGGTATGTCCAGCATAGAGGTGACCTACAAGGTCGACCATTCAAGGCCTCAAATGGTTCCATACCGATGGTGTAGTGATAGTTGTTGTTGTACGCGAACTCCACCAAGGCCAAGTGATCCTCCCAACTACGGCCAAAATCTAGGATGAAAGCATGAAACATGTCTTCTAGTGTCGGAATGGTCTGTTCTATTTGACCATCCGTTTTTGGATGAAAGGCGGTCCTCAAATGTAACTGAGTCCCAAACGCCTCCTGTAATCCCTTCCAAAACTGGGATATAAAATGTGCAGCACGGTCAGAGATGATCATCGATGGCGCCCCATGAATCTGTACAATCTCCTATACATAGAGGCGTTTCAAGACCTCTAATGATATCTGCTCTCAGATGGGTAGGAAGTGGGCTGACTTGGTGAGTCGTTCAATGATCACCTAGATGGAATCATATCCCCTGGATGAACGTCGAAGTCCTTTCACAAATTCCATGGAGATACCATCCCACTTCCACTATGGTACCTCTAATGGATGTGCTAAGCCTATTGGAACCTGATGCTTGGCCTTCACTTATTGACAAGTGAGGCATCATGAAACAAACTATGTCCCTAATTTCTTCATCCCTGGACACCAGTGATGACGTTGGAGGTCCTGGTACGTCTTTACACACCGGGATGTACCACCAGAGGGGACGTATGGAACTCCATCAATACCTTCTCTCATAGCGCCACCAGTACCATGGTTCATCCTCTGAAGAGGATGACGTGCTCCCCACCTTCATAAAATCCATCAAGTTCCTATCTTGAGGATATCTCATCACGTCGATCCTCGCAGTCAATGTCCCAAAGTTGTGCCTCCCTAACTCACTGAAGAAGTGGGGGAGTGACAATCATATATTGGAGTTAAGATGCTCCATCTCTATCCATAAAGGATATCTGCAATGCGGCTAGCTTCTATGTCTCCTCACTCAGCAACTATAGACAAGACCTCCTGCTGAGTGTGTCTGCTACTACATTCCTCTTTCCAGGAGTGTAGACTATCTCAAAGTCATAGTCCTGGAGGAACTCTAGCCAACATTGTTTTCTCAGGTTCAGGTCCTTTTGTGAGAAGATATACCTGAGACTCTTGTGATTAGAGTAGACTATAAAACGTTCACCCATCAAGTAAAGTCACCACATCTTCAAGGATAAGACCACTACTGATAACTCCAGGTCATGGGTAGGGTATTTTTTCTCATGTTTTCTCATCTGTTGAGAACCATACATGATCATTGCTCGCTCTTGCATCAGGACACATCCAAGTCTGGTCCCTGATGCATTGCAGTAGACTACATACCCAACGCCCTCTTCTGGTAGCCTCAAGATGGGGGCACTCGTCAGTCCCTGACTCAGATCCAAAAAAATATGCTGATATCTCTCCATCCATATGAATGGTTTTCCCTTATTTGTCAACGCTGACAAGGGTTCCACAACTCTGGAAAAGTTAGGTATGAATCTCTGAAAGTACCCAGCCAACCCCAAGAAGCTCTACACCTCAGTCACAATCCTAGGTGGCTCCCAAGCAAGCACAACATCTATCTTTTCTGAGTCCATTGCAACACCAACCTCTGAGATATTGTGTCCTAGAAAGTGGACCTCCCATATCTATAAATGGAACTTTGAGAGATTACCATAAATTTGGTTCTCTCAGAGTTTATCTAGAACTATCTGCAGATAATAGCCATGCTCCTCCTCTATCGCTGAGTACACCAAGATGTCATCAATGAAGACTACCACAAAGAAATCGAGGTATGGATGAAAGATCCTGTTCATGATTTCCATGAACACTGCATGGGGTTTGGTCACGCCGAATATCATAACCAAGAACTCATAGTGTCCATACCAACATCTGAAGGTCGTCTTCTGCACATCCGCATCTCATACCCTGAGCTGATGATAGCATGATATGAGGTCTATCTTCGAAAACCATTGAGCTCCCATCAACTGATTGAAAATATCATCAATCCTCGGAAGTTGATACTTTTTCTTCATAGCCACCTGGTTCAGGTGCCAATAGTCCACATAGAGTCTCAAACTCCCATCTTCCATCTTGGAAATCAAAATCAGGGCTGCCCGTGGAGAAACACTAGCCCTTATGAACCCCTTCCTCTGCAAGTCCTCTAGTTTTACCCATAACTCACGAAGATCCACGGGAGCAATCTGATATGCTTGTGTAGATATCGGTGTCATCCTAGGGTACAGGTCAATGTAAAATTCTACCTCTCTGCGTGGAGGTAGTCCTAGAACATCCTCAAGAAATACATCATCATACTGGCCCACCACTACGAGATATCTCGGACTCTCAACATCAACTTCTCCGAGGGTAAGGCTATCCAAATGATGAGTGATCAGCTTCACGCTCCTCTGGGTAAGTCCATATTGTGCTACAAAGGTTCCCTTCTCACCGGTTAATAAAAACATGATCCCATCCTTACGGACACATCACACTTTTCAACTAAAATAGTCAATCTGAGTATGGACTGTGGATAGCCATTCCATACCCAAGATAACATCGTAAGGCCTCAACACCGCTACTAGAAGATCCCAGTAGAATATTTCACCTCCTAAAGTGACCTCACACTGCCTGCACCTATGTGTAATCGTCGAATCTTCACCCGTAGGAGTCTATAATCACAAGGATTGAGCCAATGGATCCATCAGAATCTCTGAGCCCCGAACGAGTGTCATGGAAATAAAAGAGTGATTGGAACTTATGTATATAAGTACTACAGCTAATGTTGAGTAGACACAGATTGTACCTCGAATCATCTCCAGAGAACTGTGGTTATAGGCCTTAGCTTCCTGGAGCTGAGCTCGTCCCTATCCACCTACTCCCTGTGGTTAGGGTGAACCACCTGGAGGTGGGGCGGTAGAACCTCGAAACACTGCCCACCACCTACTACAAGGCCATCTCCTCTTCCATGTCCTCTACCCTATGTACCTCCTCGCTCTAACCTCCACCTCTACCGTGGAATTCCTTCGACTATTTTTTGGTTGTCCGTACAGCGGGTCAGGCAGTCTCGAGCCATGTGACCCTGCCCGCCGTACGACTAGAACTACATGATCCTCATCTGTACTCCTCTGTCCCATGATCCCCGCACCACCGACCTTGTATCCTGAGGTCATCCACCAGAAGGTATATCCCACTTAGGCCCCTATTCCATCTGTCTACTACCTTCTGTGGATGACTCTGCTACATGATGTCTGGTAGTGGCTTTCGCTGTCGGTGCCTGCTTAGCTAGGAATCTCTCTACCAAAAGTTCTCACTCTAGCACCCTAGCATGTGTTAGAATGCTGAGAGATATCTTTGATTATCTGATCTCCCATCAGAGACCCTACTCAAAGGTTTGGGACCTGAAGAAAGGGTCTCGTACCATGTCAGTGGAGTAACGGGGGAGATCAGTGAACCTAGTCTAGTACTGGGCCATGATCATTTTTCCCTACTGTAAGTGTTGTAGCTCATGTATATGCACTGAGCGTAGGGTCACTAGAATGAACTCTGCCTAAAAAAGGCCCTTGAAGTCCGCCCAGGTGAGGGTCACCTCATCGTTTAACTGGAATGTCAGACTCCACCATCTCTCAACTGCTCTCTGGAAGAGACTGGTAGCTAGGATCACCATCAGATCAGCTCGTGTCCCAACTAAGTGAAAAAACTCTAGCCATATCCTCTAGCCAGTCCTCGGCTGCCTTCGGATCTATCTTGCCTCGGAACCTCAGAAGCCTCTACTGCTGGAACTCGTGCAACATGCTCAATCGGCGTGCACCCTCTGCTGGTGGGGCTAGTGGCATCTGTTGTCCAACGAGTGGTGGTGCAACTGGTGCACCACCCGATGGTACTATCCCAATAAGAGGGACCTGCACTGAAGCCTCATCGCTCGGTGGGACATCATCGTGTACTCTCTTGGGAATCATGACTGGCTATCTACGTGGTGGAATCTTGAAAGAAAATAGGTGCACCATGGTCAATAAGTTATACCTTGTGAGCTGACTCAAAGAGATCATAAGAAAAACTTTTCAAAAACACATGCAATCAGTGTTTTTGTGCACTAAGTCAGAAATCAGAATTTAGGGCCCTGGTGTATGGATACGTCAGCCACCGCACCAATACTAGATTCCCCAAACTGAAAACCACACTCATAATACTTAAAACTATTGCCACATATAAAAGATCAGAGTCCTAGTTCTTCGATAGAACTGACTCCTCTGATACCACTTTGTCACGACCCATCCCCTAGGTCTCGTGTCGTGACTACCCCAAGCCCGCCTTCCATAGGCCAGGGGATAGAGACTTGCACCGAAAAGGAATACTCCTATAATGGGAATTCATTTCCTTTAAACCTGTACAAACACACAATCCAAGAACACAACAAAAAGAAACCACGAAGTAAACTGCTATAGTAAAAAGTTTACTAAAAGTAAAGGAGCTGGAATACAAGCCCAACTAGAAAGTATAAGTACAACTAAAATAGAAAACAGCTCCTGGAACGTCCACTGAGGATCCTACCTGAAGGGTATGTACATCTCATGATCAGTAGTCACTGTGTCACGTCACGTAAAATGGTCTACCTCTGACCACCATCTAGTCCTGGCTCCCTCAACCTTGATCAACATTGTCCATTGTCTGCACAAGACACAGTAAGGTGTGGGAATATCCTGTTCCGTGGTGAGTGTTAAAATACTCAGTAGGGACTCCAAGACACCCGAAGGTCTCCCGGAGTTCCACAAAGGAAAAACCACAAAGAAAGACCTCAGTCATAAAGCACGAAGCAGTAGTTATCAACTCAACTTATGTATATTCCCACACATATACCTAAGTTCTCAAAATATTTTCATCTCAAACAAGATGAAACATAAGGCTCCAACTTTTAATCCATCTGCACAACTTATCCACGAGGGAAGAATGCCACAAAGGTGCACCACGAAGGTAACACCATGAAGGTAAAATTACCACAAAGGTAACACCACGAAGGTAAAAGTACCACAAAGGTAACACCATAAAGGTAACAAGATGAAGGTAAAAGACTCAGCTCACACAAGGTATAAAACTTAAGTATATAAGTATAGATGATTTTTTGTAAAACTAGATCATATTATTCTTTCGAGAGGCTCTACTACTAACCCACAGAGGATCGATAGATGCTGACCCACACAGGATCGCTAGGCGCTGACCCACACAGGATCAATAGATATTAACCCACATATGACCACTAATCCCTAACCCACACAGGATCGATAGATGCTAAACCACATAGGATCGATGTTCTTTCTTCACGTTACATCCAGCAACGAGATTCCCGCAGTAAGCACGGTTGATTCTAGGAGGATCCACTACTCAAGCTGTTGTTCATACATCAACTGCCACTAAGTTCCACAAAAAATTATCCCAAATTACAACCATGTCTTATTGGTTCCAAAATGACAGACGGGGTGTCAATCGGACACCCGGTCTGTAAGTTATAGGCATTTTAATGTCGAGGGCCCGGTTGGATTCAGGTTTGATCCAACCTGGTCATACTCAAACTTTCTCGAAAACTCAAGTGGAGTATATAAAAAGGACCGTCTCACTCTGAGAATCCCATCACCGTACACGGTTTGTTAAACAAGCGTCTGGATTTCTAGTTATGATCCTTTAAGTGAAACTGGGCCTGGTTGGGTCCAGGTCTGGTCCGACCCAGCCCGACCCGGCCTGGGCTGACCCGAGCCGGTCTGGTCCGACCCAGTTGGGCTGCGCCATGGTGGGCTTGGCCTGCTAGGTCGTGGTTTGGCCCGGCCCATGGAGGCACGGCCCGATGGGCTCGTGTGGCCCACAGGAGCGGGGACCGCCCTAGTAGGCACGGGGGGTGATCCCCCTTACTCGAACGATAGTTGTTCCTGAAAAGAGAGCAACGGCGCAACATGGCGCCAGCTTGGATACTGCGGGACCCACAGGGAATGGGTCCGCATCCTCCATGGCTTCCGAGCCACATCCACCTCCTCCAGCGGGGCACCGTTGCGCACCGCTCCACCTCCTACGGTCGGATGGTTCTGGTTGCTCTGTGCGTCCACCGCGGCTAATGAGCCATGAACACCCTCTTCAGTGGTGTGGGAGGGCATACCACCCTCCCTTCCATGATCGTCCGGTGTCGGCCGCTACTGACCGTTGCGGCTAAATGTCGCGTCCATCTTCGCTGGCGGCATGCGAGGATGTGCCCTTACCCCCTCTGCAGTCGGCCGGTGCCAGCTACCGCCATTACCTCCTCCACCATTTCTGGTTTTCGGCGGTCTTCCACAGGTCACCAAGTGAGCTCTAATGGCCCATTTTTTCATATGAAGGTGCCAACGGACTCCCCGGGTTTCCCAATTCATCTCTAAACCCACTGTTCTAGGTTTTTTCCAACCCGAATAAATCTCTCGTGAAGAACATGTCAAATTTCAACAAAAAGTGAAGGGTTCGGGCCTTGTTCGTTTGGCCCGTGCCCTCTGTATTAGCTTGATAGCAAGAGGTTAGTATAATTATTCAACAACTCTTGAAATTAGACAAGAAATAAACCTTACCTCAAGATCAATAGAGAACATTTTCATTTGAGGAAGAGTCGGTGTTCATCATTGGTGATTGGGTGGCGCTCATCACCACTCACTAGAACTGGTCATGTCCTCCAAATGGTTAGCATCGTGGTACCTTATCATAACTTCATCACTTGGTGAAGACATCCAATAACCCTCCACAAGATCCATATAAATAAAAGGGGGAAGAGGTGGGTAACTCCATTGGGAATTTATGAGGTTCATTTAATTAATGAACCTCCCAAATTCCAACAGTGCTTTTACAAAGATTAAGGAGTCAATCCAATTAATGGCTTGACATGTCATTGGTCCCGCCATCACCACTTGTCCATTGGAGGAAAAGAAAAAAAGTAACTTTGTAATTTTATTATTCTTTTAAATGTCCAAAAACTATCTTTTTCTCCAAACCTACTACGGTAGAAGTGAATCCTTCCTTAAGAGAATCCTAGTGTTATAGATTCAACGGTGCTCTCAGATTTTTAATCTAAGCACCGATTCAAAAGTTAGAAAACGTCAATCGCGCGTTTACTGAACATACCTAAAAAATGTTCAAAAATTCATTCTAGTCACACCAGGCCTCGGAATCACGCGCTGCCAATTTTCACGGACTCGTAAAAATTCCATATAGTAAAAAATACATGGAAAATTCAGTTCTTTACAAACTATAAGGCACATTGGTCCTATCCAATGGGTAATTAATCTGAAACCATTTTTATCACCCATAGCACTAGATAAGGATATGGCCTAGTTAGCCAATCCATTCCTTTAACAAGAAAACATTTATAACATGAAGGTTATATGGTTCAAGGAGTTATCATTTAATAGTCCATTTATGGAATATGGTGTCAGGCATTAAGAACTTGGCTAATTCATTTAATTTAACCATTTGATTCATGTCTTGTGGTATAGGGTCCTAACACCTAGATCATCACCCAATTAAATTTAATTAATCATTTAAAAGTATAAATTATACATAAATACTCTCATAGGTATTTAAAAAACTAAGGAAGAAGGTAAATTATGATTCAATGGAGGATCACACCAATTAGGGGTGACATAACTCAAGGTGATCAACCCAAGGTGTTTATTCTCTACTATCTCAAGTTGTAATTGGCATGGTAAGGCTTCCTTTTTAATTTAATTTAACAAAATTGAGGTGACATCAGAAGGGTCCAACTCGCGGCACAACATCACATTTTACATAACACAATGAAATGAGATTAATGGACTTATACCACCTACCTTATCCTTGTAGATATTCCCTCTTCCCACATTGGTCTTTGATTAGATCTAGAATGGAACAAATCAAAGAAATCGTAAATTCCCTAAAAAATATGGAAAATGATCTTTCACTGAGATAGTGCCAAAAATGGTATCAATGACTTGAAATAAATGGAAGAGGATTGAGGATCTTACCAAGATATTTCTAGTGGATCTAATGGTGAGTAAAAAATTTGAAGAATAGAGGAGATCTCTTGATCCCTAGCTCTTGAAGGAGGAGGGTTCTTATAGGAGGAGGATGGTTCAGTCGTTGGAGGAAAGTGGGGGGAAGAAGAAATGGGTTAAAATTTTAATGAGGGTAAAATAGTAAATTCGCCATAAAAAAGTTGCATGGTTTGTTTGCATAGTTGGAAAAACAGTGCACCAACTGTGTGTTAGGTTCTACTTTAAAGGGGCACTCTGCACAGTTAAGCACATGGTTTGTCTAACTGTGAACAAACCATGAAAAACTCCACTATCAAAAACTATAGATAGGTCGTACGTCCATGTGACTTTGGTCGCAAAGTTTTAGAAAAACCATGTGGCCCCAAGTTCCCACTATCTATAACCACATGATTTAGGGAAACCATGCAGTCTAGGCTGTATAGTATCTACTAATCGTGATTCCCAGTCATTCTCTTCCCATTTCAAGGATCTAGGCTCCCAACAAGCCCCAAACAAACTCAAGATCTACTTGACTTCATTAGCTATCATTAATAAGGCCAAACAAAAGAATATAAACCAAAATAAGTCAGTTCATAGCTATGGAAAAATCTGGGATGTTACATTTGTTTTGTAAAAGGTAATTACTTTCCATGGGAGGGGTGAGGGGTTATTTATACTTGAGGATAGGGTTATTTTTAGGATAAAATATTAAATGAATTATAAAATCCAAGTTAAACCTTTAAATAGAAACATTTTTTACATTAAGAAATATATTTGAATAAATTATAATGATTTGTGGACTTTGAATTAATTTCTAATTTGAATTTATTACTTCAATCAAAAGTAAAGGAGAAAAATGGAAAAAAATTATTTAAAGAGACATTAAAGAATTTTGAACATTGTAAATTATTTTTTAGTTTCGGAAATCAGTTCTATTATTTTTAAATGAGCCATTTATCTTATTAAATTGATTTTGGGTAGAGATAACCAATTTAATATTTATTAATTCATTATTACATCATTACTATGTCCTGAAACATGAGGTATTTGAAAAGAAGTGTTTTTACTATTCACATAAAATTTCATGTTTCTTTGAAAATTTCAAAAAAACCACCCTTGGGAAATTTTGACGTGATTATTTCAAAAAGGAAGTTAATTTTATTAAAATAATTTTCTATTATATGCACTTTTGATTTTTAATATAAGAAATATAATTTTTTTGATATGTATTAAAATTCAATTTATTATAGAATTTCTTCCAATTTCTTTGAGTTTTTAATCTTTTTTTGGCATTAAAATATTTATAATTTCTAAAATTTCTCAGGATAAATATTATTTTTATATGATTCTATTATATTGAGGTGATATTACTATTTCAACAGTCAGGTCACTATTTCTAATAGTTATTTTATTATTCTAATATTCACATTACTATTCCAATGGTTGTATTACCTCTTATAAATACCTCTTATAAGATTCATACATTATTCACTATAATTCCACCTAGGGTTATATATTTTTCATTCCTAATATGTTTATTGGTTTACTAATATTATTTTTATTTTCCACATTTTTTTTCATGGGAGTGATGATTCTAAAATATCTTGAATATCTGAATTTTCCCACTCTAGTTTTTCTATTTTTGTTTTCGATTCTATTGTAATATATGGAATTTTCATGGGTTTAGTTGTGGAATAATGTAACCATCCACATTAATGAAATAAAGTGTTATTTTTTTATATGTTTTATATGTATAGTACTACAAAATATATTATAACACATATTAATTAAGCAAAAAATGTCATTTATAAAGTTTGGGTCATTACAACCATGCCTTAGGACACAGTGTGGTGATCTCACCAAAACTATTATGGGTCATCCATGAAAGATAACACTATGCCCTAAACCATGTCCTGTTTTATTTTCCCAAGCCAATTTTTCAAGACCACACCGAGCTACTATGCCCACTCATTAGTCATTTTTATCAAGCCATTTCCCATAGGTGAACCTCTTAGCCACAATTCCCAAAAAATGGTAGGTTCTAGAGTATGGAGAAATCTATATGGCATGAAAATATCCTATACCCAGAGTTCCAAAATGCTTGGAACTATGGACATTACTATGGATTATACCATAGTATGGAAAATCCCATTATGATTCCTAGAAAGTATAAATACCACTTTGTTCATTCCCTAACCCTCAATCACTTCTCTAACCTAAAAGGAAATAACTTATTATGAGAAAATATACAATAATAACCACATACCTAAAACCATGGGTGTCATAGAACAACTAAATGAAGGAAATTTTTCTGAGTTTAATATTGAAAAAAAAATGTGTAATAAGATTTTGAAAGCGGTTATGGGTATCTAGTGACTCTCAAGAGAAAATAGAATTATTATGTGAGTCTCACAGCTCCATGTATTCTATTCATCCTAGTAGCATTAGGATGTATAGATATATTCAAGAATTTAATTTTTGGGATGGAATAAATAAAGGAATTTCTTATTATACCTTGAAATGTTTGACTTCTCAAAAGGTTAAAGAAAAACAAGAACAACTGAAGATGATGCTTCAGTCATTTAAAATTCTAGAATAGAAATGGTAGCATATATCTTAGGATTTTGTGGGGGTGCATCTTGAGGTATTAATTAAATATGGGTTATTATTGATATTTTTACAAAATATTCTCATTTTATTCCTATTCAATATGATATGTATTTATATCTTCTTTATCAAATTTATCTTCAAGAGATATTTAGGTTAAATGGAGTTCCTATCTCTATTATTTCTGATCATGATCCAAGGTTTACATCCAATTTCTTAAAAGTAATTTATAATTCATTGGGTACATAGTTAAGCTTCAGTATAGTTTTTTATCTATACTTTGATTGAAAATCAGAGAGAACCATTCAAACTTCAGTAATATGATCATGTATTTATCATTGGATTACTAGGGAGGTTAGGTTCAACAATTTTCATTAGTCTAATTTTATTCTACTAACATATTTCATTCAAGTATTCACATGGTACCATTTGAGGAATTATATAGAAATTGTTTTTAAACACCAGTATGTTGGCATGAAGTCAGAGAGAGAAATTTATTCTGACCATAATTGGTTGAAGATATGTTTAAAAAGGTAAAAATGATCCAGAACCATATGAGGGAATCTTAGTGAAGGAAAAAGAACTATGCAAATAAAAAAATAAAATATCTTTCATTTGACATAGGATATCGTGTTTCTATTAAAATATCTCTATAGAAAGGTGAGATGTTTTTTAAAAAGAAAGGGAAATTAATCTCATGGTTTATTAGTCCATTTGAAATTCGATCAAAAGTGGGATCAATTTCTTATTAAGTGTCCTTACCTATGAGTTTATCTTAGGTACATGATTTGTTTTGTGTTTCTTTTTTAAGGAATTATGTACCTGATTCATCTCATGTACTAAACCCTAAAGTGCACAGTTAAAGTAGAATCTTCCTTGTGAGAAAAGTCCAGTGTAGATTTTGATCATAGAGAGCATGGGTTGAAAAAAAAAGTAAGTCTCCTGGTTAAAATTCTGTGGAAATTTCATATGATTTAAGAACAAAAAGGGGAACATAAAAGTTCAATAATAATAAAAAATATCTCCACTTATTTATCAACAAATAAAATTGTGAGTGTATAATTTATTTAAGGGGGAATGTGACGACTTAGGTATTTTTTATAATGAATAAATTTTACATTTTATTCATATTTATTATATGAATTTATATTAATAGTTATTATAATAAACTTATAAACAATTTCAATAAGTTTTGGAATAAGAATATGATTTTTCATTTGGAAATGGAATTGGTTTTTATTCTAACAATAATGTTTTCCATATTTTATATGTTTTTTTGAAAAAAATTCTAAATTTTAGAATTTTAATTTGAAAAAATGAACTTCATTTAATTATTTTGTAAATTAAAATTATTTGATGGTGAAATTTGTTGATTTTTATAAAAGGGTTTATTTTTAGGTGAATAATGGACAATATCATGTTCTCAAATATGATAACTTTTCCTTTGATTATGTATTCAAAAGGTAAATTTCAATTTTGGATTAATTTTTAAGACATATTAATATATGTTTTTTATTCATTAACTCATAAATGTCATGATAATCAATACTATAATTTATTTTAGTGAAAATTCATTTTTACACTTAAAAGTTAATTTTTCTAAAAACTATTTTTCATTACTCTATGTGTACTTATATTAAAATTAATTTTTAACTCCTATAGAAATTTAATATTTTAAAATAGTTTTAATATTTGGAATAAAAATTTTCAATTTATTTAATAAGTTCCATTTCATTTTTAGTCATAAAATTAAGCTACCGTAGTAAAATTTAGTCACTAAGGTAAGGTTTAAATGAGTTAAAAGGGTTAAAACTATGAGATAAGGTCACAAATATCAAAATATCTTATATTTAATTTGATTGTATGAGTTTACTTATACCTATTTTATCCTATATTCTAATTTAGGTTACCTCGGTGTCACTTGACCATGATAAATACATTTATATTATTTTAAAGTTAAGAGTATTAAAAAAGGCACCACTCCTCTCAATTGTAAATGGACGCTTCACCACCTCACTTATCCACACACTTTGAGAACCTTATCTCTATAAATACCTAAAAAATACCTCCCCGTCTATCTTTCCCAATTCCTAAGTTCCTTCAAGTTTCTTTATTCTTCCACCACATCCAAATATTTTATAACCATAATAATATAATGAAATTAGTATCATTAGTATACTGAAAATTTATTATATTGATGTAACATTCTTTTTTTACCTTCCTCCTAGTCCTTTAAAAATGAAAATGGCGTCTGTGTTATATGCGTAATACTTCCTCTATGAATGGAATATTTCATTTTTTATCACCACCTTATATAGATGGTTCTAAAAATTAATTTTATGAATTAATATTATATTTATAACACTATGAAGGTTCTATAAATTTAAATTTTCGATTGTATAAAAAATATTAATAATAAAAGGTCATTGTAATATTTAACTGCCTAAAACGGGCATACTGAGACACTTTGAAAGTAGTAGCTTCTTAAAATTATATTTCATTTATCTTATTCATATAAATCATATAGAATCTAATTTATCACTTTAATAACTTATTTTTTAATTCGTTAATATTCTAAACAATTGTATTATTGATATAAAATAATATATTCTTAGTAATTTGGTCATTAAAACATATTCTTGATTAGGTCAGTTTTACCACCTATTTAAATGATGATATAAGGTTTATGTCATGAATGATTAAGAAAACTTAAATAATAGTAATATTATGTAATAATAGGGATATTATGTAATAATATTGAATTTAATATGTTTTAATTATCTTATAATGGTGAAAAATATAGCATTAAAATTCCATTAAAATTAAATAACCACGATTACTTTAAATAATCAAAAACAAGATTATCAAAGAAGATTCACATAAAAGTAACTATATCATAAATTATTAGAATCATTTGTTTCTAAAATTATATGAACCATCTATATTGATGAATCTAGAACTTATGGTACCATTTTATAATTAATTATTATTGTTACTAGGGTACTGAAGTTGTCTTGAAGATTATAAACAGAATGACCACAAAACGACCAAAGTGAACTATACCAATTTAGTAAATAAATAAATAATCATAACTAATTAAATAAAAAAGAAGTAATAAAATTGATAGAGGTTATTAATCAAGTAAATAATTAATATAATTTTATTATTTAGGAGGATAAAAGTTGTAATAAGCAATTTGCGACTCAAGATAAGGTATTTTTCTTTTAAACCATATTTTAAATGCTTAGAATTTTTCCTCTCACCTTTTTATCTTAAATATCCATATTATTTATAGAATATTTTTAATACACTTAAATTTTTTAAAATTAATTTTTCTATTATATTTTAATTTCTTTACAAATAAGTAAAAAATAATCTTTTTAATGATTTATTTATGGGTTATCTTTTACTTTCTTTATAAAGGTGTAAAAAGAATAATTTTTTAACAGTTAAGACTAGATCTCATTTTCCTGTTTCCATGTCTATTTTTTGTTATGAAACTTATTTTTCAAGTTTTCATGGTTTTTGAAGTAAATTCAATTTTTTATTGTCCTGTGAATTTTTATTTTAAAGATTTAACAGAGAAAAAGATATCGTATTTTTTATAGGATAACTATAAGTTCTTATGATTATGGGCTCAAATGAATGTTTTTATAAGTTTGATGATGAAAGTGAAATATTAAATATATTTTGATGATGTTATGGTGCATTTTAATTATATATTATGATGGGTGAGCCTAGTATATATCTCTCTAATACATTGAGTAATGATTTATTCTCTAGAGATAAATTGTTGGAAGTAACTGAATAACTTATTCTTATTAAAAGAGAAATATAAAAGTTTGATTTGGAAAATGGTGATGAATATGATTCCCAAAGATAAATTTATGTTTTTCATATGATTCCAACAATTTTTAATTTTTTTCTTAAATAAATCTTTATTTCACATGTGATTATGATCTCAAAGTTTATTATATGAAAAGGAAAACTTTTTCATACGTTTTCATGTTTTTAATGGACTAACTAGTCTTCTTTATTTTTATATATCTTAATAAGATTTATGTGATAATAATATGTTTTCAAATGATTTTATAGGATTTAAGGATGTTTAATAACCACATCAAGGTTAATCTTTCAGTTATAAAGACTCATCTTGAATAAACCATGTGTGCCAAAAATGAAATTGAAGTGTTAATTCAAGAACATGTTTTATGGAAAAATGTACTATGTATGGAGGTTTATAATTTTTAATGTAATGGTTTTACTAAATTTTGAAACTCTAAACCTAAAAGTTCATGGGAATTTAGTTAAATTAAATCCTTATTATAAATCATGTATATATGGGTTGATTCTGTATGGGGTGTTATATAAGATTAAAAAAGATATCATGTAAGAATAATCTAGTATATTTGATGCTATGTAAGCATAAACTATAAGTTTCTAAACACACATATTAGTAAACCTAAGTCTCATTTTAGAATATGTCAGTGATTAAAAAGGCAATAAAACATTAACAAAATTTGTTATAAGTGTTTTTCACTTATTTTCATGGGAATTGTTATTGAGTTTAAAGATGAATTAGTGGGAAGAATTAAATGGAATATTGATAAAGATTAATAAGGATAATATAATGATAATTATAGATATTTAAATGGTATTATTTATTTATATATTTTGATTATTGAAGCTAGTGTTTTCATGATTTGAATATTTGAATAGTTTTAAATATTAGTGATCATGTTATCGCTTTTCATGGGAGTTTCGAAATTCAAAAGTGGAAACCAATCTATGTGATAATGTTGATTTTATTTAAATAAAATATTTGTTTCAACCCAATAGATTACTGTATTTTTTCACTTTTATAATAAATTTAATTTTTTTTATAGCTTAAAATGCATGCAACACCGAGTTTAAAGAAAACACTATTTAATCACGTTTTGCACAGTCAATTTAATTCCCAAACTAATATAGAATTTATATAGTGAATTTATATGTTATATATACAGTAAAATATTTTTAAATTAATCCAATATATATTTTATACACATAAGAAAAGAACAAACTCAATATTACACATAAAAACCTATATTAATATAAAAAAATTGCCACCTTTTAATGGTGAACCTATTTTAAATACCATTTTTGACACTTTTATATATTATATTTGAAAAAATAAACTTATTATTTTAAATTCTAATATAAAAATTTACATTATTTGAAATTTTTTTATTTTTCTGAGAAGTTTTATTTCTTCATGAATAGTGAAAAATACTGCATTGCAGTTAAAAATTGTCTTTTCATTTAAATAATTTTTAATGTTAAATTATATTTTAAATTGGTTTTTAAAGTACAATAGATAAATTATACATATATTAATCCAATTTATGTCATTGGAATTATTTTATACTAAAATTGGATATAAAAATCTGTTGAAATTTTAAACATTTTTACTTTAACCGGCTTTCTCGCCACATTTGTGGGATTAGCCTTAAACTTAATTTAGGAACTTCTGTGAATTGAATTTTAAAAAAAAGAACATAAATAGTTTTAATAATTATGGAATTTATAGTCTAATAGGATCAACTTAATTTTTTTGACATTATGAATAGTAACTTTAATAATTTTTTTATTACTACGGTTAAGGGTAAATCGTGTAATTAAAGTTAAAATAAAATTATAAATATTATAAAAGTAACCTAAAAATTTTCATGATTTTATTGGATGAATCTATTGCGTCCTTAAGAATTAAATTATTGGTTATGAGGAAATTTATGTCCTTTTATATGAGAATATAACCATTATAATATTATATTCAAAGAAAAGTCAATTTTGTTATACTTTTTGTTTTAACAAGTTAAATATCTTAATATGCGGTTAACTAGGAGATATATTCAAATATAAATAGTATTTTGAAAAATAAAATTATTGTCTTAAACATGGTAATTTATTTTTAATTTTTATGAAATAAATAATTTCCATTATGGCTTACACAATGATGATGTAGTAATTATTTAATTAATGGAAATATCAAAAAATGATATTAAAAATACTAAAATAAATATAATTTGAGAAAATTAATGATATAAACGAATTTTATAGATCACATAGATATATTAGGAATGTATTAAAAAAAATTTAAAGATATCCAGTTTTTATGATATTTTTAAAAAGTCAAATAATGAATAGTGTCAAAATTGACATTAAGGATATTTAAAATAAATAATATTTCATTAAATGATATAAAATTCATAAAAAACTAAAATTTGGCCAAAATATTGGGATAAGGTTTAAAGTTTCATACATGACTCATTTATGGTACGTTTTTCATCTTATAGTAACTATATTATCACTTGAAGAATAAAAATTCAAGTTGTCACGGTAAGAGTTAAAGGGTTTAACTAAGGGTAAAGGTCAAAGGATAAGGCTAATAATATGACCTAGACTTGTCTAACAATTATTTTTTGAGATTATGTATACCCATACTCATATTATCTTATAAATAAATCACTTTTTATCCATTTTTAATAGAAAATGAATTTATTTTAATTTAATATTTTTTGTGTTTCCAAAAGTGCCCCTCATCACAATTATAAAAGGGCACGTCCTCCCTCACTTCCTTGCACCACTTTGATCCTTATATAATGAAAAAACCCAGAAAAAATAATCTAAAAATTAATTACCCTCAACCTATAATCCTCACTTATTATATAAAGAAAATCAATGAAGGCTTTTGGTATAAACCAAAAGGAGTACCCAAATGAAAGGTAATATTCTTCAACGATCACTTTAGATTTATTTATTTCCCCAATACTACAATTACTATTATTATATGATTATATAATAAAATCATTATACTTAATATAATGAGATGTTTTTATGTTAATTTTTTGACCTACACCTACACACACTTCCATTAAATGGGTAACAAATTTACTATTCAGGTACAGCAAACTACCGCCTTGCAGAACGATGTCGTTCATTTTTCCTTTACCACCTCTCATGCTTGGTCATTATAATGGACATGATAATTTTATATTCTATATCTTATATTTATTTTATCATAATACTACTTTAATTTTTATTTAACAGATACCTTCATGCTTTCCATTTTTTGTAAATACGATAACAACATTTGTGGAAGTGTGGACTACTACCTCCTTAAAGCGATGTGATTCGTTCACAATATACATGGATCATATATAGGATGGTTTTAATAAAAATATTTTATATATATAACATATATATGTTAATTTAATTATAATATACATCTATATCATTTAATTTTTATTCTTTTAATACATAAAATAAATGGAAGTGGCATTCATGCGTACGTACGACCTACTGTCTCCATGAATGGTGCATTTCAAATACTATCTCAAAAAATTATGGATTATTATAAATATATATATATGTTGAATATATATGATATTTACATAATGTTTTATATTTTTGATATGATTAAATAATGATCTAAGTAATTTTAATAACAAATAACAAGTCAAAACATACTCGAGAAATTAGGCAATTAACACCCGAAATAGTGAAAATAATGAAAGATTACTAACAAATGGTAACAAAATATTATAAGAGGATAATATATGATATCATAAATATTAATATGGTTCTTGAATAACTTATTAATATTCCTAAAACCATTATACATGAGATTAAATAACTTCTGCACAAAAGGAAACGCAAGGTAAGGGACTTCATCTCAATCTCCTTTTATTGAGGCATAATTTGATGTATACACCAATATTATTTTATGAGTTGTATATATAGAACCTTTGACTTATCATGTCATTAATTTATTTATTATCATGGTATTTAATGTTTTCTTAAATTTTATTCTTTCATTGGGCTTATGATTTAAATATTCAAAGTGGTGTGGGACACCTTGAATGTTTAAAGATTTAATTATCACATATTTTTTTCCATGTCCATGTTTTCTAAAAATGTTTTCAAAAATGTTTTTACTATTCTACAATTATTGTTTAAATTAATTTTAAACCTTTTAAAAAATTTAAAAATTCTTTAAAATGTATATTTTTTCATTTTCTAAACAAGGTCCTTTCAGCCTTTTCTGGGAAAAAACTATGGAATGAATGTTTTTTTAACTTATACGGCACGAGAGGATTTTACCACCATCTTGAAACCCTAATATTTTGAATCTTTCTTTACATGTTGACAAGGATCTTTTAAAAGAATATTTGTTCTTTTATAATTGTGTAACTTTGAAATAAATGACTTTAAAGTAAAAAAAAAGATATTTCTCTCAAGATATTTTAATAATTTTGTTAGACTATTTTCATCTATGTCAACATCCCTTATTGGATTTTATGATTAATTGAGGTTGATATATTATGATACCATATTTTATTGAATGTTTTATGATAGGTTTTTCTATGGATACACTATTTTGATACCATTCATGTTTTATGGTTAAATCATCCGCATTCCGTATGATAGTTCTTCAATATAAATATTTATATTGTTTATGTTTCACCCCTTTCATATGAGGAATTCATTGGACTTAGTAAGTGTAGGGAAGGGACCTCTATAGCACCTCAATGTATGAGTAGGTCTCATGAGACAAACTAGAGTGGTTTTTCCCCCATTATTTTATGGTTTCTTGGTCGAAGACTTAACGGTATATTTATGATGTCTCGTATTATTCATTCCATCATTATGAGATTAATTATTGATATTCCATGTGATTATTTGACTAGTATAATAACCATGGTTATGTTTCAATAGCATGTTATTATTTATATGGAATTATTTTACCATCTCCCATTCCTTACCTATTATGCCCATGTTATTTATTAAATGGATTTTGTTTCAATTAATCACCTTGTCGTAATCGTTTATGATTATTTATAAAATCTTTGACTGTATTGCTTACCCTTATTGATCATTTGAAATCACACATTTATTATGTTTTATTTTTCCTAGGATTCCAAGATGTATATTATGATTGATATGCAGGATTAATCTGTGAGAATGATGGTGTTCTCAAAATATTCTCCTTGTTGTATTTTATGATTTAAATTGTAATGTAAGGTTCATTTATGTAATCTAGTTTCCAAAACTGATAAATTGGTCAATACTTAGGGATTTGATTTCTTATAAACATGCCAATGTAATAAAATAATACATTGGCTCTTGGATTTTGGGGTCAGGGTTTTATTTTTGGTATCAAATTAAGTTTATTAGAAACCATAGGAACTAGATTTAGGAAAACATAGATTAGAGAATGATAGCCTCTAACAGAAATTGTAAATATATCCAAATAAACTTATATTATGATTTACATATTAGTTATATCTAAATTTTAATTTTTTTTTTTGATTCACTAGTTAAGAGATTATACATTTTGTTTCATAATGTCATGATCTAATATAGTGTATTACATTGTTTAGAAATGGCACCTAGTAGAAGGAATGGAAACTATATCAATGTGTGTAATACATGTAGGGATTTTCCTCCTATGCATGATAGTTATGTCGGAGATGGATCTAAAACTAGTATTGAACAACTTAAAACCGCACTTGGATATCTTAATTATATTATGAGAAATAACCTTACCCATATCGAATATCCTAATCCAAAACACAAAGGAACAATGTTGGACCGCTTCATGAGACAAAAACCTTTATCATTCAATGGGACTAAAAATCCATTTGTAGCTTAGAAATTTATAATTTCCTTAGAGAATATATTTCTTAATTTAGGAAGTAATGAAAGATAGAAGGTTTTCATGGTAGTTTATCATCTCTTAGAAGATACAGATCAATGGTGTTCACTGATTCAAAAAAAGGAGGAGGAAGAAATACAAAACATGGAATGGAAGGATTTTAAGGATATTTTATTGGAAAAATATTTCCATCATGAATAGTGAGTGGATATGGAGATATAATTCTTGAATTTGATGAAATATTAGGATGATAATGTTTCTAAATATAAATCCAACCTTACAAGGTTATAAAGTCATGTTATTGACTATATACATAACCTAAGAAGTAAGATTGATCATTTATTTTATGGGTTAAAGAAATTCCTATGAAAGGAATTGATCTCTCAAACATTATCATCATATGAAAATATAGTCTCATGTGATATCAATATATAGAAAAAATTCTCTAAGTCTTATAAATTTAAGGTAAAGTAAAAGAATAAGAGAATAGTGGAGTAAGAGACAGATAAAGAGAAAAGGGGAAAGAAGGATTTTCCCACATGTGATAATTATGGGAAGAAATGCCCAGGTACTTTCCTGAAGGTATTGGGAGTTTGTTACAAGTGTTAAGAGAAAGTTCATCAGGATCATGATTTAAAGGGAAAGAAAAAAGCTAGAAATGTTCACTGCTACAGTTGTAAGGAGTTGGGACACTATTCACATGAATGTCCTAAGCATTAAGGAAATATAGCTTAGAAAAAAGAAAAGGGGTCATGGTAAATATTATATTGTTACTATAGTAGAAGTGGAATAATTTGTGTTTTTGTGTTTTTGTATTCAAGAATAATATTATGATTTTATATTTATAATAATCATGAGATATATAGGGACTGTATTGTATTACTTCTTCTTCAATGATTTGGAAGCATGCCTATTTTCATTAAGGTTTTAAGGAGATCAAATTATTTACATATTTGGTATGTGATATTAATATTTACATTATTCTATCTGGGGAACCTCATTTTAGAAATTTAATGATATTTTTATGGAGTGTTTGGACTTTCAATTTGGATAGACTTATTTTGAATGGGTTTTAAGGTAACTGCTTATGGAATTGATTAAGTTTAACTTTGGATATCATTGTTTGAGTTCAAAGTATGATTTATTGGATACTTTGTGCTAATTTTTTTTGGTTTTAGTAAACATTTATATAGTGAATGAAATACTTTTATACCTTATGATTTATTAAAAGTGCTTCAGGCATAAAAATCAATTTTGAATATCCTTCTTCAGGTGTATGAATGAAGTGAAAATAGATCAAAGAACAACCAAAGGATGAGATTATTCTTATGATATATAATGAAATTAAGTAGGTGATTATATGGATTATAAGATAATATCTCAACAATAGGAAATAAATTTGGAACAAAAACTCTATTCATTTAATTTTCTTACCAAGAAATTAATGGCCTCTTTAACCCATCACAGATTTACAATTTTGTGATGTTGGAATTTCTGATGATCATGTTCTCTAACACTCTCCATCAGAACTTGATGGTTTTATTTATCTTACATGTAAACATTTTCACTTCTCACTAATGTTCTCCAATTTTAAATACTAATCTTGTGGTGACCTTAATATTTCACTTTCACTCTAATTAAGAGGATATTTTATTGATCATATTTCTGATGTGGGTTTCCCACAAAGGAATTTTCAAGCATCAACCTTTGATTTTTGAATTGTAATTTAAAATAAAGAGGATTCAATTTATTAAAGGGGGAAGAATGTAGATCCCAAATAAATTACTATATTTTTTTCCTTTTATAATAAATTTAATTTGTTGAGAGCTTACAATGCACGCAACACCGGGTTTAAATAAAACACTATTTAGTCACATTTTTCACAGTTAATTAAATGCTAACACTTATAGAGAATTTATATAGTGAATTTATAGGTTATATATAAAATAAAATATTTTTACATTCATCCAATATATATTTGATAGGCATAAGATAAGAACAACCCCAATATTACACATAAAAATTGATATTCTTATAAAAGCAGTTTTACTTCCTTTTAATGGAGAACCTATTTAAATCAAAAAAATTACACTTTTATATATTATATTTGACAAAATAAACTTGTAATTTTAAATTTTAATATAATAATTAACATTATTTGAATTTTTGGTACTTTTCTGAAAAGTTTTATTTTTTGATGAATAGTGAAAAAATACTACATTGTAGCTAAAAAATATATTTTTGTTTAAATAATTATTCATGTTAAATTATATTTTAAATTTATTTTAAAAGTAAAAATAGATAAATTATACATATATTAATCTAATTTAGTTCATTTAAATTTTTATATATTGAAATTAGATATAAAAACTTATTGAACTTTTGAACATTTTTACTTTAACCCGCTTTCTCGCCACGTTTGCAGGATTAGCGTTAAAATTAATTTAGACACTTCTCTGAATTTAATTTTAAAAAATGGAATTAAATTGTTTCAATTAGTATGATATTTATAGTCTAATAGGATCAACATATTTTTTGTACAGTATGAATAGTAACTTTAATAATTTTTTTATTTCCCATGGTAAAGTATAAATTGGGTAATTAAAGGTAAAAATAATAATATAAATATTATAAAATTACCCTGAAACTTTTCCTCATTTTATTTGATGAATATTTTTCATCCCAAAGAATTAAAATATCGGTTATTAGACAATTTATGTCCTTTTAGATGATAATATAACCTTTATAATATTATATTCAAAGAAAAGTCAATTTTGTCATACTTTAGTTTTTAACAAGTTAAATATATTAATATGGGGTTAACTAAGGGATATATTAGAAAATAAATATTATTTTTAAATATAAAATTATTATCTTAAACATGGTAATTTATTTTTAATTTTTATGAAATAAATAATTTTCATTATGGCTTACACAATGATGATGTAATAATTGCTTAATGGAAATATCAAAAAAATGATATTAAAAATCCTAAAATAAATTTAATTTGAGAAAATTATTGAAATCCAAGAATTTTATAGATTATATACGAATATTATATATGTATTAAAGTTTTTGGTTCAAAGATATCAAGTTGTTATGGTATTTTAAAAATTCAAATAATGAAGTGTCAAAATTGATATTAATGATATTTAAAAATAATAATTTTTTATTAAATGATATAAAATTCATAAAATATAAAATTTGGACAAATTATTGGGTTAAGTTTTAAATTTTCATCCATTACTCATTTTTGGTTTGTTTTCAATCTTATAGTAACTATATTAACCCTGAAAGAGTAAAAATCCAAGTTGTCACGGTAAGAGTTAAAGGGTTTAACTAAGGGTTAAATCTAAAATATAAGGGTAAGAATGTGAACTAACTTGTCTAAAAATTATTTTTTGAGATTATTTCAACCAATAATCATTTTATATTTTAAATAAATCACTTTGGATCCAGTTTTAATAGAAAATTAATTTATATTAATTTAATAGTTTTAGAGTTTCCAAAAGTATCTCTCACCTCAATTATAAAAGGTAACCTCCTCCCTCATTTCATCACACCACTTTGAGACTTATATATCGATAAAAACCTTCCCAAATAATCTCCCAACTTCCCTCCCATAATTCTAGAATTTTCACTTTGGTCAGAAAGCAAACTAAGGAAAGCTTTTAGTATACACCAAAAGGAGTTACCCAAAATAAAAGGTAATGTCCTTCAACAATCACTTTAGTTTTATTTATTTCCCCACTCCTTTATTTATCATCATTACATGATTATATAATAAAATAAGTGTCCTAAATATACTGAGTTGTTTTTATGTTAATTTTTTTACCTACACCTACACACACTTCTATCAAATGGGTAACGAATTTACCGTTCATGTACGGCGAACCATCGCCTCGCAGAACGATGTCGTTTGTTTTTCCTTTTCCACCAATCATGTTTGGTCATTATGATGGATATTATTTTTATATATTATATACATAATATTTATTTTATCTTTATACAACTTGAATATTTATATAACACATAGCTTCATGCTTTCTATTTTGTGAAAATATGTGTGGACTACCGCATCCTCAAAGGGATGTGATTCGTTCACAAAATACATGGAATGTATAAAGGATGGTTTTAATAAACATATGTGATATATATGAAATATTTATGATAATTTAATTATAATATATATATATATCATTTACTTTTCATTATTTTAATACTTAAAATAAATGAAAGTAGCGTTCAGGTGTATGTACGGTCTACCGTTTCCATGAACGGTGCATTTCATTTACCAGCTCCAAATTTAATGGATTATTACAAATATATATATATATATATATATATATATTGAATATATATGATATTTAAATCATGGTTTAAATTCTAGATATGATTAAATCATGATCTAATTAATTGTAACAACAAATAAGAAGTCAAAACATACTTGATAAACTAGGAAATTAACACACAAAATAGTGAAAATAATGAAAGATTACTAACAAATGGTAATAAAATATTAAAATAGGATCGTATATGATATTATAAATATTAATATATTTATGAAATAATTTATTAATATTAAAAAACTATTATACATTAGATTAAATAACGTTCATACAAAATGAAATACAAGGTAAGGAACTTCATCTCAATCTCCTTTCATTGAGGCGTAGTTTGATATTATACACCAACCTTCTTTTATGAGGTTCATATATAGACCCTTTTAATTATCATTTCATTATTTTATTTATTATCATGATATTTAATGTTTTATTAAATTTTATTCTTTCATAGGGATTATGATTTAAATATTCAAATTGGTATAGGAAACCATGAATTTTTTAAGATTTAATTATCTTATCTTTTTCTCCATGTCCATGTTTTCTAAAAATGTTTTCAAAAATGTTCTTAATATTATCCAATGATTATTTAAATTCATTTTAAAACTTTTTAACTTTTTAAAAAATCTTTAAAATGTATTTTTTTTCATTTTCTAAACAAGGTCCTTTGAGTATTTTCTGACAAAAAATATGGAAGGAATGTTTTTTTAACTTATACGACATGAGAGGATTTTACCATCATCATGATGCCTTAATATTTAGAGGATTACTTTACAAGTTTACTAGGATATTTTAAAATAATATGTTTTCTTTTATAATTGTGTAGCTTTGAAATAAATGACTTTAAATAAAAAAATGTATTTCTCTCAATAAATTTTAATGATTTAATTAGAATATTTTTATTTATGTCAACATCCTTTGATGAATTTTATACTTAATTGAGGATTATCGATTTTGATACCATATTTTATTAAAGGTTTTATGATTTTTTTTACTTTGTATGTGCTATTTATATATCATTCATGGTTTATGGTTAAATTATTCTTATTTCATATTCCAGTTCTTCAATACGAATGTTTATGTCATTTATGTTTCACCCCTTTCATATGAGGAATAAATTAGACATAGTAAGTGTTAAGAGGGGCCCTCTATAGACCCTCGATGCATCGATCGGTCTCATGAGGAAAAATGGACTGGGGTTTTACCCATTATTATATGGTGTCTTGGTTGAAGCCTTGATGGTATATTTATGATATCCCATGTTATGCATTCCATTATTATGAGATTAGTTATTAATATTCCAGGTGATTATTCAACTAGTATAATAACCATGGTTAAATTTCATTATCAAGTGATTATTTATAAGAAATTATTTTATTATCTTCCATTTCTTCCATATTATTCTTAGGTTATTGATTAAATTTCTTGTGTTTAAGTTAATCACCTTTCCATAATCATTAATGCTTGTTTTTGATAGCTTCCATTGTATTGCTTACACTTACTGAGCATATGAGCTCACCATTTTCTTATGTTTTATTTTTCCCAGGATTTCATGATATATATTATGACTAATATTAAAGGTTAATCTAGGATAACGATGTTTTATCATGATATTCTCTTTGTTGTATTTTATGATTTAAATTTTAATGCAAGGTTCATGAATGTAATATAGTTTCCAAAATTGATAAATTGATCCATACTTGGGATTTGATTCTTTTTATTCATGAAAATATAATAAAATAATTCACTGGCCTCGGGATTCTATGGTCGAGGAATTACAATATTAGTTGAATATATTATCAAAGAAGAGAATAACATTTAGATTGGTTGATATGATAATATTTTTTCTATTGAATATCTTGTACATCAATGTTTTTGATAAAAGAGATATATTTGGAAATCTATGTTATTTTACTACAACTGAAGTTTTTTTTCCTTAAATTTTTTAAGAGATAAAGAAATATTTAGAGATACTAATGTGCATACACTTTATGGATTAATCTATGCCAAATAGAGATGGTGTTTCTTATTTATATGTCTTGTGATTTATTGATACATAAGAAAACATGGATTTCTATGATATATCTATTTTTTGATCATTCTAAAAGAGGGATATTATGTTCATGTTGAAAATGCAGAGGTTTCATAGAATATGTTCATTTTGATGTTGATACTTCCCGAAGTGTGGTGAAGATATTTTTAGTATTGGTTAAAAAACCACTAGTAAACAAAAGGGATACTTTATCAAGAACCTATTATTAGATTTTAATCTATTGGGAAATAGTTTTTGGGTAAATGATTATACATTTCCATTATTTATTCACTTTTTGAAATGAGTAGAGTGCATATCTATTGGATCTCATCAAACACAGCAAGGATTTAGTCACCCACATTGGAGGATAACCTTACAAAAATATTTTTTGTTATTATGAGTTTCATTTAATATTTTTCATGTGGTTAGAATATGTTTGGTATAACATATCATTTCCATTCATCATAACAGTTGTACATGTTTGAATTAAATATAAAATAATAATTTGGTAAGAAAACCATCCACATTAATTCACCCCCTCCCCTCTCAATGTGGTCGTATGGTTAACTAGTTAACTTAATCCGTATTTACACTAAGTCATATCCTTTCTGTGGATATTTTTTGTTTCTATTTGTATTCATATATCAAAAATTAAGTGTGTATTTCATGAATTTTTTAAGTACCTCAGATGTTAAATATATAGGTTATTCCTATAAAGGATAATATAAAGGTTATTTCCATAAAAACCTAATAAAACAGGAATAAATAAATCAATAAGTTTATAAAGATCTCATATATGAAAAAATAATATGAGGATTATTTACTAATTGAAGGTAATAAAAGTGGGTAATTTTATGTCAAATTTATCCTCTTGGATAATCTAAGTTAGGTTGTGATGAATATGTGCATATTGATTATCTTGGTGATTTTTACACTAAAATAAATAATTTCATGAAAATATCCCTATATAATTTTTTACTTTTATATTTTAGTTCATCAAGGATCTAAATGATGATAAGACAAATCTAGAGATATAGGCTATTGAGATAGAGAAAGCATTGGATGAGAAAGTGTTGATGTAGTGGAATCTCATCAAATAAATGAAAGTCAAGAAATGATTTTTATTATATATAAAGAAAAATATTCCTTGTATTAATAATAATTTTAAAAAGAAATTGATGATAAATTTCAGATTCGAAAAGTTCCTGAGGAGAGGATACATGCATTATAAGAAACATAAAAGTTTGAAATAATTCTCAAGAATTCTCAGTTGGAGATGAAAGAAAAAAGAATAAAGGATTTAGAAAACTATATGATATATGTTAAAAATATTTATAGAGTTTAAATTAAAAATATAATAAGATAATGTGAAGAAAGAGTGAAACCATTTGAAGATGAGAAGAACACTTAGAATTTAAAGTGTCTTGATCTTGAAGTAAAACTAAAAAATATGTAAGTCGTTTGAGCTAGATCTTCACATATTAGGGAGAAATTGTGTTTAAATTAAGAAATACAATGAGCCTTAATTTTAAATAATAATTATATTATAAAAAATTAATTGAACATATCTATAAATATATTGTTTGAACGCTCAAAGAAACAAGAGGTAACATTTGTTATATAAAATATTAGTTGTACTAAATCTATTACCCTGAATTGTTTAGGTTACAAATTAAATTATGGAAAAATATGGGTATATAAAAAATTATGAGAAATACTCTTATACGTAAAATTTTTATGATAGTAATAAAACAAGTTTTGTTTCCCCCATAAAATTCTAAAAACAAGGGTTATTTGGAATAAAAACTACAAGGTGTAAAAGTTGTCCATATTCTATTTCAAAGGATAAAATTGGGATTAATTTTCAATTATTGGTGTTTTGAGATGTTTTAGAACAATGATATAAATTTTTATAATAATATTTCAATTCATGGAATACAAATATGGAATACATCAAGGTGGAGAAAATATGATGTCAAGAGAAATTCTACTAAGTTGAGGCAAAGTGCATAGAAAAATAATGGTATGAATTTATCCATCTAAAATATATTTGAATTCATTGAATAATTTTGTATAAATTACAATAAAAATGATAATTATGATGAATAATTGTAGTCTAAATATACCAAAAATGTTCTAAAAGATATTGAAAAAATAATACCACAAAAGAATAATATGAAATAAAGAAAGAGAGAAGGTGAGTTTACCTTGGGGTATTTCCAAAAAAGAAGGTGTTGGACTAAATGCATTCTAGAAGACCGATAATGAGTTTGAACCAAAATATAATAATTTTATTCTACCATGGGACAAAATGGTATGGCATAAACTATTGAAGGAAATCCATCAGATTTAAGGATGAAGGAAACAAGTTAGTGAAAAAAAGGAGAATAATTTTAAGAATGAAACAAAATTATTAATTAGGTGGAAGACATTTCTGATGAGTATTATATTCATGAACATAGATTTCATGGGAAGTTTACCTAAGAGGTTTAAAAAATACTCTTGATAATCTATTTGAAAAATGTATACAAGTTGTACATGTTCCCAAAGAATTCATGACATTACTACCAATATAGGAGGAAATATTGAATATAATAAAGTGATCAAAAAGGTATACATGTTATTTTCTAGATAATGTGAAAACCTAAGTTCCATATAATTATAATATTTAAAGAATAAAGAATGTAATTTTGTCCAAGTAGATTATTATCTATAAAATAAAAGGATAAAGTATAAAGAGTTCTCAAATTTTTAGTGCTAAAATTAAATAAATGTCTGGGTTGAGAAGAAACTCTCAATCATGTTTCTATCACTAAAAAAATGGAGAAACATCTTTATTCCCATATCTCTTTTCATTTTTTTCTAGATATGTAATTTCAAGTGATCCATTCAATAGTATAAATGGAATTATAATCATGTAGTGAAAGTGGTACAATAAGAGGATATTTCCATGTTAAAGTGATCTGTCACAACTATAATTAGTTCTTGAAGGTTGTTTATGAAATGGATTCATGTATTTAATTAAAATAAGTGATCATCTATGATAAATAGATGATGTATTGTATACATTTATGGGTATATGATTTGATAATCTACTAGATATCTATATAATATTTAAAAGATATTTGAAGTGTAGGAAAAATCAGGGATGTGTTGAAAATTTAAATTATAGAGGTATGGTTGTCATTTTTTTACCATTTTTATGTTGATAAAACAAATTATAAATTTAAAGGGTGGAAATTGTTTAATTTAATTATGTAAAATGATATAATATGTTGAGTAATAAATTTTTATTTATGATAAAGTTATGAAAATAATTAATCACACTTGTTTTCTATGCTCAGAAATATTCAAGTAGACTTAGAGTGGATAAATTGATAACTTAATAAATATATAATTTTTTTTATTTTCATTAATGGGGGATATAAGAAGAGAATAAAAAATAAGAATATCAACTTTGCTTTGAAATCAGTATTGAAAAAAAAATCCAATGTCGAAGATTGAAGAGCCTAATAGATTATGATAAAGGATACTTTCACTTGGAGAGTGGTTTTTTCAATAAATGATGAATAAAATATATGATGATTGAATATTTAAGTGACCCATAATATATTTAAGTACCAATAAATGGGTATAATTAGGAAACCATTTTATTGATTTACAACTTGGATCTCTTATTATCAATATATTATACTGTAAAGATTTAGGTTATTAAAGTGGAATTTGGGTTGAGTTGTTACTAGTGATTCGAGATCACTACATGTTGTCATAGAGTTTTTTTAATTATTTATGATAGGATTAGTTTATGTGAGTTTATTACTACTTGAAGTTTTAGATGTGTAGAATCATATTTGTATCTTGAGTATATTGACGAGTTGAGGAAGCTGATGAGATGGATAGATATTGACATCAATAAATGTTTAATATCTTGCATGAGATGACTGTGGAATAATGAAGTTCCAATTTTCAATGAACTTAAGAAGGCATTAGACTAAATTATTTGACTCATGAATATTGGGGTTAGTTACATATATATGGAGTAACCTTGTTAAATATAATCTCTTTTTTCAGAAGAAGTTAAGTTGTAGTGAGAATTCATCCTTGTGTTTTTGGCATAGAGAAATCTGATTGGTATGAAAGTTTCACTTAAATAGTGATTAGTAAATAGATGTTTTATTTTTATTTTATGAAGGTATTAAATTATATATGATTGTTTGAATAAATTTAAACTAAATTAAATGAACGTTTTGGAAGAAGAGCTAAGTTTTATTGAGGTGGTGTAAGATAAATTAACTTAATCAAATGAGTTATTATATACAACATGATATTTGGGAATTATTTTAAAGAGTTATATAGAATTTTGAGGAAGAAATAAATTAATTTGACTTATTTTGAGATGATTTGAAGCACATGAAAATGATTGAATTAATTTTGAGAAGGTTGGAAAAGGATGGAAAAAGTTATAGAAGTAACGTATGTATAGATATAGAAATAAATAGTCTATGTATGATTAATATTAAAATTTCAAAGGTTTTATATGTGTAATCAAAAATCTATATATGAGTAACTCTGAAAATCCTAATTTTGTGTATATTTTCTTAGTTTGTGAGAAAAAGTTTAATTTGATACATAAGAATAAATAAAAGAATCTAAAGTCCATTTATGAGTAACTGTATGATTTCAAAGGATAAAAAAGATTCATTTTGATATCATATACAAATAAATTGGAGTTCATGTAAAATTAACCTAGAAGTTTCAAATATCACATAAGAGTAATCTAATCTTGTGTAATATTAACTAGGAATTCATGTGTGATAAATATAGAATATCTGATGTTATGTAATAGTAATCTTGAAGTTTCAAAAATCCACTTCTGAGTAAATAGAAGGGTCTTATAAGAATAAATTAGTGATTTAAAAATCTATATAATGTTAAAAAAATGAAACATAAGTTTTTTTAACTTTTTCTCAACGGATGTTTGAATAAGTTTAATGATGATTTTTCAAGACCAATTAAATAAGAAAATCGATGAAGATTTGTGAGGATAATTGAAAGATAATGATGGATATTTAAATGGGAATATTTATTTCCATATTTTAAGGATATAAAATAGGGTATTTTATGTTTTTAATATTTAACTAGCATTAAATATTGGAGACCACACTTCCAATTTTCATGGTAGCTTTAAAAGTAAAATTTGGAACCTATTCCACATGATCATGTTGGGTTTCTTTAAAAAGGAAAAGATACAAAGAGATATATAGATTATAGGGGAATATTGAGAGTGACTTATATGATAATGTTCTTTTTATTTAATATCTTTTACATTCAGGTTTTTCATAAATGAGAGAGAGTGAGAAACCAATGTCTTGTTGTTGCTACTAAATATTTTTTAGTTTTCAATGTTTTTTATAGTGGAAGAAATATTGAGAGGTACTGATGGGCATACTATTATTTTAATATTCTAAATTTAATGGAGATTGTGTTTCTACATTAGATTAGAATTTTTATAATTTATTAAGGAATAAAATAATGATTAGTTTACTATTATATTAGTTTATTGATCATTTAAAAGGAGGGATATTATATTCATGTGTAATGTCTAGAAGTCTTGAAGAATAACTGCATTTTGATGCTGATAAATTCCAAAGTGTGGTGAAGGTGTTTTCATTCTTGATTTGAAACCCAGTTATAAATATGAATAATCCTATATAAAGAACTTATCAGTAGACAATACGTTGTTTGGAAATAGTTTTTAAGTTAAGTTTAATAACTTATTATTGTCCATTCACTTTATGAAATTAGTGGAGCACCTATGTATTGGATTTCACTAAATATAGCAAGGATGTGGTCACCCACATTAGGGGTAAACCTTGTAAAAATATAATATGTTTTCTTTTTTATTTAGTATTTTTCAAGTGATTTGAATATTACACACATCACATATCAAGTGAATTCATACTAATAGGTACATAGGTATGAATTAAATATAAAATAAGAATCCAATAAAAATATTTACACACTAATTCACCCCCCCAACCTCTTAGTGTGGTTGCACAATTCACTATAAACCTTGTAAAAGTTTTTTATTTCATCATTCTAGAACCTAAAAAAACAAAACGGATGTCCCAAGATTCGTGGATAACATGTTTTTATCACTAAATGAACTCCAGTTTGAGTACTTGAAGAAAAAAAATCAATTATAATTAGATATAGAATCAAAAAATTAAATTATGAAGAGAAATAGAATCTAAAAAATATATTAAAGTAATTATTTTTAATTAATATTTAACTATGAATTATGTGTGGTGGTGTTATTTAAGGATTCAAGTATCATTTTTTTAAATCAAAAGTTTCACCTTGCAATTTAGATAATGGATTTTTAAATGTATTTTTTATCCCACAATTCCTTTATTATTATATCCTTCAAAACATTATAGTGTGAAACAAAAATTTACTAGGGAATTGCTACTAAAAATTCAAAAAGAGTGAAAAAACATTGATAGGTTGTTGGAGATCTCAAAATAAGTTTATGATGGGTTGAATTTATGAAAATTGTGCACCAAACTAGAATATAAATATTTATTATGAGAATATTAAAATTCTTAAGATTTTGTGGGCAAGTTCATCATCTGCAGGAATAATATCATCTTTATTATAGAAAAATATGATGATTTATTGAGTATTTGTGTTGGGTAAGTTCTTATTTTAATTATTTATGATCACATAAAATAACTAAGTGAATTTTTTTATGGTTTAGGGATATATATCTTCCCATTGTGATTTCCTTGATAAGAATAATTATTTTTCATGAACACGGTAAAATTCAATCATACCAAGGATGCAGTCTCCACATTTTGAGAAAAACTTATTAATTTTGTGTTGCTATTACTTAATTTACTTTTTACACACTCAAGAAAGGAATAGAAAATATTATGAGAGTGGATTAGATAGATTAACATGAAATTGTGTTTCAGAAAAATATGATTCATCAAATATTGATAGAAAATGATTTGGGATTCACATATTTCTAAGTTATCATTTTTATTAAACCACTTGTACAGACTCAATAGTTGTAATGTGAGGAGACAATACTAGAATATTGAATATAAGCGGGGGTGGAACCAGGCTACTTGGAAGTCTCTAAGCCCTTAAACCCCCAAAACTTTCCTCCATACCCCTGATTTCATTCCCTCGCACCCCTTTATTCCTCTCTATCGATTACCCTCCCCCATGAAACTTCTCTGCAATACCCCTCCACTTCTCTAACATCCCTTCTTCAATACCTCCCCCATGACACCCCTCCTTTATGCAAATTCCCCTCCCCCATGTAACATAACTCAATGGAATATTTCCTCCCTATCATGAGTCTCTTGCAGACTAGTGGTTGCACCCCGTCCCTTCCCCCAGGTCGACCATGCATCCCTTACCCCTTGTTGTTTAGTTGGTTACCACACTATCACCCCTTATTGGAACAATTTTCAATTAAATCCTGATATATACTTGGATATTTCATCATGAATCATTATTAGGATTGAATAATTTTAATAAAATAGGTTTTTTGGGTAATTAAGAATTAGGGTTAGATTATTGGATTATTCCCAATGTGAATCTCCTATTTATATTCAAAAATAATTTTTTTGTTATAAATTTGACACTAAATGAGTTTATAAATCATTACAAGTTGTTTAAATCTATGAATATAATGTCTAAATTGATATATATATATATATACATGATTATTAAAATTTAAATTATCTAATTTTTATGTTATTTTAGAAATATTAAAGGTTATTGAATGCTAAGTGAATTGTCTTATAATAATTTTATTTTTAGTGACATTTTTTTTATAAATTAAGTGGAATGTAAGTCTATACAAATATGATGAAATTATAAAAAATGTAAAAATATTTCAAAGGGTTATTATAACTTAATTATGGATTCCATTTTTTTTATTTTTTATCTATTTTTAATATGTAATTATTTTCAAGTTTTATTGATTTAAATTTCACATATTATAGTTACAATTTCTTAAATGTTTAGTGAAATAATTTCTTACATAACTATTTTTATTTAAATGAAATTTATAAATTTAATTCACTTGGGTTTGAAGATTTTTTAAGTTTGAAATCATTGATATTGATTTTATAATGAAATAATTTTTATTTATCTTCAAGTTAAATTTAATTTTGTTATATGAAATAATTTTTATCACATTTACATGATGATTTTTGAAAATAATGTGTTGGTTTATAGTTTTCAATTTGGTTTATTTTAATAGAGTTGATGTTTTTTATATGTTATTGGATTTCAGAATAACAGAATAATTTACAAAGGTATAATATTTTATAATTTTTATTTTTTATTTGAATTACATAATACATTAAAGTGTTTTAAAATTCATTATATAAAGTTGATAATATTTTTACTAAAATTTTTATATTTTGTTTCGATATATTAATTATTTATTATTCCAGAGAAAAATATATGGATAATAGTTAGATTGATCTACTAAATAAATTTTTTTCTAAGTATTCTAATTGGATTAAACAATTTATTGATTTCATTAGTGAATTTTAATGAAATTTGATTTATTTTAAATACAAAAAATATGAAAATCAATATCTACTCAAATGAGATACCATGTGGGAACATTTTTTTTAACAGGTTTTTGAAAAACTATAATAGTTAGACATATCATTGGGGAGAATATATTTCCTTTCTATAATAAAAAACTGTTAAAATGGATATTGATATAATAATAATTGATTTGATGAATGTAATGTTCAATGGAATGATATATCAGTTTCTACCTCAATAGAGTAACTTTAAGAATAATGATTTTCAATGGAGTAATTACCATTCTAGATTAGATGGGGAATAATTGAAATTATTTGAAATTATAATTATACTCATACTAAATTATATCTTATATACACTATATTCAATAAATTATTATTCATCATAGAGATATTAAATTTAAATACCTTGAATCAATGGATAGACACCTATTTAGATATGTTATTGTTACTATTATAGATGGTACTCCTAATTAGAGTGAGTATTTTGTAGTCATACTACCAATATCACTAGCTGAATGATAGTGAACGATATCAAAGGTTTCATATATAATAGTATTGATGTGTTATCAAAAAATTGTATGTTGTTTAGAAAATAGATTGTGAATCTTGGTGATTGTAAAATTTTTAACTCATCTAGGTGGAATTAAAATGAGGTTATCAAGGTCATCATATTCTTCTTGGTAGGTTCTTGAACTATAGAAAATAGATTACCACAAACATATGAATTTCCTCCCACTGAGGTTGAATAGGTTATTCAAGTCATATAAAATTGATAACTTCATGACATAGAATATAGAGATAGACAAAGTTGATTATAAGTTAAATTTCCTAATATATTATTTTTAATAGAAATATTTTGATCAAAAAAACTTGGTATTTTTCCAAGATTGTTGTAATTTTTGAATGATTTTGTAAGTAAATGGTTTTAACTGGTTCAAGTAGATGGTAAGTGAAGCACATAGAATGTGGCCAATAGTGTGGGTTCCATATAGCCTTCCACCTTGGTTGTGTATAAATCAACCATTTTGGTTAATTTATAATCTTATTTATGGACTAAGAAGACCCAATGATAAAATTTATGTATATATGAAACCATTTATTGATGAGGTTTAAGAATTTTGGATAGATTATATGATGAATTTTGACTCAATTATTAATAAATTTTTTATACCATGGGATGAATTTTATGGAAAATTAATGAATTTTTGAAAAATAATAACATATTAGGATGGAATACAAAAGGAGAATTTTTCTATTCACAATGCAATAAAATTAATAAATTAATATGGATTAAGAATTATAGAATGTGTGAATAACTTGGTCATGGATGTTTTCTTCATCTACTACACAAGTTCATAAAATAAGGAGTGTAATTTTACAGGAACATGGACCATGTCCTAGCACCAAAATTCTTGTCAAGGTTTAAATATTTGCACATCTTGACCAAGAAAACATTCACATAGTGTATGATTTTAGTATTTGTTATCTCTTGCTTTGTTACCCAGTCCTTCTATAGATAAACAATGCAGTCATAATTTGAAAAAGCAATGTATTTTCTTCAAAATGAACTATGGGAAAGATAATAATTTAAGTTACAATTTGGATGTGATACACATTAATAAAAAAAATTGTGATAATATATTATATAACATTTTAGGCATCAATGGAAAATCAAAAGAAAATTTTGGTGTAATTCACATATGTATAGTTGTTCTTCTATTAGTACCAATTTTTTAATATAAAAAAGAGTTATTATTTTCATCATTTTGGATTTGTGTTTACTATGATCTAGTGTTACATATATCTAACATAGGGGCCCTAGTAGATGGTTTCAAGCTGGGAACATCAATACCAAACTATATTTATTTTTTAGTGACACATTTAATCCAGTTAGAGAGGGGTGAGTGCATTGATTGATCAGTTGGTACATATGAAACAACACCCCCACATATTCTATCTAACAACTATTGAGTGGAAATAATTCCCATGGGTGATGATTGATTTATTATAGAGGTATGTTTAGATAATTTTAGGGTTTAAATTTTCATGATATTTTTAATATTACTATTATATTTCATGATAATTTTGTTTGGAATAGAATAATTTGTTATCATATCTAGATGAGTTTTGGGAAATGTGTATTTAAAAATAAAAAAAAATATGGAAATATTACAAGGTAATGGTGAATATATATCACAATAAAACATTTTTAGGTTTTTTATACATCTTACAGTGAGTCCCGTCAGGTATTCTTCCTATAAATGGGAATGATTTGGTGCTACATTGGTCACTTATGGCAGTGAAAATGACATTTATTTATTTGAATATATGAATGTGTTAAAATTACATATTTATAATAATTTAATACATTTAATGTAAAAATATTCTAGTCATCATTCATGTATTTGATCATTGTAGGATATACCTTCTAGAATTATCACTTAGAACAAGTTGCAGCTTAGACATGATGTATGTTTAGAGTTTATTTTTTGATGAAATATTTAAAATGTAATTGTTAAATACACTTTTTGTTTGTGTTGTATTTTTTTCAATGATTATGAATTCTATATGCATTATTTCAATATGTGATGAATAAGAATATCTTGGAAGGGATTTTTAGTACCCAAAAATACTGAGAAGAAGCATAAAGTTACCAATACAAGTTTTTTTACATACATTGGATTGATAATATTGAAAAATAACTTGTTTCCTGGTATTGGAAGAGGTAACTAAGATACTTCCACTGTTTATGAGGAAAAGTAAGTTAGTTTCTTTCCATTACTTATTTGAAAAAAGAAGATACCACCATTGGTTGTCATTGATGACCCATTCACATGGAAAAGATATTGTTTTGAGTTAATACCAATATTTAAGTTTCATAAAGAATATATTATTGAAAATTTTGGTCTAAGAAATATATTATAGATTATGTTAGACAAAAATCCCTCATGATGGTGTTTTTTGGTTGATTGTGTTTGTTGACAAGGTTGAGGTTGTTGACAAAATATGGATGTCCAAAAAGGTGTGAAGATTTAGCATGGCACTCATAACTGACATTGGAACTTTCAATGAATCACAAAAAGCATTGGAAGTCAATAAAATTTCAAATTTAAGGATTGGGGGTGATTGATTATAGTATAAAGGAGAAGTGAGAGTGTTGAGGTGATTCGGCAATGTGATCACAAGTGACACTCATAGTTTTCTTTGAAACTAGTGATGGGTTATTAAAAGAATTAGAAGACAATGACATTTTAAATCATATGATAGTGTGTGATTGAATTTGGGTCAGGTGGTAAGACCCAATGAAGCACACATGATTTTATTTGGAGCTCGCAGAGGGGTCTTGCGCATCACCCATGACTGTCTTTGGATCTTGTGGAGGGATCTTGCGTAGCACTCATGATTGTCTCTGGAGATCGTTACCAAATCTTCTACAAACTACCAAAAGGAATTGTTCTTGGAACTTGTGGAGAACGAATACTAAGAAGCCAAAGGTGCTTCGCAAGATGCGGCGGGCATGTCTCAGGGGACCGTCATATGTCCTTTAGTGACTACGAAAACCACTCACCTCCATCATCATTTTTCTCATTGTGTTAATTTTCAAAGTTCATGGATCATGAAACTTGGAATAAGTGATATCTAGGATTTATTCTTGGTTTTTCAATGATGTATCATGTGACCAATATGGGCCATATGAAGAGGGTGCAAGCATGTCATGAAAAATCTGTCTGTCTATCCCTAGAGCGTCGTGGAGTTGTACCTGAGGAATTTCATGTAACAAAGTTGATCGAGGACTTGTGAAAAGTGTGAATGTTGAAAAACTACTCATGATCAAATCTCACACAAAGCATGAGAAAATATCAAACCCAGATCTTACAGAGCGTGTGATCTGAATGAGGTGGATGGTTGTCTATGATTTTTGGAATTAAAGTGGTGGACACTCGCCTATATATACCCCAAGACTCATCCTTAATCATTGAATAAGTTTTGCTTAAAAATATTGATCTGAAGCTCGTCTGGGGAAGAGACTCGTGGTGATATCCTATGACAGGTGTTTGCAAAGAAGGAGTATACATGATTGATATCACGTAAGTCTTATACATGATCTGAATAAGGTCTTGCGCAAAGGGTGAAAGTGGACTCAAAAAAGAGGAATTGTGATAGCAAGCTTGCGCATAGTGGGACTTGCGAAAAGTGAGAACAAGGGTTTACACTAGGGGTTTTCGGTGACCAGTGGTTCACGCAATGTGTCTGAGGTTCGCACAATCTGCCAGAGGTTTGCACAAGGTGACCAGATGTTTGCACAAGGAGCTAGAGGTTCCTATAAGGTGACCAGAGGATCTCACATAGTGTCAGAGGTTTTCACAAGGTAACCAGAGGTTCGCAAAAGGTTCAAGAGGTTCGCACAAGGTGACCATAGGTTTGCCAATGGTTTCAGAGGTTCACACAAGGTTCCAGGGGTTCACACAAGGTTTCAGGGGTTTGTACTAGGATCTTGCAGAAGGAGTTATGTTCCAAGGTCTCGCACAGGGGTATCACATCAAAATATTGTGCATGGAGATATGGTATTACATTTCTCTATGAATAGTATCATTATCATATATGAATTCTGAAGGAGAAGACGAAGAAAGAGGATCGATACCATCTACCAATACTTGCAGAAGGAGTTTATTCACTGCTAAATTCAAAGCAGTGAAAGGAAGACTCGGCATCACTTAAATATCTTTCCAAAGAAGAGGTGATTATTGAAACGACCCAAACTTTTATCAATAAAAATTCCTTTTGATATAATTAAATGTATTATTATGAAAAATAGTTATATAAAATATGCACTTCCTTGGTTTTATGTTTTTGGATTTCAAAATACCGTTAAGAATTGTTACCATTGCTAATATAGCAGTTGAAAAGTGATCAAATGATTAACATAAATATAGAACTTTAAAAAATCCAATTTACTCTGACAAAGGAAGTGATGGTCTCATCCAGTGGACTTGCCCCATACAAAGCCCATTTTTTCAAAGCTCGTAAAGGAGGTGACGTCATTGGGATTCACTCTTGACTAATCCCAAGCCGAGCTTTAACACGTTAAGATCGAGCGGAACCACCTATGGGAGAAGTGTAAGTTGATAGAGATTACCACTCGAGTAATGTTATCGGAGCCACCCGAAGAGTCTGTTAACATCGCACACCTTACCCTTTGGTATTATGTAAGTGTTATAAGAGGTTATGTAACAAGACCTTAGCACTATGATTATGTGTATTATTTTTGGATAAAATAAATAATGTACATTCATTTTATTATTGTTATGTTGTAAATAGTTTTTAAAGCAAAAATATTATTTTTAGTTAATATTAAATTATGAAATCTATTTTGATGAATTAATGGATATTTGAATTAAATAATATTTTAATAAAATATTATTATCAAATTTATTTTTATAAAATATAAATGATCCTATAATTCTTAGGAATACAATTGTAATTTTTATTAAGGTTTGAAAGCTATTTTTGTCAAAACCCGTGAATTTTTTATAAATATTGGTTTTTATTTTAAAAGTAAAAATTCACATATTTAGAAAGTTATTTATATAAAATGAATATTATTTTTTTAATCAGGACATCAAAATTATCCAAAGGTGAATTTTTCATAATTTTCTGAGACAGTCAAATTTTTGGGTAAAAATTAAATACCGTTTAAATATATAATGTGTTTTATGACATCATAATGAATCAATAGTGATGTAATAAAATACTATTAACATTATGTTTAGACAATATATGTTTTACAATTAAAATAAAGTGATTTTAGTTTTGTTTGATTTATTTTACAATGCTTTAGTGGACCCTTCAAGACTTATAAAACATTTTACCTTTCAAATTGATTTCCTTGAGAGTGTGATTCACCTCCATATAAGAAACCCTATTATTTTAAGAATTTATTCCATTTTACTTATAAAATATTGTTTTAAACTCCCATTTGGAAAAAAACATGGGCAAAAAACATGGTCTGGTTTGTGTTTTGGATTAGTTCAATGTGTGGTGACCCAAACCTAAATAATAAGGAATTTCCTCTCCTTTCCTATATAAACCCACCCAAGATCACACTTAATATTAAATCAAAGCCTTTTTAGCTCGACCAAACCCTGCCCTATTATCTCTAGATTCCTCCCAAGGTGCCCCAAGCTCCCAATTAGCCTCTCTCAAGCCCCTCCCAATCCTTTGGGATCACACTTCCAAGTAAGGGATTCCTTCCTTTCTCATTTTAGCCAAGTTTCTTAATATTGTTATGTCCTTTTATTTTCAATTATAAATGTTGGGGTATGGTTTATCACCTCCCCCATACTTCCCTATTTATTTTTGAGTGATTATAGACCCATTTCTCTCTCATTAATGCCTCTCATGTACACCTGTTACCATGCCGAAATTCCGTAAGGAATTTCTCTCTCCTCATTTACTTTCAATCCATTATTTTGTATTGTGAATCTAAAATTCCATTACTCATGATGGGACATGTATATATATTACACACTTACTTTCCATTTCATGTACATATGATGAGACAACCCATTCTCTCTCATCAACCATTTTTATGAATTTTTATGTCACGCTGTTATGTTGCCGAAATTGCACCACAATTTTCCAAGTCAAATTCATTATGTAGTGAATACCATGCCCATTTATCTATCAAGTGTATTCACCATTATAAACATTTACTTATTGTTTAAATAGTTTCATGTATGTATTCCACAATCCTTTATCATGGAATAAATTATGATGTTGAATGATTCCATGTTGTATGATCCATGTGGCACACTTATGCATGAAATGAAATGTTTAAGAAGGGTGTGCCCTGATAGCGCTCCAATGTATTGGGTAAAGATTAGTATCATGATACATTAAGTTCAATGAGGTTTTACTCATGCCCCATGTTCAATGAGAATTTTCTCATGCTAATACCATGTTAAGTGTTGTTGCCACATTTCAATATTATGATAATCATGATATATCATGCCTTTATGTTCATGTTTCTTTTTCTATCCATTTATATGTATATTGCCTAACATGTATTGTAATATTAATGTTATAGCTTGTTTACTCCCTTAATGGGATTTATATCTCACCATTTTCTTTTTCATGTCCTTGGGTTATCCCATGCAATGCTAAGTATGAGGGAATGTAGTGGTTATGTAAAGGAAGTTTTCAATAATATGTTGTTTTATATGTTTTTAGTTGTTATGTAATGTTCCTAATCCCAGAAGACACTAGACCTCTCAATATTATATGTTGTATCAAGTGAAGTTTTTATGTATTAAATCATGTTTAAGTGTGTAATAATGATCAGGGTTGTTATAGTTGGTATCATATGATAGGTTTAGTTATTTTTGGGATTAGAATTAAAAAACCCTAGTGAAAGCCCTAGGGATAAGACTATGTATAATAATAACATACCTAAATTTTGGGGATTATTGACTAAGTGTTTTATCAAGAAAATGTATCCATGTTTAGATACGAGTAGGTAGAGGTGGCTCTGGAACAGATGTACCTAGGAGTGAAAACTAAGACAAGGAGTTTGGGGCTTGACCTGCGGTATCCTAGTACACGAAAACAGGCCTCGTTGCACTCTTGGTTAAGAAAATCCTAGGGAATATGCTTCTATAAATTCACAAGATTAGTATGAACCATTATTAAGGGATTTAAAAAAATTCCCCTAATAATATATGTTAGAAAATAGATCATGGATAACATAGATTAAAGCCTATAGATACATAAGTTAAGGAAATGAAATTTATTTATAAGTCACACATTTTTTTCCGTGGATTACATTTATGTGTTGCCCCTAACTTTCCTTTTATTCGAGCCAATGCCCAGTAATAGGAGGAATCGAGCTAACAATCGATGTGAAGATCAATGTGATGATTGTTCTAATGAGATTCCCAATCTGATGGGAGTATGAATCCTGAACTTTGTCATGATACTCTCTCAATTAAATCAAGATTTGAATAGAAACATGGGTCAAGAGGAACGTTCAACCCCCATAAGAAAGAACAAGTTGCAATCGAGATCTTCATGAGACAATGGCCTCCTACTTTTAATGAATCATCTGATCCCCCAATTGTCGAACAATGGATCAACTCCATTGAAAATATCTTCTCCATACTTCAAGGTTCCTAACAAGAGAAGGTTCTTCTGGATGCTTATCGTATAGAGATTCAATATGATCAATGGTGGAAATTGGTCAAAAATACAAAGCCTGAGGAGGAGATCGAGGTGTTGGAATGGAAGGAGTTATAGAAAATGTTTTTTGATAAATATTTTCCATGCACCCTCTGACTTAATATGGAAAAGGATTTCCTTGCCCTCAAGAAAAAATATGAATAATCCATTGGAGCGTATGAGGAAAACTTCACAAGGCTTGCACGATACACCTCCGACTTTGTCGTTACCCCCTAATACAAGGTTGACCACTTCTTTGGTGGGCTAAAACCTAGCCTATGGAAAGCCCTGGCAATCCACGACTTCGATAGCTATGAGGAAATTGTATGATCTTTCCTCAAGGTATAAATGGAGATCATAGAATCTCAGGGGTATCAAAGGGATAGAAATCATAAGGTGGACTTTAATTTTGGCGGTCTGATGGATAAATCCAATGGTTCTAAGAAAACCCAGCACCCCACTTGCCAAAGGTGTGAAAAGAACCACCCCAGAAATTTCCTAAATGGGATGAGGAAATGTTTTAGGTGTGGAAAAGAAGGGAACCTAGCCATTAACAACTGAAAAGAAAAATCCGCAGCTACCACAGAGGAGAGGAATGCTCCATTCGAACCTCAACGCGTTTTTCATTTCTTCAACTGCAAAGAACCAGGGAACCTTTCAAATCAGTTCCCTAAGCCAAGGGTTTTTAGAGGAAACCAACAAACTCCAAGGTAGCAAGGGTGAGATTTTTCCATCACTACGACCGAAGTGAGCCCCAAAAACGAAGTTGTGATAGGTACGCTAGTTATTCATTAAAGAATAGCGGAAATAATTTTTTATTCTAGTTCTACACATTCTTTTATATCCTGAAATTTTAGTAGAACAATCCCAACACCACCACAAATCATGGAAGTAGAGATGTCGGGGAGTATGGAGAATGGGGAAATCATTGCACCCCATGAATATAAATCCTCCCCTGTCATAAGTTTTGGAGTGAACTTCCTGGAAAACCTCGACATATTCCCTCTAGTGGAATTTGATTCAATTCTAAAAATGGATTGGCTTTCCTTATATACGGCCAACATAAATTTTCGTGAGAGGGAAATCAATCTTCATATAGAGAGTCGACCCCCGATTCTATACAAGTTCACGGAGGAAGATGAATCTTCTTTAGCATCATCATCTCAAGCATGGATATTACTGCCCTATGAGCATGCGTATCTGGCTCAGATGATTGAGTATAATGAAGTAACCATCCTTGAATACATTCCTATTTTTATGGAATTCACTAAAGTGTTTCCTAAGGAATTGTCTGGTCTTCCTCCAAGAAGAGATGTTGAATTCTCAATTGACCATATACCTGGGGTGTTTCCAATATCCAATACTCCGTATAGAATGCCTATTATGGAGCTTGATAAGATGAAGAAACAACTACATGAGAATATTTATAAAGGGTTTATACGCCCAAGTACTTCACCATGGGTTGCTCCAGTCCTCTTTGTCAAGAATAAGGATGGATCAATGTGCCTTTGCATTGATTATCGCAAGCTCAACAAAATCATAATAAAGAACAAGTATCCTCTACCTCAAATTGCTGACTTGTTCGATCAGCTACGTGGAGAACAATACTTCTCCAAGATGGATTTTTAGTCGTGATATTACCAATTAAGGTTGAAGAAGGAGGATATCCCCAAAACTGCTTTTCGTATAAGGTACGGGCACTATGAATTCATAGTAATGCCTTTCGGACTCACTAATACTCCATAAATCTTCATGGAATTGATGAATAGAGTATTTAGATATTACCTCGACAAATTTGTGGTAGTCTTTATAGATGATATTCTAAGATACTCAAAAACCAAGGAGGGGCATGGGGAGTATCTAAGAACTATACTAGAGGCCTTGTGAAAGGAGGATCTCTATGAAAAGTACAGTAAGTGTGAGTTCTGGTTAAAGGAAGCCTCATTCTTGGCTCATATCATCACAAGCAATGGGATATATGTGGATCCCTCCAAGACAGTTGTAATTGAGGGATGGATGAGGCCAACATCAGTAACGGATATCCGTAGCTTCCTAGGGTTACCTGGATATTATCGCTGATTTGTGAGTGATTTCTCACGATTGTCCAACCCTCTTACCAAGATAACTCGCAAAGGAGTAAGGTTTTCTTGGAGTGATGAATGCGAAGAGAGCTTCAAGGAGTTGAAAAGGAGGATTATCACTGCGCCCATACTCACACTCCCAATAAGTGGAGAACTCTTTGTGGTATACAGTGATGCTTCAAAGAGGTTTTTAGGTTATGTGATAATGAAAAATGATAATGTGATAGCCTATGCCTCAAGGAGGATAAAAATCCATGAGAAAAAATATCTCATGCATGATCTGGAGTTAGAAGCTATGATCTTTGCATTGAAAATCAGGTGGCATTATCTCTATGGGGAGAAGTGTGAGATATATACTGATCAAAAGATCCTAAAATATATATTCACAAAAAAAGATCTTAATATGAGCCAACGAATATGGATAGATCTCTTTAAGGATTATAACTGTTCAATCCACTACCATCTCGGTAATGCGAACAAGGTGGAGGATGCTCTAAGTAGAAAGGATCCTACATCTTTATCAATGATGAGAATTGAAAAGGATACAATCTTCTTAGATTTTCAGAGGATAGATATGGGAATCATTAAGAAACTAACGTCATCAGTCCTTTATCAAATGATTTCTCAACCATACCTCATATAGAAAATAAAGGATGCTCAAAGAAAGGATGTGGAAATTCTAAAAAGGGTGGAAGCTATCCGAAATGGTAAATCCTCAGAGTTCATGGTTGACAAGGAAGTAATTGTGAGATTTGGTTCATGATAATATGTACCATCCAATCTAGAGATAAAGAATAAGATTTTAAATGATGCACATAGCTCAACCTTCTCTATTCACCTAGGGAGCACAAAGATGTATCGGGATCTCTGAGAAAACTTTTGGTTGGACAATTTGAAAAGGGATATTACTGAATATACATCAAGTTTCCTAGTATGTCAGCAAGTAAAGGATGAGAGGAAAAAGTCTAAGGGGATGATTCAACCACTAGCCATACCAACATGGAAGTGGGAAAACATTACCATGGACTTTGTCATAAGAATTATAAGGACATCCAGAGGAAACAATGATATATGGGTCATTATGGATCGTCTTATGAAGATAGCTCACTTTATCACAATTCGAGAGGACTTCTCATTGGATAAACTTGTACAGATTTACATCAAAGAAGTGGTAAGGCTTCATGGAGTACCATTATCTATTATATCCAATCGTGATCATAGATTCACCTTGAAGGTATAAAAAATCTTTAATATGCTCTAAGCACTGAAAAGAACTTCAGTACGGCCTATCATCCTCAAGCCGATGGCCAATCTGAGTGAACTATTCAGGAGCTACAAGATATGTTAAGATAATGTTCTATGGACTTAAAAGGAGGATGGGAACAACATCTTCCATTGGTTGAATTATCCTACAATAACATTTTCCACTCGAGCATCCAAATGGCACCATATGAAGCAATTTAGGGGAAAATGTGTAGAACACCGGCGTGTTGGGATGAATTCGGTGAGCATAAGTTGCTAGGACCTGAAATGGTTGAAGAAATGGTGGAGAAGGTGAAAACCATTCAGCAGCATATCAAGGCAGCCCAAAGTCGACAGAACAGTTATGCTAATAACCGTCGATGAGACCTTGGGTTCAAATTTGGAGACATGGTATTTCTACACATATATCTGTGGAAGAAGGTCATGAGGTTTGGAAAGAAATGGAAGTTAAATCCTAGGTACATCGTCCCCTTAGAGATTCTTGATCGTGTCGGGGTTTTGGCTTATCGACTAGCACTTCCACCTACCATGGCTAAAGTATATGATTTCTTTCATGTATCCCTCTTAAGGAAGTACATACCAGACCCTTCACATGTACTCTCTTCAGAGGTAGTATAGTTATAGGATGATCTTTCTTACGAGGAGCATCCAGTGAAGATCTTAGATCATAGGGAAAAAGTTCTACAAAATAATACAATGTCCCTCATCAAGGTGTTGTGGTGAAACCACAATTTTGAGTCAGTAATGTGGGAATCAGAGGAAGTGATGAAGTAGAGTTACCCTCGTCTTTTTTAGTGTGGGAAAAGAAAATTTTGAGGGTGAAATTTCTTAAGGGAGGAAGATTGTAACGACCCAAACTTTTATCAATGAAAATTCCTCTTGATCTAATTAAATGTATTATTATGAAAAATGGTTGTATAAAATATGCACTTCCTTGGTTTTATGTTTTTGGATTTCAAAATAAAATTAAGAATTGTTACCATTTCTAATATAGTCATTGAACAGTAATCACATGATTAGTATAAATATAGGGCTTTAAAAAATCAAATTTACTTAGATAAAGGAAGCGATGGCCTCATCCCGTAGACTTTCCCCATATGAAGCCCATTTGTCAGAGCTCAGAAAGGAGGTGGAATCATTGGGATTCACTCTTAACCAAGACCAATCTGAGCTTTAACATGTTCAGCTTGAGTGGAACCACCTACGGGAGAAGTGGAAGTTGATAGAGATTACCACCCGAGCTATGTTATCTGAGCCACCCCAAGAGTTTGTCACCATCCCACACCATACCCTTCAGTCTTATGTGGGTGTTATAAGTGGTTATGTAACCAGACCTTATCACTATGATTATGTGCATTATTTTTGTATATAATAAATATTGTACATTCATTTTATTATTGTTACGTTCTAAATAGTTTTTAAATCAATATTATTTTTAGTTAATATTCAATTATGAAATCTATTTGGATGAATTAATGGATTTTTGAATTAAATATTATTTTAATAAAATATTATTTCTAAATTATTTTTTATTAAATATAAATGTTCGTATACTTTTTAGGAATACAATTGTAATTTTTATTAAGGTTTCAAAGCCGTTTTTATTAAAACCCATGAATTGTCGATAAATGTTGGTTTTTACATTGAAAGTAAAAATTCAAATATTTAGAAAATTGTCGAGATAAAATTAATATTATTTTTGGAATCAAAAAATCAAAATTATACAATGGTTAATTTTTTATAATTTTCATAGACAATCAAATTTTTGGGTAAAAAATAAATACCGTTTAAATATATAATGTGTTTTATGACATCATAATGACCCAATAGTGATGTAATAAAATACTATAAACATTATTTTTGGCCAATATATGTTTTATCATTAAAATACAGTGATTTTAGTTTTGTTTGATTTATTTTACAATGCTTTAGTGGACCCTTCAAGACTTATAAAACATTTTACCTTTTAAATTGATTTCCTTGAGAGTGTGACTCACCTCCACATAAGAAACCTAGTTATTTTAAGAATTTAGGCCATTGGACTTATAAAATATTTTTTTTCACTCCCCTTGAGAAAAACCATGGGCAGGTTTGTGGTTTGGATTAGTTTAATGTGTGGTGACCCAAACCTAAATAATAAAGAATTCCCTCTCTTTTCCTATATAAACCCACCCAAGCTCCCACTTCCTCTTCACTGAAAGCATTTTGAGATTGACCAACCCCAGACCTCATCTCCCTATAATCCTCCCAAGGTTCCCCAAGCTCCCAAGAATCCTCTCTAAATCCCCTTCCAAGCCTTTGGGATCACACTTCCAAGTAAGGGATTCCTTCCTTTCTCATTTTCACCTAGTTTCTTAAAATTGTTATGTCCTTTTATTTTCAATTATAAATGTTGGGGTATGGTTTTTCACCTACCCCATAAATCCCTATTTATGTTTGAGTGATTATATACCCCTTTATCTCTCATTAATGACTCCCATGTAAACCTGTTACCATGCCGAAATTCCGTAAGGAATTTCTCTCTCCTCATTTACATTCATGCCATTATTTTGTATTCTGAATCTAAAATTCCATTACTCATGTTGGGACATGTATATATATGACCCCCTTACTGTAAATTTCATTTAAATATGATGAAACATCCCATTATCTCTAATAAACCATTTTTATGAATTCTTATGTCACGGCGTTATGCTGCCGAAATTGCACCGCGATTTTCCAAGTCAAAGTCATTATGTAGTGAATACTATGCTCATTTCTCTATCAAGGGTATTCACCTTTATTCACATTTACTTATTGTTTAAAGAGTTTCATGTATGTATTCCACATTCCTTTATCGTGTAATAAATGATGATGTTTAATGATTCCATGTTGTATGATCTATGTGGCACACTTATGCATGAAATGAAATGTTTAAGAAAGGTGTTCCCTGATAGCACTCCAATGCATTGGGTAAAGATTAGTATCATGATACGTCAAGTGTAATGAGGGTTTAGTCATGCTCTATGTTCAATGATCCTTGGATCATGATAATATCATGTTAAGTGTTGTTTCCACATTTCCATGTCATGATAATCATGCTATATCATTCCCTTATGTTCATGTTTCTCTTTTACTCCATTTATATACCTATTGCCTAACATTTATTGTAATATTCATGTTATACCTTGTTTACTCCATTAATGGGCTATATATCTCACCCTTTTCTTATGCATGTCTTGAGGTTATCCCATGCAATGCTAAGTACGAGTGAATGTAGAGGTCATGTAAATGAAGTTTTCAATAAGATGTTTTGTTCTATGTTTTAAGTTGTTATGTAATGTCACTAAGACCCAAATACACTAGACCTATCAATATTCTATGTTGAATCAAGTTAAGGTTTTATGTATTAAATCGTGTTTTTGAGTGTGTAATAATGAGTAGGGTTCTTATAATTACTCTGTCTACAATAAAGAGAAGTTAGTTCCAGTTTTCTATAAAGTGGAAGTGTTGCATCTAGGTGTTTTCATATAAGTGAGGGAGAAACCCATAAGTAGCTACAATAGAGCATCTACCTATAGTTTAGGATGTATTCATTAGTAGTAATTAATGTACCTACATGTACATAAAATATGTGGTACCTACAATTCCATAAACTATAAGTGGATATTTTTTGGATTAGTGAGAAAGGGAAGAGGAGGATGGAGATCCTTTACAATGATAGTGAGTGAGAGAAAGAGACATAGGGAGTAACCCTTGGGAAAGTTGTGAGAAGACCCTAAACCTCGTAAAGGCAGTGATCCTAGGCATATAAGTGATCTATCCTAAACATTGTAATTTGGAAGTGAGCCTTAGTGAATTTGGTATAATCAGCATGTTGCCATTGTATTCTCATTGGATGTAACCTAGGGAAGGTGAACCAAGTAAAAATAAATGTTTCATTGTTCTTTCTTTATTTATTTTCGTTCAGTGCATGATCATAAGATAAAATTGGAAAGTATATGATCAAAAATAAATAGAAAAAAAAAGTGACCCTTATAATGAATAGGTCAAGATCTAGTGGGGTAGGAAGAATTTTGAAAATAATATCCATACCCAGATTCACCCCCCCCCCCACCCACTCTTAGGGTATCTAGGCCCATTTGGACCTAATAATTTGTATCAGATCATAGGTTACCATTGTTGATTTTTTTCTTTGAAAAGTTTTACTCTAATATTGGAATTGAATTTTTAGTTTTCTCTTAACTCAGTGTACCATGGAAAAGAGAAGAATTACAAAGAAGAAGTAGAAGTTAGGTGGTATTTTTAAGTGTTGAAGTTTCTATGGAAAATGTGTGTTTCAGTTTAAGGATATCAATAGTGTGTTGAAGAAAGGTTTAGATGAATTAGATAGTGAAAATAAGACTCCTTCAATTATGTAGTAAGAATGAGTGAATAACCTGACATTCCAAGTGATGCTGAAACTACTAATGATAAAGAAACTCCAATAAGGAAAAAATTGAAGTTGTCCATGAAACAAAGGAATTAGATCCGTAAGTGGATGAAGAAATTAAATCTAAAGATATCCAGATCCAACCACTGGAAATTGAGGTCAAAAATATAAAATGTTTAAATAAAATTCTTATTGATGTGGCTAATGACATGAAGGATAAGAATGATTCTCATGACAAAGAATTGAAAAATTTGTCTACAAAGATAGAAATAATCAAAGCTAATGAAAATGGAAAGAATCAGAAGTCAGATGAAATTTAGAATCTGAAATCCAGAAATAATGATCTTGTCACACATCAATCTGAACTAGTTCAGAGGAACTAAAGGCTAAAACAAGAGAATTCATGTTGTTCTGATTCTGTTGTTCATGAAAAAATTAAAATAAATGATCGAAGTGATATTATGGATAAGATCACACATGAATTAGAAGATGATATGAGTAGAGGGAATAATATCAAGATATAACTTAATTCTCAACTTGAATCAATGGATATGAATATTCAAAGATTGGTAGAAGAGATAGAATTAGTGAAGAAATAACTTGATAAATCCAATTCTAACAAAAATCCTAAAATGAATGATTCCTTGCACTTGAAATTTTATTATCATTTAGTAGGTGATGATGAAATGAAAAGAAAATATGATCTTTTTTAAGAGAAACATGAAATGATTGTCTCATCCCAAAGGCCATGCAGTTTCGGAAAATCTGCTATTGGATATGATAAACCTCCTCCCATGAATGATAGTAATAAATCTGTGAAAAGATCCATAGATAAGAAAAACCATGTAGGTTCTAGAGATAGACCTAAAAAGGTCTTTACAGGAATTATTGATAATATGTTCTATTTTTGTGGGATACATGGTTATACTTCAAGTTTTTTTTAGGCATTGTAATATATTTCTTATTTTAAAGATATAAATATTTCTAAATCTATGAATAAGAAGAAGCTTCTTGAAAATTATGAAATAAAATTCTCTTAAAAGAAAGCAGTTGTCAAATTCTATTATTATGGAAGGGAGGGAAACACCAAGATTATGTTTCAAGAATCCTTGGGGCTCAACATCGAGATAGGAACTCTAACTACATCAAAATATCAACTAATAAATGATGAATTGAGGTATTCCTTTAATGTAATATACTTTATATGTTCTAATCATGGGAATTTAGAAAGATGTTGTAGCAAGAAGAATTAAGGGAATGAAAAGGAACCCATAAGAAAATACCCAACACTGACAATGTATAATGAAAATTCATATGCTGTAATACGTCGTGATAAGTTGAAAAATAGTTTTACAGGCTTAGGGTAATCATAAATAGCTCATCAAAAGTCATATCAATCATCTCCTCAGTTAAACTCACAACAACTTCCTTGGAAAGAATGTGAAAAACCCTGGATGAAAAATGAAGGAGATGATCCAATTGTGACCAGGAAGAATGTAAATTTAGTTGAAGACTCGACCACATGGTATTAAGTTAAGGAAAAAGAAATAATTCTCTAATAGAGGAAGAAGAAAGAGAAGATGACTAGTGGAAAGATTCTTTAATAGACAAAGAATTATGAAAAATGGAATTTTTGGTGGAGCATCAAAGAAGAAAATTTGTACAAGTGGGTTTAAACCCCACATTGTGAAAAAGTCCAAGACTACAGAATAGAAATATCATAAGAAAACTCAACATGTGGGTAAATAATGTTTATTCATATGTCCAAAACAGTTGAAGTTGGATGGGCAGTTGGAACAAGCACAAAAATTGTACAGTGCTTTACAAGAAAGTATCAAAGGGTTGATCCATCAAGATCGACCACAATCCTATTCTTAAGGATTCTAAAGGTTACCCTCTCCCTTTGTGTATAAATTCTATTAACGTATGTTCAAGTGTTTCAGGTTCAAGGGGATATTCAATCCAAGGGGAAGTGGCATCAAATGATGAAAAGTGGTGATGTGTAATACTCTGGAATATTAAATGATTCAAATTAGTTACCAAAGTTGAAGAATAAATCTGGATTAATTAATTTAAAGGAGTTAATATTTTATGGATGCTTGAGGTGTATGGAAATAACTAAGCGTAATAGACAGTTATGGTTTATTAACTTTATATCTTGTTTCCTATACTGAGTTCTGAATCAATAGGCTTAGCGGTTTTGTTGATGGCTCATTTCTAAGTGGTAAATTCACCTAATAAAAATATTATTAAATGGCATATATAATTGGGAAATGTTATTGAGTTGGATAATTTTCTCAAACCTACAGTCACATGTGATGAAATGGTGCAGGAGATGAAGAATTTTTGTGGGTATAAACAGTGGGACTACCAACTGGAATAGTTGCATATTATAGGGGGAATTCTATATCCTAAAAAATTAATGGTCAAAATTGTATAGAAAGGATTAAAGTTTATGTTTTTTGAAATCATAAGAGCCAAAATTGATGGAAAGAACATAATTGGTGATCAGACAATGCCAGTCCAGACAAGAAGGTTTGTGATGGATAATTCCAAGGAGATGAAGACCCCTGTGGAAATATCAAATAAAGTCACATGATTAAAATGAAAATAATAATTTGGTATATCAAGGTTACTATGGATTTTGGTTTGATTTATAATGAAAAATCTCAGCCATATTTACTGGGATATACAGATGTAGATTGGGTCGGATCAGCAGATGACAGAAAATTGACATCAGGTTGTGATTTTATCTTGGCAGGTTGTGTATTTCTTAGTTAAGAAAGAAACAAGATTGAATTTCATTGAGAACAATAGAAGCTGGATACATTTTAGTCACTCAAGAGTGCACAAAGTTACTATTGATGAAGCAAAATCTTTATGATATGGTATTTGAAGTGAAATATCTGATCGGAATCTATTTTGATAATTCAAGTTCTATAAATATGAGCAAAAATTGAGTCCATTATTTGAGGAAAAGGAACATTGAAATAAAGTATTATTTTATAAAGGAGAATGTGGAGAAAGGGATTGTTATATTTGAGTATGTGTCTACATAACTATAGGTTGCAAAAATTCTGAAAAAGGCCTTACCCAAAGAAGTGTTTGAAAGGAATCAACTATCTTTGGGAGTCCAGTTGACTACCCACACTTGAAAAAGTGTGGATTTAGGCCCCATATCCCTTAAGTATGATATGTTTTCCCTAATATATTAATTTTTTGTTCATTACCCTATTATAGAACACAACGAAGCAACCTTCAGTTTCGTTGAAAAAGGGGGAGAAATTGTGCGGGGAGAAAATGTCTTAATCAAGATAGGGGGAGAAGTTGATAGGTGGACCAATGAAGTAGGTGGAGCTTTAAATTTGAAGATGATAGATATGATCAATCAAAGATTATATTTCATGATAGTTAAGGTTCGTGATGGAATAAAAAGAGTGGTTTTGTAATGAAATGAAGTGTTTCATTGATGAACTTTTCATTTTACTCTTGTTTCTCACACCGATCATTGATCATGTGGGATTAGAGTGTGTGTTGCATAAATCTCTAATCACTATCATAATTGTAAGATGTGAATTTTTGGAATATGATGGAAGAAGCTCTAATGTGGTATCAAAATGTGAATAGTTGTCAACAAACGCAAAGAGGGAGATTGTTGGCCAAAAATCCCTCATGATGGTGCTTTTGGTTTGATTGTGTTAATTGACAAGGTTTGAGGCTTTTGAAAAAATATGGATGTTGAAGAAGGCATGAAGATTTAGAATGGCACTCATAATAGACTTTGGAACTTACGATGACTCACAAAAATCATTGTAAGACAATAACATTGAATGTTGAATGATTGGGGGTTATTGAATTAGAGTCTAAAGGAGAAGTGTGATTGTTAAGGTGATTCAGAAATGTGATCATGTGTGACACTCATAGTTGTCTTTGAAACTCGTGATGGGTCATGAAAATCAATAGAATACAATGAAATTGTAAATATCATGATAGCGCATTATTGAATTTGGGTCTAGTGGTAAGATCTCATGAAGTGCACTTGATTGTCTTTGGAGCTTGCAGAGGGGTATTGCGCAGCAGTCATGACTGTCTTTGGATCTTGCAGAGGGGTATTCCGTAGCACTCATGATTGTCTCTAGAGCTCCAACATAGAACTTGTGAAAACTACAAATAGGAATTGATCTTGGAACTTGTGGAGTGAGAATGTTGAGAATCCAAAGGGACATCATGAGATGTAGCGGACATGTCGCCAGGGAATGTCACATGTCCTTTAGTGACCGTGAACACCACTCAACTCCTTCATTGTTTTTCTCATTGTGTTAATTTTTAAAGGTCATAGATCATGCGACTTGGAATAAGTGATATCTAGGATTTATACTTGATTTTTCGATGATGTATCACGTGACCAATATAATCCATATGAAGTGGGAGCAAGCATATCATGAAAAATTTGTCTGTCTATCCCTAGAGCATTGTAAAACTATACCCAAGGACTTCCATGTGGAAAGGATGATCGATGAATCACAAAAAGTGTGAATGTTGATTGAGGACTCGTGATCAGATCTCACACAAATCATGATAAAATATCACACCCGGATCTTATGGAGCATGCGATCTCGATGAGGTGGATGATTGTCTGTGATTTGTGGAATTAAGGCAGTAGACACTCACCTATATATACCACAAGACCCATCCTAAAACATTGATGAAGTTTTTATTTTAAATATCGATCTAAAGCTCATCCAGAGAAGATACTCACAGTAAGGTCTCAAGACATGGTTTGCCATGACCCAACCCATACTGGGGCTCAAGCCACAACTACCCCAAGCCCGCCTCCATAGGCCAGGGTCTGGCAACTAGCGCTGAAGGCACAACAAACTAGGGGAGGCCTTTGCCTAAGAAACTATACACACACACGCAGCCAACTCAATGAAAAAGTGCAGAGAAAAGAAATAAATATAAAACACTACTACAAAAGGGGAACCAACATACATGCATCAACCTCTAACCAGTACAAAAAAGTGCTGAAAATTACTGACAAGTAAACTGAACAGTAAAAGGGGAAAAACACATGCCCAACCAGAAAGGTGCCACAACCCGGCAACGGGTAAAACAAAGGTAAACCGTCGGTGAGTCTCACACCTAGAAAGTCCTACTACGGACACTAAACGCTGCCTAAGATCATGTGTCCTTTATGCTTCTCCATAGTCTCGACCGACATGTCTGTCGTCTGCAAGGGCACACCAAGTGAGGGAAAAGCCCAAGCAGGGGTGAGTATAAAAATACTTAGTAGCATGCCCCAAAAGCTCGAGGGAGCAACAAGGGAGGTACTAAAATGGTGAACAATAGACAGACCAAAGATCAGTGTAAGAGTGAAAAAGAGAGAGAGTGTAGCTTAACCCAACAAGAGAAAGGAAGCAAACTTGTCCAGGCGCAAGGAGCTAGAGACGGGGAGAAGACAAACTTCTCATCGATTCTTCCCTACCTATAGCAAGAGAGTAAACTCGTACAACCAAGAGGAGCTAGACACGAAAAGCACATGGCATACCCCGTGCATCTTCGCCCCTCCTAGAAGGAGAGTAACTGAACCCAAGAAGTGGGAACAACAGTAGGGTGTGTATATATATGCTCAACGAGAAACCCGAATGAGTGTGTAAGGGGATCTCAATCTCCAAGCTCAGCCCAAGAAGAGTCACCAATAGTTCAAGGACATCCAACACTGAACCCAAACGTCTTTCATGTCAACCTAGGAGGTACAAGTCAAAGGGGACCAATCACCGCACCTCGATACTATCTGTTTTGGGCGGCACTGCCTCGCCCGCACGGCTTTTGGGTCGCGATGCAAGGACATGTCTCGGTGGGAAAAGTGCCCCTCATTCTCGTATGTCCTAAGGTCATGTAAAAGTTGTCACATCGCCGATCCGTACAACCAAGGATCCTGCTCCAATAGTCACGGAGAAAAAGTCACCGACTAACCTCATAGATAAGGACCGAGTCTGAAATGCCAACGGGTGACCCACTGCCCAGTCCGGCTGGAGGGTAAACCTTGATAACACATCGGGTGACCCACTTCCCAGCCCCACTGGAGGGTAGACCCTAATAAGTCGACAGGCGACCCACTGCCTAGCCCTGATGGAGGGTAGACCTGGAATAAATCGGCAGGTGACCCACTGCCCAGCCTTGCTGGAGGGTAGACCCTAAGAAGTCGATAGACAACCCACTTCCCAGCCCTACTAGAGGGTAGACCCTAATAAGTCGACTGGCGACCCACTTCCCAGCCCTACTGGAGGGTAGACCCGGAATAAGTTGACAGGCAACCCACTGCCCAGCCTTACTGGAGTGTAGACCTAGAATAATTCTGATAACTCAGCACTGCAACTGACATCACCGGGTTTCACTAACAACACCATCGTGCATTGGTTCAGAGTGAATCAAAAGGGATCTCCATTCAACACCCTCCCATGTCTCTACAATTAACATGATCTCAAATGAGGCTCCACATGCCCAAACGGATTACATTGTTGCAGTCCTCGCGGAAAAACACATGAGATAGACTACTTACTCGCCTGAAACGGACAATCAGTGAATATGGTACTATTCACCGTAGCCAACCCCTGTGGGGCCCACACCCCGACTTCGATACTCGTTGGGAAAATTGTGCCATCACGATGCTCTCGAAAAAACACGCGGAAATGACTACTCAAACGCCTCGAACGGATTTTTGGTGAAAAAGGTGCAAAACGCTGCACACATCTTAAGAGACGTCCCATGGGGCCCATGCCTCAACTCCGGCTTCGATGCCTGAAACCACCCCGGTCAATTTTGCCTCGATGCCAGGGTCACAACGCCGTTGACGGCGCCTAAAATAGACTCTGAATGCAGAAGCTGCAACTCCCCACTTTATACGCAAATAGGACCCTGTGGGGCCCACACCTCGAGTCCGAATTTATGCGGGCAGATTGCGCCGTTGCAATCCCCTTGGAAAAACACTCAGAAATGAGTACTCAAACACCCTAAACAAATTTCAGGTGAAAAAGTGGTGTTTTGCCGTAAAACGGACGAACTAGGACCTGTGGGGCCCACACCTTGTCTCCAACCTGAACGCTTCAGGAAGCATCTCAAAAAGTCCACACGAGGACTGGGATCTTGCTGCCACTGACAGCGCGTCAATCGACATATCAAGTAGGAGTTAGGTCTGACGCAACAATTAATTAAATAATTAATTAATTAATTAATTTTTCACATTTAGAGTTTCGTGCTACCGAGCAAAGAAACCAACCCACAAGGGCTCCAAACCAACCTTGGAAGGACCGTCGCATCTCTGAGGCCACCACGCCTCTGACGGCACCTCAAACGGACGTCCGACTCGCGATCCACGTCCGTCGCAACTTTAATAATAATTTAATATTATTGAATTAACGTGTCTCGGGGCACCCAACTTCGGGTGTAGAACCCAAAAACCCCGGAACGTACTTCAAAAATTCCGCCTTATTAACACGGACCTGCGGCTGTAGACGGCGCGTCAAACGGAGGTGTCGTTTAGAAAAAATACAGCCCCTTGAACACAAGAGGCCCAGAATGGGCCGGTCCAGACCGGCCGGCCCGGTCCAGCTCGTCGGGGCCCGCTGGTCGTGGCCCACCCAGAAATCGCCAGACCCCTCGGTTCTGGCTTCCTCAAACAGACCGTCCTACTGGCCGATCTTCCTTGAAAAGCCAGCAGGACCCGCGTTTTGTGGGTCCTGGCTTCCTCTGCACGCCTGAGGCCAGGCCTCGGGCTCCTCCGCCGAGCGCGACCGGCCACCGCGCCATCCCGTCGGCTCTTCTAAAGCCCCGCGCTGCCCTCAGTTCTCCGTCACGCCACTGTCGCAGCCCGCTCCGCCAGCCGCTCCATCGTCCCGGGCTCCCTCCGAGCTTCGCCTGACGCTCGACGCACCACGCCGACGTCGTCGCTCGCGCCCCGGCCGCTCGGACTCCCTCCGAGCTCCACCGTCCGACGCACCGTGCCGATGTCGTAGCCACCTCGGCTCCTCCGGCGGACTCCTCTGGCTCGACCGCACCTGCTGCCTGACGGTCCCTCGCGACGCCACGCCGGCAGCGCCCCTCTACTTCACCGTCGGACTCCTCCGTCGCGCCACCCCAAACTCCGGCCACCATCCTTGCCAGAGCCGAGGCTTCCAACGGCCGCCACCACCGCTCCGATGGCCCGATTCCAAAACTGAAAGAAGATTCTGGATCCTTGAGGTGAGGCCTTCGCATCGCCTGCCCCCGATCGTTGATCCGAAAAGGTTTGCGCGCGTCCGAAAATTTTTGGACGAAGAACGCCCAAGAACGAGGATCAAAATTTGAGAATCGGACGATGACCATATTCATTCGGCCATCGTCCCAGTCCAAGAATTATAGAAAATAAATGACTAAAATTGAAAGAAACACCATAAATTGATGAAGGTGCGTAAATTTAGCAAAAATCCTACCTCGATTTTGATGCGCGCCGTAGGCGATGCGTCCATGAGGCTCCACCTTTGAACCGCTGAGGTTTCATTGAAGATCGATCCTCGATCCGGTGAAGAACGGATAGAGAGATAGGGAGAGGGGAAGAGAGAGAGAGAGAGAGAGAGAGAGAGAGGAAATGGGTTCTCCCTTCCAACACTTAGTGAATTTATATAAATTCACTAAAACTCTCCCAACAGGCGCGGATCCCAAAACCTCCGCGCCCGCCTATTTTATACCGCACCTGGATAAAACCCCACATTTCGAACTCAATGGAAGTCTCGGATTTCTATTCTGATACTTCGTTCAAAAGTTATTGTAAAAGAACACCAGTGATAAAAATCACTAAGTGGTCATTTCGAAATGACCATTTTGCCCCTGGATGACATCTCTCACAGCAAGCCCGAGCCCACAACTTTTACACCCCGCCTAGGGTAAACGGAACGTTCCGGACTAAACGATGCCCTCGGTTTTCCCATCCGAGAAACAATTTAGGAGTTATTCAGGTTTGAGCTATTAAATGAATAATTTGATAATTTAACCATCCATTTAACACACCGCCAACGAGCGAGGGGTCCGAACATCCCGCGCTGACTCATTTTATGTCGCGACTAGGATAAACACCGTGTTCCAGACCCAACCGTGGTCTCTAATTTCCAATCTGATCAACCGTATAAGAGATATCACATTTTCTTTAGTTAACCATGCGTGTGTAATATAAAAACACTTTACTTTTTTATATAATTAATTTCGGGCACACTGGGCCTCGGAATTGCATGCCATCTGAACGCCCTACTCTGGAATGACATCAAGAAATTTTTCAAAGTCTCAGAGACCCAAAACCCAGGTTCTTACATCATTCCCTCCTTCAAGATTTTTGTCCCCGAAAAGCAAAACTAGTAAAAACAACTCGGGATACAGAGATCACACCTAGCACTCACACGCCCAAGAAAACTTTCACATCACCATGCTAACACAACACGCAAACCAAAGGGAGGGTTATTATAAGGTCTGCTACTCTCGAGGACATAAATAGTAATACGCACGCACCTCATCAACTGTGACACATGGAAGACATTGTGTGCCCACTCCTACTATTGGGAGGGTAGGGAAAGACTGTAGGAAACCTCTCAACCATTTTCATGATTCCCGAACAGCCCAAAGAAACTCTGGGGTCCTTCTTGGCCGCATCTCTACTTTCCACATCATGAACGAAATCACAGTTTTTTCCTGGAACATGGTCTCTTGATTCCCTCCTTCAGAATACCCATCTGGTGAAACACCCAAGGATATCTGGTCACACAAGTTTTCAAAGTCGGTGCATCACGACTGAGACTCTCTTACACACTCAACCAGCAAAGGAGTCGACTTCATCAACTACAGACAAGATGTACCCCCTGCATAATCTCCAGCCAACACCGTCGTCTCCAGTTCAAGTCTCTCTGTGTGGGTACGAACCTAAGAAACTGGTGGTCTGAGCAAACCACAAAGCGCTCTTCCCGAAGATAGTCTCTCCACATTCTTAGGGAAAACTACCACCACCAGCACCAACATAGGGTTACACTGACGCCCCGCATCACCCTCAGTGACCCCTCGAGCAAGGAGTTAGACAAAAGAGTACCTCACGCATTGTCTAACAAATTCTATTGAAAAAATTAGAAAAATGTACAAAGCGTACCTCTTATCTTCTCTTGCGCTGTAGGATTTTAAACAACCACATCACACAGCCACCTGTGGCCCCGTCCATCAGCTCCCTGAGCCTGACATGGGCCGCCTAGTGGTGGTGGAAGGACCTCGAAACGCCCTCCTCCAACCACCGTTTTTCCTTATTTATGCCAAAACCGCCTCTCTGGAAACCACCTTGTCCTCACCTGGGAGTTCTCTTATCATGAAATTGCCTCTGTTGTGGTAGTGAATCTACCAACTATCGGGAAGACTCAGTACATTTGGTCGAGTAGTCTCATGCCACGTGATCTCACACATCACAAACATAGCACTAGTCATCCCTGGTCTATCTCGGCGCTCTACGATGTCCCCGACCATGTGCCTGAGTCTCATCAAAGGGAAACCTCTGGCATCGAGGCCCCGCCAATCGATGTCCCTCTGCCAGAAATTTCTCTGTCACTAGTGCCTGCTCTAGTACCCTGAGATGGGTGAGGATGCACAAGGGCACTATGCTAGCACGAATCTCCTCTACTGAGATCTCGTTCAAACGTATGTGCTGGGAAGTTTCTATCATGGACCACATCCAAAGAGTACCGATTAAGGTCTAAAAACCCAGTCGCGTACCCAGCCACTGCCATCACTCCCTACTGAAGCTCCAGTAGCTCCTGAAACCGCAAAAAGCGTAATTAGGAGGGGCAGTACTCCTCACGAAATAGTTGTTAGAAGTCATCCCACGAGAGTACCAACTCATCGTGCATCTGAGTAACCCTGGCTCTACTATTCCAAACTGCGTGGTGGAAAAAAGATTGGTTGTCAAAGCCACCATCTAACCTGTCAGTGTCCGAACAAGCCTGAAGAGGCGAACCACAGACTCTAGCCAACCCTTCACTATCTGAGTGTATGGCTCGCCGTGGAACCTCAGCGGTCTCTGACGCTGGAACTCACGTAGCACGCCCAGCATATGCTCGGCATCGGCCCTCACTGCCGGTACTATCCACTAATCCACAGGTGGAGGTGATACTACCTGTCCTCCTGGAGAAAGGCTAATCATATGATGGATCTTGAACTGAGGCCTATTCACTCACGGAATCGTTGTCCCGAACCGGAGCTAGTATCCTGGATGGCTATCATCGCGGAGATATCCTGAACCTAATTTGGGAGCACCGCGGTCAAATGATCATATATATAACAACAACGATGGGAAGCTGACTCAAGGAGGATAGTCAAAGAATCAATCCTATATGATGCATGAATCAAATTCCCCACAACAAGTGTCTCAGTGTGCCGAGTCGACAAGTGGGTTATCAGGGTCCTCGTGATTGGATACGTCGGCTGTTGCACCATCATTGGATTCCCTGGCCTGAGAGCCGCTCTCGAGACACGTTGACACTATTTCCCCAAAACTCAACCAATTCCTTTTTAGGGACATTCGAACATCGCCCCAAGGAATGAACCAACTCTGATACCACTTTGTCACGACCCGACCCGTACTGGGGCTCAAGCCGCAACTACCCCAAGACCGCATCCATAGGCCATGGGCGGGCGACTAGCGCCGAAGGCACAACAAACTAGGGGAGGCCTTTGCCTAAGAAACTGTACACACACACGCAACCAACTCAATGCAAAAGTGCGAAGAAAAGAAAGCAAGATACAACACTTCTACAAAAGGGGAACCAACATACATGCATCGACCTCTAACCAGTACAAAAAAGTGTTGAAAAGTACTGACAAGTAAAATGAATAGTAAAAGGGGCAAAACACGTGCCCAACCAGAAAGGTGCCACAACCCGGCAATAGGTAAAACAAAGGTAAACCGCTGGTGAGTCTCACGCCCAGAAAGTCTAGCTATAGCCACTGAACGCAGCCCAAGATCTTGTGTCCTCTACCCTTCTCCATAGTCTTGACCGACCTGTTCATTGTCTGCAAGGGCACACCAAGTGCGGGAAAAGCCCAAGCAGGGGTGAGTATAAAAATACTCAGTAGGATTCCCTGAAAGCTCAAGGGAGCAACAAGGTAGGTACTAAAGTGGTCAGTAGTAGACAGAGAAAAGAATAGAGTAAGAGTGAAAAAGAGAGAGAGTGCAGCTCAACCCAACAAGAGAAAGGAAGCAGACTTGTCCAGATGCAAGGATCTAGAGACGGTTAGAAGATGAACTTCTCATCGAGTCTTCGCTGCCTATAGCAGGAGAGTGGACTCATCCAACCAAGAGGAGCTAGACACGGAAAGCATGTGTCATACCCCGTGCCTCTTCGCCCCTCCTAGAAGGAGAGTAACTGAACCCAAGGAGTGGGAACAAAAGTAGTGTGTGTATATATATGCTCAACGAGAAACCTGAATGAGTGTGTAAGCGGATCTCTATCTCCAAACTCAGCCTAAGAAGAGTCACCAACAGTTCAAGGACATCCAATACTGAACCCAAATTTCATGCATGTCAACCTAGGAGGTACAAGTCAAAGGGGCCCAATCATTGTACCTCGATACTATCCGCTTTGGGCGGCACTGACTCGCCTGCACAGCTTTTAGGTCACGACTCAAGGACGCATCTCGGTGGGAAAAGCACCCCTCATTCTCATATGTCCTAAGGTCACGTCAAAGCTGTCACATCACTGATCTGTACAACCAAGGATTCCACTCTGGTAGTCATGGAGAAAAAGTAACTGACTAACCTCATAGATAAAAACCGAGTCCAAAATGCCAATGGGTGACCCACTTCCCAACCCGGCTGGAGGGTAAACCTTGATAACACATCGGGTGACCCACTTCCCAGTCCCGCTAGAGGGTAGACCTCAATAAGTTGACAGGAGACCCACTGCCCAGTCCTGATGGAGGGTAGACCTGGAATAAATCGGTAGGAAACCCACTGCCCAGCCTTGCTAGAGGGTAGACCCTAAGAAGTCGACAGGTGACCCACTTCCCAGCCCTGCTGGAGGGTAGACCCGGAATAGGTCGACAAGCGACCCACTGCCCAGCCCTGCTGGAGGGTAGACCATAATAAGTCGACAAGCAACCCACTGCCCAGCCCTGCTGGAGGGTAGAGCCGGAATAATTCGATAGGCGACCCACTGCCTAGCCCTACTGGAGGGCAGACCTGGAATAAGTCTGATAACTCAGCACTGCAATTGACATTACCGGGTGTCACTAACAACGCCATCGTGTGTTGGTTCGGAGTGCGTCAAAAGGGATCTTTGTGCAACACCCTCCCATGTTTCCACATTTAACATGATCTCAAATGAGGCTCCACATTCCCAAACAGATTACACTATTGTAGTCCTCGTAGAAAAACACGCGAGATAGACTACTTACTTGCCCGAAACGGACAACCGGTGAATATGGTACTATTCACCATAGCCAGCCCATGTGGGGCCTGCACCCCGACTTCGATACTCGTTGGGCGAATTGCGCCATCACGATGCTCTCGAAAAAACATGGGGAAACGACTACTCAAACACCCCAAACAGACATCTGGTGAAAAAAGTGCAAAACGCTGCACACAGCTTAAGAGACAGCCTGTGGGGCCCATGCCTCAAATCTGGCTTCGACGCCTGAAACCACCCCGGTCAATTTCGCCTTGATCCCAGGGTCACAACACTATTGACGGCGCCTAAAACGGACCTCGAATGCAGAAGTTGCAACTCCCCGCTTTATACACAAACGGGGCCATGTGGGGCCCACACCTCGAGTCCTAATTTAGGCGAGTGGATTGCGTTGTTGCAATCCCCTCGTAAAAACACTCAGAAAAGAGTACTCAAACACCCTAAACAAATGTCGGGTGAAAAAGTGGTGCTTCACCGTAAAACGGACGAACTAGGCCATGTGGGGCCTGCACCTTGTCTCCAACCCGAATGCTTCAGGAAGCATCTCAAAAATTCCACATGAGGACTGGGATCTTTCTTCCACTAACAGCGCATCAATCGGACATCCCAAGCAGAAGTTAGGCCCGACGCAACAATTAATTAAATAATTAATTAATTAATTAATTTTTCACATTTAGCGTTTCGTGCTACCGAGCAACGAAACCAACCTGCAAGGGCTCCGAACCAACCTTGGAAGGATTGTCTCATCTCTAGGGCCATCGCGCCTCTGACGGCACGTCAAACGGACGTCCGGCTCGCGAGCCACGTCTGTCACAACTTTAATAATAATTTGATATTATTGAATTAACGCATCTCGGGGCACCCAACTTCAGGAGCAGTACCCAAAAACCTCGGAACATACTTCAAAAAGTTTGTCTTATTAACACGGACCTGCAGCCACAGACGGCGCGTCAAACGGACATGCCTTTTAGAAAAAATACGGCTCCTTGAACACAAGGGGCTCAAAATGGGCCGGTCCAGACCGGCCAGCCCAGTCTATCTCGCTGTGGCCCGCTGGCTGCGGCCCTCCCGGAAACCGCCGGACCCCTCGGGTCCAGCTTCTTCAAAAAGACCGGCCTACTGGCCGGTCTTCACTCGACGCGGCGCAACAGGACCCGCGATGCGCGGGTCCTTGTTCCACCAGAAGACCGGCTTTGGATGGTCTTCCTTGACAAGCCAGCAGGACCTGCGTTTTGCTGGTCCTGGCTTCCTCCGCACGCCTGAGGCCAGGCCTCGGGCTCCTCCGTCGAGCACAACCGGCCACCGCGCCATCCCGTCGGCTCCGCTGAAGTCCCGCGCCGCCCTCGGTTCTCCATCATGCTGCAACCACGGCCCGCTCCGCCAGCCGCTTCATCATCCTGGGCTCCCTCCGAGCTCCGCCTGATGCCCGACGCACCGCGCCAATGTCGTCGCTTGTGCCCCGGCCGCTCGAACTCCCTCTGAGCTCCACCGCCCTGATGCACTATGCCAACGCCGCAGCCTCCTCGGCTCCTCCGGCGGACTCCTCCGGCTCGACTGCACCCACTGCTTGACGGTCCCTCGCGACGCCGCGCCGGCAGTGCCCCTCTACTTCTCCGCCGGACTCCTCTGTCATTCCACCCCGAACTCCGGCCACCATCCTTGCTGGAGCTGATGATTCTGACGGCCGCCTCCACCGCTCTGATGGCCTGATTCCAAAATCGAAAGAAGATTCAGGATCCTCGGGGCGAGGCCTTCGCATCGCCTGCCCCCGATCATTGATCTGACATGGTTTGCGCGCGTCCGAAAATTTTTGGACGGTGAATGCCCAAGAACGAGGATCAAAATTTGGGGATCGAACGATGGCCATGTTCGTTCGGCCATCGTCCCAGTCCAAGTATTATAGAAAATAAACGACTAAAATTGAAAGAAACACCATAAATCGATGAAGGTGTGGAAATTTAGCAGAAATCCTACCTCGATTTTGATGTGTGTCGTAGGCGATGGGTCCATGAGGCTCCACCTTCGAACCGTAGAGGTTTCGAAGAAGATCACTCCTTGATCCGACGAAAAATGGCTAAAGAGATAGGGAGAGGGGAAGAGAGAGAGAGAGAGAGAGAGAAGAAGAAGAAGAAATGGGTTCTCCCTTCCAACACTTAGTGAATTTATAGAAATTCACTAAAACTCTCCCAACGGGCGCGGATCCCAAAACCTCTGCGCCCGCCTATTTTATACCGCACCTAGATAAAACGCCCCATTTCTAACTCAACGGAAGTCTCGTATTTTAATTCCGAGACTTCGTTCGAAAGTTATTGGAAAATAACACCAGTGATAAAAATCACTAGGTGGTCATTTCGAAATGACCATTTTTCCCCTGGATGACATATCTCACAGCAGGCCCGCGCCCACAACTTTTACACCCCTCCTAGGGTAAATGGCATGCTTCGGACTTAACGGTGCCCTCGTTTTTCCCATTCGAGCAACCATTTAGGAGTTATTCAGGTTTGATCTATTAAATGAATAATTTGATAATTTAACCATCCATTTAACACACCACCAATGAGCGAGGGTCTGAACGTCCCACGCCAACTCATTTTATGTTGCGCCTAGGGTAAACACCGAGTTACAGACCCAACCGTTGTCTCGGATTTCCGATCCGATCAACCGTCTAAGAGATATCACATTTTCTTTAGTTAACCACATGTGCGTAATATAAAAACACTTAACATTTTTATAAAATTAATTTTGGGCACACCGGGCCTCAGAATTGCACGCCGTCTGAACGCCCTGCTCTGGAATGACATCAAGAAAATTTTCAAATCTTAGAGTCCCAAAACCTGGGTTCTTACATGGGTTCACGGAGGAGTATATGTGATTGATATCACATAAGTCTTATTCATGATTTGAACAAGGTCTTGTGTAAAGGGAAAAAGTGGACTCAAGAAAGAGGACTCGCGACAGCATGATTGCACATAGTGGTACTTGCGCAAAGTGTGAAAAAGGGTTCAAACCAAGGGTTAGTGTTGACCAAAGGTTCGTGAAAAGTTCTAGAGGTATGCACAAGGTACCAGAGGTTCTTACAAGGTGACTAGAGGTTCGCACAAGGTGCCAGAGGTTCCCATAAGGTGACCAGAGGTTTGAACAAGGTTCCATAGGTTCGCAGAAGGTGACCATAGGTTCGCACAAAGTTACAAAGATTCATACAAGGTGACCAGAGATTCGCACAAGGTTCCAGAGGATCTCAAAATGTGTTAGGGGTTCGCACAAGGTGCCAGGGGTTCACACTAGGATCCCACACAAGGTGTTATGCACCAAGGTCTCACAAAGTAGTATCACACTAGAATATTGTGCATGGAGATACGTGCTTATATTTCCCTATGAATAGTATCATTTTCACATCGGAATTCTGAAGGAGAAGAAGAAGACAGATGATCTGCACCATTTTACAATACTTGTAAAAGGATTTTATTCACCGGTACATTCAAATCAGTGAAAGGAAGACTTGGCATCACTTGATGATCATTCCAAAGAAGAGGTTATTGATGTGTCTACAGTAAAAAGAAGTTTGTTCAAGTTTTCTATAAATTGTCAGTGTTACATCCAGGTTTTTTCACAAAAGTGAAGGAACAGCCTAGAAGGAGATTCAATAGAGCATCTACCTACAGTTGAGGACGTATTTATTGGAAATAATGAATGGAAAGGCATGTATATAAATTATGTAGGACCTACAAGTCCATAAACTATGAGTGGATCCTTTCTGGATAAGTGAACAAAGGAAGAGGAAGATGGTGATCTTTTCCACTAGTAGTGAGCTAGAGAAAGAGGCATAGGTAGTGACCTTTGGGAATGTAGTGAGTAGACCCTAAACCTTGTACAGGTAGTGAGCTTGGGCATAGAAGTGATCTGGCCCATACATTGTAATTTGGCAGTGATCCTTAGTGAATTTGGTTCAATTGGAACATTTCCATTGTATGCTCCTTGGATGTATCCCAGTGAGGGTGAACCAAGTAAAAACCTTTTTTCCTTGTGTTTTCCTTATTACTTTATGTTCAATGCATCATCATCAGATAAAATTGTAAAGGATACAATCAATGATAAAGGAAAAATGAAGTGACCCTTATAATGAAGAGGTCAAGATCCAGTGGGGTAGGAAGAATTTTGAAAAGAATATCTATACCCTAATTCACCCCCCCCCCCCCCCACCTCAGGGAATCTAGGCCCCTTTTGGACCTAATATTTTATAAGAATATTTTATACTAGTATGTTTTATGAAAAGTAATTATAGTTCCATATAGTATTCACAGTGCTGGATAATTTAACTCCATGAAGATACTGAGGATAAATTATTGATCCTATGAATTTCCATCCTTATCATTATCCATATTAAAGAAATATATTTATATGATGGTTAATTAAGAACTGATGATAAGGTAGTGAATATTCATTGAAATACACTAAGTAATTTTTATATATTTCATGAAGATTGGAATATATTCTGATGATGATTTAAGATGATTTATATTTTTCTAAAGTGGTTTGAATTGGTTGAGAATGCTTAAATAAGTCTTGTGATTTATTAAAGAAATGTTTTGATTCTATTCTAAAGTTTAAAAAATGATAAGTTTTGAATATTTTGTAATAATTTGAGTTTTTTATAAGACTTTTTAAAGTTTTCATAAGACTTTTAGTGATTTCATAAAACATATTGAATATTTCATAAGGATTATCTAAATTTTCATTAATCACTTGAACATTTCTTAAGATCTAACTAAAACAGTGTGATAGAGTCATCTGAGGTAGGATAAATAACAAAGGAAATATTCCGTAAGGGTCGTATGAAATACTTAAGGGTTATTTGGGATTTTTTAAGTTTCATTTACAATTTTTTTAGGGTTATTTGACTTTTTATAAGGGTAATTTGGAATTATATAAAGGTCATTTAGATTTCATAAGAGTAATATGTAGTTCCTTAAGAGTTATTTACTCTCACAAAATGATTATAGTCTGGAATTTTAGAAATGTTCTAAATCTAAAGGCTCTTTTAGAATTTATGACTTACCTAAAATATTAAGGAATTTATAATTGAAATAATCTAAAGGGGGATTAAAATAGGCGATGTTATGCTATTCTGAAGAGTTTTAAATATCATGGGATTATAATTAATACATTATTCAAGATGATTTTTTTAGATATTTTTTAAAGAATAATTTTTCACCATGAAAATAAATCTATGTCTAAATGAAATTTGAAGAGAAATACCAGCCAAATATGGCTTTGTTAACTGAGAGGCAACCATGATGTATAAAGAGAACCACGAAGAAGTGATTTATGAGGTGATTATTTAGGGGGGGTATTTTTACTGTAACATATGATGTTGAGTCACAATTATTATAACTAGGTGGAAAGTAAGGCTTCAATCGTGCCTTGAAGTGAGGGGTTTCACTGTCAGGTTCTATGCATGCGAACATTCATACTAGCATAGAAAAAATAAATAACTATGGATTTTGTGGAGAAAATAAATTTTATGATGATTATAATATCTCAGGGAGAGTTTAAGTCTCAAGTCTCAGGTAAGTTTTAAATGAAGATATTGAAAAGAGAATTAAATGATAATTAAGGAGAAGATCGTGTTTCTACTTATCATGAGATATTTTCATATTAAAATATGGAAAGATATTCTCACAAGATTATATATATAAAAAGGTAAGAATAAGAACTAAAAAATAGATAGTCTTGGAACTGATATCATTATATGAAATCCTTATGTTGAAATAGAGAAGAGAAACCTAATTATGTTTCCTATTGTGGACCTTGAGTGTCAAAGAGAGATATAGATCAAACTCTACAATCATGTTGGACATTCTGCATTTTAAATAATTAAAGAGAACCAACATTATTGTGAAGGATTGATATTATTCATTAAATTGGGAGAAAAGTAATAGTGATAAATGAGCCTATCATCTATTGATCATCATTCAAGTTGGGGAAAAATACTGAGAATGTTGACCCATAATATCTCTTTATTATGAATTATAAATTAGATAATATGTATCCTCTTATATTTTTGGACATTTTGATAGGTGATCAAATTCATCCTATCATATAGGGAAACTAGGTTTCACTACTAATCTAAATCATGGTGGTATAAGAAAAATCTTATATTTAAAGAAGCTATAAGTTGGTTCTTGTATTGTACCTAGTTGGTTCTAAGAATATAGGTACAGGGATATACCATTGCCAAATATTTTCTTGACAAAATAAGAGGATTTTTGTGTATTTAGTATAATAAACATCATACACTAGGGGATTAGTCATCCATTTTAGAGGATAACCTCATTACCAAACCTCAATGTCCTTTTTTTGTGTTTTGTTACTTATACTATGCGAATGAAACCTAATGGTGAAAAAAGAGTGAGATATTTCCATTAAATAAAAATGTGAAGAGGTAAATAAGGGATAAAGTTTTAATTGAAAAAAATCACCACACTAATCAACCCCTCTCTTAGTGTTGGTTACATCCCAAGTGAGCCCATAAATTAGTATCAGGGCCTAGGTTACACCTCTGACTGGATCCTAAAAACTATTCATATTTTAAGTTTTCGTGTTTTGATTTTCTCTTTCAAAAGGCTTTATAAAGTGAATATTTGAAGAATCCTATGAGTTCCCTATCAAAGAAACCATATAATAGATTTCTTACAAGACACTAAATAAAATGAAGAAAAGATATGAAAAGATTTTGAGAAATACCTCATCAAAGAAAGAAGTGAAAAATGACTTTATACTAGTTTAAGGTAATAAAATTAGAGTTTATTATGTTATGTCTATATTTAACATGTCTCTTGAATAGAATTGTGATGAGAATGAATCAATATTATAAAAATAGGAAGAAAAATTAGTTTCTTCATGATGTAATCCTGATGAAGACAATATAGTTTGTAAGAAGAATATTTTGTGGTTAAATCTAATAACAAGAAGATAGATAGCCTTTCTATCTCATAATATTCAAATATTTCACATGGAAATTAGGTAATATAAATCTATTTTCAAAACTATATTATATAAGAAACAAGTATAAGTGGTTAAGATTATAATTCTAAGGATTCGCAAGATGAACCAATTGGTACTTTAAAGGATATCCTATATAAATGTCCCAAAGAAATATTCACTTTCATTTGTGTCTCTTTTAGAAGTATTAAGGAGGAGATCACCCAGTTTTAAGATGAGTGTAAAAGTATGGAGAATAATTCATAAGAAAAAGTGTTTCTAGGTGTAAATATCTCCAAACAAGTAGGTTCCCTAAATTCCATGAATATGGAGCTCGAAGAAGATAATAAAATTTTTATAATTAGTGGTTTAATACAATCTATGAGAGAGAAGAATCTATGAAAGGGACTAAGGTAAAGACCCATGCATTGGAACAAGGAATTGTTTTCAAGGATACTTAATTAGGGATTAAATCCATTAAGATTAAGGATCTTGATATTTCCTTGCATAAAAAGTACCAAATTCATGAAGATCAAGTTGAGATGATTATAAGGGATGGTGAAGATAGATTATAGTTAGCATAGGATGATAAAAATATACTCAATATGTAATGTATTAAGATTGAAGTTAAATTGGAGAATATGGAAACAATTCAAGATAAGACTTCACAGACCTATGAAAGAAGATCTACGGCCACACAAAATTCCTATGAGTATTATTGTTATAAAATACCTCTATCTGGTATAAAAAATATTATGTGATCATAAAATGATCAATCTATTTCAAGCTCAAAATAAGGTACCATCCATTCTAGAAAATTATGTTTATGCCAATTTTGGTTTTATGTACATTTCAGGTCAATATATATATATATATATGTATATATATGTATATATATATGATGAATAACCCACCACTATATCTATATTGGATTTTAGAAAGTGTGGTAGAATTATTTCTCCAAAGGATTCCCAACTGAAGAATAAAACGTCAAAAAAACTGTAAGCATTCAATTCTGGCTAGACTATAGTTCAAAAAAGAAGTCAAGGTTTTTTGGATACTGATGGTGGTATGGGATATTTAGGCACAAATAACTTAATTTTTATCATAATATTAAAACTTTTTAAGTACAAAGAGATCCTATATCAATGGGATCAAAGATCAGATGATGAAAATTCCATATGAGAATAGTGAGAATCTATTTATCTCAAATATATTTCAAAGTATTTGAGATATCTATAGAAGTTTTAATCAAAGTGGTTATAGTAATGGATCACACATATTAAAATATATCAAGAATGTCCCAAATACTTTGAAATCTATTTGAGATAGATAGATTCTCACTATTCTCATATAGAATTTTCAAAGTATTTGAGATATCTATAGAAGTTTTAATCAAAGTGGTTATAGTAATGGATCACACATATTAAAATATATTAAGCATGTCCCAAAAACTATAGAGAAGATAGGATCAAAAAATCTAAAGAAATACGTGTCTTCCTTAGGAAATAAGCATAAGAAATATGTTGAGGAGAATATTATCAAGGAATCAATGAAGAAAACAGATGAGTCATCCTTGAGTCATATAAAAATATAATATTTATGTTAAAATAAAACCCAAAAAGTCTAATAAGAGTTCTACACCAAAAATAAATAGTTTCCTCTATTGTGGGATAATTAGACACATCATATAATTTTGAGAACAATCCATGAGTGTTGGTATTAATGAAATAAATCATAATAAGAATGGAAGAATAGTCTAAGAAAATAATAGGAGGATTGGTTTGGAGAAAATCATACCTAAGAATCCATGTAGAAGATCCATGAAATCTGACCATGCTACTAATGAATGAATAATCATTTGGATATACTAATTGTAAATGGAAATAATGATGGAGGAATTATAATAAAGTGATAAAAAATTCAGATAAATAACTCCATATGAAGAAATCTAATTTCATGATAATTTTTCATAAGGTGGTAACTAAAGACCTAATGAGGAGTTATGTGGGAGATTCAAGAAATGTGGGCATGCCACAAAGGAATTCTTAGTCATTCTACTAGCTTAAATTTAGGTTCCAAAGAATTTACAACAAGCACAAGGAGATAAATTTTCTTTATTGGATGGTTCAAAGAAGAAGGTACCATACAAAGATAAATTTGAGAGAAGTAATAAATCCATGCTTCCAAATATTTCTATTTGGAAAATCAGAAATGAAATCATGAATATTTCACCTAAACATGGTGGTGGAATGAAAGAAATATCTTGGTTGAGAAGTAATATTAAACCTTTACTATCTTATTGAGTATAAAATAAGTTACACTTTATTCATATATATTCTTTTTATTCTCTCAATGCTGGGAATTAAATGTGATTCATGTGTTTAGGGGGAGAACTAAGGAAATGTGTATGCAGTCAAATTTTGAGAAAATGATGGAGAAGATACAATCTTGGTATGATCTAAAATTCTTTATCTTGGAGTACATTTGATAAAGTTATCAAACCTGATGAAGTGGGGCTAGAATTAATCCTTAAGGGGGAGAAAAATAGATAAGTTTGAGAAGCTTACAGAGTATATAAATTCATGAAAATATGGAATTCAAGAATTGTGATTGAATTATCTCATTGAATATGTATGTATGAAAATTCTCTCATCCCTATTTCTACAAGAAAAAAATCTATTGATATGTGGGAGAATATGAATTTGTCAATGGAATGAAAATGAAAAGAAATTAAGAAAAAAAGAGTTGATTTATAGATATTAACCATTTTTTAATTGTTTTAATATGTGTTTTGAGATGAGTACAATAATTCTAGTTGGAAATTTTCATTAGAATATTTGAAACAAATGGAATCATATTATATTGGTTTATTGGTAGATTTTTTGTCTATATTAGACCCTCCAATTTTCTACACCGAGCATTGATCAAGTAGACTAATAGTGGAATAATTGATGGTTCATTTCTTTAAGTGAATTTATACTATTCCCTATAAATTTATTTGTATGTATTTTTAATGAGGGGGAGATATAATAAAATAAAGAATTCATATTGATATTAATTTTATATAATTATGTATTGAAAACAAATTCAAAGGGAGAGGTGGTTAAACCCACAATGTGTTTGTTTTTTATTTGTTTTCAATGATCATGAAGTATATATGCAAGATGTTAATATGTGATGAAGAAGAATATATTAGAAGGGATTTTTAGTACCCAAGAATGTTGAGAAGAAGCATAAAGTTACCAAACTAGTTTTTTTTTACATACACTAGATTGAGCAGATTAGTGAATTCCTTGTTGTTATATATTAAAAGACATAACTAAGATTTTCTCCACATTTTATGTGTAAAAGTAAGTGAGTTTATTGTCATTAATCATATAAAAAATAATATGGTCCCATTGGTTTTTATTTAATATTCATTCTCCTGGAAAATTAATTGGTTTGAGTTATGACCAATATTTAAATTTCATGAAGAAATTCATATTGGAAATGTTGGTACAAGAAAGATATTGGAGTTTATAATCATATTTTATAATAAAATATTTTATGAAAAATGATATAGATTTTTGTGGAGTATAGTGATGGATAGTTTAACTCTATGAATGTAATGAACCAACCTGTGTCACCCATGAACTGAGCACCTGATTTGATGCATGAAAGGTATCAAAGGGAATTATTAATTCCCACGGGCGGGAAACTAGTGCCTGGTAATCATGAAAACAATATTGGAAATGGTTTATCCCAATTTTCAAACAACAAAGAAATTTACAAACAGTTTATAATGAGGTGGGAATAATGAAGTAACTCATAAATTAAACCAGCACATAAGAAGAAAAATTAATGAATAATCATAAAAACTATAATAAATAAAAATATACAAATAATATTTGAACCAATAAAGCTGATATATAAGAATCCAAAATAAAAATAAACTCAAATAGCTATCACTCATCTCCATGAAGGCCAAGGTCACTCACCACATCCCATACCACCACCACCAAAACAACTTCATCATCATTAAGGAAATATCACACTCAGGCAACTAAAATAAAACAAAAAAAATCTCTATGGAAAAAAATTCTATATAGGGTGTGAGAAAATGTGTCACAAACCAACTCTGGGTTCCCTTAACCTGGGAACCCAAGTCGGTTCGTGACATGGGCCGAAGGGTGTTTCTGATCCCCATGGGATAGAAAAATTTTCTAGGCATGAAGGAATCACCATTTAGGAATGGTTTTCCCAATGGATAAATTAGAAAAGGGGTTCAGATTGAGAACCTGGTATAACCTATTCATATTTTTTAAAGCCATACCCTCAATAGTAAAAAGGAAACATAACCACATATCATAGAAAAATGAAAAAACTAAATATACATAACATCATGGAATAAAAAAATAACCAGTAGAATATGGGTATAACCCTAAAAAACAACAAAATCTATGGGATGGAAAGTGAAAATAGAAAAAAAAGATGCATGAAATATATTTACATTATTTACCAAAAAACAAAATATAGAATCCCCCATATCCATGTGGAATGGGGTATCAACCCACTATTATGTCACCACTATAAATTTGGATAAAACTATCATGTATACCCTCCACCACAAAGCAGTCCATTACCCTTTCCTATATTAGACAAAATAAGGTTTTCATACACCTAGGGGTGTATACAGGGTGTGAACAAAGATCCCAGTAGGATCCCACCAAGTATTCCATATTAAACCTAAGTTAGAAAAACTAAAAAAGTTAGTTTGAATATTATAAATGAAATTAACCTTAATCCTTTTAATTAAAAACAATTAACAAGATATATGATACTAAAGAAAATAAATAATACAAGATGAGGATTTAAAAGTGAATTTTCTAAATAATCTCATGGTATGGAACCCTATAGTTACTAAGGCTAGGTAAATAATAGATTTATATCACTAATTATGGTTATACCATTAATTAGTGGAAAGTGGTATCACATCATTAGCTAGTAGAGGTATCGCATTTACTTCACTAGCATAGCTAGTGGAGGGGGGACATGTCCCACTCTAATTTCACCTACCCAAGTACCTGGGGTCCCATGAGTTTTATTCAAATTTTACATTATCCATTAAAAATTAATTTTCATCAACAATTTAATAAGTAATTCCAATATCTATCAAAAATAATCATTTTTTATTATAAAATATATAAGAGATACTTTCAATATAAGATCTCCATTAATTCAATTTTAAAAAAAATGTATAATACCATCATAAGCCTTTAGAATCCCAATTTAAAAGAGTAAAGTATCAATAGTCAAGTTAAGAAAATAAATCATACATAATCACCTACTTTTAACCAAGCAAAACCTTCTACCTATGATGAAAATATACTTAGAGTGACAGAAAATGATCCTAGAGAGGAAATCAAAACTCATCAAAAACTAAAACCCAAGCCATAAAATTTATCTAGCATGAACCCTAGGCCATCATGGATTTAGGTAGAAGTGAAAATTGAGGAATAATGGAGGGGTAACTGAAAGGATAGGAGAGAATGAGTTGGTTAGGAGTTTTCCTTGAAGAAACTTGAAGAATACCACTTGAATCCAAGCCTAGAGGAGAGGGGTGGAGTTTCATGTGTGGGGGTTAGATTTTGAGTGGGGTGAGAATAGGAGAGTTAGGGATTAAATTAGAGTGAGGAGAAAAGAATACATGTAATCATTGTTATTTTATGGATAGATTTCATGGTTTGGTCGTATAGTTTACCAAACCATCCGCTAACCATGAAGACAACATTATCTTCACTTGGGCACTTGAACAATTGGCCTATACAATTTGGTAAACCATGAACCAACCATGCGAATTCCTCTATTAAAAACTAAAAACACTCTAGATGGTTTCTGCATGGTTTTAAATAACTGTGCACCAATCATGCGGCAACTCATGATTTCCTAAATTTTACTGGTTTCAAAGAAAAAGGCCCATAAAGTAAGGTTAAGAACAAAATATATAAAGTGATGCATAAAATACCAGAAAATGAGTTTTTGGGTGTGAAAAAATGTGCCTGGAAGGATTTCACAAAGGATTTTTTGGAATTCCTTTGAAAATACATTTCATTTGAGATGGTTTAAAATACAATGGATAAATAGGTTTTTATAGAGTAAACATAATAAATTAAATAATAATAAATTTCATTTTTTATTAAAATTTTCCATTTTATTCAATAAAACCAAGGTGAAAATTACATTTTAATGAACACTTTAAAAACATTCTTTAAAATCATGAATTCTATCTAAACTCCATATTTTTATTTAAAATTCCCTTCTTAAGCCAATTCCATGACCATTCTAAAATTAAGCACACTTCATAAATAAAAATACAATTAAATGGAACCATGTAATTAATAAAAAAATGAAAATCAATACAATTAGATAATCACTGGTGATAAAAACCCAATAAAGTAGGGGATATAAATGAATACCCTACATCGAACCACTAGCAAAGAAAATAAGCATCATAGGCTCTACCCTAAGTCCTAGTGTGTGACCATCCAAGACTTTACAAAACATGGAACCAACTGCTAGAATATATTACATCCTACAACACAATCCACCTAACTATCCTACACCTAGACTAAAACTAGGGGCACTCCTCATTGGCCCTGGAATACAGTGCAGCTATAGGGGACACTGGTAGCATGTGACTATCTAGTGTAGCATAATTCTCGACCTCCCACTAAGCTACTTAGGTTCCCATAACCAAAAAATTATAGGTGAGAAAATAATTAACATATATCAATACATGAGTGAATAATTAATCACCCTCACCTCTTATGCCCTCATAAGAAACAAACCCTTTCTAGATCATATATAGAAATCATAAACAAAGTCACTTTCAGGGACACAATCCAAATCAAGATTAATAAATATAGGGTCTCAAGAGGTTTTCACACATCCATAAATTTTAGAAACCATTTCAAGGTGCCAACTGAGCCTTCTTTGAAACCGATTTAGGATTCCAAGTCCTTTAAAATCATTTGAAATTAATTTATAAAATATATTTTTAAATAAATCACTAAAAACCATTCTCTAAATCATTTAAAGAATTAACACCACTTTTTTGTTAAGACACTTAAAACATTGAACATCACTAATATATCCATTTCATGACCTAAATAAGATCAAATCTATTTACAAAGAATATTTATATTTAAAAAAAATCAAAACATTTCTAAGACACTTGGAACTCAAATAATCCTTAAAAACTAGAAAACACCATTAAATACCCTTTATGAAAATCTTGAAATCACTCTGAATCAATTTTTGAATCCATTAAAACTAACACATATAGGTATAAATTGAGAATAAAATCATTTAAATCATCAATAACACAATTAAAATCTAAATAAAGAAAGTGCACAAAAACACATACCTCATTCCAAGTGAAAACCCCTCCCAACAAGCCACAATGCATCTCCTTTGATGGAGAACACTCAAATAAGCATGGTGAAAAACTCTATAACCCTTAAATGACACAAGATCCATATTAAAACTAAAATAAAACCCTAATCTCGGCCCAAAAACACCTAGGATTCTAGGGATGAAGTGAAAATGAAAGAAAATAAAATAAATAGGAAGGGATAAGGGAGAATGAGAAGAAGAAATGGTTTTACCAAAAGAAATCTACTTTGAATGAAAACTTGGAGGTTCAAAGAAGGAATAGGAAAATAGGGAGGTCTCCCCCCACACATATCCTAGGTTGTTTGAATTAAGATGGGGAAAAGGAGGGGAAACCCTATTAAATTTGAAAATAGAAAATCAGAAAATCACTTTTAAGTGATTCTAGTTAGCTATTTTAGTTTGAATGCATGGTTTGGTAAATAATGGAACTAACACTTGAAGAGAACAATAGTCTCACATTTTCTATCTGCATTTTTTACCAAACCATGCACTAATCTTGAAAAACCCACTATTAAAAAATGTGGGCCCCTCGTAGGCTTATCGTAATATTTCTACTAATCATGTGCTTGTTGTGTACCAATAACCTTATATAAAAAATGGATCTCATGGTTTCCACTAGGTTTTCATGGTTTGGATCCAACTATTTTCTAACCATGTAGAAAACCCATGCAAGAACAAAAATAACTATAAAATCACCTATGTAAATGTAGCACATGAATTCCCCTAAACTATATGCATTAACCATGTGATGAAAGAAAATTCCCATATTTTCAAAATTTTCAAAGAGATTCCACTAGAAACTCAAGGAAAGGATAAAATTCATTAAATAAATAAAATAAAAATTGAAATAAAGGTCAGGGTGTGAAAATTCTCCCCACCATAACACTTTCTTCCCTATAAATTCCTCGATCAAACAGAACGTATTAGGTCAATAACTACAATAAAACCCCACAAAAGTGGGTGGGTATAACTGAAGGAGACCCAAGGAAATGAATTCATCAATCACAAGAAAAAACCTCAAGAGAAATGAGAAATATCCACCAAACATAAAACAACCACATACAACCAGTGGGATAAATCTATAACTGATATAAAAATTCTCTAAACATGGCATTACCATAGCCACTAGAATGAATCTTAAAAGGTAACAGGGGCCTTACATAAGTTTCCATACCATTTATAATTAATATAAAAGTGTTATATATAAAATAAACAAATTTTAAAGAGGGTACCTCCATAAAATACTGAAAGTGGCAACACATTTTTCTCCAATAATGAACAACCATCTAAAACATCTAAATGAAAAAAATAGAAAACATGTCCCCCAAATCCAAAAAACATTCCCAAAAAAATGGAAAATAACTCACTATAATACCACATCATAAATAAAAATATGTTAGTGAACCAGGTCATAACAACCCAATAAGGTAAACTAGGACCTCAAAATGAACATAATCCTGTGAGAAACCCCATCAAACAGAATCACCACCCATGAGTTCTTAATCCATTCAGAATCAGATCATACCTAGTTACCTAGTCACAGACCCAAGGGTCACCCATATTCCATCTACCAAGAATCCAACCTCAACACATCCATTCCAAAAACACATGTAAAAATCCTAAGAGGAAAACTTAAAGAGATAAGTAACACACCCAAAAATAACACTCATCACCATCCATAGAGAAAAAACCACAAAAAATGCAAAGTATTAACCATTTATTCATCCACTAAACATTATTCCCTAAAAAAAAGACACCCCAAAATCAAAATCACACCTAAAACTTATTCTTTCAATAATTAATCTTAAAAAACCTTTGAGGACGGCCCATATGGACATAATAGAGAGAGACTCTTAGATATTTTAAAAAAGATTGCTTAGAATACCTAGGTGATCCACACTAGAAACACACAAGATGTATCTTCCTTATCTATGATGACTACCCCATTTAACTAGCCTTTCAAGATATGGATCAACCAGCTCCTACTTCCCACTAGATAAAATATATTCACTCAAATAAACTAAAGTTGAGGCCTCAAGGGGACCTTGATCACCATGGAAATAATGATAATGGGGAATCAAAAAGTCTTGTTCAGGGTCCAAGATCTTGGAATATTCTAGCTCTACCACTCAGTCTTGAATCTAGGAAGGGTTGGTAAGGGGAGAAACTAACCTTATATAATGAGGAGTTTCACCCTAAAAATCATACCAATGAACATACTTCTAACCCTTCTATAATGACTCTTTGGTAGGCATACTCTAAATAACATAAAAATCTCAATCAAATTAAACTCCATCAATCAAATTAAATAATTTTAGATAATTTAAAATCCAAAGTGGAACAAATTTAAACTATAAGATTTAAAAAAACAAAACATTTCCTTTAAATCATTCTCAATTTATAACCTCTTATCTCCAAAAAATATCACCCCCATTTTTAAAATCATTGAATCCCCTCTTTTGATTCACCATATTTTGAGATCCATTTGATTTTCATTTAGAAAACACCCTCAAATTTTTATTTTAAAATATTTACCCTTGAAAATGAACCCCACCCAATTAAAAACATCCCCTATTATTTAAAAACCATTTGTCCAAACATAAAATTGCCCTTAAAAGGGTAAACCTGAATAAAAAAACATATATTTAAATTTAAATTCAATCCAATAATGTTAATTATATAATAAATTCTCCCTTAATTACAATTTTCTTAATGGTAAACATAATTGGAGTTAATTCAAATAAGAAAAGGAACAAAAAAATAATATGGGGTAGAAATTATGATATTTGGTCACATAGGTTTGAGAACCATGTGAGAATCATGAAAAATACTCTGTGAAGTTTTCAACCCCAAATAGAAGATCTCCACATGATTTTTCAATTCATGTGGGGAAATTGTGAAACCTTGTTTTTCTCTTCATCTCCACCCTCAAAACCAAGGAAGGCCCCCAAAATCATTTGTATACTCAATTGGGATTAATATATCACCATATCACATTTAAATCCATCCAAAATAATAATAAAAGAATTCAAATTCAATATATGAACCCCAGATTACTACGGTGATTTATGTTTCACTGTCATGGATGGTGATCAAGCACCCATCCATGATCTACCTCTTGAGTCTTGAAGAAAGACTTAGTCTCCTTTTTACCAAGACACACCCCAAATGATAAGAGGGTTTTTATAGATCTTATACCCCTTCCAATAACTAAATCCCTGATATTATTCAATTACAAACCAACCCAGGTCGCCCCTAAATTGGGCACCCGAGTCGATGCATAACAAGGCCTGTAGGGTGTTCTCAATACCCATGAGTTGGAAACCCATGCATGGGAATTACAGAAACACTCTTGGGAATATTTTATCCTATTGATCAAACTAAAAAGAAAAATTTAATCATAGTATAATATAGTTGGAATAAAAAAATAACTCATAAAGTAAACCATCACATAATCATAACAATAAATGATTAAACATCAATGATTGAATAAATAAAATATATAAATAAGATCTGAACTAATAATTTCAATATATAATCATCCCAAGAAAAACCAAACCCAAATAGTTAACACTCATCTCCATGGGACCCACATTCACTCACCACTTCCCATACCACCACCACCATACTAACTCGATCATCAACAAAGAAAGATCATAATCAGACACTTGAAAGGAAATAACAATAGTTTCATACACCAATTGGTGTATGCGGGGTGTGAGAAAAAGTGCACCATAGGATTTCACTAAGGAATTTGTGAAAATACTTAGAAAATATATTTCATTTGAATTAGTAATAAATATAATAAAAAATATATTTTTCTAGAGTAAGCATGATAAATTAAATAATGAGTAATTTATTTTTTTGTAAAAACTATACATTTTCTTTAAGAAAATTAGGGTTAAACAATCCATTTTAATGAACACTTTAAAACCATTATTTAAAATAACGCACACCAGTCACTCTCCTTTGATTTAAAACACCCTTTTTGAACTATTTCCATAACCTTTTTGAAAGTTAACCATAGTAAAAAAAATAAAAATTTAATCTAAAGGCACCATGTCATCAATAAATGAATACAAATGAATACAATTAGATAATCATAGGTTCCACACAACCTAATGAAGTGGGGATATAAATGAATCCCCTACATCAATCCACCAACCAAATAAATTATCATCATGGGCTCTACCCTAGGTCCCAAAGTGAGATAGTCCTAGAATTTACAATAGATTGGATCAATTACTGGTATATTCTATGTCCAACAACACAATCCACCAAAATAGCCTTCACCTAGCCTAGAATTGGGTGAATTTCATACTATCCCTAGAATATAACATAACTATTGGGACACTAGTTGTATGTGACTATATAGTGTAGCATAAGTCTAGACCTCCCACAAAGCTACTCGGGTTTCGATGATCAAAAAAAAGTAAAGGTGAGAAAAAAAATAGATATCAATACAAGAATGAATAATAAATCACCCTCATCTTAAACACCCTCACAATAAATATCCCATTCCTAGATCATATATATCAATAATAAACAATATCCCATTTGTGGTCATAATACGAATTAAGGATAATAGAGTAGGGAGATCAAAAAGGTTTCCTACATCCATACATTTTAGAAACCATTTGGAGGTGTCAACCAAGCCTTCTTGGAAATCTAATTAGGATTCCAAGTACCTTGAAATAATTGACAATTAATTCATAAAACATCTTTTAAAATAACTCGCTAAAAACATTTATTGAAATAATTTAATAAATCAACTCCCATTTTTTGATAAACTAATTAAAATCTTAAAAATCACTCATAGAACCATTTCATGACCCAATAATATTCAAAGTGGTTTAAAAAAATAAAATTATTTTAAAAATATCATTAAAACATTTCTAAGATGCTTCGAATTAAAATAATCCTTGAAAACTTGAAAATAACATTAAATAACTTTTATGCTAAGCATCAAATCACATTGAAACAATTTTATATACCATTAAAACTAACACATATAGGTATAATTTAACAATAAAATCATTTAAAATCATCAATCATGCAATGACATACCAAATAAAGAAATTTCAAAAAAACATGTACCTTATTCTAAGTAGTAAAACCTCTCAACAAGCCACAATGCATCATCTTAAATGGTGAAAACTCAAAAAAAAAAAGATAACCCCTACAACCCTAAAATGAAAAAATACCCACATTATAATGATTCCAAAACCCTAATCTTGGTCTAAAATACCATAAGGGTCTAGAGAGGAAGTGAAATTGAAGGAAAATAAAAGAAATGGGGAGGGAGAAGGGATAATGGAATGAAAATAGGGGTTTAACTAAAGAAATATACTTGGAATGGAATCTTGGAGGCTTAATGAATGAGAAAGGGTGGGAGATATCCCCTTGGGTGTTCCTAGACCTAGTTGAATGAAGAGTGAAGAAAATAAGGATTGAACCCTTTAAATTTGAAAATGTAAAAACTGGAAAATCACATTTAAGTTATTCTAGGAAGATTACATGGTTTGGCTACATAGTTTGGTAAATCATGCAGAAATCATGCAGCTAGAACTGGAAGAGCACAATACTCTCACATGGTCTAGCCACACGGTTTACCAAGACATGTTCCAACCATTCAAAACCTAGAGTTAAAAACTAAAAGTCTTTTATATGCATATTGCATGGTTTCTACTAATTTGTAATGAATCGTACCTTATTGGTATATTAATTTTTTGGTTTTGGTGGTTGGAGGTTTTTGGGGGAGGTTTTGGGAATTTCCAGTGGAGGTTTGGGCTGCAGGAGTTTTCCAAATAAGAAATACACGTCATGTATTATTTACACGATATGAACTGATGGTTCATGGCTTGTATTTCTGATGGATTCATGGCTTGAATATAGGAAGATTAGGGGACCTACAAGATTATTACATGATGTGTAAGTGTAATTCATGGTATGTAATTAAATAAAGTTCAAGGTGACACTTTTTTAGTGAAATCTGGAATTTTCAAAAATCCCAAGGTTTACATGCTGTGTAAATTTTATGTGATGTGAAACTAGAGGGTTTTAATATATTGAGTTCTTTTCTTGGATAATTTTTTTAATTTGGTTATACCCTCATATCAATAATTTTATATGAACTCTAGGTTCCCTAAGTATGATTTCCATCCCACTTCTTACAGCTTCTATCCGTTGGTTCTGGTGATTGTTGGTTAACAACCCAGAGTGAGTGGATTCTCTTTTCCTCAAGGTTTTCTCTTATTATTTTCTTGGGTATTCACTATGGTTATGTTGTTTTGGTTTATAGTGTGATTTGGACTATTTTTTGAAGGATTATTGGTACAGTATAGGTGTATTTGTGGTTTCTTCTCATGCATTTGTGATTTGTGTGCATTTCTTCTTCTCTATGGGGTGTACAGTGAGTCCACAAAGCTCTTTGAGGTAGGTAATCCCTCGTTTATCTTTATTTTGTACAATTTAGGGCAGGTTTACTCTTGTTTATATATAGTTTATGGTTGTTCTAGATTAATCAAAGATAAATAATTGGTTAATTTAAATTTAAGGGGGAAATGGGAATGATTCTCATGCTTTTTCAGCTTTGATATTATTGTGATATGGTGGATTGTACAGACTTAATTCCCCACTAAAAATTGTGGTCATTAGGGAATTTTTTTGTGCTGGATGATATGTGTTGTGACTTTTTTATATATCATTTTTTTATATCACCTTAAAATATAAATTGGTTAACCGCTTATATTTGGATAATGAAATGGTTTCCCTATGACTATAGCTTGTGTGATAACACCCCTAAAATAAAGTAAAATTTGATAAAATACCTTTTGTTAAATATGTAAAATGATCTTTGATGTGTGGTGATGTGTGGTCATGCTTGTGAGGTAGTGATGTGTTATTTTGATGTGATGTGGGGCTGATGGGTGATATTTGGTCGTGCTTTTGGGGGTGAGATATGATGATTGTTTGGTCATGCTTTTGGGGTGTTGAGGTGGTGGTTGTTTGGTTGTTCTTTTAAGCCGGTGATGTTGTGGTTGTTTTGTTTGGACATGATTTTAGGGCAGCAAGGTGATGGTTGTTTGACCATGATTTTGGGGTGGTGAGGTGGTGGTTGTTTTTTCATGCTTTTAGGGTGGTGAGGTGGTGGTTGTTTGGTCATGATTTTGGGGCAGTGAGGTGATGGTTGTTTGGATGTGATTTTGGGGTGGTGAGGTGGTGGTTGATTGGTTGTTATTTTGGTTTATTGAGGTGGTTGTTGTTTGGTTGTGCTTTGGGGTAGTGAGGTGGTGATTGTTTGGTCATTCTTTTGGGGCGATAGGGAAATGGTGTGATGAAGATTATGGGTTTCTTGTGATGTGTGGTTGCATTGTGCTAGATGCTCAGGTACTGATGGAATAAATAATTGTTTAATAATTATTGAAATTGTTGGGATTTGGTTTGGTTAATGGATGGAAATTATTAATGAAAAAATAAATGATGGGTTGTGTGGTTAAATGTGGATGATGCTTAATAATGAAATGAATGGGTTGAATAATGGAATTGTTGGGTGGTGTGATGTGGCTTGTGGATTGTGTGGTGTTCTGCATTTAGAGGTTCTAAAAAAGTGATGATGTTTTGAGTTGGTTAGTATTTGGTTTTTAACCCATAGGTTGGGCTTGTGTGTGGCTATATGTATATAATTTTATATTCCTTGTGATTTCTATATGCACCCCATCCAGATTGAACACTATGTACCGACACCTATATATTCACACGAGTGGTGTTTTTATTGGGACCAAGTTGAATAGAACTTGGTTTTAGGGTGATGGAATAAGTTTGGGTTGTTTGTTTTGTATTTTTTTGTGATTAAAAAAATAATTTTAGGTATTGTTGATCAGATGAAATGTGTACCAGACTCAAAAAATCAGATTCAAGGTTCTTAAGAAAGTCCATAATTTGAGGTTTTTTGTTCAAGAGATGTTTTCTGGATGATGTTGTATTTTGGACTCACATTGAGTCTAAAATGAAGTTTTCAATCAGAGTGATATGTTGTATTAGAGTCTTAATTTATTTCAATATATTCAATTCTAAAACTAATTATGTTTTGTTGTTTTGTGAGTTTTCAATACCATAAGTTTTTTGAAACACTTGTGATCCAAGCATTGTGAAAAAAAAGGAGGAGAAAAGGGTTGTAAGTTAAATGATTCTATGTTGATCCTAATGTTCTTAACATCATAAAGAAATCATGACACAAGTAGGAGTATTTGGAAGAAGGGATACTATGAAGTCAAAGTCTTCTGGTCGCAGTTCATCAGTGTGAGAATCACCATACGAGGAATTTTTTTAAAGGTGGGGGAGTTTGAAGTTATTGTAGTCATAAGTTTTTTTGGAGTACCGATTGACCAATCCATTGTACTGAACAATCCATCGGACTGTACAATCTATTGAATGAACCAATCCATATAACCAATCATCAGTTTTAGAGAATCTAAAAAGAAAAGAAGTCGCTACTTATATCAGTCCATTAGACATGGCATGCCACTGATCCATCTGAGAAGTTTTTACATTGATCAATCAAACATATTATTGGTATTAATAGATCATCGGATGTAGAGTTCTATTAGAGTAAGATCAAAATTATTTTTTGAATTTGTTGACACTGATGAATAAGTTGGAGTTGTTGGGACTAATGAAAGAGATAAGTTTCATAGACCAATCAAATAGATAATGTTCAAAGTTTAGTCAACCATTTTCATAAAGGAAAAAAAATTGTTTCAATTGGGTAAAGACTCATCGAACAGGCTTTGAAACTAGGTGAGAATAGAGATCTATCCATCATACACAATCTAACACCAATAAGTCATCGGATGCAGGATGTCATCAAACGTAGTTTTTGCATCGTTCTAAGGAATTGTTGAATAAATTAATAAAATGATATTTGTTCTGAATTTTCAAATAAAATGTTGTTGAGGGGTTTTCTAAGATTATAGTAGTTTCTAAAAAAATTATGGAAGAACAATTTTAAATATTTAGTTAGTTTGGAGAATTGGAATGGGAAGTCCTTGGTTTTACATAATTTTAATCAGATCAGGAAAATATAAGTGAAAACTATATAGGATCGAAAGTTTGTATCGGGTTGAAGATTTTTTTTTAGTTCAAAGTAAGATAGAGTTGTGAAAAGATTTGAGAAGTTTTGATAAGAATCAATAAGATTTGAGAAGTGTTGAAATGGTCAAAGATGAAGTTTAAATGAAAGTAAAATTCAAGTTTCTGAAATTAAGTTGAGTGAGAAAATAAAATTAGTTTCCCAACCATTACATTTATATCACACCTATAAATAGAGTTCCAAGAACAAATAAGTTGACTTTGTTCATGTGTGGGAGAGAGTGAGAGCATTGAATTTTTTGTGGTAGTTTTGGTAGAAGAAAAATTTCTGGATATAGTTTTCTTGTGATTTTTTTTGGATATAAGAAGTGTAAGGAAGTGAAAGTGTTCAAAGTTTTCCAGATCAGACTGAGTAATTGGACTAAAATTTATAAGGAAATAAATGAGTGAATCATAATTTTTTATAGAATATATTTTCTTACTTGTTTTCCATACTGAAGAATCAGACTGAGAGATCCAACTGAGTTTTCATACAAGGTCCAAAGAAGTTGTTTCTAATTGTTGTCAGGTGGGTAAGTGAAGAATAATTTTCTAGATATTTAAAAAAATTAAATTTTTTAATCAGCACGGTGACATGTTCATAACCAATTTATGAAGGTTTCTTAACTTTTTGAAAAAACTTATTTTACATCATTCATGCTAGAAGAAGCCCATGCACTATTGTATTGATCATAGTGCTACACAAGTGTAAGGGTATTTTCTACTTGTTGTATCCACACAAATGTATTGTTTTCTAGTGGATTTTGTGGTATTATATTATTTCCAAACCATGATAAGGACTATATACTCTTATTAGTGAATCTTGTATATAATTTTTTTCATATGCATGTATGAATGTTTTGTTTTCATCAAAGTGATGAATCTTTAACAAGAGGTGAATGTTGTTTCATAATAAAGATAACATAAAAGAAAAAGTAATCATTGATTCAACCCCTCCCCCTCTTAGTGATTATACTAATCCTTTTTGGTCCTTTTCAAGTGGTATCAAAGGGAAGGTTCCCTTAGTTTACTCTTTGTTGAAGTTTTTTAAGAGAAGTTGTTATAGAGAATTTAAATTGTGTGAATGGTAATGGTGTTATAGTATTTTATGGGAATAACTCTCATATCTATAAGGATATAATGATAAATTATCTTATGTCTCTTCAGTATGATTTTTTGGAAGGTTATACAGGTGTATTTCCTCCGCTTATTTAAAATGTTTCTCTTATATATTTAGATAAGAAAAATCTAGATAATGATGGAAGATCAAAGAATGTTTTACTCTCAACACTTTATGAAATTGAATTTCTTAGAGTGAAGAGAGTTTCTACTACTAAAGGTATCTGGGAGAAGTTGAAAAAAAATTATAAATCCAACACAGAGGTTAATAAATCCAAGTTACAAATCTTAAGGATGAAGTATAAAGATCTAAAAATGGGTGAGTATAAATCTATTGGTGACTTATTTACATAGCACTATAAGATGTCTTGTTGAGAATCTAGAAGATTCAACTATTATTGAAAATATCTTGAGAATTATTCCAAATAATTTTTATTCCAAATTTTCATCTTTGTAAGATATATATCATGAAACTCTTTCTTTGGATGGCCTTTACAGTAATCTCATAACTTATAAAATGAGGAAGGAGAATGTTTTGAAAAGAAAATAAAAATTTGATCAAGAAATATCTTTCAAGGATTCCAAGAAAGGAAAATCTAAGAAGATTCTTATAGATGAATAGGTTAGTGATTCTAAATCTGAAAATTAGGTTAGTAACAATCTTGATGAATTTTTATCCTTATTTTCTAAAAATGTAAAAAGATTTACTATAAATTATAAAGGGAAGATACCCCTAAAATGTTTTTAATGTGGATCCATTAGTAACTTTGCTATGAATTTTCATTGAAAATGAATAATTAAGATAGTGATGAAGATGATAAAAGGCCAATAAGATCTTGTAGGAAGCATGTTGATAAATTAAAACCCAAATCCAAGGGAAAAGATAAAAAGTTATCCAAATCCAAAAGAATAACTTTTTTGTCTAAATATGATAAAGATAAAGATAGTGAAGTTAAAGTTGAAAAATTCATTGAATTTTCTAGTTAGAATACATTTATTACAACAGTGAATGTTGAAGAGTTTGTAAGTAGTAGTTATGAAGAGGAAGAGATGAATTTAGAAATTCATCTGAAAATATAGTTGAAAGAATATCTTAGAAATACTGCAATACTTGAAAAAGAAATCAAGAAGTTGAATAAGGATAGTCCTATAGAAAAATATCAAGAATGTATTCCTAAATAGAAATATAAGTTTTTAGAATAAGTTGATTTTCTGAAGAAGTCCCTTGAAAAAGAAAATAATTGGAATGAACATACTAATGTAAAGTTAACAGAAAATGAGGAAGAGTTGGAACTTGTTCAACAAAAGTTTTTTAAATCTGAGCAGGGAGTTATAAGGTTCAATAACTCCATCTCTGAAGTTATTGAAATTTATAGAAATGGTAAAACTGATAAGTATCTAAAAAAGTTACCTACAAAGTTTGGAAAGAAAATTTAAAATGTTTCTAAGAAGAAAAAGTTTGAGACAAATGTGTATGTTTCCAAAACTAACAAATTTGTAAATTTATAAGTTTTCGTAAATTTCTAAGTTTGAAACTAAAATTTCTACCACTTATGATTTTGATAAAGTTGGAAATAAATCCAAATTGAAGAATAGTATTATGGGTGATAACAATATTTTTGGGGCATAAAAAAGTTATGATGTGAAAGATAATAAAGTTTCTAAAAAACATGCTCACAACTCCATGAAGTATGGAAGTTATAAAGGTAAATATTCCTTCAATAGTTCGGGTATTGTGGTGGATTTGGGAATATAGAAAATATGACTTTTTTTAACCAACAACATTATAATTATTCCATGTGTAATAAAAAGAAAATATTAAGGGGGACTCAATCCTCTCAAAGGAAGAAATATGAGAAAGTTTTTTTAAAAGTTGAAAATAGGTTCCAACCATTGGAAACTATTTGTGAAAGGTGTGAAAATATAGAAATATTTAAAAAGGGTGTCTTTTTTTGTTACCATAATAACAACATGTTTATAACAATTCTCAAAATCTATATGTGAATTAAGATAAAGGGAAAGAAAAATATCCTATTGTGGAAACTGCTCTTGACGCTACAAAAGGAGAATGACCTTGGATTTTGGATAGTGGGTGTTCTTCTCATATGAAATGATATTTGAAATTATTGAATAATGTGAAATATTTCAAATAAGTAATAGTGACATTTAGTAATTATGGATCCCTCATAATAAAAGTTTTTGGATCTGTTATTATTGGGTAAGAAGAGTTGAAATCCAAGAAATACTTATTTTTTATGAGTTAAAACACAACTTTTTGAGTGTCTCATAACTCTGTGATAAAGTTAATACATTAATTTTTATAAAAGATCATTTTGTTGTGAAAATAGTTGAAGATGGAAAGGTTGTTACAAAAGGCCAACGTACGAAAGGAAACTTTTTCAATTTGGTGAAGTATAGAATTCATGTTATCTAATCATGATGGAATAAAATTGGTTGTGGCATAAAAGGTTAGGACATATGTGTCAAATAAACATGATCAAGTTTTCAAAGTGTGACAGTGTCCATAATATTCTTGATATGTCAAGAAAAAGATATTAGTGTTGTTCAATTTTTCAGAAAGGGATGATTACAAACTCAATGCATAAAAAAGTTGATATTCATTCAACTCATCCCTTGGAACTAATTCATTCTAATATTTTTGGGCCAATTAGAAAACAATAAAATTTCAGAGATACGTACTTCACTTATTTCATTGATGGTTTTATTCTCATTACTTGTATTATGTATTTGAAACATAAATTAGAATCTTTAAAAATGTCTAAGAGTATTAAGAGAAGATCTGAAAAAGGAATGTGAGTATTCTGTGAAGAAGTTACAAACTGATAATGGTGGTTAATACAAGAATGAAGAATTTAGAAGTTATCTTTAAAAACATGGAATTTGACATGAGTTCAGTACACCATATACACCACACAAAAATGTTGTCTCTGAAATGAAGAATAGAAGTTTAGTTGAGATGGGGCGTACAATGTTGATTAAGCACAGTTTTTCTCACTACTTATAGAGGCAAGCTATGAGCACAACTATTTATATTGAGAATCAATGTTTCAATAGACCAAGTTTTTATATGAATCCTTATGAAATGTTCTATGATAAAACTATAAGTTTGAAACACTTAATAGTTTTTAGAAGTCCATGCATCATAAATAACAAAAGTGTAAAACTTGTAAAGTTTGATCAGAGAGGTGAAGATGGAATCTTTCTTAGTTATGCTCCATATAGAAGAGGATATAGATATTTCAACAAAGATACAGGAACAATAGTTGATTATGTTGATGTAAAAGTTCTTGAAATAGCTAAGGAATATGTTTCACAAATACATGTAGATGTGGAAGATGAAGAGGATGAAAGAAATTTTGTTAAGCAACATGAAAATGATTCCAACAATTTTGATGCCACACAGATGGAAGAATCAAAATTATCTATTTCCAATGATGAGTAATAATTTCATACATCTCATACTAGGATAAGTAAGCAGGTGTAAGCTCAAAATATTTTTGGTGATCATCATAAAAAGGTTCAAACAACAAGAACATAAAAAGTGGTCACACATACTTCTTTGTATTCAAAAGTTGATCTGAAATATATTAGTGAATATTTTTAACATCCAAAAAAGATACATTCTATGAATGAAGAGTTGGATTAGATTTAGAAGAATGATGCATTGGAACTCATATCTAAACCAAATGATAAAAATGGTATTGGTACAAATCGGTTGTTTTTAAATAAGTTGAATGAAGATGGTTAAGTGATAAGAAAAAAATAAATATCAGTTTGAAAATGTTACTCACATATTAAAGACACTAATTTTGATGATACTTTTACTTTGGTTGCTCGGTTAGAAACAATTAGAATCTTTCTTGAAATTTCTACACAATGGGGTTATAAAATCATCCAAATGGACATGAAATAATAATTTCTGAATGCATAACTTGATAAAGAAGTTTATGTTGAAGAACCATGTGGTTTTTTTATTGTAAAGGATAAAAGTTGTGTGTTCAAGTTAAATAAATCCTTATATATTATAAATCAAGATCCAAGATTGTGGTATTCCAAATTGTATACCTTCTTAAGAAAGTTGAACTTTAGGAAAAGAAGATTCGGTAGTCATCTCTAAATCAAATAAAGTTAGGATGTTTCTCTCATTATTATTGTATATGTTGATGATATTATATTTTCTGGGAATAATGAAAGAAATCCTGAAATATTTTATGAATAAATGAAGAAGTTGTTTGAAATGTCCATGCTTGGTGAAATGTAATACTTTATTGTGTTACAAATCTCACAAAAGAAGAAATACATTGTTCTTTCTCAAGAAAGGTATGCTACGGAACTTATTAAGAAGTTTGGTATCAAAAATTCAAAACTTTTTTCCACACCAATTTCAATGGGAACCAAGTTGGATAAATATAGATATGGTAAGAAAGTTGACTCTAAAGAGTTTTGAAAGCTGATTGGGAGTTTATTGCATCTGACTGCCTCAAGACCAGATATTGTTTATGTTTTTACCTTATGTGAAAGGTTTTAAAGTTCTCCAAAGGAATCTCATATTTTGGATGGAAAAATAATTCTTATATATATCAAAGGAAAAACATATTTCAGAATCTGGTATGATAGCTCAAGAATAATTTATTTGTTTATCTATATAGATACTGATTCAGAAGAAAGTGTGGATGATAAAAGATAAACATATGGTAGAGTATTATTTATAGGGGAAATTTGTGTAAGTTGACATACTAATAAATATAATTAAGTAACTCTTAGCATAGATTAATTTGAGTATGTTGTTGCTACTCAAGATGAGACACAACTTATGTGGATGAAGTCCCAGTTGGAAGACATACTTTTTGAAGTGAATATACCTCTACTCTTGGGTTGTGATAATCACAGTGTTATAAACCTTAAAATAAATCTATTAAAACATTCTCATTAAAACATATTGATATCAAATATCACTTCATTAAAGAGCATGTGTGGAAGAATGAACTCAATTCGGATTATGTTACTACAATGGAACAAGTTTCTTACATATTCACAAAACCTTTACCAAAGGAATAATTTTTCAAACTGAGGTTGAATATGGGCATTCAACCTCTTTATCTCCAAGGTTAAGGTATGTGTTTATGTACCCATATCATCTAGTCTTTGGATAGTGTTATCAATGGGGAGATAAATGATGTTTCATAAATCTATCCATTGATATATACTAAACCTTATAAGGAATCCTATATAAGGGGGAGTTGTGGGTAAGATGTTAACTCGACATGTAAGTGTGTGAATGGTTCTAATAGTTTGTTGAATTGGTTGTAGGAAACTTGTTATACAAGAAGAAATAAGTTGCGAAGAGGTGGAAATTTTGAAAGGTTTGAAGTTTCAATAAGAAGTTTCATAAGTCACTACTTTTAGACATCATGGTTTTGTTATCAATGATTCTGGTTTTCTATAATGAGTTCACTCATGTAGTCTTAGAATTATTGATTAATGATCCATTTCTTGAGTTATAAATTTTTAGTGATTTATTAACCATCGTTGAAAACAAAAAAAGGGGGTATTGTTGGGACCAAGTTGGCTGGAAGTTGTTTTTTGGTTTTTGGAAGAAGTTTTTGATGTTTTTTTTTTGTTTTTTTTTCATTAAGAAAAATCAATTCACTTTGTAAGTGTTGGTGATCAAAAAAAAGTGTATCAGGCTTAGAAAATCAGACTTAAGGTTCTTAAGAAATTCCATCATTTTAGGTTTTCTGTTCTAGATATTTTTTATGGATAAAGTTGTATTTCAAACTCACACTAAGTCTGAAATGAAGTTTTCGATTAGAGTGAGATGTTTTATTAGAGTTTGAATGTCTTTCAGGATATTTTATTCTAAATATGATGATGATTTTCTATTTTTGGAGTTTTCTATATCATAAGTTGTCTGAAATACGTGCGATCCAGGTATTGTGAAATAAAAAGAGGAGAAAATATTTTTAAGTTAGATAATTATATGTCAATCCTAATGTTATTAACATCATACAAACATCATGATACAAGCAGGAGTTTGTGTAATAATGGATATTATAAAGTCAAAGTATTTAGGTCACAGTTCATCGGTGTGAGAATCACTGGATACAAAATTTGTATAAAAGTGGGGAATCCTGAATTTTTTTTGTCATAAGTTTTGTTGATGTTATGATTGACTGATCCATCATAATGACCAATCTATTAGATTTTCTGATCTACTGAATGAACCAATCCATAGGATCAATCATAAATTGTGGATAATCTGGAAGAAAATAATTCACAACTAACATTGTTCCATCATATGTAGCATGCCACAGATCCATTAGAGAAGTTCTAACACCAATATATTAGACATATTGTTGGTATAAACATGGAATCAGATGCAGAGTTCTATCAGAGTCAGATCAAAAAAAAATTTAATTTTTTGATGTTGATCAATAAGTTGGAGTTTTTGGGATTGATGAAATATGCTAGTTTCATAGACCAATCAACTAGATGATTTTCAACAATATATTCAACCATTTTCATAAAGAAAATTCTTTTTTGATTCAATTGTGTTAAGACTCATCAAACATGTGTTGACATCGGGTGAGAATAGATATTGATCCATCAAATGCAATCTGACACCGATAAGTCATTGGGTGTTAGACTTCATCAGATGTAGTTATTATATCAGTTTGAGGATTTATTAAAAAAAATAAGAAAAGGATATTTGTTCTAAATTTGATACTTAAGTGTTATTGAGGGGTTTTTAAAGACTACAGAAGTTAAAACAATGTTTATGGAAGAACAATTTCAAAGTTTCTATTGGTTTAGATCATCTAAATGGGAAGTCCTCAGTTTTTAACACATTCAATCGGATCAGGAAAATTAGAGTGAAAAACTGTATCAGAACGACAATTTGTATCGGACCGAATATTTTTTTATAATTTTAAATCTGGATAAAGTTTTGAGAAGATTCAATAATTTTTTATAAGAATTAATAAGGGTTAAGAAGACCTGAAATGGTTAATATGAAGTCAAAATGAATATAAAATTATATTTTATGAAATTTATTTAAGTGGAAAAATAAAATTGGTTTCCTGCCCATTATATTTATGAAGAACCTATAAATATAGGTCAAAGTAAAATGTACTCTAAAATTGTTCACGTACAGGATAGAGAGAAATCACTAAAGTTTTTGTGGTGGTTCTGGTAGAAGAAAAGTTTCCCAACATAGTTTTATTGAGAAATTTTTATGTATAGAAGGATTTTAAAGAATTGGAAGTGGTCAAATTTTTCTAGATCATACCGAGTAATCAAACTGAAATTTTTAGGGAAATAAAGAAGTGACTCAAAATTATTTCTAGAGTATCTTCTCTTACTTATTTTCTAGATTGAAGAATTAGACCAAAAGATCAAACTGCGTTTTCATAAAAAATCTAGAGAAGTTTTTTCTACCTGTTGTTGTGTAGGAAATTTAATAATTGTTTTCTAAAGATTTACAAAAGTGGAAATTGTTGAAGTAGTACGGTAACATGTTTGGAACCAACTAGTGAAGGTTTCTTAACTTCTTAAAAAACTTATTTTAAAAAATTCATTCTAGAAGAATTGCATGCACTTTTATATTGATCGTAGTTTTACAGAAGTGTAAGTGTATTTCTTACTTATTTTATAGACACAAAAGGATTTTTTTCTAGTAGATTGTGTGGTATTGGATTATTTCCAAACCATACCAAGACTTGCTACTCTTATTGAGTAGTAAACCTTGTAAATAATTTTGTTCCTATGGATGTTTAAATGTTTTGTTTCAGAAAAGTGATAAATAATTAATAGGAGGTTAAGGTTCTTTTATAAAAAAAAGATATCATAAAAGAAAAAGGAATCACTGATTCAACTCCTCCCCCTCTAAGTGATTATATTGATCTTGGTTGGGAATTTTTAGTTTTTTCCAACATCCTGGTGATGAAGATGGATGGCTAGATACCCACTCTTTCTCAAACTATCTTACAGGCGAGTATATATGCATAATCTATGATTCTCAAAGGTCTTTTAGTGCATTAGGAGATGGCCTGGGTGTTTTTAGGCAAGATGTGATATTATTGTATATGGGGTGTTGGCCCAGGTGTTTTTGAGTGAGACGTGATATGACAATGTTATGGGGTGGTGGTCTATGCATTTTTTGGTGAGATGTGATATGGCCATACTATGGGCATCTTATGGTGGGGGTTGTTCATGGTAGTAGGAGTTAACGAGGTTGATTTCCTTTATGTTCATGATACTCTAATACCTTGTTTATGGTTGTGATGTGATGGACCATGTGTTTTTAGGTGATATGTGATGTGATCATGTTGTGGGGTGGTGTCCTGGGTGTTTTCAAGCATGATTTTATGTGACTGTATTGTGGGGTGGTGGTGTATATTATTCGGAAGAGATGGGAGCTCTAGGTTGTATGATGTTAGGGTGTGAGAGCATAAAATCAATGTGAAAGTGGTGTGGTGTACTCTTTATTGATATTATTATTATTATTATGTTATTATACTTGATTTGTATTATTTTTTGAGCATTCCCTATTGAGTTTGGGATGGATATTTGACATATTTATGTGTTGTTGATTATATTTTTTTTCTCATGAGTGAATTAGTATGCATATTTCACATGTGTGTGAGAGGAATTGGTTTTCCTACTCAGTATACCTGTATGCTTGCCCTAAATATATAAAACTATTTTTAGGTTTCCTGGATGATTATATGGACCATGTGGGACATTAATATCTCAGACTTTTGATAGCTTATGTGTCACTGCAATAGATTTTATTTTGGGTATTTACTTTGAGGAATTTTATCTGCATCAGATTTATTTATACATGCATTGTGGGATGGTATTGGTTTATTTTATATTATGTAATTGAGTTTTTTATAAATGATTCATATTATCTCCTGATCCTACATTATTTATAGAAGGTAATGCCTCCCATTTCTATGATATTTTTATACCCTCGGTGCAAGTTTCCAACTCGGGACCTACTAGAGGTGGAACTCGGGGGGTCATTATCTCTCTCCCCTCATCACGGTATCATTAGAGGGAGGGGTCATGATAGATTTGTATCAGAGGTTATGGTTAAGAGATAATATAGATTTTGGAGTTAAAAATAGTGAGGATTTCATGGATTGTTATGGAAACAGTGTCATTTGACCTTGTTATATGACATAATATAGGGAGAATAGCTAGTACATGGGATTTTAGGGCCCCCCATGATCTAGTTCATGGACTCTCATCTTATTGAATGACCAAGTGAGTTGGATTTTTTTTAATTTATATACTTAAGAGAGGTACATGAATCATGATGACTTGTTTTCCTATTTGATTTGTGTTGTTTTGGGAAGGTTTCAATGAATAAACTGAATTAAAATGAATTTAAATAAAATTCCATGCTACCGGGATTAGAATGTTCTCCTTGTTTTCATTAATGGATCCTATTAATCATTCATGTGTGGCTAAAGAATTTTAGGTTTAACAGGAATCTAGTTGATCACCGTAGGGTTGATCTGAAATAGCAGCATGAGGCTTGGCAGAGGGATTTGTGTGATTTTCAGCGGTATACTTTAGGAAGTGTGGGGGAAGTGTTTCAGATGTGGAGATAAAGAGATGGATAGAAGAGCTCAAGATCTCTTTCAGTTTATTCTAGTACTCATTTAGATATTGAGTCCCTTTAGTATTCAGACATATGTGGGGATTATCACTTAAATGGTGGGCACAATTTTTGGGTGAGTGGAAGGAGGCAGATGTGTTGTGGGTAAACTTTTAGAAGGAGTTTTGGGAAGAGTTCCTTTCATCTACCATGAAGGCAGTGAATAGGTAAGAGATTATTTGTCTTAAGTATAGGAGTATTTCAATGTGGGAGTTTTTAATCAAGTTCAATGACCTTCTATGTATTTTCTAGATCTTTTTCTAAATGAGTAGTATCATGCAAGATTTTTTGAGGAGGCACTTCGTCCTTCTATCTAGTATGAAGTTACTCCTTTTATGTTTCCAGTGTATCTAGTGGTTCAAAATAAGGTAGACATGATTGATTAGATACACTCATGATGATTTTTGTTGAAAGATAGGAACTAGAAGGGTTCCTCGAGGAGCAGGGTTCTCATTTGTAGGTCTCAGGTGTTAGGGCCTTCAAGTTTTCGACTAGTGGGGATTCAACCTTATCAGTTTCCCTTTTAGACTTCTGAGTATATTGGTTTCCATGATTTTCTTGGGGACTTCAATCCAGTGTGTTTTGATTATGGGTTTTATGGCTATCAACAAAACTAGTGCCCAGTGGTTCCTTGAGTTCAGTTTGGTGGAGGTGGACAGGTTCACCACCATCCTCAATAGAAGTTGCCAGTGATACCATTTTAGCTATAGGGGAAGAGGGCTTATGATCTATCAAGAGGATATAAATTAGTTATAGTTAGATCCTATTATTTTCATCATGTTCAAGGACCTCAACCTAATCATGGTCATGGAGGTGGTCATTAGCAAATAGGTAGAGGATCTGGGCATGGTCAGTTGCATGCAGTGGAGGGGGTGATTCCAGAGGGGATAGAGATCATCAAAGGTATGATCATTTTGCTTAGTACCCTTGTTTTTTACTTGTTTTATTTAGTTTATTCACACTCCTTTGTTTAACCCACTCTATTCTATACTTTTGCACTAGACATAGAGAGGCTTTTTGTGCCCTTGGTGTTGGCTATGCCCATCAGAGGCCAGGGAAGCTTGTTTGATGTATATCGGGGGTGTAGGATGATGATGGGGACACATCAGTCTCATGGGGATATTTTCTTACTAAAAATACATCCATATGATATTATCCTTAGAATTGGATAGTTTTATTCCATGTTTTTTGTTATCTACTTCTTTCCTAGGATAGTTGTTTTCTCAGATGTGGATGGCTAGCGTGTGGTTTTCATTGTTACGCGGGGTTTTCTGGTGGGTAGTCGGCATATGGATCCACTTATTTATTTTTTAGCTAAGTGTTCAGTGTAATAAATGTATATTGAGATAGCGGAGGTCCCCATGTTCATTGGGTAGTTTCTGGATGTGTTCCCTGAGGAGGTTCTAATGCTACCACGTCAACATGATGTTGAGTTTGGGATAAACTTGCAGCCTGGTGCTTCTCTAATTTTGATGGATTCTTATTAGATGGAACCTTATGATTTTTGATATTTGAGGATTCATATAGATGATCTGATGCATAATATTTTTATCCATCCTAGTGTGTCATTGTGGGGTGATCTAGTGTTATTCGCCAAGAAGGTGTATGGTATTGTGGGGTGATCTAGTGTTATTCATACACCTCGGTAAAGTGGAATGTTGTAGTTGATTCTTTGAGTAGAAATTTAGGGAAAGATGTTGTTCGGGAGTATGGGGATTCTTGGAGAGAAATGGAGGAGTTGACAGGATTTCACTTAGATGAAAGGGTGGATGATGGTATAAGTTGTTTGTTTCAGATGATGGTACAGTCTTCTATAATGTGGGAGGTGGAGGAGTCTCAATGGGGAGACACATAGATAGAGATAATGTGTGATCATGTTGTCCATGGTGATGATGTTAAGGGATGTATGGAGGATGGTTGAAATTGGATGTTGTTTTGTGGGAGATTTTTTATTACATTAGTGGTGCATGGAGTCCTTGAGTTTCATATCTCACATTTGGCAGTATTCCCAAGAGTATCCAAGATGTATTGTAGTTTGAGGATTTAGTTTTGGTGGCCTAGGATGAAATGGTTCATAGTGGAGCTTGTGTCTAGGGGTTTGGTTTTTCAGTAGGTAAAGGCTGAGCATCATATTCTTAGTAGTTTGTTGAAAACTTTAGATGCACCTGAGTGGAAATGGGATGAAATCTTGATGGATTTCTTCACAAGGTTACCCTGAGCTCGTAGAGTTTTTGGTTCTATTTGGGTCATATGGTGCCATCCAAATACTTGAATGGAAGCTATTGTTATAGGAAAATTATACCAAAGGTCAATATTGATCCCACATACCCTGAAAGTCAAGTGATCAAGATCTCAACATGTCTTCTAAGGTTTGAATAGTCTGTTCTGATTGTCTATCTGTTTGAGGGTGGTAAGCAGTGCTCAAATGAAGTTCAGTATCCAAGGCCTTCTGAAGACTCTTCTAGAATCTTGAAGTAAAACAGGGATCATGATCAGAAACAATCGATAGGGGTACTCCATGAAGTCTCACAACTTCATTAATATATAGTCTTTCTATCCGTTCAAGTGGTAAATCTTCCCTTATAGCAAGAAAATGTGTTGACTTGGTAAGACGATCAACAATGACCCATATTGCATCATTCCTTCTAGGAGTCGAGTGCAGTGGATGATTTCACTAAAAGGTATGTGGATGAGGTGGTGTGGTTTCATGGAGTTCCATGGTACATTGTCTCAAATCATGATTCAATTTTTATCTTGTGATTTTAGAGGGGATTACAACATGATTTTAGCACCTAGTTATGCCTCAGGACTGATTTCCACCCTCAGACTTATGGGAAAACATAACATACCATCCAGACGCTAGAGGATATGGTGTGGCCATACATCTTGGACTTTGGTGGATCTTGGGTACGACACCTAACTTTGTTCGTGTTTACATACAATAATAGTTATCACTCTTCCATTAGCATGGCTCCATTTAAGGATTTGTATGGGAGACCATGCCATTATCTATTGTATTTCATGAATATTAGGGAGGTAGTAGTTTTTGGTCCTAATGTGGTGCAGATCATAATATAAAAGTTTCAGTTAGTTTGAAAGAGGAACAAAGAAACACAGGACTGGAATAAGTCTTATACCGATCGTAGGAGGAGGCCCTTGGAGTTTGAGGTTGGGGAATACATGTTCTTGAAGTTTTCCCCTTGGCATGGGAAGTATAGGTTTGGAAATGGGAGAAATATTTCTCCTAAGTTTTTTGGGTCCTTTTAGGTGTTGGGGTGAGTTGGAGAGGTGACATATTGGTTGGCATTACCACTACGGTTGTAGAGGATCCACAACATCTTCTATGTCTCTCAATTTCATCGGTATCTTCACAGTGACTCCCATGTCATTGAATGGGTAGAGTTAGATATCGAGGATGATGCATTGTTCATGGAGTGGCCAGTAGAGATCCAGGATCACTAATATAAGTCATTGTGTGGATAGAATATTTATTTATTTTGTGTATTTTGGAGGCATGGTGGCATGGGGGAGAGTAATTAGGAGCGAGATAAACATATGTGTACCTAGTGCCTATATTCGTTTTGATTTTTTCCTTTTATATTTTTCTTATGATGGGATGTTTGGATCATATTTTTTTATGAGATGATTTGTTTTCCTTAATTTTTGATGTATGATGTTTCATAAAGTTACAACATATGAAGAGGGGAGGACCTGATTCCTAATTGAGATTCATTATACTAAAATGCGATTAAAACCATGTGGTAAAATTATTTCCACCTAGATAAAATAGTATCTTGACCTAGAGGATTGAATTCCTTGATTCATGTGTTTAGGGAAGTGTGGTTTGTTGGTTGTAACAGTTGTTGGTTTGGTTTGTATGGAGGTTCGATGGTTATGGTTATGTGGTTGTGTGGTGATGAGGTTGTTTGAGACGTTTTTTTCTATTTAGTTTGGTGTGTTTGGCTAGTGGTAGTATTTGAGGTATGATAATATCCTTGAGAGGTATCTCATGAGATGGTTTTTTAGACCCCTTTCCTTCTGGGATTGGTTTTGGATTCTCTATGGTGAGAAACATCTAATAGGTATCCGATGTAATGGACCATACCTTTCTGACCTATTACTTTTCTAGTTTAGGTGGTTCGATGTGTTCAGAGGATATTTTGGGAGTTTTTAATGGAGGTTGGGGTTGTGGGAGTGTTGCAACAATAAATACACATCTTATATTATTTACACAATGTGAATTTATGGTTCACATCTTGTGTTGGTGGTGGATTCATGACTTGAATATGGGAAGAGGGGGGGACCCATGAGACAAGTGCATGTCGTATAAGTATATTTCATAGTGTTTAATTAAATAAAGGTTGAGGCAGTGCTTTTTTTTAGAAAGCTATAATTTTTGGAAAACATGTGGTTTACACTCCATATAAATTTTACACAATGTGAAACCAGTGGGTTTCCAGCTTTTAAGTTCTTTTCTTGACCGATTTTTCTCATTTGGTTGTACCCTCCTCTCTCATTCTGAATGAACCCTATGCTCCCCAAGGGGTATTTCCATCCCTCTTATCCCTACTTTTATTTTTTAGTTCTGGTGATTGGTGGTTGATTATCTATGGTGAGTTTTTCCTCTCTTCCCCATGGGTTTATCTTGTTCTTTTCTTGGGGATTCACTGAGGATATGTTGTTTTTATTTGGGATTTAGTTTGGGATTCATTTTGATGGATATTTAGTGTGATGTAGGTTGATCTATAGTTTTCCATGGTGTGGTTGTGGTTTATGGGTGTTTCTTCTTCACTCTGTAGTGTATAGTGAGTCGGTAAAGCTCTTTGAGGTAGGGAATCCCTCATTTCTATTTATTATGTATCATGCGGGAGGGGTTTACTCTTTTTTATCTATGGGTTATGGTTTTTCTATCTTAATCAAAGATAAATAATTGTTTAATTGAAATTTAATAAGGAAAGGGTAATTATTTGTATGATTTTATAGTTTTGATATTATTGTTATATGATGGATTGTATGAGTTTTATACCCCACTAAAAATTGTGGTAGTTGGGGATTTTTTTGTATTGGATGATATGTGTTGTGACTATTGTGTTTGTTGTGATTGTTGTGATATGATCCTAAAATGGAAATTGGCTAACCACTTATATTTTTCTAATGAAACTATTTCCCCAAGATTATGGATTTTGGGATAACACCCCTAAAATAAAGTTAAATGTGGTAAAATACCCTTTTTAAAATCCATAAAATGATCTTTGATGTGTGGTGATGTTTAGTCATTATTATGGTGTAGTGATATGTGATTGTGATGTGTTGTGGGTTGATGGGTGAGATGTGGCTATGATTTTGGGGTGGTGAGGTGATGGTTTTTTGTCCTTGCTTTTGGGCCATCGAGGTGATGGTTGTTTGGTCTTACTTTTGGGCTGGTGATGGTTGTTCGGCCATGATTTTGGGGTGATGAGGAGATGGTTGTTTGGTTGTATTTTTAGGGTGTTGGGGTGCTAGTTGTTTGGCCATGATTTTAAGGTGATCAGGTTTTGGTTATTTGGATGAAATTTTAGGTTAGTGTAGTGACGGTTGTTTGTCCATGCTTTTGAGTATTGAGGTGGTGGTTGTTTGTTTATGATTTTAGGGAAGTGATGTGGTGGTTTTTTTTCTTGCTTTTGGAACGATGAGGTGGTGATTTTTTGGCCTTCCTTTTGGGGTGGCGGGGTAATGGTGTGATGAAGATCATGGGATTCATGTGATGTGTGGTTACATTATGCTATATTCCAGGGTAGTGATGGAATAAATAATTATTTAATAATGATTAAAATGGATGGTGTTTGGTTTGGTTAATGGGATGGAAATGATTAATGAAAAAATAAATGATGGTTTATGTAGTTAAATTTTTATGATGCTTAATAATGAAAAGAATGGGTTAAATAATGGAATTGGTTGGTTGTGTGATGTGGCTTGTGGATTGTGTTGTGTTATGAATTTATAGGTTGTAGTAAAAGTGACGATTTTGTGAGTTGTTTAGAATTTAGTTGTAAACCCATAGGTTGGGCCTATGTGTGGCTATATGTATATACTTGTATATTCCTTGTAATTTCTATAAACACCCCACCCGTTTTGAGAACTATCTTTCAACATCTATATATTTACACGGGGGTGTTTCTCCCAATATACTGGTGATGAGGATGGATGGATGGCTACCCTCTCTTTCCCACTCTCTCATCTAGGTGATTAGATATGCACAGGCTATGGTGGATGGAGGTTTGTTTGTGAACTGGGTGATTTTCCATTTATTTTTGGGTGAGATGTGATATTATTGTGTTGTGGGGTGGTGGACCAAGTGTTTTTTGGGTGAGATTTGATATGTCAGTGTTGTGGGGTGGTGACCCAAGTGTTTTCAGATGAGATGTTATATGTTCATGTTATGGGGAGTCTTATGGTGGGGGCCATGCATGGTAGGAGGAGGGAATGAGTTATATGTACGTCATGTTCACAATACCCTACTACTCTAGTTATGGTTGTGATGTGATGGCCCAGGTGTTTTAAGGAAAGATGTGATGTGACTATTTTTTGGGGTGGTGGCCTAGGTTTTTTAGAGAATGATGTCATGTGACCATGTTTTGGGGTGGTGGTATATGTTATTTTGAAGATATGGGAGTACCATGACATACTAAATTGGGGTGTGAGAGAAGAAAATTAGTGGTAAAGTGGTGTGGAGTACCCATTATCGATATATTTCTTATTATGTTATTATACTTGGCTTTCGTTATTAATTGAGAGTGCCTTGGTGAGGTTGGGATTGATATTTGACTTATTTAGGTGTTGTTGGTTCTATTGTTTTCTCACGAGTGCATTAGTATGCTTCTTTCACATGTGCATGAGAAACTTTGGTTTTCCTACTGAGTATGCTTATATTCTCATCCTATATATATAAAACTATTTTGAGGTTTCTAGGATGATTATGTAGACCGTTATGGACATTACTAGCTCGGACCTTGGATAGTTATTGTTTCATTGTATTAACTTTACCTTTGGGTATTTACTCTAGATAATTTTATCTGTATCAGATTTATTTATACATGTATTGTGGGATGGTTCTGGTTTCTTTTATGTTATTTCATGCAATTATTTGGGATTATTCATCTAATCTCTTGATTCTAAATTATTATAGAGGGTAATGCCGCCCATTTTTATGAGATTTTTATACCCTCAGTGCTAGTCTTCAACCTGAGGCCTACTAAAGGTAGGGCTTGGGGTTCATTATCTCCCTCCCCTCACTGTACAATTTTTGGAGGGAGGGGTTTGTGACATAATCATTTGCAATTCATGCACCAATACCATTACACACAAAAGGGATCACATGGTTTCCACTAGGTATGGCATGGTTTGGATCCAACCATGTGCTACCCATGCAGAAAAATCATAAAAGAAAAAAATAGCTATAAATTACCTTATATAAAGGTAATCACATAGTCCCTCCTAAATTTTTCACATTAACCATGCGGCATAAGAAAATTCCTAGATTTTCAAAAAAAAATGAATTCAACCCGAAACTAAAGGACATTATCAAAATCATTAAATAGATAAAATAAAAAAAAGGGAAATAAATATTATATTATGATAATAAAGATGATGGAAAGTTGCAGTGTTCCTATGAAGTATCGTCCTTATTCTAACCATTTGAAGAAATATATTTGGATAATGATTGCTAAAGAATAGGTGATAAGGCGGTGAATATTCAATAAAATAATCTAGGGAGGTTTTATATGATTCATGGACTTCATAATATATTATGGTCATGATTTAAAATGATTCTAAGTTTTTTCAAAGTGATTTTAATTGGAATCTAATGCTTGAATAAGTTCTATGATTTATTGAATAAATCTATAAATTTTGTTCTGAAGCTGAAAAATGGATAAGTCCTACAGATTTTATAAGACTTTGAGTTTTTTGTAGGACTTTATAAAGTTTTTTTAAGTTTTTTTGTGATTTATCAAGACATGTTGAAGATTTCATAAGGATAATATGGATTTTTGTAACACTCATGAACATTTCATAAGACTTATTTGAAAAAGTGTAAGAGTCATCTAAGGTAGAAGAAATAAAAAAAGTTGATATTCTATAAGGGGAATTTTTAATTCTATAAGGGTCATTTGGAATTATATAAGTGTAATTTTCAATTCCATAAGGGTTATTTAACATTTCATAAGGGTCATTTGGAATTGAATAAGGTTCATGGATATTCCATAAGAGTAATCTGAAATTTTCTGAGAGTTGTTTACTCTTATGAAATTACTACGTTCTGGGATTTTGGTAAAGGCCCAAATTGAAATGGTCTTTTATAAGTGTTGAATTAGCCAAAATAATAAGTAATTCCTTATTTAAATACTCTAAATTGAGTTAAATAAAAAAATGTTGTGTTTTTCTAAAGAGTTTCAAATATAATGGGATTCTGATTAAGATGTGATTCAGGATGATATTTGTGGAGATTTATTGAAGAAAGATTTTTCACCATGAATAAAAATCCATGATTTGAAGTTTATTGAAGAGAAATATTAGTTGAAGTTGGTTCTACTGATTGAAAGGTAGTCACACCGCAAGAAGAGAACCATGACATAATGTGTGATGTGGTGATTTTTGTGTGAGAGTATCACACTATAACACATGATTTCACACCATGATTATTCTGAAAAGAAGGAGAAGGAGGCTTCACTCACGCTGTGAAATGATGGGCTTCACTATGACTTTCTACGCATGTCAAAATTTATGAAAACATTGATAAAATAAATGAATGTTTATTTTTTAGAGAAGATGAAGGCCACAATAATTCTTATATCACATGGAGATTTCAAATCCCATGTCTCATGGAAGTTATAAATGAAGATATTGATTGATAAATTGAATGAGAATCAAGGAGAATATCACGTTTCCTCTTATTAAGAGATATTTCCATATTAAAATATAGAAATATATTCTCACATGATAATATATAGAAATAATTATAATAAGAACAAAAAGAGATTCTTAGCACCATTATCATTAGAATAAATCTTTATATTGAATGAGAGAAGATAAACTCAATACAAATTCCTCTTGTAAACCTTGAGTATCGAAGAGAGAGATAATTAACTCTATAATCAAGTTGAACATTTAGTGTATCGAAGAATTGAAGAGAACCAATGTTGTTGTGAAGGATTGATCCTGTGAATTGAAGAGGAAGAATAAAAAGAGTGAGAAACTAGCTTGTCATCTTTTGATCATCATTCAGGTTGAAGGAGACTAGGAAGGACAACCTATAATATCTTTTTATTGTATAGTCTAAAGAAGAGAAGAGTCAGCCACTTAGATTAATACACATTGAGAAAGGTGATTAGATTCATCAAGTCCTAAAATGACACTAGAATTTATTGTTGATATACATTGAGGTGGTAAAATCCAAATATTATATTTGAAGAAGCAGAATGTTGGTGCTTGCATTGTACCTAGTTGGTGCTAGGAATATGGGCCCAAGGATATACCCTTTCCTGATCTTTCCTTGATAATAAAAGTGGATTTGTGTGCATGTGGTATAACAAAAACCATACATCATGGACGTAGTCATACTTATTGAAGGTGAACCTAATTAATAATTCCTAGTGTCATTTATTATGTATTTTCCTACTTATACTACATACATGTAAAACAATGGTGAGAAAATAGTGACATAGATGTATTCACTAAAGATGCGCATTGGTAAATAAGGGATAATGTTTTACTTTCATAGAAGTCACCAATACTAATTCACACACCCTCTCTCAATGTTTTCTATATCCCAAGTGAGACTATAATTTTTAGTATGACATTCATTTAGATATATGATTGGAATTCTGTATATGTAGTCATGCCAGTAAGGTGAGCCCACCGATCAGATGGTGATATAGATGAGGAATATTCAAAATGATGATCCTGATGTGGCTGGTATTATAGTAAAAAATATTTTTATTTTACATAGAATATTTATATTTTTTTATTAATTCATTATATATATTCAGTAGGTGTGATTTCATTTTGAGTCGATATAGGTACCAAAAGAGCATTGATATATCATTGCGTGTAGGGATGAGAAATTTCAATGTGTTATAGGGTGCGGTGGCAATGGTTATTCATTGAAATATGGAATAGGTGTCCCACATCATGCATGTGTTAGAGTGGGGGTGATGGATGCATGCAAGGATGTATGGATGCACACATTGGTTGAGGTAGATGCTATAATACAGACTATATAATGCACTACTAATGCTCGATTTGAGGAGCTACTAGCAGAGCACACTAGTAGAAAAAAAAATATTTAACATCAATTTTTTTATTTTAACATCAATTTTTAACCAACATTAGTGCCTCCAATGTTGTAAAAACATTTTAATGTTGGTTATATAAATCCAACATGGAAAACATACTGTTCGGTTATTAAAATAACTGACGTTGTAGGTACCTTTCCACATTATTTTTATATTTAACTGATGTTATAGGTTCCTTTCTATGTTGATTATTACATACATCGTATGTTATAGAATTTATTTGAAAATAATGTTTCAATATACATAATATAACTTTGATCAAAATTATGATAACAAATAGAAATTTGCATGAACCAAATGAAAAAAAAACAAGAGTTAATGTTTCACCTTCTTCTCCTTACTTGTGGCCAGGTCCTCCGAATTTGAAGATTGTTTCTTGATATTCATTTTCTTTATGCTGAAAAAATAATGAGGCATTTTGAACTTTGGCTGGTAGATCTCATGCAAAAGATTAATCATTTTTACTCTATTTGAAATAGTATTGTTCATCAAAAACAAAATAAAATAATAAAATAAATGTATATGATGACAAAAATGTCAAAATAACTAAAATGAGGATAAATTAACACTTCAAAGCAATATAAAGGTGAAGCTAGAGTAGATCATTAAAGTATAAATCTAGAGAAATGAAAGGTTCAAGTGAAATGAATAATAGTGGTCGGGGAAATATATTTATAGGTGGGAAGACAAATGTTTCAAGCATGTGATGTGAGAAAAATGAAAATCACTGACATGTGTCTTTAAACATTTCACATTGGGATTTTTATAATAGTTTTTTTTAAAACAAATGTTATAAAGTACATTTTTCACATCAGTTTTTAAAAAAATCTTATAAAGTATAGTTTTAGCATTGGTTTTCTAAAAACTGACATGAAATATAATTTTAATGATGGTTATTTAATAATGAATGTCAAAAATATTTTTAGCATCGATTATTAAATAACTGATGTCAAAATCCCAACATGTTAAACAACTTTTCTACTTATGGTGTGATGATAAATTATCATTTTTTTTAACATGTATAGAGGAGGTAGCCACACAACATCTTGATGATAGTTAACAGGTGCTGAAATCATAGGTAAAAATAAAATAAATTATATTTACACCTATTTTGGTTAATATTATGGATATATAAAATATTTATTTATTATAGGATTCAAATGAATCTTATGGGAAGCATCATGAGTCCATTGGTGATCAGGATGTAGATGTAGTAGATGCATGAGCTATGTTCCAATACGTAATTCTTATTTAATGATGCATTGTGGAAGTATAATTAAAATTCATTTTCTAGTTATGAAAGTAATTTTAATTAAAAAAAATGTTTCTTAAATAGTGGTATTAGGGTGGAAATTTTACAGATGATCAAAAATTGTTGTCAAGACATAATACATTGATGATTGATTAATTTTTGAAATGTATGAATGATTAGTACATCTAAAGTTCCCATATCAGTGTGAGATCAATGAGATGGGGAAGGGGTGACTCATTGATCCCTTTTTCTTTTTACAAATTATTTATTTTCAATTAAACTTATATGGATGATTAAATACATGATCTAATATTCTTATGACTCTCAACATTACCTTGAATAATGTTGTAAATAAAAACTCATAGAATACAAGGATTTACAAGGTTTGTTACAAAGACCCAGTCCTTGTTGTGTTGGTTATTCTCCCCAACACAAATTCTCCACTATAATATTATAATCACTTACAATGGTTGATACATAGTCACATTGTATCCCTCATGAATCCACATAGGAGGATCTTTATACTGTATCCCACAGTCTTACCAGAATCCACATTGGCCTGCTCTAAAATCCGCACTAGATACTTCCACTCCTGAGTCACACAAGAGACTTCTTCTCTTGAATCTGTATGACACAGGTTGTGTCAACATATTCTTCTCCCTTCCTTTATATGATCCAAGTATACATGATCACATGAGACACTCCATCTATCTTTCTTAAATTTCTTCATGTGACAATGTTTTATGTCTATGAGTTCCTTCTCATGATGAAATCATGCTAGCTTCTTCTCCTTCACGAGAATGAACCTCATGATCCTCTATTTTTCACGAGAGCTCAATATTTTTAATAGAAAATCATAGAGGTTCCTCAATTTATATAGTTTTTTTTGACACTATGTTTATCCAATATTTAAGGTGATATAAGTAATTATTCAAATGTCTGAAGATCTCATCATATCTTATAAATTTATAGGCTTTTGACTTCTCTGAATAGCACCGGAGTGATCATGAAAACTGCAAAATAGCTTCACATGATCACTTTTTTAATCATGTGATGCCCCAATGAACATACTCTAGATAATTATAAATAATCCATTCGATAATTCCTACAAAATACATAAGTTTTATGTGTTTAGAGATGTTTTTATCTTTATAAGACAGCATCTGAGTTCATGTGATGGCTCGGTTATTGTCTTTAGATCTTGTGACACCTTCTAGAAATGGATTGTTGATTTTCACCATTGGGTTTCTTTTTCTTTAAGATCATCATTTGATAGGTTTTTGGATTTATGAAACGTCTTCATGTGATGCCACTATTCTTGCGATGGATTTGTGGAAATCATATGCATCCAAGATGATGTTCCATGCCTTGATTCGGTTCAGTCGAGCTTTGTCTTGATGTCTTGTGGTGGATGGTTGTTATAGGCTTAAGAGAATAGTGTATGTGTCCAAAGGTTGAAGATGAAGGCACAATTAGAATTATGCATGGATTATTTCAAATATTAAATGGTGTGGGAGATCAAGCAGCAGAAGATTTTGAATACATGTAGTGCGGGATCAAATGAATGGCTCAAATCGATCACATATTACGGCCCACATTATGTATCACTTTTTAAGATGTGGGAAAATTACCTGAGCATCGGTCATCCCACATCAAATTCTCATAGCATCATGAATCCTCTTTATAATAAAAGTCATGATAGTCTTTCACTCGAGCTAGCTACAGGATTCGATGCTCATTTCACCTTCACACACCCACCACTGGGCCTTGTCCCTATAGGCTTTTGGCCCATACTATGCATGTCTGCAAGCATGTGCACTCTACGGGCCTTACACATAGGCCCGCTAAGGTCTTATACATGACCCTGGCCACCATATTGCCTCCTTGGGTAGGCTTTCTCATGGTTTTTGACCCCCTAGGTCCCCCTATGAGTGTTTGAGGGCTAGCTTATTGGGGATTGTGTGGTGGACCATTATTTTTAGTAAGTGCACCTTAAAAATACTTAGAAAAATATCTAAGTTTATAAATTAAATTCCAAAAAACCACCTCCTAAAACACTAAAAACCCAACCTTTCTCAAAATTACACAAGTATTAATAAATTTATTTTTTAAAATGAATTCCTCATGCATTAATAAATTTCTTTTTTCATGGACATATTTAACTTCCACTTGTTGTAGCAATGTGAAAACTCCTTAAACACATGTGTTAATAATTTAATATCACTTTAAGCAATCATCATATTTTCAAGGAGAATTGTCCAAGAATGATATCCAATTACATTAGATGAATCCATAACAATTATACAGGTATCTCTACTTCATCCACTAGCACATATTGACTTATTGACACAAAATGTAATCTAGGATCAAAAATCTCCCTATTTGTATTTTGTTGTCAATATAATCACAGATCATAAGTCAATATGCGGTGCTAAATTTTATCCCCCTTATTAACAATCAATATGGAAAGGGGAAATGGGGTCTTCTCAACTCATATTTCTTCTCAAAAGAATGATCATCTCCCTTATGAAAATTTCAAGATCACTTCTTAGAGATGAATGATCTCACATGGTTCTCTTAGAAAATATCATTTAGTTAATAAAATCTAATTCTAGATGGGATAAACCAATGTTAAAAAAAGAGAGATACAACCAAGGTGGTTCTTAGAAATCCATAAATACCATTCATGTGCAATCATTCTCATAAATTCTCAATTCTAATTAAAGGTATTGGAAATAATTATATTTTTAAATGAAATTTTAAATCCTGCACATACTTCAACAAACACATCAGAAACTTAAGGTGGAAAAAATAAAGATCCCTCTTTGAATTATTTTGTAATCAACCAAGAACTCCCCCTTAATTGATATGATTAATACAATTAAGAACAAGGTATGAAAGTGTGATTGGAATACCTCAACTTTCAATTTTATAAATCTGTTTAAAATTTTCACATTCACTAAGTAGTAAATATTTAATAGATTCATCTAATCAGTGATCTCCCTTTAGGGATGAATCCATCTCCTATAATTCCCTGCATATTAGTTTAGAAGCATTAATATATAATGGAATAAAGAGGGAGCCCTTGGTTTCTCATAAATATCATTCAGACTGAGAGCTTCCTCTCAATTTGGACTTTTTCTTCTTATTAGATTCCTTAGAATGTGTGATTGATCTTTCCTCTTCAGTTGACACTTATGATGTGTATATACTTTCTTTTTCAGTATTAGATGTATTGTTTTTTAATTTCCATGTATTCTTCATGCATTCTTCCTGGGCTGGTAAAATTTTCATACAATACCTTATTTTATGCCTAGTTTGTTCACACCTTTCACACTTAATGATTTTCAAGTCATCGCATGTAGATGAATTCTTATCAACTTTAAATTCTTCAATTTTCACCACTTTATTTCATTTTTCCTTAACAAGTTTCAAATCTTTATCCATTTTTTTTAGCCATTTCTAGTTGGTTAAGCTTGAAAACTAAATGTTCTTTCTTGATTTTCTCATATTTTTTGAGTTTCTCACATAATACACTAGTGACTATTTCTTTCTTCACCAACCATATTCTATTCATATTTATATTTTGTGAAATTTCACTTGGTGGGATAACTTTTAATTTATCAACTTTTTGACCTTCTTGACCACATCTTCCACAAAATTCCTTCAAGCATTCAAATTTGTTCTGTTTTGAAATTTTGGATGATGTCTTAGTCACATGATTCCCTTTTTGATAATTTGATCTCATTTTTTCATCATTGTTCCCCCTTCATTCATGTCTCATTCTTGGTAGTGACATGTTATACCTACATGAATAAGATTTATGACCAAACACTCCACAACACCAGTAGTAGCCTTTGAACCTTGATCCTCCAAGATGATGATAATTTTTCACTTATGATTGTTGTTGCTTTCTTTTCACAGATTGTGGGTGTTTCTACTTAGTAGGAAACATTATGGTTGAATTAGTCCAATATTTCTTTGTGGGAGATGTTTTCTCATTTGATATTTTGGTCCATCCAGATTCAATCTTGTCTCTCGGGCCTGAATTGTCAAAAATAAAATTTGTACATTGAGATTCATTAGGTATAGAAGAAAAAAATTTCTATAGACCCTTATTCTTAACAGATTTAGAATATTGTCCTTTAAGGTCAACATAATTGGTGAAATATTATTTTATCTTCTTCAACTAACTTTGAGTTGAAGACACAAATATTATTTCTTAGATAATTCTACCACTTTTATAGTAAGTTTTTCTTTAAGATCATTAACTATCTTATCAAGTTCAACTATCTTAAAACTATTTTGTTTGTTCTCTTCAATGAAATAAGTATCATCATTTTTGAATTATTTTCTTTCAGGTAAATTTTCTTCAGAATATTTTAGTTTTATTTCTAGCTCAGGTACCTTCTTCACATATACTCTTATCTCATTAAGATGTTTCTCTTCTTTCTTGACACTATTCATTTTTTTATCATTTTTCTTTTCTCTTTTTTGAGTTTCATGTTATTCTCAATAGTAACTTATAGATTATATTTCAAGTACCATTCTATCTAATTTATATTTTTACCTTCTACATTGTCTAATATGTATTTAGTTTTTTTTGTCTTTACTATAAAACACATTTAATTTCTAGAAGGTCACTCATCTTCTATCTCATTTATTTATAATAAAGATTAATCAATTTCCCTACTCATCAAATTCCTTCTATTTTATTTGAGTACTTATTCGTTTTCCTCTCATAGTCACCTTTTTTTCATTTCTTAGACTTTTTCTTGAAGTAGTATTCATCTTAATCTAATTCAGTGACATTTTCTTTCTTCTTTGGACAGTCATATGCAAAATTTCCAAACTCGTGACAATTGAAGCACTTTAGTGGATTATTTCATTTTTCTCTTTTGTCTCTATTATACATCCTTTTAAACAAGGACCTCATTTGATTTTAGTCCTCTTAAACATCCTTATCCTCAGAATCATGTGAATTTTATTTCTCTTCAACTCTATTTTTAACTTTTATCATGGATTTAAAATTCATATCATCATTTTCTTTCATCATAAAAGAGTTGGAGTTAGTGACCTAGAACCAAATTCTGTGTACATTATGATAACCTATATTCTTTGTTTTGAATATTAATAAACTACTTATCACATCATTATTTTTCTTATACACAACATAGTATGTAATAATTTCTTAAGAGTATTTGTCACACTGAAAGGTCATAGTAGTTCTATACTATGATGAGAACCCAAAATTTTCATGAAAATATTCTTAAGTATATGTTCTATAGCTAGATGAAATCATTTTAGGGACACAAATTATTTGGGCTATCGGGGGTGGAGACTCATAGGACTTTGAGGCATCGTCTCATGGTGTACGCTCTTGTTAATATCCAATGTAGGATATTATGAGAACAAGACTTGCTGATAGGAAATCCACATTTATATGTGTCATTGGATGTTCCTATCTACAGATGTGTGTATTGATCCTTATACTTTAATATTATTATTAATGAATATTATAAGTTGTGTAATTTGATGTATTGATGAAAACCATGATGACATATGTTCTCGGTGAGGTAGGATATGTTGAGTGTGTCATGAGTAATATTTCATTAATGAATAATGTGAGAAAGGATTTGTCTCTTCTGTTCTTTAATGGAAGTTTATATCTTAGGACCTTTGATGAAAATAATATAGCCTAAATAAATCCATGGTCGTGGTGTTCTATAGGCAAGTTCAATTTTTTAAAATTCAAAGAAAGATGCATTGAGAACATAGGTTGATGGCACCAGTATGAAACCTACTTGATTAGAGATATCGTGATAAAGAGATTATATTACGTAGTGCGCATTTGTATAAGGTATTATGTCATTGCGGCATTAACTTATTTCTCTATGGGTGCCTTATCATGTTGTTAGATGCCAACCTTGGACTTTAGGCTGCTTTGCCTAATGCTACTAAGAAAGAGTACTAGAGGGTCACACAGTAAGTGTGTCTAGAATCTCAGTTAAATAATATATTATTATTTATTATTTAATAAGTGGAATAAATATTATTCTTGCATGTGGTTTAATAATTTTTCATGATTGCTTGATCATATATATTTTGTCACCAGTTATTCAAGAGAATATAATGTGAGGGGAATATTTAATAAATATTTATTTTTTATTTAGTGAATATAATATTTATTTATTTATTGTAAAATAATGAATTGATATTTATTTATTAAATAAATAATCATGTTTCAAAGACCAATAAATATTATGGAGGAATGGAGGACCAAGTTTATAGGTCCAGTGAGAAATAATGTATATTGAATATTATTTAAATAAATAATATTTAATTTTAATTCACAAGTTTAGCACATGTTGAGAAATAATATTATTATTATTATTTTAGACATGGAGTTCTTCAAGGTATTAAATAAATATTAATGGGAACTTGTAAAATTATTTATTTCTAACCTTAGTGGCATATAAACCCTATTATAGTATTTTTCATGAGATCAAATTCATTTGTTTTGTTGTGCACAATGAATCCAGATATTCCTATCGAAGCCCTAGAGAGCTCCCTTCTCCAAGAATGCTCCAAAGAACAAAGAATGGTCTTCCTCCACCTCTCACTCTCGAGTCAAGAGAGGTCAAAGAGAATCCTTTAGAGGTGATTATTGAGGTGATCAAAGGTGAATGACGCAAGTGATAGGATCTATTGTGCTAGCACTCAGATATTCCTATCGTGACGTTTGGATATTTTTGGAACACATGTGGATCACCGCTAGAGGTAAAATACTATTGATTCCTTCAACACAATGATAGTATAGTGTAGATCTATTGTTAGATCCAATAATGAAAAAATAATTCCCACAAGTTAATTCTTTAATTGATTAAATTAATTATAAATAATATAAGACAATCAAGTGCTCTAGTTCTGGAATTTTATCTATTTCCTATTTACTTTGATTCAATTTCGTTGATCATGGTTTTTATCATTATGTAAGTCTCATATTTATCATCAATCATGACAAAAATCAAAGTTGGGCATGACCCATCGCATGCTTCCATTGTGCCTGAAACCTACAAAAAACTGGTATTTTTCTCATTTCATATACTATGAGAATATTATGGAGTTCATCCAGTGATAGATCTTATCCGTATTTAAATGAAAAAACTTTTGAATCAAATCTATTTGGAAAGTTTCTCATTATCTTCTTCACAGTGGTTGAATCATCCAGATTCTCACCAAAACCTCTGATGCTAATAACAATCTCATTTACTCTTATAAATTAGTCATCAACACTTTCATCATCACTAATTTTAATATATTTAAATATGATTCTATATATTTGCAACTTATCTTCTTTGACTTTAAGGTTTCCTTCATAACTACTTCTCATTTTATCCTATATTTCATTAGTGGTTTGGAGACCCATCACTTTAGTGTATAACTTTTATGATAAAGCTATCAAGATTTCATTTTGATCATTTCCATCCATCTCCAAGTTCCTCTTATCATCAAAAGTCATAGGATCATTCTCAATATAGGGTGTATATCCCATTGTAACTATATCTATCACTTATACCCCAAGTGATAGGAGATACAATATTATCCTATTTTTTCATCTATGATAGTTCTCAACATTAAAGATGGGAATACCCCTACTATTTACTAAATTTATATTCTTCATCCTCATAATTCTGTTGGATCTTTCAGAGGTGACCTTGGCTCTGATACCAATTGAATTTCCCAAATTAGTGTGATATCACTAAGAGGGGGAGGGGTAAATCGGTGATCCATTTTTCTTTTTACAAATTGTTTCTTTTCAATTAAAATTATTTGGATGGTTAAAGCCTTAATACACTATTCTTGTGTATCTTAGACTTAATTCAAATAATTTTGTAAATACAAAGGCACATAACACAAGGATTTATAAGGTTCAGTACAAAGACCAAATCCTTGTCGTGTTGGTTATTCTCCCCAACAAGGATTCTTGACTATAATATTATAATCAATTACAATGGTTGATACAGAGTCACACTATATCTCTCATGAATCCACATAAGATATTATTTATACTATATCCTATAGGTATCACCACTTCATCCACCATCACATATTCAATTATTGGAAAAAATATATAATCTAGGATCAACAACGCCAATGGGATATGTAGTGTGGTCTGAATTACCAAAAAACAAATTTAGATTAAAAGGTCAATAAAAATATTGATAGAGTTAAAACCTATCAAATGACCTCATATTATTGTGAAATTAGAGGAAAAGGAGAACTATTTAGTTCTTGACTTATTGGAAGATATTTCATGCCAATCTGAATTGCGATTTTCTTATAATGACCTAAAGTGTGGTTTTATTGACTTAAAAGTCAAAAAATGCACATCAAATGGTAAAAACTAAGAAAACGATCACCAATTGTTGATAAATCATAGGAAAATGGTTGTATAATAATTTTTTACATGTAAGAATAGACGGTTCACCAATCTGGTATGCGGTGAGCTTTGAATGACTAAACAAGAAACTTATTAGATTTAAAAGTCTTTAAAAGCGTGTGTCAAGGGGTCAAAACCTAGAAAAATGACTTCTTATTATCATGAAATCAAAGGAAAATGATCTAAATTTAATTTTTTACATGTGGGAATAAATGGAATGTCATTCTGAATTTTGGTTTTCTTAAAATGAAAAAAAATTCATTTTATTGATTTAGAAGACAAAAACATGTGTCAAATAGTAAAATAACCCGAAAATGGCCTCCAATTGTCATTAAATCATAGACTAACAATTCTTGATTAATTTTTGACGTATAGGAATTGATGTCTTATTGATCTGATATGCATTGACCTTCGAATGACCAAAATTTTGTTTTTAATGATTTAGAAGTCTTTAAAAACATGTGTTAAAGAGTCAAAAAGTAGAAAACACCCACAAACTATCATGAAATTAGAGGATAAAGTTCAAAGATTATTTTGTGACATGTAGGAAGAGAGGTGATGTCAATTTGAATTGCAATTTGCTTGAAAAGTACTTTTTTATTAACTTAAAAGCTAAGAAATGTGTGTAAAATGGCCAAAACCTACCAAACAACCACAAATTATTTTAAAATCAAAGGATAATAATTGTAGAAGAATGTATCATCAATTCAATGTGTGATGATCTTGAAATGACCAAAATTTTATTTTTAATATTTTTAAAGTCTTTTAAAACATGCATCAAAGGGTCAATGCCTAGTAAACAACCTCAGGTTGTTGTGAAATTATAAGATAATGATCATCATTTAATTATTTACACTTGGTAATATATGGCATGTCATTATGATGTGTGGTGTGGTCAGAATGACTAAAAATAGTTTTAGAATAAAAAATGATTAAAAAAAATTATATGGTCAAAACCTATCAAAAAATATTTGATTATTTTGAAATAATATAACAATAACCTCTGATTAATTTTTGATACGTAGGAATATATGAAACATCAATCTTACTTTTAGATTTCTCAAAAATGACTGAATGTGAATCTTTGTAGAAAAAAAAGAGGGAAAACATGAATTAGGTTCTCGTGTTTTGGAATGCTTAAAGATGTCCAAGCTAAGCTCTGATCATGTCTCAGAAGCATTACACGCCATGAAATCTATGCCCTAAATTATTCTTCATAACACTCAGTTCTCATCGTGTCATAGAAGTATTTCATGGTTTGTTAAAAACCTACAACTACTTTCCCCATTCTCCATTCTTCTACAACTAGAAAACCATAAAATTTTCATTCTCCCTCTATTGTACCATTGAATTTCTCATTTAATTTCTCTATTCTTCCCCATTGGAAATAAACCCAAAGAACCTATTATTGAACTTTAAGAACACAAAACACACTCCCCTTGGATCATATCTCCTCCATAAACCTACATCACTTCCAAAAACAGATTAAAATGGTTAATAAAACTGGGGAGAGGAGAAATTATATAACTTCCTCATGCACTAGGAGGTGGCTAAACACCAAGGTTCAACCAATGTTTCTCAAACACATGTGCTACCAATGGCTTGGTCAGAATGTCATCCACTTGGTCATTAGTTCCAACATGATCCATTTTAATCATTCCTTGTTTAACTCTTTCCTTGATGAAGTGATGTATAATTTCAATATGTTTCATATGAGAATAATGAATAGGATTCTTTGTAAGATCAAGTGCACTATTTTTTCACAATGAATTACCATTGGTTGTTTCATCTCATCACTAATATCAGTTAGTTGATGCTTCATACACAATAGCTAAGTGAAAGCCTTTGTAGCAGAGATATACTCTTCTTAAGCAGTACTAAGATAAGTACTTTCCTATTTATTACTTAACCAACCCACACATTTCTTTCCAACAAATAATGATTTTCCACTTGTGAACTTTCTATCTACCACATCTCCAGCCCAGTCAACATCAGAAAATACTGATAATTCATTATATTTTCCTGCAAAAAAGTATAACCCATAATTGTGAGTAACTTGAATATAGCTCATTATTTGTTTAAATGATACCATATGTTCTTCCTTTGGATTTATTTGAAATATGGATACTAATCATGTTGCAAAGATAATATATGGTCGTTTTGTAGTTAAGTACAATAAGATTCTGATGATTCTCCTGTATATGGTGGGATCTATAGAAGTATTATCCTCATGCTTTCTAAGTTTAGTTCCAACTGAAATCGGAGTCGACATTGGTTTAGAGTCATATATATTGAATTTATTCAGCAACTCTCTTGCATAATTTTCCTGAGAAATGAAAATTTGATCCTTCTTTTATACCACCTGCAACCCCAAGAAGTGTGTGAGTTCACCAATCACAGACATTTCAAACTTGGATTTCATGTGATTGGAAAATTCTTCCATTGATCTCTGTCTGATTCCACCAAATAAAATATCATCCACATACACCAGCACCATAAACTGATCTTACTTCAAATTATTCACATGGAGATTATGGTCAACACCTCCTCTTTTAAATTCGAGCTTCTTTAGATAAGTATCCAGATAAGAATGCCATGCTCTTACTGCTTGCTTTAGACCATAGAGAGTCTTATTTAATCTACAAACCTTTGAAATCCATATGATAAAATTTGTATCCTTTAAGGATTTCTAAAGCAAGGAAAATCCTGATCTACTCCATTCTCACCACTATAGAAAATGTTTCTTTGAAATCAATTCCTTAAATATGTGCATAGCCTTTACACACAAGGTGTGTATCTGAACCCAGCCTTAAAACATTAGAAAATATTGAATTTTAGTCAATAACATACATTTATTACACATTTAGTATCTTTTTAGGTTTATAATTTTAGAAATTTTAGATATCTTACATACATAACATACCACATTCATACAAATAAAATACTATTAAAAACAGTATCCATTTTTTCAAAGTATAAAACATTAAAACATAAAACAAGATTTCATTAAAAAATATCCATAAAATTCATTATAACTCCCCTATTACTCATACCCATCCTTATATCCTATGAAAAAACATTTAAAAATGTGGGATGAGTACAAAACTCAGTAAGGGATATAAAGAGAGAAATCGTTAGTCAAGTGATAACATAAAAAACCCAATAAAAACCATATCATAAAAACTCGAATGCATAGAATACTCATGTATTTTACTTGGGACACATTTACCATATCATTATTATATTCACCCATACACTTGGAATAACCATTTGGTTAACTTCCATCTTCAAAGTACCCAATGCATTGGAAAGCTATAATGGGGCTCTCCCGTAATATCTTGAGCTATAATGGGATCAAACCAATATATCTTGAGCTATAATGGAGATCACCCATAATATCTTGAGATATAATGGGATAAAACCAACATAAATAATGTTCAAGTAACATACCATGAATAAAACATTTTATAACTCATATACACCCTTGAGAAAAACACATTCACATTTCAAAATACCCTTTTCTCGTAAAAATCACTCTTAGAACATAAACATTCCAAAAATGATAATGAAATATTATTATTCAAAAATAACCATATAAACATATAAGGGAGACACTATGGTAATAAAACATCATGAAATTATAAGAGTACACTCATGTCAAAAAAAATATAAATCTCTTTGGATTTCATAAAGGAGACATTTAAAAGGATTTTAAGAGGGAGGTCCTTTACAAATACCATAAAATTGAAGAGAGAATTGATTAAATAAAGGAAATATGTAAATATACTATAAATACAGATAATACAACATTATATAATCAAATTAAATTTCAAAAGTCATCTTATCATGATAAAAATCATTAAAGTTGAAGGTTAACCCAAAGAATGGAAATTGGGTTTAAAATTCACTTATGAAATTTCGGCATGGTATCGGGTGTACATGGGAGGAATTAATGAGATAAAATGGTGTATATCATCATAAATATATAATAAGGGAATTATGGGGAGGTGCGAAAACACACCCCATCATTAAGAATTAAAAATAAAAGGACACAACATAGAGGAGATTCTTGAATAAAAGTGAGAGAGAGAGAATCCCTTACCTCGGGTTCAACTTCCTTGAAATATGTTTAAAACTTCTTTATAATGGTTAAAATATTGTTATTATGATTTTAAATAAACATTTTCATGTTTATAACATCTTATACGATCACTTTATAACATCATTCCACCCATTCATTAATAATACTTTGTTATTTCCTTTGTTTTGAGTGCGTGCATTATAGGGTTTCTATGAGTGGTTTGTAATAGATTTTTATGTCAGTTGAAAATGAAACTCCATAAGTGGAATGAAATGGTATTTAAATGATTACATAACCTTAATTATACGATTTATCATTTTTAATTATGATGTGATAAAGATTCATTAGTTAAAACATTAATGATGTTTTTTTAGATCATTTTAGTGATTCTTTGATAACAACGACCTCATTTTGTTTTATAAATTAAAACAATGTGTACAAAAGGATTATAGAACCATGGATGAGACATAATAAATATATTATAACCTAGTTCAACCATAAAAATGGTTTCATGGCCAGAATTTAAATAATTAAATCAAATTGAAATCACATCATACATGATGTCGGTAATTCGACACATCACGGACAATGTTTTTATTCCTTGAATAAGTGGGAGAGGAGAAGAAGAATGATGATGAATTTTACATGAACATGAGAAAATCCAGAATATAAAAGATTTTTGGAGCTTTCATGCCTCTTTTATAAGATTGTGGGAAGAGACTATAATAAAAGAAAAGGAAAGGAAAGGAAAACCCATGAAAAGGGAAGAGGATTTCTTACCTCTTGATCTCTTCTCCTTAAGATCCTCCTTAAGGCCTTTGATTTTGGCCTTTGGGTGATACCAGATGGTCTTGGACGTGGGGAAGAAGATTGAGGAGGGAATTTGGTAGAAATTATACAATTTTCAAGGCTTGAGAGGTTTGGGAGGAAGAGCGGGAAATGGGTGGTATTTATAGTGGAGGAGGGGAGAGATTTCACATTATTTTAATTATTATTTTATTATTTTTTATTAAGACAAGAAATAGTGAGTCTTCTATGACTAAAAATAGTAATAATGGCATGTGAGTTCTAGATAATGGGCTTAAATCATCACCACATCATCGATGACACCTCCATGGTGTAGAAATTCATTTATTTGTCAAATACCAAAAATTCACTATTCACCAAAAAATCAAGTATTTCAGAAAATTATTAAAAAAATCACCCCAACCATTTTTAGAACTGTAGAATCCAAAAATGAACTCCATTTTATTAAAATAATTTTATAAATATGAGAAATTTAATTTTTAAATAAAATAATACTTTATTCAGAAAATAACAATTTTAATGCGTTTATTTACTTATTCAAAGATATGGGTGTACCATACTTTCAATTAAATATTATATATACACTAGAATATGTGAGTTTACTATTCATAAGGTTATGTTACTATTCATAAGGGTAACATTACTATTCATAAGGGTATATTATTATTCATTAGGGTCAAGTTACTACTTAGAAGGGTAATTACTATTCATAAAGGTACTATTCTTAAGGGTATATTATTGTTCATAAGAGTATGTTACTATTCACAAAAATTAAGTTGGTCTTATAAGACTCTAAATAACTTACTGATCACAATTGTAGATGGCCATTTTTTGAAATTTAAAACATAGAAGTGGGAAATTAAGTTTAAAGTTAATTATCTTTTAAGTACCTAGGTTGTTATATTCTCCCCACCTTCTGGAAATTACATCCTCGCAATTTTTATTTACTTAGCCAAACAAGTGGGGGTACCTTTCCCTCATAGCATTCTCAGATTCCCATGTTTCTTCGTCAACCATGTGATTTCTCCACAAAACCTTTACCAGGTAGATTACCTTATTTTGCAATACTTGTTATCTACGATCAAGAATCTGAACAGGTTTCTCTTCATAAGAAAGGTTCTATTTTAGCTAAACTAGCTCTGAACTCAAAACATGAGATGAATTTGGTACATACTTTCTCAACATTGAAACATGAAAAATATTGTGTACCTAAGACAAACTCTGAAGAAAATCTACTGGGTATGCAACTGGTCCAACTTTCTCCAAGATTTCGAAAGGGTTGATGAACCGTGGACTTAGATTTCCTTTCTTACAAAAAAGAATCACACTTTTCCAATGATATATTTTAAGGAATACATGGTCACCTACCTCGAAAGAGAAATCTTTCGTTCTGTAGTCTTCATAATTTTTCTACCTACTCTGAGTTGTCCTCATGTGCTGCTGGATCATCTTCACCTTTTCATACACTTCCTCTACTAACTCTGGTCCCATCAACTTTCTTTCATCGAGTTTATTCCAAAATGCTGGAGTCCGACACCACTTACCATACAATGCCTCAAAAGGTTCTATCTGAATATTGGAATGAAAATTTTTATTATAAGAAAACTCAACTAAAGAAATATGTTGATCCCAACTTCCCTGGTAGCCCATTGAAAATGCTTGAAGTATATCTTCCAAAGTTTGAATTATTCATTCTGATCCATCTGATTGAGGATGAAAAGATGTAATGAAATTTAATTTTTTACCCAATGAGTTTTGAAGGCCCTTCCAAAAATTAAAAATGAACCTGGGATCACAGTCAGAAACAATGGAAAGAGGAGATCCATGTAACCTGACAATCTCTTTGACGTATAGTCGAGAAAGATGATCCAAATACATTGTATCTTGAATAGAAAGAAAATGTTCAGATTTATTCAATCGATCAACAATAACCCAAATCACATTGTTACCTCGAGAATTCCTAGGTAATCCCACCACGAAGTTCATGGATATATTCTCTCATTTCCACTCTGGCACTGGCAGTGGCTGAAGCATCCCCTTCAGAAGCTATCACTCTACTTTAACCTATTGACATGTCAAACATTTCACAATAAAATTTTCAATATCTCTTTTCATTTTATCCCACTAGTAATACTCCCAAAGATCTCGGTACATCTTAGTACTTCCAAGATGAACTGAAAATGGAGAACTATGATCTTCACATAACAAATCACTCTTCAACTGAGGATCACAAGGCACACAAAATTTTTCCCAAATATCAAAACACAATATTTATCAAGGTTGAATTCTATAAACTTGATCATTTTAACCAATTCTACCTTTTCCTGTAGCTCATGGTCTTCCTTCTACTCTTGCTTGATTATGTCTGATAATGATGGCTACACTAAAACCTGAAACAAAACATATGTATTTCCTACACCAACAACTTCTAAGCAAAAATTCATCAAATCATTAATCAAGGGATCATGTTCCAAACGTAACATGGTTAATGATTCATGATGTTTTCAACTCAAGGAATCTGCCACTTTGTTTTCTTTTCCTAGATGGTAATTGATTGTGAAATCATAATCCTTTATCAGTTCAAGCCATCTTCTCTACCTCATGTTCAATTCTTTTTGAGTTAATATATACATCGAAATTTTATGGTCAGTATATATTTCACATTTGGCTTCATATAAATGATTCCTCTAAATTTTTAAAGCAAACAACCACAGCTACTAGTTCCAAATCATGTGTGGGGTAATTTAACTCACAAGGTTTCAACTGACGTGAAGCATAAGTAATTACCTAATCATTCTACATTATAACACAACCAAGTCCCTTCAAAGAAGCATCACTGTAGATAAAAAACTCTCCATTTCTAGAAGGTAGAGTCAGAAATGGAGCATTCACCAATCTTCTTTTAAATTCCTAAAAAAAATCATCACATTCTTTTGTCTATAGGAACTTAACACCTTTTCGAGTTAACTTAGTCATTGTGTTGGATAACCGTTCAAAGTTTTCAACAAAACGTTGTTAATAGCCCGCCAAACCAAGGAAGATGTGAATTTCAGTTATATTTGTTGGTCTTAGCCATTCTTCAACAACTTTTTTCTTAGTAGGATCAATAGTTATGCCATCTTTAGAAACAATTTGACCAAGGAATGAAATTTTTTGCAACCAAAATTCACACTTGCTAAATTTTCCATACAATTTATTTTATTTTAAGGTTTTAAAAACAACCCATAAATGTTTTTCATGTTCCTCTTTACTTTTATAAAAAAACAAGAATTTCATCAATAAACACAACCATAAATTTATCCAAGTACTCATGAAATATTCTATTCATAAGATCTATGAATATAGCGGGTGTATTTTTCAAACCAAAGGGAATAACCACAAACTCATAATGCCCATATCTAGTACAAAAAGTTGTTTTCGGAATGTCATCTTCCTTCACCTTCAATTGATGGTACCCAGATCTCAATTCAATCTTGGAAAAATACTGAGCTCCCTAGAGCTGATCAAACAAGTCATAGATAAGAGGAAAAGGATACTTGTTTTTAACAGTAATGTTATTGAAATCTCTATAATTGCAAAGTCTCATGGAACCATATTTCTTTTTAACGAACAAAATAGGAGCACCCCGTGGTGAAGTTCTAGGATGAATAAAGCCTTTCTCAAGTAGCTCTTGTAACTGATTTTTCAATTCAAGTAGTTATACTTATTTCATTTGATAAGGGGGTTTTGAAATTGGATTAGACTCAAAAACTAAATCAATTGTAAATTCCACCTCCCGATCAGGTACTACACCAGGAAACTCATCAAGAAAAACATCTAGGTATTCATTTTCCAATGACACATCATTAATCTGAATAGTTTCCTTATTTTCAACAATGTGAGCAAGATAACTTTCATTTCCTTATTTTAATAGTTTTTCAGCTTCTTGGTAGGTTATCAACAGTATGGGTTCATTCTTGTACACAAACTGAAACTCAGTATAAAAAAACTTCTTTAACTCTAAAATCTATCTTAGCATGATAAACAAAAATCCAGTATATCCCCAAAATAATATCAAAATCTATTAGAGGCAAAAGAACAAGGTTTGTAGGTAAAATCTTTCCATAGAAAAAGATAGGCAGATTCTTATAATTTCTTTTTGCCACAATATTTCCTCCAGGTGTCTTTACCATAAGTTCTAGAATCATTTCTTGAGGTTGAATTTCCAATTTGGTCGAAAATTTCTCAGAAATGAAAGAATGTGTAGACCCTGTATCAAAAAAAGACTTTAGAAAAATCTGAGTAAACAAATAATGTACCTGACACCACTTCATTTGACGACTCAACAACTACTGAAGTAGTCGCAAAGGATTTTTCCACATCCTTCTGCTTCCAATATTTCTGATCTTCTGCCTGAGTGACTAGCTTTGGACAAACATTAGCATAATGACCCAAATCCTTATAGTTAAAGCATCTCACCATTGGCTTCTCATTACTTTTTAGATCACTTTCCTTACATTCAAGAGACATGTGCTCAGACTTTCCACATCGGTAGCACTTCCCAGAATTCACAAGACATTCTCCAGGATGCTTTTTACCACACTTTTCACAAGAAGTAAAATTCATTTTCTTACCTCCAGACTTCTTTTATGAGTTCTTCCTCATTGCCTGCCAACTTGACCGCTTCTTATTCTTTTCATCACGAGGCACATACGTGTCATTAAACTCCATATCAACTTTTTCAACACACCAAACAAGTTTCTCATAGCTTTTAAACTCTCGTGAAGCCAAAGCCCTTCATAAAAAAGGTTTCAAACCAGAGTAAAATCTATTAATTTTACTATCAAAGTTCTGAGTAAAATCCAGTACATACCTGGCCAGTCTTGTAAAATTGGCTTCATATGCAGCCATAGAGTCATGATCTTTCTGCCTTGGTTCCAAGAATTGTTTCTCCATTCTGAGTTGAATAGTGTTAGGAAAATATTTTTCCAGAAAAAGGATTCTTAAAATCTTCCCATTCCATACTATCAAGATCGTATTTTTTCTCTCGTATTCTTAACTAGAGACCACCACTAATCGTCTTCACCTTCAAAACGATAAACGGCTAGTATTTCCTTTTGTCATTCTGAACATCTCATTGCATCAAATATATTTTCGAGAGCATTGATCCATCCCTCAGATATCACTAGATCTGCAATTCCACTGAAAGATGGAGGATGTTACCTCATGAAATAATCCACAAAATACATGTTACCTCATGGTAGATTAGGTTCCTATCTAGCACTGATAACACTGTCGTTTATCGCTTTTGTTAACTTCTCCATTGTTGTCACAAACTACTAGGTTCTGATTCCCACCATTCCAAGCTGTACATTCGAACATGTATCAGCCTCTTGGTGCCTTCCTACATCAGCTTCCATATTTCTTATGTGGAAAGACATTCTGAAAATACATATCTTAGTTCAATTGATATGGTAACCTTAAAATGCTATGTCATTTTAAATTAAACATAAGGTAAAAATCATATAGGGTATTCAATTAACATCATTCTAACCCCTAAAGTTATCTAAACCGTCCTTTAATACCAACTATTAGGACCCCGCCTTAAAACATTACATAATCTTTAATTTTAGTCAAGAACATACATTTATTACAAATTGAGGATCTTTTTGGGTTTAGAGTTTTATAGAGTTAGGATATCTTACATGCATAACATACCACATTCATACAAATAGGATACTATTAAAAACAGTATCCATTTTTTTCAAAGTATGAAACATTAAAACATAAAACATGATTTCTTTGAAAAAAAATTATAACATTCATCATGGATCCCCTCTTACTCGTACTCATAATTATATCCTATGAAAAACATTTAAAAACATGGTATGAGTACAAAACTCAGTAAGGGACATAAAGAGAGAAATTGTTGGTCAAGTGATAACATAAAAAAATCAATAAAATCCATATCATAAAAACTCGAATGCATAGAATACTCATGTAGTTGACTTGGGAAACATTTACCGTATCATTATTATATTCACCCTTACACTTGGAATAATAATTTGGTTAACTTCCATCTCTATAGTACCCAATGCATTGGAGATCTATAATGGGGCTCACCTGTCATATCTTGTGCTATAATGGGCTCAACCCAATATATCTTGAGCTATAATGGGGCTCACCTATCATATATTGAGCTATAATGGTCTCAAACCAACATAAATAATTTCCAAGTAACATACCATGAATTGAACATTTCATAACTCATATACACCCTTGAGCAAAACACATTCACATTTCAAAATACCCCTTTCTCGTAAAAATCACTCTTAGAACACAAAAATTCCACAAATGATAATGAAATATTATTATTCAAAAACAACTATATAAACATATAAGGGAGACACTATGGTAATAAAACATCATGAAATTATAAGAGTACACTCATGTAAAAAAAATATCTTTGGATTTCATGAAGGAGACATTTAAAATGATTTTAAGAGGGAGGTCCTTTACAAATACCATAACATTGAAAATAGAATTGATTAAATGATGGGAATATGTAAATATTCTATAAATACAGATAATACAACATTATATAATCAAATTAAATTTCAAAATTCATCTTATCATGATAAAAATCATTGAAGTTGAAGGTTAACCCAAAGAATGGAAATTGGGTTTAAAATTCACTTATGAAATTTCGACATGGTATCGGGTGTACATGGGAGGGCTTAATGAGATATAATGGGGTATATTATCATAAATATAAAATAATGGCAGTATGGGGTAGGTGTGAAAACATACCTCATCATTAGAAATTAAAAATAAAAGGACACAACATAGAGGAGATTCTTGAATAAAAGTGAGAGAGAGAGAATCCCTTACCTTGGGTTCAACTTCCTTGAAACGTGTTTAAAACTCCTGTATAATGGTTAAAATAGTGTTATTATGATTTTAAAGAAACATTTTCATGTTATAACATTATATATGATCACTTTATAACATGATTCCACCCATTCATTAATAATACTTTGTTATTTCCTTTGTTTTGAGTGTGTGCATTACAGGGTTTCCATGAGCAGTTTGTAATGGATTTTTATGTCGGTTGTAAATGAAACTCAATAAGTGGAATAAAATGGTATTTACATGCTTCTATAACCTTAATTATAAAATTTATCATTTTTAATTCTGATGTGAGAAAGATTCATTAATTAAAACATTAATGTTGTTCATTTAGATCATTTTAGTTATTCTTTGATAATAATGACCTCATTTTGTTTTATAAATTAAAACCATGTGTACAAAAGGATTACAGAACCATGGATGAGACATAATTCATATATTATAACCTGGTTCAATCATTAAAATGCTTTCATGACCAGAATTGAAGTAATTAAATCAAATTGAAATCACTTCATCCATGATGTCGGTAATTCGACACATCACGGACAATGTTTTTATTCCTTGAATAAGTGGGAGAGAAGAAGAATGATGATGATGAATCTTCCATGAAGATGAGAAAATCCAGAATATACAAGATTTATGGATCTTTCATTCCTCTTGGATAAGAGGAGGGGAATAGGCTATAATAAAATAAAAGGAAAGGAAAGGAAAACGCATGAAAAAGGAAGAGGATTTCTTACCTCTTGATCTCTTCTCCTTGAGATCCTCCATAAGGCCTTTGATTTTGGCCTTTGGGTGAGACCAGCAGGTCATGGACGTGGGGAAAGATATTGAGGATGGAATTTGGCATAAATTAGACAATTTTCAAGGCTTGAGAGGTGTGGGAGGAAGAGGGGGAAATGGGTGGTATTTATAGTGGAGGAGGGGAGAGATTTCACATTATTTTAATTATTATTTTATTATTTTTCCTCAAAACAGGAAATAGTGAGTCTTACATGAATAAAAATAGTAATAATGGCATGTGAGTTCTAGATAATGGGATTACATCAGCACCACATCATCGATTACACCTCCATGATGCAGAAATTCTTTTATTTGTCAAATACCAAAAAATCATTATTCACAAAAAAATCAAGTATTTCAAAAAATTAGCAAAAATTCACCCCAACCATTTTTTGACATGTAGAATCCAAAAATGAACTCCATTTTATCAAAATAATTTTATAAATATGATAAAATTAATTTTTAAATAAAATAATACTTTATTCAGAAAATAACAATCTTAATGCATTTATTTACTTATTCAAAGATATGCATGTACCATACTTTCAATTAAATCTTATATATACACTATCATAGGTGAGGTTACTATTCATATGGTTATGTTACTGTTCATAAGGCTAAAATTACTATTCATAAGGGTATATTACTATTCATTAGGGTCAAGTTACTACTCAGAAGGGTAGTTACTATTCATAATGGTATTGTTCTTAAGGGTATGTTATTATTCATAAGGGTGTGTTACTATTCATAAGGGTGTGTTACTATTCACAAAAAATTAAGGTGGTCTTATAAGACTTTAAATAACTTACTGATCACAATTGTATATTACCATTTTTTAAAATTCAAAACATAAAAGTGGGAAATTGGGTTTAAAGTTAATTATCATATAAGTACCTGGGTTATTACAGTGTGCCTTGTTTCCGATCACATTTCCATGATCATCAAATTTGTTTTTAAAGATCAATTTGGTTCCAATAAAATTTTGGTCTTCATGTCTATTAACAAGATTCAAGGTCTGGTTCTTGTCAATATGATCAAGTTCTTCATTCATGGCTTTAACGCATGATTTATCTTCTCGGGCTTCTTCAAATGAGGTTGGCTCCAAAATTGTCAGGAAGGAAGACTGTGCTTTATTCCTCATTCTCCTTGTCTATATAGGTGTTGTCCAATCTCCAATGATATTAGATTGATCAATTTCAGGTCTTCTATTTCTATTGTGAGGTTCAGATGAATTTTCTTTAGCCATCATTTCTTTTTCTAGTCCTTCTTATGAATCATCATCATTTTGTGACCTCTGAACATTTTTCATACCTTCCTCCACTTCTGTATTTGAATATATTTCATGTTCATTGCCTTATTTATCTTCTATCATATCATCATAAGGGATTTTTGATGTATTTTTGGTCTTATATTCAAGGATTTTAACATCACTGCTTTCAATAATTCTCCCAAGATAATTATTGAAACATTTGTAAGCTTTTCTCTACATTGAATAACTAAGGAATATTCCTTCATCTGCCAACTTGCCTTGATTTCCTTCTTTGTTTCTGATAAAATATTTACTTCTGAAAACATGAAAATACTTCAAAGAGGTATTCCTTCCATGACACAACTCATATGGTGTCTTGGTTTCTCCCATATAAATCCTTGTTCAATTTTGAGTATACATTGCATCTTGAACGACCTCTTTCCAATAATGGTGAGAGATACCACTCTCAATCAGCATAGTTATGGCCATACTATTCGCCTTTCAATTACTGTGCTCAAAAACTCCATTTTATTATGGGGTTCTTATAGTGGTCACCACATGTTGTATTCCATGTTTCTCCAAACAATTTTCAAATTCAATGGATGTGTATTCCCCTCCATTGTCAAACCGTAGAACTATGATCGTGCAGCCATTATCATTTTTTTCTATTCGATGATAAGTTTTCATGCAATCAAGCACTAGTCATTTCCTATGTATAACCATCACACAATCCATCCTACTGTGATCATCAATGAAAATAATGAAGTACCTTTATCTATATGTTCTAGAAACATTTATAGGACCACATACGTCTGTATGGATGAGATCAAGAAGATTTTATGTCCATTTCTTATTTGGCTGATATGAACTAAAGACCAACTTCCCTCGTATGCAAGCATCTCGAGTCCTTTCCCATTTACATTTCAGATTGGGGAGATCTATGACTATCTTCATCTTAGATATCTTTTCCATGTCTTGTTGATTAATGTGACCCAACATTTGATGTCATAAGTTTTTTTCTTCTTCAACTGTCAGATAGAAAATGTTCTCTTTACTGTCAACCTGATATAAGTTTTCATCTGTTCTATGACCTTTCATGAGAGAATTCCCTATCTTTCCTTTTATATTGCATCCTTTTTTATTTAAATTCACTATAAGTCCTAAGTTGCAGAGTTGACTCACACTCAGGAGATTGTGATGAAAATTTTCCATATAAAAAAACATCGGTTTTCTTAAACTCATCACTTTCCATTTATGTGCTCCCACTACCTTTGATCTTCAAGGAACCATCGTTACCAAACCTGACTGTTACATCAACCCTTTTCTTACATTCTTCAATAAATTTTCATTTCCTATCATATGGGATGAGCATCCCTTATCAATAATTCAGGTGCTACTGTTCTTTGTATCTTTGAGGGTGACTTTTGAAAGATTGGATTCCTAGACTTTCTTCTTTTCCTTACATGAAATATTTGATTGAGTGGAAGATAAAGATGGTATTTCCACTCTCTTTTCCATGTGTATTGGTTTATCATACTCATATTGTTCTTCCAGAGGAGAAAACCTGTTTGTAAGAGAAACACTATCTAGTTGGCGAGTATTGACTTGTCTCTAAGTTCTATAGGTATCATTTCCACATTCCCTCTACCTATAATGAATAGATTTATGGCCAAAGTTAGAGCAGTGAAAATAATATCCATAAAATCTATTTCTTATATAAGATGTAGGATATGAATTCATTCTCCTTTGTTGACTTCCTAGCTCTTCCCCATTCAAATAACTCCTTGCATCTTCACAATATGACATGGTGTGACGCAGATAACTGCAAAATTGACATTTAATAAGAGGAAACGTCTTCTCACTTCTATTCCTCCTCGTGTCCCCTTCCTTAGGAAAATATTTTGACTGTCGATCATTTTTGGATACCTGAGTATAGTTTTCGGTTCTCCTTTCAGTTTGATTTGAGGCTTTCTTTGTTAGGACTTCAGGTGACTTTGCGATATGTCCAACTTTCATCTTGCCTTTATTTTTTCTTATTTTATTTACAGCATTTGATGTTTCAGCATCACAACCAATTACACTTTTTCCTATGCATGTGGATCTTTGATCATTCAAAGCATTCTCTACACCTTTATAACCACATTAATCTCTCTCCAGCAGCTCGGCATATGAGAATCTTACAAAGTGTATTTTCTTCTTTGTTTCTTTTGAGTTTAATTCACTTTCAAATTTACTCTTAAGAGTAAAAAAGTTCTTCTTAAAGTCCCTCAACAGTCTTGGACTTATCCTCTAGTCTGGATGTAAGGTCACTGATGACCTTTGTCTATTCTACTGTATCTTTTGGAGCTTAAGTTCTACTGTATCTTTTGAGCTTTCAAAGGATGTTGAATGTTATGTTACTACTTCTTCCAGTTGATTAATTTAAACTTACAGTCGATCAACGTATTCTGATGACTCTTTCACAACTACTCTCCGCTTTTTGCTTCTGTTTCTTTGATTCTCAAGCTCAATAAGAGAATCCTCAAGTTTCATCTTGAGATTAGCATCTGAAATCAACTGATTACCTCTAGCTTTATCTTTTGATGGATCTGACTTTTCAACTGTAGCCATCATAGATGCTTGGGTTCCAGATTTAAACACTCGTTCTTCTTCCTCAAAAAAATCATTATCATCATCTTCTTCTTTACAGAAAAAACTCTTTCTCTGTAATTTCATTCCAGATTTGAAGCCTCCCTTTTGAGTAAACCTTTTCTGTGGCTTTTGAAGTTTCCTGCTTCACTTTCTTCGTCATCAAACTTCCTTGAGCATTGAGAGGCAATGTGCCCAGCTCTACCATAAGGAAAACATGTCAAGGGTAGCTTTCCTTCAAATATCCCTTTTCCTCCCTTGAATTTCTTGGCAAAGAGAGAAAGGAGTTCGTCTTCCTCATTAATTTCATTAACACTGTCTCCTGAAATATCAAGTTTTTCCATGGCTTTGAACGTCATCTCCTTGCTAACATTGCTTGTTGCATCCTCTAGTTTGACTCTCATTCCATATGCAACCAGACTGCTTAGTAGTTTTTCTAAGGAAAGTTTTGAAAGATCTCTTTCCTCAGGGGATGAAACTTTTGGATTATAAAGAGGTGGAAGTCTTCTCAAGATTTTCTTTACAGTGTCAATGTCATTAATTTCTTCATCAGGCCCTCAAATTGCTCCTCAACTTCAGTAATTCGATTGAAAAGGGTATCTGCATTTTCATCAAGATGCATCTTCAGATCATCAAACCTATTGTGCAACACTGGAAGTTTGGCCTCCTTCACTTTGTTATCACCTTCATATATATTTTACATTTTTTTCCCACATAAACTTGGCTGAGGTGCAACTCATTACCATTAGATAGATTTGATCAGATAGTGTTGTGGTAAGGGCATTTTGTACTTTGGCATCTGCATCAAGCATTTTCCTGTCTGTTTCAGTCATAGACAGTCTTGTTGCATCAGTTACCTGAATCTCTTGTGTAGTAGCAAAGAGTACTTCCATTCCAAGAGGTCTTAGATGAGATCTCATCATATTCTTCCAAATCTGGAAGTTGCTTCCATCAAAGAGGGGTACTCCCCTAACATTAATTGAGCTCTCCATGACATCAAAGAAGGATAAATTTAACACTAGCAACCTCCCTTTGATAGCACTTAAAGAACTCCGGAACACCCTAAGATGGGAGGGGTGAATCAAGGTGTCAACTTTTTCTTAAAAAGGTAATGGATCTTGTTCCCACATTGGTAAGAACCAGTTAAACATGTATGGTGGTAAAGTGCAGAAAACAAACAACCATATGCAAAGAGATCACACAACAATTTTATTTGGTTCACCGCTAAGGGCTAATCCAAGGAGCATACGCCGATAGTGTGTCAGTCGTAGCTGAATCCACTAATCTTCACTAGTTGTTGAATACAAGAGTTCAAACACAGTCATTATGTGCTAGGCACACTACCTTTACAAGATTTTAGGGGTAGCACACTGTGTCCCTCATAATACTTTCATCGACTCCCCCTTACTCACTGCTTTGAGAAAAGTCTTACTCAGTTTATTGACTTCAAGGTCGCTTCAATAGATTGGTATTGAAGTCTCTGTCCCTGTCTAGCACGAGACTCTGCTTGCATCGAAGTCCTGAATTGATGCCCTTGGGAACACTGATCAAACAAACCAGATATCTAAAACATGTTAAAATCTCAAGACTGCATTTGCGCGTAACACCTCTTCTTGCGCGCAAGTTTTGGAATTGTTGCACAAGATTTCTTTTGCACAACCCCTATCTTTCGCGCAACCACACCGCGAGATTCACTTGGTCTTTATAGACTCAAGTAACATCCTGCGCATAAGATTTCTTGTGCGTAAGTCTTCTGCGTGCAACTCTTTCGCACGATAGAGACACCAAATCCTCATTGGAAAAAGTTCTTCTTCTTAAATGGGGGTAGCCTCCTATTTATAGGCCTCAACGCCCCTGAATGTAAGATTCTCCCTCGCCGGCCTCCTTGCGCGCAACATTTCTCCGAGCGCGGAAAACCACTTTTGACGTCGCATTAAACGCGTAAGTCTCTTCCGTGCAACCTCATCTTTCGTGCACATTTAAATCTTTCGTGCGTTTTTAGCCTTTGCCATTTTTTGATGCGATGATCCTGAAACATGCCTTGCGCGCAACTTTCCAATCCACCTTCAAACTTGCGTGCAACTTCCTTTACCAAAAATTTGGCAAACACTGGGAAACGACGTCACCTTCGATATTGTTGTATGCTTGAACTTTAAGATTCATTTCTTTGCAAACTCTCTGGTTTTCCATGTGAGGATTGACAACAAACACAAACCATACTTCATTTCCAACAAAGATCATCTTTGGTTCCAACAGTTGGGACATACGCCACATCAATCCGACTTGTGATTTGCTCAGAATGACCAAATGTGTGTTTTTATAGATTTAAATGTCTAAAAACATGCATCACACATTCAAAATCTAGAATTGACATCAAATCGTCGTAAAATCATATGATAACGATCGTCGATTAATTTGTGATATGTTGGAACAGATCTCACACAAATATGATGTGTAGTGTGGTCAAAATGATCAAAAATGTAGTTTTATTAGATTTAAAAGTCTTTAAAAACTTGTGTTAAAGGGTGGGAACAAAGCAAATGACTTCGATTTTTCATGAAATCAGAAGACAACAGTCATCGGTTGATTTGTAATATGTAGGAAGAGATGACATGTCATTCCAACTTGATGTTTGGGAAGGCTGACCAAAAAAAGCAGTTTGGGAGTAAAAAATAAGTAAAAATGATTAAAAGTTAAACAATCAAATGGTTTGTAAATTTTAGTTTTTTGATATTTTTTATTATACAAAATTTTACTTTAAATTTTATTGGTTTTCAATTATAAGATGATGATCACTTTGCCTGAAGATATTTGATTTTTTTTATTCATTAGAGTATATCTTTTTTAATTGGATTGAGAGGGAACACTTACATGGCTCGAAGACCCAGACTCACATAAACCTTTACATACCGGCCAAAAAAAAACAATGGCTTGAAAGCCATTACATGTTTGAAGGCCCTAATCCAACTATACTAAAACAACTCTCCCTCATCACCTCTTCATGATTGCAATTAGCTCACCTCGTGACGTTGCTACCAGCATGCAGTGCTTATGTGCATAGCCGCATAGGTTGATGGCGTGACCGTCATATCCCTCCTTCAATCCAGTGATCGGTTGGCTCTGTCTTGTGGATGCTCTGATCCTCCTTGGGGTTGCTTCAGTTTTTTAGTTAATTAGATATGCTCTATGGCTCGATGGTGGGTTGAAGGCCCTATGGCCCAAAGGACATGCTCTACTTTTTAGCTTGGAGGCCCACTGACCCAAAGGTGCCATGGGCCAAAGGCCCAATTCTGTGGTCTGAAAGCCCATTTCAAGTGAATAGTCCCGATGCACTAGAACAATAAATAAGTTAATAATTTATAAATATGATAAAATTCTGGAATTTTGAAACTCTTGTTGGTTTTTTGGTTTTGTTTTTTTATACAGCAGGAAGGGTGGTGGTTTTATTGTAATTTTTTTAAAAAAAAATACCTTTAGTTACTGCCATTTGGGATCAATAAAGACTACCCTGATTTGGCTATAGTGACCGTTTTTTGTGATCGCTATAGGTTCGTAGAAAGGTTGTAACAACCGCCAAAAGTGTTTGCTATATGCTTATGTGAGCGGACTTAGCCGGGGTTTTAGCGTGCGGGCAACAACAACTGGCAGAAGCGATCGTTGGGCGGTCGACAAAGGTCGCTTTTGGCGGTTGATGGTGGTCATTATTGTAGTAGTAGTGAGACGGCACAATAATAATGTGTTAGGAGTATTGCATGGGACGAATTTTCCTCACGAGGAACTTGATAAAACTATCGTTCTTTACTCTCATAATGTCAAACAAGTTAAATCATTGAGATTGTAATTAGGATGTTGAATGTGGGAATCAAACTATCTTATTTAGAAAACATATGAGCGACCCTAATCATATCATTTCAGAAGTTAGCTTAAATCTAATATTGATACGCAAAAAATGGGAAATTGTCTATGTATTCATCTTCATTCCAAATCTAAAATTTAACCAACCAAACATTGTTTTCATGTATTCTAAAACAACTATTTAATTGTGGTTACCACTTTGAAGAGTCTTAGGTAGATGTATCACAATCAGTCTCCTCGAATACTTTTATCCAGACTAGTTTGTTTGTTTTTTAGTAACCCCTCCCCATAACCGTTGTCATAAAATAAATATTTAATTCCAATCCAAAATTAATTAAAGTAGTTCAATTAATATACAGATTTAATTAATTAAAATATGAAGGGCAATCCCGAGCCCACGTGCCGTGTTCCCACTGCATTTATTCTTTTCCTTTTTTTCATATTTAACTTTACATATTTAATAGCCACACTTTCCGCAGGGTTTTGTTTTTATTCAATTGATTCCAGAAGCAACCCATGCCGGTTACTATGTCGTCTTGTCGCTATCACCGATGTCACCAAATTTGTATATTTTCTTTTACTCAAAAAAGTTTTGAAACTAAATTTAAATAAAATAATAAATTTATGATATTAAATGTTTAGGGTCCTAGTTAACAGTTACATATGACTAGTCGCATTCATTCATTTATGGGAATTTTCCATTCATAATTTTGAAGGGATACAAATTTAATTGATGGAATTATTATGTTAAATAAAAATTATATATGGAATTATTTTGTTGGCTTTTGTCATAAAAAACCAAAGAATGTTTATTTTAGTATTTTTTTAGATCATAAATATTTTGAATTTCCATTTCATGTTATTTATTTTATATTCTATTGTAACATATATAAAAGAATTCCTCAATCAACGTGTTTTTATTAGAAATGACAACAAATATTCGTTAAATGGTTATGGGTCGCTATCTGGCGTGATTAAATAAGATTCAATCGGCACTTCCTTGAATTTTAACATAATTACCACAATAATTTAAAATTTTGCTTTATATTTGATTTGGGTTTGGATGGGTAGCCCTGTTATTAGACCACTTGAAATCTGTACTCAAATTAAAATTATGATTAGAAATTCATCGACTATATAATTTAAAAAAAAATATATATATATATATATTTCTAAATATTTGATCTAATAAGAGGGAAACACATTCATAACACGTGTTGCATTTTAAAAAATATATATTTCCTGGTTTGGCTTTTTCATAATTCACCTTATTCCAACCCGAAGACTTCTTCCTGAAAAATAACCCCCCATTCAGATCCTCAAAATCATTCCCAAATTCGCCCGTCTTTGAACAATGAGAGACAGTTCTCCCGCCGCAACAATCATCGCTGATTGTGTTTGATCCATTCAGAACGATGTTATGTTTTAGTGTGGTAATTGTTTTTTGCTTTAGTGTAGAAGTTTCAACAAAAGTTAAGTCTTCGGAAGTTATGTTTGGAAAAGATCAAAGGGAGACAATACACCTTCGCCATGAAACGTTCAGGTTTAGACCAACGAAAGCCTTGACACACATGAATGACACATGTTTAGCGGATGCACCAGGGTCAGTTGAACGAACAACGTTGAATGGACGTGGCTGAGCGGACGATAGCTCATCGATACTAGTAGCACAGTGGAGTCCAAGTGTGAGAGTGTGGACGATGCATTATCCAGATGCATACACTCGATTGTCAGTTGTGTTCCAGATGGAGTGATGCAGGCAGAAGGGGTAACTTCTGGATACAACATGGAGTTCCATAGATGGTGATGGAATGTGAAGAAGTTATAGCTTACGAGAAGTCATTGACGATGACACGTGGAATACTTTCCTCATGGATCAGTGACAAAGTAAATGTTTCATGGGGTCATCAGTGTGGATCGTAATGGTGACATGCACAATTCACCGGTTGTTGGCAGCTGAAGTAGCCAATGCTACAGGGAAACAAAGGTTGCATTGTCAATGAGAAGTCTACCGTGAAAGTCGGATGTTAGTCGGACCCGATGACTGATTGGACCCCTCTATATGAAGTGGGGTTGGACCACATCTGAAGTATACCTGACACACATCGTGCATTAGAGGATGGAGTGTTGAGTTAGCACTATATTGGCCAGAGGCCTTAGTGTTGAAGACCGGTGGTCGTAGTCAAGAAGGACACAGACTGAAAGGAGCAATAACGAAAGTTGGATCAATCGAAGGGATCACATCCCCTCACTCACGGGTCTTCATGGTGAGAGCGCTAGCGACAAAGACTTGTCATGGGAATATGTTGATGGTTATTGCAAGCCCCGAGTGAACAAACAACTCGTGAGTCTCAGTGAGAATTTTGGTTTTTCCGATTAATGGATGGGCTAGATTTTCCGTCACCATTCGGAATCAAATTTTAAGGGTTAGAACCCCTCAAAAGAGTCATTTCGGATGTGGAACGTGGGTTCAGAGTGGTCTTGAAGGCATTCGAGGGGCTCGGGAGGAGCCAGGGCCTGCAGCAAGACTGTTGCAGTGCCACCGACTAACCGACGGGGGGGGGGGGAGGGCAACGACTAGCTGGTGGCCCTCTGGGTGATTTTTAATGAGGGGCGGCCCTATCAATTTACTTGAGGCCACCCCCTCTTCCTCTTATGTGGGTTTTGCCCCCCCCCAAATGGCTAGTAGGCCTCTCCCATGGCACCTCCTTCCCTCTCCTCTCCCCATGGGTGGTTCTCCTGCATCTGGTGTCCATTTCAGCTTCCGCTGGGTGCGATCAAAAGCTTACGGTGAATCTATGAGTCCTATTGTGTATTTTCTTCATTTATTTAAGAAACTAGTTCTCTCCTTTCGTTTATGTCTAATATACCCTATTTTCAAGGTATTTGTCTAGTTTCACAATTTCTCCCAATCCAGGACGAACCGACAACTGATAATGGATGAGTGGGCTTCTCTAGGCATAGGGTAGGTGATCCCTTAAATTCAATCCATAGTCTTTCCATTTTTCCATGGGCGTGCATAGTACGGTCAAGCCGGCTATGTCGTGCTTGGCCTTGTTTTAATTATTTTGTTTTAAATTGGGTTTTTCTTAGTTAATTACCCTTGTCACGTGCCGTGAACTTTAGGATTAATGATTCATAGTGGAGCCCTTAGAAATGGGTGGGGCCTTGGTTTTGGCTAATTTAGTGGGTAAGTTGGTTTGGGAAGGTAATTAAAATGCGTTAAGGGGACACTTATGTTTGAATTGGTTTAAAGGAAATTGTGGATTAATTTGAGGGCTATGAAATGGAATTTTACAACCATCAATATTGCAAGGGAAATTTGGAAATTATATGGATAGATGTGTTGGAAAATGAATGGGGCTATCTTATGAAATGGGAAATGGGTTTTCAAGATGTTATGTCCTTTGCTAGTGAGCTTGTAATTGTTTAAAAATGGAAGGTAATAAATTAATTATGAAATGAATTGGGGTTTATTTCATGGGTTGTTTTCTTTGTTGGCAATTAGGGGAACAATCCATGAAGATGACCTTGGGGATTTGTCTATGGTTGATGTTTTTCCTTGTTGGAAAGGGATTACTTGATATAAAGAATTGTTAAATGTATGTCTTTTGATATGTTGATGTGTTGGAATGCCTTGGGAGGATTCGTTGGAGTCCGTATGAACTTGACATGTGTGGTATGCCATGAGAGAGCCTTGGATTCTATTGGGGGGACTCGTATGAATGCCATGGTCTGACGACACCCTTAGATTCATAGAGGTCCAATGTTATGGAATGCCTCGAGTGGGCCATTGGATTCCGCTAGATTCATTATCGTGAATTCCTTGGGGCAACTCCTCCTTGGATTCAGGTGATGTCAATTTTATCGAATGACACAAATTAATGTCATGGATTCTTGAGAGGTACCTTGGTGAATTCCACACGATGAGCTCCCTGGATTTGGCCTTGTTATGTAGAGTGGAATGCCTCAGGCGTAAGTTAGGGATTCCCATTTGGCTATGGTTTTGAACGCTAAGGTTGGTTCCTTGAGTTCAAATAGATATGGTCACCCTTCCCTTGGATTCCCTATGGGATTTTTTTTGTGTGGGAATGCTCGATGGAGCAACATGGGTTTCCTCGAGTTGTAGGACCAGGGTTGCCTCAACAGTCTATTGTGGAACCAACCATGTTATGATGTGCATCATGATTAGAGACCCACCAGCATTGGTCGAAGCAGGTTTGGACCGATGTTGGGTGTCACTATAGAGCTCGAGCACCAATGGCTATGTTATCGCTTTTTAATCAAATTTTTAACCAGTATCTGCTAAACTGATAACTTGGGAAAATATATAATTGTTTATTTATGGCTCTCCTACATGCACTCTTTTACGGATTGGTTATTTTAGGGACACTATTGGTGGTGACCTACTACATTTTACTCACACCCTGTTTGAAGGTTCCAGGTGCAGCGGAAGCATGGTTGGGATGACACCCAATTTTGATTTTTATCACGATCAATGATTATTCAAGGATCAATACGACGATGAATGTCAGTCTCCATGAAATATAATCAAAGATTTAGATAAAGAAGAAAAAGGCCCGAAACCTTTAGAGAGAATCTTGCACATCATGTTTATAATTAATTTAATTAATTTCATAAAAAATAATAATACCTTGATCTTTGTTATTTTTATTCGTTGATGATGTTGATCATCCGGAATGACCCTTCCAGATTATCTCATTGCACTTGTAAGGATCCAAACTAGAATCCCTCTAGCGGTGATCCAAACATGCTCTGATGGCCTCCGATCGACATCGCTCGTTCTCCGGGTGCTAGCGCGGCGAATCGAGTGTCTTGTGTCAGTCATTTTTGATCACTTGTTCATCGACCTTGAATAACATCTCTTGTTCTTGAGAGGGTAGAGAAGATGATTCGAGAGAGAAATTGTCTGGCTCAACAATTCTCAATTCACCAGGCGTGTGGTGTGGTGTATGACACAATAAGCGTACTTGCCTATTTATATACATGGAATTTCAGTTACAATATTTAATTGTATAGCAACAATTAAATACATTCATGAACTTAGAGAAAACCCATGCATTTAATAATAATATCGCGTCATCATTTATGGTGCGCCAACTTGCGCAAAATGGAATTATAAATAAAATTCCGCGTCACAAAATAATATCAGCATTATTTGAATTTGTGCCAACTAGTTAAATAATTATTTACCATCTTGAAAATAATTATTTTACTACCGGACCGACCTTGGTCCGCTCGAACTCCACTTCCATTTATTGAATACCCGAATAAATAAATAAATAATTTATTCTCTTAAATAAATATTTTATTTACAAACTAGTAAATAAATATTTATTAAATGTTCAATAAAATAAATAAATAAATTTTATTTAATTTATGCGATCATTTTAACTTGAATAAAATTATTCCACAGTCTTGAGAATAATATTTATTTCATTAATTAAATTCAAATAGAATTTAACCGAGACCACCAAAAACACTCAGTGTGTGACCCTCTAGGATTCTTTCTCGTTGGCATTAGGCGAGCTTGCCTAAAGTTCAAGAGTACTGTCTAGAAACGGGTCAAGGAACCCAAGAGAAAAAATGTAAAGTCGCAACAATAACATCCACATACGAACACTCACTGTGTAATATAATCCCTTTGTCACAATATCTCATCAAGCAGGTTTCATGATTGTGTCATCAACTTTTATGCTTGATACACTGTTATTTGACTACCTGAAATAAACTCATTGTTACACCATGGCCATGGAATTTTGCACGATGGTTCTATTTCAATCCAAGGGAAAATATATCAACTTCCATAAATGGAAGGGACAAATCCTTCCTCGACTTATCCATTAATAACATGCCACTCGTGACGCACCCAACATACCCTACTTCCCTCCAACTGTCTGCATGACGGTTTTCATCAGTAAATCAAAGTGCGTAAGTCATGACACGTATTAATGATAATCTTAAAGTCTATGGATCATTACACACGATCGCAGAAAGAAATATCCGATGACACTAAAGCATGCAGAATTCCTACTAGCGGGTCTGTTATCATAATCTCCTTTCTTGGAGATTACCAAGTACAAACTTCATGAGAGGAAGTATCATCTGATTACGAGTACTCACACCTTACGGTCTGCATTATATGTGTCCCATCATAGCATGTCATCCAACCGTAGAACTATATTTAAGAATATTGTTATAGCATTTCAAGGTTCTCATCATCGCGGGGAACTGCCATGACCTTATTAATGCAAAAAATATTTTAGGACATTATTACATCATAATCATGCAGAACACTGAACAACAAGTAATAATACATTAAATATCCATGCAATCAAAGTAAAACTAGTTGGTTCTAGGACACAAACTCTTAAAAACTCCCACTTGGACTAGAGCCAACTGCCTACGACTTTCAGTCCGCTAGACCTCACATGATGATCATGTTTCTACTGAGTCAAGACTTTAGTCAAGGGGTCCGCCACGTTTTCCTCCATGGAAATACTGCTCACTACAACTTCACCTCTCTGAGAAAAATCCCTTAAGAGATGATACTTCTAAAGTATGTGCTTCATTCGCTGATGCGACATTGGCTCTTTTGCGAGAGCCACCGCTATAGTATTATCACAGTATAGTGTGATGGGATATTTACTGCTAGGTATCACATCTAGCTTTTAGATAAAGCTTCGCATCCAAACTACTTCTTTAGCTACCTCAGAAGCTGCGATATACTCGAACTCAGCTGTAGAATCTGTGACCACACTCTGCTTTGAGCTCTTCCAGCTCACTACACCTCCATTCAAAGTGAATATGTATCCCGTTTGTGAATTCATGTCATCTTGATCAGTCTGGAAACTAGCATCTGCATATCCTCTAACGACTAGTTCCTCATCTCCTCCATAAACCTGGAACATATCCTTAGTATGCCTCAGATACTTTAGGATAGTCTTGACTGCCATCCAATGATGGTCACCTGGGTCAGCTTGATATCTACCTACCACACTCAATGTGTAGGTGAAATCTATCCTAGTACATAGCATGGCATACATGACTGACCCAATCGCTGATGCGTATAGAGTCCTTGCCATTATCTTTCTTTTCTCATGTGTCTAAGGAAACATTTTCTTGGAAAGATGAATGCCATGTGACACTGGAAACAATCCCCACTTGGATAGTTCCATACTGAATCTCTTCAGTATCTTATCAATGTATGTACTTTGACTTACACCCAATAATCTCTTAGATCTATCACGATGTATCTTGATCCCAAGAATATACGCTGCCTCACCCAAGTCTTTCACGGAGAAGCATTGATTTAACCATGCCTTAACAGAATGTAAGACTGGTATCTCGTTTCCAATAAGTAATATTTCATCAACATATACTATTAGGAAAACGACTACACTCCCACTAAACTGTTTGTAGACACAAGGCTCACATTCATTCTTGATAAAACAAAATTCTTTTATGGATTCATCAAAACGAATGTTCTATGTCCCGGATGTTTGATTTAATCCATAAATATATTTCTACAACTTGCATACCTTATTGGCATCCTTTGGAGTCACAAACCCTTCAGGTTGTATCATGTAGAAATCTTCCCGAAGGTTCCCGTTAAGGAATGCTCTTTTGGTATCCATTTTCCAAATTTCATAGTCATGGTAAGCCGCAATGGAAAGTATAATTCTGATGGATTTCAACATTGCAACTAGTGAGAAGGTTTTATTGTAGTCAATTCCTTGATGCTGTTTAAAACCTTTTGCAACCAGTCGTTCCTTATAGGTACTGACTTGTCCTTTCATGTCCAATTTCTTCTTGAATACCCATTTGCAACCAATAGGATTTACATCAATTGGAGGATCTACCAAAATCTAGACTTGGTTTTGGTACATGGAATCCATTTTAGAATTCATGGCTTATTTCCACTTGGCAACGTCTGTGATACTTACTGCTTCCTTATAGGTTAGAGGATCATTATTATCAACTAATAATGAGTCACCATCCTTGTAATGTCCCTGTTTCAGAAGCCATCTAGAGGCGCCCCGTACCCAGTTGGTCACATGGCCTCAAACGCATTTTCCCGAATGCCAGAGGCTGCCGACTAGCAGTGAGGGCCTCGGGTGTGATAGTGGGGAAACTATTCCCTCATTGGCAGAGTACACAGCGGAAGTAAACAAATACATACAAGAGAGGAAGCAGTAATAATGACATACAACAGAAAACTGAAGGTATAAAATGGAGAACATATATAAAATGATGCATGATATATATGTCCAGAAAAATAACCAAACAAGTCACAATGCTGGAATACAACAGTACTAAACCAAAGTGCAAAAGAAATCAGATAAACTCCTCAGCATCGCAAGCCATAGCTTGGTCCCATGCTCTCCAGCTCCACAACAAGTCAAGTACCTGAAGTAGAAGGGCACTTGCCCTTATCTATACTTGTAATAATATAATCTGTTTGGGCCCAAAAGCATGGTCCAAACAGGGTGTGAGACTAAATCCCAATAGGCAACCACCATGAGATTTGTGCCTAACAGTTAGTGAATATATGGCAGGTAAAATACAGAAGTCAGTAAACAAGGAAAGTACACAGCAGTAAACAATCAGTAGTTTCAAATCATTCAAATCACCTCACAACATGCAACAGCTAATCAAAGCAGATAAACACAATAGGTAACCCTCTGGGAAGGACCCACAACCTATCCCCTCTGGTCCTACCTAGCAACACAAGCAAGCAGCTAAACACAAGGTAACCCTCTGGGAAGTACTCACAGCCTATCCCCTCTGGTCCTACCTAACAAGTACAAGCAACCCTCTGGGCAATACACTCAGTCTAAACCCTCTGATTCAGCTTAAGCATAGACTCTCTGAGGAAGCACTCATCGTCAATTCCCCCTATAGTCTCGTATCAGTACTAAAGGTGCTCTGGGGAAGCACTCAATTTCACATCCCCCCTATGGCCCACGTCAAGGAACTACAGACACTATGGAGAAGCACTCAACGTCAATTCCCTCTGTGGTCTTGCATCGTAAATTATAAAAACACTATGGAGAAGCCCTTACGTCCATCCTCCCTATAGTCTATACACGAGGTTCTCACGACCCTGTGTAAGTCAAGCAAGTGTAGCAGCACGTAACGGCCAAGGTAAACCTCATGAACTACTTGGCTAGCATTCTACAACACAACAAGATAACATAACAATATCCTAATAGGCAAGAAACATCCTAATAGGCAATCACCCTACAATACTAGGCATGGGAAAGTAAACAACATCCTAATTGGCAAGCAAGACCCAAAGGTCGAAACATGAAAAAAATGCATGGGCAATACATCCAAAGCATATAAAAACACCCTATTAACAATCAATTATCATCTAATCAGGCATATCAACATAGTAGAGAAACAATAGGGCCAAAACGGTAAACGCGCAATACCCCGTTCATGGGTATTGGGAAAATTTGCACATAAAACTCAAAGTCTCTCAACAGAAAGGTACAAACCACCTACCTTAGGGTTAGGAGATCGCTATAAGTGAACCTCGAAGCTTGAATATCCTTAAAACACCGTAGATCTAAGAAAACGTCCAAAATGTTCAACCCACAATATCTCACGAGAAATGAGAAATCAGAAGATGATGCTCTAGGAGAAGAGAGAACTCACTGATGCGATTCCAATGCAATCAACGGTGTTCGAATCAGAGGATAGATGAAGGCTCAGGGGTTCATCAAAGATCCACGACCGTATGGGTTCTCTCGGTCGAATGAGACCTAAAAAGAAGATTCGGGTTCTTACAAACTTCCCCCCTTAAAGAAATTCATCCCTGAATTTCCCTAGCGCGACGTAGAAGAATAAAACTCGAACAGTTCTAGCCACTATGCTCGTACATCAACCTCCCTCTCCCAAGTCTTGTTCTGCACCCGCCCGTGCTTCCATAACACTCGTTCTAGAGGAACAAACTGACCACTGAGAACCTTTGTACTTCGATCCACAATCTGGATAGGATGCTCCTCAAATGGATCATCCACTTCAATCTCAACCTCCTCGGGTTGAAAGACATGAGACAGGTATGAAAAGTAACATTGAAGCTGAGAAACGTGGAAGACTTCGTGCATAGCTTGGTACCTTTGAGGTAATTGCAACCGATAGGCAACCGGCCCAACTCTCACCAACATCTCAAACGGCCCGACGTACCTCAGTGAAATCTTACCCTATCTCCTAATCCTCTTGTGTCCCAACCTCAGTGTGAAAACATAGGAAAACCTAATCCCCAACCTTGAACTCTAGAGGTCGTCTCCGCTGATCAACATAAGACTTCTATCGAGTCTGTGCAGTAGCCATCCTCTTCCGAATCAACTCTATATGCTCTGTGGTCTCTTGAACAAGATGAGGTCCCAACAAAGCTTCCTCTCCTGACTCTAGCCAACATAAGGGTGATTGGTATGGCCTACCGTACACATCCAGTCATGACCCAACCCAATGGGGCTCGATCCGTGACTCCCCAATCCCACCTCCAATAGGCCAGGGGCTGGCATCCAGTGCCGAGTAGGCTATCACACACATGGGAAGCATTAGCCTAAGGTACCTGTACACACACACACCCATATACACCACCATGCAATAGTGTAGAGATATATATAAAAACTGGAAATAAAATGCATGCATACATCTATCTCGAACCAGAGTACAACAAAAGTACAAAAGGGAAAAACATGGCCCACCAAAAGAAAACTGCAAAAGCGTCCAACCTGCTCAGGAGGAGAGGATCGCTGTCAAAAGGACTTGCCAGTAAGCTCCTCGGCACAACTCCGATAAGACTCCACGGTCAAACCTGCTCACTCAACTCCGCCTGATCCGGGTCCTCCTGGGACTCCGTCGAAAGGCCTGTGGTCTACACAAGACACAAACACGTGCGGGCAAAGCCCGCACAAGGGTGAGTATAAAAATACCCAGTAGGCACCCCAAAAACCCAAAACAAAAGAGAGAAACTGAAAGGCAACAGTCTGCTCATCCCAACCAGAGGGAACCCAGACGAGAGAGAAACTCCATATTGTGACCATCCTCGACTAAACACAACTAGTCAGCCCAAACCAGGCGTATTCCCATACATACACCTCAAACATCCAGATATACTCAGCCCACACACCAAGCCACATGAGGTACCGACCTCATCACCAGCAACGATTCACAACCAGGAGAGCACACTCCACGATCACGATCATCCCAGATGGCACTCGTCTGAGAGATACACTCCATAGGGTCCCACAACATCTCAGATGCTAACCCGAGAGATCACGCTCGTCGGATATCGTCATTGAGGAAACCACGCTGAAACAACATAAACACCAAACTCCTCAGATAGGGGATCACTCCTAGGGTCTGCTAGGGGATACCACAACCCACACCAGTATATGAAGATCTCACAGATAGGGGATCACTCTCAGGGTCTGCTGGGGGATACCACAACCCGATCTGGCATTCATAGATCTCACAGATAGGGGATCACTCCCAGGATCCGCTGGGGGATACCACAACCCGATCTAGCACTCGTCAGAAACACGTCACTCAGATAGAGGATCTTCACCCATGTCACGATGATCACAATGATACCAAAACCCTATCTGGTACATCTCACGCTGTAGGGGATCGATTTGACGATGCCATAACCCTATAGAAACCACGCGCTAAGTAGGAGATCGTTTAACCAATGATACCACAACCCTACGATAATCCTCATGCTAAGTAGGGGATCGTATACCCGACGATGCCACAACCCTACTAAGCACAGCCCACTACGTAGGGGATCATATTCCTGATGATTCCACAAACCCTACGGGGTTAACCTGCTAGATAGGGGATCGTCGTCCGTGGATAAACAGTCACAGCGATATCAAGAACCTGATCTAGGGAAACAATGCTAGAGGATCCCACTCCGGGCCCACCGGAGGGATGCCACAACTCTAACAGATTAAACATCCCATTGAGAGGATCACAAACCTATACTAAGGTTGTGATGCCGCGTGAACCCTTGTTGGAACGAACCAAGGGAGTACCCTCAACCACTACTGGTCCAAACGTGGCTAACCCGAGCGACCCGCCACAACACCACACCGCACACCTCCAAGGCCGATATCGAGGCCACCATCACGATCCACGCAGAAAAACACGCAGGATAGGTTATCTACTCGCCCGAAACGGACAACCGGTGAAAAAGGCACTATTCACCGTAGCTAGCCCGTGTGGGGCCCACACTGCGATCCCAAAACTCATCAAACAAATCATACCACTACGATCCCCTCGGAAAAACACACGGGGTCGACTACTCGATCGTCCCAAACGAACACCCGGTGAAAAAGCTACTATTCACCGAAGCCTGCCCGTGTGGGCCCCACACTACAATCCTAAAACTCCTCAAGCGGATCACACCGTTGTGATCCCCTCGAAAAAACACATGAGATCGACTACTCGATCGTCCAAAACGGACACCCGGTGAAAAAATCAAGTTTCTCCGTAAACGCCGGAACCCGACCTCGTGGGGCCCACACCCTATTTTTGGTCCCAACACCCGGAAACTATCTCGAAAAGTCCACTATACCATTAGGGTCTTAACACCACTGATGACACGTCATTTGGACACTCTGTGCAGGAGTTATGGTGGGTCGAAGCTGAATAATAATAAAATATTATTATTATTTCAACATTTCGTAGCCCCGGTCCACGAACCCGACTCATAAAATTCCCAAAGTAAACCCAAAAGGTCCGTCTCGATGCAAGGAATGCATCGCTTCAAACAGATTGAAATTTGGACTTCCGACATGCATTTTACGAGGGTTTAAAGAGCTCCCAGAATATTCTGGTCGGATCACCGCTGGCTCACCGGAAAACTGACCGGACCGCCGCGCCGACCTTGCCGAACCGCCGCGCCGCCACGCCGCCTGCCTGACTGCCGCGCTGCCATGCCGCATGCCGGATTCCGCCGCGCCGCCGCCGCCCTCGCCGGATTCCGCCATGGCCGCCGCCGGAATCCGGGTTTTCCGCCGGAAAACTTCCGGGAACCCCTGGAAGCACCCCGATGCTCCAAAATCAGATCCGAAACATGTTTCAGAAACCTCGGGTGTAATATCCCCAAATGATAAGGGGTTAAATGACTAAATGATATGACTCATGTCAACAAGGTGCACCTTCCTTTTCAGGAGCCTACCTGATTAGAACTCCACAGTTAAGCGTGCTTGACCTGGAGTAGTGATCAGGATGGGTGAACTCCTGAGAAGTTCCCCAGGGTGTGTGTGAGTGAGGACAAAACACACTGGAAAGGACATGTGTTGGCCTGTGGGAACTATTATTAGTCATATGACCCGTTTAGGCACGTGGGTGGACCCTGGGGTGGGCCCCACGTGTCTGCGGGGCAACTGGCCGTACCTGGTGGGCCAGGACCTGACGACCATGTTAAGGCGGGGTGGCTGTGCTGTCACTGGGGCCCAGTTGTCACATTTTGTATCAGAGGAGGAACCCAACCTTAAGTGCGGTGCACTGCCTGGGTTGAGATGTAGGACCCACAACGAGGGCGTTGTGCTCTAAAGGGGGGGTGAATGTAACATCCCCAAATGATAAAGGGTTAAATGACTAAATGATATGACTCATGTCAACAAGGTGCACCTTCCTTTTCAGAAGCCTACCTGATTAGAACTTCACAGTTAAGCGTGCTTGGCCTGAAGTAGTGATCAGGATGGGTGACCTCCTGGGAAGTTCCCCAGGGTGTGTGTGAGTGAGGACAAAACACACTAGAAAGGACATGTGTTGGCCTGTGGGAACTATCATTAGTCAGATGACCCGTTTAGGCACGTGGGTGGACCCTGGGGTGAGCCCCACGTGTCTGCGGGGCAACCGGTGGTACCTGGTGGGCCAGGACCCAACGACCATGTTAAGGCGGGGTGACTGTGCTGTCACTGGGGCCCAGTTGTCACATCGGGAACCGAACTATACAAACCATATGAATATTTGAAGAATAAAAAACACATAAACGAGGTCCGATATTTTAAAACTCAAACCGCCTACCTCGTGGGCTAAACGCCGACGTTCTGGCTTAGATCCGCGCTCCAAAGCTTCCGCTGCACGATCCTGGAGCGTCTGCCGTCAGAATCCGAGTCTGACAATACCTTATTTCTTCGATTCCGGCCATTCGTCGCTTTAATAGAAAGAGGAGGAGATGATCCTCCTTCGTGCGTAGCAAACAGGCGGGGGAAGGGGTGAGTAATATTTGTTTTAATTTAATTAAAACAAATATAAGCTTAACACCTCGGTCCGACTAGCCTCCGACCCCGCGCCAAGCGCAGATAAAGTTTAGGGTGCTTATAGGGTAAACACATAATTTTGAACGCAACGACGCACTCAGAATTGCGATCTGAGACTCTGTTCAGGAGTTATTCGAGTCGACGCCCATAAATAAACTTTTCCATTTATTTACGAAAACGCCCCTGGTGGCTTTTCTCACAGTAGGCCCGTACCCGCAAAGTTTATACCCCGCCTAGAGTAAACGACATGCTCCGGACGCAACCATGCCCTCAGATTCTCATTCTGAGCTACCGTTTAGGAGATAAAAAACCCCTACCACGTGCATAGTATAAAAATACTTAATATTTTTATAAAATTAATTCCAGGCACACCGGGCCTCAGAATCACACGCCGTCTTCACGCCTAGCTCTGGAATTATTCATAGGAATATTCCAAAGTCTGGCAGGGCCAAAACCCAAGTCACTAAACATCCTCATAAGGTTCCATCTGAATAGTTGCTTGAAAACTATTGTTGTAGGCAAACTCCACAAGAGGTATACGCTTCTCCCAAGAACTTCCAAAATCCAGAATGCAGGCTCGGAGCATATCCTCAAGCATCTAAATCATACGCTGAGACTGACCATATGTCTGGGGGTGGTAAGCTATACTCAATAGTACCTGTGTATCCAAAGCCTTCTGAAGCCCCTACTAGACCCGAGAAGTAAAACGTGCATCCCTGTCTGAAACAATGGAGTATGGAACTCCATGAAGATGTACAATCTCTCGGATGTACAACCATCCCATCTCATAAACACTGAAGGTCTCCTTGATTAGAAATAAGTGAGAAACCTTCATGAGTCTGTCAATGACAAACCAAATAGCATCATTCCCCTGAGGCGACCTCGACAAGCTGATCACGAAGTCCATCGCGACGTCATTCCACTTCCACTCGGGAATGGGTAACTACTGTAAAATCCCTGCTGGTCACTGATGCTCTGCCTTCACCTTCACCTTATGAAAAGTGGAACACCTCATGACAAAACCAGAAACATTCCTCTTCATACCTGGCCACAAATACTGACGGTGTAGATCAGGATACATCTTAGTGACGTCAGGATGAACTGCCCAAACTGAGGAATGAAAATCCCGCATCAGCTCCTCACGTATGTCTGCTGGCACCCATACGCACCCCTGGAAACACAAGATCTCATCATTTCCTATGGTCCACCAGGAATAGGGTAGTCTCCTGACACGCTTTCCCTTAGGACTAGGCCTTCAGAATCTGATAGCTGTCTCATTCGAACTCGATCAAGAGGAGAAGAGGTAACAACTATCAAAGAAAGAAACGTCTGCCCTTGTCTGTCGTGCACCTCCAAATTCATCTTAGAGAACAGAGCCATAAGCTGCCACTCACTGCTGGCCTCCTAAACTGCCTGTATCTGGGTCCTCCTGCTCAACGCATCAGCCACTACGTTGCCCTTCCTAGGTGTATAGGAAAGCTCAAAATCAAAGGATTGTAGGTACTCAACCCACCTGCGCTATCTCAAATTCAGATCACGCTGAGTGAATATGTACTTGAGACTCTTGTGGTTGGTGAAAACCACAAAGTGCTCTCCTAGAAGATAATGTCTCCAACACCGTAGGGAATGAACAACAGCTGCCAAATCCAGATCATGCATTAGGTAATTCCTCTCATGTGGCCTCAACTGCCGAGACCCGTACGCAACGACTCAATCTCCCTACATAAGCACAGCTCCCAAACCGATACCTGAAGCATCACAGTACACAGTATATCTCTTCCCTGACTCTAGAAATACTAGTATTGGTGCTGAAGTCAACCTCCCTTTCAGCTCCTGAAAGTCTGACTCACAAGAATCTGACCACAAGAACTTCGCACCCTTCTTAGTCAGACTGGTCAGTGGTGCTGCTAAGCGTGAAAAGTCTTGTATGAAGTGACTGTAGTATCCAGCCAGCACTAGAAAACTCTGTACCTCAAAGAGTTTCTTCGGATTCTCCTAGTAAACTATAGCTCTCACTTTCTCTAGGTCTACTGATACTCTTGACTATGAGATAACATGACCCAAGAAGTGAATCCGATCCATCCAAAAGTGGCATTTTGAGAGCTTAGCATATAACTGATGATCCCTCAGTGTACTCAAAACGATATCAAGATGGGTGGCATGGTCGTGTAGAGTGTGAGAGTACACCAAGATATCGCCCACGAAGACCACCACAAAAGAATCCAAGTATGGATGGAACACTCGGTTCATCAGTGCCATGAAAACTGCAGGCGCGTTCGTGAGACCGAACGACATAACCAAGTACTAGTATAGACCATACCTGCTCCGAAAGGCTGTAAGAGGTATATATGATGGTCTAACGTGCAAATGATGATAACCAGATCTCAAGTAAATCTTCAAGAACACCCGGGCTCCTCGAAGCTGATCAAAGAGATCATCAATCCTAGGCAAGGGATATCGGTTCTTGACTGTCAACTGGTTCAGCTTCCGATAATCCACACAAAGCCTGAGGGTACCATCTGCCTTCTTTGAAAACAGGACAGACAAACCCCAAGGAGAAGTACTGGGTCAGATGAAACCCTTTTCCTACAACTCCTCCAACTGCTTCTTGTGCTCTTGAAACTCAGGTGTGGCCATCCTATAAGGAGGAATGGACACCGATTCCACTCCTAACACAAGCTCAATCGAGAAGTCTACCTCATTCTCTGGAGGAAAACCTAAAAATTCCTATGGAAAGGCATATCTGAAATGATCCACCACTGGAGGAAAGTCTAACTATGAAGTCCCCTGATCATCTAGATATAAACTAGCAATCTGGGATGTAACTCCTCCCAACCCATGATTCCATGGACCCGCTCTACTCGCCTGGACATCCCATTCGCCCCTATGAAGAAAGGATCCACCCTATGGTGATATGAAACTCACCCTGCACTCCATGATCAGTGCCTAGTTGACTATAGAAGTGATAGAAGTCAACCAGAAGATCTTCACCTACGATCAGATGTCGTGCCTCAGACCATCCTCGAACTTCCTTGCCATGAATAGCTGATCAACTCCTGGAATAGGTGTGAAGCGCTGCAGCTTGGTAAAGCGGGAGGAATACTCCATAACAGAAAGATTAACCTGCTCCTGACTCATAAACTCCCAGGCTTGATTGTCCCTCAAGGTCTCTAGATAGAAGTAGTCAAAGAAGATGCGCTGAAACTCATCCCACACCATAACCTGCTAGTGTCCCGCCTATGAGATCACATCCCACCACCTCTTGGCGGAGTCCCAAAGCATATAGGTAGAGAGCTTGAACCTCCTATCTGGAGGTGTCTTCAGATGATCAAAGATAATTAGCATGACTTTTATCCATGAGTCTGCAGCCTGAGGTCCTCCTTCCCCAGAGAAAGTGGGAGGATGCTGCTGCTGGAAGACCCGCGTCAAATCAGCCATCGACGGGGCAGGAGGCGGCACTCCCTGAAAGGTCTGAATCATCCTCAAGAAACACTCCTTGAACTTTTCATCAGCACCTATATCAGGTACAATGGACGGTGCCAAGGCTGGCACAACTGGAGGATCTGTAGGTAGTCCCTAATCGGCCATGTCTGGTGTTTGATCATCGCCTGGAAACTGGCGTACAACTGGAGGACGTCTCAGTGGCATGAATCTGAAAGGTCAAGCACACACCTTAGATAAAGATATCAAGGACTGAAAACAAGGAGTGTAAGAAGGGATCAGGAGAAAGAAAGCGCTCAACTTTTACAAATCATGACTACACGGTGTGTTCCCTTAAGTAATTTACATGGGCATGTACTCCTACCTAAACTGGTCATGTAACACCCCAAACACATGGTGTGTTGTCTTAACACACGATGTGTACTTGAATCATATTCCCCTTCCTGAGTCATTCTACACGGTTAAGCCACACGGCTCTCCTAAGGCAAGACTACATGGCATGTAAAATTCCTACACGGCGTGTACTAGTCAAGCTTCACTTGGACCGTGTTGTTAGTGACACGGACTGACACACGACTCACACTACACGACGTGTTCCATACGGACACGGTGTGTATGTGAAAAGATAACACCGACCCGTGTTGTTCATGACACGACCGGGTACTTGAGTCCGACTACACGGCGTGTTCAAGGCAGACACGACGTGTACGTGAAAGGATGACACCAACCCGTGTTTTTCGTGACACGGCCGGGTACCTAGGTCAGACTATACAACGTGTTCAATGAGGACACGATGTGTATATCTTAAGGTTTATCCATCCATGTTGTTAGTTACACGGGTGGACACAGGGTCGACACTACACGGCGTGTTCGACTAGTACATGACATGTTTCCACTAGACATTCCCCATCCCGTGTCTCTGCCCACACGGCCTATGACACGGTTAGAGACTACATGGTGTGTACATAAAATACACGACATGTACTTAAGAAAAACAGTTTCTTCCCAAACAGAAGAACACATGGAGTGTACTTAACATTACACGGCGTGTATTCTGGTTTTTTTCGGACAGTAAGCCTTAGAGAATACTCCGGAACCCAGAAAAACACTGAAACAAACATTGAAAGTTCCAAATTCCGATCCGTGAGATCCCATACTCCCTGCGAATAAAAGTTTGGCATCTTGTACACATTATAACATGGAAAAAAAGGCAACGATCCATCAAATTCTGGTCCATGAGGGCCCATAATACCTCAAGAACCAAAGTTTAGAGTTCATTCAAGCAAACCTCTACACAAACAATACCCTATCAAACAACAGGTATTTCTATCAAGGAAACTATCACAACAACATGCATATTTTGCACATCATCCATCACAACAACATGAAATCACTAATGCATCCTAGATGGCATGACAAAAATGCATGACATGTGATTTCTATCAAGTGACTATATGATGCATGAGATGGAATACCCTCATCTCATCAGGTTGCAACAGAAATAGAACCTCAATAACATCAACAATAACAACACAAATCATGTGAATCACTTAAGGTGAAATCAAATCAGCTGTAATAACTACAAAACTAGAAAAATTGCAATTAAACAAGGTAGATTGGCTTTTCCCTGTACACGGGTTAGCTACTCCTGGGCACAACTTATTACCAAGTACCTATTCCTTCCTATCCCTAGATAAAGGCTCCAAAAAGTAAGTCAAGAAGAAAAGAATTCCTTTGATACTACTTTTTAATGTCATGGTTCTAGAAGCCACCCGGAGGTGCCCCGTACCTGGTTGGTCACATGGCCTCAAGCGCATTTCCCCGAATGCCAGAGGCTGCCGACTAGCAGCGAGGGACTTGGGTGTGATAGTGGGGAAACTATGCCCTCATTGGCAGAGTACACAGCGGAAGTAAACAAATACATACAAGGGAGGAAGCAGTAATAATGACATATAGCATAAAACTAAAGGTATAAACCGGAGAAAATATATAAAATGATGCATGAAACATATGTCTAGGAAAATAGCCAAACAAGTCACAATGCTGGAATACAATAGTACTAAACCAAAGTGAAAAAGAAAGCAGATAAACTCCTCAGCATCTCAAGCCATAGCTTGGTCCCATGCTCTCTAGTTCCACAACAAGTCAAGTACCTGAAGTAGAAGGGAACTTGCCCTTATCTATACCTGCAACAATATAATCAGTTTGGGCCCAAAAGCATGGCCCAAACAGGGTGTGAGACTAAATCCCAATAGGCAAACACTAAGAGATCTGTGCCTAACAGTCAGTGAATATATGGCAGGTAAAATACAGAAGTCAGTAAACAAGGAAAGTACACAGCAATAAACAATCCACAATTTCAAAGCATTCAAATCACCTTACAACATGCAACAGCTAATAAAAATAGATAAACAAAACATGTAACCCTCTGGGAAGGACCCAAAACCTATCCCCTCTGGTCCTACCTAGAAAAACAAGCAAGCAGCTAAACACATGGTAACCCTTTGGGAAGTACTCATAGCCTATCCCCTCTGGTCCTACCTAATAAGTACAAGCAACCCTCTAGGTAGTACACTCAGTCTAACCCCTCTGGTTCAACTTAAGCATAGAATCTCTGAGGAATCACTCACCATCAATTCCCCCTATAGTCTCGTATCGGTACTAAAGGCACTCTGGGGAAGTACTCAACGTCACATTCCCCCTGTGGCCCGTGTCTAAGAACTAAAGACACTCTGGGGAAGCACTCAACATCAATTCCCCCCGTGGTCTCACATCGTAAATTATAAAGACACTCTGGAGAAGCCCTTATGTCCATCCTCCATATAGTCTATACACCAGGTTCTCACGGCCCTGTGTAAGTCAAGAAAGTGTAGAAGTGTGTAACGACCAAGGTAAAAATCCTGAACTACTTGGCTAGCATTCTACAACACAACAAGATAACAAAACAACAGTCACACCATCCTACAATACTTGGAATGGGAAATTAAACATCAACCTAATAGGCAAGCAAGACCCAAAGGTCAAAACAGACAAAAAATGCATGGTAAATACATCCAAATCACAACAAAACACCCTATTCACAATCAATTATCATCTACTCAGGCATATCTGCATAGCAGAGAAACAATAGGGCCAAAATGGTAAATGTGCAACACCCCGTTCATGGGTATTGGGAAAATTTGCACATAAAACTCAAAGAATCTCAACAGAAAGGCACAGACAACCTACCTTGGGGTTAAGATATCGCTATAAGTGAACCTCAAAGCTTGAATCTCCTTAGAACGATGTAGATCTAAGAAAACGTCCAAAATTTTCAACCCACAATATCTCATGTGAAATGAGAAATTAGAAGATGATGCTATAATATAAGAGAGAACTCACCAATGTGATTCCAATGAAATCAACGGTGTTCGAATCAGAGGATGGATGGAGGATCGGGGGTTCGTCGAAGATCTGCAGCCGTACGAGTTCTCTCGGTCGAATGGGACCTGAAAAGAAGATCCGGGTTCTTACAATCCTCGGTAACTAGAAAACCGTACCATTCTAGTTCTCTAACCTCTCTTGTAATCTTATGTAGTACTTGTGTCTCTGGAATAGATTCTTCTTCCATGGGGCTTTTTGGAATCTATTCCCATACCACCTCTTTTGTACCTTGAGCTTTGACTTCATCAAATTATATCTCACTCCCACTATCTCTTTTGGAGATGTGCTCCCTCTCAAAGAATATGGTATGTCTTTCCACTATAACCTTTTTGTCTAATGGGTTGTATAGGTAATATCCCCTTGTTTCCTTAGGGTATCCTATAAAGGTACACTTTTTGCCTCGGGGTGTGAGTTTGTTACCTGAAGAGGCCTTAACAAACGCTTCGTTACCCCACACATGTAAATTCAATAACATGGCTTTTATTCCACTCCAGAACTCATATGGAATACCATTTATTGATTTAGTTGGTACTTGGTTTAGTATGTGTTCTGATTTTTGTAATGAATATCCCCAAAAGGATAATGGAAGACTCGCATGACTCATCATTGATCTCACCATGTTCAACAGGGTGCGGTTCCTCCTTTCGCTCACACCATTCCATTGGGGCATGTTTGGAGGAGTGAGTTGGGATATGATCCCAAACTCCCGTAAGTAATCAATGAAGTCTTGATTAATATATTCTCCACCTCAGTCTGAGTGGAGTTTCTTAATCTTCTTACCAAGCTGGTTCTCAACTTCATTCTTGTATTCTTTGCACTTATCAAAAGAATCTGACTTATACCTTATTATGTAGATATATCCATATCTACTAAAATCATTAGTAAAAGTTATGAAGTATGAGTACCCTCCCCTTGATTCAACTGGAAATGGTCCACACACATCAGTATGAACCAATTCAAGAAGTTATTTTTCCCTTTCATCTTTCCCACTAAATGAGGATTTGCTCATTTTTCCTTGTAAACATGCATGACATATGCCAAGTGGTTTTAGTTCTAAAGAATCTAAATATCCATCTTGATGTAACTTTGTCAAGAATTTCTTGTTTACATGACCTAGCCAGTGATGCCAAATTTGGGTGTGGTATGAGTCATGTGAAGTATCTTTATTTTTGATTGCCATTACTTGGTTTGTATAATCCAACACGTAAAGTCTATTGTATAAATGTTCCCTACCATAACAAATGCTATCTTTGTAAAAGAAGAAACATTAATTTCCAAACTTGAAAAAAATCCATCTATATCTAATCTGGATATAGAAATAATGTTTTTAGTAACAGAAGGCACATAATAACAACCCTTTAACACCAAGATCATCTCAGTTGGCAACGTGAGGTGGTGGTCCCCGATAGCTACAAAAACAAGTCTGGATCTGTTGGATGCTAGTAGATCTACCTCCCCTCGATCAATCTTCCTGAATCTAATTGGTTCCTATATTTGGATACATATGTGAGCACCAAAATCTGTATCTACTCAATTTTTAGAAACAGATAGATTGCATTCAATAACAAACACACCTGAAGCTTCCCCTTACTTCTTAGGCTGGGTACAGTTCTTCTTCCAGTGGCCCTTCTTACCACATGAGAAAAAAACAGCCTCCTATTCCCTTACCCCCCCTTTGATCTTCCTTTTCTTGGAAGGCCGTGAAGAAGTTTTGGGATTAAAGATCTTCTCCTTCCCTTTCCTCTTATTCACCATAAGGACATAAGGCTTTTCACTCTTCATATCTTTGTCCACTTGGAGAATGAGGATAAGAAGATCATATAGAGACTTCTCAATGTTGTTCATAATGAAATTGACAACAAAGTTAGAGAATCTCTGAGGAAGTGATGCGATAATGAGAACATAGCCCAGTTCTTTGGGGAGTTTAAACCCTAGAAACTCCAGCCTCTCAATGTAGCCAATGAGCTTAACTACATGAGGTCTATCTAGGGAACCTTCTCCAAGCTTACTCTAAAAGAGTTCCTTAGAGATCTCAAACCTTTTATGTATTTCTATCTCCTAGTAAAGACCACAGAGGTGCTCGAGCATGCTATAATAATCCATGTTTTCATGAGACTTCATGAGCTCACTAGACATTGATGATAACATCAAACATTTAACGTCAACCGCATCGTTCATATGTTTCTCATAGACTAGGAAGTCCTCATCACTCACCTCTTTGGCAGGCAGATCAGGTAATGCTGACTCCAGTATGTAAGACTTCCATTCATGGCACAGGATAACCCGAAGGCATCTAAACCATTCTGAGAAGTTACTACCGGTGAGGATGTTGTATTTATCTAGAATTGATTGTAGGGATAGTGTGGTTGACGAGTTTTTAATTTTTATTCTACAATTAAAAGAGCAGGTCATTAGTACTTTCTTTATTACATTTTATAAGAAATAATAAATTTTATTAAGTCTCCCACTATTTTATCAAGTCCCAATAGCCCTCACCATTGAACTCAGAATGTTCAGTTTCCATGAAATTCTAGTGGCAAGTATCCATATTATCCTTTGCATAACCCAAACAAGGGTTGGTCAAGATATTAGAAGGTATTTAGGTAGGCAGGTCTTTTCCAACTGTGGGCTTGCAGCTCCTTGATATATTGAGTGGACTCCCCAATCCTGAAATCATGACTTTGGATTTCCTCAACTCTTGCCTCCAATATTACACCAAGTCTATCAAGGGATACTCCTCTTAATGTAATATGGTTAAGTCAACCCGAAACCTTTCATAAGGGCTTCCTATATAAAAGTAAGTGTCCCAACAAGGGTTGGTCAAACACATAGTTTTATTGAGTTTTTCCCTTAATCAAGTAACATAAGGATTGTTCTGACTTAATATTTTATTTGAGGGATTTTTATCTCTTATACGTGAATTGATTATTATCATTATCATACGCTTGTTAATATTAAGTGGAACTTACTTAAGTGATTAACCATGTCTTGATAATATTTATGCATAAATTTGGTTTATTTTAGTTCCATCTTGCATGCTTGTTTAATTCATTAATTATGTGACCGTGACAACACATCCATAATGATAAACCATGCAACTGACAGAAATAAAATAAAGTAAATGGAATGATCATGAGCTTTTCTAATGGTTAGTTTATCTAGCGGTTCATAAACTAACCCTGACCTTGGGGAGAAACACCTTGAACCTTTTGGGTTCGTCTCAGCTCCAGCTTGAACCACCTCCACTAGCTTGGGAGTTCCATCCATTATATATGTATTTTTTAACTCACATGTAGGTGAGGGGTAAAAATGGGTTTTACATAAAAGAAAACCTTGGGCACACAGGACCTACATATTAATGAGGAGAATGCTCGCAAACCAACAAATTTAATTCAAATAAATAAATTAAAAGAAACCATCCACATACAAAGGTCTTGGTTTAGCTCATGATCATCCATACATGCAATGATATTTACGTATAAATAAAACCAGCAATCAATTCTTTAATCATTCTTGTTTAAGATAAATCATGCTCAAATCAATTAATTATCATCTTTAATTAATCAATCCATTTATCTTAAACCCTTTTCTGAATTTCCTTGAGATTCTCATCATAATTTTTAAAAAATAAATTCTTTTAAAATTATCTTTGTACGTAACTTGTACCTTGGAGGCAACCCAGTGAATTCCTATTCATAACTACCCAATGAGTAGAAATGAACATTACACAGATGTTAAATTAAACACACATATATAAAACACCTATCAAGTGTTGTACCTTAGCTTTACGCCCGCACGATGGTACACGTCTCAAGGGTTTGTATAATATAATAATAAATTTTAATAAATCTGTGTAATTTTGATGAGTACACGAAGTATAGTTCCAACTACACGACATGTACTATTTTTCACCGTTTATCTAAAGTACACGCCCAGGGAAATGGCATGTGAGTATACTTCGGAAATATTTGGAGTACACGGCATGTCCAGTGGGCCACACGTTGTGTAGTTCCTCATTACACGGTCTCCAGCTAGGCAAGCCGTGTACGGGGTACATGATCCAACCCTAACCCGAAGGGACTACATGCCGTGTACATTAGGCCACACGACGTGTAATCCGGAAACCGTATGCCACCTTTTCCTGGTCAACACACGGAGTCATTTAAGACTTTGAAAGACTCTAACACATGGCTTGGTTTGGAGTAACAGTTCGATGCATTGAATCTTGAAAACATGGCGTGTACTGCTGAATACATGCCGTGTGTTCTGGTGTTGTATGGCTAGAAAGCTTTGGCACCTCTGGATGAGATCCTCTATTTTATTTTAATAAAAAATTAAAAGAAAAGATTGTTTCTATAAGATGAATGAGAAACGAAAGAGGAGGAATAGATCTTGAGATTCAGATTTATAGAATGATTAACTTGAATTGAAACAACTAAATTATTAAATGCGTAAGTCATCAACGAAATAGTTAAATAATTATAAACTATGATGTAACCTCCCTCTGATACCACTTTAAGGTTCTGGGCATAGCAGAAGCGTGGTTGGGATGATACCCAATTTTGATTTTTACCATGATCAATGATTATTATGAGATTAATACGACGATGAACACCAGTATCCACAGAATATAATCAAATATTTAGATAAAGAAGAAAGAGACTTGAAACCTTTAGATAGGATCTTGCACATCATGTTTATAATTAATTTAATTAATTTCATAAAGAAAAATAATACCTGGATCTTTGTTATTTTTCTTTGTTGATGATGTTGATCATCCGGAATGACCCTTCCAGATTATCTTGTTGTGCTTGTAAGGATCCAAACTAGAATACCTCTAACGGTGATCCACACGTGCTCCTATGGACTCTGATCGACACTGCTCGTTCTCTAGGTGCTAGCACGGTGAATCGAGTGTCTTGTGTTGGTCGTTCTTGATCGCCTGTTCTTTGGCCTTGAAGAACGTCTCTCATTCTTGAGAGGGGAGAGAAGAGGATTTGAGAGAGAAATTGTTTGGCTCAACAATTCTCAATTCACCAGGTGTGTGGTGTGGTGTATGGAATAACAGGTGTACTTGCCTATTTATATATATGGAACTTCATTTACAATATCTAATTGCATAGTAACATTTAAATACATTCATGAACTTAGAGAAAACCCATACATTTAATAATAATACTGTGTCATTATTTATGGTGCGCCAACTTGTGCAAAACAGAATTATAAATAAAATTCCATGTCACCAGCATTACTTTAATTTGTTCCAACTAGTTAAATAATTATTTACCATCTTTCAAATAATTATTTTACTACCGGACCGACCTTTGTCCGCTCAAACTCCACTTCCATTTATTGAACACTCAAATAAATAAATAAATAATTTATTCTCTTAAATAAATATTTTATTTACAAACTTGTAAATAAATATTTATTAAATTTTCAATAAAATAAATAAATATATTTAATTTAATTTATGAGATCATTTTAACTTGAATAAAATTATTCCACAGTCTTGATAATAATATTTATTTCATTAATTAAATTCAAATAGAATTTAACCTAGACCACCAAAAACACTTAGTGTGTGACCCTCTAGGATTCTTTCTCGTTGGCATTAGGCAGGCTTGCCTAAAGTCCAAGAGCACTGTCTAGAAATGGGTCAAGGCACCCAATTGAAAGAATGTAAAGTCACAAAAATGACATCCACATATGAATTCTCACTTTGTAATATAATCCCTTTATCTCAATATCTCATCAAGTAGGTTTCATGATCATGTCATCAACTTTTATGCTTGATACATCATTCTTTGACTACCTGAAATAAACTCGTCATTACACCATGGCCATGGAATTTTATGTGATGGTTATACTTCAATCAAAGGGAAAATATATCAACTTCCATAAATGGAAGGGAAAAATCCTTCCTCAACTTATCCATTAATAACATGCCACTCGTGACGCACCTTACTTCCCGCCAACTGTCTGCATGATGATTTTCATCAGTAAATAAAAGTGCGTAAGTCATGACACATATTAATGATAATATTAAAGTCTATGGATCATTACACATGATCACAAATAGAAATATCCGATGACACCAAAGCATGGAGAATTCCTACTAGTGGGTTTGTTCTCATAATCTCATATCTTGGAGATTACCAAGTGAGAACTTCATGAGAGGAAGTCTCATATGCTTATGAGTACTCACACCTGATAGTCTATATGCTATGTGTCCCATAATATCATGTCATCCAATCGTAAAACTATATTTAAGAATATTGTTATAGCATTTCAAGGTTCTCATCATAGTGGGGAACTTCCATGACCTTATTAATGCAACAAATACTCTAGGAAATTATTACATCATAATCATTCAGAACAATGAACAATAAGTAATAATACATTAAATATACATGTAATCAAAGTAAAACTAGTTGGTTCTAGGAAACCAAATCTTAAACTATTTGGGACACCATGGCACTTGGGTACCCGAGCAAAAGACTATTTAGTTGCAAGGACAGGTTTGGGCTAGCGCCCGATGTTATGGATTGCCTGGGTTTTGAACGGCTTGTGTGGTGTCTAGATAATGAGACCAGGCAAGCCTTAGTACTGGTTGGAGATGGATTTAGTTTTGTTATTTTTTATGTTTTATTCTTTGATGTGATCCTCCCATGAGGGATTAGTTATAACACGTGTGAAATTACCCATTATTGTAGTATTTTTCTATTGTACTTATTTATTGGAACTTACCATGGATTATATGCAATGGTTATCTGATATTTCTTATATGTTTATTTTTATTTTTCCACTGTTTTATCTCTGATATGTGGGTATAATCTCCCCATTATACCACCTTAGACCCGTGTTTCTAGTAATAAGCCTCTGGCATATGAGGAGGCGCACCCGAGGCCATCTGGCACACCGGCCCAGAGTACTGGTTTAGTGAATCTTAGGATAGAGCATTACAAAGTGGTTTCGAAGACATTTTTCTCCTATCTTACTATTTAGTCAGATATATAGAAGACTATAAGTGAGTTAGAAGTTGTTAATGAGCTTGTTCATAGGAGTGATCAACCCACTCATAGGGGAAAACCCATGTTGATAGGGATGGGACTTGTTGTTCTTGGATTTTTCATGTTACAATTGTATTTGATTTTCACTTACACACTTGCCGTGCGAAATTATTGGATTATGGGATTTTGAATCTTGTCTTGGTATAAAAAGAGGGTGTAGCTTCATTCATGCATCATTTCAGGCACATAGGGATTCACATGACATGCATCATGCTAGGGACATGGGTTTTAGATGTCGATTGCATGCTGCTTGTGATTTTTATTAACTTATGGCTATATTTTCCTGATTATATATGTATTATTTATAAATTCCTAAGTTCTATATTTATCATTAATGTTGGGGTTGGTATTTAAAATTCATGTAGTGTTGTATATGGTGTATTCCATAAATGGCTATGGTGAAATCTTACTTGACCAAGTCCCAGGATGATCTTTTGACATATAGGAAGATATAAATGGATTGATGATGAACTTGATTAAATAAGGTTCCATTAAGAATCCTATAAGGCATTTTTCCCTCATATAATGTGAATAAAACATATTTAATCAAGCCTTGAAACTTTGAATGCTTGTTAGCTGGATAGAATCAAAGTATAACTTTTGGAAAAGTCAAATGAATTATTAAATGATAGTGTTGGTTAAATAGATTTACAATAAACAACCTATAAAGTATATTCCTCTATAACTTGTGAATGAAAACATATTTAAAAAAACCTTGGGATTATGGAAATCTTGATAAATTTGAGTTTTAAAAAAATGTGAACTTGGTTGGGAATGTGAAACTTGTGGCTTATGGTAATGAAAATCTTTGGAATGTGTGAGTTTCTTGGAAAATGATGACCGAGTTAAATAAATTTCCAGTAATCATTCTATAATGTGTATTCCTCTATAGATTATCAATGGAATTATATTTAACTAACCCTGAAATGTGAACCCTATAAAATGATAAATTCTTAACAGGGTAAGTTGTAATGTGATGACTCTTAAGGGGGTGTGGTGACCTAGAGGCTTAATGTTCTTAGCTTGAACCAATGTATGGGTAGTTGGGGTGGTGAGAGAACCCGATTTATATGGAATCCTTGAGCTGTTGTATTCTTGGGTTGTGAATACCTATGATCTTATGGTATACACTAATCAAGAGTTGATAGAGTAGACTTGGTTGGGACCTTTATGTGAGAACCTGTAGTGGGAGTTTGACAAGTTATATGTCAGGTGACCTTGAGATGGGGACAAGTCTTGTCCTGTGATCTATAATTTTGTGAGGTTTGGTTTAGGGGATAGGTGGTAGGTCATAGTAACCCTAGAAAGTAACTCAAGTTCAGTGATTTAGTCCTTGTGACCTTTGATGGTAACCTGTGATGGGGGTTTTACCGATATGTGTATACCGTTAGCGATGCGAGGCATGGGTAGATGCCTTATTTATGTGTTTGGTGAATGTTTGGTGTTGAATAGTGATGAGTTGGTTGCTGTTGATCACCCAAGGTATTAATTCCATGTTTCTAGGATGGTTTTGGTGGGAAAGATTATTTAGATTCTTCATTTTGACAGTTGTGGTTGGGTTCATAGTTGTGACACATGTGAGATGTTAGGCTTATTTTATGAGGGTATCTAGGATTCCTCTAGTTAGTGGAAGAAACATGCCAAGAGTATAGTCTATTGCTTAGTGAAGCACATGATCCTAGGATTAGTTATTATCAACTCATGATATAGTGAGTATCATTCTCTAAAGTGGTAAGAGTGGATATGTGACCTCTGGGTTTCGATGAGATCAGATGGTGTGAGAATGATAACCCATTGTCTAGGTGAAATCGAGGGGATTCTTGGGCCTTGGATCAATGCCTGTGAGGTGAGACTAGGTGTATGAAATAGCCAAAAAGAAATACATTGTATGATTTTAAATGTGAAAGCACCTAGGTTTCTAGTGATTGGAGTCAAAGTTGGGGGTTAGGGTAGGAGCGGTCGAGTGCCTGGCCCTATCGAGATTAGGATGTTCTTCAATAGATTACAAAGAGTAGAGTTAGATTCTTATAGTTTTGTAATGACACCAGGTGTAATTAGTCATGTGATGGAACTTGGAATAAGTGAAGTTCATTTTTAAGGAGGAGTTCTAAGGGTACTCCTAGTTAAAAAAGGGTGAATTATGCATGAGCATGGTCAATTTTTCAGGTGCGCGAGCCCAATTTGGATGCGACACGACTCATGGGATCATTATTTGGGCTATGTAATCAGATGGTGCATGAGTCTTCATCAGTCATGATTCAATGGTTTAAGCCAGTGTGCACTGGTAAGTGTGATTCCCATCATGTTTTGGGTGGGCAAGCGATTATGTGTGAGTCCAGGACCGATGAATTTAAATAGGAATTGTGGGAATAGATGCTCGAGGTTTGGTTGGAAAGGGAACAAACTATGGGTTGAGAGTGGTGATGTTGGTTTTGATCAAGGTTCTATGAGATAGTTGGACCAAGAGATCAGTATTTTTTAGGTAGTGAAGGGATGGTAAGCGTGGATCGAGAGAAGTGACATGCGTGTGGTAAACGCCAGGCCCATCAGGGGGTCAGTACTTTGGGAGAAGTGAAAGGAAAGAAATATTGTGGGGATCCCACCATATATTGTGTAGGGTTTGACCCTTACTTTGAATGAGTCTTGGAAAGCACCAATAATGGCGTTCCATGAGTCGGAGATGGATAGTGTTCGGCGGTTGGAGTAGTGTTTGGGAGTGAGCGAGTTTGGATACATATGACTATTGTGTTCAGTGAAGGAAAAGGTGTGGGATATTAAAATTGGGGTGTTGGAACTAATGGGATGATGAAAAGGGAACTCCCTTATTGGGGAATGTTGTGTTAGTTGTGGGAGTGGGACCCTCATGTTGGAAAAGGTTGTTGGTGTTTGGGATCGGTCCTTAGACAGTCGTGATATCATTGAATGCTGGTGAACATGTGATTTTGATGTTGTCTGGATTCCTTCTTGAATGACAGAGGTTAATATTTTCATAATGTGGGTGGAAATTCGAGTGATCATTCTAGGTTCTAGATGAGATGTCTTGAGAAAATGTGGTTCATGTAGTTTCACTTTGGTACTGGGCTAAGAGCACAATGAATAGTGTGGGTGATCAGTGATTTTGTTGTGGAAACACATCAGGGGTCGGGTTAGACCTCAGTGTGTCAGGATGAGCATGGTTTTCCTCTAGTGAGTAAGGTGTTGTGACCTGGTTACTTAAATTCATGTCAATGGTGGTATCCAAGCATTCTTGAGTTTTGTTCTGCTGGGGTTTTAAATTAGGAAATGACATCGAGAGTTGGGTTTAGACTAAAATGTGAAATCTTGGGTGGTTTTAGGTTGCCTTCAGAGCTAGGAATAAGGACCATAAAGTGAAATGGCACATTGGTGGTAGTCAAAACTTTTTAGGTAGGTTGGTAGGAAGATTTTTTCATTGTGCTATCATGTGAAGTTGGATGTGGTGAGTCTGAAATCACTTCAGGAGAGTTGTTTTGGTTGCAATGGAATTTATTCAAGTTTGGTTCAGGGCTTTCAATGGGATAACTGATGTGTTTAGTTTGTACTTAGATGGAAGATTCATGTCTGTTTTGGCTTCATAAATGGAAAATGAGAGAGGGTACTAGAATTTGATGGAACTATTGTTCTTGTTGAGGTAAATTTTGTTTGGAACCATGTCAAGTGTGTCGGTGGACTGCCGATAATAGGTAAAAGTAGGAAAATTATGACAGAGGAGTGTGATGAGATTCAGAATCGATCTTATGAGCTGATTCTTATGGTGAAAATTACCATAGGTAGGATAATTGGTTGGATTATGACCTGTGGGTAGCTCAGGACAGAAGGGATCAGAAGAGCGTTGTCTTAGTGTTTTGGAATTGAGTGGCAGTAGTGGCTTGTGTTTGGTTAAACCGCGCGCTTTGTTTTGGAGCGACAATTAGGAATCATTTTAAATGTTCAGAAATGGAATGGATCTATTAACCTGGAGTTGAAAACTAGGATAGGCCAGGGAACTCTGTGGGATGACCACCAAGACTTCTCGAGGACAAAAAGTGCTATAGTGGGGAGTTTGTAAGGCCCTGGTGTATGGACTAGTCATGGATCTTAGTGAGAATTTTTTCTTTTTTGATTAATAGAGGGGTTTAATTTTTTTTCGGTGTTCAGAATCAAATTTCATGGGTTAAAACCCCTCAAAAGAGTCATTTTGGATTTGGAATAGGGGTTCAAAGTGGTCGTGGAGGTGTTCAGAGGGCTCAGGAGGATCCAAGTCCTGCAATAAGGCTGCTGTAGTGCCACCAACTAGATAGTGATGTTTATAGTAACCCAATAAGGGCTTCTGAACACATCAACTAGCCAATGGGGGGCCAACGTCTATCCAATGTCCCCTAGGTTATTTTTAATGACTGGTAGCCCCGTCAATTTACTTGGGGACACCCCTATTCCTCTAATGAAGATTTTTAGCCCCCAAAAGGCCAATAGGCCTCTCCCATGGTGCTTCCTTCCCTCTCATATCCTCTATAGTGGTTCTCCACCATCTAGTGTCTGTTCCAGCTTCCTCCAAGTTCAATAAAATGCTTATGGTAAATCTATGTGACCTATTACACATTTTAGTTTTTTTATTGTCTATTTATATCCTATTATTTATGTCTAATATTCCATATTTTCAAGGAATATGCATGATTTTTCAATTTCACAAGATTTAGTTTGAACCGATATACTATAGTGGATGAGTGAGCTTCTCTAGGCATGAGGTAGGTGGTACCTTAAATTCAACCCATAGTCTCACCATTTTTTGAGGGTGTGCATAGTGCGGTCAAATCAGTTATGTCTTTCTTGGCCTTATTTTAATTAATTTTATTTAAATTGTTTCTAACTTAGTTAATTCCCATTACCACATACTGTTAAATTTAGTATTAATTATTTCTAGTGGAGTTCTTAGTAATGGGTGTGACCTTGGTTTTGGCTAATTTATAGGGTATGTTGATTTTTGATGGTAAGTAAAATGTATTAAGGGGAAAATTATATTTGAATTATTTCAAAGGGAATTGTGGATTAATTTGATAGTTATGAAATTTAATTTTACAACCATCAATATTATAAGGAAAATTTAAAACATATATGGATAGACATGTTGTAAAATGAATGGGACCTTCTTATGAAATGTGAAATGGGTTTTCAAAATGTTATGGCCTTTAGTAGTGAGCATGTAATTGTTTAAAAAGGGAAGGTGATAAATTAATTATGAAATAAATTGGGGTTTATTAAATGGTTTGTTTTATTTATTGGTAATTAATATAATGTTCTATGAAGAGGACCTTGGGAATTTGTTTAGAGTTGATGTTTCCCTTATTGTAATGGGATTTATAGATATAAAGAATTGGTAAATGTATATATTTTGATATGATGATGGGTTGGAATTCCTTAGGATGATTAGCTGGAGTTTTTATAGATTTGAAATGTGTGGGATACTGTGAGAGGGAATTAGATTCCATTAGGAGACTCATATAAATTCCATGGTATGATGTCACCCTTGGATTCATAGAGTCCCAATACTATGGAATTCCTTGAGTGAGCCATTGTATTTTTCTAGATTTATTATCACAAATTAATTAGGGTGGATCCACCTTAGATTCATGTAATATATATATTATTGAATTCCATAGATTAATGTCATGAATTCTTGTGAGGTACCTTGGTGAATACCACAGGATGAGCTCCATAGATTTGACCTAGTTATATTGTGTGGAATACCTCAGGTGTAAGTTAGGGATTCCCATTTGGCCGTGCTTATGAATTTCAAGGTCATTTCCTTGAGTTCAGACTAGTATTTAAAATTAGTGAAATATAGAAACCCAAACCTTTTATAATTATTATTACATTAATTTAATTTTAATTAACCTTCAAATACAAACTAAGGATCTAAAATCCTAGTGTCTTTGGAATAATAGGTACATAATTAGAAAACATGTAAATGGAATAAAAAATATTTTTATTAATCAACACAATGAGTTCCTAACTACCTTTGAGATCATAAAACTACATAGGATAACCTGGAAAATACATAGATAAAAATGGATGAGATAAAAATCCCAATAAGGGAATAAACATGGAAAATAATCACAACACATGAGTGAGAAGGCATAACATTATAACATAAAAGGCATGGCTCATGAATAAACATACAGAGGCATAACATATAGAACATGGAAACATATGATCATGGTGATATAGGAATGTGTTATAAACATATATCATGACATAAATATGAGTCAAGGATAACCTCTAAGACGATATCACTTGGTGGACAGAGTCCCATAATGGATTAGGTTTAATGTTGAATCCTATACATAAGATCTCATGAGACAAAACATTACCCAATTCATTAGAGTGCTATATGATCACACACATCATAAAATGTACATGAATATGTGTTCCACATAAGGAAATAAAACATAAGTAATAAACATAAGGGTTACCCATGGAAAAAAATGAGTTTCGTAATAATGTTAGAAGGCATAACCAAAGGGTGTATCATAATGGTATCCAGGAAAGAAGGGATTAAATAATTCTTGGACAATAATAAAGTAAATAATAATAATAGATAATGAATGATTATTTCCAACTAAAGTTAAAACATTAAAAATAGCGTTTAGGTAACTTTAGAAATATGCCACTTTAGTGCGGTTTAAGGGAAAATATTAAAGAGTACTTAAAGAGAAAAAAGGCATAATTATTTCCATAAAACCAAAAATGAACTAAAATAGTTTTTAATGATAAAATGAGTTAATTTATAAAATATGGATGGACTAAAACATTTTATGGAGTGTACTTGAAAATGGGTAAGAAAAAGAGAAGTTCCCTTTAATCGGGTTTGCTTATCGAGATGAATTGAGAAGGGAACCTTTTTAAAATATGTATTTATCGTCAATGAAAGATAAATAGAGAAAGATATATATGTTTGGGAAATATATAAAAAATTATAGAATTATATAATAAGAATAAAGAGATAAATTTAGGCAAAGAGAGGTAAAATGTTACCCAAAATAAATACATAGGTTTAGAGAGATCCCCTACCTTGTGTCTGAATGCATTCTACACTTGCACTTAATGTTTTCTTGAATATCACCTCCTTGAAGGACCCATTAAAGAACTTGGAATTGGTATTTTTGTGATACCAAAATCACTTGGACATGGGAAGAGTGGGGATTATAGGGTTTGTAAAGGATTTGGTAAGCTTCAAGGCTTAGAAGGTGTGAGGAGAAGGGGTGGTGAGGGGAGGTGAGGAGAGGGTTATTTTTGATTATTATATTCCTTGATTTATTATTTTGGATCAATACTATAAATAGTATTTATTATTATGAATATATACAGTAAATGGTGCATGGGAGTTCAAACTAATGGGTTCTTACATCTTTTATGACTCAAAAATTCATGTATTTGTCTTATAATGTTAAATACTGAAAATTACTGTATTTCACTCTTCACCCAAAATTCAACTATTTTATAAAAATATAAAAAATTCACTCTAAACATTTTTCAATGTGTATATTTCATAAATTTTATCCATTTTATGATAATAATTTTATAAATATGATAAATTTAATTTTTAAATAAAATCACCATTTATTCAAAAAATATCGATTTTAATATTATAATTGATTTTATGACCCTTTGAAAAATTACTTATGGTCTCATAAAATTATTATATAATTATAATAAAACATAATATTAATTTATGAATCCATTTTATGAAAATAAATTTTTCTTTAAATCATTATATTCATTATAAAATTGAAAATAAAATAATTACGTTTTACAAAAATATTAACACTTAATTTATCATTTTTAAAACATTTAATTACTTGTACCATGATATAAATATATAATAATTTAATTTTATAAGATAAATAAATATTATTTTACATTTCCATAGGCAGGGTTACTATTCTAATAGTCAGATTACTATTCTAATGGTCAGATTTATAACGATCATATGTGTTCCATACTTTCTATAAACACCTCTTATTCCATTCATTCATTATCCACTTCTATTTTCTATCAATTTTATATATACATTAATCTTAAATATGCATATTTTATTATTAAAATTATTTTTTATTTATAAAAATTTGTTCATGAGTGTGTTCATTCAGATGGATCGATCAGATCCAAATTATCCTATTCCTATTCTCTTATTTTCTATTTACTATCCCACTATAATATTGGGAATTCTTATTGGTTTATTTTTTGAATAATGTATCATTTATTAGAATAATGTTTTGTTGTTTTCTACATGACATAATTATTAGAAGAAAAAACCCATTGATAAAATTTTGGGTCGTTACATTCTCCCCCCTTTGTGAAATTTCATCCTTGAAATTTCATTTTACATACTAAGGTGAAAATAGGTGAGTGTACTTCTCCTTCATCACTTCATCTAGTTCCTATGTTATCTATTAGTATTTATGGTTTTTCCATAGTACTTTAACCTAGAGAGTGGTCTAGTTGTGTTTAACTTTATCTCTATGATCCAAGATATTCATTGGATTCTTCTCATAAGAGATATCATTTTCTAGCTGAACCACCTATAAATTCAGTATATGTGAGGGATCTAGTATGTATTTCCTCAAGAGGTATATGTGGTATACATCATGTACTTTAGACATGGTTGGTGGAATTTCTAGTCGATAGGCCACAAATCCGATGCGATCATGAATATCAAAGGGGACTATATACCTGGGACTTATCTTTCCCTTCTTACTAAATCTCATGACTCTCTTCTATGGAGATATGTGGTTGAATAAATTATCTTCAATCTCAAACTCTAGGTCCCATTGATGTTTGTATGTATAGATCTTCTGTTGACTTTGGGAAGCCCTTATGTACTACTGAATGGTCTTCACCTTTTCTAGAATTTCCTCAACCATTTCAGGTCCCAGAAGCTTATGTTCACCAACTTCATCCTAGCATGTAGGTGTTATAAATCTTTTCCCATAAAGGGATTCATATGGATCCATTTGGATGCTTGAGTGGAAACTATTATTGTAAGAGAATTTTACCAGAGAAAGATGTTGGTCCCATCCTCCTTTGAATTCCATCGAGCATGTTCTCAACATATCTTCCAATGTATGAATAGTCCACTCAAAACCATCAGTATGGGGGACATAAGACGTACCTAAGTTCAACTCAGTGTTTAGGGAATATTGGATACTTTTCTAGAACTTCGAGGTAAATCTTGGATCTTGATATGATAAAATTGATAATGGTAATCCATGTAACCTCACCACTTATATGATGTATATCCATTCAAGTTCATTGAGTGATAAGTCCTCTCAAATTTCAATAAAGCAAGAAGTATTTATAAGATAATCCATAAAAACCTATATAACATTATTTCTTATGGATTACTTCATAATTATAGTGACAAAGTCCATGGTTATTTTTCTCATTTCCATTTAGGTATGGGTAATGGTTATATTATCCACTTAAACTTATTCCTTTACGCCTTTAATTTATGCCATACCAGGAACATTGATGCATATTCAATGATCTACTTCTTTATATTTTCCCACCAACAATGCTCTCAAAATATCTTGATACATCTTTGTGCTCCTTGGGTGGACAGAGAAGGTCGATCTATGTGCATCATTCAAAAACATCCCTATTTATATCAGGATTTGATGGTACACATAGTCATAACCTAAATCTTATGAATCCTTCCTCATAAGTTTTGAACTATAAGGATTTCCCATGTTTGATATCACTCACCTTCTTTTGAATTTTCATATCATCTATTTTAGCATAATTTATATTCTCTAAAATAGATGGTTGAGTAATCATTTGAGAAAGGAATGATGATGTTACTTCCTTTATGATTCCCATGTCTATAATTTTCAAGTCTAAGAAGATTGGATCCTTCTCAATAACCATCATTGATAAAGTTACATGATCCTTTATATATAGATCATTTTCCACTTTATTTTCTTTATCAGGATAGTATTGGATTGAGCGGACATAATCCTTGATGAGCTCTAACTATCTTCACTGGAACATATTAATATGCCTATTTGTGAATATATATTTAAGTCTCTTGTGATTAGTATATATCTCAAATTTCTCCCCATAGAGATAATGCCTCTAGATTTTCAATGCAAAGATCACAATTGATAACTCTAGATCATGAGTGGGATAGTTTTTCTCATGAAATTTCATCCACCTTGAGGCGTAGGCTATCACTTTAACATTTTTCATCAGTACAAAACCTAAGACCTTATTTAATGCATCATTTTATACTATAAAGAGTTCCCCACTTCTGGTTAGTGTTAGTACGGGTGCAATGATAAGCCTATTTTTCAATTCTTTGAAGTAGCCTTCACATTCACTATTAAAAACAAACTTTACTCCCTTCTGAGTGATCTTGGTTAATAGGTTTGAAAATCATGAGAAGTTCCCAAATTTGTTTTGGTAATACCCAGCTAGACCAAAGAAACTTTGGCTCTCCATTACAGATGCTGTTCTATGACACTTCTCGATTTCCTTTGTCTTATAAGGGTCCGAAAATATAGATTTTATGGTGATAACATTTCCCAAGAAAGATACTTCATCCAGAACTCACATTTACTATAATTTTCATATAGTTTCTCCCCTCACAAAGTCTTTATCCCAATATTCAAATTCTCCTCTTTTCTCTTGGAGTATATTGGAATATCATCTATAATGACTACCATAATTTTTTTGAGGTAATATCTAAATAATATATTCATTAAGTTCATGAAAATTTATAGTACATTAGTGAGTCTGAAGGGAATTACTATAAACTCATAGTTTACATACCTCATTCAAAAGTTAGTCTTGGGAATACCTTCCTTCTTCACCTTTAATTGGAGATATCCTAATCAAAGGTCTACCTTAGAGAAATACTTGGCCCCAAATAGTTGATCAAACAAGTCATATTTCCCTTGTAAGTGATACTTGTTCATTATCATAATTTTGTTGAGCTCATGATAATCAATGTAGAGGTGCATTAATCCATCCTTCTTATTGATGAAGAGGATCAGTGCACCCCATGATGAAGCACTTAGGCATATAAAACCCTTGTCCAGATTATCTTTTAACTACTTCTTCTATTATTCCAACTCAATGGTGGCTATTATATAAGGATTAATTTATATGAGAATAGATAAAGGTATAAGTTTAATAGATAACTCAACCTCTTGGTCAGGAGGAATACCGGGCAGTTCTTTAGGGAACACATCAATGTAGTACCTCATAATGGGCATGTATTAAAGCATGATCCTATCCTTTATATCAATCATTTGAGCTAGATATTATTGATCATAAGGAAATAGTATCCATGATTAATAAGGAGATCCCAAATAATATTCATCCTCCTCTATAAATTTTTATAGAATTGGAGGATGCCTTGGGATGTGAAGAGTGATATCCCTCTCCTGATATCTAATGTTGTATTTATATAAATGTAGATAATCTAGGACCAAAATAACATCAAACTCTACCAAAGTAAGTAAGAAGATATTTTCTGGTAGGTTTAGTAAAAAAAAATTGACTAGGGAGGAGTTATATACTTTAGATGCAATAATTTCCCCATTCTCTGTTCTCAAGGATAACTCAACCTCTATATTTTGAGGCGGTGTTTAAATAGTTCTACTAAACTTGAAAGATACAAAATAATGTATAGAACCAGAATAAAAAAGTAATTTTTTTTATTCTTGAATGAATATCTGGCGTAACCCTTGGTTTAGGGCATTAGATTTCATAATTTCTATGTTACTTACAGATGAAACAATGTACTTTAGGATGACTGTTGATCTAAACATTCATTTGTTCAAACTTATTAGTGGGATTCTTCATATCCCTTCGAAAATGATTAGCCTGATGCCCCTATTTTCCACATTTGAAGCATCTCCCAGCCCCCTTTATATAGTTCCTAGGATGTTTTTCCCACACTTTTAACATGTGAGATTATTGTTTTTCTTTCCTCCATGGGATTTATCTTTTGATACTCCCATATTAAACTCTATTTTCCTCTTTTCATCTCAGAGCCCATGAGACCACTGAGAGTCTTTAATATCCATCTCAACCTTATGTGAACAATAATAAATATCCTCATAGCTATGAAAATCTTGAATCACCAAGAATTTTCATAGAATCAACTCTAATACACTAAATAAATGATCCACATTACTTTTAGTGTTCATGAAAAATCTAGAGGCGTATTATGAAATCCTTTTGAAGTTTTCCTCATACGCCCTGATAGAATCATCTTCCTTTTACTTTAGTTTATGGAACTCCCTCTCCATCTTAAGACATAGAGTTCAGGGAAAATATTTATTAAAAAATATTTTCTTGAATCCTTCCCATTCAATGGAATCAATTTCATTTTTAGACTTCGTGTTGTTGATCAATGTACACCATTGATTAGATTTACCATTAAAATTATAGATCATCAATATGACTTTCTCTTCTTCTGAGAAACAAAGGACAGAGAATATATTCTCAATGTAGTTAATCCATTGTTCCATGATGAGTGGATCAGAAGATCCACCAAAGGTAGGAGACCTTTGTTTTATAAAGGACTCGACCACAACATGATCTTTTTAGGATAAAGAGGGAATTCCACAATATTAAAGTTATTATTCATAACTTAATCCAGTTGATCCAATACTTTCATGAAGTTATGATCTCTCATTCCCATCAGGTTTGGAATCTCATTAGGAAAATATTCACATTCACTATCACATTTATTATTGACACAAGTTCTCTTATTTCCCACCATTAACTAAACAAATAAAAATAGAATTAGGGGGATTTAATACTTAGCTAATGAGCATATAAAAAGGAAACTATAGACATATAAGGATAAACTTATAAATGAAAATTATAAACTAACTTATGATTCCCTAGGTTTCAATCTAGTTTATCTATGATGATAAAATTATCCTTAGGGTTCTTAAATTTTTTTTTCTTTTCCTAATCCCCCAAAATAACTAGAATTCCATATGATACCAACTATAGTTAACCAAGAATTTTAAACATATTATTACATTAATTTAATCACAATTAACCTTTAAATAAAAACCAAGAATTGAAAATCCTAGTGTATTTAGAATACTAGGTACATAATTAGAAAACATGTAACTAGAATAAAATATAGTTTTATCAATATCCATAATGAGATCCTAACTCTCTTTGAGCTCCTAAAACTATATAGAAAAACCTAGGGAATACATAGACAAAAGGGATGAGCTCAAAATTCTAGAAAGGGAATAAACCCATCAAATAACCATAGCACATGATTCAGAAGGCATAGCATGATAACATATAGGTAATGGATAATGAATAAACATATAGAGGCATAACATATAGAACATGGAATCATATGTTCAAGGAAATATAGGAATGTGGTAGCAATATATATCATGACATAAACATGAGTCAAGGATAACTTCCAAGATGATATCACATGGTGGACAAATTCCCATAATGGATTAGGTTTATTCCCTAATCCCATACATAACATCTCATGATATAAAACATTACCCAATGCATTGAAGACCTATCTAGGAACACCCATCATAACAAGTACATGCATATGTTTTCCACATAAATAAATCAAAAATAAGGAATAAACATAAGGGTTACCTGTAGAAAGAAATGAGTTTCGTAATCATGTCATAAGGCATAACCAAAGGGTGTATCATAATGGTATCCATGAAAGAAGGGATTAAATAATTCTTGGACAATAATAAAGTAAAAATAAGAATATATCATGAATAATGATTTCCAAATGATGTTAAAACATGAAAAAGAGTATTTAGGTAACTTTATAAATGTTCCACTTTAGTGTGGTTTAAGGGAAAATATTAAAGAGTCCTTAAAGAGGATAAAAGAATAATTATTTACATAAAACAAAAAATTAACTAAAAAAATTCTTCATGATAAAATGAGTGATTTTAGAAAATATGGGTGGATTAAAACATTTTATATAGTTTACTTGAAAATGGGTAAGAAACAAATAAGTTCCCTTTGATTGGGTTTTCTTATCAAGATGAATTGAGAAGGGAACCTTTTTAAAACATGTATTTCCCATCAAATAAAGATGAATTGAGATAGATTATATATATTTGGGACATATATATAGAATATGGGAGAAGTATATAAGAATAATGAAGATATAAATTAAGTAAAATAGAGGTAAAGTGCCACCCAAAGGAAATAAGGAGGCTCGAAGAGATCCCTTACCTTATGTCTAAATGCATTCTGAACTTTCATTTAATGTCCTCTTGAATATCACCTACTTGAAGGAACCATTAAAGAACATGGAATTGGTCTTTTGATGAGACCAACAACACTTGGACATGGAGATATTGGGGAGGAGAGGGTTTGGTAGGTATTTGGAAAGCTTCAATGGTTAGGGTCACGAACCAAACCGGAGTACTAGCCAACCCGATGTCCGACACGGTCTGAGACAAGGCCCAAAGGGTGTTCCCGATCTCCAAAGGTTGAAAACTGGTTCCAGGCATCAAATAAATCACTATAGGAATGATTGTTCCCAATATACGAGGATCAAATAAATAAACAAAACAAACTGAGCACACATCAAAAACCAACAACTGATCATAAATGAATACACTAATTGATCCATATACAAATACAACTAAACCAGATGAAACTAAAAAACTAAAGGATATAAAAAACTACAATTAGAAAGAAAAAAACTCGATCTACATGTGAACTCAATGTCACCACCATCCACATGATTGAACCGCTCCAAGAGCCAACCCAAACTAGAAGACTTGAACAAGAAGATGAACCTGAATGGTACAAGTAGGGTGTGAGCTTCACAGCTCAATAGGAAACCACCAAAGAATCCATATGTTTACTTTCCTAAAAATATTACATTAACACTAATTTTAAATACAAATATAAAAATAGATTTTTCTCATTTTAATTAATGAACACATATTTTCCTTTTTAAAACACTACACACCACACCACTATTTTTCAAAGAGGATTTACCATTTTAAAATCAAAAACCAAACCAAGCAAATACCAAAATATTCTAAAAATAAAAAATTAGTATAAATAGAAAACAAAGTGCAGAATAATTAGAATAATAAAATACATATAGTACTTAATGGAATTTCCTAAAAATCCCTAGAGCAATCCCTGAATGTACTCGAGTCGGACTCACTTACCGACATATGGTGCAACACCATAGTCAATAACCAACTGGATGCTTTAAACCAGACTAACTAGTGGAACAACTCACTTGGCCTTTAAGACATCCAAGGGGTACCAACCAGTCTAATTAGTGTTGATAATAATCCATAACTTGACCCTATAAAAGATTCATAGGAAACCCATTGTAATAGTATACTATGTAAGTAGGAGGCCCTCGCATACATGACTCACCTTACCTGCCACCACTGCACTTGCCTACCAGAAAACACTGAAACCACCTATATGATAAACCAAAAGGAGAAAATCCTTAATAGGGGTTCCCAACATATAATAAACTGATCACAAGTTCCAACTAGGCTATCACATCCCATAAGATTTCAATCCGTTTCACAAAACACCTTAAGTTAACAACCAGACATTCACATTTGAAAAACCACATTCATTTACCAACATTACAAAGTTCCAACTAGGACTTACATCATGAACATTTCAAATAAACTTTCAAAACATTTTCCATACATTTTTAAAATCAATATAAACAACCACTTTCAAGAGCACAATGCCAAACATGACTTTATACCAAATCCAACTTCATTTCCAAACTTATTTCAAGACAATGATGAAAACACACAACACACTTAAAGATTAAAAATAGGATTCCATATCATTTAGAAACCAACCATTTTTTTATAAAATAAACAATGGACCATAATATTAAACATAAAAATTGAAAATACACTTGAGTCATTTGGAAACAAAGGGATTTTAGTTAAGCATCAAGAGTTTAAAAGATACACACAAGTGTGATGAAAACTGGGTTTTATGTTAAACATGAACATAATCATTTATGTGCCCATCCATGGGTTCACTCCAGGCACACATGGTTATTCCCACATCCGATGGCATACCACAAGTATTCTTTCACCTAACCATTTACAAAGAATCATCACATGTTTTCCAATTAACACAACAAACCACATTACAAAATTCACCACATTCTATATATCAATCCCAAATCACAATAAAATCAATTTAATAAAACATATATAAGGTAAAATACCACTCAAATCAATAAATTTTACTCTAAAAGCCCAATTGAAATTTTATCAAACACATTAGGTGCGCATATAGATAGGAATATTTAAAGAATCACTTTGAAAACCATTTTTAAAAAATTCTACCAACACCAAAACACCACAATAAACTAAAAAAATAAATCAAAAGCATATGAATACTATTTATAAATTTATTTAAATCACTCAAGAATCAATGTAATGCACCAGAAAAAAAAATTATGAAGTCACCTACCTCAATGGTGTGTGAATATGATGAAACTCTCAGAGAAGGAAGAATACACCCTAAAGATCAATACGAAAACCCTAACCATCAAGAAAATAAAACTACACATCAACCCTAACATATAGGGTTCATCTAAGAGAGGTATTACCAAATAATAACCAACTAATAGAGAGAGGAGAAGAGGAGTTGGGGAAAAAGTGTCCAAAACCCCTAAAAACTCACCTTATATCTTTGGAGGAGCACCCATGGAGGAGGAGGAACCATGGAGAGGGGGGTTTTGGGACCCCTTGATGCGCTAAAATAAACCCAAAGGGAGGAGACTCAATTTAGGGATAAAAAGGGATGAGGTTAGATTAAGGATTTTAACATTTTAAAAATCTGGGCATCTCACACGTTTTGACTGCATGATTTTCCAAATTGTGCACCAACCATGCGATAGCTACTGCCTAAGAAGGAATCGAAAACATGGACAACCCAAATGGTTTGACTTAATATGCACAAACTATGTGGCATATTCTGTCCCAAATCCCACACCTACTACATAGTTACCTAGGCTAGGCTGCATGGTTTCCTCTAACCAAGCACTCCCATTCATAGGCCAAAATTTCACTAGAAACTCAAAAAAATAAAAATTTTAATTCGGAAACTCAATCCGAACTTCAACCATAAAATCCAAAGACAAGAAAAGAATAAAATAATAGAATATCTAAGGTTGGTATGTGACAATTCTCCCCACTATATACACTTTATACCCCTAGAAAGTCACCTAACTGAAAGTAATCCAAAATTTAATCCATGCCCGATCAAAATCCAAAGAAAACACAAACCTCAGGGTGAATTTTCACTCTACAAGTCACACCCGACCAACCAAGAAGAAACAAAAACACAAGAATGAGGGGAGAACATGAGAGTGTTCTCCCCACCACAAGAACTCAACTCGAACAGGAGCTTCAAAACCCAATAAAACCACTACAAAGAAACCCAAAAAACTAGGACCCTAAGAACTTATGAAACTTTTCCACACTAACTGAGAAACACCCTCACCATGACTGGGAATGAGGGAACTCCCCACAAGAACAAAAAATATCCCATGAAAACCAAGTATCCCCAGAACAAGGAAGTCCCACAAAAGGAACTTGATCCAAATAGTGAACTAAAACCACAACCCATCCATTCTACAAAACTCGAGAATCTCCAAAGCAATAATAACTGAAAGATAAAACCATGATAGGACCACAAAAGGATAAGTAGATTCATATAAGAACAAACAATTCAAAGATCCACATTAAAATAAACACAACTACTCAAGTTATTATAGAACAAGTCCATCACACTTTTAAAATGAAATTATGAACTTAAAACAATAGTAAAAACTATAGTAAGGAAACCTTAAAATTCTCCACCCCAACACAGGAGATAAAAACTAAACCCAGGTTCCCCAAACCCCAGTGATTCCTGAATACATAAGAGCTTAACTCTAGGGCTTATGGATAGAGCCTTGATGGTTTAACCATCTATTTACTTGTATATAGAAGCTGAAATACTTCAATAAAAACTCCCTCTTCAAGAAACGCTTCCTAAAAAACTTCTGAAGATGACCCAGGCAGTCGCAATGATGGAATATCTTTGAAGGATTGTGATAAGATGACTTCGAATACCCGAACTGTCCACACTGGTGGAACACAAGAGAACAGTCTAATGAACTAAAGATCAGACCCAATGAAGGATAATCTTCAGAAAAAGTTTCCTCTAGCACACCCTTCTTGCCAGATGAGGAACCCTCATGAGAAACAAGAGACACCAGATTTCCAATTGCATGTGCTTTAGAAACCAAATCAGCTAAAAATGCATCATCCACTAACTTCTCAAAACGAAGATCGTTAGAGGAGAGGACTCTCTCCTTGATATCAGGATAAATAACCCCAATAAAAATAGAAACCTTCATCAAATCCCACGAAACCACTTATGGAGAAAATGAGACAAGATCCTTGAAGTAGTCAATATAGGCCTTCATCGTCCACTAGCCTTTCTGAGCATTCATGAGATCTTCCTTTTTCTTAATATTCAACTCCTTAGGTATAAACCATCAGATGAAAATAGACTTAAACACATCCAACGTCATGTACAATTTCATTGATGGTGGGGAAAAAATATCCCATTCATCTAAATATGGACCCTCAAATAAACTCAGAATATCATGAACCCTAACATCTTTAGGAGTTCCCAACAATTTGAAGACACTCTAAACTTCCTAAAGACACTCCACTACCTCTAACAGACCTCAATCACCATGAAGGATAAGCAAAAACTGAGGAGAACCAGGAATTGGGAATGAATCATTAGAAATTTTTGGGACCTTTTTTGGTGTTATATTCTGAACAACATCAAAACACAAAGCCAAAAATCAACATCCCACCAAATCGTAACCAAAAGAGCATATAAGGCCAAACAATCAGATCAAGGGCCAATCACATACATGCACAAACAAAAATAATCTTTTCAAAAATCCCATTTTCATTTTAATTTCAAAACCAACTTCTTCCAAGGACACTATCTAAACAAAAATCCACTTTTCACAAAACTAAACCCACATTCTAAAACAAAATCCAATTTAGGAAAACCAAGTTGTACCATTTATCTCAAATAGTCACCCCTGACAGCCTATGAACCATCACATATGTGCCCATCCATTTCCATCCACACATTCCAACACACACTTTTCACACATACCCACACACATGTGAACTTTCATAAGGAGTAACAAGGCTCACACTTACCATTTCATTATCAGAACCCAAATGTTTACCAAATTTTCAATCCAAAACATTTTCCTTTAAAACCCATTTTTCCAATCTGAAACCATTTCAAAGAAATCATTACCATTTAAAAAAGGGTTTTTCATTTCAAAATCTAACTTACACCCACTAAAACCAAAGTAGAACACAACTCACACTAGATGAAACCAACTAAATGAACAAATCACATCAAGCACCTGAGATGAGGAACTAGTGTTCATGCATTACCTAGTGACATAGTAGTGGGCCATTCCCCAAGTAAGCATCAAAACTAATAGGACCTTGAATCATTCACTTGGAATCAACATGGGTCAATAATCCATGCGAGGTCACAAAATGACACCAGCTTGCCTCCATTATCATTACTTAATCCAAAACAAACCAAGAAAAGACAAGGACTCAATTCTCAAACCACCCATGGAAACTCAGGTTTCGTCATGAGTGGTGGTGATCATGAACCAACCCATAACCTATATCCTGAGCTCCAATAGTCCTAATCTCCAATCTACCTGAAAAACCAAATAAAAAAGAGCCTAACTCTGTTACCATTTTTGTTTCATGAACTAGACTAGAGTTCCATCCAACCTAACATCCGACCCGGTTTGAGACAAGGCCCGAAGGGCATTCTTGATCCCCATGGGATGGAAACTAGTGTCGGAAATCAAAGAAATCACAATGGGAATTCTTTTTTCCCAATAGATGAAGATCAAATAAATAAACTAAAAAAACTAAGTACACAACAAAAACCAACAAGTGATCATAAATGAATACACTAACTGATCCAGATACAAATACAACCGAACAAGATAAAACTAAAATAACTAAAGGATATAAATAAAAAATACAAACAAAATGAAAAAAACTTGATCTCCATGTTACCTCAATGTCAAAATTTTACACAAGACTAAACAATTCCAAGAAACAACACAAAATATAATACCTAAAAAAGAAGCTGAACCTGTAAAATAGATTAGGTTTACTGACACTGAATAGTATAAGTAGGGGTTGAGCTTCACAAATTAGTAGGAAACCACAAAATAATCCATATATTTCCTTTACTAAAAATATTCCATTAACACTATTTTGAAATAAATATATAAAAATAGGTTTTTTCACATTTTAATTAATGAACACATCTTTTCCTTTTTAAAACACTACACACCACATCACTATTTTTTTAAAAAGGATTTACCATTTTAAAATCAAAACCCTAACCAAGGCAATACCAAGCTATGCTGAAAATGAACAAGCACTATAAATGGAAAACCAAGTGAAGCAGAATATGAAAAAGAAAATATAGATAGTAACCATGGTCATTTCCTAAACATACTTAGAGTGATCCTTGGATGTACTCGAGTCAGACCCACCTGTCGGTGTATGGTGCAACTCCATAGTCAATAACCAACCGGATGATCTAAACTAGCCTCACTAGTGGAAAAAACCACTTGGACTCTAAGAAATCCAAGGGGTACCAAACCATCTAATTAGGGTTGATAATAAATCATCACTCAACCCTCTAAAATATGCCCAAGAAACTCATGGTAAAAGTATACTGTGTAAGTAGGAGGCCCTTGCATGCATGACTTACCTTAACTGCTGCCACCGTACTTTCCTACCCCAAAAAATGACACCACCTATACGATAACCCACAAGGGGAAAATACTTAATAGGGGTTCCCATCATATAAAAAACTGACCACAAGTGCCAACTGGGCTGTCACATCACATAAGTTTTCAAACTATTTCACAAAACACATTATGTTTCCAACTGGGTGTTCACATTTGAAAAACCACATTCATTTACCAACATTAAAAAGTGCCAACCAGGCCTTACATCATGTCTATTTAAAATAAAATTTCAAAACATTTCTAAAACATTTTCAAAATCAATACAAAAAACCACTTTCAAGAGCGTAATGCCAACCAAGCCTTTATACCAAATCTGACTTCATTTCCAACCTTATTTAAAGACCAAGATGAAAACACACAATGCACTTAAAGATTCCAAACAAGATTCCATATCATTTATAAACCAACCATATTTTATAAAATACAAAATATTCCATAATATTAAACATAACATTTAAAAACACACTTGAGTCATTTGGAAACAAAGGGAGTTTAGTTAAACACCAAAAGTTTAAAAGAGACACACAAGTGTGTTGAAAATTGGGGTTTATGTTAAAAACAAGCATCATCATTTGTGTTCCCATCCATGTGTGCACTCTGGGAACACATGGATCTGCCCATATCCAATGTCATACCAGAAGTTGTTTTTCCCCAAAAAATTTACAAAGAAACATCCCATGTTTTCCAATTAACACAACAAACCAAAGTATATAAATCACCACATTCCACATATCAAGACCAAATCAATTTAATAAATCACATATAATGGAAAATACCACTCAAATCAATAAATTTTACTCTAAAATCCCAATTTACATTTTATCAAACACATTAGGTGTGCATATACATAGGCATATTTAAATAATCACTTCGAAAACCATTTTTAAAAAATTCTACCAACACCAAAACACCACAATCAACTAAAAAAATGCATCAAAAGCATGAAAATAATATTTATAAATTTATTTAAAGCACTAAATCATCAATGGAATTCATCTTAAAGGAAAAGTATGGAGACACCTACCTAAACATTGTGCGAATGCGATGCAACTCTTAGAGATGAAAGAATACACCCTGAAGATCAATTCGCACACCATAACCATCAAGAAAATAGAACTACACATCAACCATAACATATAGGGTTTGAACAAGAGAGGGAATACCAAAGAAAAACCAAGTAATAAAGATAGTAGAAGAGGAAGAGGGGAAAATGAGTCAAAAAACCCTAAAAACTCACCTTAGATCTTTGGAGGAGCACCCATGAAGGAGGAGGAACCAAGGAGAGGGGGGTTTTGGGACCCATTCATGCGCCAAAATTGACCAAGAGGGATGTGGATCAATTTAGAGATAAAAATGAGGAGGTTAGATTATGGATTTAACATTTTAAAAATTTTGGCAACTCGCACGGTTTGACCGCATAGTTTACCAAACCGTGCACCAACCGTGTGATAGTTACTGCCTAAGAAGGAATCAACTACATTACCAACTGTTTGAATTACCATGCACAAACCATTCTGTATCTTCTATATCAAATCCCACACCTATTTCATGGTTACTTGTGCTAGGCTGTATAGTTTCCACTAACCGTGCGCTGCCCGTACATAGGCCAAAATTTCACCCAAAACTCAAAAACTCAAATGTTTAAGCCAGAAACTCAATCCAAACCTCAAAAAAACATCAAAATACAAGAAAAGAATAAAATATTAAAATATATTAGGTTAGGGTGTGATAGTTAGAATGTGTGAGGAGAATGGGTGGTGATGAGTGGTATTTATAAGGGGAGGAGAGGAGTGTTTTTGATTATTATATTCATTAGTTTATTATTTTAGCTCAAGACTATTAATAATATTGATTATTTTTACTATATACAGTAAATTGTGCATGTGATTTTGAATTAATGGGTTCTTACATCATTCATGACTCAAAAATTCATGTATTTGTCTTATAATGTTAAATATCATAAATTACAATATTTCACTATTCACCCAAAATTCAACTATTTTAGAAAAAACTCAAAAAATAACCCTAACCATTTTTTTTAATTTTATATTTTAAAAAATATAATTAATTTCATGAAAATAATTTTATAAATATGAGAAATTTAATTTTTAAATAAAATCATCATTTATTAAAAAAATACTGATTTTAATATTATAATCGATTTTATAACCATTTAAAAAATTAATTATGGCATCATAAAATTATATTATAATTATAATACAACATAATATTAATTTATTAATCCATTTTATGAAAATAAATTTTCTTTTAAATCATTATATTCATTATAAAATTGCAAATAAAACAGTTATGTTTTAAAAAATACTAAAACTTAATTTTTCATCTTATAAAAAATTTATTTACTAGTACCATGATATAAATATATCATATTTTCATTTTATAATACACCTAAATATTATTTTTCATTTCCATAGGTGAGTATACTATTCTAACAGTCAGATTACTATTCCCAATGGTCAAATTACTATTCCAACGGTTAGATTTATAACGATCATATGGGTTACCTACTTCCTATTGATACTTATTATTCCATTAATTCATTATACAATTCTATTTTATCTCAAGTTTATATATATATTCATCTTAAAAATAAATATTTTATTATTAACATTACATTTTATTTCTACATCTTTGTTTATGAGTGCAATCATTCTAGTGGATTGAGAAGATCCAAATTATCATATTCTTATTCTCTTATTTTATATTTACTGCTCTACTGTAATATTTAGAATTATTATTGGTTTATTTGATGACTAATGTATCATTATTCATTTATGAGAATAATCTTTTGTTGGTTTCTCTATGTGATGTATGTGTTATATAATACATGACATAATTACAAGAAAGGAAAATCCATTGATACAATTATGGGTCATTAAATGTAATGCCAAGGGTCACCCTTCCCTTGGATTCCCTATAGGATTTGTTGTGAAAGAATTCCCAGTAGATCCATATGGGTTCCATCAAGTTGTAAAACTAAGGTTGCCTCAGTATTTTACCTTGGAACTAGCCATGTTATGATGTGTGTAATGTCCCGACCTAGGATCCACTTAACCCATGTCCTGTGTTGGTGGGTCACATAGTCTCAAGCGTGTCTCCCTGTATTCCAGAGGCTGTTGACTAACAGCAAGGGTGTAATGGTGGTTCATTAGGGAGACTATATCCTCTTATCAGAGTGGTATGTTAGTTGAAATAATAAACACACAATAGTGGAAACAGATAATATAAACAAACATACTCAACAAACTATGGAAGCGTAAATAAACAGTCATAATAATTAAGTAGTGAAATATAAAAACCGAAAAATTGAAAATAATGTCAAAAACCACTAAGGCACTATCAGATACATGGATCCATGACATACTGATAAACAAAAAGGGGAAAAGGGGAAGAAACATACAACCATGCTATACAAAAAGTAAAAAAAGAACAAAAAGATACTCCACTATCATCTCAAGAAAATGCTTAGTCCTATGCTCCTAATCTCTAACTATAGATAATTATATCATCAACCCATATAAGGGAACTTTCCCTTATCAATACCTATAGAAATATAATCTTCTTAGGTACCAAAGGTAGCCTGAGTAGTGGTGTCTACATGTAATCTAAGAAATGCTCATAAATAAACAATGTGAAGGTATAATAGAATAAGAAAAACAATGCTGGAATAAATAACTAGCCCACTCAGGTTCCTATCAGACATATGATGGGTTTACCTACTTTGTCTCATGGCTGGAATGGGAGTCTAATCAGTTACTATATATTTATTAATAATATATATATATATATATTAATTATATATATTTCATCAACCTATATGAACCAATTATGTGTTGACATAAGTGTCCGTATACTAGGAATACTAGTTTTTAGATGGACCGAGGCATAACTAAGATATCCATAACCATTCTAACGAGTCTATAAGATCCAAAAAAAGGGTATATACCCTACATCCCAATAAGAGTTTGAGACATCATGCATGACACTCAAGATGGCTAATGATCCATCACGAAATCACTCGAACAAAGAAATGTGGCTCATCAATCCAAACATCATAATAGTGTCAATGGTGTGAGATGTCATGCTCAACACCCTATGTAAGGGAGCATGATATTATCATTCTCAACAGATACCTTACCATCATATCACATCCATAATAAGGAATAATCACATTTATAATATTAATCATGAGGTAATACCTCTCATGTAATTTAATATCCATGTTTATATATATATATGGAATATTCATACTTGTAATTATATGCATGAGGCATAACCTACCGTTCTTCTCAATTTTCAAGCTTATCATAAACAAGGCTTTATAATTCAATTAAGACATTTCATTAGTCATGAAGTAGTAGGCATGGTCGTACCACCCTTATGGGTCATTGCATTTAAATCATTCAATTCATTTAATGGAAATCAACCAAACTAGATTTCCATGTAATAAAACCATTTCATTTTCTAAAACACAGAAATACCATTTATGATGCTCAAGGGGAAAAAAGAAGGTTCCATGGTCATTAAGGAAATTTCTTACATTGACAATTCCAAGCATGGGTTGGCTAAACAACTAAGAGGTGCCTTGGATTCCCTCAAACAATTATAGATCAAGGGAATTTCAATTTAAACAATAAGATGAACTCTTTGGAGGATAATCAGGCATATACACATTTAACCAAAAAGGGTAATTTGACTTGGAACACCCAAGGGGTTTCCATAAAAGGTGTAACCATCCTTTAATATACTGAAAAATGATTAATAGGTGTATAACAAGGTGCAATGGTCAATTTGATATGAAGGAACCAATTAAAAGGGGAAGCTTGAAATATTCGGTGTGCATCACAATGGTGTATCTACAAAAAAAAAAACTCAAAGGGAAAACTATGTGACCACCTACCTCAAGGCCATAGATGAATCCTCACTTGATATCAGTCTCCAATTCGAAGCAGGTTGGAAGAGATTTGAGAAACGGTCAAACACCCTAAAAATAGAGAAAATGGTATTGTACCTAAATAGAATAAAAGATATGAAAATAAACTTTGATAAGAGGTAAGAGAATAGAGTATATTACCGAGACAGATCCAATGCTTCCGACATATTTAGGATCAGACACCATTTGAGGGAGTTAGCTCAATTCCTAGCTTGGGAGAATTTTGAGCTCACGAGAGAGGATAAACAATAACTGACATTGGAGGAAGAAGAAGAAAATAGAAAAAGGTTAAAAAGTTAAATTAAGGGTAAAAATTTAATTTCACCTTGAAATAAGAGGGTTCACGGTTTAGGAACATGGTTTGAAAACCGTGCATAAGTCACTACTATAAGGGTAAAACCATACGATTAAGAACACAGTTTTTTTAACCCCACACAAACCATGAAAAATGGTTCTGTCCCAAATTTCAACAGCCATGCATGGCTATGCACCTTCGGTCTCATAGTTCCAGAAAAACCTTGTGGCCTATAGGTATCCAGTGTCTATAACTGCATGGTTTCAGACAAACTGTGTTGGCTGGGTGGCACGGTTTCTCCAAACCATGCGACCCATTATTTTTTTCATTTTTCTGAAACTCCAGGCTCTAAAAAATCCCCAGATACTCCTGAGACCTTCCTTAGGCCATAGTTTACATTTTTAGCGATTAAGAAAAGGATTAAAATTGAAAAATAAACAATCCATATATTTATGAAAATATGGGTTGTTACAACCTCCCCTCCTTAAAGCAACTCATCCCCGAGTTGAACTTCTAAGGGTAAAGAGTTATTTTCAGAGAAGAGTTCTGACCACTGAGATCGTATATCATCTTCCCATTCCCAAGTCTTGTCCTGTACCTGTACATGCTATCATAACACCCATACTAATGAAACCAACCTAAATCAAATTACCTTCATGCTCTAATCCACTAGAAAAACTGGATACTCCTTAAAGGAAGCATCCCCATCTAGCTCAAACTCATCTGGTTTGAAAATATGTGATGAGTTTGGATAGTATCGGTGAAGCTGAGATACATGAAAGACATCATGCATGGACCAGTACCTCTAAGGAAGTTACAACTAGTAATCCACTGGTCCAATCCATTTCACAACCTCAAAGGGTCCAAAGAACCTTGGTGAGAGCTTACCCTACTTACAAATATGTATATACCCTAACCTGGGTGAGAATCGCAATAAAACCTAATCTCCAACCTTGAAATTAATAGTTCGCTGTCATCTGTTGGCATACGACTGCTATCTGGACTAAGCTATCAACATGCATTTTCTGATCAGCTGTACCTGCTCTGTAGTCTCCTTCACGAAACATGGTCCAATAATAGTTGTTTCCCCAACCTCTATCCAGCACAGAGGTGAGCATTAAGGCCTACCATATAAGGATTCATAAGGATCCATATCGATGGTAGCCTGAAATATATTATTATAAGAAAAATCAATGAGGGGAATATGTTTCTCCCAGGAACCCCCAAAGTCAAGGATACATGCACAAAGTATTTCCTCTAGTATATGGATAGTACACTCTATCTATCCATCAGTCTATGGGTGATAGGTAATAATTAGAAGCACCTATATACCCAAGTCCTTCTACAACCCCTACCAGAACCATGACATGACACATGCATCTCTATCAGAAATAATAGAACAAGGAGCTCCATGAAGATGTAAAACTTTCCTAGCTCATCTATCAATAAGGTCTATCACATAGGTAATAAGTGTGTGACCTTCATTAAATGATCAATAACAACCCACACCGTATCATTTCATCAAGGTGATCTAGGTAGAATAGTCAATAAATATATTGAAACATCATCCCATGTCCACCCTGGAAAGTACAATGGCTACAGAATCCCTATCGATCATTGATGTTTTTCCTTCACTTGATGATAGGTGGAACACAAAGTGATGATACCATAAATATCATGTTTCATACTAGGGAACCAATACTATCGTCACAAATCCTGATACATTTTGGTGACACTAGGGTGAACTACCTATACCGAGGCATGAAATTCCCATATCATCTCCTCTCTAATATTTACCGGGACCCATACAAACCCATGGAACAATAAGGTATCATACCCATCAACTGTCCAATCTTAAGACGTGTCATCATTTGAAACACTTTCTGTTGGGACCAATTTGGATGGAGAAGGAAGTTTGAAGAGTTATCTTTTTTAGAGTGTTGTATTTTGTTGTCAAATAAGATAAATCAATTCACTTTGTAAAGGAATTGAAACTAGATGATGCTTTGCTGATATGTATTTCAAAAATATCATAAGTCAGGAGAACTGGAGATACAAGCCTTATGATGGAAAGGGGGAGAAAGGATGATGCCAGTGATATACAGTTTTGATTGGAAGGAATGATGCTGCTGGAAGATAGGGAAGTTTCCGTACTTTCCATTGTAATTCTGATGATGCCAAATCTGGTCTATCAAAGGATATATATCACGATAGTGGAGTTCGTGATGAAAGCTGAAGAATGGTTATGGGAAGAAGTGAAGAAAGAAATGAAAAAGGAATGGAAAATATAGATACGGCACAAAAGAACAGTTTAAGGTGGCGCCGTTTTCTAGTGTTTTCAAAACTTTAGGGCCTGAAAATCAGGAGATAAAGATGTGTTATTGGAAATGGATGTTGCACGCAAGATTGAATATGGTTTAGATTTTTGTGCGCAAGGCATGATTCAAGGCCAGAACATAGAAAAATGACCAAGGAATGTAGTGCGCAAAAAAATGGGCCGAGTGCACAAAAAAATAAAGGTCACGTGAAATAGTAGCAGGATGCACGAAAAATCAGCAGGATGCACGAAAAATAAAAAGTCTGTGTGAAATAATTGTTGGTTGCACGAAATATCAGCAGGATGCGTGAAAAATAAAGGCTACACGAAATATTGGCGTGGTGCGCGGAATAAAGGAATGAAGTTTTTTTTTTGCGCAAAAGGTGTTTCAAGATCAGAAGCTCGAAAATTGGAAAAGGAATGAGGTGTGAGAAATATTGGAGCATTGCGGAAAATATGAAGTTGCGTGAAAGAGTTTTTTATGCGCATGAAGTGGGTTTTTACGCGCAGATTAGTGTTTTTAGAGCGGAGTTTGAAAGGCCTATAAATACAAGGTGACCCCCTCTCATTGGGGTGGCTCAACACTTAGAGAAAATATTGAGCTCTGAAGTGCGTAAAATTATACGCTAAGTGAGGTGTGTGAAAAGAAAGGAGTTTTTGCGAAAAGAGGACAACTGCGTGAAAAGTGAGAAGGTGCACGAAAATTGAAAAGTGCGCGAAAAGTGAAAAGCTGCGAGAAAAAGGGAAGTTGCGTGATTTTTTTTGCGCCAAAAGAGAATTTTTATGCGCAAGATATTTGAATTACGCGCAAGTTACCCTAAAGGTTGCGCAAAAAATTTGGGGTCTTTGCACATATTCAGTTGTGCGTATGGGAGTTCTTACCAGCTTCTGGGTAGGAAAGTGAAGATTTGTACTTTAGAGAATACAACTGTTCAATTGTAAAGAAGCACTGAAATACTGTAATTCTCTATTTATGATAAGAGGGTGCACACACACTTGAGGATTTTTTTCCAAGTGTTACATGAGTGTAAGGGTATATCCTACTCATTGTATTTCACATCAAAGGATTGTTTTCTAGTGGATTGTGTGGTACTGGATTATTTCCGTTCCATACCAAGGACATAGCTACTCTTGTTGAGTAGTGAACCTTGTAAATCTTGTGTTCCTGTGGTTGTGTGTGTTCAGAAGAGAAGAAACTCATTAACAGGAGGGGAAGGTTGTTTCAATTAGAAGGAAACATAAAAAGAAAAAGATATCACTGATTCACCCCCTTCCCCTCTCAGTGATACTTGGATCCTGACTGGGAACTTTAATTGGTATCATAGGGAGGTTTCATTCGTTTATTCTTTTCTGAAGTTTTGAAGAGAATTTTTGATGGAAAATATGAACTCTGTGAATAGTAAGGGGATTCCGATATTTGATGGGAATAATTATCATATCTGGAAAGATAGAATGATGCCTTATCTTATGTCTCTTGGATATTAAGTTCTTGAAACTACAACAGATGGATTTCATGCTATTGATGAAAATGTTCCCCTTACACCCGCAGATAAAAATAATCTTGAAAATTATGGAAGAGCTAAAAATGCATTACTCTCATCACTTTCTGAGAGTGAGTTTTTAAGAGTGAAAGGTGTCTCTACAACTAAAGGCATCTGGGATAAGTTAATGAACATCTATGAAGGAAATACAATAGTGAATAAGGAAAAACTACAAATCTGGAGGCTGAAGTATGGAGACTTGAAAATGGGAGAATCTGAATCTATTGGGGACTTCTTTACCAGGGTTAATGACATTTTAAGTACAATCATATGTCTTGGTGAAAAGTTGGAGGATTCTACAGTTGTTGAAAAGATATTGAGAATTCTTCCTTACAAACTTGATGCTAAAGTTTCATCACTGGAAGATAGGGACCCAAAAACATGATCTCTTGATAATTTGCATGGTAATCTCATCACTTATGAGATGTGAAGGGAGAAGACGATGAAGAGAAAAGTAAAATCCGATAGATAAATGTATTTTAAGGCAGAAAAGAAAGAGAAGTCAAAGAAAATTCACATTGAAGAAGAAGCTGGTGAATCCGACTCTGAAAATGAGGTATGTCAAAACTTTGATTAAATTTTATCCTTGTTTTCTAAAAATGTTAAAAGAGGCCCAGGGAAATACAAAGGGAAACTCCCTTTAAAATGTTTTGAATGTGGAGATGTTGGCAACTTTGTGGCTAATTACCCTCAAAAAGGGAAACATGACATCAGTGATGAATAAGACATAAGACCAAGAATTTCATGGAAGAAACAGGGTGAAAAAGATAAATATTTTGGTATAGGTTAGAATAAAAAGTTCTTAAAATCAAAAGAAAGAATCTTTTTGTCAAAATATGAAAAAGATGATGATAGCAAGACTGAATATGAAAAATCTACTACTGAGAAAGCTAGAGAGAGTACTTTTTTTTTCAATAGTGAATAATGATGATTATGAGAGTAGTAGTACAGAAGAAGAAGAAACTCAACTTGAACAGTATCTAAAATAATAGCTGAAGGAATGTTTGAGGAAGATCAGAAGGCTTGAGAAGGAAAACAAGAAGTTGATAAATGAAAATTCGACATGAAACAATCAATAAGGTTTTCATGATGATAAAATCAAGATGGAAAAGGAGATTGATGATCTGAAGAATTATATTGAGAATGCAAATAATCGTAATGATCATCTTGAATTACAGCTGAAGGCAAAAGAAGAAGATTTGGACCTTGTTCAATAGAAACTTTCTAACTCTAAAGAAATAAATATCAGTTTCAAACAATCAATCTAGGAAGTTGGTGAATGTTCTAGTAAAAATGAACCAAATAAGGATCCAAAAGTGTTACCTTAAAAAGTTGATAAGAATGACAGAACTGGTTCTGATAAGAACAAGGCTGGAAAGACCATTTATCTGGACAAAGTCAGCAATGTTGAAAAATCGGAAGTGCATAAAAATCTTAAGTCAAGAAAGACTTCTAATTCTTCTGGTACTGATAAATCTGAGATGAAGAAGAGAGTTAAAAATGAAAACATGAAGGTTTTTGAGAAGCATGTTCACAACTCCTATCAGTATAGAAGTTTCAGAGGCAAATATTCTTTCTATGGTTACTGCTGGTATTGTTGTGGATTCAGACACATTGCAAATATGTGTTGGTTCAAACAACAACATTACAACCATTCCTAAAGTTTTAAAAGACAATGATCTAGGGGGAGTCAATCCTTTCAAAAGATAATATCTCCAAATAAATTTAAGATGATATCTAGGAAGGTTTGTGTGAAAGTTGAGAATAGGTTCCAACCACTAGAAACCATTTTGAAAGATGTGATCGACCAGGACATCTTGCTAAGGGATGCCTTAGTGTGTTACCAGAGAAACAAAAGTTTATTAATAATCCTCAGAAGCTAGAGTTTTTAAAATCTAAAAGGGACAAGTCTGATAAGTTTTAAAAGAAAGAATGCATGGTTGTCTAGCCAGAACACATTGACTTGGCTAGGAAATTGGCCGAATCAAAACAGAAAGTATAAGAAAAGGGAGAAAAAAATCTCTCCTTGTCGAAAATGATTTGAAAGATACAAAAGGAGAACGTCCATGGATTATTGATAGTAGGTGTTCCTATCATATGATAGGATACTTAAAGCTGCGGAAGAATGTGAAAGACTTCAAATAAGGAACAGTGACATTTGGAAATGATGAATCTCTAAGGATCAAAGGTGTTGGATCAGCCATCATTGGAAAAGAAAAGATGAAATCCAAGAAAACACTATATATTGATGGGCTGAAACATAACCTGCTTAGTGTGTTACAACTCTGTGATGAGGGAAAAAAATTTATCTTTAGAAAATATGGATTTTTTGTGAAAAGTGAAAATGACGGAAATATTATCACAAGAGGCCAACGTACAAGAGGGAATTTGTTCCAAGTCGGTGAAGTGAAGAACTCTTGTTACATGGGTGTGGTGGATGAAAATCAGTTATGGAATAAAAGGCCGGGACATATGTGTCAGATAAATGTGTGCAAGTAATCAAAGAGAGATAGTGTCTGAGATATGCCTGATTTATCAAGAAGAAGAGATTAGTGTTGCACTATTTGTGAGAAAGGGAAGATTACAAACTCTATTCATAGAGAGTTGAAATTCGCTCAAAAAGACCCTTGGAGATCATACACTCTGATATCTATGGACCAATGAAGAAGCAATCTAAAAATGGAGATAAGTATTTCATTACATTCATTGATGACTTTACTCGCATTACTTGTGTTATGTACACGAGACATAAGTCAGATGCTCTAAATTTTTTTAAGAGTTTCAGGAGGAAAGAAAAGAAGGAATGTGAGTATTCAGTGAAGAAGTTGAGAACTGATAATGGTGGAGAGTGTAAGAATGAAGAGTTTGTAAGTTACCTTGAGAAACATGGAATTCAACATGAGTTTAGTTCACCATAAACACCTCAACAAAATGGGGTTGCTGAAAGAAAGAATCAAAGTCTAGTGGAAATGGGGAGAACTATGTTACTTGAACATAGTCTTTCTCATTATTATTGGAGGTAAGCCATGAGCACTGCTGTGTATATTCAGAACTAATGTTTCTATAGGCCAAACTCAGATATGACTCCATATGAAATGTTCTATTAAAAAACTCCAAGTCTGAAACACTTGAGAGTTTTTGGGAGTCCATGTATTATAAAGAATAAAGGTGGAAACCTGGGAAAGTTTGAGCAAAGAGGAGATGACATAATTTTTCTTAGCTATGCTCCAGAAGTAAGAGGATATAGATGCCTCAACATAGAAACAAGAAGAATTATTGATTCTTCATATGTAAAAGTTGTTGAAAATGTTGAGAAAGAAAAGCAGTCATATGTTAATGTGGAAGTCGAGCAGGATAGAGATGATTTTGTTAACAATTCTGATAATGATGTAGACTGTGTTAATCTTACTCAAGAAGAGGAATCCAACTCAAAAGTATTGAGTGATGAGGATGGAGTTCAAAAAACTCATCCTAGGTTGAGGAAACAAATGTAGGCTCAGAACATTATTGGAGATAAAAATCAGAGGGTTCAAATAAGAAGAACAACGAATGCTATATCACATACTTCTCTTTATTCGAAAGTTGAACTGAATGATGTAAATGAAGCATTTGAGCATCCAGAATGGGTTCATGCTATGAATGGAGAGATTTATCAGATAGAGAAGAATGATACTTGGTAACTTGTACCCAATCTGGACAACAAGAACATTATTGGTACAAAGTGGGTTTTCCAGAACAAGCTAAATGAAGAAGGTAAAGTAATAAGAAACAAAGCAATATTGGTTTTCAAAGGGTATTCACAAATTGAAGGCATTGATTTTGATGAAACCTTTGCTCCAGTGGAATGATTAGAAACAATCAGAATCTTTATTTCCATTACTGTACAACGAGGTTACAAAATATTTCAAATTGATGTAAAATCTGCATTCTTTAATGGTGACCTTGATGAGGAAGTTTATATTGATCAACCTTGTGGATTTGTTATTAGAAAGGATGAAAGATATGTGTCCAAGTTGAAGAAGGATTTTTATGGGATAAAACAGGCTCTAAGGGCATGGAATTCTAAATTAGATACTTTCTTGAAGAAGATGAATTTTAAGAAAGGTAGAGTTGATAGCAATATTTACATCAAGGAGTATCAGGAGTTTTCACTGATCGTTATTGTTTATGTCGATGACATTATCTTTGCTGGGAATGATGAAAGATCATGTGAAAGATTTTATGAGGAGATGAATATGTTATTTGAGATGTCCATGCTGGGTGAAATGAAATACTTTCTTGGGCTACAAATCTCACAAAAAAAGAATCATGTCTTTCTGTCTCAAGAAAAGTATGCTAAGAAACTTCTGAAGAAGTTTGGCATGGAAAATTCGAAACCAGTGTCCACACCTATTTCATTGGGAACCAAGTTTTCTAAAGATAGATAAGGCAAGGAAGTTGATCAAAAAGAGTTTCGAAAGCTGATTGGAAGTTTTTTGTATTTGACTACCTCAAGACCCGACATCGTCTATGCTGTCACTTTATGTGCAAGATTTTAGAGTGCTCCTAAAGAATCACATCTGATTTCTGGAAAAATAATTCTCAGATATATCAAAGACACCACAAATTTTGGAATCAGGTATGATAGATCAGGAAATATTGATCTATTCGGGTATTCTGATGCTGATTGGGCAGGAAATGTTGATGATCTAAGATCCACATCTGGTGGAGTTTTCTTTCTAGGGAAAAGTTGTGTTAGTTGGCATACCAAGAAACAAAATTCAGTAACTCTTAGAATATATGAAGCTGAGTATGTTGCTGTTACTCAAGATGCAACTCAACTAATGTGGATGAAGACTCAGTTGGAAGATCTTCTTGTAGAAATGAAGCTACCATTGCTCTTGGGATGTGATAATCTGAGTTTGATCAATCTTAAAAGGAATCTGGTACAACATTCTCATTCAAAACACATTTAAATAAAGTACCACTTCATCAAAGAGCAGGTAGATAAGAATGAATTGAGGCTAGAGTATGTTCCTATATCTGAACAAGTTGCTGATATATTCACAAAACCTTTACCAAAGGAACCATTTTCAAAATTGAGGTTGAACATGGGTGTCCAACCTCCTTCTCATCAAGGTTGAGGTACATTTTTCTGTCCCCTCTCTCATATTACCTTTGGATAGTTTTTTCAAGGGAGATAATTGTTTCATAAATCTATCCTTATGGAAGCATGCATAAAGGGGGAGTTGTAGGTAAGCTGTGAATTCAGCATGTATGTGTGTGAACTATTCTAATTGTTTTTTGGAGTGGTTATAGGAAACAATGTTTTTGTATTCCAGGAAAGTTTAAGAAATGAAGAATGCTGAAGTAAAATCTTGAAAGATGTTCTGAAGAAGGATAAGGATATATGATCATGAGATTTCATAGTCACTGCTTTTGGACATCATGGTTTTGGTTGTCCATAATTCTTGTTTCCTATAATGAGTTAGCTCACGTAGGCTTAGAATTTTTGAAAAGTAATCCATTGCATAAGGTTACAAATTTCAGTGATTTATGAATCTTGGATGACAAAAAAATCCAAAGAGGGAGATTGTTGGGACCAAGTTGGATGGAGAAGGAAGTTTGAAGAGTTTTCTTTTTCAGAGTGTTGTCTTTTGTTGTCAAAGAAGATAAATCAATTCACTTTGTAAAGGAATTGAAAACAGATGATGCTTTGCTGATATGTATTACAAAAATATCATAATTCAAGAGAACTTGTGATGAAATCCTTATGATGGAAAGGGGGATAAAGGATGATTCCAGTCATATACAGTTTTGATTGGAAGGAATGATGCTGCTGGAAGATAGGGAAGTTTCCGTACTTTCCATTGTAATTCTGGCGATGCCAAATCTGGTCTATCAAAGGATATATATCATGATATTGGATTTCGTGACGAAATATGAGGAATGGTTAAGGGAAGTAATGAAGAAAAAAATGACAAAGGAATGGATAATCTAGAGATGGAACAAAAGAATGGTTTAAGGTGGCGCCATTTTCCAGTGTTTGCCAAATTTTAGGGCCTGAAAATCAGGAGATGAAGATGTGTTTTTGGTAATGGATGTTGCCTGCAAGATTGAAGATGGTTTAGATTTTTGTGCGCAAGGAATGATTTAAGGTTAGAACATCGAAAAATGACCAAGGCATGTAGTGCGCGAAAAAATGGGCTGAGTGAGCAAAAGATGAAGGTCGTGTGAAATAGTAGCGAGATGCGCGAAAAATCAGCGCGATGAACAAAAAATAAAAAGGCTGTGTGAAATAATTGCGGGATGCATGAAATATCAGTGGGATGCGTGAAAAATAAAGGCTTCATGAAATATTGGTGTGGTGCATGGAATAGAGGAATAATTTTTTTTGCGCAAAAGGTGTTTTGAGATCAGAAGCTTGAAAATTGGAAAAGGCATGAGGTGCGCGAAATATTGGAGCATTGCGCAAAATATGAAGTTGCGTGAAAGAGTTTTTTACACGCACGAAGGGGGTTTTTATGCGTGGATTAGCGTTTTTCACACGAAGTTTGAAAGACCTATAAATACGAGGTGACCCCCTCTCATTGGTGTGGCTCGAAACTTAGATAAAATATTGAACTCTGAAGCATGTAAAATTATACGCTAAGTGAGGTGTGCAAAAAGAAAGGAGTTTTCGTGAAAAGAGGACAGCTATGCAAAAAAGTGAGAAGGTGCGCGAAAAGTGAGAAGTGCGCGAAAAGTGAAAAGCTGCGTGAAAGAGGGAAGTTTCGCGAAATTTTTTTTTCACGCCAAAAATAGATTTTTTATGCGCAATCCATTTGAATTACGTGCAAGTTACCCTGAAAGTTGCACAAAAAATTTGGGGTCTTTGCACATATTTATTTTGTGCATATGGGAGTTCTTACCAGCTTCTGGGTAGGAAAGTGAAGATTTGTACGTCAGAGAATACAACTGTTCAATTGTAAAGAAGCACTAAAATACTGTAATTCTCTATTTGTGCTAAGAGGGTGCACACACACTTGAGGATTGTTTTCCAAGTGTTACACGAGTGTAAGGTTATATCCTACTCGTTGTATTCCACATCAAAGGATTTTTTTCTAGTGGATTGTGTGGTACTGTATTATTTCCATACCATACCAAGGACGTAGCTACTCTTGTTGAGTAGTGAACTTTGTAAATCTTGTGTTCCTGTGGTTGTGTGTGTTCAGAAGAGAAGAAAATCTTTAACAGAAGGAAAAGTTTGTTTCAATTAGAAGGAAACATAAAAAGAAAAAGATATCACTGATTCACCCCCTCCCCCTCTCAGTGATACTTGGATCCTAACTGGGAACTTCACTTTCCCTCAGGACAAGGCCTTCAGGTTCAGATAATTATCTCATTCTTACTCGTTACATAAGAATAGAAGTCACCGATAAGGTTGATATAATAGTGTGACCATGGTCCTCCTTAACCTAAATGTGAATATATGAGAATAAGTCTATAAGATACCATTCACTAATGGATTCTTGAACCACTTTATTTTGAGTCTTTTGGCTTAGAGCATCGACTATAGAATTGCCTTTACCAAGCATGTTGGTAAGCTCAAAATCAAATGTCTGTAAGTAGTCCACCCACTTGAACTACTTTAGATTGAGATACCACTATGTAAATATATACTTGATACTTTTTTGATCAATTAATACCAAAAAATTCTCTCCAAATAGATAGTGTCTCCAATAGCATAAGGCATGTACAATAAAAATGAGCTCTAGGTCATGAGTCGGGTAATTCCACTCATGAAGCCTCAACTAATGAGACCTATACATGAGGAATAACTCATAATACATCGTAAAATCTCCAAGAATGATACCCTATGCATCACAGTATATAATATAAGTCTTTCATGGCTCTAGATGAATCAATATCGGTGCTAAATTCTAATGAACCTTCTACTCCTGGAAGGCTGCTTCAAAAACTTCTGAACATATGAATTTCACACCTTTATTTTTCATGCCTATAAGTGGAACTATAAGATGGCAGAGATCCTGGATGAAGTATCTATAATATCTAGCAAGCCCCAAGAAACTCCGGATGTCAAATATATTCTTGGGATTCTCCCAGGAAACTACAACTCACACTTTATATGGGTCTACTGAAACTCCTAACTCTGAGATGATGTGACCTAGAAATTGGACTTTGTTGATCTATAAGTGGAATTTACTAATCTTAGCATAGAGATAATGATATCTCAGTGTATTTAACATGATCTCAAGATGGGTTTTATGGTTGTGTATGGAGTGTGAATACACCAAGATATCATTAACAAAGACTACCATGAATTAATCTAGATACATGTGGAAAACCCAATTCATAAGAGCCATAAAAATTGTAGGTGTGTTTGTGAGTACAAAGGTCATAACCAACCGATGTCCTAATACACACCTAATGATAGCCTAACCTTAGATCTATCTTTGAAAACACCTTTTTTCCTCATAGATGATCAAATAGTTCATATATTCTAGGTAGTGGAAACCAGTTATTTATTGTGATTGGTTTCAAATGACGGTAATCCACGAAGATCATGAGGGAACCATCCACCATCTTGGAAAAAAGGAATGGTGAACCCCAAGGAGAAGTATTGGGGTGTATGAATCCTTTATCCTCTAGATCCTCGAATTGATTCTTGAGTTCCAGTAGCTCCTTATGTTCCATCCTATAAGGAAGAATGATCATTGGTGCTGATCTTGGAACTAAATCAATAGTGAATTATACCTCTCACACTGAGGGTAGACCAGAGAAGTCATCAGGAAAGAAATACCTGAAACACTCCACTATAGGAGTAAAGACAGTGGGTCATAACCCTAGGTCATCAAGGAAAATACTGGAGATCTGAGTTGTCACACTGCTCAACCTCTGCTTCTTGGGTCCTTCTCATGTTGCAATGACATCCTATTCTCCCTTATGCACATTCCTAACACTCTATGGTGATGTAAAAATCACCATCCAATGATAGCAGTCAATGTGTCATTGATAGGGAAATAATTAGTCTATCATAATGATTATGTCAAAGCCTGTCGTGTTGAGGAAATAAACGTTTCACACAAAAAGATATCCACCTATCTCTAGGGGAGAGTCATTACAATGGTGAATTCTCTCTGAATGGATACCTAATTTATTGTACAACTCTATAACACCATGAAAGTGTTCTATATTGAGGCCCAAACTCACAGTGATTACCTCAGATATAAAAAAGTGAGATACCTCTATGTCAAATAAAGAAAACACTAAATTGGAGGCTACTAGAATTGTACCTAAAACTTTACAAGGTTTGATGCTCTGCTCCTCCAACATAGGCGACAATTCATGTAAATGGCTTGTACCGCAACACTGAGTCACTACCTAACTGCCCTGAGAAATCCCACTCTGCTGACACTGTGAATCATAAGCCTTACTACCTCTACCTTGACCACCACCTCAGCCTGATCGGTTGGTAATATTCCAACTACCTACCTATTTTGATACTACTAGACCTGATCCTAATCATGGAGTAGGAGTATATCCTTGCTCGCTAGGAATTGAAGGGAAAGTCTAGAAAAATAATTGGATATGTCCCATCCTACCATAACCTCTTCACTCAACTAGATCCCATAAAAACTAAGGCTTTGTGTGTCCCAGATTCCCACACTAGTGATAGATCAAGAAACTATCTACATGTGGAACATGACTGCTGATACCTCCATGAGAAGCCTCAAAATTCCTCTTTTTCTGAGAATAATAACCACAAGTATCTTTGGATTCTGAACCACTCTAACTCACACCATCAAGTTCTCTCATATTTTTCACCGCAATAAGGGTTTGGTTGAAAATTTCAGAAATAGAGGTCATCCTAAACACATTGACCTACGACCAGATGGCATACACCCACCCATCATCGAATCTCTTGGTGGCCATAAGATCATCACCCACTAGAGTAGGAGTGAACCACTACATCTCTGTAAAGAAATAAGAGTATTCCATAATAGACATAGGTTCATGAATTATTTGGCACTATCAACCCTCAGATTCTGGGGAAATAAGTAGTCATATAAGATCATTTGAAAATTGGCCCAGACCATATCTCTATGCTGACCCACTTGAGTAATAATTTCCCACCACTGCTTAGCATAATTGCGTAGCATATAGGTTTCTAGATTGAACCTCCAATCTAGAGGAATATCCAAATGTGAAAATATAGATATGATAGCCTCGATCCAAGACTCCACAATATGAGTTCCTCCATCCCCCAAAAAGGTGGGAGGATGCTACTGCTGAAATTCCCAAGTTAACTTTTCCATACTTAGGGAAAGTCAAACCTCACCTTACATATATTATAACATACGAAGAAAACCCTCTTGGAACTGCTTCAGATCATGGAAAGAATGGGATTTTGATTAGTTAAAATATATATAATAATAATATATATAGAGTTTATATATATATATATTTCATCCACCTATATGAACTAAGTACGTGCGAACATAAGTGGATTTATACCTAGAATACTAGTTACTGGCTGGATTGGGGCATAACTCAGACATCCATGAATAGTATAATGATCCTATAAGATCAAGAAAAAGGGTAAATTACCCACATCCCAATAAGAGTGTGAGATGTAATGCATGACACTTGGGATGATGAGTGATCCATCTTGTCATCACTTGAACAAAGGAATGTGGTGTGTCAAGCCCAACATCCTAATAGTGTCAATGGTGTGAGACATCATGCTCAACATCTGATGTAAGGGAGCATGATACTATCATGATCAATAGATCCCTTACTATCGTATCACAACCATAGTAAGGAATAATCACATTTATAATATTAAGCATGAGGCAATACCTCTCATGTAATTCAATATCCAAGTTCATATATATATATGGAATATTCATACTTGTAATTATATGATAAGTCATAACCTCCCATCATCTCATTTTTCAAGCTCATCATAAATAATTATTAATAATTCAATTAATATATTTCATTAGTCATTAAATATTAAGCGTGGACATACCACCCTTATGGGTCGTTACATTTAAATCATTCAATTTATTTAATGGAAAGCAACCAATATGAATAAGTATTTCCTTGTAATAAACCCATTTCATTTTATAAAACATGGAAAGAACATTTATAAGGATCAAGTGGTATATAGAAGGTTCCATGATCATTAAGAGAATTTCCAATATGGGAAATTCCAAGCATGGGTTGTCCAAACACATAATATGTGCCTTGAATTCCCTTAAACAATTATAGATCAAGGGAATTTCAATTTAAATGCTAAGCCAAACTCTTAGGAGGTGAATAATTCATATGAACATTTAACCAAAAAGGGGAATTTGACTTGGAACACCCAAGGGGTGTCTATAAATGGTGTAACCATCCTTTAAAATACTGAATAAGAATCAATAGGTGTATAACATGGTGCAATGGTCAATTTGATATAAAGGAACCAAATAAAAGGAGACACTCAGAAAAAGTCGGCATGAGGTATAATGGCTTATCTATGAAATGAAAAAAATAAAAGGGGAAATGATGTGACCAACTACCTCAAAAATATAGACAAATCCTAACTTGATATTGGCCTCAGATTGAAAGAAGTTTGGAAGAGATATGTGAAATGGTCTAACACCCTGAAAATAGGGAAAATTAGCTTGAACCTAAATAGAAAAAAAGATTCAAAAAATAAACTCATATAGGAGGTAAGATACTAGAGGATCTTACTGATATGGATATAATGCTTCTGAAAGATCAAGGATCAAACATCGGATGATGGAGTTAGCTCGGTTCCTAGATTGGGAGAATTTTGAGCTCACAGGAGAGGAGAAACTAGAACAACCATTAGAGGAATAAGGAGAAAAGAGAAAAATGTTTAAAAGTTTAATAAAGGGAAAAAGGTAATTTCACCTTGAAATTAGAGGGCACACAATTTGAAAACTATGCACTGGTCACTGCTACAAGGGGAAACACCGCATGGTTAAGCACATGGTTTGTCTAACCATACAAAAACCATGAAAAATGGATCTCTTACAAATATCAGTAGCTCCGCATATCCATGCACCTCAGGTCGCATGGTTTTAAAAAAATTGTGTGGCCTATAGGTCTCCACTATCTATAACCGCAAGTTTTTAGACAAGCTATTTGGGCTGGGTGGCACAGTTTCTCCAAACCATGCGACCTAGTCTTTTTCCCATTTTTCAGAATTCTAGGCTCTGAACAATCCCCGTATGCTTCTAGGACCTTCCTTAGAAATTAGTTTAAATTTATAGTGATTAATAAAAGGATTCATAATAAAAAAAGGATCCATACCTTCTTGAAAAGACGGGTCGTTGCAATGTGTATCATTATGAGATACATGTTAGCATTAGATAAAGTAGGTTTGTATCGGTGTTGGGGGTCACCATGGAGCTTGACCACCAATGGTTATATCAACAATTTTCAATAAATTTTTTAACTTATATATGCTAAACTGATAAATTGGAAAAATGTACAATTGTTTATTTATGTCTCTCCTATATGAAATATTTTATAGTCTATTTATTTTAGGGATGAAATTGGTGGTGTACTATTAAGTTTTAATCCCACCTTTATTGGGAATCCATGGCACTTGGGTACTTTGGAAGAAGATTATCTAGTTTTAGGGATAGGTTTGAGAAATCGCGAAATCGCCTGATGTTATGGATTTCTTGGGTTTTTCATGGTTTTATTGGTGTGTGGACACTGGGACTGTGTAGGACTCAGGGCTGGTTTGGGATTCATTTTAATTGTGTTATTTTTTCTATTTTATTCTTGTATGTGATCCACCCATGGGGGATCGATTATAACATGTATGTAATTACCCATTATTTTAGAATTATGGTGTTGTAATTATTTATTAGCACTTTCCCTATGTTATTTATAATGGTTATATAATCTAGATTATCTGTTTATTTTTATATTGAAACTATTGTATCTATGATATGTAGGTATAGTTTCTCCACTATACCACCTTAGACCCAAGGTTCTAGTCCATAGCCTTTGGTATATGTGGAAGAAAATATGAGGCCATGTGGCACACTGGCTCAGAGTACCAGTTTGGTGTATCATAGGGCAGGGTGTTATAGTTATCATCTATGAGTCCAGGTGGGTTATGGAATTATTCATGTAACTTAGATGAGTGTATATTTCGATGAATGAAAGATGTTCTATTCATTCATGGATGTTGGACACATTATCTTCACCATAAAATCCCTTATTTCCTCATGTTTTATATGTTGTTTTCATGTCCTGTACTTGTTTTATTGTCCTTTATTTGAAAGGAAGATCTTGAATATGAACATGGTGAGAACTATAAGTAATAAAGGATGACTTAGTGTAGTAGATTTAGTACCTCATCTTTTTAGTTACGTATTCTAAGGCCACATGGTATATTATGATCATTATAGTTACCAGAGCTATGTTCCAAAAGTTTTAGTTCCTGGTGATGTGCTTCCAATGGCTGGTGGTTTTGGATTCCCAACAAGTGGTATTAGAGATTGTTTTTAGAGTATAATGTGATTAGTTTATCACGGAATCAAAATGTGTAACTCGAATGATAATGATGATACCAAATTTGTTTATTGGATATACAAGGCTCTTCTAATTGGATTGAGTCTTGAGGTGTGTTTCATTATTGAGGTGACATGAAAGATTGGTTGGAAGACTACTGGGTTTCTATGGTGAAGTGTTTTGTTTAGTTTCAGAGAGGATGTTATCATTAAATATAGAAGTATTACTAGTGGTGTTGATGGGATATAAAAAGTCCTCCATTATGGTTTGGTCAAGAAACATGATTCGTCCATTGAGGTTGAATTCAGAACATAACAGAGACTGTTAAAGACTTATACAAATAGTCATTATCCCTATGATATTCGAATCCAATGGTATTTTGGTGTTTAGAGGATACCATTACATAGGTAAGGTCTGATACGATGATTTGAAGTTGGGATTTACAAATCTTGGAGAATACTGGTGTTGATACTCCTAGAGGGTTTATAAGTTTCATTGGATGGTGAGTTAGTCAGAAGTGAGGAGTTTAACAGGATGGAAGGACATGAAAATAAGCACATGGATTATTAAAAAAAGTCTATAGTAAAATTAAATAATTTATGTTACCAGAAGGAGGCTTCAATGGTAAATTAAAAGGAAGGTTTCAAGTCAAGAAGATTCAGTTGATACCCCTATTTTCCTTGTATTTGAGAATAGAAAGGGGGATTGTAATAGTAATTCTTGGACCGGAATGTCTGTTCTTAGAAGATACAATTTTTATATTTTCCACAAATATTTTAGCTGAGAAGGGGTGGATTCCATGTTGAAAAGCATTCTCCAAGACCACTCGAGTTAGGAGAACTGACTCTGGAGCTCTCATCAATTAACATCTGAGAGGGATTAGGTTCATGTTCTGAAAAACTCATGGATATGATGGTTCCATATAGATAAAGGATTATAGGTTATACAACATAGTCCTTATTCAACCAGAAGATGATTTTTTCACTTTAATGTTATAATGGTAAGAATGAACTGCTTGTATCTCCATATCTATATAGATGCGTTGTGAGATCCAATATGATACTCTTCTTGTTTAGTATGGATGGACTTAACTCCTTATGGATGAGAGTTGTGTATATGTATTTACTCTAACTATAATAAAAATTTATTCCAGATAATGAAAATTCCAAGATTGGAATTATCTTCTTAAGCCCCCCTTATTCTATCTCCAGATTAAATAATGATAAGCCTATTTCTCAAAATTCTTCCACCTTAAAAAAACTTATCATATTTGTTTACTACAAAAACCAATAGGCCTTTAATGTGTGAAAAATCTATTTTATTCTCTTTATTCTATATTCAATCAGGTGTCTCAATATTCTACCTCTTATCTCTATTTTATTTCTTATTCTAGAGCTGATGTGTTAATTTAAAACCCATTATTTCTCTTTATATTTTGTTTTTCTTTCTCATCATGTTGACTTTATCCAAATGAATGAAGTAACCTGCATGAACTTTATGCTCTCACTGCAATTCTCATGAACATGTATAGCAGTGGAAGGACTACTTGAACAAAATTTCATAACTCACTCTCTTAATACAATCATATTGTGCATGGACTTCACAACTATACTTCACATTGCTTCATGTACAGACTATTAATATAACTATAGAGTTTCCAATTCATAGAGTAACTTCATGAAAACAGAATTTATTTCATGTTATTCATATATCTAATAACACAAGAGATTTTATTTTTCTCTATTCAATACTATCACCGCATACATAAAACTATAATGTATTGTATGTTCTATATGAAAACTATAAACCATATAAATCTCACATAGATTCTTGTATGCAATATCCCTTTCTTCTTATTCTTCTTTATATAACTAAACAAGTGAAAATATTATTATTCTTCACACTAAACCCCATGAGAAAAAATATTAATGAAATTGAAATTTTTTTCATGGTTCTCATATTTTTTTCATAATATAAATGATATAAGGAACTATATTGTGGAACATGATAATTCTCTTATCACTCAAAAATAGAGGAATATTTGAAAAATTATTCCTATAAATATCTCTCTTGATATTTCTCCAATAAATTTTTCCATTTTTTTGTGAATACCTCATAAAAAGGGTATTTATATAAATATTCCATTGGCTCAGATCATCCAAAATTCATAGTTAACCATCCATTCCAATTCCTTACTTCACTTTGGATGAACTCTTTTTTTTGATACTGAAAATAATACCATTTCACATTCATAAATGAAAATCAATACATTGTAATCTTTATGTGCTTGGCTTACTTGCATTTTGGCTTACTTGAAAAAACAATAAACTTCCATTGTGTGGTGTGAACTCAGCATGAAATAATTCCTATGTTTAACTCCACCCAACTTATTCATGTATTTATTTATAAATTAACACCTTTTACTCTCACATAGACATTATCATATTCAGTATCATGCATGGAAGATTTTTGGGGTGCTGAGCTCTTCCTGATGTAGAGAAAGTTGACGTGGGATGAAACTCATTGATGCAGAAAGAAAAAAAATTCTTGATGGCCCAAGGATGAATATAACAAATGATTGTGTTGTTTAACTCAATGAACATCACACATTTTTTAAATGATATAGTACCCACATTAAGGATGAGTCCCACATTAAATTTTATTATGGAATTCATTTCATTATCTTAATATGGGCACTCATATTAGACCCCAAAAAAACCCATTATGTATTCTAGATCTTGTAGTCCACCCATGCCTCCTTGCATGGTGATTTGACCCTGCTTCCTCATACATCACCCCATGAATTTTCTATATCTTTGCTGGTGCTCTAATTCATCCATTATCCTATAATCCATAGTCTATAATTAACTGTGTATATTGAGATTCCAATACATATATGGTAATATTTATTTTATTACTTAGAGAATATAATTAATTTTTTAAAATAAACACATATTCCACACACACACACCCACATTTTCACTTCTTTATACACAATACCACCATGTAAATTTGGATTCTATTAACCTTATAACTTCTAGATAAATTAATGATTACATGAAATTAATTTAATATATTAATTCATACCTAACCAAATTTTTTCAAAAAATACAAATCATAAACTCATGGTTTTAACAGTCCCCCCTTTGTATTTTGTTGATAATATCTCATAAAATCCATACAAGTTCTTCTTAAATCTTATGATTCTTCAGAACCGAGTATGGTTTTAAGGTGAATTATTCTATTTTATCTCTATTTTTTAATAAAATACAAAGGTTACTTCTTACTCATTACTTTTTTTCCGTGACCATTATCTTTTAAGTTTTAAATTCACCTTCACCCCCTTTTCAACCTACTCCTCATGCCAAATGTTTCAAGATGAAACACCACTTTCTAACATAATCCAGATTAAGGGATACTAAGATCCCCCATAGTACCTACCTCAAAAATCCTTATACAACCACCATTAACACCTTAAAACTTATCTCTTAAAACTTAAATTAACTGTAATATCCCTATATTTTTAAATAAATCTATGTTTGATATCATGTACAACATGCAACAATGAGCTTAAATGAACCATGAAATATTATTATTTAAATGTTATAGTTATAACCTAGCTATTAAATTGGAGTGTATAAATATAATTAACCACATTATGATATATATATATATATATATTATACTCACTATAAATATATTTATTAATTCTTAGTAAATAAGCACTCAATTTTTTAGTAGTTATTTTGTATTTCAAAAATATGTTTTCTTAAAAAATGATTTTATTACTTTTTTGTGAGAGAATATTATAATTAATTTATGGAAATTTTATAAATTTTATTCGATAAAAATTATATAATTTTTTATATCAGCATATAAAAATTATCTTAGAATGAAATTTTGTTATTTTTCTAAAAGGATTGATTTTTCAGTGAATAGTGAAAAATACCGATTTTTAGTAAAAATATCATTTCATTTCATTAAATAAAGTAGTTTAAAAATACCAAATGATATTAAAATAACATAAGTATATTTTAATTATAAATAATCTAATTAATTTCATATGAGCCATCATTATACTTGATTTTGGTATAAGTTCATTTAGAGGCTTAAAAACACATTTTTCTAAAAAAACATTTCGTTGTGTTTTGAATTTTTTATCTTTAATTAATTTATATCACTTATAGAAATTGAATCTTGAAACATTAATTCCATATTTGGAATTATGAATCCCAAATTAGGTAAATGGTTCCATTTTTTTGGTCATTATCAATAGTAACCATTGTAAATTTTCGTTACCACAACAAAGGTAAATAGGTTAATTAGGGTTAAACTAATGTGATAAATCTTAAAATTCATCAAAAAAACTTGACTTAATTTCATTGTATGATTATATTTAATATATAATTATAATAAATTCTTAAATATGATATTTTTTCCATTTATATTTTATTTTGACCTTTATAATATTTAAGTAAAAGATAAAGTAAAAAATTATTTTTTCTTTCTTTTTATATCTATAATATTTTGTGATAGGAATAAAAACAACTCAGGTTAATTTATAAATGATTATTTAAAATATGAATGACTTTTTTCCTGACGATTTATTTTTAAAACAATTACCTTAAATTTTCATGCAACGCCGACGCAGTGGTTGTGCATGCAGTACAAAAATCAAGTAAATGATTTTAAAAAACATTAAAAGTAATATTTTTTGGATGAGTTAAAGTTTACCATTAATTTTGAAGATAAATATGACATATTATACATTTTTAAAGGTTTTTATTTGAATTAAATTTCTATCATGTTGTTTTCGAAGTAAAATTATGTGAATAGTTCTTAAAATGACATTAATAGTATTTTATGTTAAATACATTTTATTAAATTATTTTAAAATCATAAAAATATTTCAAGAGAAAAAATAGGATGATAAATGGTTTAAAATTTCATCACTTAGACATTTATGATCCAATTTTTAGCTTATAAGTAATATTATAACTCTTTAATATTGAAAAATTCATTACCACGGTTAAGGTTAAAATTGGTTAACCAAGGGGTTAAACCAAAAAATAAGATTTAAAATAATATCTAAAATTTTATAAATTTGTTTGGGTGATTATTTTAAGACCACATAAAAATTATATTGAAATAAATATAATTTTAAAACCATTTTACATGAGTTAGACACATATTATATTACAATATTTTATGTATTTCCAAAAATGACATTAATGATATTTTATAATAAAAAATAATTTATTAGATTATTTAAAATTCATAAAAATCATATATTTGGAAAAGTGAATTATATATGGTTAAAAATATCAATCATGGTGTATTTATGTGTCACTTTTCTTTTTTATAAACTTTGGTGACCCCTAAAGAGTAAAAAAATTGATATCATGATAATTACCAACAGAGTTAACGAGGGAGTAAACAAAGAAATAAGGGTGAAAACATCACATAAACTTGTAAAAATTTTATTTATACAATTAATTAAATAAATAATCATCATATATTTTAATTATATCAATTTGGATCCATTTTTATATGAAAATTAATTTATATTAATTTAATAATTTTAGAAATTATTAGAATTCCCCTCCCCTCATTTATAAAAGGGCACCTCAATACCCTCCTTGACACACTTAAAGAGCCATTTTTTGTCCAATCACTGAAAAAATAACCTCCTAACACCCATAAAATCATTCTATAGAAATTATTTTGGGAATAATACTAATCTTATAGGGGTTAAGGCGTAAAGTAAGGGAGGATGTCTGAAGAAGAGGTATAACTTTTTACCAAATGTTTTAGATTTATTTATTCTTATAACTCCTTAAAATATTATTAAAACATGATAAAATAATATAATTAGTATCTTATATACCTTTATATTATATTATGTTAATGAAAAAACTATATTCATGTCCTCTTCCATCAAATGGGAAATTAAGCCATCGTTCGTGTGTATGACAGACTACTACCTCACGAACCGATTCAATTCATTTTCCAACACTGCTTCTTTGGGATGGTTATAATGATGAGTTTAATGTATATATATATATATGATATTCATGAAATAATTATAATTATTTAAATATGATATATCATCTATTTTCTTACCTTTTCATTCATTGAAAAATGATAACGTCGTTCGTGCATACGTGTGAATTACCACCTCCATAAAACGATGTGATTCGTTTTTCATAACCACATCACATGGATTATATATATATAAGTTTATTTAAATAAATTATATTAAATTTATTATATAATCATAATTATATAAAGATAAATTAATTCTAACTTTCTTTCCATCACGTTCGTTGAAAAATGGAAACGTTACTCATGCATATGTACTTCCTACTGTCTTTTTGAGTGTAACATAGTTCATTTTTCATAATCATATTTATTTCTTGTTTTTAAAAGTATAATTGATGTATAAAAATTATAATTGTGTGATTATTATTTTTTTGGATATTATTTACCAATTAAATCTTTGAATACGGTCAATGTACCGAGGTTGTTTTTAAATTATGAACCGAACATCTTCAAAATACCTGACGTAGACACAATAAATCAAGTAATTAAATATTTCATGTAAATAAATGAAAAAACAGTTTAATGATAAATTAATAAAACTTTAAAAGTTTCATAAACAATTAAACAATTTATATAATATTATTATATAGGAGTTAAAGGAAATACATGGAAAGTCTGGACTCGAGGTAAGAGATTTTGTCTCAATTTCCCTTCATTGAGGCATGTTTCAATGTTATGGACATAATTTATTTTATATGGTGTGTATATACTACCATTTTAAATATTATATAATGAATCATTAATACTTAATGGTATTTTAATTTTCAATTCAAATTATTTCATCCAAGAGGATTTGACTTGAAAGTTACCAAGTGGTAAGGGGTTTCTTAACTCAATTTCCATTCATTGAGTTATAATTCCACTTCATTAACTTTGTTATTGAATGATTATGTGTGAATTGATCTATAATTTTTTTAGTATGTATTTAAACTTGTTTTATTTGGATTTAAATATGTGTACCTTGTAATGGCCCAGACCTCTCCGGTCCATTACTTTGTGGAATTTTGGTGTTGGAGGTGTTCCGGGAGGCCAAGGGGACATATCCCCAACACTTTGCCAATTTTCCAGTTCTGTGAACAATGTTTCCAGTTTTATGAACAGTAACAGATCGGTCTCACCGATCGGTCTGACAGATCGGTCTCACCGATCGGTCTGACAGATCGGTCTCACCGATCAGTTTCACAGATCGGTCTGACAGATCGGTCTCACCGATCGGTCTGACGGATCGGTCTCACCGATCAGTTTCACAGATCGGTCTGACAGATCGGTCTCACCGATCAGTTTCATAGATCAGTGTGACAGATCGGTTTCACAGATCGGTCTAACAGATCGGTCTCACCGATCGGTCTGACAGATCGGTCTCACCGATCAGTTTCACAGATCAGTCTGACAGATCGGTTTCACAGATCGGTTTCACAGATCGGTCTCACCGATCGGTCTGACAGATCGGTCTCACCGATCAGTTTCACAGATCGGTGTGACAGATCGGTTTCACAGATCAGTTTCACAGATCGGTGTGACAGATCAGTTTCACAGATCGGTTTCACAGATCGGTTTCATGTACAGTAACGGTGGGTGAACAGTGTTTCCTGACTCCTACAGTTTTGCCCCTTTTGACGTTTCCTTTGACGTAAAATACATTTAAAGCCTTATTTTAAGGGCTCTTAAGGCCGTTTAAAATGCCATAAATCCTTTATTAATTATTCCTAAGGCTTGGAATGTTTTACTTGGTCAAACCGCGTGGGTTAATGCGATCCGTTTTTAATGGAGAATTAACCGGATCTTAAACCGTCGCCCCATTTAATCTTTAAAAGGGACGAGATATCATTCTTCCTTGTTCTTTCCCTTTTTTCTCGATTAAGAGGCTCTAGAACCTTTCAATCCTTTCCATAGGAGTTGCAAAATCAACCTTTACTCCTAGGATCAGTTCTGCTCTGTTGGATGCAACCGAGCCGTGTCGATCAATCTTCGATATAAGCATCCTCCGGTGGATACAGTTGTCACGAGGGGAGGATCGTGACCTGTTGTGTGGATAAAGGACGTCAAGAACTCTTCGAGGTAGGGGATTCATGGCTTCTCTAATTGTATATGTGCAATCATAGAATTAGCATGATTTATCCCTTTGGATCACAATGAAATTGACCTAATTAAAAACTTGAACCGGATTAAAAGAATTGGTTGATCGCATGCCGTTGCTTTATACCGTGATAACGGTTTGCATCATGTTTTCCTAGATATAGTGATATCTATGTTTTCTTTGATTTGTTGTTCGTTCATGATAGAAATTGATAATGAACGTAAAGCCGGAATTAATTGTTAATTAATTGGCTAAAGATAAAGAGGCATGTAAATTAATGTGGTTATTGCCGTTGTTGTAGTTGTTCTAATTTGAGGATAATCAAATTAGGGAAGTAAGAATGGTTATTTTAATTGTGATATCTTGCTGATTAGGTATCCATGATTGGAACCTACAAATAACAAATCTGTTAATTCAATATGGATTAGAAAACAGATTATGTGGGAATTTCAAAAGGGTTCTGAGTTACCCGCTTGCTTGTAAGGCTGAAAGCCTTGTGGTTTGGAGCTCTGAGTGCTCATTGTGTTTGAAGGCTGAATGCCTTGTTAAAGGGCCGAGAGCCCATTTTGTGATGTTTGTTTTCCTGCTGCTTGTGATTTGATGTGAGCCTAGATGGCTGTTGTGATATGTGGAGGCATGGGGACTTGTGTTTATGGTAGCAGATGACGCCTAGAGTGGCGAGATGCATCAGTTTATGCATGTGGGTGTCGGGGAGGACACCAGGGGTGGTGGAATGGGATGGATGTGGTTGCTGGTTACCTACGGTTTTCTTGAATGTTAATCTGCTTTGCTTTTCCCCACTGCTCAAGGCAGCTGGTCTTGCTACCCTTCTTCTGAAGGAGGCGAAGATGCGCGGGGTATGCCACGTGCTTTCCGTGTTTAGCCTCTTGAGGGAGAATGGGTATATGATCTTTCTATAGGCGGCAAAGACTCGACGGATAGTATATCTATTCACCGTGTTGAGCCTCCTTTGTGTTTAGAAGCATAGGATGCTTTTCTAGAATGCCTGGGAATGTGGAAAAGTAATTCTGTAATGAATGTTTGATTAAATGGTGAAAATCCACGGGGATGGAGATGATAGAATTTAAAGGTGATGTGAATCTTAAAAAGGAGCAGTTGTTTTTGAATGTGATGCCATTTCAGTTTAATGTGGAATTTTTCATTCTTAATTAATGTTTAAAGAATTAATTAACGTACAGTGGAACTGATAAAATGAGAATGGAGTAATCTAATAAAGCTCTTCAAATGGTTGTGTGCTCGTAGGATACCTAGTCTTTGAAGTAGCAGCCTGGAGTCTGAGAGACGTTAGCTGCAGTTGTATCTAAGACTAGGTAATGCCCATAGTGTGGATGTGAGTTACCTATATATTCTGTACTTTTTGTGTTTCTATACGCTACTCCACCCTGTCGGTAAGGGCAACTGACACCCCGGGGATTCTGAGCCCTGGGGGGGTGTTTTACCCAACATTCTGATGGGAGGTTGAATGGATGACTACCCCCTTTGGCCCCGCTCTCTTCTCTTGGTAGATACTCGTGCCATGAGGCACAGTGGTTAGTTACCCCATATATGTGTGTAGAGGGCTGTAATGGCTTGTGGTTATTCACACACATATATTCTGGATATAGTATCCTACAGACTACTATAAGTGTAACGTGTATAGGCTATGATGGCTTGAGGATCCTTACTCGGAGTATGAGCTGTAATGGCTTGAGGTATTATACCCGACATATGATACACGTTATGCGAGCTGTGGTGGCTCCCGGAAATTACCTGGTTACTTTTGGTTGTGAGGACGGTGTGGTGCTTCGCCCAGGTGTTTGCGGGCAAGCCTTTGTGGTGCACGAGGTGTAGATTGTGGAGCTTAGCCCAGGTGTCTGCGGGCAAGCCTTTGGAGAGAGATGCACAGGACGTATGTCGTTGGGGCAAAGCGGCAAACCAGTGGGGAAGTAGTAGCGGGGTACCCTTGATATTCTTTACTATATGCTATATTCTTGTATGCGTTACTTGGTGAGAGTAGCCATGGTGAGGTTGAGAACATAGTATACCTGTTTAGGTGACGAGTTAGTTTCACTTTTTGTTCACTAGGATTTAGCATGCTTTCTTTACTTTTGCATGAGAGTCTTGGGGAGGATCCTACTGAGTATACTGTTATACTCACCCTATGTACATATAAACTGTTTTTCAGGTCACTTGGAGCAGGTTGGAGATCAAGCTGGTTACTACTAGCTTGCGGTTGGAGGAGGAGCTGTTCGGGCTTGTGGTCGCTGTCGTTTTACTTTCTTTTGGGTACTTTTAGTTTCCCCTTTCAGTTGTAGTACTTTTGCATGACATTTCATATATGTACTTGGTTTCCTTTTATATTTCAGTTCTGAGTTGGAGTTGATTGGAGTCTATTCTATCTCTCTCTTCTGCATGTGTTCTCTTAGAGGGTAATGCCTCCCATTTGTATGTTATTATACCCTCGGTGCTAGTCTCCAACCTGGGGCCTACTGGAGGCGGGACTCGGGGGTCATTATCTCCCTTTTCACATTGCCGGCCCAAGAGGGGTACACTTTGTGGGGAGGGGGTCGTGACAGAGTGGTATCAGAGGTCTGGTTGAGGGATAGGATGGAGTTTGGAGTTAGGCACAGGTGAGGATGCATGGGATGGTAGGGCAACGGTGTCATTCATGTTTAGCAAGTGGGGTAAACACTGGAGACCGGCAGAGACATAGGCGTTCAGGGCCCCCTATGATCTGTTGCACGGACCTTTAAGTTTACGATGGCTACTAAACAAAGTGATACTGGTTGCAGGGTAGAAACCTAGGAAAGGATCATGCATCATTATTCTTTGCGCCTGTGTTTGAATGGGTAGACCTTGGGATAGGTAACCTAAAATTAATAAAACAAAATAATTAATTAATTAATGTTGAGTCTTCCATATTCCAGGCTTAGGAGCTCTAACGATTGTTATTTTACAGGTATGGCTCCAGGTCGACGTCGTCGTCAGGTTTGCGCAGAAGGTGCCTAGCAGGCTGTTCCAGCAGATCGCCGCCGGGTAGAGGTTGACGACGATGACACTTGGAGGAAGACACTCCGAGAGTTTCAGCGCCAGAGTCTACAGAAGTACGAGGGCTCCGTTTCAGATGCAGTCACAGAAGACTGGTTGGAGGAGGTCGAGATAGGCTTCAGTTCGATTCGTGCTCAGAAGGAACACTGGGTGTCCTTGGTTGTGACGATGTTGCGTGGAGCAGCGAGACAGTGGTGGTTCTTTTTCCTCGGGGATCGTGAGGAGTCAAAGATCTCATGGGAGGAGTTTCGAGACAGGTTTAGAGTCGAGTTTCTTTCATCGACTGCGAAGGCGTCCAGTCGCCAGGAGCTACTCACCCTTCGACAGGGGAGCTCCAGTGTTCGAGAGTTTGGAATCCGTTTCAGGAACCTTCTACGATATGCTTCAGACCTGTTACCAGATGATGAGGCCAGGGCGAGGCATTTCGAGGAGGCTTTGCGTCCAGAGATCCAGCGCCAGGTCACCCCATTTATGCTGAAGACATATCTAGAGGTTTTGGCGAGGGCAGAGGTTGTTGAGAGGACTTTGGCTAGGACCGGATCATCACGAGAGGGGAATCGTCATGATTCCTCACGAAGCAGGGCTGTGGTCCGGGGTTCCCGGTTTTCAGGACAGAAGAGTTTCCGTTCACCTGGGGGTAGGTCCCAGCCCTTCCCATCTCGTTTCTCCGGAGGCAGCAACTCTCAGGACTATGCAAAGGGATCAGGCGCTTGTTTTTCTTGTGGTGGTCGTGGTCATCAGCAGCGGGAGTTCCCGAATTTTCAGAGCAGTCATCGTGCACCGGGTGCTCCACTCCAGGTTCCTCCGTTGAGGCAGTTCCAGCCGAGGCAGCAGCAGCAGGTTGCACCAGCTTTAGATCACCAGTGGGTAGATGGAGCAGGTAGAGGACAGCCCCATGACGCTCCCCGTCCTCAGAGAGCAGAGCGCGGCCATGGTGGTGGTCGTCATCAGGGTCAGAGAGGCCGTGGAGGTAGTAGTGGTCAGCTTCATGCTCTAGAGTTGCCAGCTCCAGGCGAGCCAGACGTCGTCCGAGGTACCCTTTTCTTGTTTTCTACCTTGGTGTATGCCTTGTTTGATTCAGGAGCGACACACTCCTTTATATCCCCTACCCTTGTCCATGCTTTGGGACTTGAGGTAGAGAGGCTTCCAGTGCCCTTGGCGTTGGCTACGCCAGTTGGAGGTCGAGCTAGCTTGTTTGAAGTATGTAGAGACTGTGAGCTAGTGTTGGGGCAGCACCGCTCTTGGGGATATTTCCTATGTTTAAGAATACAACCATATGATGTCATCCTCGGCATGGATTGGTTGTATTCGGTGCAGGCTATTGTGGATTGCTACAGGAAGAAGGTCGTTTTCTTCGATGAAGATGGAGAGGAAGTAGTGTTTGTTGGTGAGAGAGATCCTCGGATGAGTCATAGACGAGTTTCATCCTTATCATCCATGATGGCTGGGATGATGCTGAGTTCTTCAGAGGTTCAACAGTTGGTGTTTCCTAGGGTCGTAGAGGAGTACCCTGATGTCTTTCCAGAAGAGGTTGTATCCTTACCCCCTCGACGAGAGATCGAGTTTGGGATCGAGCTACAGCCAGGAGCGTCTCCTATCTCTATGTCTCCGTATAGGATGGCCCCTTATGAGTTACAAGAGCTACGTATTCAGCTCGATGGTCTGTTGCAGTGTGGTTTTGTTCGGCCAAGTGTGTCACCTTGGGGTGCACCAGTTTTGTTTGTGAAAAAGGCTGATGGCAGTTTGTGGTTGTGCGTCGATTATCGTCAGTTAAACAAAGTGATAATAAAGAACCGCTATCCTCTCCCGCGGATTGATGACCTATTCGACCAACTGAAGGGTGCAAGTTGGTTTTCAAAGATAGACTTGCGGTCAGGATATCATCAGATGCGTGTAAAGGATGAGGATATCCCGAAGACTGCTTTCCGTTGTCGTCATGGGCATTATGAGTTTGTTGTAATGCCATTCGGCGTGAAAAATGCTCCAGCTGTTTTCATGGGGTTGATGAATGCTGTGTTCCGTGAATTCCTGGATAAGTTTGTTGTGGTTTTCATCGACGACATCCTTGTGTACTCCACATCTGAAGAAGAACATGCAGAGCATCTACGAGCCGTTTTGGGAGTTCTTCGCCAACATCAGTTGTTTGGGAAGTTGTCCAAGTGTGAGTTCTGGGCTCGAGAAGTTCGTTTCTTAGGGCATGTTGTGTCCCAACAGGGAGTAGCTGTAGATCCTTCGAAGGTAGAAGCAGTGGTGTCTTGGGCATCCCCCAAGACTGTGTCAGAGGTGCGAAGTTTCCTTGGTCTCGCAGGCTATTATAGGAGGTTTGTAGCCAATTTCTCCTGAGTTGCGACTCCTCTGATAGCTTTTACCAGGAAGGATCAAGCGTTCATATGGACTGATCAGTGTCAGACAACTTTCGAGTATCTAAAGGAGAAGTTGGTAAGTGCTCCAGTCCTTTGTCTTCCAACGGAGGGAGTCCAGTTTGATGTTTTCTGTGATGCTTCACATCTGGGGTTAGGCTATGTTCTCATGCAGCAGAGGTCAGTTGTTTCTTATGGGTCCCGACAATTGCGTCCCCATGAACGCAACTATGCCACCCATGATCTTGAGTTGGCAGCCATGGTGTTTTCTCTGAAGTTGTGGAGACATTACCTCATTGGTGATCACTTTGTGGTTTTTACCGATCATAAGAGTTTGAGGTATGTTTTCTCCCAACGTGACTTGAACTTGAGGCAGCGTCGGTGGATGGAGTTCTTGCAGGAATACGACTTTGAAATATCGTATACACCTGGAAAAGGGAACGTTGTAGCTGATGCACTAAGCCGAAAGTCACGTAATGATGTTGTGCGTGAATCTGGTGATTCCTGGAGAGTGATGGAAGAGCTATCAGCTTTGCATCTTGATATGGGAGAAGTTGGGGGAAGAGGTTGTCTTTTACAGATGACGGTGCAGTCATCCCTGATGCAAATGGTGGAAGAGTCTCAGTTGGGTGATCTAGAGGTGGAAGTTTGGAGAAACAGAGTTGTTTGTGGGGAGGCCCCTGATGGTTGGTCGGAGGATGAACAACATCGAGTGTTGTATCATGGCAGGCGTTTTGTTCCCTTGGCGATGCGCGAGACGGTTCTCCGAGAGTTCCATAGTTCACCCTTGGCGGTACATCCTGGTGTGACGAAGATGTACTGATCCTTAAGGAGTCAGTTTTGGTGGCCTGGGCTGAAACGTACAGTTGCAGAATGTGTGTCTCGATGTTTAGTCTGCCAGAAGGTGAAGGCCGAACACCGTGTTCCTGGTGGTCTTCTCCAGCACATAGAGATTCCTCAGTGGAAGTGGGAGGACATCTCAATGGACTTTGTTACAGGTTTACCTCAAGCTCTGGGAGGACATGATTCTATATGGGTGGTAGTGGATCGTTTAACTAAATCGGCCCACTTCATAGCAATCAAGGAGTCGAGCTCAGTGGAGGTTTTGTCGAGGCAGTATCTGGAGGAGGTGGTGAGGCTTCACGGAGTACCTAGGACGATCATTTCTGATCGAGATCCTCGTTTTACCTCTAGGGTGTAGAGAGGTCTCCAACATGCTTTTGGTTCTCAACTGTGCCTTAGCACTGCTTTTCATCCTCAAACGGATGGTCAGACAGAGCGAACCATCCAGACTCTTGAAGACATGTTGCGCTCTTGTGTTCTTGATTTTGGAGGTTCATGGATGAAGCACTTACCCTTGGTAGAGTTTGCTTACAATAATAGTTTTCACTCTACCATCGGCATGGCGCCGTTTGAAGCCTTGTATGGCCGACCATGCCGTTCTCCGTTGTGCTGGACTGGGGTCGGAGAGTCCGCAATTCTCGGACCAGAACTAGTGCAGAATACGATAGAGATGGTTCAAGTGATTCGTGAGAGGATGAAGACAACACAAGATCGTCAGAAATCTTATGCTGATCAAAGAAGGAGACTATTAGAGTTTAATGTTGGGGATCATGTGTTTCTAAAGGTGACTCCCCGTCGTGGGCAGCGAAGGTTTGGTCGTGGAAGTAAGCTTTCTCCCCGGTTTGTTGGGCCTTTCGAGGTGTTGGCTCGTGTTGGATCTGTGGCGTATCGAGTAGCACTTCCCCCTCATATGAGTCGGATACATGTTGTTTTCCATGTATCACAGCTCCGTCGTTATCTTCATGATGAATCTCATGTTATCAATTGGGGAGAGATCGATATTGATGATGATGCAACCTTCGAGGAGCGACCTGTGGAGATCCAAGACCATAAGGAGAATGTGTTGCGTGGGCATTCTATCCCCTTAGTTCGTGTCTTGTGGCGACACGGTGGCATGGAGGAGAGTACCTGGGAGCGTGAGTCATAGATACGTGCTCAGTACCCAGAGTTGTTCAAATTTTAACTCCTTTCATGTAATGATGTTTCCTCTCTGGTTAGATCTTTCATGTTTTATTTATGTACCTTTGATGTGATGTTATGTTTGAATTGTTTGGGTATGGATTGTTTGTTTCCGGATGTCAGAGTTTTGTTCCAGCTTTCGAACAACTCATGGTGGTTTTTCCCTGAGAGGTATCTTATGGGGTGGTTGTTCAGACCCCTCTTTTCTTCTGGGTTGGTTTTAATTCTCGAGGAAGAGAATGTTTTGAGAGGTATCTAATGTAATGGCCCGGACCTCTCCGGTCCATTACTTTGTGGAATTTTGGTGTTGGAGGTGTTCCGGGAGGCCAAGGGGACATATCCCCAACACTTTGCCAATTTTCCAGTTCTGTGAACAGTGTTTCCAGTTTTATGAACTGTAACAGATCGGTCTCACCGATCGGTCTAACAGATCGGTCTCACTGATCAGTTTCACAGATCGGTGTGACAGATCGGTTTCACTGATCGGTCTGACAGATCGGTCTCACCGATCGGTCTGACGGATCGGTCTCACCGATCAGTGTCACAGATCGGTCTGACAGATTGGTCTCACCGATCAGTTTCACAGATCGGTGTGACAGATCGGTCTCACCGATCGGTCTGACGGATCAGTCTCACCGATCAGTTTCACAGATCGGTCTGACATATCGGTTTCATAGATCGGTCTCACCGATCGGTCTGACAGATCGGTCTCACCGATCAGTTTCACAGATCGGTGTGACAGATCGGTTTCACAGATCGGTTTCACAGATCGGTGTGACAGATCAGTTTCACAGATCGGTTTCATGTACAGTAACGGTGGGTGAACAGTGTTTCTAGACTCCTACAGTTTTTCCCCTTTTGACGTTTCCATTGACGTAAAATACATTTAAAGACTTATTTTAAGGGCTTTTAAGGCCGTTTAAAATGCCGTAAATCCTTTATTAATTATTCCTAAGGCTTGGAATGTTTTACTTTGTCAAACCACGTGGGTTAATGCGATCCGTTTTTAATGGAGAATTAACCGGATCTTAAACCGTCACCCCATTTAATCTTAAAAAGGGACGAGATATCATTCTTCCTTGTTCTTTCCCTTTGTTATCGATTAAGAGGCGCTAGAACCTTTCAATCCTTTCCATAGGAGTTGCACAATTAACCTTTACTCCTAGGATCAGTTCTTCTCTGTTGGATGCAACCGAGCCGTGTCGATCAATCTTTGATATAAGCATCCTCCGGTGGATGCAGTTGTCACGAGGGGAGGATCGTGACCTGTTGTGTGGATAAAGGACGTCAAGAACTCTTCGAGGTAGGGGATTCATGGCTTCTCTAATTGTATATGTGCAATCGTAGAATTATCATGATTTATCCCTTTGGATCACAATGAAATTGACCTAATTAAATACTTGAACCGGATTAAAAGAATTGGCTGATCGCATGCCGTTGCTTTATACCGTGATAACGGTTTGCCTCATGTTTTCCTAGATATAGTGATATCTATGTTTTCTTTGATTTGTTGTTCGTTCATGATAGAAATTGATAATGAACTTAAAGACGGAATTAATTGTTAATTAATTGGCTAAAGATAAATAGGCATGTAAATTAATCTGGTTATTGCCGTTGTTGTAGTTGTTCTAATTTGAGGATAATCAAATTAGGGAAGTAAGAATGGTTATTTTAATTGTGATAGCTTGCTGATTAGGTATCCATGATTGGAACCTACGAATAACAAATCTGTTAATTCAATATGGATTAGAAAACAGATTATGTGGGAATTTCAAAAGGGTTCTGAGTTACCCGCTTGCTTGTAAGGCTGAATGCCTTGTGGTTTGGAGCTCTGAGTGATCATTGTGTTTGAAGGCTGAATGCCTTGTTAAAGGGCCGAGAGCCCATTTTGTGATGTTTGTTTTCCTGCTGCTTGTGATTTGATGTGAGCCTGGATGGCTGTTGTGATATGTGGAGGCATGGGTACTTGTGTTTATGGCAGCAGATGACGCCTAGAGTGGCGAGATGCATCAGTTTATGCATGTGGGTGTCAGGGAGGACACCAGGGGTGGTGGAATGGGATGTATGTGGTTGCTGGTTACCTACTGTTTTCTTGAATGTTAATCTTCTTTGCTTTTCCCCACTGCTCAAGGCAGCTAGTCTTGCTACCCTTCTTCCGAAGGAGGCGAAGACGCGCGGGGTATGCCACGTGCTTTCCGTGTTTAGCCTCTCGAGGGAGAATGAGTATATGCTCTTTCTATAGGCGGAAAAGACTCGACGGATAGTATATCTATTCACCGTGTTGAGCCTCCTTTGTGTTTAGAAGCATAGGATGCTTTTCTAGAATGCCTGGGAATGTGGAAAAGTAATTCTGTAATGAATGTTTGATTAAATGGTGAAAATCCACGGGGATGGAGATGCTAGAATTTAAAGGTGATGTGAATCTTAAAAAGGAGCAGTTGTTTTTGAATGTGATGCCATTTCAGTTTAATGTGGAATTGTTCATTCTTAATTAATGTTTAAAGAATTAATTAACGTACAGTAAAACTGATAAAATGAGAATGGAGTAATCTAATAAAGCTCTTCAAATGGTTGTGTGCTTGTAGGATACCTAGTCTTTGAAGTAGCAGCCTGGAGTCTGAGAGACGTTAGCTGCAGTTGTATCTAAGACTAGGTAATGCCCATAGCGTGGATGTGAGTTACCTATATATTCTGTACTTTTTGTGTCTCTATACGCTACTCCACCCTGTCGGTAAGGGCAACTGACACCCCGGGGATTCTGAGCCCTGGGGGGGGGGGGTGTTTTCCCCAACATTCTGATGGGAGGTTGAATGGCTGACTACCCCCTTTGGCCCCTCTCTCTTCTCTTGGTAGATACTCGTGCCATGAGGCACAGTGGTTAGTTACCCCATATATGTGTGTAGAGGGCTGTAATGGCTTGTGGTTATTCACACACATATATTCTGGATATAGTATCGTACAGACTACTATAGGTGTAACGTGTATAGGCTATGATGGATTGAGGATCCTTACTCGGAGTATGGGTTTTAATGGCTTGAGGTATTATACCCGACGTATGATACACGTTATGCGAGCTGTGGTGGCTCCCGGAAATTACCTGGTTACTTTTGGTTGTGAGGACGGTGTGGTGCTTCGCCCAGGTGTTTGCAGGAAAGCCTTTGTGGTGCACGAGGTGCAGATTGTGGAGCTTAGCCCAGGTGTCTGCGAGCAAGCCTTTGGAGAGAGATGCACAAGACGTATGTCGTTGGGGAAAAGAGGAAAACCACTGGGGAAGTAGTAGCGGGGTAACCTTGATATTCTTTACTATATGCTATATTCTTGTATGCGTTACTTGGTGAGAGTATCCATGGTGAGGTTGGGAACATAGTATACCTGTTTAGGTGACGAGTTAGTTTCACTTGTTGTTCACTGGGCTTTAGCATTCTTTCTTTACTTTTGCACGAGAGTCTTGGGGAGGATCCTACTGAGTATACTGTTATACTCACCCTATGTACATATAAACTGTTTTTCAGGTCACTTGGAGCAGGTTGGAGATCAAGCTGGTTACTACTAGCTTGCGGTTGGAGGAGGAGCTATTCGGGCTTGTGGTCGCTGTCGTTTTACTTTCTTTTGGGTACTTTTAGTTTCCCTTTTCAGTTGTAGTACTTTTGCATGACATTTCATATATGTACTTGGTTTCCTTTTATATTTCAGTTCTGAGTTGGAGTTTATTGGAGTCTATTCTCTCTCTCTCTTCTGCATGTGTTCTCTTAGAGGGTAATGCCTCCCATTTGTATGTTATTATACCCTCGGTGCTAGTCGCCAACCCGGGGCCTACTGGAGGCGGGACTTGGGGGTCATTATCTCCCTTTTCACATTGCCGGCCCAGGAGGGGTACACTTTGTGGGGAGGGGTTCGTGACATACCTAATCACTACATGGATTAATTATCACTTCAGAAGTTATGATCTTTGTAAGGGTTTTGCTTATCTCAATCTCATTTTCCCGAGACATGATTCATGTCATGCACCATGATTTCATTTTATGGTGTAATTAATACCTCATGAATTAATTTTGACAAATTAATTCATGTAATTCATGGGATTTATAGATCCATATCATATTATTTCTTTCAATGAATCTTTCTTTTGAATGTTTCCAAAGCCCTAAGGGATTTATGTTATAATATCATTTCTATTCGGGATTATTTATGTTCAAGGAAACTTTGGGGGAAATAATATTATATTATTTTCTTGAACCATATATATTTTCTTCTACTTTGGTTATTATTTTGGTTTAAATTTTTTTTCTGGTTCCTCTCAAATTGATTAAAGAAGGACCAAGAATGTTATTTTTAAGTGATACTGATCTTGCACCTTCTTTTAGACTGGGAATCTTTATCACCCATATCCACATTTTCTAAAATGTTTTCAATAATGTTATTTTATAAGAAAAATTATTTCCTAAAGTTATATTAAATTATTTTTTAACTTATTTTTAAATGTTTTAAAATGAAATTTCTTAACATTTTCCACATGGGTCACTTTTGACTCTCTTTACAAAAGTTTCAAAATAATGTTTATTTTTAATGTTTTACATCATGAATGTAAATTTTCACCATCATGACCACAAAATTATTTGAATATTTATTTTGAATTTTACATGGTTATTTTAAAAATAAAATTTTTTTCTTAATATTTTAGAAAATTTTAGTTTTAAAAGTAATTTTCAAAGTGGAAAGAGTATTTTCCTCAAGAATTGTTTTAATAATCCTTTTATAGAGTTCCTATTCATCAATGAAAAAAAATCTTGATGTTAAATATTCTTCACTAGGTATATATTTTAATGATACCACCATTATTATTTATATGGACAGATTGTGATTATTTTAAAGATATTATCATGGAGCCCATTTCTTTTCCACATCTAAATCAATCTATGAGTGAACACCGATTATTATTATGTTGAAAAGTGAAAGATTCTAATTATTTTTCTCATTCCATAGTATGTAAAAATATATATATGAATAAAGGTGGTTATTTTATAAAACAAGGATGGGTGGTTTTGTTATAAACCAATTATGGGTGGTTCTATTATAAACCAAAGATGGGTGGTTCTGTTGTAAACTAAGGACATGTGGTTACATTAGAAACCAAGGAAGGGTGGGTCTGTTATATACCTACAATTAATTGGGTAATGATTATGTTATATGTATAATTATGTTGTAATTTTACCATATTGGTCATTCCACTTTTAATGATTCTTTCAAGGATTCAATAAAGGTAATTTTACAATATACCAATATTTTTTTTATAATTGCTATAAGTTTTTAATGGTTCCTTTGATCAAGATTGATATAACATGGCTCATGATTATTGATTCTCATGAATCTTTCCTTTGATAAATCTTTATTCCATTTCACATGTGTTATGATCCAAATTTTTATGGGTATGAATTCTCTTATGTTATGCTCATTGAATTTGATTATGTCATCATACCCTTATGCTTATCTTATACTCTATAAGGACATTAAATTGTTAATGCTTATGTTTGACCTTACTGAGAATTTTAGATCACCCTTATTATGTTTCCTTTCCCATAGGTTATGGATAATGATGTTATATTATTTTTTTCTTGAAATGTTTTATCTGTGTATAATTTTATGGGAGATGTTGAATGCTTATTGTGAAATAATAAAAACTTGGAATAATTGAAAAAATGATCACTTGAGGACATGGGTATTATTATGTAAGTGTTAGTCCTAAATATCTAAAAATATAAACCTAAAAGTTCTTTAGGTATTTAAGTGATATAATATTTATTTTTTTGTGAGTTATGGAGGGTTTAAATTGGGTCACATTGATTTGTATCAAATCCAGAAATGTAAAGATTATGTTTTTAGCATCGGATCCAAGAGTGCAGGTTCAGGACTATCATAGTTGGTATCAGATTAGGGTTTTGATAACTTTGGTGTTTATGATTTTTTCATGTGAGGTTAAATTAAGAGTCATAGATATAATCATAAGTTCATAATTTTAAGGTTGATCATAAGTTCAAATACATATAAATCACATTTTGAGGTTTTAAGTGATGGTATTTTGAGGTGATTTGAAACTTTTATTAGGTTTTAGGATGAAAAATCTATTGAGGTTTAATTAATACATTAGGTAAGTCTATGATTTCATTATAAGTTAATTATGGTCTATTGGGTAGTTTGATATAGATAATATTGATGGTTGAACAATGATTCATTAATAAGGTGATACTTTTGGATATATTTATGGTCAATCTAAGGATTACATTTTAGGTTGGTATCTAAATTTGATTCATGATTTTTTAGTGAAGTTAAATACATTATAAGATTATCATGGTGATGAAATGATATTTTGGGAGATGTTTCATTGGGTTTTGTAATATGCAACCCTTATGTTTAGTATGCTATTTAATGAGAAGGATTATTTTAGAAGAATGCTATTGCATTTTAAGGTATGTAAGATGAAAGGTAGGAGATAAACTTTGAGGTTAAAACTTTCTTTAAGGTTGAGGTAATTGAGGTTATTTGGGATATATTGTTATTTATTTATGTACATATATATGGTGAACATTTTTTTATTGTGTAATTTTTTTAGATTAATGTATTATTTATCCAAATTAAGGTTTATAAATTTTGGATATTATATTATCTTTTGATAAAAAGTTTAGTTTTGGTTAATGTTTAAATATAGGAGGAATAACTTTTTTATCTTTTTTTTGTAATTATGCGATTTGTTATAAGTTGATTATAGTGCTTAAGGCATCAAAAATTCATCTCAAATACTCATAATTTGGAGTAAAATATGAGATAAATGTTGAAACTGACTAAAACATGCAACCAAAGGATAAAAAATTCATTTATAGATTTAAATGAAATCAATTAAGTATATTTCCTTATGTTCATATCCTATATGGTAAAGTAATTCCTCAAATCTAGGAAAAGGATATTAAAAAAAATTATCCTATTAACTTCATTTATGATGAATCGATGGCCATTTTCACACCTCATTGATTTATGATTTTGTTTTCATGAACTTTATCACGATTATTAAATTTCTTGTGATAAATGTTATATATCACTCTCAATAATTATTCAGTCATTAAATTTTTTCTTCGTGTATATATTTTCAATTCATACTAATTTTATCCTATTTATAATCCTAGATACGTGTTATTTTAGATAACCATCATATTTTTATTTCTCTCTTTTCAAGAGGAATTTTTATTAAACCTTTTTATGATGTGAGTTTACAACAATGCTATTTTCAAATTTCAAACCCTTGATTACCAGTCTCAAGTTCAAATTGTGAGGAACTAATTTATTGGGGGGGGGGGTAGAATGTAATATCCTAATATTTTAAAAGAACAATATGTTCAATAGCGTATACAATACACAACAATGAGCTTAAACGAACCATGTAATATTATTATTTAAATATTATATTTATAAAATAGCCATTAAATTAGTGAGAATGAATATTATTAGCCACATTATAAAATATATATAAAGTTCCTACTCAACAAAAATATATTGATTAATTCTTATAAAATAAGAACTCAATTTTTTAATAGTCATTTTATGATTGAAAAACATGTTTTCTTCAAAAATGGGATTTATTTCTTTTTGTGATTGAATATTATAATTAATTTATATATATTTTAGTAATATTATTTGATAAAAATTATATCATTTTTTAATCAACATATCAAAATTACCTTAGGTTTAATTTTTTGGATTTTTTTCTGAAAAGATTTATTTTTCAGTGAATAGTGAAAATATACCATTTTTTGTAATACTATCATTTAGTTTCATTAAATAAAGTAACTAAAAAAATACCAATTGATCTTAAAATAAAATAAATATTCTTTAATTATAAAAAATATAATTAATTATATAGGAGTTATCATTATACCTCATATTGGAATAAGTTCATTTTTAAGCTTAAAAATGTATTTTTTTATTTTTTTATTTCTTTTTTATATTAAATTAATAGTTTTTACTTATATAATTTGAATAATGAAAAATGGATTCCATATTTTGAATAATAAGGTCCAAATTTGTTAATGTCATGAACCAACCCAGGTCTACCCCGAACTGATCACCCGAGCCAACTCGCAACATATCCTGAGAGGCATTCCCAATCCTCCTGAGATGGAAACAATTTACAAGAATCAAATATAACTCAAATGAGAATGATTTATCACATAAATTAAAGAAAAATAAATAAATAAAAATAGAACAATTAAATAAATAGTATAATAAGAAAATAAATAAAGAACCACTACACGTACCTCTATGTGACCTCACGAGTTACCCCCAACCATATAACCACACTCACTTCAAGAGAAAACTAGAGTTGGGTAGAAACAAAAAATGAAAAATGATAGAGAATATAAGAATGAGCATAAAAATTCATAGTAGGGATTCTATATGAGAAGTCATTCCCTATGCCTTACCTTTAAAAAGAAAACCATTTCATGCTAGTTTGGAAATAAAGATATATAAACATAGGGTTTTCCATTTCCTTTAAAAGACAAGAAAATGCTATTATTTTAGAAAAACTAGTTCCATTTTTATATTGAAAATAGTTCCAAAATAAGAGGTATTCCATTAAATCATGTATAAAAAGGAATAAGATGATGAAATGAGAGTCCTAGTAAGAAATAATGGTAGTAAAAAAATATCATCAAGTTCTATAAATAGAATGAAATAAATAATTATTTTTTATCATGTTAGACAAGAAAATTAAATGAATAAAAAATTAATTTTAAAATATTACCATAGAATATAGGTATAAAATGAAAACAAGAATTATGGGAAATCCCTATGTAGCTTGGTTAGTTGGGGTCCTAGGATCCTCGTACCCTTGGTGATCAAACTGTATAATCCCTTCTCCTACATGAGTTACAAGAGATGATAAAACCAAATTTCTAGCAGTCCTTAAAGTATAATCATATTGTTTAGTTAGTGTTGTAGAGTAATCCTGCTGGGGAGCCTGAGCCTGATCCCTGCCAACTCATATAGCACAGTAGTCCTTAGTCCACCTGAGTAGGTACCTAATATTCCCAATTATTTTTCCAATTTTTCTAAACAATGAAACCCCATTTTGATCAAAGCACACACAAATACACTTTCATTGAAATCTAACCTTAACATGCCAAATCACCATATTTAAATAAATCCATAGGGTAAAATCTATTTCAAAACCATTTTACACACACATAAACATTTTGGAAAAAACCCACTACACATTCAAAACCATTTAGAATACCACTTTTGATCTCTTTGGAAACTAAACATGTCATTAATCCTTTATGGAGAACCCAACTCCAAGGCCAAAACACCTTTGATAATTTTCATTATGCGTGATGGAAATCATCTGAAACACATTTTAGTATTTAAAATTTTGAAAATTATGAAACAATATTGAAATCATATTTAAATAATGAATACACTTGTCAAAACATATAGGAAAACATGAAAAATAAGGTAAAGTACAATACCAAGCATCAAAACCATTTTTTATATCATATAATACTTACATAATAAAGGAAACATACTTTAAACACCACTAAGAAATAATTGTTTTCTAATTAATGGCTCAGACATTTGGTAACATACCTCAAAACATACCTCCCTTGATGATGGTCACTTTACACTTACACACATATACACCTATACATATATATATTCACCCCTTGATCTGATGTATGTATTCCTCATTCCATGAGGGAATATCTATAAATAGGGTATATATACATATGAGCATGTTTTGTGTGTGTGTGTGTGATTACCTATATATTTGTGTGCAATCCATCTTCAAGGATCCAAAAATTGTCTCCCTCACTAATATTATCCCAAAAATACATCAAGGATGTCCAAGGCACACTAGAAAAATATGAGAAACCCAAAAATTACAAAATCCCTAATTAATATTGTGCCAAAGAATCAAAATGAAATAAATCATACCTGAAACTGAATCGTAACTTTCTACCTTCAATGACCACAACAAGAACAAGCCTTAAAAAAACCCCATGAACCCTAGAAACCAAGAACTAACAAATAAAATTCCTAAAATTAGGTTAGGATTTGAATATGATGAACACACCACCTAGGAAGAAAAGAAACCAAGAAATAGGGGAAGAAAAACTGAGAAGGAGATGGAAGATAAAGAGAAATGATTACTCGAGGATATCACACCAGGAATCAGGAGTAGATTTGGATGATGAAGGATGGGGAAGAGAGGAGGTCATATACAATGAGAGCTCCTCTGTGGGAATATCGAGAGAGTGAGGGAGGGAGAGGAATACCCCCATTTGGGGTATTATTAAAATTAGATTTAATAATAATAATAAGAATAAGAATAATAATAATATTTTATTTAACTATTTTTTATTTTGTTTATTTATTATTATTATTAATTTTAACCCTGGATAGGCCATAGAGTTTGGCCACATGGTCTCCCAGACTGTGCACTAACCATATAGTGCCTTTTTCTAAGAGGTAGGGGAGGATACATGGTTTCTAGGGCCTAGAGAACAACTATGTGGATATCCATGTGACTTTGATAGGCCCACTATCAAGGTATGCGTGGTTTATAGAGGTTGGCACACCGTTTCTTATAACCATGCACCAAAAATACACCACCCACTTTCTGACCCAGAAACCACCATTTTCCTTGAAAAAATCCAAAAATAAATAAATAAAATAAAATATCAGGCCAGGGTGTGACAATTATTCCCATAATTGACACTTTATGCTCCCATAAAGTCCCAAATATTTCATTGTCTGATACACGAAGCAAGAAAAAACACCTCCCAAAATGAAAGCTCCATTACCCAATGAACAGAAATAAAAGCCCCACTTTCTCCTAAAACCCAAAAGTCAAAAATTCAAATAATCTAGTAAAAACATATTCAAGGAACCCTACTAACATTTTGAGCAATAGTTAGTGAGACTAAAAGGAATTGAACAGATGAAAAAAAGGACAAAGACAAGAAACTCTCCTTTACAAACAACACTCAACATAGAACACCCTCACCCCAACCATATAAAAATAATATAGAATATCATCATGGTTTGTTTGGGATATATATGAGAATCCATCACATGACCCACTAACCAGTCCAACCAACCACTATGATCGAGGTTAGTCTGGGCGATATAAGGAATCTCCCCATCAGGAATATCTTGATAGTCAAGTTTACCATGAGCTCACCATATAGTGGTCTCACCACCATTTTATAATCTTTGGTTAAATATTAGTTTCCTCATGTTGGAATAAGATCCTAAGAGACAAAGTTTGAAATAAGGAACACCACCATCCACAGACGCAAGATAAAAAATTCCATCCCAAAATATACTTCTATTGGAACCCAAATTTCTTAGAAAAGGAAAAATAATAAAAGGCTCCTAGGAGAAACCAACAAAACCCAACCATTCTCAAAACCACTCCCAAATATTTCAGACCTCTCAAAAATGATACCTAAAGGCACTAAAATTACTCAAAAATAAGGCTTACCATTATAGAGTACACATCCATAAATCACAATCACAAGGATCTCAAGGAAAAAAACCACAAAGATCTAAAAAGTAAAATTTTTTCCAAAAATAAAAAAACAAGATAAGGTAGAATATACATGGTTCCCACTCTAACATCAGAATCAAGGAATTGGATCTACATACACCACACATGGAAACTGCTCCACTGTGTGAAAAGACTCACTTAAAGGCCTATGGATTGAGCCCTAATGTCTTAAAGAATATAGTACCCCATAGCCAGGAGCTGTTAATCCCCAATTAAAACTTCCTCTTTTTATCTAAAAAAGGTGGACAACAACCTAATAAGACCCAAGTATGGTCCAATGTTTGGAAAGATTCTGATTCCACCACTCTATTAAGATTATAGTTAGATTAATCAATGGTAATACCCAAAGAAAAACTCATTCGTAATTTAATCAAAGAAACTGAACACATCAAATTTAACAAGATCAAACCAACAAACAATGACCATCACTGATTCCAAAAACTATCCTTTACCTAGAGAACTAAATAAAACAATCTAGAGATTGATCATTCACTCTTTAATGAGTATTTTATGGGGAATAATCTATAAATAAGCACAAAACAGAATCAAAACACATCATAACCCAAAAATCCATGCTCCAATAACAACAAAAATCCAAACTAAAAACACCATTTTAACAACTCACCCAACACAATTAATCTAGAAATCCCAAAATCTTATAAATTAAATGTAAAAAACTCCCACTTTTCAAACAACATAATCCCCTATTTAAAAACAAATTTCAAAAAACAAAACAAGTTAAAAGGTTAAGCACTTACCCATGGCATTCCATGAAGCCTCACATATATAAATTCTCATCTAGCTCAATCACCCATCCACACATACCAATAAACATTCATTTACCACACAAATACTCCCATGTATATATGTGAGAATTATTAGGAATACCTAGAGTCAAATGAAAGAGAAAGATCACATTCCAAAACATTATTGAAATAACCCAACCAGTTTTTGAAACCACCATTTATCCTCAAAACTAGACAATTCCAAATTTATTTCCCATATCAAATTTTACAAAACCTTTTCAAAAATAAAAGAAATTTCCTATCCAATTTCAAAAAAAATTCCACATAATTTGAAAATAACTCAAAGATTTTATTTTTATAAATCCAATTCTAACAAACCAGACATAATTTTTGAAATTCAATGGAAAAAAATCCAAAAATAACTTAAGCCCACACCAATAATAAAAAAAATCAATTCAAATCTCAATTAATTAAAATTCAAAGAACATGGTAAATTCCTATTATACATGACTTGGCCGCATGGATTGGTAGACCATGCACCAATCATGCAAGCACACCAGAGGTCAATAGAGGCATCTGAATGATCTGTTCATGGTTTTCCATACCATTAAATATAACCATGAACCCTCTAAATTCCTAAAAAAATACACTCAAATCATTTGGGGTTCTAAAAAAACCCACCAATTCTCAAATACAATCACGGACACTCAAAAAAAGAACAAAAACTCAAAATATCCATGATACATGCTTGGATTTTGAGGAACAAACATCCCATGCAACCCTAGAAATTCAAGAATCTTTTCGAATAGGTGGTTATCAAGCACCTACACATGACTGACTACTTGGATTCTGAAAATACCAACTCCAAACTTATGACAACCCTGATCTTTTGTTACACAATTAAACTTAATTTATTACATAAACTTCACTTGGTACAACATAGAAGATCGAGAGGTCTAATGTATTTGGGTCTTAGGATCATTACATAACAACTTAAAACATGAAATACTATATCTTTATTGAAAAATTCCTTTACATGACCACTACATTCCCTCTCACTTAGCATTGTATGGGATAACCCGAGGACATGCATAAGAAAAGGGTGAGCTATAAAGCCCAGTAAGGGAATAATCATGGAATAACATGAGTAATACAATAAATGTTAGAAAATAGGAATATCAATAGAGCACAAGAGAATCATAAACATAAAGTCATGATAAATCGTGATAATCATAACATGGAAATGTGGCGACAACACTTAACATGGAATTATCATGAGCCAAGGCTCATTGCACATAGAGCATGAGTAAATTCTAATTTCACATGAAGAACAAGTAAAACCTCATTGGACTTGAATTAAATGAGTAAACACCCACTGCACATGACGTATCATGATACTATACTTTACCCAATGCATTGGAGCACTATAAGGGCTCACCCTTCTTAAACATTTTATTTCATGCATAAGTGTGCCACATGGATCATATAACATGGATTAATAAAACATAATAATTTATTCCAAGATAAAGGAATGTGGAATTAATACATGTAACTTTATAATCAATAAGTAAATGTTCATAAAGGTGAATACCCTTGATAGAGAAATGAGCACGGTATTCACTACACAATGACATTGGCTTAGAAAATCGGTGCAATTTCGGTAGCGTAACGGCGTGACGTAAGAATTCATAAAAATGGTTGATGAAATATAAATGGGAATATCATCATATTTACATGAAATTTAAACTAAGGGGGTCATATAGATACATTTCCCAACAATTGTAATGGAATTTAGAGTCATGATACAAAATAATTTCTTGAATGTAAAAGAAGAGAGAAAAATTTCTTTCAGAATTTCGGTATAGTAACAGGTGTACATGGGAGGCATTTAATGAGAGAGAAAGGGGTATCTCATTATTAAAACATAAAGAGGGCAGTATGGGGGAGTTTATAAACCATACCCCAACATTTATAATTGAAATTAAAAAGGCATAACAATATTAAGAAAATTGGACAAAAATGAGAAAGGAAGAAAAACCCTTACTTGGAAGTGTGCTTCCAAAGGCTTGAGAGAGGCTTGAGAGAGGATTCTTGGGAGATTGGGGAATCTTGGAAGGATTTTAGATATATTAAGGCAGATTTTGGACTAAATACAAAGGATTTGAGTGAGGAGGAAGTGGGAGCTTGGGTGAGTTTATATAGGAAAGGTGAGGGAATTCTTTATTATTTAGGTTTGGGACACCTCACATTAAACTAATCCAAAACACAAACCAGACCATGGTTTTTGCCCATGGTTTTTGGAAAAGGGAAGTGGAAAATAATATTTTATAAGTTCAAAGTCCAAACTTCTTAAAATAATGGGGTTTCTTATGTGGAGGTGCGTCACACTCTCATGGAAAACAATTTAAAAAGACAAGATGTTTAATAAGTATTTAAGGGTCCATTAATGCTTTGTAAAATAAGTAAAACAAACCCAAAATCACATTATTTTAATGGTAAAACATATATTGGACGAACATAAGGCTTATTTTATTTTATATCATTACTATTGGGTCATTATACTGTCATAAAACACATTATATATTTAAACGGTATTTAATTTTTACCAAAAAATTTGTATGTCTTAGAAAATTATGAAAAATTCACCGTTGGATAATTTTGACATCCTTATTTCAGAAATAATATTTATTTTATCTAAATAATTTTCTAAATATGTTAATTTTCACTTTTAAAATAAAAACTGACATTTATCGAAAATTCATAGGTTTTGACAAAAAATGGCTTTCAAACCTTAATAAAAATTACAATTGCATTCATAAAATTATTCGATCATTTATATTTAATAAAAATTAAATTAATAATAATAATAATATTTTAGTAAAATATAATTTAATTCAAAAATCCATTAATTCATCAAATTAGATTTCTTAGTTGAACATTAACAAAAAATACTTTTTTTGCTTTAAAAACTATTTACAAGGTAACAATAATAAAATTAAAGTATATTCATTATTATATACAAAACTAATGTACATAACCATAGTAATAGGGTCTTGTTACATAACCCCTTATAAAAATTGCATAAGACCGAAGAGTAAGGTGTGCGATGGTGACAAAATCTTGTGGTGGCTTAGATAACATTGCTCGGGTGGTAATCTCTATCAACTTCCACTTCTCTCGTTGGAGGCCCCTCTCGAGCTTAACATATTCAAGATCAGCTTGGGCTTGGTCAAGAGATAATACCAATGAAGCCACCTCCTTTCCGAGCTCTGACAAATTGGCTTTGTATGGGGCACGTCTACTGGATGAGGCCATTGCTTTCTTTGTCCGAGTAAATTGGATTTGTTAAAACCCTATGTTTATACTAATCATGTGATCACTGTTAAACGACTATATTAGCAACAGTCACAATTATTAACATAAAACCAAAGAAGTTGACATTTTATATAAACATTTTACATAAATAGGCATTTAATTAGATCAAGAGGGATTTCCATTAATGAAATTTTGGGTCGTTACAATCTTCCCCCCTTATAAAATTTCTCCCTCAAAATTTTCTTTTTCCATAATAAAACAGATGTGGGTAACTCTACTTCATCATTTCCTCTGATTCCCACGTTGCTTCTTCAAACTTGTGGTTTTACAACAACACCTTGACAAGGGGCATTGTCTTATTTCGTACAACTTTTTCTCTACGATCTAAGATCTTCGCTAGTTGGTCCTCATAAGAAAGGTCATCCTCTAGTTGTACCACATCTGAAGAGAGTACATGTGAAGGGTCCGGTATGTACTTCCTTAAGGGTGATACATTAAAGGCATCATGTACTTTGGCCATGGTAGGTGGAAGTTCTAGTCGATAGGCCAAAACCCCGACACGATCAAGAATATCGAAGGGGCCAATGTACCTTGGACTTAACTTCCCTTTCTTTCCAAACCTTATGACCTTCTTGCACAGAGATATGTGTATAAATACCATGTATCCATATTTAAACTCAAGGTCTCATCAATGGTTATCTGCATAACTCTTCTGTCAACTCTGGACAACCTTGATATGCTGTTGAATGGTTTTCACCTTCTCCACCATTTCTTGGACCATTTTTGGTCCAAGCATCTTACGCTCACCGACCTCATCCCAACATGCCGGTGTTCTTCACCTTTTCCCATAAAGTGCTTCATATGGTGCTATTTGGATACTCAAGTGGAAACTGTTATTATAAGAGAACTCATCCATAGTAAGATGTTGATCTCATCCTCCTTTAAAGTTTATTGAGCACGCTCTCAACATGTACCCAAGTGTTTGGATAGTCCACTCGGATTAGCCATCAATTTGAGGATGATAGGCTATACTGAAGTTCAGTTCAGTATTCAGAGATTATTGAAGACTCTTCCAAAACTTAGAGGTAAATCTTGGATCTCGATTAGACACAATAGATAGTGGTACTCCATGTAGCCTTACCAATTCCCTGATATATATCCATTCCAGTTGATCCAATGAGAAATCCTCCTGAATAGCAATGAAGTGTGTAGCCTTTTTAAGACGATCCACAACAAAACAGATTGCATTGTTTCCTTTGGATGTCTTCGGAAGTCCGATGACAAAGTCCATGGTGATGTTCTCCCATTTCCATTCTAGTAAGGGAAATGGTTGAATCATCCCCTTATACTTCTACCTCTCTGCCTTCACTTACTGACATACCAGACACTTTGATGTATATTCAGCGATCTCCTTCTTCATATTATCCAACCAATAATGCTCTTAGATATCTTGATACAGATTTGTGTTTCCTAGGTGAATAGAGAAATTCGAACTATGTGCATCATCCAAAAGTTCCTTATTTAGCTTTGGGCTTTATGGAACACATAGTATTTTCCCAAATCTCACAATTCCTTCTTCATTAACATTAAACTCCGAGGATTTCCCTTTTCTGATAGATTCCACTTTTTCCTGAATTCCCACATCATCTTTTTGAGCATATTTTAACCTTTCCAAAAGTGATGGTTGAGCAATCATTTGTGAAAGGATTGATGATGTTCCCTTCTTTAGGATTCCCATGTCCATATTTATCAAATATAAGAATATTGGATCCTTTTCAATTATCATCAATGATAGAATCTCTGGGTCCTTTCTACTTAGGGAATCTGCCACCTTGTTCACTTTCCCAGGGTTGTAATGGATTGAGCTGTCATAATCATTGATCAGATCTAACCATCTTCGTTTGTGCATGTTCAAATATTTCTGTTTGAATATATACTTGAGGATTTTGTGGTCCGTATATATTTCAAACTTCTCCCCAAAGAGATAATGCTGCCAAATTTTCAAAGCGAAGATCACTGCAGCCAACTCGAGGTCATGTGTTGGACAGTTCTATTCATGAACTTTCAATATGCCTTGAAGCATAGGCAATGACTTTGTCATTTTTCATCAACACACATCCCAGGCCCTTCTTCGAAGCATCACTAAATACCAAAAAAGTTATCCACCTGTGGGTAAAGTGAGCACGAGCGCAGTGATAAGCCTCCTTTAAACTCCTTGAAGCTTTCTTCACATTCATAACTCCAAGAAAACTTTACTCCCTTGTGAGTTATCTTGGTAAGAGGGTTGGACAATCGTGAGAAATTTCTCACAAATCGTCGATAATATCCAGCTAACCCCAAGAAGATATGGATATCAGTTACCAATGTTGGCCTCAACCGTCCCTTAATTGCATTTGTTTTGGAGGGATCCACAGATATCCCATTGCTTGTTATGAAATGGCCCAAGAATGAGACCTCCTTCAACCAGAACTCACACTTGTACTTTTCATATAGCTTCTCCTTCTGCAAGGTCTCTAGTATGGTTCTTAGATGCTCATTATGATCCTTCTTGGTTTTGGAGTATATCAGAATATCATCTATAATGACTACCAAAAACTTGTCGAGGTAATCTCTAAAGACACTATTCATCAAGTCCCTAAATATTTCTGGAGCATTAGTGAGTCCGAAAGGCATTACTATGAATTCATAGTGCCCGTATCTTGTACGAAAAGCAGTTTTGGGGATATCTTCCTTCTTCACCCTTACTTGATAATATCCTGACCGCAAATCTACCTTGGAGAAGTATTGTGCTCCATGCAGCTCATCGAAAAATTCATCAATTCATGGTAGAGGATACTTGTTCTTTATCGTGATTTTGTTAAGCTCATGATAATCGATGCAAAGGTGCATTGAACCATCCTTCTTCTTGACGAAGAGGACTGGTGCACCCCATGGTGAAGCACTTGGGCGTATAAACCCTTTATCCAGATTCTCCTGTGGTTGTTTCCTCAGCTACTCATTCTCCACAACAACCATTCTATACAGATTCTTGGATATTGGAAATTCCCCAGGTATAAGATCAATTGAGAATTCAACATCTCTTCTAGGAGGAAGACCAGACAATTCCTTGGGAAATACTTAAGTGAATTCCCTCACAATAGGCATGTATTCAAGGATGGTTGCTTCCTTGGACTCAATCATATGCGCCTGATACACATGATCATAGGGCAGTAATATCCATTCTTAAGATGATGGAGCTAAAGAAGACTCATCTTCCTCCTTGCACTTGTAAAGAATCGGGGGTCGATTCTCCACATGGAGTGTGATTTCCCTCTCACGGTAATTTATGTTGTCTCTATATAAGAAAATCCAATACATGCCAAGAATTGTATCAAATTACACCAGAGGGAGTATGATGAGGTTCTACAGGAAGTTCAATCCACAGATTATGACAGGGGAGGATTTATATTCATGGGATGCAATGATTGCCCCATTTTCCGTACTCACCGACATGTTCACTTCCATGATTTGTGGTGGTGCTGGGATTGTTCTACTAAACTTTTGAGATATAAAAGAATGCGTAGAACCTAAATCAAAAATTACATTTGCTATTCTTGAATGAATAACTATCCTACCTGTCACCACTTTGCTTTCGGGGTTCACTTCGGTAGTAGTGATGGAAAAATCTCCCCCTTTCTGCCTTGGAAGTTGTTGGTTGCCTCCGAAAACCCTTGTCTTAGGGAACTGATTTGCAAGATACCCAGATTCTTTTCAGTTGTAGCAATGAACCATGCATTGAGGTTCGAATGGAGATTTCCTCTCCTCTGTCACAACCACGAGTCTTTCTTGCCAACAGTTAATAGCTAGGTGCCCTTCTATTTCACACCTAAAGCATTTCCTCATCCCCTTCATGCAATTTCCAGGGTGCTTCTTTCCGCACCTTTGGCAAGTGGGGTGCTGGATCTTCTTAGCACCGTTGGATTTATCCAACGGACTGCCAACATTTAATTCTACCTTATGCTTCTTTTCCCCATGATACCCTTGAGATTATCTTATCTCTATTTCAACCTTGAGGGCACATTGGACAATTTCCTCATAGCTGTCGAAGTCCTGGATCGCCATCACTTTCCGTAGGCTAGGTTTCAGCCCACCAGAGAAGCGGTCAACCTTGCATTCGGGGTAATGATAAATCCAGAAGCGTATCGTGCAAGCCTTGTGAAGTTTTCCTCATACACTCCAACAGATTCGTTGTATTTTTTTTCTTGAGGGAAAGGAATTCCCTTTCCATCTTAATCCGAAGGGTAAGCGGAAAATATTTATCAAAAAACATATTCCAGAAATCCTTCCATTCTAACGCCTCGATCACCTCCTCCAGCTTTGTATTTTTGATCAATGTACATCATTGATTAGCTTCACCCTCCATATGATAAGCAACCAGGAGAACCTTCTCTTGTTCAGAATATTGAACGACGAAGAAGATCTTTTCAATGGAGTTGATCCATTGTTTGGCGATTGTGGGATCATATGATCCATTAAAAGTAGGAGGCCTTTGTCTCATGAAGCTCTTGATAGAGACTTGTTATTTATTAGGGGGGTTGAACATTCCTATTGACCCATGTTTCTATTCAAATCTTGAGTTAGTGGCGAGAGAAGCGTGAAAAAGTTCGTGATTCCTGCTCCCCTCAGATTGGGCATCTCATTAGTACAATCATCACATTGATATTTACATCAGTTGTTAGCCCGAGTCCTCATATTACCATCCATTGTGTGGAATAAAATGAAAGTTAGGGTAACACATAAAGTGTGATACAAGGATAAAACCGATGACTTATAAATAAATTTTATTTCCTTAACATATGAATCTATTGGTTTCAGTCTATGTTATCCATGATTTACTTTATAACATTTATTCTTAGGGATTTTTTTGTCCCTTAATAATGGGTCATACTAAGCTTGTGAATTTACCAAATCATATCCCCCGGGAGTGTCGTAACCAAGAGTGAAGCAAGGCTCGTTGTCATGTACTAGTTCCCGTTTGAGTCTGGCTCAAAGTGGTGTTTTCGGGTTTTACCACTAGGATACATCTGTGCTAAAGCCACCTCTACCTGCTCGTATCCAGACAGGGATGTATTTTATTGATAAAAAACTTACTCAATACTCACCAAAACTTAGGGATGTTTTTATTATACTCAGTTTTGTCTATATGGCTTTACTAGGGTTTTCTAGTCCTAATCCCAAAAATAATTAAACCTATCCTCTTATACCAACTATGACAACCCTAATGTTTTATTAAACAATTAAACTTAATTTATTACATAAAATTCACTTGATAGAACAAATAATATTGATAGTTCTAGTGTCTTTGGGTCTTAGGATCATTACATAACAACTTAAAACATGAAATAATGCATCTTTATTAAAAAATTCCTTTACATGACCACTACATTCCCTCGTACTTAGCATTGTATGAGATAACCTAAGGACATGCATAAGAAAAGGGTGAGCTATAAAGCCCAGTAAGAGAATAATCATGGAATAACATGAGGAATAAAATACATGTTAAAAAATAGGCATATCAATAGAGCACAAGAGAATCATAAACATAAAGGCATGATAAAGCATGATAATCATAACATGGAAATGTGGCGACAACACTTAACATGGAATTATCATGAGCCGAAGATCATTGCACATGGAGCATGAGTAAATCCTCATTACACATGAAGCACTATTACAACCTCATTTCAATTGAATTATAATGAGTAAACATCCATTTCACATGAAGTGTCATGAAACTATATTTTACCCAATGCATTGGAGCGCTATAAGGGCACACCCTTCTTAAGCATTTCATTTCATGCATAAGTATGCCACATGGATCATATAACATGGATTCATAAAAAATAATCATTTATTACATGATAAAGGAATTTGGAATTCATACATGGAAATTTATAATCAATAAGTAAATGTGCATAAAGGTGAATATCCTTGATATAGAAATGGGCACGGTATTCACTACACAATGACATTGGCTTAGAAAATCAGTGCAATTTCGACAACGTAACGACGTGACGTAAGAATTCATAAAAATTGTTGATGAGAGAGAAAGGGTTGTCTCATAATATTTACATGAAATGGAAAGTAATTGGGTCATATAGATACATGTCCCAACAATTTTAATGGAATTTAGAGTCATGATACAAAATAATTTCTTGAATGTAAAAGAAGAGGGAGAAATTTCTTTCGGATTTTTGGCATAGTAACGGGTGTACATGGGAGGAATTTAATGAGAGAGAAAGGGGTCTCTGATTAGAAAATAAAAATAAATATTCTAATTACATTTTAATGGTATTAAATGTTCATTTTTTATCTTATGGGCCTGAGTTAGTGAATTTTAATTTTGAACATCCATTCTTATCATTTGTGCACTTCATGCCTAATGTACACCAATTTAGGCCCAATGATTCATCTAATTTTAAGGATTGTAATTATCCACATTTTAATTTGATATTTTGGGAACTGTATATAAACTTAAATATGGATGTTTTTCATTCAGGGATCAATGAAGGATTCATAAAGGATGATGGAGATATTTGGAGATGAATAGAAACAATTCTAGAGAAGGCAGATTGGACACCAACCCACTGATGAGATTGTGGGACCCACATTACAAACCCAATAAAGCCCAAATTTCTTGGGATTATAGAATAAATATATTGGAACAAATCATTATCCAGGAACCAGTGCTAATTTGGCTTCCATTGTGGTCATTTAGGCGGCCCAATTTGAAAATAAAATTCTGGGCCAGATTCTGCGGCCCAGAAAAACAGACCACCATTTTACACAGATCTCGTTAACCATAAACTATTTTGGGATGAAACTTTATGGAAGGTTAGGGGAAATCTGGAGTTTCATTTTTTTCTTCTATGGAAAACTCCAATTTGGCAATATAGAAGGTCTTACAGGCGAATCTGTTCGGTGGAAGCAAGATGGAAGCCACCTCGGGTCAAGGGTGGAAAAGTCTCCTCTCCCTTACTTTCCACCACCATAGGCATACCATACTCAGGTGGGATCTTTTTTATTATTGGAGTGTCAACCCAAGGCTCCAAAAATACCTATTTAAGGTAGTGGTGGTAGAGGAGTTTATCATATTTGAGCTTTGTTTTCATCTTAATGTTATGCTGCCAATTTGTCTTTGTAACGTTCTTCGTTCACATGTAAGTTGTTTTAATTAATACTAGTTTCTAAATAAAAGTCCTTATTATCCTCTTATTCTGTTGTTATACATCTCACTTTGATACCATTTCTTCAAGTTGTGAATTTATTCACACCAAACCTTGTGAAATTATTCACACAACGGTGGAGTGATCATTTTATTTTTATTATTTTATTTACTTCTTCAATTCCTCCCTCACAAGTCTACTTCCCACTTCCATTGAAACCATAGCACCGATGGAGGGATAATCCACTTATGGTTTGATCCAAGGGATTATAAAGGGGATGTATTGTATGTTATTTATCAATCTATTAATTTCTAATCACTTATTTTAATTGAGATTTTTATTTGATGATTTTTAAACTCCATTGTCCTTGTTAAATTTAAGGCCACACACTTCAAGTGCTAATACGAACCTTTACCTTGAAGTGCTCAAAAATTTGATCCTTAAATTTTATAGGTGAATAATATTAAAGTGTTTAGGTATTAAACCATTAAGTTATGATGTTTTTTGATCTTCTTAAATTAACTCATCTCAAATATAAGAAATTGAAATAGTTGAAGAAAGAATTTCATCCAATCCACCCCGAGTGATAACCTAGGATAAACTCATTATTTTAAATTGAATTCACTTAAATATATTAGATATAATTTAAAACCATCTAAAATAAATCCAAGTTGGCCACTTCATAGCCAAAAATAGTCCATAGAATGTACGTGTCTGTAGGTTACTTCTTAGGTCTCTGAGGATTCGACAACCCAAGCTAGACTACAAGGACCATTCTACCTTCTTCTCTTGGGTAAATTTGAGCGTGAATCAGTCTGCCATCATTAAAAAATAAAGAGGGTAGTATGGAGGAGGTGAGAAACCATACCCCAAAATTTATTATTGAAATTAAAAGGGCATAACAACATTAAGAAAATTGGACAAAAAATGATAAAGGGAGAAAAACCCTTACTTGGAAGTGTGCTTCCAAAGGCTTAAGAGAGGCTTGAGAGAGGATTATTGGGAGCTTGGGGAACCTTATAAGGATTATAGAGAGAGGAGGGAAGAGTTTGGACGAAATCCAAAGTATTTTAGTGAGGAGGAAGTGGGATCTTGGGTGGGTTTATATAGGAAAGGTGAGGGAATTCTTTATTATTTAGGTTTGGGACACCTCACATTAAATTAATCGAAACCACAAATCAGCCCATGGTTTTTGCCCATGGTTTTTGGAAAAGGGAAGTGGAAAAAAATATTTTATAAGTTTAAAGTCCAAAATTATTAAAATAATGGGGTTTCTTAGGTGGAGGTGAGTCACACTCCCAAGGAAAACAATTTAAAAGACAAGATGTTTAATAAGTCTTAAATGGTCCATTAGTGCTTTTTAGAATAAGTAAAACAAAACCAAAATCACATAATTTTAATGGTAAAACATATATTTTCCAAACATAAGGCTTATAGTATTTTATTACATCACTATTGGGTCATTATGATGTCATAAAACACATTATATATTTAAACGATATTTAATTTTTACCCAAAAATTTGACTCTCAGAAAATTATGAAAAATTTACCGTTGGATAATTTTGACATCCTGATTCCAGAAATAATATTTATTTTATCTAAATAATTTTCAAATATTTTAATTTTCACTTTTAAAATAAAAACCGACATTTATCCGAAATTCACGGGTTTTGACAAAAATGGATTTCAAAACTTAATAAAAATTACAATTGCATTCATAAAATTATACGATCATTTATATTTAATAAAAATTAACTTAATAATAATAATAATATTTTATTAAAATAATATTTAATTAAAAAATCCATTAATTCATCAAAATATATTTCTTAGTTGAACATTAACTAAAAATACTATTTGTGCTTTAAAAACTATTTATTAGGTAAAAATAACAAAATGAAAGTGTATTAATTATTATATAAAAAAATAATGTACATAACCATAGTACTAGGGTCTTGTTACATAACCCCTTATAATACTCGCATAATACCAAAGAGTAAGGTGTGGGAGGGTGACAAACTCTTGGGGTGGCTCGAATAACATTGCTCGGGTGGTAATCTCTATCAACTTACAATTATCTCATAGGAGGTCACTCTCGAGCTTAACATATTTAAGCTCGGCTTGGGCTTGGTCAAGAGAGAAGCCCAATGATGCCACCTCCTTTCCGAGCTCTGACAAATGGGCTTTATATGCGACACTTCTACTGGATAAGGCCATTGCTTCCTTTTTCTGAGAAAATTGGATTTGTTAAAACCCTATATTTATACTAATCTTGTGATCACTGTTTAATGGTTATATTAGAAACGATCACAATTCTTAACATAAAACCAAATAATTTGGAATTTTATATAAACATTTTACATAAAGAGTCATTTAATTAGATCAAGAGGGATTTCCATTAATTAAAGTTTGTGTCGTTACAATTTCCTCCCCTTAAAAAATTTCTCCCTAAAAATTTTCTTTTTCCATACTAAAAAAGATGTGGGTAACTCTACTTCATCATTTCCTCCGATTACCACATTGCTTCTTCAAACTTGTGGTTTAGCCACAACACCTTATAGAGGGTCATTGTATTTTTTCGTAGAAATTTTTCTCTATGATCTAAGATCTTCACTAGTTTCTCCTCATAAGAAAGGTCATCCTCTAACTGTAACACATCTGAAGAGAGTACATTTGTAGGGTCCAGTATGTAATTCCTTAAGTGGGATACAAGAAAAACATCATGTACTTTGTCCATGGTAGTTGGAAGTGCTATTCGATAGACCACAACCCTGACACGATCAAGAATCTCGAAGGGGCTGATGTACCTTGAACTTAACTTCCCTTTATTTCCAAACCTCATGACCTTCTTCCATAGAGATATGTGTAGAAATAACATGTCTCCAGCTTTAAACTCAAGGTCTTGTCGTTTGTTATCTGCATAACTCTTCTGGCAACTCTGGGCTCCCTTGATATGTTGTTGAATGGTTTTCACCTTCTCCACCATTTCTTCAACCATTTCTAGTCCAAGCATCTTATGTTCACTGACCTCATCCCAACACACCGGTGTTCTACACCTTTTCCCATAAAGGGATTCATATGGTGCCATTTGGATGCTCGAGTGGAAACTATTATTATAATAGAACTCAACCAGAGGAAGATGTTGATCCCATATTCCTTTAAAGTCCAATGAGCACACTCTCAACATGTCCTCAAGTGTTTGGATAGTCCACTTGGATTGGTCATCAGTTTGAGGATGATAGACTGTACTAAAGTTCAGTTCCGTATTCAGAGCATGTTGAAGACTCTTCCAAAAATTAGAGGTGAATCATCGATCTCGATCATACACAATAGATAGTGGTACTCCATGAAGCCTTACCACTTCCCTGATATATATCCGTGCCAATTGATTCAATGAGAAATCCTCCCGAATAGAAATGAAGTGTGCAGCCTTTATAAGACGATCCACAATAACCTAGATTGCATTTTTGCCTTTGGATGTCTTCAGAAGTTCGGTGACAAAGTCCATGGTGATGTTCTCTAATTCCCATTCTGGTATGGGAAATGGTTTCATCATCCCCTTAGACTTCTACCTATCTTCCTTCAGTTGCTGACACACCAGGCAATTTGATGTATATTCAGCGATCTCCTTCTTCATATTATCCCACCAATAATTATCTCGGAGATCTCGATACATCTTTGTGTTTCCTGGGTGAATATAGAAATTTGAACTATGTGAATCATCCAAAAGTTCCTTCTTCATCTCTGGAATTTATGGACCACATAGTCTTTTTTCAAATCTCACAATTCCTTCTTCATTAACATTAAACTCCAAGGATTTCCATTTTCCGATAGCTTCCACTTTTTCCTGAATTCCCACATCATCTTTTTGAAAATATTTTAGCCTTTCCAAAAGCGACGGTTGAGCAATCATTTCTGAAAGGATTGATGATGTTCCCTTATTTATGATCCCCATTCCCATATTCATAAAATCTAATAAGATTGGATCTTTTTCAATTCTCATCAAGGACAGAATCACTGGGTCCTTTCTACTTGGGGAATCTTCCACCTTGTTCTCTTTCCTAGGGTGGTAATGGATTGAACAGTCATAGTATTTGATCAGCTCTAACCATCTTCGTTGGCGCATGTTCAACTCTTTCTATGTGAATATATACTTGAGGCTTTTGTGGCCCGTATATATTTCACAATTCTCCCCCAAAGAGATAATGTCGCCAAATTTTCAAAGTGAAGATCAATGCAGCCAACTTGAGGTCATGTGTTGGATAGTTCTATTCATGAACTTTAAATATTCCTTAAATCATAGGCAATGAATTTGTCATTTTTTATCAACACACATCCCAGGCCCTTCTTCGAAGCATCACTGAATACCACAAAAAGTTCTCCACTTGTGGGTAAAGTGAACGCAGGAGCAACGATAAGCCTCCTTTTTAACTCCTTCAAACTTTCTTCACATTCATCACTCCAAGAAAACTTTACTCCCTTCTGAGTTATCTTGGTAAGAGGGTTGGAAAATCCTGATAAATTTCTTAGAAATCGTCGATAATATCCTACTAACCCTAATAAGCTATGGATATCTGTTACTGATGTTGGCCTTAGACATCCCTCAATTGCATCTGTTTTGGAGGGACACACAAATATCCCATTGCTTGTTATGATATGTCCTAAGAATGAGACCTCCTTCAACCATAACTCACACTTGCTGTACTTTGCAAAGAGCTTCTCCTTCCGCAAGGTCTCTAGTACAATTCTTAGATGCTCCTTATGATCCTCCTTGGTTTTAGAGTATATCAGAATATCATCTATAAAGACTACCACAAACTTCTAGAGGTAATCTCTAAAGACTCTATTCATCAAGTCTATGAAGATTTTTGGAGCATTATTGAGTCCCAAATACACTGATATGAATTTATATTTCCCGTATCTTGTACGAAAAGTAGTTTAGTGGATATCTTCCTTCTTCACCCTTAATTGATAATATCCCAACCACAAATCTACCTTGGAGAAGTATTGTGGTCCACACAGCTGATCGAAAAAGTCATCAATTCATGGGAGAGGATACTTATTCTTTATCGTGATTTTGTTTATCTAACGATAATCGATGAAAAGGCGCATTGACCCATCCTTTTTCTTGATGAAGAGGACTGGTGCACCCCATGGTGAAGCACTTGGGCTTATAAACCCTTTATCCAGATTCTCTTATGGTTTTTTCTTCAGCACCTCAAGCTCTACAACAACCATTCTATACGAAGTCTTGGATATTGGAAATTCCCCAGGTATAAGATCAATTGAGAATTCAACATCTCTTCTAGGAGGAAGACCGGACAATTCCTCGGGAAATACTTCAATGAATTCCCTCACAATATGCATGTCTTCTAGGATGGTTGCTTCCTTAGACTCAATCATCTGAGCCAGATATGCGTGCTCGTAGGGAAGTAATATCCATGCTTGAGATGATGGAGCTAAAGAAGAGTCATCTTACTCATTGCACTTGTAAAGAATCGAGGGTCGATTCTCCACATAGTGAGTGATTTACCTCTCACGACAATTTATTTTGGCTCTATATAAGGAAAGCCAATCCATGCCAATAATTGCATCAAATTCTACCAGAGAGAGTATGACGAGGTTCGCCGGGAAGTTAAATCCATAGATTATGATAGGGGAGGAGTTATATTCATGGTATGCAATGATTTACACATTTTTCATACTCAACGACATCCTCACTTCCATGATTTGTGGTTGTGCTGAGATTGTTCTACTAAAAATTCAAGATATAAAAGAATTCGCAGAACCTGAATCAAAAAGTATGTTCAATATTCTTGAATGAATAACTAGCGTAGCTGTCACCACTTTGTTGTCGGGGTTGACTTCATTAGAAGTGATGGTAAAATATTTCCCTTGCTGCCTTGGAGGTTGTTGGTTGCCTCCGAAAACCCTTGGCTTAGGGAACTGATTTGCAAGATGCCCAGATTCTTTGCAGTTGTAGCAATGAACCACATGTTGGTGTTCGAACGGAGCGTTCCTCTCCTCTGTTGCAACCGTGGGTCTTTCTTGTCAACAGTTAACAACTAGGTGCCCTTCTCTTCCACACCTAAAGCATTTCCTCACCCCCTTCAGGCAATTTCCAGGGTGCTTCTTTCTGTACCTTTGGCAAGTGGGGTGATGGATCTTCTTAGCACCGTTGGATTTATCCATCAGACCGCCAACATTTAATTCCACCTTACGCTTCTTATCCCCAAGATACCATTGAGATTATCTGATCTCTATTTCAACTCTGAGGGAATATCGTACAATTTCCTCATAACTGTCGAAGTCACCAATCGCCAGTTCTTTCCATAGTCTAGGTTTCATCCCACCAAAGAAGTGGTCAACCTTGCATTTGGGGGTAATGAAAAAATATAAAAGTGTATCGTGCAAAACTTTATGAAGTTTTCCTCATACCCTTCAAGATATTCTTCATCTTTTTGCTTGAGGGAAAGTGATTCCCTTTCCATATTAAGCTGGAGGGAGAGCGGGAAATATTTATCGAAAAACATCTTCTAGAAATCCTTCCATTCCAATTCCTTGATCTCCTCCTCAGGCTTCGTATTTATGATCAATGTCCACCATTGATCAGATTTGCCCTCCATACGATAAGTGGTGAGGAGAACCTTATCTTGTTCAGAACATTGAAGGATGGAGAATAACTTTTCAATGGAGTTGATCAATTGTTCGACGATTGAGGGATCAAATGATCCATTAAAAGTATGAGGCCTTTGTCTTATGAAGCTCTTGATAGAGACTTGTTCTTTATTAGGGGAGGTTGAACGTTCCTCTGGACCCATGTTTCTATTCAAAGTTTGAGTTAGTGGATAGAGAAGCATGACAAAGTTTGCGATTCCTGCTCCCATCGAATTGGGCATCTCATTAGTACAATCGTCACATTGATCTTCACATCGGTTTTTAGCCCGAGTCCTCGTATTACCAGCCATTGGATGAAATAAAAGGAAAGTTAGGGAAACACATAAAGGTTAGTACAATGAAAAAACTGACGACTTATAAATAAATTTTATTTCCTTAACATATGAATCTATTGGCTTCAGTCTATGTTATCCATGATCTAATTTATAACATTTATTCTTAGGGCATTGTTTTTGTCCCTTAATAATGGTTCATACTAAGCTTGTGAATTTACCAAAGCATATCCCCCATGAGTGTCATAACCAAGAGTGAAGCAAGTCCCATTGTCTTGCACCAGTTCCCGTTCGAGTCTAGCTCAAAGCGGTGTTTTCGGGTTTTACCCCTAGGATACATCTGTGCCTGAGCCGCCTCTACCTACTCCTATCTAGAAAGGGATGTTTTTGCTTGATAAACCACTTACTCAATACTCAATAAAACTTAGGGATGTTTTTATTATACTCAGTCTTGTCTCTAAGGCTTTACTAGGATTTTCTAATCCTAATCCCAAAAATAACTAAACCTATCCTCTGATACCAACTATTCCAACCCTGATCTTTTATTACACAATTAAACTTAATTTATTACATAAAATTCACTTGATACAACACAGAAGATCGATAGGTCTAGTGTATTTGGGGCTTAGGATCATTACATAACAACTTAAAACCTAAAATAATGCATCTTTATCGAAAACCTCATTTACATGACCACTACATTCCCTCGTACTTAGAATTGCATGGGATAACCTAAGGACATGCATAAGAAAGGGGTGAGCTATAAAGCCCAATAAGGGAATAATCATGTAATAACACAAGGAATACAATACATGTTAGAAAATAGGCATATCAATAGAGCACAAGAGAAGCATAAACATAAAGTCATGATAAATCATGATAATCATAACATGGAAATGTGGCAACAACACTTAACATGGAATTAGCATGAGCCAAGGCTCATTGCACATGAAGCATTAATAAATCCTCATTACACATGAAGCATGATTAAAACCTCATTTCACTTGAATTATAATGAGTAAACACCCATTGAACATGACGTATCATGATACTATACTTTACCCAATGCATTGTAGCGCTATAAGGGCACACCCTTCTTAAACATTTCATTTCATGCATAAGTGTGCCACATGGATCATATAACAAGGATTCATAAAACAAAATAATTTATTCCATGATAAAGGAATGTGGAATTAATACATGTAACTTTATAATTAATAAGTAAATGTGCATAAAGGTGAATACCATTGATAGAGAAATGGGCAGGGTATTCACTACAAAATGACATTGGCTTAGAAAATCGGTGCAATTTCGGCAGCGTAACAGCGTGGCGTAAGAATTCATAAAAATGGTTGACGAGAGAGAAAGGGGAATATCATCATATTTACATGAAATTGACAGTAAGGGGGTCATATAGATACTTGTTACAACAATTTTAATGTAATTTTGAGTCATGATACAAAATAATTTCTTGAATGTAAAAGAAGAGAGAGAAATTTCTTTCAGAATTTCAGCATAGTAACAGGTGTAATTGGGAGGAATTTAATGAGAGTGAAAGGGGTCTCCAATCATTAAAACATAAATAGGGAAGTATGGGGGAGGTGTGAAACCATACTCCAACATTTATAATTGAAATTAAAATGGCATAACAACATTTAGAAAATTGGACAAAAATGAGAAAGGAAGAAAAACCCTTACTTGGAAGTGTGATTCCAAAGGCTTGAAAGAGGCTTGAGAGAGGCTTATTGGGAGTTTGGGGCACCTTGTAATGATTATAGAGATAGGAGGTCAGAGGTTAGACGAACTAAAAAGACTTTTAGTGAGGAGGAAGTGGGATCTTGGGTGGGTTTATATAGGAAAGGTGAGAGAATTCTTTATTATTTAGGTTTGGGACACCTCACATTAAACTAATCCAAACCACAAACCAGACCATGGTTTTTGCCCACAGTTTTTGGAAAAGGGAATTGAAAAAAATATTTTATAAGTTAAAAGTCCAAACTTCTTAAAATAATGGGGTTGCTTATGTGGAGGTGAGTAACACTCCGAAGGAAAACAATTTAAAAAGACAAGATGTTTAATAAGTCTTGAAGGGTCCATTAATGCTTTGTAAAATAAGTCAAAAGAAACCCAAAATCACATTATTTTAATGGTAAAACATATATTGGCCTATCATAAGGCTTATATTATTTTATTACATCACTATTCGGTCATTATGATGTCATAAAACACATTATATATTTAAATAGTATTTAATTTTTTCCCAAAAATTTGATTGTCTGAGAAAATTATGAAAAATTTACCATTGGATAATTTAAATGTACTGATTATAGAAATAATATTTATTTTATATAAATAATTTTCTAAATATTTTTATTTTCACTTTTAAAATAAAAACCGACATTTATCGAAAATTCACGGGTTTTGACAAAAATGGCTTTCAAACCTTAATAAAAATTGTAATTGAATTCATAAAATTAAATGATCATTTATATTTAATAAAAATTAATTTAATAATAATAATAATATTTTATTAAAATATTATTTAATTCAAAAATCTATTAATTAATCAAAATAGATTTCTTAGTTGAACATTAACTAAAAATACTATTTGTGCTTTAAAAACTATTTACAAGGTAACAATAATAAAATGAAAGTATATTCATTATTATATAAAAAAATAATATACATAACCATAGTACTAGGGTCTTGTTACATAACCCCTTATAACACCCACTTAAGACCAAATATTAAGGTGTGTGATAGTGATAGACTCTTAGGGTGGCTTAGATAACATTGCTCGGGTGGTAATATTTATCAACTTCCACTTCTCTCATAGGCGGTCCCTCTCGAGCTTAACATATTCAAGCTCGGATTGGGCTTAGTCAAGAGGGAATCCTAATAATTCCACCTCCTTTTTGAGCTCTAACAAATGGGCTTCGTATGGGGCACGTCTACTGGATGAGGCCATTGCTTCCTTTTTCTGAGTAAATTGGATTTGTTAAAACCCTATATTTATACTAATCATGTGATCACTGTTCAACGACTATATTAGAAAGGGTCACAATTCTTAACACAAAAACAAATAAGTTGAAATTTTATATAAACATTTTACATAAAGAGGCATTTAATCAGATCAAGCGGGATTTCCATTAATGAAAGTTTGGGTCGTTACAAAACTACCAAACATCCCCAAATAACAAGGGAATTTTACTCTTATAGCATTTTTTCCTGAACCAACTTGGGTCAACCCCAAACTGGTCACCCAAGCCTATCCGCAATAAGGCTCAAGAGGCATTCCTGATCCTCTTGGGCTAGTAATAAGTTCCAAGTATCAAATTTAACTCAAATGGGAATGATTTTGACTATAAATGATAGACAAATAAATAAATAAAAAATGAAATAATAAAATAAACACTAGTAGTGGAAAAGAAAAAAAGAACTACTATACATAACTCCATGTGACCTCATGGGTCAACTCTAAACATATAACGACACTCAGTCCATTAGAGAACTATATTTGGGTAGAAAATGAAACTGAAAATAATAGATAAGATAGGCATGAACATAAAAATTCCCAATAGTTATTCCAAACGAGAAACCATGGCATAATCCTTAAATTTAAAAATAAAACCATCTCATGCTAGTTTAGAAATAAAAATATTTAAATATAAGGTTTTCCATTTCATTTCAAAAACAAGTAATAGGCTATTGCTTCAGAAAGACCAGTTCACTTTTCATTTTCCAAAGAGTTCCAAGACAAGACATTTTCTAATAAACTTTGTATAAAAAGGAATGATCTGATAAAATTAGAGTATAAGTGAGAAATAATGGTGGTAAAAATAATATCATTAAGAGTTATGAAAAAAAATAAAACAAATCACGTTTTTTATATTTTGAGACAAGAAAAGGAAAAAAAGAAAAAAACCATTTTAAAATAGTGCCATAGAAGATATGTGTAAAATTAAAACAATCACCGTAGGAAATCACTAAGTATCCAGGTTATTTGGGTTCCTAAGAACCTCTTACCCTCAGTGATCAAACCATTTAATCCATTCTCAGGCATAAGCTAATTGAGAGGGTGAAATAAAAGTTCTAGTAGTCCCCGAAGTATCATTATGTTGTTTAGTTAGTGTTGTAGCATAATCCTATCTAGGAGCCCGATCTTAAGCCCTTATGAATCTTCCAATGTATTATTTCTTATCCCACCCACCTAGGTATGCAGGATTCCCAAGTGATTTTCTCAATTTTTTAAAACATAGAAACCTATTTTTTTTATCAAACTACTCAAAAATCCACTTTCATTCAAATCTAACCTCTATATTCCAAATCACCATGTTTAAATAATTACATAGGGTAAAATCCATTTCAAAACCACTTCACACACACAAAAAATACCATTTAAAACAAGCATTACACATTCAAAACCACTTAGAAAACTACTTTTTAACTCTTTGGAAACCAAACATACCATTAAGAATTTATGGAGAACCTCACTGCAAGGCCAAAACACCTTTGGAAATTTTCAATATATGCATAGGAAATCATTTATAACACATTTGGGCATTTTAAATGTGAAAAATTTTGAAACAAGATTTAATAAATATTTAAATAAAGAACACACTTGTCACAACTTAGAGAAAAACAATAAAAACAAAGGAAAGTCCAATTCCAAGCATCAAAGCCATTTTTCATATCATATATTTTGTATAAAATAAAGGAAAAAAACTTTAAAAACTACCAAGAAATAATGGTTTTCAAATTAAAGGAATGAAAATATGGTAATCAACCTCAAAACATGCCTCCCTTGATGATGGTTACTTAACACTTACACACACGCACACACGCACACACATACACACAAAACCCCTGACCCGATATACATATTCCTTATTCTATGAGGGAATATGTATAAAGAGGGTATATATATATGTGTGTGTGTGTGTTTGTGTGTGTTGGTCGGAGTGGATACTCAAGAGGGGGGGGGTGAATTTAGTTCTAATTAAAATTTCTGTTAAAAACTTTATGATTAAAATCTCCCAAATTAAATAAAAATTAAACTGTAGTGAATTTAAAAAGATTGTAAGTTTTCAATTAGTTTCTCAAAAGATTGATTATTTCTCAGTTAACTCAATATGAAGATTAATTAACTTTTGAAACTAACTTACTGATTAACAAAAGTTATAAACACTTACTAGTTTGACTATCAGAGTTACTTTAAAATAGATTTGTATTTAAAGTACTTAGCAGCAGAATATTCAATATAGTTTAAAAATAAATAAATAAGCATAATAGTTTTAACCAAGAGGTTCAGTCTCAAGCCGAGACTTATTCCTCTCAAACAATTTTTATAAACTTTGATCCACACCCTGTATCATGGTAAACAAAAGTACTCAGACTGTCCAGGTACTAAGACCTCTACAACAGTTCTTCATGGGAAAATAAACCAATAACACACATGCTATCCAAGTCACACTTGAACTATACCACTATCCACAGTGGGATACAAGATTATAGGGAAAAGATTGTGTGAGGATTTAGAAATCATCCAGTTCAGAACATGAGATAGTGTGTGTCTAAAAATAGAGAGCCCCCACACTACTCAAAATTTAAATAAATTAAACACAATAGAGATAAACAGACAGAGAAGTGTTTAGAATGCTCTATGTGTTTTGAGTGAAGCTCTGTACTCCATGAATTGATGCAGATGAGGCTTTGAGTCCTCTGGTTTTTTTCAAGAAACAGAGTGTCGTTTTTGTATTTGGCTTCCAGGTCTAGGTTGATCAGTATGATCAGCTTGAGTGCAAGTGAAATCATTGAAGCTCCTTTCTCTTTGAATGTTCTAGTTATATGGATTCAATATGTTTTCTTCCTTCTTATTATATGCATGTAAGTCCTAGAGTATCTCTAGAATATTGTCTTGTATGTGCATGGAAAGACTGACTGACCACCATGCGTCTTTAGTAGTTCGAGTTTCCCTTATATATCTTTAGCTCCGACAATGGGAATGATTACCTTTTTACAGGTACGAGGTACGGTTCCTGAAATTCCAACCACTATAATTAACTAATAACAAGTGCATTAAAAACATCAAATATGACCGTTGCTAAATAAACAAATTGAAATAGAGTTTAGAGAAATAGTGACTGGTTTCCATTGGTAGCTGTTACTCCTTGTAACAGTAGCTTGCTTGAATCGGTTGTTCCTTCTATCGGTAGCTCCTTCTCTCGGTAGTTCCTCTTATTGATAGCTACTTCTATCGGTAGCTCCTCTTATCGGTAGCTCCTTTTATCAGTAGCTCTTTTGTATCGATAGCTGTTACTCTTTATATCAGTAGCTCTAGGTATCGATATCTCTTTCTATCAGTAGCTCCTTCTATCAGTTGCTCTTCTTATCGGTAGCTTCTTTATAAGGGTAGTTATTTTGTAATGGTATCCGTCTGTATTAGTAGACTTGTATCGGTATCGGTAGACTTTGTCTTTCTGTATCAGTGGACTTTGTATTTGTATCAGTGGACTTCCTATCGGTAGTGTCTACATATCTGTTTGTATCGGTATCTTGTATCGGTAACTACGTATCAATGAACTTTACTTGTCGGTAGACTATGTACTGGTAGGTTTGTATCAGTCAACTTGTGCATACTGGTAGACTTATTCTATCGGTAGCTCTTCTTCTATCGGTAGCTGTTATGAATATTGGTGACCTTATCCATATCAGTAGACTTCTGTACTAGTGTACTTAGCCTTATTAGTAGCTGTGTATCTGTTTGTCTGTATCAGTAGCTATGTTCATACTGGTGGACTTATGCATACCAGTGGACTTAACACTTATCTATTCTATGAAAAACATATGTTAGAATTATTTCAAAGTATGTATAAACATAGATAAACATTGATTAACATATTCCAATGATTATTTTGATATTTTTATCAACTCAATAGTAGGATGTCATAGATTGAAAGAATTAATAGATTGATAAACATTATTTGGGATTATCAAAGCATATTGAAACATAATTGAGATTATCAAAATAGGTTAGGTAAACAGTGTGTGTGTGTGTACTTACCTCTTTATATTTGTGTAAACCATTTTCATGGAGCCATAAATTTTCAACATCATCAACGGTGTCCCAAAACTTCCCCAAGGAGGTCCAAGGTGCACTATAAAAATATGAGAAACCCAAAAATTACAAAATCCCTAATTAAAATTATGCCAAAGAATTAAAAAAGAAGAAATACCAACTAAAACTAAATCCAAACTTTCTACCTTCAAAGGATGTGGCAAGAAATAGCCTTAAAAAAACCCCACAAACCCTAATAACCAAGAACCACGAAATAAAATACCCAAAATTGGGTTAGGGTTCAGCCATGATGCGTGCACCACCCGAGACAGAAAGAAAATAAGAAATAGGGGAAGAATAAGGGAGAAAAAGGTAATATAGAGGGAGAAATTATTTCTTGGGGATATCACACCCTGAATCAGGAGGATATTTTTCCAATGAAGAAGGGGGAAGATAAGAGGTCCCACACACCAAGAGCCTTATGGTCATGTCTATTGAGTGAGGGAGGGTGTGAAATACCCCATTTTAGGGTATTATTAAAATTAGTCTTATTAATATCCATATTAATATTATTTTAGTTAATTATTTTTTATTTTGTTATTTATTATTATTATTATTATTATTATTATTATTATTATTATTTTTAACTCTGGGCAGGCCGCATGGTCCGCCAGACCATGTGCTAACTGTGCGGTGCCTCTTTCCAAGAGGGAGGGAAGACCACATGGTTTCTGAGCCTTGTAACACTACTGTGTGGCTAGCCATGTGACCTTGACATGCCCACTATCAGAGACTACAAGTTTGATATGTTTGGTGCATAATTTCTTCTAACCATGCACTAACCATGCGCCACCCCCTGTCCGACCTAGAAACAACCATTTTCCTTGGAAAACTCTCAGAAAAGATATAAAATTAAAACAATAACAAAAATAAATGAATTATTGAATAGTGTCAGGAAAGGGTGTGATAAGTAAATATGTCCCTTTTTATTTTTGGTCATTATGAATAATAATCATAGTAAATTTTCATTACCACCATAATAGTAAAATGTGTTAATTATTGTTAAAACTAATGTGATAAGGCTTAAAATTCATTAAAAAACTTTCCTTAATTTAAGAGGATGATTATATTTCATTCATAATTACACAAACTTTGAATATATTTCCTTTTTATCTATTTATCTTTGATTTTGTTCTTTATAATATTTTAGTAACGAATAAAGTAAAAAATTTCACTTTCTTGCTTTTAATATCTATAATATTTTTTGACAAGGATAAAAAATCATGTTAGGGTATAAACGTTTATTTAAAATATGAATGAATTATTTTTATCATTGTAATTTATTTTTAAAATAATTTCTTTAAATTCTCATGAAAACCTGATGTAGTGCTCGTGCAAGTAGTAGTAAAATCAAGTAATTTATTTTAAAAACACTAAATGTAATATTATTTGGGTGAGTTAAAGTGTCCCAAGAATTTTTAATATAAATATTACATATTAGATATGTATCAAAGTTTTATATTAAAATTTTATTTCTATCATGTTGTTTTCAAATTAAAATTATGTGAATAGTTATTAAAATGAAATTAATAGTATTTTAACTTAAATATATTTTATTAAAATATTTAAAAATTATAAAAATATTTAAAGAAGAAAATTAGGTTGATAAATGGTCAAAAATTACATCCCTTGAACATTAATGATCAAAATTTCACCTTATAAGTAAAATTATAACCTTTTAATATTGAAAAAGTAATTACCATGATTAATTAGTAAACCAATGGGTCAAAAAAAAATTAGGTTTAAAATAATATATATCAACTTATATAAATTTTATTGTGTGATTATATTAAGACCATATCATCATTATATTTTAATACATATAACTTTCGATCCATTTTACGTGAGTTATATACATATTATATTATAATATTTCATGTATTTCCAAAAATAAAATTAATGATATTTTATAATAAAAATTAATAAAAATATTTTATTTGAAAAATTGAATAATATATGGTTGAAAATATCAAAAAAATACTATTTATATGTCACTTTTCCTTTTATATTAATTTTTATGACCCCTAAAGAGTAAAAAATATTTATATACTGATATTTTATTATGTTAATTTCATAACCTATATCCATATAATATTCTATCAAATGAGAAACAAAACCGTAGTTCGTGTGTATGACGAACTACCGCATCGCAAACTGATGTAATTCATTTTCCATCACCACCTCTTGTGGATGGTTATAATGATTGATTTAATGTGTATATATGATATTCATGAAATAATTATAATTATTCAAATATAATATATCATCTATTTTCTTACCTTTGCATCCATTAAAAAATTATTATGCCATTCGTGCATACGAATGGATTCTACCATCACGAAGTGATGTGATTCATTTTTCATAACCACATAAAATGAATGATATATATAAGTGTATTTAAATAAATTATGTGATATTTATGATATAATAATAATTTTGTAAAAATAAAATAATACATACATTATTCTCATCATATTCATTGAAAAATGGAAACATTACTCATGCGTACGTACGACCTACCGTCTCCATAATTGTAACGTAATTCATTTTTCATAGCCACATTTCATGGTTGGTTTTAAATATATAATTGATTTATAAAAATGATAATTATTTAATTGTTATTATTATATATATTATTAAATAATTATCTATTTTACCGTATTCAATGCGCCAAAGTCAATTTGAAATTATGAACAGAACATCCTTAAAAATAGCCAATGTAGGCATAATTGATTAAGTAATTTTATATGTCATTGAAATAAATGAAACAAATGGTTTCATGATAAATTAATAAAACTAGAAAAGGCTCTTAAAAAATTAAATAATTTATATAAGTTTATTATACCAAAGTTAAAGGACATACATGGAAAGTATGGAGTCATGGTAAGGGATTTCGTCTCATTTTCCCGTCATTGAGGCATGTTTTAATGTTATGCACCTAATTTATTTTATATGATGTATATAAAGAAATTTTACATGTTATATAATGTATAATTCATAATTAATGTTATTTTACATTTCAATTCAAATTATTTCATCCAAGGGGGTATGAATTGAAAGTTACCAAGTGGTAAGGGGTTTCTTAACTTAATTTACATTCATTGGGTTATACTTATACTTCATTCACTTTGTTATGTGATTATTATGTGTGAATTGATCTATAAATTGTTTTATTATATAATTAATTTTTTATGTGGATTATAATATTTTTACATAATCACGTCATGGATTAATTATTAATTCAAAAGTTATGATCTCTGCGAGGGTTTTCCTTGTCTTGATCTCATTTTCCTGAGAGCTGATTCATGTCATGCACCATAATTTCCTTGTATGGTGTACTTAATATATCATGAATTATTTTTTATATATTACTTCATATAATTAATAATATTTATATATCCATATAATATTATTTCTTTCAATGAATTTTTATTTTGAAAGTCACCAAAGCGGTAAAGGATTTATGTTACAATATCATTTTTTTCAGGATTATTTATGTTCAAGGTTCCTTTAGGGGAAGTCATATGTCATTATTTTCTTTAACCATATATATCTTCTTCTATTTTTTTATGAATATAGTTAATTTTTTATTTTCAATTTCATACCTTAATTATTAAATAAACATCAAGAATGTTGTTTACAAGTGATATCGATCTTGTATCTTCTTTTAGATTGTGAATATTTCTATTCCATATCAATGTTTTCTAATTTTTTTTCAAGAATGTTATTTCCTAAACATAAATGATTTCCTAAATTTATTTTTCATGATCTTTGAAATTCTTTTAAAAGGTTTTAGAGGGATTTTTTTAACATTTTCCACATGGGTCACTTTTGAATCTCTTTACAAAAGTTTGGAAAAAATGTCTATTTTTAATGTTTACATAATTAATGGAACTTAAAAATATCATGACCAATCAATTATTTTAAGATTAATTTATATGTTTCCATGGTTATTTTCAAAGAAAATGTTTTTCCTAATATCATGGAAACTTTTAATTTTCAAAAGTGATTTTTAATGTGTAAAGGTTATTTTACTCAAGAATGTTTTCATGATATTTTTATATTATTTATATTAATTTGTGAAAAAAACCTTGATTTTATATATTCTACACTAATGATATGTTGTAGTAATTCCATAATTATTATTTATATGGATGGATTATGATGGTTTCAAAGAGATTTTAATTCAAACCATTTCTTTTCTATGGGTAAATCAAGCAATGAATGAACAATGGTTTTTATTTTGTTAAAAATTAAAACTTCTAATTGTTTTGACCATTATATTATACTTGGATATATGTAACACCCCATGATTTTAAAATATGAACATCATATTCAATAGATTTTATAACACAAAATACCAAATTTATAAGGGAATATAACATTATGAGACTTTATGATATATTTATTTATAAATAAATTTAATCTCTTCGATATCTTATAATTCACATAACATCAGGTTTCAATGAAACTTGATACTCTACTAAAATATTATTATTTAAACATTACCATTATAACCTAGCCATTAAATTGGTGGGTATGAATAGTAATAAATAAATTATGAAACTTATATGGTTTAAACATGTATAAAATAAATAAAATGGATATATATTTATTTTAGATAAAATTAGATCCATTTGAAATAAGAGGAAATGATTTTTGAAAAACCATATTCTTCTAAAAGGCTATTTTGTCGCAATTTGTGCACATAATTTATAATTAATTTTTACCAATTTTAGAAAATTTATTTGAAATAATAAAATTAATTTTTTAAATCTAAATTTCTAAATTATCTTAGGGTGATTTTTTGTGATTTTTCTGAAATGTTTCATTTTTTGATGAATACTAAAAATTACCGAATTTTAATTGAAAACCACATTTTCATTTAAATAATTTATAAATTAAAATTATATTTTGATTTGGTTTTAAAGTAAAATTAGTTCAATTATGTATATATTAATACAATTTGGGTTATTTAAATCATTTTCACATTAAATTTTAATATAAAAACTTTATAAACTTTTGAACATTTTCTCTTTGAAAACCTACTTTCTCATCAAATATGTAGGATTAATTTTTAATTAAAAATAGCCGATTGTATTAGTGAAATTTAAAAAAATTTATTGAATATTTGTAATAATAATATTTTATATTATATTATAAGGTCAAATTAATTTTTGACCAAATGAATAGTGAAAACAGTAAAAATTAATTACCACGGTTAAGGTAAAAATAGATTTATCAAGGAGTTAAACTAAAACGATAAGGGTTAAAATAACCTAAAAACTTGTATAAAATATATTTTATGGAAATATTTAGGCCATATAATATATAATTATATATAATAATTCATTTTTGACCATTTTTCATGTGAAAAATTTGGGACACCATTTTATTTTCAAAAATTACAACTGTGCCACTCACCTCACTTATAAAAGCCTCCCCCTATCCTCTCTTAGGAACAACTTGAAAACATTTTGGTTCATAAAATACCTACAAAAATCAATTCCATAATTCTATAAACTCATCCTATAATCCTTATTTTTGGAAGAAATGCAACCTAGTAAGGTTTTTTGTGCAAACCAAAGGAGGTTACCCAAAGAAGAGGTAACTTTCTTTATTGAGAATTTTTATTTTATTTATTCCTCCATCTCATTAAATTACCATTAAAACACTATGATATAATAAACAAATTATATTAAATATAATTATATATTTTTTATATTATTTTAATGGAATACAACCATCCACACTTCCATAAAATGGGTTACAAATTCATCATTCGTGTGTGTGGTGGACAAATGCCTCACAAACTGATGTCATTCATTTTTCTATTACCACATCTCACGGTGCGTTATTATGATGGATATAAATTATATATATATATATATGATATTTATAACATAACTATACCTCTAGATTCATTATATCATATATAATTTTTTTACTCCCATTACATAGGGGATATGATAACGCCGCTTGTGTGTATGGCGAACTACTTCCTCACAAAGAGACATGATTTGTTTTTCAATAACATTTTTCATGAAAGGTAATACGGATAAATTTAATTAATATATATGATAAAAATGATAAAATTATGATATTAATGACATATTTATCATTCTTAAATGATAATATATCATTTTTTTCTTACCTTTTCACTCTCTGAAAAATGATAACATCGTTCGTGTACATACAGACTACCACCTTCACAAAGCGATGTGACTCTATTTTCATCACCATACCACATGGATGTTATATATAAGTATATTTAAATAAATAATATTGTATTTACAATATTATTATCATTCTATAAAGATAAAATATTACTTAAAACCTTTCCATAATGATTGTTTAAAAATGGAAATGTTACTCATACATACGTACGACCTACAATCTCCATGATCGTAATGTACTTCATTTCTAAAAATAATATTTAATTATTGGTATTAAAATTATAATTTATGTATAAGTATGATAATAATTTCATGATTATTATTCTATATATTATGGAACTATATAATTTTCACAAGAAACGAAAATTTCATGATAGAGCATGAATGAGAAAACATGGTAATTAACACCCTAAATAACGAAAATAATGAAATATTATTAACAAATAGGTGATAAAATGATATAAAAGGATCAGATATGATAATATAAATATTTAAATTTTTCTTTTATAAGTTAATAACATGTTTTAAACCACTATACATGAGGTTATAGCATGTCCAACCAAAAGGAAGCATTAGGTAAGAGATTCTCTCTCAATTTTCTTTCATTGAGGCATATTTGTATGTTATGGAAAAATGTATTTTATATGGTGTGTGAAAGTCACATTTCAAATGTAATATAATGAATAATTCATACTTCATGGTATTTTATGATTAAATTTGAGTTATTTCATCCAATTGGATTTTGATTGAATATTACCAAGCAGTAAAGGTTTCCATCTCAATTTCCTTTCATTGAAGAAAATTTGTATGTTTTGTACCAATTTCTTTTATATGGTGTATATACATCATTTTTCACAATTAATGTCATGAATAATTCACAATTCATCATATTATATGTTTAAATTTGAATTATTTCGTCAAAGTTGATTTGGATTGAATATTACCAAGTTGTAAGGGATTCTATCTCAATTCCTTTTTATTACGGAACATTTGTATGTTATGAACCAATTTATTTTATATGGTGAATACACAACCCATTTAAAAAGATAATAAAATGAATACTTCATACTTAATGGTATTTTATGTTTCAATTTTAATTACTTCATCCAAGTGGATTTTTCTTGAATATTACTAATTGGTAAGGGATTTCATCTCAATTTAAATTCCATTGAGACTTATTTGTTATTATACACTAATTCACTTTTATATGTTGTATATACTTCCCATTTTAAATGTAATATTATGATTCATTCATAATTCATGGTATTTTAAGTTTTAATTTTAATCGTTTCATCCAATTTGATTTTACTTAAAAATTACCAAGTGGTAAAAGTTATTGTATAATATCACTTTCTTTTGTGATTATTAACTTTAACTTAAAAAAATCACTCTATTGTAATCATTTTTCATTGGAAATTAAATTTATATTAAATATCCATATTATTGTATAATTTATATGATTTTTTCCTAAACCTTATAACATTTTTATATATGGTGTTTACTTTTAATATTATTTGATTAATTAGGGAAATATTGATAAATCCATATCATTTACTCAATATGGATATTTTATGATAGGAAAAATTAATTAATGAATTAAATATATTATTTGATATACAAGTAATGTTTTGGACATGAATATATATATAGGGATTTGTTATAGAAAGACCCTCCGTGCATCGATAGGTCTCATGAGACAAAATAGTAGGACAAATTAAATGGGTTTCTACCTATAGTTTTAAACCATATTATGAAAGGTATTAATAGTAGAGGTATTATGTGAATGAGACATGATGTCCAATAATTATTCATTTACTTCATTAAGAATTTAGTTTTTGTTAATATCCATGAGATTTATGCTATTATATTATATCTGGATGCATTTCATTCTCATTTATTTGTTAAATATAATGTGTTTTAAGTTATTTAAATTTCCAAATTAATTAATCCTTATCTTATCATGATATTAAAGTTATTTAAATGGAATTCATGTTTATTTATTTAACCTTCCATTTTGATTATTATTATTTATTTATGATATCATCTACTATACGTAACCCTTTATAATAATTTTTACTCCCCTATATTTTGTATCCTTTCCCCAAGATATGAAGAATAGATCTTTGAATGATTTTCAAGGGTTTAATACATTTGATTTTGTTATGTATTATGTTTTATATTCAATTAACAATGTCAAATGGGAATAATGTATGTATTTAGTTCTCAAAAATTTCTAAACTGACTAATCCTTAGGGATTTGAACCTTCGTATCTATGAAAATGTAATAAAGGAAACACTGATTCTCGGTTACTCGAGTCAGGGTCATTAAAAAACATGTATGGCTAATTTATGGGAGGATTTATTATAATACAAGGATGGATGGTTTTATTATGAACCATGGAAAAGTGATTATGTTACAAACCAAGGATGGGTGGTTATCTTATAAACCAAGGATAGGTGGGTTCATTATAGACCTACAATTCATTAGGTAATGAATATTTTCTCTGGAGAATTATGTTGGAGGTTGAATATATTGGTTATTCCACTTGTAAGGGTTCTGGCAAGGGTTCTATAAAGATAATTTTCCAAGTTACCAAGACATTTTCTTTATGCTCACTATGAGTTTTTAAGGGTTCCTATGATAAATATTAACATCACATGGATTTTGATTATTGATTCTCATGAATATTGCCTTTGATGAAGCTTTATTCCACGTCACATGTTTTTTGATCCATGTTTTTATGGGTATGAATTCTTTTATGTTATGCTCATGAAATTTTATTATGTTATCATACTCTTATGATCATATTATTTTTATTGAAAATATTTAGTTGTTAATGATTATGTTAACCCTTACTAAGTATTTAATCTCACCGTTATCATGTTTAATTTTCCCTAGGTTATGAATAATAATGTTAAATGATATAGAAAGGTTTCATGTGTGGAGAATTTTATGGGAGATATTGAAGAATTATTTTAAAATAGGAAAAATGGTTATAGTTGGAAAAATTATAACATGAGAAAATGTGTATTATTATTTAAGAGTTAGTCTTAAATCTATAAAACTAAAAAATAAAAGGTCCTTAGGTATTTAAGTGATCCAATATTTCCTCTTGTTTTTGTAAGTTATGAATGGTTGATATTGGGTCAAATTTATCAGTATAGAATCTAGAAATGTAGAGATTATGTTTTTAGTACTGGATCTAGGAGTGTGAATTTAAAACTATTACTTTAACACTTCAACTTATGTACTACTTTAATAGCTTAGATTCATTCCTTATTTCAAATTTTTAGGAGTAAATTCCATAATTTGTAAATGATTTTTCAATAAGTCCTCTAAGCTTGTTAATTCATGATTAAATGTAGGAAATAAGTGTCTTTTGTAAAAAATACCAATTCTATCCATACCACTCACTAGATATCCATAAAATTTATAGCATGGACAATCAAAAATAATATGATCTCAAATACACTTACAACAAACCATTAGTAGATAATCAATAAAGAAAAATGTATGTGAGGTATACCACATATTGGATCAATTTATGTCACTTGATATATAATGATATTTCTATCATAAAAGGGAAACACCCTTTTCAGATAAGTTTAATAATCCCTGTAGTTATCATTACCAACATCCCCTAGATTCCTTCAGCTCTTGACACTGTATTTTGAGATAATTTTTCAACATCGGGAAACTATTGTTAGTAATTCTCTTTTCTTCTTGAAGGTTCTTGGTATCCTAAAATCAACCATCTTACTACATAATTGTTAGTAAAAATAATATAAAAATGTAATGCATAAATGTTGTATCTTATCTTCTAGTGTTGTATTCTATTTTATATAGATTTTAGAAACCTTTTAAGAAATGGTCTAATGTCATATTTTGATCTTCGATGGTAGTTTAAAACCACTAAGTCTATCAAATAAACTTTAACACCTATTAAACTCCAGATCATGATCTTTATAGTTTATAATCTATTTTTTGACATATGAATTCTATTTTATGAACATACAACCCCATAAATCGTATCCCCCATTTAATCCTTCACCACTTTTAATAGATGTTAAAAAAATTAAAATTCACTAAGAGAGGGGAACCACCAGCTTCCTTTGGTTAAGGATTGTGATTGGCCTTGATGAGACACCCACAATACAAAAAAATAAAATATAGGAGACAGTTATATAAAATCACTAATAATTAGGGGAAACATAATTTCTATCTATTTATTTTATATGGTGTAAATAAAACCACCAATAAATTATTATTAGCAGCACTTTTAAAAAAATTATGATGAATTAACTATTTGGAAGTGTTTTTTAAACTGTTTCCAATAAATATCCCATTTTAGCAGTAATGACCTAGATTTTCATGAAGGCATGGACCATTTTTTCAGATTAAAATCCTTAGTTTGGACCTTGTATGGTACCTAATGGAGTTACAGAGGTAATGGGGGTGTTTATGACTTCTTTGTATCCCAAATACCCAATATTTGGAGAAATAGACTGGGACAAATAGTTAGTAGAAACCATGCAGCCCATCCCGCATGGTCTCTACTAACTATGCGGGGAGTTTCAGAGGGGAGCAGGGGGATGCATGGTTTTATACAACCATGTGAGCTAGGGTGCATTCTCGTGTGAGATTTCAGACTTTGGTGGTAGATAATTTTTGTACTGCTTGCATATGATTAGGGAAACCATGCACCTAACTCGTGCAAGTGAGGTTCAAAGGAAGTGGGTGGCACATAGTTGGTGTACGATTTGGAAAGCATCTAGTAAAAACATTTTAAAAATAAATTCTTAGATAAAAATATCATTTTCCCTTAATTTTTTAATACTTTATCCCTCTTCCTCCTTTCATTTTTAGTAAACATCACCTTCATTTTCTTCCATGGAGTTCTCACTCTACCTTTTCTATGGATCAAGGTATCTCCCTCACCCGAACTCCAAAAGAATTTCCATTTAAAGCATTAGATAACTAAGGGTAAGATCTATAATACTCTTTCTTTTTTTCTTAGTTGATCTTACCATCTGTTGTGCTATTTTTGTGTAAGCTCATATGCCCAATTTTTAGAGTGTTGGAATGTTCTTACATTTTCTTCATTTTTACTTTAAACCTAAAGCAGATATTGGGTGAGTATTCATCTACAAAACTAATATAGGTGTCCTAGATGTTTTTCCTAAATTTTTTTGATGTTTTCATAGACTCTCCATTGTGATGCATTCTGAACATTTCTATTCATTTACCTTAAATGTGTTATTTATTTTTAAATAAATTCTATCATGTTGTTCTACTACCGTGGACCCTTGCTAAGTGATTAAAGGCTGTTGGCCTCATTGATTTCCACCTATTTTGGGTGTGCTACATGAAATTTACTCCTTATATCTAAATTTTTAAATTACCAAAAACCACCTATGTGTTTGGCTTGTCTTGGAAATGGAATTACCATCATTTATATAATTGTATAGTTGAACAAAGAACCTTCCCAATTTTTGTCTTGATCAAGGAATTGAATTGTCACCTTGATAAATATTAATGGACCTGACCACCTCCTAAGTGGTTCATATTGACTCTAAAATGGTTTATCCATAATTTATAAATAAAATGGTTTTTTTAATTCAATGAAGGATAATGGGTGTCAAGGCCACACCTAGTGATGTATGTTTCTACATATAGATTATATAAACTGTGACACCAATATATATATTGGGTTTATTGATTATAATTCTTAAGAGGTAATCAATTTTTATTATTATCATTATTAGAACATGGAGATTGGTCATTGGACGATGGATAGGTGACTTGTTGAGCATGGCGTTTTACTCTCCCTTACATTGATTGTTAAGCTTGAAGAATCTCACTATTATTATTTTAAATGAGTGATGGGCATGAAATTCCACATCCCTCTGTATTATGTGTTTGGAATTGATGAATCACCCCACCTATCTTGAATGATGGGCACGATGTCTCACATTCATCATGAGATTCAGGTCTTTTACTCTTTCTTGATCCTATAGCTTGTTAGACTAGTTATGGATGCACGATTTACACCCTGGGTCCAACTAGCACCTAATATCCATGCATATGCCTAATTATTTCCTCACATACTTAGTTCATATACACGTATAGACTATATGAATATATATATATATATACTATTATTTATGTAAATATATGGTATTCATATTAGACATATTTCATCCTATGATGAAGTAGGTAGAGCCTGCTAGGTGTTCTAATGGAACCTAAGCTGAATCGTATTTATTTGTCTAGTTTTTTATTATTCATTTTATTTGCACACTACTATGCTATGTACACTAGATGGATTACTTCTAGACACCTTGGTGGTGGCCTACTGAGATTATCTCACACCCTAATCAGGCCAACTTTGGTACCTGAGTAGACTTCATGTCTATAGGTATAGATAAGGGAAATATCCCTACTATTTTTTTGCCTTCTTTACTTATAGCTAGGAGCATGGGAGCGTAAGACTGAGTATATGCTAATGATACTAGTGGAGTAGTATTTTGGACTTTTTTTTTATTTTTTTATATCATGATGTATATGATTATCCCTTATTTCCCATTTGGTATATCATCATGCCATGACACCATTGTATATGACACATCCATTGGTATTTTAATTATTGTTATAGTTTCTTGGTTATTTACACTTCCATAGTTCATTATTGTGTTGTTTCTGCTATTCCATCTGCTATATTATGCTTCTACTATTGTGTGTTATTATCTTATTTTCTATTCCACTCTGATACGAGGGTATAGTATCCCCACTATACCACCTTAGAACCTCACTACTATTAATTAACCTATAAAATATGGGGAGGTGCACTTGAGTCAATGTGACCCACTGAATCAGGGCATCTATTGAGTGGATTCCAGGTTAGGATGTTACAAATTGGTTTCAAAGGGGTTCTTTTTTCCTTTTGTCTTATTGTTTGAGTGTTATAAAGGAGACTAGGATGTAATGGAATTTAGTAATGAGCCTATGCCTGAGAGTATCTAACCCATGTATAGAGGAAACCCAAATAACCTGGGATGGGTTATTGCTGTTCTGATCTATTCCAATTACATTTGATACAATTTCACCACTGGGTGGAAAACATGTCTTATGATGCTATTATTATTAGTGATATTGCAATGAGATTTCCTTTACCTTGGAATGATTAAATGATGGTGTTTTACTTCATGCATCATACATGCACTTTAAGACTTATATGCCTTGCATTTTTCCATGTCACATTTACTTTCAACATGCATTTCCTGTTGTATATAGTTAGTGCTTGGAATATTATTATGGAAATGTTTTGACATATCTTGTAGAGAAACTATAATTGGATTAATTAAAGTTCATACATCAATCTAAATAACGTTTTCCAACATACATGGGTGATGACACCATAATTATCCAATTATACCATGTTGTGGGTTCTTGATCTACTGGTTCTAGACCGTGATTTATATTATATATATATACACAAGATTATGAAATCTAATGAAATTCAATCTCTACAAGTGAAACAATTACTACTAAATGATATTCCAATTGAATTGTAAAGGGTGTTTTTACCTTGCAATTAACACTCTATATACTAGAACCCCTATCATACGATATGAGACCTAGACTTGAACCCGGCCTTAGTAGTGGGTATTTGGGAGTCTCTTTTGTTTTTATAACCTATTATGGTTTTTACATACCAAACAGATCCGACTTTTGGAGTAGGGAGAGAGGTGTGACCTTTTCTATAGTAAGACCGTGAACCTATCATTTTACATATCTGCAATATTTTCAACTGATAAATTTTATTCCAAGGCATGAATTTGGAATTATAGAATCATGGCACCATGACATCCTTGAGTCATGCGCCTAGAAGGAGGTGACAACCATGAACTAGAGGTGGTGGTCCCTGAGACACAAGTGATCCCTCTGGTAGTGACATAAATGGAACTATCTTCTATTCATGATATGGTCCCCGACACATAGTTTTGAGAGTGTTTCTTCCACATTATGAAAAATATTCAAGGAGTTTCTCGACCTTCCATGACTATAGAAGAGTTGACTCAGAAGTTTCAGCAGTAATATCCTCCCACTTTCTCAGGGGATAGAAGACCTCATGCTACAGAGTCCTGGATGGAGTCCATGCTTTCTATATTTGAGCATTTAGATATGGATCTAGAGAAAAGGGTCAAACTCACTACCTATATGTTACACAGTTCTTCCAAGAAATGATGAGATGTCATTACCTAGGTAGAATGAAATCAATATATGATCTGGGTATACTTCTTAATGAAAATTTACAACTACTTATTTCCATAGACTCTAAGGGATGACCAGGATAGAGAGTTTATGAACCTAAAATAGGGATCCATGCCTATCATGGAATAATTTGATCATTTTACTGAGATGTAGTGATTCTCACTAACTCTAGATGGTGATGTGCTCATGATTTCTAGGCGATTTGAGGATGGGATGGTATACACCACATGATCATAGGTTAATGTCTTTCATTTAACAACTATTTATGATATAGTAAACTAGAACCTCATTACTGATAGAAATATAAGGGAAGATGATGGTGGGAACATGGCGGTTTAGCACCCATACCTGGCTATATTTCCTCTAGTGGGTGAAAATATCACTTTGAGTTTTCTCATGTTGGTAGAAACAATCATAAATCTCATACTAACAGCTTCCTTATATGTCACAAGTGTGGGAAACAAGGACACACAAAACCAAAGTGTATGTAAGATCTGATGGAATGCAGAGGCTATGGCAGGATGGGGAATATCCATAACTTTTGTATGACCTTTACATCAGTTCCTAGAGAGTAGGGATCTACAACTACCCCATGTTATAAACCAGGACCAATAGTATCTCATCAGGCAGGCAACTGGAATACCACCAACCACTCAGGCTATGGTGATGGTTGAGGAAGAGGTAATTAGACTTAGGTCTTATAGTGCCAGCAAAGATGGCCTACTTAGGCCAGTCAAGTTGTGACTCAGGGCCGTGGTAAGGGCTAATAACTTATACTGAAACCTATATCAGAGGAATAAAGTTCTAGACCTTATAATCTCCAAGTTATTATTCTAGTATCCTCTACTTTTTTGTCTAATTTATTTGACATAGGTGCATAACACTCTTTTATATCAGATTCAATTATGGAGAGTTTGGGCCTTAAGATAGAGTTTTTCTATAGTTTTATGACACTCAATACCCCTTTGGGTATCTGATTAGAGATCATTCACTGTTTTAAGGATTTTCCCATTAAGGTAGGTAGATATCTATTCATATGGCATCTTTTTATCCTTGACATGATAAGATTTTATGTAATTATTAGGATGGACTAGTTAGTTACCTATCAATACCATATTGACTGTTATCACTGGAGGGTGATGTTTACATCACTAGAGGCCAATATACATATTCATAAGGGAGAATGGGATTTCCATGAATCTTGAGATGGACCTGAGTATTAGGGTCCAATCAGAGTAAAATCCCATATTAATAGTTTTTTATTTGATGATCAGGGGTTATGAACCATTTTTTTCGAACCTATAGTTGATCATTTTAGGTACATCTTCCCTAAGGTTTTTTTCTAGGAAACCTCCCACGAGAGAGTTAGAATTCAACATTTATCTAATTCCAAGAGTAGCACCAGTGTCTATTTCTCCTTATTGTATGTCACCGACATATCTTTTGGAGCTCAAGAAGTATTTGGAAGACCTGGAGGCTAATGATTTTATATGCCACAACACTTATCCATTGGGTTCACTGGTACTTTTTTCTAAGAAGGTGGGCAGTACCCTCAAGCTTTGTATGGATTACCACTGGTAGAACCAGATCACTTCCACCAATTTGAATAGACCAACTCTTTGACCATCTTTGAGTAGATTAGGTGTTTTCAAAGATTTATTTGAGGTATATCCATCATCAAGTGCATGTCATATCTTCATACATACCTCATATATCTTTTAAAAGAAGTTATGGTATTTATGAGTACTTGGTAATTCTGTTCGGTATCCTAAACACACCTGTTATTTTCATGGTTATGATGAATCAAGTTTTCCGCTCATATCCAGATTCATTAATGATAGTCTTTGTAGATGAAATCTTAGTGTATTCTCATTCTCGACACAACCTTGCCAAACATCTTGATATCATGATGTATACACTGATATAACACCAGATTTATGTTAAGATAATTAAATGGAACTTTTGGATAAAAAAAGTTCACTTCCTGGGTTATATCATCTTAGAGACAGGAGTGCCAGTAGACCAATAGAATGTGAGATCCATAGTTTCCTAGGAGCATCCCAAGAATGTCTTTGATAAACATAGTTTCTTAGGGCTATCTAGATATTAAATATGATTTATCCAAGATCTCTCATTCCTTATAGTTACTCTTATGGGATTTACTTAGAAGGGTGTGAAATTCATATGTTTAGAAACTTGTGAAGAATATTTTCAAGAGTTGATGGTTAGATTGTTGTCTACACTAATCCTGATTCTACTGAAGCTAGGTAGAAGCTATACTATTTACTATAATGCATCATGTATCGATGTGGGTGAAGTTCTGATACAGGATGAGTGAGTTATAACATATAGGGCTCATCGGTTGAGGCCTCATGAGCAGAATTACCTGACACACAACCTCAAGCTAGCATTGGTTTTCCATTATTTATTCTATTGGATACATTATTTTCTTAGAGATAATTTTTCAGTATTCACTAATTAAAAAGCACTCAAGTACATCTTTACACAACATTATCTTAATATCAGGCAACATGGGTATGTTGAGTACCTGCAAACATTCGATTTCAAGATTGCCTATATGCTTGGAAAATGTAATGCTATAGCTGATTCTCTAAGCCAAAAGACTCAAAAACGTATGGTTTAGGAGGCCAGTGGAAATTGGAAGCTCATGGCCTTGTTTTCAGAGACACATTTTGAGGTTTAGGAGGATTATTAGTAGACTATCCTCTCATATTTAGTAGTGACCTATAACCTTATGTAATGGGTGATAATGAGGAAACTTTCAGATCTGGAGGGATTAGTACTAAGGTAAAGTATCTCGGATGATGATTCATCTCCTTTTTGGACTATGGATGAGGATGATAACTTACACTTTCATGGGAGTTTCTGGGTCCTAGAAGACATCAGAGAGGAGCTGATGCATGAATTTTTTTCCTTAGTTTGGAAAGTAAATACCAGTTTCACAAAGATGTATCGATACATATGTCATCAGTATTGGTGGATTTCTATGAAATAAGAAATAAACAAATTTATCACTCGGTGTTCCACCTGTCAGCTAGTGAAGGCAGAACATCCGTGACTAATAGGACTTTTACTACCATTTTCCATTCCCGAGTGGAAATGAGATGATGTATCTATGGTATTTGTGATTGGTTTTCCTAGATCTCATCTAGGAAATGATATAGTTTGGGTCATTTTTGACCATTTTACAAAGGTTGCACACTTCTTACCTGTTCGAGAGACCTTCTTGGTAGACGATATAGGGAGACTATACATCAGGGAGGTCTTATGTCTTCATAGAGATCCATAATCTATTATTTTTTAGGGACACTCGCTTCATGTCTCAGTTCTAGTAATGTTTGTAGAATTCCTTGGGGTAAAAAAGTGATTTTGAGCATGGTATATCACCCTCAGACCGACGAACAAACAGAGTGCATGATTTAGGTGTGAGAGTAAATGTTCTGTGCACGTGTCCTTGAAATAAGGGGTTCTTAGGAGAAACATATACCAATTTTTATTTATCTTATAATAATATATTTTAGGATACTATTCAGATGGATCCTTATGAATCCCTATATATTAGGCATTTTTGATCACCTCTGTGCTTTTTAGAGGAAGGGGATGTATCTTTTCTTAGACTGTGTATCATTTAGGAGACTTCAGAGTAGGTCTAATTGATCAAAAAGTGCATGCTGAAATATCAGTCTAGAAAACAATCATATGCCAATCACCATTGAAAACATCTAGAGTGTGAGGTTGAGGAATGATTTTTCTGATGAGTTTTTCCTAGGTTGGTCCACCGATGAATTTAGATATAGGGTAATATTTCACCTTGATTCTTTATAACCTTTGAGGTTTTCAAAGGAATCAGCCTAGTGGATTACCAGATAGAAATTCCTCAGAGCTACCTGTCTTTTCATGATGTCATTAATTTATATCATCTCCATTGATATTATCAATATCTAACACAATTTTTCCTACTTGATGAGGTTGAGTTGGATATGGATGCTTCCTTCTTCCTTAGAGGAGTATCCAAGGAATATTGTGGATCTGAGTGTGAAGAATCTCTGAGGTAGGTTAGTTCCTTTAGTATGAGTGATTTGGAAGCATGGATGAGTAAAAGATGATACTTGGGATCAGGAAGTTGATATACGAGGACTGTGGGTGGATCTTTTCTTAGATAAACCCTCTGTACCCTCTGAAGGCCAACTTAGGGATGAGTTTCTTCAAAGAGTGGAAGTTGTAAAGACATGACTTTTCAAGAAGGTATGTACTATTTTTTTTTGGATTATAATAATTATTTTGTACCTTATAATGGTATCTAATTGATTCATGGAGGTAACTAGGGTGTTCAAGGCTTGTTCAGAGCCTAGAGCCTCAAAATTTGGAGAAGCAAACCGAGCCGCATGGTTAGTAGAAACTGTGATGCCCATCCTACACGGTCTCTCCTAATCATGGGGGGAATTTAAGAGGAGATCAAGGTCCACACAATTTTATGCAACCATGAAATCTAGGGTACACACCCTTGTGGTATTTCAAACTTTGGTGATAAAGGATTTTCACATGACTTGCACATGTTTAGAAAAACCGTGCACTTAGCCCATGCGAGTGATGTTCAAAGGCAGTTGATGGTACACGGTTAGCACAAAGTTTGGAAAACTATGTGAAAAAATAGTTAAAACTAGAAATTATTGGTTAAAAGACCATTTCACATAATTATTTTAATACATCACCACTCTTCCTCCATTCATTTACAATGAAAAACCCCTCAATTTTCTCATATGGATATCTCCCCACCTTGGATAGGGATCAAGGTATCTCCCTCATATGAACTCAAAATGGATCTCCATTGGAAAAATTGGATAGATAATGGTAATATATCTAATCCTATTACTTTAATTCTTAGTTTATATTCCCATATATTACTATATTTTTAGTGTAAGCTCATATGTCCTATTTTCACGGCATTGGACCGTTCTTCAGTTTTCTTCCATTCTACTTCAAACTTCAGGCCGATATTGGATGAGGAGTCATTTATATCCCTGAGGTAGGTGATCTAGATGTTTTCCCTAAATGTTTTGATGTTTTCATAGCTTCACTTTAATGTCGCACACCGACCATTTCCTCACATTTCCCTTAAATGTGTTCTTTCTTTTTAAAAAAATTCTAGCATGTTGTTATACTCCTGTGGACCCTTTCTAAGTGATTAAAGATGTTGATCTCATTTATTTCCACCCTTTTTGGGTGTTCTAAATGAAATTACCTCCTTATATATAATTTTTTAAATGACTAAGCACCACCTATGTGTTCATATTGTCTTGGAAATGGAACTACCCTCATTTATATAATTATCTAGTTAACCAAAGCACCTTTTAAATGTTTGGATTGACCAAGGAATTAAATTTCCACCTTCATAAATGATAATAGAACTAACCACCTCCTAAGTGGTTCATCTTGACTCTAAAATGGTTTATCCTTGATTTATAAATTAAATGGATTATTTTAATTCGATGGATGATAATGGGTGGCAAGGCCATGACAAGTAATGTATGTTTCTACATTTGGCTTATATAAAATATGACACCCATAGATATATTTGGTTTATTGATTATAATGCTTAAGAGGTAATCCCTTATTATTATTATCATTATTAGACCATGGAGATTGGTTGTTGGATGATGGACAGGGGACTTGTTGACCACAATGTTTCACTCTCCCTTACATAGGGTGTTGAGCATGACGTCTCTCACCGTTATACTTTTATTTGTGCGATGAGTATAACATTTTATGTTCCTCTATATCGAGTGATGGGCATGAAGACTCCCCCCACCTATCTCGAATGACATGAAATATATCTCTCATTCATCATGAGATTCAGGGCTTGTACCCTTGCTTGAGCCTATATCTCGTTAGTCTGGTTATGGATGCCTGAGTTAAGACTTGAGTCTAGCTAGCACCTAGTATCCATGTATATGGATACTTATGTACACATTTACATTTTGAATATACATGTATACAATATATAAATATATATATTCTATTATATATATATATATATGTATATGGTATTCAGATCAGTCATATTCTGGCCTATGTTGAAGCTGGTAGAGTCTTCCAGGTGTCCTAATGGAATCTGAGCTAACCGGTGTTTATTTATTCATATTTTTTTATTATTAATTTTATATGCACACTACTCTACCATGTAAAATGGATGGATTAATTGTAGAAACCATTGGTGGTGACCTACTGAGTTTATCTCACACCCTACTTAGGCTTCCTTTGGTACCCGAGTAGCCTTCCTATCTATAGGTATGAATAAGGGAAAACACCCCATTAGATATGTTTTATCTGATTTACTTACAGTTTGTATCATGGGATAAGAGGACTATGAATATGATCATAATGCTAGTGCAGAAATATTTTTTCCTTTTTTTATTTTTGTATAGCATGATGTATATGATTGTCCCCTATATCCCCTTTTTGTAAATTAGCATGCCATGACATCATTATATATGACTCAACATTTGGGATTTTGATTATTATTATAGTTTCTTAGTTATTTATGATTCTTTAGTTCATTATTGTATTGTTTCCTCTACCATCTATTATATTATACTTCCTATATTGTCTGCTATTATCTTATCTGTTGTGCCACTTTGATATGAAGGTATAGTCTCCCCACTCTACCACCTTAGACCCTCACTACTAGTCAACAACCTCTGGCATATGGAGTGGTGTGCTTGAGGCCATGTGACCCACCAGATTGAGGCACCGATTAAGTAGTTCCTAGTTCGGTATGTTACATTAGCCACATGACCCATTTCTTTCTCCTCTACTAGTTTAAGAACGAATCCTTAATCATCCCCTCTTAACCTCAATTGTGAAGACCCTCTTACTACATCCTCTACTCCATGAAGTCCTCCCCTTGTAATAACCCTTCAACATCATCCTTTGATGCATGAAATCCTCCATTCCACAACATACACCCCTCCATGAACCTCTAGCAATGCCCTCCCCTCCATGATGTCCTCACATTGTAGTGAGTACCCATTTTGTAATTTCACCAACACATGTGAGTAATTATATGTTCACAATTGGATATATCAAGTCTATATACTGTATTCATTACTAAATACTATTAAAATGAAACTAAAAAAAATGAAATATGGTACAAGTAACATGAAAACAGATTTACCAAAAATCATTTTGTTTATATGCATAACATATATATTTATATATGAAGTGTTTATATATAGGACATATACATGTTTGTAATCATTATGTATATGTATATAACACATACATACATACATATATATTAAGAATATATTTATACATAAGATATATATATATATATATATTGAACATATATATGTTTTGTTTATATATAGAACATATATAGATATATTCAGAACATTTATAGATATAAAATGTTTAGAACATAAACATAGATATAGTTATAATATATATATATATATTTAGAGAAAAAATATATATATAAATTATAGATTCTGTGTTTTTTTAATTTATTTTTTTTATTAATTATGTGATTACTGAATAACACTTAAGATTTTTTAATGATTTTTTTATTCATTTAATCTCATAGTATTTTCATTTTAATATTTTTCATTATACCACATTATATAATTTTTTTTAATATTCAATCATTATGTATGTAACAAATATTTAAAATGAAATAGTTTCAAAACACACAATTAAAGTACAAAGGGAAAAAACCAAAATAAATGTACATTTATGATTCACTTAAACAATAATATATGATTTAAAAAAATATATCTTTTTTTTACTCTATGTGTTATTTTTTTCTGATATTATTATATTTTTAGTCCATAAATATTATGTTTTATTTTTAACTTGATTTCATTTAATTAAATTTCCTTATGTTTTTAGATAAATATTTATCAATAGGATACAAATGAATAAAATTTTGGTTAATTTACCCTAAATTACACCTCAACATATTAAGGGGTTTAAGGAATTTTTATATTTTTCAATTAAAAATCGATCTATAGATATAATAATAAAATTTCCATGCCTTGATTTCAATTTATTATTATAGTTCAAAAGAAATAAAATTTATGAGCACTTGATATTGAAATAATTTCCTGCTGAATATTTGAGATGTATTTGGGATAGGGAATTGAACATTGCTGAATATTTAACATATAAAAATCATCAGAATGTAAAATCTACTGCCTTGATTTTGGAGAGTGAAATTTAGAATCTAACTAATGATGTTTACACACTATAACACATAATGTTGAAGATTTTAACATATCAATAGAGTCTCATCTTATTTTCAATAGATCAATAAAAGATAGAAGGTAATTGAGAAATCAAATGAGTTATATGAATTACTAGAAGACATGAATCATGAGTTTTATTAAGGATATATCAAATATATAAAACTATCATTTCTTCTGAATTTTTACCACATCAAGTGATTATGCAGAATTATAGGTAAAGAAATTTTAATGATATTTGATTTACTATATAATTAATTTTTTCAAGCTAAGATCTCTCAATCATTTTATGATATAAAGATAGTTATTAAAAAATTAGTATCAATTATAAAAATATACATGAATAACCCAATTAATGTATGTTTTATTAGGGAGAATATTCAGATAGACAAGAGTGTAAAATATGTCATATTTCTAGAAGGAAATGAGTGAATCATGATAAAAGTTATAATAAACATACTATGATGAAGAAGTGAAATAAATATACAATAAAGGTTTTACATTACTCTCCATTAAAATTAATATTGAAAATATTTATTATGTATTCTAAAATGACATAAAAAATAATGTGTACAATTTTGGGAAATAATAATAAAAAGTTTATGCAACATTCAAGATATTCAAAAGAATAAAAACCCTTTGATTACTTATATCCAAATTTCTCTTCAAATCCTAAGAATGTGCATTTGGGATTGGCTATTAGTGGATTTAATCCATTCAGTACTCTAAGTACAACTTCTAGAATATGGAAAATTATTTTTATCCCTTTCAATCTACCATTGTTACTGTGTATGAAAAAAGCTTCTTTCATTATTTTGGATAGCATTATTGGAAAGAAAATTATTGGAAATGAAATCGACATATAACCTCAGCATATTATAGAATAATTGGAATAAAATTGTGTAGATCCACATGATGCATTGAAAACCAACATGTTCAAAAATTGTGTCACAAAAATGTGGATGATTAATGATTTTCTGGGATTACAATTTTTTTTTTGGCTAGAACACTCAGACTGATTAGAATTTTTTAGTTTATAACTTTTACTTCAAGATGAGAATAATACCATAGAGATGAAAGTGTTGTTTCATGTTTCATCTTAGATTCCAAGATTTATCTCATATATACCAGTTTAACAATTCATGATTCAATGGAAAAAATGAGTTGAGACCACCACCGTAGTTATTATCAGGTTCAAAAATCATGTCATAATTATCAACCATTGATGTACCATTTGGGAAAGAATATTAGTTGAAGGTTTCTAGGAAAATATTTCAAAGCTCATCAGATCAATTTGGGGCCCAAAATGGAAGAAACCTATAATTTTTTGAAACTACCATATTGGGAATTTGAATTGTTACATCATAATCTTACTATTATGAACATTGGAAGTAATATATGTGAAAATTTGCTTTTTATAATTTTGAATGATCTAGGAAAATCAAAATTTCATCTTAGTTCTCATAAGGACTTGAAATAAATTAATATAAAGTATGATATGTGGGAAAATAATAATGGAAATTATGATGAAATATTTTTTAATTGAATAATTAAGAAAAAAATATTTTCATCTAAAGACTGAAAATGTGTAAGCACCGTATGGATATTTAAGTAAAATTTATAGATGTGTTGACTTGAAATTTCATAAATTACATGGATTTAATATCTATGGTTAAAAAATTTTTATGGATAAATTTATACCTTTGGAATTTCATAAATTATCACCTAATAAAATAACAACAATTGTAATTGAGTTTTGTACATTGTTCAGACAAATTTATGAGAAAAATTTAAACCTCATTGAGCTTAAAAAACTCTAGGAAATAATTTTAACGACAATTCATTTGGATATGATATTTCCCCCATCCTTTTAATCAGTGATAATTTTTCTAACTATTTATTTTACTAAGGAAGTTAAAGTTGGATGGTCCATACATTATCAATGGTCATATCCCATAGAGAATCATTATCATCTTACTTTTTTTATGATTACTACATTAATATTTTCAAACTCTTTAAATATTTTTTGTATTCTACTATGTTATTTTTTTCATTAGGCATCGTGGTCATTTGAAGTATTTTTTGAGAAAAAAATCTCAACTAGAAGTATCTATTGCTAAAAGTTATATGGAGGAAGAGTGTCTCACAATTTTTCATGGTATTTAGATAATATTGAGATATTATTTAGTCAATTTAGACGTGTCATTGATAATACAAATCAATTTCAATCCTACAATAAATATACAAAATTTTCAATGTTATGTTTTCAAGATAGAAAAATACCCGGAGTTTCATTGACACAAACAAAGTTCAAAATAGTATATAGATATATACTACTCAAAAGTGATTTTACAGATCCTTTCATTAAATAATTGAATATTTAAATAAATATATGATTTTTAATTTAAGTACGAAATAATAAATAGATTACAAAATTTGTTAGCAGAGACATCATTGATTGGTTTTCTCATCGTGTAAGATCATAATAAATTTTATATTCATAATATTTTTATATAATTATATTATGTTAAGAATACTATTTTATATTTATATATGTATATCATTAATTTTGACAGTCAATATGGAGTTCCAAATGATTTAAAATATTTTGCTCGAGGACATTTAATGTAAACTAGGAGATTCAATGATTATATTATTAATGGATTTATGTTTTGTACAATTTTTCATGAAGAAGGTTTAAAAACAAAATTTTGTAGATTCTTAATAAAATTCATAAACTTAGGATACAATAGAAAGTTAATTAACATTATCAAATTAAATTATGGTGGAAATTTTTTAGTTTTGTTATTAAAATGCAAGTGGGTTGATATTTATAAGATCATAAGGAAATATTTATTAAAATTTACTTATGTTAACTTATCTTTGTTGATTAATACTAGTGATTGTAAAGAACACAATCTATATATTTTTTATTCACAAGATAAAATGGTATATTATGTGGGGGACATAATTGATGGAGGGTGGATTGTTATAGTCTAAGACAAACTGAGAGACTTTTATGGTATGGGTAATGAAGTTGAAGAACTATTTTTTGACATAAAACCCCATCGAGAATAACATATTGATCTATATATCCATGATGATATTGAAATAATTAGTCGTGTAAGGGAGGGTGAATATGGTGAAATCATGTTAACTTTAGAAGATCGTTATAATATGGTAAATGATTAATAAATTTATTATATATTCAGTCCTCATTTAACTTATCTTTTATTTATTTATTTTGAATACATGAATTCAATTAATCTATAATAAAAATTTTCAAATTTTTTTATTCTTTTATATCATATATCTCATTTTATCTTATTTTCTATTATTTTTAGATATAGTAATGTTGAAAAAATTATTTAAAGATACAAGATGATCTTCCATAACTCATATTCTATCAGATAACCCATTTGATATGCTCTCACCTTCATCAATTATACTCCATACTTTTGGTATTCTACCAATTTTGTTATTTGAATCCATTTTATATGATTCCATATTCATTAGGTAATATCCATAATTCGATTACATTATCTTCTGAACCAGGGATATCAAAGGGATCAGATGAATTATTTGAGGAGTGTTCATTAACTAAGCATATGGTGCCATAGTTACCATCAAGAGGATATTGGAGGGTGACCAATATGGGTATATAATTTTTAGTGTGAAGAAATAATTTTTCACATTTTTATACTAATTTATGAATATATTTATTGAATATATTTAGATAATAAAAATATAAAAATGAACAAGAATACATCAGATGTTTGGAGGCTTTCATTGGAAGATTTTAGTCTAGTTAGCATATGAGACAACGTCCCCTCCCATCACATATCATGATTAGAATCATACTACCATCAATCAGAAGAATTATTTTATTTATAAACTAAAAGTAAGTAAAAATAAATAGTTATATTTTTTTATCAGATATTATTATAAAATGTAAGTCTAATTAAAATTAATTTATATTCTAAATTTTATTTAATGCAGGAATTAGATGCACCAGAAGATCATAAATGATAGAAAAATCTAGAACATGGATCATCAAGGGCAGCTATCCTAACTTAAAGGTGTAGCATTGATACTGGATTCCATTTTTTCATGTGTAATATTTATGATGAAAACTTATTAATGATACTTTTACAACATGATACTTAATCAAACATATTGTATGTATAAAAAATATTTTGATATAATGTATGAAATTATTGTATTTTATATGTTTTTTGTTTAAGTACTGTAAATACTGAATTCTATACCATTAATATAAGGCCCCAGCCTTAAACCTTACTTAATCTTGAGTTATTACAAGATTACACATTGAGGATCTTTTCAGGTTTAGAGTTTTAGAGAATTAGATCATGAAACTTGCATTACATTCCACATTTAAACAAAGTGGTTACATAAAAGATAGTATTCATTCTTCCCATCAACGTAAACATATTTAAAATATAACACGGATTATTTCTTGACACATCCTTGACACTATCATCACATCATGTACCTTTCCCTTGACCTGTGAAAAACATTTCAAAAACTTGGGATGAGCATAAAAAGCTCAGTAAGGGTTACAAAAAATATGGAAAGGAAACATGAGTTCATATATACATGAGAATGAAATCATACTTTACCCATAAAACATAGGCACTTTAACATACCTCATCAAACCATGAATAAATCATAGAAAACATAAGACATAAAGGTAACTTGAGGCATTCATTACATTCTTACATAGGGAGTAACCCTCTTGGTTACGTTTGGAATACCAATCACAGTATATTCCCTAAATCTCTTCGGAGAAACCTTAACGTTTCACTCCTTCGCGTTACCCAATGCATTGGAGAGCTATAACGGGCTTACCCACCCTTAGTTTATCATGGAACCACCCGTTCTTCATAACAATGCCCAAGGACCATAACATAATCGTATCACATAAAACATGCATAAAGGAAACATAGCATTTCCACATTTCAATCACAATATAACATTTTAGTATATTGAAATAATGAATCCATTCAAAAAGAAACCATTTCCAAAACCATTTAAAACATTTAATAAAGAGATTTTTGAATCAAAGTGTCCCATACCACCTTGAAGCTTAAAACTTTAAACCATTAATATCCATATAAATAAATCCTTAAAACCATTTTGAAAACATGGATATTAATAAGAACAAATAATTAAAACATTTAAAACGATATTTTGGTTAAAGGGGTTTTACCAAAATTAGAGACACTTGAATACAATAATCGAGGAATAACATTTAGTCAGAACTTTATAATATCATGAGAATAAAAGGATTCATGATATAATACTCCAAAGGACAGTATATACACCATATAAGAGTGAATTGGTGCATAACAACAATGAACCCTCCATAGAAATGTCAAATGTGATGAAATCCCTTATAAAGAAGGTATCCTTAAATTAAGGACAAATAAATCTCAAAAATATGTGTGAAAAATATATATACACCCAATATAAGTGGATATTAAGTGTAAAACAATAAAAGGTCAATCACACATATTCAATGGATGACATATTCAATGACTACAAGTTGAACCCAAAGAAATCGAAATTGGGTTAAAAAGTTCCCTTGACAGCCTAACGGCATCACATCAAAATGAGTTGATGAGAGATAAAAAGTGTATCTCATCACTTGGACATAAAATTTACATCAATAAGGATGTATGAGAACATATCCCAACATAAAAATATGTAAATTAAAAGACCCAATAAAAGAATTCTTTTAAAAAAGAGGAGGGTGAAAGGTTCCCTTACCGACTTGGTAATCTTTCAAAACATACACCCCATGAAAGAAAGACAATAGGTCATTGATGTAAATACTCATAAACGAAGTATATTACACAAAGAGTAGAATAATGGGCAGTACATACACCACTCAATGGAATTTGTGGCAAATGTAGCATAAATCTCACGGTAATAAAAGTGAGATGAAAAATCCCTTACGAAAACTCGGCAGCCTAACGGCGCCACATAAAACTTCCGAATATGGATTGATGAGATCAAATAGAGTATCCCATCATATTACAATAGAATTTACAGCAAGTGTAATATAAAATAAAATCCCCCAACATTTCAAGGAGGAGTTTAAAAGAAGCGACATAAAGGAGAGTACTTAAAAAAAGAAAGAGAGAGGTTAGATCTCTTACGAAAGTTCGGCAGCCTAACGGCGCCTCTCAAAACTTCCAAAATGGATTGATGAGAGAGAATAGGGTCTCTCATCTCATGAACATAAAAATTACAGTAAATTTAATATAAAAGAACATCCCAATCATAAGAAATATGAGCTTAAAATAAATGACATAAAAGAGTGTACTTAAAAAGAAAGAGAGTTGTAGGATCCCTTACCTCGGGTCCGACTTGACTCGATCGTTCTTTAATCTCCTGAATAATAAACTTGAGTTAATTTCTAATTCCTTAAGAACCTTTTTCATGTTCATTATTACTTTTATACCACTTATTACCATGTCATAAACATTATGTAATCATTTAAGTTAATAATATTTATTTTGCCGATATTTGGTTCTTAAGTCGAAAGTGGACTTCTTACAATTACATGTTGTTCGTGTGGCCAAATGTTTATTATATACAGAATTGTATTCATTATGTAGATATCATATATTTAATATATATCCAGTACATGCATGAATTTATAACATTACATAATCATTTAGAGGTAAGAAATGAAATGCACCGTTCATGGAGACGGTAAGCCGTACGTACGCATGAACGCTACTTTCATTTCTATTTCATATTTTATAGAATGGAATAATAATTATATAAAGGTATATAATAATTCTAGTATAATATCATATATAATATCATATTTCCATCCTTTATACATCCCACATATGGTATTTAACGAATCAAATCACTTTGAGGGGGCGGTAGTCCGCACTTCCTTAAATGAAGATATCGCGTATACCCATAATGGAAGCCATAAAGGTAAGACAAAAATGAAAAATACAGAAGCATAAATAAAACATAAACATATTATATATCATATATAAAAATATAGACATCATAATGGACACCCTTGAAGGTGTTAAATGAGTATTGAACAATCATCGTTTCGGGAGGCAGAATTTCACCATCCACGGAAACCGTATGTTCTTTAACCATTTGATGTAGTTGTGTGAGAGTGTAGCTCGAATAAATCTTATAACAACATCCTAGTATATTGAAGATACTGGTGTTGTTACAAAATAAGTAAATAAAAAGAGTTTAGGGGGTTGGAGAAGCAAAATAAAACAAATGAACATGAGAGAATGAATTACCTTTAAAAGTGTAACTCCTTTTGATTTGAGCCTAAAGGCTTCCTTTGAAAGGATTATGCCAAAAGGTAATCCTCTAGGATGAGGAGAGGTATGTGGAGAGAGTAAATGGGCAGGGTTTGGCCGAGCCAAAGGCTTGAGGAGTGTGTTAAATGAGGTAGAGGTGGGGGCCTTTTATAAGAGGAGAGGAGGGGTACTTTTGGAAAGTAAAGAAATATTACTTTATTTGAAAATGTTTTTCGGTTTCAAAAGGTCCCAAATTGATATAATTAGTGGATAAGGTGATAAGGCTTCGAAATACACTCATCCAATAAGTTTTGGACATGTTTAGTTCATATATTTTACATTATCTTTCCATTTTATTTAAATCGTCAAATAATGATGTCATCACTGCATCATTATTTTGTCATAAATAATTTAATTTATTTAATGTCTAAAAATTATAAAAAAACTACTATGAAGTAGGAAATATTTTTATCTTTCCAATGAATATTTATAATCAAAAATATTACTTGTATAACCCCACTTAAAAATTGTTTTAGTAAAACATATCTTGTTTGTGTCAATTTTACTTTTACATTAAATAAAATGTTATTTATGTCATTTCCCAACCGAAGTGGATCCATGGGGTCCCCAAGTTGACCCATGGCTTGTATTGGTCGGCCATGATACAACCAATAGGTGTAGGACAAGTTTCATGGTGTTTTCACATTCTTATAATATCATTTTTACCTTAAACTACACTAATTACCTCTAATCGCGATTAAAAACTTAATAAGTTACTATTCACCAAAAAATTATTTTAATCTCATTGAACCACATTTTACTTCTTAATGAAAACCATGTATGTCGGATTTTTGAAAATCAAAACACAATGATGGCAAAATTTCATTTAAACGGAAAATCAGTTTTTATAAGTACCACTTAGTGGTTTCACTATTCATCAAAAATTGAAGTTTTTCAGAAAAATCCCAAAAATTCACCCTAAGATATATTTGATATTCTGAATTCAAAAATGAAGTCTGTTTTACAAAATTCAAAACATATAAGTCGCATTAATTAATTTAATAATTAATTCTCGCTGTCATGACAAATAGCGTGTTTTATGAAACAATAAGTATCAAAAGATTGACACTAGTTTAAGTCTGATTTCAAAGTGAAATTGATTCCAATGACCACTATTGGATTTAATGGTAAAAATATTTTCTAATTTCACTTTAAAACCAATTCAAAATATAATATAATCATATAAATAAATTAGATTAAAAAGTGGTTTTGAATTAAAAATACAACATTTTACACTATTCATTAAAAAATGAACTTTATCGGAAAGATACCAAAAATTTATACAAAGTAAATTTTGATGTCCCGATTCTTAATAAGAGTTTTATTTGGTCCAAAAGAATGTTTAAGAGTGAACAAAACTATATTTAATGATGGTTCTCCATCAAAAGGTGATAAGTGAACCTTTAGTGAAAACCAGGGCATATACGCCTAAAATTGAATTCTTTCCGTATTTTAAGCCTTTATCTTTTATTGTATAAATGTAAAAATATTTAAGAACATATATAATCATATTTCAGTTATTTCTATCCATTCCCGCCATTACAACGGCTACATGTTAACTACCATTTAAAATAATATTATTTTATTATTAGAGTGCAACGTAAGATTCCCAAGAAACTCGTTGTTGCGTGTTGGGTATGCCATCGAGCATAGCGTCCCCTTTAAAGTCATATTAATATTTTATTAAAAAATATGGATAAATATGAAAATGTCATATTCCTTATTTACCTGGGGTGTTACAATTAAGATATATATATATATATATATATTATGTCGTAGGTAGTAGCATATTCAATAGCCTTTTATTTTCTACGGTGGTTTTAACTACTATTACTGAGAAACTAACATTATCTATTTATAAACCACTTCAAGTTTAGGAAAAATATAAAAATGAAATAATGGACACATTCTTTTTAGCAGCAGTTTTAAAACTGCTAAAAATTACAAATTCGCTACAATTTTATAATACCACCACTCCACCGCTAATTAATAGGTGGCCCATAATTTTTTTTACAATTTATGTAACCACTACAAATCAATGGGAGGTAGTTGGAACCATTTTTTTTAAAAAAACCCTCTAAAACCCATTTTCCTTATAGTTCCAGTGCTTAACTCCCTTTACAAGCCTTAATAGTGGATATACTTACAACACCACTTATATAGATTTAACTATGGGTGTGAAATTTAGAGTTTTTTTATCTTTTGTGGCTTGGGTTCCATTTGGCAGTGAGACTAAACCCATTAGTATACATTTCCACTAAAGATTCATTTTTATTACATCCTACATCATATTTCTTCCATGATATGATGGATCTTTCTCAAACCTTGTTTTATTACCTTATGGTATGGTTTGTCAAACCACTAAAGTATTCCTTGGGTATTTCCTATTCTATCATCATTAGAGTCACTAGAGAATTGTTTTCCCTTGGAGAGTATTTCTTGACATGTTTGTCTGTCTTCTTCATAAATTGAAATACTTATTTCTTACATGTAATAGGATTATTCACAATAACAAGAAAATCACTTTAATTATCCTGTGATAATTCTATATTTATAGATAATTCCAACTAATCTAGCTATATGGTTAAACATTCTTTAGGTACATGATCAATCTTCTTCATGTGTGAGGACTCTTTGTTTAAAGAAATATTTTTTATATAAGAAGTCAATGGAATCTTCCCTTTTTATTTGATGTTAATATCCAATTTACATTGATCAATGATGTTTCCATTTCAACCACAATAGAAATGTATTCTCTTTGTATATGTGACATAATATTTAGATTTCTTCACTGATTTCTTTGGAATATTTTACTTATCAATCTTATTTTGTATCTATCCAAAGGAAGGCTTGTTCGATTTTTTTATTTTTTCCTTTTCTTTTATGGACTTCTATTATTATCAGTATAAGAGTCATACTTGATTGATATATACCAACAATAATTATAGTTGTGACCATTTTTTTTCAATAATAATAGAATCTTTCATTATGTTCATATCTATTCATGGTGGATATATTTCTAATTTTTTATGAAGAATGATTCCAAAAACCATGATTTATCTTTTAATTATATCCCCCTTAGCATAAGACTTTTTTTAGACATTGATATATCATGCCATCATTCTGTAGAATTGTGTTCAAACTTCCAACAATACCAATAATTTCCAATAAATATGTTTCTATTTCCTATAGATTCATTATAGAAAGATTTAACTTCTTACTATTTTTGGAAAATAGATCTCTCCACTTGAGATTTCTCTAGGAATATAAAATTCCCATTCTACTTCACATTCACCTTATTTTACGAGCTTGAAGTGGATTGATTAATAGATTATATCAATCAATTATTAACAATAATATGTTTCTTTCTAGGGATTATAATCCCTTTAAAAGATTTTTTGATAGCACATCTATTTTTAAAATTTTGGTAACTCCCATCTTGTATAGATTTCTGATTTCTTAGTTTGACCACTAGATCAAAACACTTCAAGTTAAGATGATTTCTTTGTTCTAATATGTATTTTATATTTCATTAATACTATATTTTGAGTAAATTCACACATTTTTAAATTTATTTTTGAAAAGATACCTCAAATATTTCATGTTATTTAATTTTTTCCCATTAAAATCTAGCTAGGTATTCTTGACTACCATGCCTATTTTGAATGTTCCTTCCACCACTATCAATTTTTATTCAAAAATACTGATCGAGTATTTAACTTCATCTCTATTGTTCTAATACATTAGTTGATAAAGTAAGAATACACCTTGAAATTCTTTCTAAAAGAGTTCCCCTGAGATCCTTATTATAAAATCATCATATTATCTCAACAGATTGTCCAGATATTCATTCCTTGTCTGAGGCTCTTCCTCACTTCCCTTCATTTGAACCTTGGAAAATTCTTATTCATTAGTGTCCCTGATTATATCCAAGAGACTCATAATCATTAACAAACCTTTAAAAAACTTTTTATCTAAAATAATCTATCTTTTTTTGCGTCCTCATAAGTTCTCCTTTTAAATGTAGAAAATTCCTCCTCAAGTGACTTAATATTCTCATTTAATTCTTCAAGAGAAGTGATTAGATTTAGGATCGACTTATATTGTTCTTATAATTTTTGATTTAGTTCCACTTATTTATGGATTTCATTATAATCTTAAACTGAATATCTAATCTGGGGAAGTTCATCCTCATGTTTCTCACCATACTCATAGGATTTATTCAAAAATCCTCTAATCTTCCATTTTCTCTTTCTTTGAATATCTAATTTTCAATACCCCTATAAGCTCTACTTTAAGGTAAAAAATTACCTCTAGTTTATTATTATCTTGTTCTTTTAACCTTAAATTATTCTCTTGATCTTTCATCTCACCCTTTCAATATGAATGATCCATAATAAAAGATATCATGTATTCAAGATTATGTAAAGTAAAAATGAGTTGGTTGGACACCAATCCAGAAACTTTTATATTTGATACCACTTGTAACTCCAGCCGCACTAAGTGGTGGGGGGGGGGGGGGTTAATCAAGGTGTATTCCAAATCAAACTTTTTATTTTATTTTTAGGATATTTTTCCAATGTTATTAGGAAACATGTTCAACCTGCAACTTTAAATGTTGTAATCACTAGAAAAACATAAATATGAAAAAAATTAAAGATTGAACATAACAAAATGATTTTATGTGGTTCAAAATAAATGGTTACATCCAAGGAGTACACATTGACAATTTATTTATGTGAAAACACCCACTAACCATCACTAGTTTTGTGGATAAATTTTTTTGGTCATGGTTACTCCATGCCAATGAATACTTCCTCATAATGTTTTTGGTTTGATCACTCCTCACCCAAGGTGCACTTTCTTATATTAAACTTCATGCACTACTCTAGGAATATCTTTATTAGTTTACAGACATGAGGGTCTATTTAAGGTTATTAAGGTAAGAATGAACTAGTTGCATCTCTATCTCTATATATATGCACTATGAACTCCAATATGATGCACTTCTTCTTCAATCCGGATGGACTCAACTCCTTATGAATGAGAGTTGTGTATCTATATTTACTCTAACCACAGAAAAAATTTATTCTATATGGTTAAAATTATAATATTAGAATTATATTCTTATTATATCCTTTATCCAACTATATATATATAAATGACAAGCCACTTTTTAGAAATCCTTCTACCTTAAAAAAACTTCTCGGATTTAGTTACTAAAAAAACCACTAGATCTTTAATGAGTACAAGATATATTTTATTTTACTTCTTCTATATTAAATCAAATGTATCTATATGATCTATATTTACTCTCTTTTATTTCTTATTCTAGATCTAATGTATCAATTTGTCAGTTGATCTTTCTCTTCTACTTTTGTTTTTCTTTCACACAACATTGCCTTCATGAAAATGAATGAAGTAAACTATATGAACTGAAAGATATCACTATAATTCTCATAAAATATAAAACAGTGCATTTAATACTTGAAAAAATTCTAAAAAATAACTTTCTTTAGGTAATTTATTTTTTCATGGAATTTACAACTCTTCTTCCCCTTTCTTCATGTAACAAACTACTACTAATGCTTTAGAACTTCTAATTCACATAGAAACTATATGAAATAAAAAATTATTGTATGTTATTTGAATAAATAACAATTCATGGGAATATATTCTTCATTCATTCAATACTATCACTTCATGCATAAAAACTTCACACACTTCATATTCTGTATGAACACTGCATACTATATGAAGCTTCATAAACTCTTGTATGCGGTATCCCTTTCTTCTTCTTATTATTATTCACATCAATAAATAGGTAATTTTTTTCTCTATTCTCACTAAAATATATTCATATAAATATTCAATAAAGTGAAATAATTTTCATAGTTACCATCTCTATTTCACATAGTCTTGATGATAAAATAAAATTTATTGTGTAATATGATGCCTAAATGTTCATGTGAAAAAATAGGACTCTTAAATAAATTCTTCATCTTAGTATATCTCTCAATATTTTTACTCTCTATTTTTTTTGAATAACACAACCAAGGGGTATTTATATAAATATTCCACTATCTTAGCTCATCTAAAATTCATGGAATACTATTGATTCTACTATCTTTCTTCGCTCTGTATGAACTCTTTTCTAAAATAATGAAAATAATATGATCACACATTCATATAAAAAACTCATTACACTGTAATATTCATTTTATTATCTTCCATACACTTAATATTTATTAAAACAACAAGAAAATTCCACTGTGGGGGGGGGGGATTAACTCAACATGAAATCATTCCTACCTTTGAATTTATCGATCTTCTGTATGCATGTGTTTTTAAATGAAAAATTTTTAGTCTCATGTAGAGGATAACTGTATAAATGATATCTTGTTGATTTAGAATAAGTTAATGTTCAACAAGTTCGATATATTTAGTAAGAAAAAAATCCTTGATGACCTGAGGTTAAATACAACACTTGAAAATGTAGTGTAACTTAGTAAATATAGAATGTTTTTTTAAATGATATAGTACTTGCATTAAGGATGAGTAAAATATAAGATTTTCTTATGTAATATGAGAATAAAATAGTTTCATATATTTTTCTAAATATTTAAATGAATTAAATATCATAATTTTATCATTTTGTGAGTAATTGTCACTTATTTGGATTGTAGGAGTCTTTTGGTTTTAATTGCAAAAATAGATTAAATCTTAGGTTTTAATTATTTGTTTTATATTTGGGTATTATTATAATAAATCCTACACTTAATATTGGATGATTTTCAGAATATTTTTGGTTGATAAAAGGTATTTAAAGGAAATCAGAATGGCACTATTCTTGAAAATAAAAATTATGGGATGCTGGACCAGGAGTCTAAAAATTAGTAAAGCTAGGATTAAGTGTCATTGGAGATGGGAATTTGTTTCGTTGAATCAATGTATGTATCATCATAGTGAGGGTAGGTATAATCTATAGTTCTTTTGGGAAGAAAAAAACAAAGGAATATGAGTATATATTTCATTCTAATCGAGTATACATGTTATTAGCCTTATTGTATGTGTGAAACTTTGCAAGGGTAGGAGTGATCTACTGAGAGTATGTGATAATTTGAATTTATAGTTGTGATTTTTTACCAATATATTTGTGTTTTATCCTAGATTATTTTTCATCCATTCCTTTGAAAAAATATCCCGAAGGAAGATCATATGATGATTGCAAGGGATTCACTGAGACTTTGAGATGAGGTTTTGGGCTGCCATGTTAACATGCATGAAATAAATATGAGGCCTCCACATGGATTATGTTTAATAAAATTTCATATAAGGAAACATGAAAACCTAAAATTATATGTATATATCTCATAGGGATTTGAATATGGGAGAAATAAGGGAACTTTCTAAAAACACAAAAGGAGAAGATCACAGAGGTTTGACCAGGGGCTATGAAGGCGGAAATTTTCATTTACAAGAGAAGAAGAGTGTGAAATATAGAGGAGGAATAGGATTGTATATATTTATAGAGTTCAATTTTGAATACTGATATAAATTTTATTATTTATTTTTCTATTTACATTAGTTTTTAATGGATTCTTTCCCCCCTTCTTCTTTGTTACCATTCGAATGGTGGGGTAATATTCTGATTGATCGAGTAAGGGAAGGAGATCCTTTTTTAATTATTGAGTTTTGATTTTATTGGATAAAAATTCTATTATGATGAATTATTTTAGTTCCGAGTTAGTTTATGATACTTTTAATAAAATTTTATTTTAGGTTTTGAATGTATCCATTTTTTACCTTCAAGATTGAAGATCAATCATTTCCCTCTAACTAGTGCATATTTTCTTGAAGGAAAAGGATGTGTTAGGTGGTGAGTGTTTAGAAATAGATAGAACCTATGTTTATGTAGTGAGTTACTTCTAAATTACCTAGTAACACCAATACCAAATTGGGTATTTCCTTAGTAGGCTAGGATTGTTTTACTAACTTTTCATACACACAGAAAGGGGGACTAACCAAGATGTATTATTGATAGGACAATATCCATAAAAACCTTAAAACAAGGGTGATTTATGAATATATATAGAAGTATTGGATTTATCAATTAATAAGAAGTGACATAAAATATGTTTTAAATACTATGATAATATTAACAAAGAAAATCTTTCCCTAAACTAATCTTCTTTTTCATCATATTGTTCCTAAATAACTGATTAATTTTTTTTCAAAATCAAAAAACAAAACCCATTTTATTTAAATAATAAATAAGTGAAAATATATTTTTGTGCACTACTATCTAGGAGACAATATTAGGTTACCACTATAACTGAATTTAATATTAGGAAATAATATTTCTTTTACCACATCCCATGATAGGTGTGCATCAAAATATTGCACCGTTTTCATGGTAGTTGTTCAAAAAATATAAAAAAATTATTATTTTTAATTTAATAAACCAATATTCTAATGACCATATACTATATTTTTACCTATAAATTGAAAATATCCTGTTAACTAGACTTAGATATTTAAATTTTGCAATCATAATTTGAGGATATTTTTTCTTGCATACTCGAGTGAATCCTCAAGTTTTCACTCCAATATTGTCATCAAAACTAGAAATACCAACTTTAACTTAAGGGAGATCTATACACCTTAGTTTTCTATCCAAAAAAAATAAAATATACATAACCACACTTTAAGATCTGTTTGAGCTAAAAAAAAATTTAATTTAGTTTTCTATAAAGTTCCATAGTTTGGAAAGTGAATATCCAAATTAACATATAAATGAATTTACTTTAGTTTATTACAAATTTAAGCTAATAGGGGTTAAATAGGATCAATTAAATTGGATATAATTCCTATTTTCAGATTAGGAAGCGGCTAATGAGTGATTGTACAACTTACAACCAGGTTATGTGCATGGATGGGATGATTTTGAAAGAAGATTATTGAAAAGATGCTTTACCACATCCAAAATCACAACAATAATAAAATTTATCTATTCTATAAGAAAAGATACTGGAGATACTCTCTATGAGTACATGGATAGGTTTAAGAAGCTTTGTGATAGTTTCCCATATCAAGATGTAGAGGAGCACCACTTCATATTATTATTTTATCAAGTCCTGCTGGGAAATGATAGGTACTTTCTTGATGCATCATCTGGAGGAGTTTTTATTAAAAAAAACTATTAAAATTTAAATGTATTATTTTTAAATATTTCAAAAAACTATAAATGGTTTTTAAATTGAGGTACTAATACAAGAGGCATACATGAGGTAAGAACTTCTGAATCATCTCCATTATTAAAATCTAGACTTGGAGAGCTAATAATACTTGTGAGACAGATGGATCTAAAATAAAAAAGTGAAAAATAATAACCAAACAAGGTTTGTGGTCTATGTTCCCCCTCATCACTTTATTGATCAATATTTTGAGATACAAGGAATAGATATTTGTGCAGAAGACTTTCTAAGAAGGAAATTTTAGCATTAAAATCAAAGATGGCGGAGCAAACCCCATATTTATTTTGGGTTTGGAAATTAATATGATAATAATAGTCCAACCTATTAAAATTAGTAACAACAATATCCCCTTTCAAACAAAAAAAAATTCGACTAAAACCCACCACCCTTTTATCAATAATTCAATCAATCCTTCAAACAACCTGCTTACCAACAACCCCCTCCTTTATAAAAAAAGATAACCTATGAATAGAATTCATATAATGTAAAAAACCTGGTATAGAAACCAAGATCCATATTTGAGGACATTAAATTTAAGGTGTATTAATTGAAAAACAATTTGGATAGCCTTGTGGAAGTCTTATCTAAAAATTTAAGAAAGTTACCAGCTCAAACGATTCATAATCTTAAGGAGAATGTAAAAGTGATTACCAATAGAAGTGGAAAGGATATCAGTAGAGTCCTATTTTCTTCCTTTTAATACTTTTAAATATTTCTATATATATTTTATGGACTAGGCGCTCTGATGAAATGTAATTCAGAGGCCCGGTGTTCCCGAAATTAATTTTATAAAAATATTAAATATATTTTATATTACACTCACATAATTTCTTAAATAAAATGGGATAAATTTCAAAAATAATTTTGGATTATAAATCCAAGACCATGGTTGGACTTAGAATGCTATTTTTACCCTAGGCGTAACCTAAAATAAGTCATCATAGGGCGTTCAGATAAGCCAACCATTGGCAGTATGTTTAATGAATTAATTAAATAATTATTTTAATTAATTTATTAAAATAATGAAATAGATTAAATATATTTGAATGATTCTATGGATATTTTCCTAGATCTATCCGTATAAACCTTGGGTGGATTCTAGAGAATTATTCCCCCTTCTGTTGGTGAATTATCATCTAATGATGATGAAAATCAGGATTAGAGAAGATCAGGATGCAACGAACAAAATGAATTCTTTCATTCATTAGAAAACATTTTATTCGACGAAAAATGATCCAATATCCAGGTAGGAGTTTTCAAACTATGTATTATTCCATTTTTTGTTAAATTTATTGATCATAATCATCCCTTTTATAATATGTGCCAATTATTGTAGCCTTTACATGTGCTCACATGTCAAATTTAAATCGGTGATTCTTGTTTTATAACCTTGGATATCCCCATTCTTGATATTTGACCAGGAATGATTGGAAATGATCAATAAAAATTTTAATGCCTTTCTCCCCCAATTTATTTGTGTTAGTCATTATTGGACCATAGGGTATTTATTTGATATTTCTGGGTAATACTGAACCTAATTGGACTCCTAGATTCGCATTGATTTTGTGGATGATAGAGAAATCAGAGATATACGATGGATATGGGGATGAATTTTTTATAATGAGTGTTAAATTTCATTAATTTGAGTTACAAGACTGAGCATAAAATGAAGGAGGCGTGCAGGCCATGCGACGAACCTCTGAATACCAATAGGTACCATTTTCCTGCCATCAGATGGCCGAAAACAAGGATTAATGAAAAAATATAGAATTTTTGGGAGGAGATGAGGCCGGAATTGAAGAGAAAGGTCAGATATAGTGTATAGAAATCAGATATAATATTTAGGAAAAATCATGACTACAAGCCGTGTAGTTTGATGAACACACGACGTGTAACCCCTATGATGTGGTGACTAGGGTTTTAGAAAATTATAAGGATCTAATTACATGTATCCCTCATATATTCCATGTATTTATTTCTTGGGTGGAAACACTGTGTGGAGGATCACATGAGTATGACCTGTGTGGGAGTACATGGTCATGTACCAAAGTATACAGACATGAATTGAGTACATAGACACATGATGGATACACAGACATGACCAAGTACATGGTCTGGACCCCGAGTGGAATGGTCACGTCATGTAGATACCCTACACACCATTTATCCATATATGGTTAATGATCCCTGTACCTCCAGAGACAAAACCAGGTGAGGGATCGGGACCACACATCATGTGGGTCCCCTCACACACTATGCACCCCTTTTTTCCTTTTTAAGAACCATCAAATTCTCGTATCTCTTTCATTTGGATTTGGATTATGGCCTACGAGTATCCTATCATTAGTCATTTTCTTGGTAGAACATGATGATGCCCCAATTTTTAGCTTTTTTGGATAATTTTTAAGATGTTATGGACATGAAAATTATTCAGCTGATCCTCGATGACGATAGTGATCATGTATAGGATCACTAGAGACACTATAGTGGAATCCCCAATCAGCTTGGGTGTGGGTCCTCTACCTACCAAGAAGAACCCCCTATTGTATAGGGATTCGGTCCTCGATGACCAGAGTGGAACCCCGTATCACAATAGGTCATGGGTCCTCATGACACTAGGGTGGAAGACCCCATCATTTTGGGTGTATATCCTCTACTTATTGAGTGGAACCCCTATCATATAGGGAAAAGGCCCTTGAAACACTAGATTGGAAACCCCCATATTCTTGGGCATGGGTCCTCTACCTACTGAGTGGACCCCCTATCAAATAGGGTGCATGTCCTCATGATACCAGAGTGGAATCCGCCTACCACACCAGGGAATGGGTCCTCAACCTACAGAGTGGAATCCCCTGATGCATCCAGACATGGGTACTCTATGGATACTTATAGAGTGTAACCCCACAGATGCACTAGGGCATAAGTCCTATACTTTGAGTTTGTTCCCCCTAGATTTCGGGACACAATGGTGAGGTGCGGGACTTCAAACGGTTACTTATGTGAAGACACCTGATATTCTGGGCATCGTTGATGGACTTTTGGAACCGTCAGTGACTATTTTCCTAGGCCAAGCTCTGATATGGAGATCCGCTTACTCTCTCTCTCATTTGGAATTATTTTTTTATGAGAATACATATACATATATATATATCCATACCATTGATTTTGGTTACTCTCTAGTCATGGGTTGAGAAATCACGTAGGGTATACCACATGATTTCTGTGATTAGATTTTAATGGTTGGATAAGGTTACTCTCCAGCTTTGGGTGAAAAAGAATAGACATGCGGTCTATCTACACACCATATTGAGCCACTTATTCTTGGATGTGGTTACTCTTTCTCTTAATTAGATTGAGTTACATCTTGTTTACTATCTACTATATTTCCATTCCTATTTCATCTCTTACTTCGCCCATTCATCTTTCAAGGTGTTCTACTGGGTATGTATATACTGACCCCTTCATGGGATTTTCCCACACATGTCGTGTCTTATGAAGATAAGGGAATGGTCGATGGTGACTTCAGAGGAACTTAGGGATACTAGCTGATTTGGACTACGTATGATGGTCATAACTTGGAGATCATAATATGGGTACCCTTAGTGTTTTACTTTCTAGTTTTTTAGTTTGTGACATCTTTCTGGTTGGGAGTTTATTTTCCCTTTACTATTCTATTTTCACTGGCATACTCTTGTACACCCTAGAGGTTTTTCATGCTTGGTTTACTTTCTAGACGTTTCATCTCTTTATTATTAATCCTCTTCAATTCTTCATTTAGGAGGTTAGGTGTGTGTGTAAAGGTACATTAGGAAAAGACCTCCCATTTGGGATATTCCTTTCAACACTTGTCACCACTGCCTGACCTATGGAGGTGAGCTTAGGGTAGTTGTGGCTTGAGCCCCAGTTAGGTTCGGGTCGTGACAAATTAGTATCAAAGGAGTTCATTCCTTGGGATATTTTTCTATTAGTCTCCTTATAAGTATTTGGTTGGGATTAGGGAAACAATTTCAAAGTGTCTTGAATGTGGATCTCAGGCCAATGAATCTAGTGATTGTATGGGTAGTTGATGTATCTATTCCCTAGGACCTTGACAACTTTCTTGTCGACTTAGTATATTGAGACATTTGTTGTAGGGATCAATGGTACATGCATCATATAGGATTGATTCCTTGACTATCCATCTTGAGTTAGATTCCTATTATATATATATTCTCATCTAACCATGGTATGTCTTGATTAAAATTTTAGGATTTTACCATGATGATAGCTAGCCAGGATACTAGTTTCGAATCATGGTGATGATCCAATGAGAGATGAGGCCATAGTTCAGGGTCCATCCAATGAGGTTATTTCTCTAGGTGGATAGGTAGTAGAACCCCAACCTATTGAGCAGCAGATCATCCCAACAAAGCAAGCTAAGGATGTGTATAGGCTTAGTGCACTTCACGATTTCCATCACCAGAGGCCGCTGAGGTTCTGTGGAAAGAAATATCCATAGGTAGAAGAGGATTAACTAGAGTTTGTGTTCTGTATCTTTATACTTATCCATAAACCAATGGATCGGGTGGTTTCACTAGCAGCTATCCCTTTTCACGGAGCATCTGGGTGCTGGTGGAGTCTTGTTACCTAGATGCTCAGCGATTCGACACTCTCATGGATTGACTTCTAGTAGTTGTTCCATGAGGTGTACTACCCCTCTTGTTTGCACTCAGTTTGGATTTTTGAGCTTTTGGAGCTGTATTAGCTCAGCATTATGGTGTCTAAGTACACAAAGAGGTTCATAGACCTTACATAGTACTCCCTTAATATGATCTTGGATGACTACTTCAGAGCACATAAGTTTGACCAGGGACTCTATAGAGAGATCCAAGCCCGCGCAGTTCTCTTGTGTGTCCCCACCTATGATGTGGTGTTAGAGGAGACACTAGTAACATATATATTCCTATCATAGGGATTCAAGTTAACTAGAGCTACTAGTGGGCGTGACAGGGCTAAGTCATTTGTAACGGCTAGTATGCGCCATACGACAGGATCTCGACACAGGAGAGCTCCCTATAATCTAACTTTGGAATGTGGATAGGCGAATAATAGAGGACTAGGGAAACATAGAGAGGTTAGAATATATTCTTGTTATTGGTAAGGTCTCATGGTGTGAGATTTTATAACTAGGTGTGCAAAGGAGAACTAACAGATAGTTGACAAACCGCCATGGCAGAAGTAATGCCGTGATCAAGGATCTCATAGGAGAGGGAAGGGTAGTCTCCTAGGAGGTGAAGTAGAAATAGGTTCATTAGGAGATATGGGTGGTGGAAAATTTTATCACCCCAATACTTTTCCATATTTTCCTTTAGATT